>JALGQZ010000013.1:2981937-4397770 GCA_023105745.1 Austropuccinia psidii | reverse complement strand
TTCCAGTTAGAACAATGTCAAATCTGATTTTGATGTTATGATTAGAGGGGTTCATCACACCCAGCATTGAATGAAATTATGATATTTGAAATCTGTACACCTGAAATCAGACATTATTGTCGGATTGAATCTCACCGTGCTATACAGGACTACAGGTCCACCCAGCCCTCGCGACTGGGAAAACCAAAAAAGAGCTTGGATTTTTCTTAGGGACCAAATCACTAATCCCTTTTTGAAGGCTTTTTTTTAATTAATGAAATTCAAAAAAGACATGAATGATATTAATTTCTTAAAAAATATAAATATATATATATATTTTTTAAATTTTCAAAAAGCTGAAAAAAAAAAAAAGAAAAAAAATATAATTAATTATATAAAAATAATAATAATGAATTAAAAAAAAAAAAAAAAAAAAGAGAAATAGAGAAATAGAAATAGAAATAGAAATAGAAATAGAGAAATAGAAATAGAGAAATAGAAATAGAGAAAGAAAAAGTTATATTATAATTTTTTTTTTTTATAATTTTAATTTTTTTACAAATTTTCTTTTTTTTTTTTTTTTTTTTTAAAAAAAAAAAAAAAAAAAAAAAAAAACAAAAAAAAAAATTAAAAATATTAAAAAAAAAATTTTAAAAAAAAAAAATAAAAAGAAAAAAAAAAATAAAAATAAAAATTTTTTTAAAAAAAAAAAAAAATAAAAATAAAAATTTTAAGAAAAAAAAAAAAAATAAAAATAAAAATTTTAAGAAAAAAAAAAAAAATAAAAATAAAAATAAAAATTTTAAGCAAAAAAAAAAAACAAAATTTCAAAAATTTTTTAAAAAAAAAAATAAAAATAAAAAAATAAGAATTATTATTTATATATATATATTTATACAAATTACTCAAATTAAATTAAAAAGAAAAAAAAAAAAAAAAAAATTTTTTTTTTTTTATTATTATTAAAAATTATTATTATTATTATTTTATTATTATTATTATTATTAAATTTTTTTTTTTTTTTTTTATTATTATTATTAAAAATTTTTAAAATTTAATAATTTTTAAGTTTTTAGTTCATAATTAAATTTTAAATTAAATTTAAAAAAAAAAATATTTTTTCAAAAATTAATAAAAGAATAAATTTTTAATTTTTTAAATTTTTAATTTTAATTTTTTCAAATTTTAAAACCTAATTTTGAAAAAAAAAAAAAAAAAAAAAAAAAAAAATTTTATCAACTTGAAAGATTTTCAATATCATACTCAATTCATAATTATTAAAATATAAACTGATTAAAAGGAGACTTTTTAATGTAAATGAATGTGAAGAAACACAAAATTCATCAATTTCACATTGTGATTTGGATATACAAAAAAAAAAAAAAAAAACAAGTAATATATGATAATCATAATGGAAGGAAACAAATTATAGAATGAAGATCAATTAATTTAATTGGAAAAAAATTGAAAATGAGTTCTGGTTGAAAAGATAAAGAAAGATGGAAAAACAACTAAGTTCTGAGGCACATTGCTTACAACAAGAAGAAATGTTGACTGGCTCAACAAGAAAGTCAAAAATCTCACAAGACTCATTTTTTTTTTAGAATTAGGTGAACACAAAACAACTATTGGAGCTTATGATGAAACTAAGGTTTGATTACAAAATCTTATATAGCACATCAACAGGTTTATTTACCTTGGTAGAATTAATTCAAAAGTCAATAAAGCCATAAGGAAGATTATTCAACATTGAAGAATTTATCTTTTGATACATTGAATAGGAAATATAAAGCATTAATGACTTCATACAGAGTAAGTCATTCTATCTTTCATGTTATCATGTACCATATTAAATTTAAGTATCTTTAGATAATAAAAGATGCTTGTGATGAAATTGGAGGTGGGGGTTTATTTTGTCAATTACAGCAACATCATATGAAAGAGAAGTTAAATCAAAGACTTAAATTTATTAACTTTATGTTAATGAAATGGCTGGAATGTTTTTCTCAGTTATATGAGTATTTAAAGAGCTTAAATGCTAATAATAATGGGATGAATGTGATTAGAATTGAATCAGGAAGTTTTCAAACATTAGAAAAATGAAAGGATGACTGACATAAATAATTAAAAACAAAAAGCAACTTAAAGAAGGAAAATTAGAAAATTGATGACAATGAAAAGGTTTTCAACCAATTCCAATGAAAATTAATCATTTAGAGCTCATATATAAGATATTTAAGTAAGCTTTAAAACTATTAAAAGAAAATTTACCAAAGATTCATTAAACAAAAAAAAAAAACTTTAAAATTTTTCAAAAATTTTTTTTTTTTTCAATTTTAAATAATGAGAGATTTAATTATTCAATTTTTTTTTTTTTTTTTTAAAATTAATTTAGTATCAAGTTAAAAGAATTACAATTTTTTAAAAAAATAATATTAATTAAAATATTTAAAATTTGTTAAGATCATTGTTTTTAATAAATTCAATATGAATAAGAGAAAGAAGAGGTGAAGAATAGAATAAATTGGGATTGAGAAATACTCAAATCAAATCAAATTAAATCAAAAAAAAAAAAAATGTTTTTTTATTATGTTTTTTTATTATGTTTTTTTTTTTTTTTTTTTTCAAAAATTAATTAATTTTTTTTTTTTTTTCAAAAATTAATTAATTTTTTTTTTTTTTTCAAAAATTAATTAAATTTTTTTTTTTTTCAAAACTTAATTATTTTTTTATTTTTTTATATTTTTTTTAAATTTTTTATTATTATTTTTATAATTTTTTTTATATTTTTTTTTAAATTTTTTATTATTATTTTTATTATTTTTATTATTTTTATTTTTTTAAAATCTACTCCTCAATTTTTTTTTTTTTTTTTTTATTATTATGAAAATTTTTTTTTTTTTTTAAAAAACTTAAATTTTAATGAGTTAATTTATTATTATTATTATTATTATTTTTAATTTAATTTTAATTTAATTTTAATATTATTATTTTTTTAATTAAATTTAAAATTAAATTTTTTAAATTTTTTAAATTTTTAATTTTTTTTTTTCTTTCTTTTTTTTTTTTTAAATCATAATTTTTTATAATTATTTTTTTTTGTTAAATTTTTAAAAAAAATGAAAATTAGAGAATAAGAAATAAATTGAAATAATTAATTACTTTAATTTTGAATCTAAATTTCAAAAAAAAAGAGAATTCAAAAAAATTAATGAATGTTTAAATTTTTTTTAAAGTAATTTTAAGAATTAATCAATTAAATATTTTATTAAAAGATTAAAAAATTATATCAGTTAAGAAATATGATTGAATTAAAAGAAATTGGAGAGCATTAACATCTATTTAAGAAGCACAAATGGGAAAATGATCAAGTTAATTTTGAAGATAAAAGACTAAATTAACTTGAAAAATTTCTGCCTCAAGAAAATAATGAAAAGAATTAAAAAAGAAGATTCCTTTGAAATGAAGATAGTAATTGGAAATTATTGAAGATCATGAGGGATTTAAATATTGATTTTTATCAATATTTGGATGTTGTCACTTTATCAGGATTTATTCCTTGAAGGCAATTTTTCAAGATATATGAAAATAATAGAAAATATTTTCAAAAATTGAAAGAGATTTCTCTTGAGTCAATTTAGATGAAAGATAAGGAATTAATGGCTACAGAAAAGATATTTTCTTTTCAATTTATAATTACTTAAATTATGTTAATATTTTATACAATTTAGAATATTAAGGATTTTTGTGATTAAACTGGAGGGGGTGGCTGGTAAATGAAGCTCCAGAATTATAAAATAATTATGGAGTTAAGTAAAATCTTCTTATCATTAATAACCTTTAATAAAAATTTTTACATTACAGGCACCGGGGCGAATCTCGTGTCAATCGTCGGCGATTGACTTCACGTCAAGCAAACGTCAAGCAGGATAAAAGTCGAGCTCACGTCAAGCACACGTCACACTCTGGTCTTACACCAAATCCTGTGACATCCAATAATATTGGTTCCCCTGTGCCTTCAACTCAGATTCCTCACCACCTGATCATCCCACAACCGTCCGATGATTGGTAAAAATTACACCAGACCCGCCTGTTTGCACACACACACATCAAAGATGTCCTTCAGCCAGTTTTGATGTAGGCGGGGGGTTTGACTTCACCAGGTCATCCATGAAGTGTGCGTGTGCATTGGCGTGTGCGGGTGGGTTTGCGTGTGCATTGGCGTGTGCGGGTGGGTTTGCGTGTGCATTGGCGTGTGCGGGTGCGGGTGGGTGGGCGTGTGCATTGGCGTGTGCGGGTGGGTGGGCGTGTGCATTGGCGTGTGCGGGTGGGTTTGCGTGTGCATTGGCGTGTGCGGGTGCGTGGGCGCGTGCGGGTGCACATGCGGGTGTGGGTACGCAAAAGCCGATTCCGCTTCCAACATGATGATGGCGCAGTTAGAAATTTTGGATGCTATGAAAGGTGAGTGTGTGGGTCATTTGATCATTGGACTTGGCTTATTCACACTGTACCCAATGTCAAAATAGTAAGTTCTTTGTGGCAATGTGAAATAATGGGCTTTGCTTGTCACAATGGCATGTCTCTGTCACTAAATTTTGAGGCAATTATTTCACTAGCAAAATTGCTAATGAATCTGAGAGATTTGCATTTTTGTAGACTAAATATCATGAAATAACGGCTTTATCATTACAAGCAGTCCACATGACAGAGCTTTGTTATCATACAATCCACAGTTACCTTCTATTTCTTCTTCTGATATAATCAAGTGTCCATCATCAAAACCAACAGCTTTATAAATATTGAGATACGGCCAATCTGGTAGGAAATTCACATCAATCTTCAAAGTTTTTAAAATCAGAAAGTTATTATTCAGTATGCTAGATGGCTCAGAGACTTTGAAAATGCTATCAATAATACCAAATTGTCGTGAGTTGCCCCTCAGAAAACATATCACACTGTTGCTGATATTTTTGGATTCAGTTGAAAATATATTGTTCCCAATATTAATGTTTGAAACTGGAAAATACCAAGGTGAGACAATCCTTGAAGTGGGAGGACTTGTGGATTGCATGGTAGTGTCTAAGCTGATCCAATCAACTACTTCCCTTGTGGAATGAAAATTCTGTAAGTACTCAACCAGGCAAGCATAATTTTGTTGGTCATGGCGGGATGGCTTGTTATATTTATGGTGATTGAACACGGCAGGTGGCTGTGATTCGAAAAGATTTTTCATTTCACATGGCACAGATGGGGATTTCAGGAGAACGGAAAGGTTGGAACATCGACAGATATGTTGAAGTAAGGTTTTATCTATATCATCTATTCAGAGTTGCAAAAAGTTAGTCTTATTCAGTTCAGGTGTTTCATCAATGTGAATATATTGATCTTATTAATTGACGTACATATCTTGTTATTTGTTGGCATCTTTGCAAATACTCCAATCAAGCGCTCATAACCCCATGTGGCTGAGGCTTGTGCTGGGCCCCAACGTTGGAAGAGTTCGGGAATATGATCAGCAAAATGATGATTTGGTTTACTTTTCTGTTTTGGGAACAGGTGTTGATTGGAAAGGCGGAATTTTTTCCAATGTTCAGCAAATGCAGTCGCATCATCTATTGAAACAGTCCAGCTTGTGGCAATGTTGATAGCACTAATCAAATGGAATGTATTCTTGGCTAGTTCATTTGCAAGTTCTTCTGACTGACCCATTTTTCTTTGAGTGTTGGTAGATTGGTGTGCATCTAATGACATCTGTTGACTGAGCATTAGAAATGGAATATAGACCTTATATAAGAGAGCCCATTCAGCAGCTTTTAAGCTACCATGAGAGGGGGAACCCATTTTGCGGGGAACTCTTGTCCATGATGAGGGAATTATGGTCTCAGATATGATTTGTCGGAGATGCTCAAGAGCCTCACCCTTGATCTGGTGATCACTCAGTGCAGTGATATCCAATTCAGAGGGGATTTCAGAAGTGGGGATGTAATCGGCATCAAATGAAGGAATCTCCGCAGAACCACTAGATGGATGTTCTGTGTTAGGGGTGGGCATTGGGAAGTAGTTTTTTCGGGTGGAAGTAGTGGGGAGTGGCTCATTTATTATTTTTGCTGCGTCTCTTCTCAGGGAGCGGGCCTCTCTCAATGTGATTTTATCAAGAGAGCTGTTGGAGGTCTTGGAATCTGAGTCTGAACTGTTGGTGTCATTGGATTTCCTGCGGCACCTGAAGTAAATTTTTGATTTCGCCTCTGGAATGCACAATTTGAAAGTTGCATGATCCTTCAAAATTCCAAGTATTAAATTATGCATTATGTCAAGATTAACCATTCTGGTTGCATCCCAATACGGAAGGTCTTCCAAAATTGAATATCGCACTCCATACTCAGAGAAAATTGCTTGTCTTTGTTGTGGGGTTGCCCGAAGCCATTTGGCAATGGTTGATTTATGACTTTGGTATGAGCGCGTGTAGTGAAATTGAGGACCAATTTCTTCAATTTGAGCTTTGTGAATGGTGCAAAAATTACAAAAGTGGTTTCCTGAATGGGAAATAAATCCAGTAAGCTTGCGCATGGCAACCACATCCGCAATGGCTGTGAGGATGGCAACACGGATAAAGGATCCTGATGGACCTGTTGAGGTGGGTGCAAAATGGTAACCCTGCCATAGCTCTTTGAGCTCGTTGATGAGTGGCATTAATAGATAATTCAATTGAAGCGCAGTTGGCTCCTTCGGACCAGGGATGATTCCTGCAACATAGACATTCTCGGGCTTCAATCTTTCACTTGGGGGGAGATTAAGACAAATAAGCATGATAGGTCCAATGCTAGCCAACCGGGTTGACTTTCCATGTGCATTAAACCAGTCCACATACATGGAGAAGGCCAATGCACCAGGAATGGACATGAATGGGGGGTCATGGATATTTCTAGTGCCAGTGAAGCGTCTCCAGACCAATCCATCCCAGACGTCACGTTTTGGGGAATCTTCGGGAGTTTGGGATTGTTGATGTTGATGCAGAATGTCCATAATTCCAGCCCGCTGGAGAAATCTGGCAAGCCAATTTTTGAATGGTTGATAAATGAAATGTTTTGTTGGTATAAATTTTTGCTTCATGTTGGTTGTGTTTTGGGTGTGGGGTTCAGATGAATAGATGAATTTGCCTAATGATTGTGTGCAAGGGGGATCATGATCATTTGGGTCATTATGGCGTTGACAGTGGGGTTGGTCAGTTGTGACTGATTCAGTAAGGCCATTAAGAGAGAAACATTGAGGACAACATATATAGTTTTGAATCACTGGCTCCAATTGGAGATGTTCAAATATGGTACTCAGATCTTGAGGTATATGGAATGCAGGAGTGGGGGGACCAGCTGAGCTTGAGATACTGGACTTGATCAGCAGGTTCAGGGCGGGGTTGAGTATGCGTGAAGCCCTGCGGGGTAAATTATACCTTAATGATAGAATGGCAGATATTATCATTCCTAGGTCTTGTGGGGGAAGGGTTTGACTGCCACTATATGGTTTCTGTGCAGTTGAATTGAGACCCGCTGCAGTTGGGAAAGTGCTTTGGGTCAAACGTGAATAATCAGCTGGGAAGATTTGATCCAATAGAATTTGTGGGAACCCAGATCCTGATGCAGAAGCAGGGATGTTTGGAAGAGATTTGGGTGCAAGGGTTGATTTGAGCTTTTTAATGTGCTGTTTATATTGGAAAGGTGTGAAGGCAACTCCTTGCTTATCACCCTCAGGGGAAGAGTGTGTTTGAGTTGAGCAGTGTTGACACATGCATATACGCATTGAGGAATAGGGCCGGGTTGTCATTGTTGCAGGAATTGGGAGTACGGTTGGTTTGTGTATAAATATCTATGGTTGATGTGAAAGTGTTTAGGAGTGTTATTAATTGGAAATAAAATTCAGTGATTATTTATGAAGGGGGAGATGATTTGAGCCAGCTGAGGATTTTATCCCATTTGTAATGGAGCATGAGCTTCAGTGGATAAAGTTTAACATGTCTCATCTGGATGGCGGAATTGGTTAGGCGTTTAATTGGGTAAAATGCCATGCTGCTCAATGCTCATACATATTCTAGTTTATTTACACATTGTGATAGTGCGGGTTTTACCATTGAGGGGGTTCCATTAGTGAAGTGTTACCATTGAATTGAGGGGATTAACATTTAACCCATGTACGCTGGCACGCCATCGTACATGGTTTAAACCTTATTACAGACATAACTATATAACTCTATTACATAAGGGGGTGGAGTGCAGCTAAAGTCTTGGTATTTGGTTTAAGTGCGGCGGGCTTTGAATCAGTTGGAATGTGATTTGGATTGTCTTGCCTTTCGTGAAAAGGTGATGTCTCTTTTGTGGGTAAATCCTTCATGAATATACCCCTTTACAGATGTACAATGTTGTGGAATTTCAATGCATATATTGGCAGTTTGGATAATTCACAAAATGTGACAATGGGGAGGCGGAAATGTTACCAAATATGATTACTTATGGATGATGGGTCCCCTTTCAGATCAAGGAAATATCACATTATATTCTGGTAGGCCGTGCAGGGTGGTTTCCAACAAAAGCGGAGGAGCTCAAGAGGAGGCAGGGAGGATTCTCCTCAAAAGAGTCTTATCCGACTTCCACAAAACACTTAGTTCCAACTATTCATAGAATTTCTCTATTCTAAATTTGAAAAGATTTCATCTCATATCACTCTATTTTATCATAATACTGAGTGTTTTATCTATTTAAAAATATTACTGTACTTTTTCGGCCCTTATGTCATCTTTCAAGTCACATAAATCCCGTTCAGGTTCTGTTCATGACTCAAATAGTGAATCTAGCATAGAATATGTTCAAACACAGTCACCATTGAGTCCCAACATTCCTCTCACAACCCCTATCGCATCCTCAATGAATGTATCAGGTCTTAACATTGATGTGGGCAATCCAAAGGCTCCAACTTCAAGCACTTGGTCAATCCCAAATATTTCCGTCACTCCAATTCCCCCGAATCCCACTAATACACAAATTCATGTGTCTCAGGGGCCAGAAGGCACACCTCAAATCTCATCACACGCTAATCCCCAATCAAAATTTCCACGTGAGTTCCTCCTTAATCCCGGTCGGAATCCAGTCGCATCCCAGGATCCCTTTGGCCAAAGTAAACAGCCAACCCTCAATATTCCATCAGGATCTCAGGTTCATGTGGGTGATGAAAGGCGCGTGGATGGGGGGCGACGAAAAAGACCTTTGGAAAATGTCTCTTGGAGCGGTCTGTTGGAGGGAAATCCAGTATTGACGCTTCATCAAAGTAAGTCATTTGAATTTTGGAGTAGAAACTTATTCACAATTTGATATGTTTGTTTCATGGGTTAGATATGGCACCTAAAGGCAAGTCAGTCCGATCTCAGGAGCCAATTGAAGATCGTGAGTATCACCAGTCTTCATTAATGTTTTGATGTGTTAACTGATGATTTGCATGGCAGGGGATGAACTTTATGCGTCTTCACCTCTGGTCCATAAAGAGAAAGTCACTGGACGTCATCATCCATATGCCTCCAAACCAAGAACGGGTCATGCCAGTACATCAAGAGAAAGAATGGTGGATGATGAGGATGAGAACATGTCTCCGACTCAAAGTGAAAGAAATGATGAACCAACGAGGGACAATTTCACCGCGCATGAGCAAGGCACTCAATCAAATAGTGAGTTCACCCATCCTCAGCTGGGCCTTGCCCAGAGTATGCTTGAACAATCCGAGGTCAGACAGCAAAGGAACCAGGCCCGCAAAGCTCACAATGTGGCGAAACGTGCAAGCCAGAAGGAGCAACAAAAATGGCTGAAGGCAGAACTTCCAGAGAATGTCCATGGAATGAGATCAGCAGTACACGCACATTGCCTGTTCCTACTCAAAGTTAGGGATAAGGATTTTTCCTCACTACCAGCACCACCCAGCACAGAAGAGCGTGAAATTGCAATTCAAGTGGCTGGTCATCTCGGTTATGTCCCCGAGGATGTTTTCAATGAGCCATCAACACAGGTTCAGTCTCAGGGTTTCCAAAGCTACTGCGAAAATGAGCTCCACAAGCTAGGACTAAAGCGATTCACTTGGGACTGGGAGAGCTCATGGCAACATCCGTTTAACGAGCTGATGTCTATGGTGTTTTACCGTACATTCCTTCTTGCACTTGTCAGCACTGAGTATCATCACTACTGTTGGAACAAGGATCATAACAACTATGGGGTCGTGGTGGCTTTAATGGAGCGATATTTCACTTATTTGAAAAGAGAATGGAAGTCTATTCAAAAGGATTCAGAGTATTTGGTTAAAAAGAAGGAGAATCAAAAGCTCGCGAAGATTCGTCAAAGAGTTAGTTACTGTATCTCTTCTTCATTGTGGACCAAGTCTGATGATGATCTACTTGATTATGTGCAGACCTGTGAGCGCCGTCGTGAATGGTGTGATACGGCTAAATTTCCCATCCTAGCATCACAATTCAATGAACCTCGAGTATGCTCAGATACTGAGGAAATACTGGAAAATGGCCGTCAAGTTTACCGCAAAGTGGGATTACGCTGGCGCTCCCAGTTATTTAATGATTTGGTATTGAAAATGGATAGAGACATAGAGTTTTGTAATTGGATTAAAAAAAAGGGTAAAAAAACTATTGATAGATTGCCAGAATTACGATCGACAGATGATGGTGATATTCCGGAAGGCCTATCATTTCAGGTATTTGATCAAGATTGGCTCAAAGGCTGTAGTAAGATGCAGACTAGCGCCCTCAAGATACTTGACATGCCAGTTATTAGGCCTAATGGTGATGCTCTGCAATAACTTAGTAATTTGTCACGGTATAGCACTGTGACAAATTAAAATTTTGTGAATTATTTGTGCAGGTGTAATAAAATCTGATTATTATCTCTTAAGGATGCAACAACTTGCTAAATATGTTAGAATATAGACAATATGAATTGAAATGTATCACCGTCTCCCTTAGCAATAATACTCTATTGCTCATTTTCATTGAGGAAATATTGAAGAAGTTCGATCCAGCTCATGGTGTTCATAATTGTGGACCTGTGCCAGAGTCAACAGGAGTTATCAACTTTGTCAATCACAAAATATATAATATCAGTAAGGCTCACGCAGTTAATGATTGTTTCTTTTCTTGGACCTATTGGTGATTGGAATATGGCATTCCCATAAGGAAGGATTTCAGAATAGTAATACAATCAAGTGAAAGATGAGCTTGAAAGGTACCTTCCGCATGTTGACCTCAACTGAATGAGGAGTGATATAGTGGATGACCTGTACAGGTCGTTGTTGGCCAATACGATGTAGACGATCAACAGCCTGAGCCTCAATGGCTGGGTTCCAATTGGGCTCCTGGAAATGTGGATGTCAGGGTCCAAAAATCAGGGGAGAATTTTGGGGGGCCCCTCACCATTAAATAGACTATATTAGCACAAGTTATATTGAGGCCAGTTCCAGCCGCGGCAATGGATGCAATGAGTACTTCACATTCAGGATTATTGAAGAAACTCTCAAGCGCCTTGTCCTGCACTCGTGGTGTAATTGTTCCATCAATTTGTGCTGAAAGGATAGAGTGATGGGCAAGAGCAATACCAATTCTACAATATAAAAAAGTCAGATGGAGTCAATTGGTAATGGATGCATATTAGAATTAACGCACAAATCTAGAAATTGGGTCCATTGGGTATAAACCACCGATTTCGTCGGACCACACCTTGTTTGTTTGTTCTTCATTAAGCTTTGTAGGAGGTGTGCAATTTTACTACTCATCATGCATGTTTCCACATCCACAATAGTTCGTGTGATTCTTGGGGAGTTATCCTGAGTGCTCCTGCCCTCGGGGTCTTCCAACTCCGCCTCCGCAATTGTGTTAAGCATGATGTGATGGTTACAACATATTTGCAGCTTATTAATATTTCTGAAAAATTCTCCTGGTCCTTTGCTTTTGGATGATAGGAATTCTTCATATAATATGGAATATTCTTGCTGCATGGTCGGGTTGAGTGGGAGCAGCTCATAATGATGGCTAATAGTGGGGAGGGATTCGAGATGTGTGGTTTTGGTGCGGCGCAAACTTAAATGCCGCAATGCCAAATGCAAAATATCATTGCAACCTTTTGAAAGACTACTCAGGATGAATGGTGACCAGTTATCTTGATCGGCGCTCTGGGGTTGAGTGATGAATGATATTATGCCCAAAAGGTCATAAATGGTGTTGTGAATAGGTGTGCCCGTTAAACATATTCGACGGGATGAAAGGAGGCTATTAATGGCACGGTGAGTGGCAGTGTATTGAGAGCGAATATAGCTATAAGAGGGGGAAAGGGTTATTGGATATAAAAGGTAATTTGAATCATTTAAGCTCAGCCACTCACTGTGCTTCATCCAAGATTATACGATGCCAATTGATTTGAAAAATGAATGATGTAGAGGGATTGGTTTGCTTAAATTCTTGGGTGATAGTATTGTAAGAAGTGATGATGATATCATATTTTAAAATGTCGGCTTGGGATAATGAGTGACGAGTGGGACCATGGTAGATTTTGGCATGCAGTGCTCCAGCCTGAGCATGCTTGGATATTTCTGATTGCCAGTTGGTAATTAAGCGAGGGGGGCAGATGATCATGGTGGGCGTGGAGCGATGGGGGTTTGCAATCATCCGCTCCTTGGAGGTACCAATTAGAGCAATGGCCTGAATGGTTTTACCTAATCCCATATCATCCGCGAGCAGTCCTCCAAGAGGGGTATTGGTCGAAAGGGATTCAAATGAGCTAACGACCTTGTTTGTAATGATGTGCCTGGCATTGAAAGTGGATCCTGGGGGTGAGGTGGCCCAAAGGTTACGGGCTGATTGGCCATTGGGGATTTCTCGATCCCAGAGGAAAGCTAGTCCGGTCTTTTGATGAGGGAGGAGGGGGGTTTGAATAATGGCATGGGGCGGGGTTATCATGGGGAGGTCTGATCCACTGGGTAATTGTATCAGTTTTTGCTTGGAAATCAATGATGAAACAGCAGGATATGAAGCAGGCATTGAGTTTGAAGCGGGAAATGTCAGAGTAAAGAGTTGACATTGACAATGAGTAGTACAGTCATATTCTTTGGGCATTTTAAGCTTGAAATCTTGTGTTCGAAAGCTTTCCATTATGAATAGAATGTTTGGATACCATGTGAAGAACATCAATGCTAGATTGGGTTTCTGAGATGAGGAGGGATCATTGGCATCAGTCATAAATACTCCCTCAACGAATAATATTTGAGTAGGAATGGATTGGCAATTTTCAATCCATGCCCCACCAGGACCACAGTGCATGAACGTTTTTGGTGCCCCAAGGAATGGTATCAACGTTTGGGAAAGGGTTCCCGGGAGAGAGCCAATAGCATGCTGGTGATTGGGGAGATATACGAATATGTTGTGTTGATTGTGCCATAGGATAATCCAAGAACCTAAGTGGGAATTCTCAGGCTTTAAGGTTATATCACTATTTATTTGAATACGAATATTAATCATCCCAATGCAAAGTGGTTGTGAAGGCGTTGACATGATGGCTATTTTAAATTATTTGGGGACAGTTGCAAATTATATGATCAGGAAGGGTTAGCTAAAGGGAATGAAGCGCAATAAGCGCAGGTGGGGAGCTTATATGAGTGGCAGCAACAGGCCAAAAGGGGGATGGCCTGTGGTTACGTGAATGGTCTTGATGGAGGTGGGCCTCTTGGGCACATAATTTTCATATCCGATTTGGGGCATATATCAAGGCAAGGTGGCCAAAATGTGGGTGCACCATTATGACTGCTGGATCTGCAGCGATTTACGAAAACTTTGGTGGAACAAGGTTGACATTAGCACATCCAAAATTGGGTGGGTTGTAGCAACTTATTGTGGAGGGCATATCAGAGGCATGCAGTCATGTTCGCTGGTGTGACAGCGAACTTGGATGCATATATATCTTCCTCAGGTTAATTGTCGCACAGGGACCTACTGGGCAATTTTGGTGGTTTCAAAGGGCAATCTCACTGTGGGGATGCTTGTGTGTAGGCGGGTGAGATATGTTCGGTGGCGTGCCACCGAACATGACTTTGGTTTTGCGTGAAGTTTTTTGCTGACTGATGCATACTGGGCTTTCAGGGGGGAATGTGTAGGATGATCAAAGGGGGCGCCATCCGTGAGCCGTGATCCACATATACATTCACCCCTATGGCGTTTGAGGCGAGTACTAATCTACCGAGATTGGCATCAGGGTCTTTGCCTCAGGCGTGTACAAAACTCCGGAGGAAAGAGGCCACACGCCCCAGGGATTTTTTGGCTGCAAGCCAGGTGCCACAACTTGCGCGGGGCGTGTGAGAACGTGAAGAAAATGACCCGCGGTGGGAGATACCCACGCAAACATGACCAGCCTCAGCAATCATAGGCTGGGATTGTTATTCTAATGTGGATGAGGCTGAAGCAAATTCACACTGATTGGCCTCAGGTTTCCATGCGCAAGCGGGTGAGCGTCTGCAGTCAAGCTGACAACCCGACCAAGAAAATAGGCAGCTGGAAGACTGGCAGAAAAATGTCTTCCAGGCGTGTGAAAGCTGCCTGCGTATGACCCATCAGGGGTGCGCATGAAAGCGTGTGGCTGCCCGACAATGAACAAGCGGGCCAGTCATTGTTTGCCCCAACAATGGCACCGGAGTGAATCAACTCTTTGTGTATGACCCAAATATTAAGTCATCCCATTATGACCCACTTACATTAACTTGCATTACATGCGCATCTGTGCCGTAGTTAGGCAGAGCTGTCCAACAAGGTGCATCAAAGGGATGCAGGTGAGAGATATGACTCGATGGCTTGACGTGATTGCATGTTACATTGTTGAACAGCTTTTTGCTCTGCCCCGCAGTACATTTACAAAGGTGTACTGCGTACTACAGTGTCGACTGTACAGATCAGGAAGGTGTAATACTACTTGAGCCTGCATGCATACAGCAAATGTGCATGCACCTTCCGATCGTTTGCATTTACGTAGCTCATGTGCCACATGCTCAGCATTGCGTTTCACCCGATTTGCACACGCAAGCTGAGCATGTCATGGTCAAAAGCACCGTGTGAAAGTGCTCAGTAAAGCCATGGAATGAACTAATTCTGCAATAGCTCACTGGAAGGCTCAATTTGGAGCACTTCACCAAAGCGTGTGAAATGCTGCACCTGGCTGAAATGTCATCCGATGCTGTGCCAAATGCTCAGATTGTGTGCTTACAAAAATGACCTAGCAATTGCTCAGCATCGTGCATTTGATATTGTTATATCAATAGTTCAACAACTGTGCAATTAAAATGTTCAGCCACTGAGCATTTCAATTATGACCCGAAAGCAAACCTGAGCAATGGGTCAAGCCAAGATTACGCTGTATTCACTTGTCTTACAGCCCCCCCCTTTGTTCACATACTATTACCAGGCCATACGGCCGGTAATCTCGCCGCGGTCACTTGTGACCAAATGCACCCGGTGCATTTCTGCATGGGGCACTTGTGCATTGCACCCACAATGCACATTCAACAAGGGCCTCACGACCACCCTCCCGGGTGATCGGGTGGCTATTTAAGGAAAGAAACGGGATTTGACTCAGCTTGACAATTCAATAAATTGCAATACTCAGCGGTGCATTTGATATTGTTATATCAATTGTTCAATTACTGTGCAATTAAAATGTTCAGCCACTGCGCATTTCAATTATGACCCGAAAGCAAACCTGAGCAATGGGTCGAGGCAAGCTCACGCTGTATTCACTTGTCTTACAGCCCCCCCCTTTGTTCAAAGACTATCACCAGGCCATACGGCCGGTGATCTTGCCGCGGTCACTTGTGACCAAATGCACCGGGTGCATTTCTGCATGGGTCACTTGTGCATTGCACGTTGAATGCACATTCAACAAGGGCCTCACGACCACCCTCTTGGGTGATCGGGTGGCTATTTAAGGAAACAAAGGGGATTTGACTCAGCTTGACAATTCAATAAATTGCAATACTCAGCCAGACCCCCATTGTTCTTCTGCCTCACGCGAGCATTTCACTTCTCAGTTGCAGCATTCGCTGAGACTCAGCTTCAATTTTGCCCACACGCCTTGAAGCTGAGACTTTTGCGGGTGCTGCAACTGCTGAGATCGTCTCAGCTTCACCTTGGTATAAAAGACCATCTTCACACGACACGCACTTCACTTTCTTTCTCACCCACTCCACTTCGTTCAACCTCACCCGCGTTTGTCCTTCTTGTGCGTATTCCCCCTCGTCTTCCTGCCTTTCCAGTCTTTTCTTTCGCACTCGACTAACCCCACTCCCCTTCCTGCTCGCTTTTTGTTTTTCCTGCTAATACTTTCAGAACCCCACTTCTATCTACTTTGTACGTTTTCTCCAATTAAACTTTAGTCAACATTATGTACCGATATTAATATTTTTCTTTCTTCACGACTTCCTTCCAGACTTTTAAAAACTTCCGACTAGAGCGTCTTCAATTTGATTCCGTTTTATATTTATATAAATCATCGTATGTCTTCCTTTTCTTTCTTGATTGCTTACTTTCTATTCAGTTACTAACCTGTTTTGTTTTGTTTTTAGATGTCGTGCACGTTATGCACCAAGCGGGGTATCCCCTGCATTCGTTCCTCGATGACGACCGACGCTTGTGATGCTTGCCGACAAGCACACAAGAAATGTTCGTTCGTCGTCTGCCCCTTCCGACCCCGCGGCCAGAGGAGTTCCCGCCCAAGACGCCCTCGCCAGGACTCCTTTGTGGCCGATGATGATGAAACGATTTCCGAGCGTGAGTGGACCCCGGGACCCCAAACAGGCCAGCGGGAACGATTCAGGACGATTAGCCCAGTCCCCTCAAGCATCGATTTGTCCACCCCCCCTCCTAGGCCACCATCCGATGGTCACTTCACTCCTCGACCTGAGCGAAGTGATTATCCGGCCGATGAAGGATGGCAATGGAAAGAGGACATTCGAGCTTGGGCTGATCGTCACCATGTCTTGTCACCGATGGGATTCAAACGCCAAAGTAAGTTTTCTTTCTCCTCCTTCTCTCATTTATCTTCACGCAATAATACTCACTTTTTTCCATTACTCATACAACCAAACCCCCCGAATCCCCCCCGACAAGACTCTCCCGTTCCTACTTTGCCTCGCGAGCAAACCCCGCGGCAACCCACTCCAGGCCCGAGTGGCACCCGATGGTCTGAGGACTTATTCCGCGGTAAGCAGCCAACTTTCTCTTTTCTCATTTTCACTTTCGCATCAAGTTAACTGACTCTTCCTCCTTTTGTAGAACCTCCCAGCACGATGAGCCACCTATTCCTGGCCCGAGTCCATCCTCCGAACCACCTGAGGACATTGCGACTCGTGAGCCTCAACCTGAGGTGGCTCCTACGCAATCAACGGAGGAACCTTTTGGTAAGTCCCTATTTCACCTTTTTAACTCAACTCAACTTTTCCTCACCCCTCCTTCGACCATCTCCAGCTCGTCCCGCAACTCCCCGCTCCATTATCATCATCGACAATACGCCAGTCGGTTCCCCTCCTCCCCCTCCCCCTCCACCTTCCCCTCCTGTTCCCCCTCCCACCACTCCTACCCCGGTTCCTTCCCCGGATATCCCTCCCATTGACGCCGAGAACCCAACAGCCTCCTCCCCCCCGGTGCCAAGCTCCTCTCATTCCTACGATGACGCTCGCCAGGAATTCACCGACCTGCGCCCGATACTAATGATTCCTCGAGCCATCGTCCACGAATCGATCAACCGAATCTTGTTGGAGCATTGTCGGTTGCTCCACATGATTCCTTTCGTGGATGCAACTCATCGAAATGAGATGCACCGGGAATTCCGGGAGGAACTAAACTCCCTCCTTGGCGAGGCGATAGAGGCTTATCCAATGGAGGACATCACCGGGATAGTCTCCAAATTCTTAGAAAAATAAAATCCACAAAAAAAATCGTATTCTTTCCTCTTTTTACCTTTTGTAATACACTCCTTTAGATAAATTATTTGTATTCAATGAAAGATATTTTCAATTTCTCTTACGTTTTTTGTTCACGTGAATTTATTATAATTCCTCAATGATTCATATTTACTATTGGGTGAGAATAATTTTCGTAAGTGCCCCACCAAAAGTTTGAGTTAGTATTTTTGTATGTGAGAAAATCTTTTGCCAAAATGGGCCAATAGTCACCATTCCTGCCTCCTATATTTTCTTCCTCCATTGTTTAGAGCCATATCAAATCTTAACTGTAAAAAAGCGGGAGGTTCCGGCATGTGAGCAATCCACTCCAGATTCATGAGAAATTGCCGTTCCTATGGTCACACGCTATTAATCTTAGTCATGTATTGAATTGTTTAAATTGTCGGGAACCTTCACAAGCGTAACGATTGGCGTGTGAGCTGTCGGGAGCCTGAAAAGGCGTAAGGATTGGCGTGTGAGCTGTCGGGCGCCTGCACAGGTGAAAGGATTGGCGTGTGAATTGTCGGGAGCCTGCACAGGCGTAAGAAATTGTCAGCATTGTTAGCATCCTTCACAAGCCTAAGGATTCGCGTGTGAGCTGTTGGGAGGCTGCACAGGCGTAAGGATTGGCATGTGAATTTTCGGGAGCCTGCACAGGCGTAAGGATCGGCGTGTGAGCTTTCGGGAGTCTGCACAGGCCTAAGGATTGGCGTGTGAGCTGTCGGGAACCTGCACAGGCGTAAGGATTGGCGTGTGAGTTGTCGGGAACCTGCCCAGGCGTAAGGATTGGCGTGTGAAGCCTCGGCACCCCGCATAGGCGTAAGAAACTTTTAGCATTGTCGGCACCTGCACAAGCATAAGGATTCGCGTGTGAAGCGTTGGGATCCTGGACAAGAGAAACAAACCTGGCATATGTACGATGGCATGCCTCCGTACATAATCCACTTCACCCCTTTTTCCTGTGAGACACCCTATCTCCCGCACTCGAATCCATCCAATCCTGGTGTATATTGTCCTCTGCCTTACCCCACCATCATCTACCAATCACGCTGCTATTCCAACTGCCTCACTCTTTGAATCGGCATGAGATTGTATTACCATCCCTGATTTGATAGCCCGCTCTCTCGGCAATCTCATAATAGCCATGGCTTGTTTGCCGCATTGTTTTTGCCAACCTCCTTGAGCATTGTGCGGACATACCCACTAGTGTCGTGCTTTCGTTGTCCTGTGCTGGATCAGTATAATGAACAAATGTACTACTGGCCCACACTACCTGAATGAGCCCATGACATGCGGATAGATCAATCCAAAAATGCTCATTTGGGAAAATCAATTTTCCCCCTGTACACCACTTTGACGCATCTCTTTGAATTTGGCCGGTCCGCTTATCAGCTTGAAACCACCATCCCGAAGCATACAGCGATGCATCCTTATCAAAATGAGGTGCGTTTTTGAATCCATTCATGGTGAAAGTGGGTGCCGAAGCAAACTCACATGCACCCTGATTTGCGGGATTATTGCCTTCATAGTTGACTTGATCAAAAGACGGAACCCCCAATGAGTTGTAGCAATTTTGAATCTTCTGAAATAAATTATCCCCAACATATTGTAAGGATTGACCTAGAATGCGACCCACCGAGCTAAGATTGGCACCTCGGTCCCGCCATTCATCTTTTGCATTTTCAATTTTGCCAGCACTACCATACAGACCAAATTGTTCATTCTTCGTGGTGCATTTGCGCCACCCAATCGCGAACATAAATCCCTCCAGTAATGCTCCATTTGTTGCAATAGGGTCAGTGAACCTCTTTTCGCGAAATAAGAATTGTGATAATTCATCCCATTGATTGACCTCGACTTCACTCATTGTTGTGAATGGTCGGAATTCAACAAGGGCAATGAGTAATCCGGTTGAAGAGAAAATTGCCACACGGCCAAAGTGAATGCGTTTGATCTGATTGACATCCACCACCTTCCGAATTTCACTTGGGGTGATATTTGCTGATACTGGCATTGATATTTGTGCTGTTGGGCGAGAGGAGGAAAAAAACCTATTCATTCGGGTCGTTTTGCGCTCATTTGTCTTTTGGGATCTGCTACTATTCCCGAGTGGTTGCGGGATCACTATGTGTTGAAGCACAAAAGATATCAGATACTGCCAAGCAGCTTTCTTCGGCACACATCCTTTGACTTCCCTTTAGAGCCCACAGGACATTGGCACAATCTGAACCGACTAAAGCCAATGTTCTTCCGTGGGGCCCAATGAGGGTGCCACATAAATGTGGAAGCATATATATATATCTATATATATACACTGAGATTAAGCGAGTAACTCACACTTTCCTTCCTCAGCCCGACGCTTTCTTGCGAGTTCCCTTTTACGCTCTTTTCCTTTTTTCGTGAATGGCATGCTTGCAGCAGAAAATGAAATGAAACCAAATGATTACTGATTTATTAATATCACCTAAATTGGATTGCGGTGGATGAATCTTTTTTAATTGCGGCTAAAAAGAAAGCTCACGCCTGACCTTGGCAACTTCACGATCTCAAATACCTGAACCTGAAAATTGCAGTGGATAGTGCATTATTCAATTTTACACATTGATGTTCCCATGCAATCACTTTCCAATCCAACCATTTGGAATATTGCAAGCACACGCAAATGCAATATGCATCCTGCTGCGGATCCCTAGCTATCCTAGTCCTCTTGAAAGACACAGGAACATTTGGCCTATTATGGGCTGGCGGGAAGTGATAAACGCGACTTCCCGCAATGCCCCGAGTGTGCTACTCGCGGGCACAAAGCCTGACTCAGCTTGCGTCTTGGCGGAGTCTTTGCAATGATGTACGGAGGCATGCCCCCGTACAATTACTATTGGTACTCAGACTGTGGCATCCGGGCAGTAGTAGGATAGGAAGTCATGATTATTAAATTCATAAATAACTTTGCAAAGATAAATTACAATATATCTAGTACAAAGCTAATCTAAAACGGGTCAATCCTGGTTGTGAGTTTAGCTGACCTGGGTACCGTCAAGGTGACCTCATCACTTGAACCAAGACCGCGTTTCGCCACCCAGGCATCACCAAAGTCTAATACTAAGCATCGTGCAAATTCAAATCTAAGAGGTACAGTGGGGTTAAAAGACTCTGATGAGAAGAAACTTTTATTCAGTAAATTACATATATACTTATTAGTACGTAGCCACACTGGCTCCACTAGATTTTTACCCTCTGAAAGTTTTGCGGAAATGTCAATTAGTGATAAAGCCCCTTTAACTGAGCTTGTTCTCCAGTCATCTGAGCATACCATCAAACCACGAACCCCCGCCGCACAGAATGCCGCTAATATACCATAGCAAATTCGATTTATTCCAAGATTCTTGTGACACGCCAAAAGATCTTTGATGGCCTCATTTTTTTTGAGTTCGTGAGTTTGCCTTTGATGCCATTAACTTTGACCTTTGTATGTGCACGTACCATGTTGTACGCAATCATCAAATGGATAACTGTATCCATTAGATCCTCCAGGTTCTTGTGCGGCTTTGTGGATATCTCATTGTCAGCCCCGCCACCTTCAATGCTGAGTTGGGTTGCACGTTGCTTCGATTTACTCAAGCAGGAGGCAAGGTATTCAACTGCTCCCCGTTCGAGTCCAAGAGGATCGGTCGAATTTGATGTTGGTGCAACATATGGTTTGGGTGCAATCACATTGTATGAGACTAAACTAATGGATTCAAACATAACATTTGCCCAAAAATGTTTAACTGGATTCGCGGGGTAAAGAAGGCTCTGAACCATTTTGAAGAAGGAGTGTTCAGATTTGGGGAGATTATCAGGAGGTTTAGCTGATTTCTTCATCAATTTGAGATTCCAAATGTTGTAATCAAAAAACGCTTCTGTTTCAGTTGGCTTAAAAAAATCTAACCCTGTATATTGCAATTTATATCACCAGTCAACAGCCAATAATCAAGTATCATGCACAAAGATAAAAAAAAACTCACCTGCCATCTCAAGGTCCTGCAGCCAAGCCGACATTTTAAGATCTCGGTTACTGATCACCTTAATACCAACGGGCAGGAATGTATGAGCATCCTTTGTTGGTAAATTGTCCCATCTATTTTTGTAAATCCTATTGATATTATCAAGCCCCCTTTTCCATGATTGTTGAGAAATATTGGAATGATAATTCAAAATGCCTGCAAACTCTTCCATGCGGGATAAAAATATTCCTTGAAAATTCGCAGCGGATGACACTTCGGGCTCAGCGTCGGGAATTATATCAGTCATATCTCGTCCCATTGTATCATGTTTAATTGTTTCCCTTTCTTGAGGGGCTTGAATATTCCAAGGAGAGGCGGGAGGGGTTGCATCATGCATTGTTTCATTGGGTATCGGGGGGCTTTCAGTATGTGGAGCTTCAGCATGGATTGTTTCATTGAGTATGGGGGGGGGGTTCAGTATGCGGAGGTTCATTATCAATATCGTCCCCTTCAACGTTGATCATTTCATCACCTTGATCCCGGGAATCCTTTGCGGCTTCAAAGGTACGGCGTTTTTTGTTGGTTTTTTTGGTTGCATGTATATTTGGTCTTTTTCCTAATCCTTTGCCTGGAAATCCAATTATGACTCAAGATCCTTCAGGTAGAGATTCTCCCACCTCCACACCTGCCCATATATTGTAAGCAGCTATTTTTATCAACTTTGTTTTGAATTAGTAATGGACTTACAGTTCAAATCCATTTTTGAGCAGGCTCATGGCTTCAGCAATCTTTTGACGCACATAATCAGGAATTTTACTATCATTTTGGATTTTCTCGAGCCTTGGGATTGTTTGAGCAATGTTGGAGACAAATTGTTCCTTGGATATAATTTCCACCTCCCCACTGAAAATTACATCATCTTGCCCATCATCTTCTGTCGGTGCACAAGGTTCAACAGTCTTTTCCTTCTCATAAGTTTTAAAATTCGGTTTCTGAGAGCTTGGAGGTTGACCTGAAATAAAGGCTATGACACAATATCAGGTTTTGAGAGATTAGAAATACTCAAGATGGATGTATACTCACATTCTGGAAGAACTGGTGGATCTTGATTATCTTCATGTGACTGGCTCTCTGCTTCAATGCCTAATTCACGACTACTGGCCATATCAGATATTTCACTTCCACTCTCTGGGGCTGAAGTTGGTCGTTCATTAAATTCCGTTGAATTTCCCGGGGTTTGGGCCATCGCGGAGGTAGTTTAGTAAGCAAATAGATGGTGACGAGTTGATTGATAACTAGGTGGAAGTAAAATAATCGCATTTGCAAAATGCGATTTGGCGGGAAATTGAAGGAGGCGATGTTTTGCAAATTATTTCATATCATGCAAATGAAATCACTTCCCTGTGAGACATTGAATAAAGTTGACTAGTGAGAAACCTACTAAAGTCAACTTTTGAACTATTGAACGCTCATGAGGTAAGGACTAAGCAAAGTGTTCCATTTGAATGATATGAAATAAAATGATTTTGTCGGCGAAAAAGGAGACACAATTCTTGTCTTAAATAGTCCACTTATTAGGTTTTAATTTGCGATTCTCATGATTTAAACCCTAACCACAACATTGTGAATATACTGACCAATTTCCCCTGAGGTCCTGTTGGCAGAGAAGGCCACTCAGCATATTTCGGCGATGGCGTCCATTGTGTATGCCAACAAGCCACCGTACACTATGGATGTAGTACGGAAGCGTAAGGATGGTAAGCGGCGTCGGAGGCATGTCGGGAGGGTACCTACTAGGCAAGCGTAAGGATCGTAAGCAGTGTTGGGAGGGCACTTCATGAGCGTAAGGATGGTGAGCAGTGTCGGGAGTATGTCGGGAGGGCACTCCGCGAGCGTAAGGATCGTAAGCAGTGTCGGGAGCATGTCGGGAGGGCACTTCATGAGCGTAAGGATCGTAAGCAGTGTCGGGAGTATGTCGGGAGCATGGCGGGAGGGCACTTCATGAGCGTAAGGATCGTAAGCAGTGTCGGGAGCATGTCGGGAGGGCACTGCACGAGCATAATGATCGTAAGCAGCATCGGGAGCATGTCAGGAGGGCACTGCGCGAGCGTAAGGATTGTAACCAGTGTCGGGAGGGCACTACACAAGCGTAAGGATGGTAAGGGTGGGGGTGTGAAAGCGTAAGGAGTGGTGAGGACGGAGATGGGGGGGCAGGCAGTGTCAGAGTCTCATCTGGAGGGTGGTGCGGGCGCGTAAGCATGCTAAGCGTCGGGGAGGCAGAAGCTATTAGGTGAAATTACCCGAACGTTGCGAATAGTGTTGAAACGGGTTTGGGCTTTGAGTGACATTCTCATGTGACACATGTGACGATTGACGTTGTCTTGACGCTGACGTGACGTGACCCACTAAATCCAGTGACTATAAAGTGACACTAACGAGACTGAAGCAAGATTTTATACTGACCGCAGTGCGACGTGAAGTCAATCGCCGACGATTGACGCAAGATTCGCCCTGGTGAGGTATATGATTTTCTTAAAGAAATTAAAACTTAACAATTTTGAAAAAAAATGAAATTAGGTTGGAATCTGAAAATTTTACTCAAACAACAAATTAAAATTATAGGGAAAGGAATCAGGATGAAATCTTGATAGTAACAGAAATATTATGTGAATTAGAAGGTCATTCAGGAAGCACCAGGGTAAATGTTGCAGCAATTGCCAGAAATTGACTTCATGTCAAGAAAATGTCAAACTGACATCAAGCATACATCCCATTCTGGTCTTACAGCAAATCCTGTGACATTCACAAATATTGGTTCCCCTGTACCTTAAACTGAGATTCATCACCCCCTTAACCTCCCACAAACAGCCAAAGGTTTTTAAAAATAACAAAAGAACCACCTGTTCCCACATTCACACATCAAAGAGGTCATTCAAATAGTCTTGCTGTAGAGGAGGGGTGTGTGACTTTCCCAGGTAATCTATGAATCAGCTTGGAATGAGTGGGATTGGCAATTTGCATGTGACATGGGTGGAGCCAGATGCACAATGCTTCAGGTGCAGTTGCCTAAATGTGACACATACACACAAAGGCAAAAGCATGTGCAGGCTTAATTTTTAGAGGGAGTGACGGTTTGCATGTGATATGGGTGGAGTCATTTTAGATCCTGTGATATGCGAGTTTGCATGTCATATGATCATTTCAATTGGCTTATTCATACCATACCCAATATCAGCATGCTAATCTATTTGTGGCTATGTAAACTAATGGGATTTACTGATCAAAATGACAAGTTACTATCACCAAATCTTGAGGGAAAGAATTTATCTGGGAAAAATAATATTGAAACTGAGAGAATTGCATTATTGTGTTAGTATATCTTCAGAAAAAATGAATATACTAAATATCACAAAATAATGGTTTTATTATTACAAGAAGTGGACATGACATAAATCTGTTCTCATACAATCCATAGTGACCTTATATTTATTTTTTACATATAATAAAGTGTCTTTTATCAAAAACCAACAGCTTTATGAATATTGAGATGAGGTCAATCTTGTAAGAATGTCAAATAAATATTAAACATTTTTGAGATAAAAAAGTTGTTGTTTAGTGTGAAAGATGGATCAGAGACTGTAAATATTCTATTAATAATACCAAATTTCTGTGAGTTTACCTACAAAAAAAATATCACACTATTTCTTAAATTTTTGGTTTAAGTTGAGTTTATATTGTTGTTGATCTTAATTTTTGAAACTGGAAAATACCAAGGTGAAACAATTGTTGAAGTGGGATAACTTGTGGATTGTACCAGAATGTCTAAGCTGATCCATACAGATATTTCCCCTGTTGAATGAAAATTTTGTAATTACTCAACCAGGGAATCATAATTTTGTTGGTCATGGTGCAGTGGTTTATTATTTTTTTGCTGATTTAACAGTGCAGGAGGCTGTGATTTGAAAAGTTGTCTTATTTCACATGAGGCTGATGGGTATTTAAGGAGAATGGAAATGTTGGAACATTGACAGATATGTTGAATTAAGTTTTTATCTATATGATCTATTCAGAGTTAAAAGAAGTTACTCTTATTCAGTTCATGTTTATAATCAATGTGAATATATTTCTCTTTTTCATTATCATAAATATTTTGTCATTTGTTGGCATCTTTTCAAAGACTCTAATCAAATGCTCATAACCCCATGTGGCTGAGGCTTGTGCTGGTCCCCAGAATTGGAATAGTTCTGGAATATGATCAAAAAAATGATGATTTGGTTTACTTTTCTGTTTTGGGAACAGGTGTTTATTAGACAGGAATAATTTTTTCCAATGTTCAGAAAATGCAGTCACATAATCAATTGAAACAGTCAAACGTTTTCCAATGTTGATAGCAGCACTGATAAAATTTAATGTATTCTTTGTTAGTTCATTTGAAAGGTCTTCTGATTTACCCATTTTCTCTGCATATTGGGGGATCTGTGTTCATCTAATGAAATCTGTTGATTGAGGATTAAGAATAGAATATAGACCTTGTATAAGAGAGCCCATCCAGAGGCTTTTAAACTACCATGAGAGGAAGAACCCATTTTTCAGGGAATTCTTGTCCATGATGATGGAATCATGGTATCAGATATGATTTTTTGGAGATGCTCCAGGGCCTCACCCTTGATCCCATGATCACTGAGTGCACTGATATCCAGCTTAGAGGGGATGTAATCCACATCAAATGAGGGAATTTCTGCAGAGCAACTAGATGGATGGGAATTGGGAAGTAATTTTGTTGGGTGGAAGTAGTGGGGAGTGACTAATGTATTATTTCTATTGTGTCTCTTCTCAGGGAGCAGGTCTCTCTCAATGTGATTTGATCAAGAGAGCTGTAAGAAGTCATGTAATCTGAGTCTGAAATGTTGGTTTAATTTGAGTTCCTGTGGGTTCTGATGTATATTTTTTGATTTGACCTCTTGAATGCACAATTTGAAAGCTGCACAATCCGTCAAAATTCCAAGTATTAAATTATGAATTATGTCAGGATCAACCATTCTGGTTGCATCCCAATATGGAAGGTCTTCCAAAATTGAATATCACACTCCATAATCAGAGAAATTTCTTGTTTTTGTTTTGTGGTTTCCCAAAGCCATTTTGAAATGGTCGATTTATGATTTTGGTATGAGTGTGTTTAGTGAAATTGAGGACCAATTTCTTCAATTTGAGCCTTGTGAATAGTGCAAGAATTACAAAAGTGGTTTCCTGAATGAGAAATGAATCCAGGAAGCTTGTAAATGGCAGTCACATCCACAATGTCCACAAGGATGGAAACACTGATAAGAGATCCTGAAGGACCTGTTGAGGTGGGTGAAAAATGGTAACCTTGCCACAGTTCTTTGAGCTACTTGATGGGTGGCATTAATAGGTGATTCAATTGAAGTGCAGCTGGCTCCTTTGGTCCAGGGATGATTCCTGAAACATAGAAATTCTCCAGCTTCAACATTTCATTTGGGAGGAGATTAAGAAAAATTAGCATGATAGGTCTAATACTGGCCAAGTGCCTTGACTTTCCATGTTCATTGTACCAGTCCACATAAATGAAGAAGGCCAATGCACTTGGAATGGACATCAATGGGGGTCATTGATATTTCTGGTTAAATTGAAGTGTCTCCAGACCAATCCATTCAAGATGTCATATTTGGGGCAACCTTCAGGCTTTGGGTATTTTTGATGTTGATGAAGAATTTCCATAATGCCAGCTCTCTTGAGAAATATGGAAAGCAAATTTTTAAATGGTTGATAAATGAAATGTTCTATTGGTATAAATTTGTGCTTGATGTTGGTTGTATTTTGGGTGTGGGGTTCAAAGAAATTGATGAATTTTCCTAATGATTGTGTGAAAGGGGAATCATGATAATTTGGTTTATTATGGAATTGTGAGTGGATCTGATACATTGTGACAGATTCAGTAAGGCCATTAAGGAAAGCATATATAGTTTTCAATTGGTGGCTACAATTAGAGATGTTCAAATATGGTAGTCAGATATTGAGGTATATGGAATGCAGGAGTGGGCGAGCCACCTGAGCTTGAGATGATTGACTTGATAAGAAGGCTCAGGGAGGGGTTGATAATGCATGAATCTTAGTGGGGTATATTATACCTTAAATATAGAATGACAGATATTATCATTCCAAGGTCTTGTGGGGGAAGGTTTTGACTCCAGATGTATGGTTTCTGGGAAGTTGAATTGATCCCCACTTGAGTGGAGAATGTGCTTTGGGTTAATTTAGAATAATCATTTGGGAAAATTTAATCCAATAATATTTATGGGAACTCAGATCCTGATGCTGGAGTAGGGATGTTTGGAATAGGTTTAAGTTCAATGGCTTATTTGAGTTTTTCAATGTGCTGTTTATATTAGGAAGTTGTGAAGGAAGCTTCCTTCCTATCACCCTCAGGGGAAGAGTGTGTTTGAGTTGAGCAGTGTTGACACATTCAGGAATATCAGGGGGTGGAAATTGTTTCAGTAATGGTGAATATGGTTGTATTTTCAATAAATATCTATGGTTGATGTGCAATGAATTAATTGGGAAAAAAATTGAGTGATTATTTATTAAGAGGAATATTAATTGAGCCAGTGAAGGATCTCATGCCGTTTATAATGGTGTATAGGCTTCAGGGGCTAAAGCATAACATGTCACATCTTGATGGAGAAACTGGTTAGGAGTATACTTGGGTAAGATGTCTTGCCACTCAATAATCATACATATTCTAGTTTATTTACACATGGAGATAAAGTGGATTTGGCTTCCATTATTGATGTGTCACCATTGAATTGAGGGGAGTAACATCTAAGCCATGTATGCTGGCATGGAATTGTACATGGTTTAAACCTATTCCAGAAATAAGTATATAACTCTATTACATAATTGTTTGGAGTGGAGCTAAGGTCTTGGTATTTGGTTTGAGTGCAGGAGGAATTTTAATTGGTTAGAATGTGATTTGGAATTTCTTTCCTTTCTTGAAAAGGTGATGTATCTTTTGTGGGTAACTCCTTCAGAAATATATTATTATACAGATATAGAAATCCTAGGAGTTTTGTTGCATCCAGTGAAAATTTGGATAATCATCAGAATGTGACAACAGGGAGGGGGAATAAAAGTGGTTTGGAAATGCTTATGGAATATTTTTACAAATTTACAATGGGTCCTCTTTGAGATAAAGGAAATATCACATTATATGCTGGTGGGCTGTTGTGAGCCTTAGAGGTATTTTGATATACCCAAAAGACCACAAATAATAAAACAAGATACAATTATGAATAAAATGAATTTATTTATATTATAAAAACAAAAATCAAAATATAAATATAAATTTATACACAAAAATGAAAATCTAATTATAACTTAAAAATAAAATTACATTGAAATTTAAAATTGTGAAAACACATTTTTACTTGAAAAAATTAAGTAAAAATGACTTTTTAACAAAATTACTGAAATCAATATATTTTTGGAAAAAATTCAAATAAAAATTATCATAACTTTTTATCCAAAAAATAAACATATGAAAATTATTTCACCAATGGACTCCTCATAAAAAATAAGGTGGAGTCACCTTGGGGTGAAATTTCTGGAACTCAACTCTAAATAAGCTTAAATTAATTTTTTAGTATTTTCTGTACAAAAGTTGAAAATATTCAAAAACTTAATTTAATCCACATTACATGTGGCTTTAACCATCAATTTTTGTGTTAAAATTGAGGTGTTGTGTGTAATTTAGAAGTTATGAGGAATTGAAGTATTTCCAATTGAAATGTCAAAATGTGCAAGTGTATTACATAATTGAGCTGTAATTTACATATGAGGTAGCAATTATCAAAGTTGTATAGCTGTAAAACTCAATTGAATTGCATGTGTAAATTACAACTATATTACATGACAAGGAATTCAAGAAAAAATAAATTGGAAAGATTAATTTTAGAGGGGAAAAAGGAATCTTGGCTTCAAGGGAGCCAGACCCTCAAATTTATTTCTGACAGGCATGAGATGCCAAAATAAACGCAAAAGCTCATCACTCTTGGCCTGGAATTTAGTCACAGGGTCTGTGACTCAATTGATGATGAGGTTTTGATACCAACCAGGGCAGTTTTAACTGTTTCCAGGAGGGTAAAACTACCGTCAAGATGAAAAAATCATTGTAAAAAATATTTTTAACTGGTGTATGAATCTCCTACACACATTATGATGTGTTTTGAAGGCTTAAAACAAGGTATTACTATAGCAATGGCTGATTTAAGGGTCTAAAATGGCTTAAACCACCCCTTTTTTGGTCTAAACCAGGGTTCAATTATTCCATAATTGGCTTTTCTGTTTTCAGATTGTTTTCCACGACTAAAAATAGTAAATTTTACTTTTGGAGTAAGAAAATTGGTGGTTATAAAAGAATGTCTTCTTTGCCCCACTTTTCTCTTCATGTTAGAATCTTTTTCTTTTATAATTAATTTAAACACTGTTAAACCAATCAATAAAAGATTCCAACCACCCTTTTTATATCATTTTAAACCCTCTAACCGCATGAAAAAAATAATTAAAATCATTGTTTGTAACTTTTATAATCATTTTTACCCTTGAAACACCCAATAAGTGAATTAAAGCATCTTTCATCACTGTTAACTTTGTCACTTTGTTTTCAAATTCACTCTGGTCACTTTTGAGTTTGTTTTCTCTTCAAAAATCTTTTTAGAGACTTTGTTATTCTAGTAAATTCCTGAATTTCTTTTCTCAATAAATTCCAATTGAAATTGCTCTTGAAGAAATTTCTTTTGGAGCCTTAAATACCTCTTGTAGAGTATTTTTGGATAAAATTTTATTGTTGGTAAACCAATAATCTTTATAATAGTTTTTTTTATAATTATAAAGTTAAAAAAATAAAATTGGTGTGTTTTCTTTTAAAAATTTTATTTCATACTACTTTCATCAATTTTTACCTTATACAAGTTTTGAGGACAGGAAAAGTAGTTGATTTTTAATCAAAGCTTCATATCCAAACCCTACAGATTTTCATTGTGTTTTATGACAAAAGGAGAGGAGCTCAATATTATGTCATGTGAATTCTCCTAAAAAGAGTTATCTTAGACTTCCACAAGACACTTGGTTCCCACTATTAATTGAATTTATCTATTCTAAATCTGAAAAAATTTCATCCGAGATCACAATATTTTATCAAGTTCAAAATATTACTGTGGTATTTTACCCCTTATGTCATCTTCTGACCCATTTAAATCCCATTCAGGATACATTCATTACTCAGATAGTGAATATAGCATAGAATATGCTCAAAAGCAGTCACCAATGAGTCCCTAAATTCCCTTTACAACCCCTATTTCATCCTTTATGAATGAATCAGGTCTCAAAATTGATGTGGGAAATGCAAGGGCTCAAACTTCAACCTCTTGGACAATAAAAAATATTTCTGTCATTCTGATTCCACTGAATCCCACCAATACACAAATGCATGTGTCTGAGGGACCAGGAAGCAAACCCAAATTCTCAACAAGGGCATATACACAATGCAATTCTTCACATGACTTCCTCCTTAATCCTGGTGGAGCCTCAGGAACCCTTTGGCCAAAGTAAACAGCCATTTCTCAACATTTCATCAGGATCTCAGGTTCATGTGGGCCATGAAAAACGGGTTTATGGTGGGAAATTAAAAAGAACATTGGAAGATGTTACCTGGAGTGGTCTTTTGAAGGGGAATCCGGGTTTGAGGCTTCATCAAAGTAAGTCATTTTGATTACTGAATATAACAATTTTTAGCAATCTGATATGTTTGTTTTGTTCAATAGATATGGAACCTAAAGGAAAGAAAGTTTAATCTCAGGAGCCAATGGAAGATTTTGAGAATGTTCAGTCTTTATGAATTTTTTGATTTACATGGAAGGTCATGAACTTTATGCATCTTCACCTCTGGTCCATATAGAAAAGGTCACTGGACTTCATCATCCATATGCCTCCAAACCAAGAAGGGGTCATTCCAGTTCATCAAGAGAAAAAATTGTGGATGATGAGGATGAGAAAATGCCTCCCACTCAAAGTGAAACAAATGATGAACCAAGGAGGGTTGATTTAATGGTGCATAAGGAGGGCACTTGGTCAAATAGTGAGTTCAACCACCCTCAAATTCCCCTTGTGCAAAGTATGCTCAATCAATCAAAGATGAGACAGGAAAGGAAAAAGGCTTGAAAAGCTCACAATGTGGCAGAAAGTGTAAGCCAGAAGGAGCCTCAAAGATGGATTAAAGTTGAGCTTCCTGATAATATCCATTGAATGAGATCAGCTGTACATGCCCATTGCCTGTTTCTACTCAAAGTGAAGGATAAGGATTTTGCCTCACTACCAGAACTACCAAGCACAGAAGATTGTGAAACTGTGATTCAGGTTGCTTGTCATATGGATTGTGTCCTCAAAGAAATTTTCAATGAGCCATCAACACAGGTGCAGTCTCAGGGCTTCCAAAGCTACTGCTAAAATGAGCTCCACAAGTTAGGACTGGGAAAGCTTGTGGTAAAATTGGTTCAAAGGTGTTTTACCATACCTTCCATATTGCACTTGTCAGCACCAAGTATCATCATTACTGTTGGAACAAGGAGCATAATAACTACAAGGTGGTTTCAGCTTTAATGGATCAAAATTTAGCTTATTTGAAAATAGAATGGAAGTCAATTCAAAACAATGTGGAATATTTGGTAAAAAAGAAGGAGAATAAAAGGATTGCAAAGATACATCAAAGGGTGAGTCATATTATATTTTTCAGAATTTTGAAATAATTCTGATAATAATCTAATTGATTATGTGCAGATCTGTGAGTGGCATTGTTAATGGTGTGATATTCCTAAAGTTCCCATCCTATAATCACAATTAAATGACCCTCAGGTATGTTCATATACTGAGGAGGTCGGGGAAAATGGAAGTCAAGTTTGATGAAAAGTGGGATTATGCTGGCGCTCATTCTTGTTTAATGAGTTACTATCAAAAATTGATAGAGACATAGAGTTCTTTAATTGGATTAAAAAAGGGTAAAAAACCTCTTAATAGCTTGCCAGAAATACAATCAATACATGATGGTGATATTCCTGAAGGGCTTTCTTTTCAGGTATTTGATCACGAATGGCTTTAAAGTTGTAGTAAGATGCAGACTATCACCCTCAAGGTACTTAGAATACTGGCTATTATCCCAAAGGGTGCTTCTCTGAAATAAGTGCATAGATTAAAAGTATAGCACAGCTACATATTAAGGTTTTTGTGACTAGTTGGTGCAGGTGTAATAAAATCTGATGTTTATTTCTTAAATTTGCAAAAGCCTGATGGATAAATTGGAATATAAACAATATGATTTTGCATGTACTATGGTATCCCTTATCAATACATGTCTATTTCTCATTTTCATTGAGGAAATATTTAATAAGCTCAATTCAGCTCAAGGTGTTCATAATTGTGGACCTGTGACAGAATGAAAAGGAATTATCACTTTGTAAAACACGAATTTGATGATATCGGAAAGGCTCATGCAGTTAATGATTGTTTCTTTTATTGGACCTATTTGTAAATTGAATATGGGATTCCCATGGAGTAAGATTTCAGAATAGTAATATGATCAGTGGCATGGATGAGCTTGGAAGGTACCTTCCAAATGTTGATCTCAACTGAATGAGGAGTGATATAGTGAATAACCTTCACAGGCTGTTGCTGTCCAATGCAATGGAGTCAATAAACAGCCTGAGACTCAATGGCTGGGTTCCAATTGGGATCCCGTTCAGGTAGATTTTAGAGTTCCCCTCACCATTAACTAGACAGTATTAGCACAAGTGATATTGAAGCCTGTTACAGCTGCGACAATGGATGCAATGAGTAATTCACATTCAGGATTTTTGAAGAATTTGTCCAGGGCCTTCTACTGACCTCTTGCCATAATTTTTCATCAATTTGTGCTGAAAGGATAGAGTGATGGGAAAGTTAAATACCAATCCTACATAAAAATTGCTGCCAGAATGATTTGATTGGGACTGAATGAATACTATAATTTACTCAGAAATAAAGAAATTGGGTCCATTGTGAGTAAGAGGCTTCTTTGGATGGTCCACAGCTTGATTTCTTGCTCTTCAGTAAGCTTTTGAGGAGGTGTTGAATTATACTACTCCTAATACATGTTTCCACATCCACAATAGTTTTGGTTACTGCTGATTTATTCCGAGTTCTCCCACTGTCATGGTCTTCTAAATCCCAATCTGCCATGCTGTTAAGTATTGTATTATGGTTGCAACATATCCAGAGCTTCTTAATAATTCTGAAAAATTCTCCTGGTCCTTTGGTTTTTGATGATAGGAATTATTTTCATAATAAAGATAATTCTTTCTGCATTGTGGGGTTAAGTGGGAGCAGTTCATAGTGATGGCTAATTATGGGTTGGGAATTGAGATGTGTGGTTTTGGTGCGGCACAAGCTAAAATGGAGCAATTCCAAATGAAAAATATCATTGCTACCTTCGGAAAGACTATTAATGATGAAAAATTACCAATTATCTAAATGTGAGCTCTGGGGTTTCATGATTAATGATATTATGCTCAAAAGGGCATAAATGGTGTTGTGAAGGGGTGTGACTACTAAACATATTTGACAGTATGAATGGAGGCTATTAATGACACAGTGAGTGGAAGTTTATTGAGAGAAGATATAGCTATAAGATGTGGGAAGGGGTATTGGATATAATAGCTAATTTTATATATTAAAAGATACAAAACTCACTATGCTTCATCCAAAATTATACAATAACACTAAGTTTGGAAAATGCATGATTTGGAGCGATTTTTTTGCTTGAATTCTTGTGTAATAGTCTTTTAAGAAGTGATGATGATATCAAATTGTAAGATTTTGGCCTTGGATAATGTGTGACAAGTGGGGCCATGGTAGATGTTGGTTTGCAGTGCTCCAGCCTGAGCATGCTTGTATATTTCTGATTTCCAGTTGGGAAGATTATAATGGTGGGTGTGTAGCATTAGGGGCTGGTAATTAGCCACTCCTTGGAGGTACCAATTAGTGAAATGGTATGAATGGCTTTACCTAATCCCATATAATCCACAAGTAGACCACCAAGAGCTGTATTGGCCAAAAGGGATTAAATTGAGCTTACAAACTTGTTTGTAATTATGTGCCTGGAATTAAAAGTGGATACAGGGGGTGAGGTGGCCCAAAGGTTATGGGAGGATTACCCATTTAAGATTTCTTGATCCCAGAGAAAAGTTAGTCTGGTATTTTGATGCAGCAGGGGTGGTTTTAATCATGGAATGGGAAAAGGCATCATGGGAAGGTCTGATCCACTGGGCAGTTGTACTGATTTTTTCTTGAATGACAAAAAAATGACAACCAGATACAAGGGAGTAGTTGATTTGGAGTTGGGAGATGTAGGAGTAAAAAGCTCAAATTGACTAGGAGAATTACCATCATGTTCTTTAGGAATTTTAATCTTGAGGTCTTGTTTCAAAAAAACTTTCAATTATGAATAGAATGTTTGGATAACATGCAAAGAACATCAATGTAAGATTAGGTTTCTGAGATGAGGAAGGATCATTCTGATCAGTAATAAATACACCATCAAAAAATAATGTTTGAGTAGGATTGGCTTGGAAATTTTGAATCCATGTCCTGCCAGGACCACAGTGCATGAAAGTTTGTGGTGACCCAAGATATGGTAGTAATCTTTCAAAAAGGAGTTCAGGGAGTGTCCAGGAGTTTTGAGATGATCCAGGAGATATATGAAGATATGATCTTGATTTGGCCATAGGATAATACAAGAAGGTGAGTGGGAACAAACTCTAGCTAAGGATATATTAATATTAACTGAAATACAAATATTAATCATCCCTATTCAAAGTGGTTGTGAAGGGGTCAAAATTATTTCTATTATGAATTAATTGGGGAAAAAACAAAATATTATTATCAGGAAGGTTTAGCTAAAGGGAATGAACCAAAAAAATGTGAGCTGGAGAATATTATATGAGAGGAATCAAGGGGTCAAAAGAGGGTTGGCCTGTGGTTACACAAATGGTGGTTTGCATCATGGTCCACTTGAATTTAAAATTTCCATATCTAATTTGAGGCATATATCCAGGAAAGGTTGCAAGAATGTGGGTGCACCATATGACTTCTGAATATGCGGCATATTACACAAGGATTTGTGTACCAAGGTACACATTAACATATCAAAAATTGGAGAGGATAGTGGAAAATTGCATATGGTGGCATGCCATCATGAATGAAGTTTTTGGTGGTGGCATGGAGCCAAGATTTCTGGTGTAATGGAGAAAAGTATGTGAAACTTCTGCAGGTGAATTGTGGTGCAGTAACCTACAGTGCAATGGTGGCAGGGGAAATGAAGGTTTCACTTTAGTTCATGTAAAACCAAACTATGAAATTAATACTTAATGGTGGAAGCCCTGCTGAAGGCCATGGGGGAACAGTAAAAAAGGGTTAAACAATGTACTACTGCCCCAGAAAAGCATATTGGTGGACAACAAACCCTTTTTTGGCACACAATGTTTTCTTTAAAAACTTACTCTGTAATATTTCTTGGGAAAAAACTGGGACCAGATTGTGGGCCAACACTTTGAGAAGGGCCTTTTCAGATTGAATCATAATATGGGAAATGGGGCGATTGGGAGAAGATTAAGAGACAGAGGGAGGAGGGATGAAAAGGGATAGAGGGGAGGCAGGAACAGAGAGATAAATGACAGTGGGGGAGGGAAGTTGGGAAGGGATATCAGTAGGAGACAAAGAGTGCCAGGGTGAGTCTATGTAGCAGCTTAAAAAAAGTAAATAAAAGTTATCACTTTGACTGTGAGACAGTAAAAATAGTAATTAAGACCCTACTGTTATGAGTAACAGTGGTGAGGAATCTATTGAGGGTCTTTTTTGCATCTGTAGAATATCTTCTGATTCTAAAAAACTACTACAAGAATTAAGATTATCATTCTATCAATTTTTCTCTTAAGAGTACTGCTGGTTGTTGACAGTTTTACCTGGTAAGAATACTAAATTAATGATTATGAGATCCTTTTTTGGTGAGAAAAGGCCCACTTTTATGCCTTTTGGGAACTATGAGGGGCTTTTAAGCTCTCCAAATGTCTCAATAGTAAGAAATTTCACTCAGAATTCTTAATTATGGCTCTGTAATATCAATTGTATTGGGTATTTTTGTCTGAAACTATTAATACAATTAAATATGGTATGTTGGATGTCATTCTGGTGCTCCATTTGGAGCCACAGGCTGACATACCCTCCTTCCAAAAAAGGCTCATCAGTAATGAGACCCATTTTCCCTCCTTGTGGCTCTAGGAACTTTCAATGGAGGATTAAGATCTATGATATTTCCCAGCTTGACCCAGTGGTCTTTGTATGGTGGTTTGTGTTTTTCCTCTATCAGATACTCTTTATTGGAATATATTTTTTCTATTTGATTGAAGCTTTCAGTTTCAAATTAGAACTGTCTTTTTTTCTCTTCCTCCAGGGTCAAGTAATTCTCTGTGGAATTATTTATGCTTATTTTATAGATTCTTGGGTACTCTGTACCTATCAAGAATACATCAATCTCAGCATTTTTGAGTACCACAAATTTGACATGAAATCTGAGGTTTTCCTTTTGTGTGGAATTCTAATAACTTTTTGGATTTCTATAAGTGAATTAATTTTTCCTGCAGCTCTTTTCAAGACTGTTGCTTTTGTTACAAGTATTTCTGAATGCCAAATTGGAAAGTGTATCCAAGTTTTTTTGGCTACTACTGAGCAAGTTGCTCCTGTGTCAATTATGAAAGGATGCTTCGTATTTTCAATGTACACATAAAGATTTTATTTTTCTGAATTAATAAAGGACCAACCCATTTTGGGTTTTCCAAATGTTCTTTGGCATCAGTGGGGCTCCCACTATGGTCTTCACCATTTTTGGGTGGACTGAATTCAGGCTTCAAAGGGTTTTCTAGGACTGATTCTGGTTTCACATCCATATAATACAATAGGCTCTTATTCACTGTCTGAATCCTCTCTTAGCCCATTTACCATATTTTCAGAGTTGTATTTGTACTCTATGTGCTAATATACTGACTCTTCCTCTATTATGAATATTCTCTTTTTTACCTTGGGATGATTATTTGTAAAATGGTCAGGGGACTCACAATTATCAAATTTGTTTGTTTCCTTTGGTGCTTCTTCACCATTCCTAGTTTTTATGTCTTTTTACATGAGTAGCTTTGGTTTTCCTCTGCTATCATGTGACCTATAGGGTGAAATAATTCCAATTGAGCTCTTTTTTCTGACATCCTGTATGACATTTGCTATGTCATCAATGCTGCTTATTTTTCTGCATGTTATAAGTTTCCTAGAAGCTTTATCAGAAGCTTATGATTTCTCATCTCTATTTTCATGTTTGGATCAATAGATTTGAGTCTTTTGGTTTGTTCAAGACCCCATTCATAAGGGTCTTTCTCTGTAGAGTATCTTTCACTCTCAAAAGAGGTGGTTTTTACCAAATACAAGTACCCTTACTGTAATTTTTTATCATTTGGTTTCTCCACAATGGCCATATTTTCTTTCCATGTTGCTCTTTCATTTCAGTATACCATATGTTTTCATGGCCTTTGAATGCAGTATTGAGTCTTGTGGTGATCAAGTAGTCTCTTTTCTTTGGGACGTAAACAAAAAGTCCATCAATATAGCCACTGAGTTGCATGTTATCATCCCAATTCCTGAGAATTTACACCAATTTACCGCTTCTGGTAATTACTTCAGTGCCTGTTTCTCAGAGTAGCTGAGGCTTTCACCATTTTGGTAAATAGACTCACACCTTAATGTTGGATCCTGGTATTCATGCAGTTTGGTTTCTTATTTTTCTTCCCCTTTTAATTTTTGGGAGTTGTGGATGATGGGTTCATCACCTTGGTTTGTGTGAGGGAAGAAATCTTTTTCTTGTTCCTCTTTCTGACAGAGGTAATTAACCTCTTTTCCAAAGTTTTCCTGATGCTTCTGGAAATTCCTGAGGTACCACCTCATAGTCTGTTGTTCTACTAGCATTGAGCTCACTGGTTTATTGGTCTTTTGTAGGTATGCTCAAAATTTGGCTAAATTTGTGTTTAAATCTTTGATTACTGTAGCTTGGAAGGCATTTTATTCCTTTATTGTCTTTATTTCTGAATTCACATCTTGTACATGTTTGTATATCCACTCCATGAATTTTCCCATGTTGGAAAATATGAAACTGCTTCCTCTGGAATAATTATTTCCAAATTTCTGAGGGGGTATTTTATTCTAAATAGGTATAAGCTGATGATCAATTGATTCTGAGCTAGCAATACTCTTTGTAAGTACAGTAACTTTTTGGTTTTGAGTACCTCTTGGACTAACTCCATTAAAGGATCTGATTCTTTCTTCTACTTTCTGTAAGAAGTCTTGTTCTCCATTTGGACTCCAGGTCCTCTGCTGTAAACTAGATGGGATGACTAGAGGTTCCTGAGAAAACTGTCCTTTTGGAATTTGAGTCCTGTTGTGGGGAATATAGAATTTATTTCTCCATGGGTTGGTGTTCCTAAATCAGAATGGGCTCTTCCATATTCCAAGAATTCTCTATGGCTTGGATTGCTTCCTTCTTTCCTCTGATTAAGGTTTCTCTATATTCAAAAAATTATGAAATATCTGTTGGGATTTCAGCTTTTCATCTTGCACAAAGGCATTTGGCAAGTCATTTGGTGGAGTAATACTTCCTGACTCATTATTTAAATTTCTTCCTATGATGCTACCATGGTAAATATTCTGCTTTCCATACTCCATGGGAGCAAGTCTTTCAGGAGTAGATGCAGCTGATTCACCTTTCCTGCATCTGTCCATTTTTCTGTCTGGACTTGTTTGACTTTGGGAAGGAGTTTCCTGATGGTAAGTCTCTTTTTGGTAGTTTAATTCAGAAGGTGGTTGTCTTCTTCCTCTTTTATTCCTTCCTTTCCATAGTTCCTGCTAGGTTCTTGAGTAACCAAGATCCCTGAAAGATGGAGGTTCCATTTCAAAAAATGAAAAAAGACAACAAATACTTTAGTTTTCATGGTTCATTTACCTTTAGAAGGCCCTTAGGGAGATTTTTTCTTTATATTTGTTGGAAATTTGCCTTTGGAGTTGATAAGTGTGCAAAAAATACTCTTTTGTGTAAACATGTTTGATTAATTTCTTCTTGGGCTGACACAGCAGGATTCTTCTATGATTGTGTCCTGAGTGCAATATTTTCTTTTTCACTGGAAAGAAAATATAGAAAAAAATGTTAATTGATCTTGTGTAAACAAACTTTCCAATCTTCTACTATTATTTCTTCTCAATTTTTGTTTCAATTTTTTGAATTTTGATTTTTTGAAGTAGTTTATTTATTTATTTTTTGAAGAAATAAAAGTTTTTAAGATATTTGTTTTACTTATTATTTATAGATCAAATATTCAAAATAAAAAGTTTATTTTATTTTGTTTTATTAAACTTGATTATTATTTTGAAAATAATTTATTCAATTATTGAAATGGAAAAGGAGTGCAATTTTCAGTTTTTCTTCCTCTTTGAAAAAAAGAAAAGTCCAAGATCTTAATTTTACAATAATTTTTTTGTATAATGAAGTTCTTTCTTGTTTCTTGTTTTCATTTGATTATTTATCAAATAGAACAAATTTTAATCAGCTCTTGCCTCAATTTGAGTAAGAAAAGCTTTTATTCAATAATATTGAGCTTAAACATTAAAGAATTAGAATGATAATAAGTTTATTATTCAAATATTTAGTTTTGGTTTCTCAATAAATATTATTCTTTCAATTAAGCTTTACACAGTTTTGTATCAAATATTTTCTTTTCATTTAAATACACTATTTTTATATGAAAATTTCTTATTATTATTAAATTTTATTAATTTTTGAATTATTTATCAAAAAGAAGTCTCAATGAATTTTTTCCCTCAACTTAAGTAAAAAAAGATTTTTAATCAATAATATTTAACTTCAATAATGAAGGATTGAAAGAATAATAAGATCATTATTTGAATATTTATTGTTGCTTTACAATAAATAATATGATTTCAATTAATTTTTACTTAAATTGGATTTTTTTTTCACTTAAATATACTACTTTTAGATGAAATTAACTTTGAATAATTAATAACAATGACTTATTGTTAATTTTCGTGAAAAATTACAATTTTAGAGCTTTGAAGTGTAGAAACACTGAAAGATACAAAAATATATTTGAGTTTATCATTTAATATATTTTTGAAATATATAATATTTACAAAATACATATATTATATTTTTATAATAAAAAATGTATAAATTTGATTAAAAATTAAAAAAAATCAAAATTGTACTTACCTTTATAGTAAAAAACATCGAAAAATAGGGAAAATAGTCCAAAAAGTGCCAAAGCGGGTCAAAAGTAGGTTAAAAGAATGGCCAGGGCCCCAAAGACTCAGGGTGAGTCTGTGTAGTAGCTTCAAAACAGTAAATACATACTAGAACTATGACTGTGATACAGTAAAAAATAAGTAAAAATGGTAAATAAGACCCTACTGTTATGAGTAAAAGTGGTGATGAATCTATGGGGGGTCTTTGTTGCAGCTTTAGAATATCTTCTCAATCACAAAAACAACCAAAAAACTATATTATAATTATATCACTTTTATTCTAAAGGTACTACTGGTTGTTGACAGTTTTACTAGGTGAGAATATCAAAGTAATAATAAAGAGTTCCTTTTTCAGTGAGAAAAGGCCTTCTTTTATCCCTTTTGGGGACTTTTAGGGGCTAGTAATCCCTTAACACGTCTGGAGAGTGATAATTTATACTCTGAATGCTGGCTTGTGGTTCTGTACTATCAATTCTGACATCATAATATTCAGAATTGTGGTTTTGGGCCCACAAATGATCATTATGGATCAATACAAGGTGAAAAAACTTTTCACACGCCACATAAGCACTATTATGAAGTTACAAGAGTGCGTGAGTGACTAATATTAGTCATTCTGGGTGGGTTTAAGGTTTAAACAACCATTATTTTAAGTATTAAGCCAGTAATGGTTGGTACAGGTTTGATACAGAACAGTATTGGTAAAAAAGCATCCAACCCAGATATCTCAGTCCGTTTTTTGGATATAAATAATCCAAGAGAATAGGATTGAAGGACTTGATGAGCAATTCACTTTGGTATTGTTCATGTCAACCCTTCTCCACAACTGCAAAAGCTATAAGGGTTTCTAGTTTTTTGATATATTTTTGTACGTCAGTATATGGCTTGATAAACTTCAAAGACCAATATCTTTTTAAAGTTAAAAGATATCAGAGTTTGACTTATAGAACATTTTAGGGATTGATGAGCTCTACAGCTTGATATACTTCACTGTACAGCTGTATGAATATGTGGAAAAGATACAAGGGGTTCTTTATATTATTTTTTTCAGAAAAGCTGTATTTGGTTTGTTAAACCTTTTCTCCAAGATGTCTTTAAAACTTTCAAGGTGGGGTAATAAGTATCTCAAATTAAAGCTCTCACTAAGATATCTCACTTGACTGTACTTATGTCAAGTTTTTTACAAGTCCTCTTGGACCCCTCAGGGATTCTTGGTGAATAAAGGTCATATAATGGTATCTAATTAATTAGGAATGCTAAAGAGAAATGGATGGGACTATTGGATAGCTCTCCTTGAGAGATTTAAGAAAAAGCTTATTTTGGTGGGTTTTGAATTGAATATGCATAAGCTATATGAGAGGTGCAAATAAGGGTTTTTCTTATGTGGTCTTATCTTTGACAGGGATTATCTTTTCCTTTCTTATCCTATTTGGGTAAGGTTGGTATATTTATTTTTGGGGATATTCACTCTTTATACCATACCTGTAATGGCTATGTTTGTTCAATACTATTCATACCATTACTTATGGTATACTGGATGTCATTCTGGTTCTCTGTGTGAGCCTTTGAGATATGACCAAATATCCAAAAAAGGTCATAAAACAATTTCATAATAATTATTTTAATAATAAGAATTGAAATTATTATCTTGAAATAAGTAAAAATTCCATACCAGGGCATAAATCCTTGATTATCTCAGAAATAAATGAATAGAAAGGTGAAGAAAATTACACCATTGGATTCCCCATGGAAAACTACACATATACCATTTTAATTTCATATCTGAAAAACCAATACTTACTGAGATAACCTGAATGTATGCACTTTTATGCTCAGCACATATATTAATGGTTTTTAGCTCATATCTCTTGAAATATGCATGATAAAGAGGTGAACCAAAAGTAAATTTAACGCTAAATCAATGTAAAAATACAGATATAAGAGCTAATTGGCAAGCTATAAACAAGGTTATAAATTACAATGGTTTATTGAGAAAAATAAGAAAAGCTGTTAACCACTTCATTGTGAAAGTGGTCCACAATTTAAAAAAATGGATATTCAGATTATACTATCTTTTATGTGAATAATTATTTAATTTTTATCATCATATTCAAGGTATAACTCCTTAAAATAATGGTTATAAGTTTAAAATAGTAAATTTTGACAGAAAAGATGAATTACAAGAAAAATCATCAAAAATAAAGTTTTGATGATGTAATGAAATGCACTTGAAAGTTTAATAATAAATTTTCAAGCTATCAGAATTCACCCTCTTGATGAATGTAGCTTTTATAAGTTAAAATACATTAATTATCAAAGCTTAAGCTTAAAATAGATCATTTATGATCCCTCATTGTAACCTTACTTTAAGCTTAACAGTTATATAAGTGATGAAAATGGTTAATAATACTATATTATGATTAATACTAATAAAATACACAAATTTTAGGCTTCTTCAAAGCCTATGATGTCAGAAAACCTAGAGTTATAGTGATAGCTCTAAATAATGGCACAATAATGAGATACAATGGTTTAGTTATGATGTAATCATCACTGAAGCTTAAGATACTGATCAATTCAAGTGGATAACATCAGTTAATGTATACTAGAAGGCTTTTGGACTCTATCATGGAGGAATTTACTATATATTGAACTCTTTTTACCTCTATTTTCCCCCTTAGACACAACGAAAACACTAAACATATTAAATCCAAAGGTAATAACTATATTATTTTTATATCATTCTATTCTATTATCAAATACTCAAGCTCATCTTTATCTTAATAATCAATTTTTATGTGATTAAACTATTACCTAAAAAGCTTTTTTTAAATTTCCATATAAATATTTAATTCCATGTAAAATCAAGAAGCTTTGTGATTTCTTTATTTTCAATTGGTAAGTACAAGTTAAGCTGTATTTACATTATTTGGAATGAAATTATTAAAAATTATTATATTAAGTCTTAAAAGTAAGTTATTTTCTCTTTATTATCATTTTGAGAAATTCCTTTATTGATATAAATAGTATTTATATTATTGTTATAAATTGTTTTTATTATTAAATTGAAATTTTCTATGCATTTATTATTTTTTTTAACCATAATAAACTGCCATAAATATATTTATTTCTATACTATAAGCTATACTATTTCATTGATTTAAATAATATAAATATTTTTATGCAATAATTATAATACTTATTTATTATTATAATTCTTGTTTATCTCATTTATTACTTTAATAAGAAAATTCAGAGTACAATAAGTAAAATATTAGTAATATTTACTTGTTGTTTCATAGTAAAACCTTACATTTGGGGCCTGGCCAAAATATTTACTTGAAATACCTTCAAAAAAGATTTAAATTGGACTTATCTATTATTAAATTATATTTATAATCATAAAATTATATAATAATGTTATATTTTATTAATTTTAAAAGCTATTGAGTGATTTGGAAAGCAATTGTACTTTATTAAAAATGATTTTTAACATCCTTGGACTTGCAAGAACTTTCTTTGAGTGACTCTAGTGATCAAAAGAAATATTTCTAAATTACAAATAAATTTATATTATAATATGATTTTAAAGAATCATATCAATTTTTATTGTATTTTACAAAAATAAAAATAAAAAATACAAAAAATAATAAAAAATCATTTTTATTCTCTTTTATTCATTGCTCTTATTTAAAAGATATAAAAGAAATTTTCATGTGCAAATTGCCATATCTTCTCAGAAATAACACTGTGCTAAAAAGACTTATATTTATCTTTCTTTTTTAGTGTTTAAAGACAACCCAACAGAGAAGAACTAGACCAATGTTAAAAGAGTGGTGTAAGAAACTTGTAAAAGTTCTCCAACACCAGTTGTCAGTAAGAAAAGAAAAAAGAAATTAGTCTTTCAAGGACACACTATTCAGGACTCTGAAGGTGAGTAAATCTCTTAAAATTTCCATAAAAAAGAGTTTTTTTATTTTTCTGAAATATTTTTATTTCTTATTTTTTCTCATATGACTTCTAGAAGAGGATCCCAATACTCCATCCAATCATATGGGGCTGGAATCAGAATTAGAATTAATTCCTCAAAATGGAAAAGAAAGGGCAAAATTCCCAGTGGAACAGAATCCACACAAGGAAGTTCCCTATCCCAAAGGCAAGTCCCAGAAATGCCTATAATATCTTAGCCAGAGTTGGAACTAAGTATGAGTAATTACAACAGATACAAATAGAATTCAGAGGGCTCAGATAGACATTTAACTGAGCCAGTACAAGCAGTACTGAAAAGTGTACAAGGACAAGGATTGGGAAATGTTGCCACAAATCCACCAAGGAGTGATTAACTCCTGGCACATCCTGAAAAGGTTTCCCAAATAGGAGGAAATAGTGAGATACTCCAATGGATAGAATCCACTATCATCTAAGCCTTGAGCCAAAAATATAAAGGATTGGCACAACAAAAAGAGCAAGGAAAGTAAGGAAGAAGCCCCAGTAGCTTCTACCAGCAAGCCACAAGCCAGCCAGCCTCCCCAAGAAGGGAAGAAGAACAAGAAAAATAATTGCAGGAAACCATATTCCCCAAGTTACAGATTTCCAAGAATCAAAAAAATGCCATGGAAAATGTTTTCAACATGGACAGAAACTTGATGGAATTCAAGGACAAAGAGGAACAAAGAATGACACAACCTCATTTTCCAAAGAAATAACTTTGTCTCCTGATGTTTTAAATGATTCAATGGAAATAAAGAATAGTATATTGCCTCCAAGAGAAATTAAAAATAGTTTATTATGTTTAACAAATATTTTTTCACAAAATAAAAAAAGAAATAGACAGAATTAAATTTATGGTTGAAAAAAATAAACCAAAATTCTTAATTCACAATGCTCAGAAATTAATACAAGGCAAACAATAGTTGTATAAGTATATAAAAGATATCAAGGAAGAAACTTTTATATTCAATTATAATGTGAGAATTGAAAATTTGACCAAAAAACAGAATAAATCAAGTATTTCTGTTGAAAAACTTGAATAAAAGACTTCTCACATCCAAAATTACTTCTAGACCATGTAGAAAAAGGTGATGAAGCAATAATGAATCTTAAATATGATATTCAAAGTGAAATAAGACTTATTACTGAGAAAATAGACAAAATGCCTGAGGCTAACTTAAATATGCCAAAGCTATTAACCCCATTTCCTCACATAAAAAGTCTTGTTAAGCCAAAAGAGGAAATGAAAAATCCCTTCATAACAGACTTAAGACATAAGGAGAACAATCAAGTCTTAATAAAGGAAGCAACTAAGCTGAAAGAATGGCCAAATCAACAGGTGAAGGTGAATATTACCATATGTCATTTATTAAAACAATTAATATGTTACAAGAGTATTATGCCATGCCAGATGAATTAATACCTGCAAGGTTACATTGATTATTTTAAAAATATTCAAAAAAGATGGTATTGTGGCATAAGACAAACAAAGGGCGAAAATACCTGGTCTTGAAGGAAAAATGAAATAATCAAAAAGAGGGCAAATGATGCCTGGAGGTACCAAATAGAACTGAATTTGAAAATTCCTTCTTTGACCCAGATACGGATAAAAATTTAACTGGGTTCTTAAAAAAAGCTGAAATATTAAATGCACTGTACCCAGAAATGTCACAAAAGATGGTGCACATGAAGATACTTAAAAATGCGGAGGAGTATTGGAGCATTTCCTGAGAAGCAGGTGCATAGAAGCATGCTCCACAGAGGAGTATATTAATGAATTAGAAGATATAGTTAAAAGAACCAAAATGGGAAGAAAATGGAAGAATTTTGATATTAAAAGTCCAAATAAACCATTTTTTAAGAAATATAAAACAAGAGAGCCTTTAAAACCCAATATAACCAACAATAATGAGCAAAAAAAAACCCATAAATGTGGTGTTATTGGGCACTTAGCCACTAACTGCCTCAAAAAAGCAGAAATTAATGAGATTGGGGAAACAGAAGACCACAGTGATAAAGAAAACGAATCTGACTCTGAAAAAGACAGTGAAGAGTCAGAAGCTTCTGAAAGCAATGAAATCAATAAAATTAATGCACAAATTAATAATATTGATTAAATATATGAAGTACTAGATGTAAATTCAAACTTACCACAAGCTGTAACATCTGATAAAAGCCTTACAAATATACAAGATGCCAAACTTAATAGAAACAAACCTTCAAAAGGAATGGGATATACATCTGAAAATCAAGTATAAGTATTCTTATGGTAGAAAATAAAGAGAAAAAAAGTAAACCTGGACACAGGAGCCTACTGCACCTGTGTAGGTAGAGTTTATTTACAAACAATTATACCAGATTGGGGAGAAAACTTTATACCAATACAAGGGGTTAAATTCAGTAGTGCAAGTGAGAGCATGAAGCCCCGTGGAATAATTGACTTAACATTAATTTTTCCTCATGCTTCCAAATGTATAGGAGCGAAAGTAGATTTTGTAGTAATGGAAAAATGTATTAGTAGCCATTTTATACTTGGAAATAATTACTTAGAAATTCATGGAATAGATATCTCTAACAAAAAAGACAGATATTTTCCCATAGGAGATGACAAAAACCAGAAATTCAGCTTTTTAAACAAAAAAACCAAATTATCATTATAAAAAATGAAGAGACAAGCCCAGAAAAACATTGATTTATAAATGAACAACTGAACAACCTATAGAGGTAGAATCCAATCAAGAATTAACAGAAAAAATAAAACAAAAGCTGATTGTGGTCTTATTTGAATACAGAAGTCCTTTAGTAACTGACAAAGAACCACTAGTTGATATCATTGGACATGAATTAGACATTAGTCTCAATGTGGAAAAGCCTTATCCACCCCTTTCAAGAAGGCCAGCTTACCCAGCTAGCCCAAGAGCTAGATAAGACTTAGAGTTTCACATTGAAAAATGAATGGACCTTGGGCTATTGAGGAAAGTGGGACATAATGAACAGGTAAAAGTCACTACACATGTTTTTATAACTTGGAATAGTGGTAAATCAAAGATGGTAGGGGACTTTAGAGATCTAAATACCTATACTATCCCTGACAGGTATCCAATACCCAGAATCCAGGAGAAACTAATACAATTGTCACAGGCTAAGCTCATCACAGCCATGGATGCTTTAAAGGGCTTTCACCAAAATTAGTTAGAAAAAAATTCCAGAAAAATACTAAGGATAATAGTCCATTTTTGAATATATTGATACCAAAGGATACCTTTTGGTATAAAAAAAGAACCTTCACATTATCAAAGAATGACAAATACCATATTTCCTGGAAAATTATCAGAAGGATGGTCAATCATCTACATTAATGATATTATAGTCCTCTCAGAAACTTGGGAAAATAACTTAACAAGACTAGAAAGAGTCTTGAAAAATATAGTTCAAGTAAATATAAAAATTTCCTTTAAAAAATGTCATTTTTCATATAGTGAACTGGAAGCACTCGGACATGTTGTATCTGGATTGAGTTTGGGGATAGATAAAAAAAAGTAGCAGAAGTAATACTGAAACCAATTCCCCAAACTAATAAAGAAATGAAATAATTTCTGGGACTTTATGGATATTACAGACAGCATATAAAATAATTTTCAAGAATTTTCAAATACTTCTATAAACTCTGTGATCAACAGACAGTCTATTAAGTGACTGAAGAAAGGGTTAAAGCATATGAGGAACTGAAAAAAGACCTCAAAAAAGCCCCATCTATTCTAATTACAGATTAGAAACTACCTTTCAAACTGTAGATTGATGCTTGTGGAGAAGACCTACATGCTGCACTACACCAGACACAAATCATTCATTATAAACCTGTTGAAGAACCAATTTTCTTCATTTCAAGACAAATTAAGCCAACAAAATAAAGATATGGAGCAAGCAAAATGGAATGTATCTTCCTAGTGTGGGCTTCAGAAAAATTACACTTATATTTAGATGGAACAGTGTTTGATGTCATCACAGACTGCAATGCTGTAAAATCTTCATTAAACATGAAGACACCAAATAGACATATGTTTAGATGTCATATTTCTATCCAATAACATGAAGGAAATATGAGTATAGTTCATAAATCTGGAAATACTCATAAAGATGTAGATGGTCTTAGAAGATGGGCTTTAGCAAATACACCTGAAATCCCACCATGGGTACCACAGGAAGAACATCATATATAAGGAATATGTGTCACAGAAAATGGCACAAAATTATTTCATTAGGCTAAGGAAAGCTATAATATGGACAAGAATTTCCATATCTTATGCCACCTTTCAATGAAGTATTGAAAAGATCCATCATTATCTTCTAAACTAGATGAAGTATGGAAAAATACATATGATGAAGGAAGATTCCACCTCCTTGATGGAATTCTTTCTCATAGGAAGAAACACACATGTGTTGTGACCTTTACAGATAGAACTCTGATAAATAATATACTGAATGAATTCCATGATAGGGCTGTATCTGGAAACCTCTCAGAATATAGGACACTAGAAAGGGTGATAACCTGCTCTTGGTGGCCAAATTGGAGAAAGGATGTTGCAGAGTACTAACAAACCTGTTACAGATTTCAAAAATCAAACAGAGCCACAGGCAAGAAATTTTGAATGATGATCCAAATCCAAGAGCCAAAGTCCCCATGGGAAATCATTCACATGGATTGTGTGAGCCTGTGAGGTATGTATAACATACCCATAAGGCCACAAATGATTTTATATACAGTTGATTTAGTCTTCAACAGACTTTTCAATTGAATTTAAAATAGAAAAAAAGAATAAATAAGTATAGCTTTTTCTTGGAAAAAAAACGTTATAAATATTATGTCATTTTTGGATTCTACACCAAAAATGACCTAGGGTACACCCATAGGGTGTTGTACCCAAAAAAGCTTATTTCTTATGTTAATGGAAGATTTAAAAATCTCACGGTACTAATTTAACTTTTCTAATTTTTTTTAAAATTGTTAAATTTAAGCTTAAATAAGCTTATAATTAAAGCTGCATAAGGTTTATGCAAACTTACCAAAATTTCAGTTAAAAATTGAGGTGTTGTGTATACTTACTGAATTGGCTAAGGATTTGCCATAAAGAATGTAAATCCTGCGTGAGCTCAATTTAAAAGTGTTTAAGGCCATAGTATGGCTTTAAATAAATAAAAGGGCAAAATCCACACAAAAAGGTGGGACAAAGGAAAAAGACCAAACAGAGCTGGGGTACCCAACTTTTTGGATCTGCAAGGATTCAATCAAGGTTGTCCACCTGTATTGGAGGATTTTCAACCTTATGTAAAATTTAAGGTTAAAATTTGATCCAACCTTAAGGTTTAAACTGGTTTTATCCCAATTTGGACAGCAATTTCAAGCTGTCAAAGGGTAAATCCTAATATGCAGGCTTGAAATTATAGCTTTGAGACCTTTCAAAGCTTAAATAGGCTTAAACCTTTAAGGTTACAAGCATAAAAATCTTATCAAAAGTTGAGGTTTAGTGTGTATTTCTATTTTACGGGGAAAAATAGTCATAGCTTCAAAAATTCATTAAAACTCCAATTCTCAATGGATTTGCTTGAAACTTTCACACAGCCTACAATTTGATATTATCTATATAGAAATAAAATTTTAAGTATCTTTAATAAACAAAATGTCTGGGTAATTAGCCTGGAAATTTACTCTTTGAATCATACTTGAAGAAAATTAAGATTTCTTTAAGAGTTAATTAAAAATTGAGCTTAAGAGATTTCTGCTTGAAACTCTATCTTTAAGTTGTTCATGTGATGGACTTTAATATGAATAAACGTATTTTATATCAAAACCTATGATAACTAACTTAAATGAGGATTAAAGCTACTTGGAGTTAAGAATAACACTGGTAACTTTCAATTGGAATTAAAAATAAGCTACCTTAAGTTAAGAACCTTATTTTTAAGCATGGTTTTTCAGTTTTGGCCCAAGCACGCCTTCTATATTCATTATTAATCAAGAGAGGTTCTTTGTAGAAATAAAAAGAGTCGTTTCATCACTGTTTTTGTCCATCATCAATTATCAATCCAATCATATTAGACATTTAAGCAGGTCAAGTTTTATTATATATAAAATCTTATTATTAAAATATTTCTTAAGTATTTTATTCTTTATAAATGTTAAATTAAAGAATTGAAATCATAGAAATTAGATCATTGTTGTAATCACCTATAATATATTCTATTTTAAAAAATTATTGTCTTTAAAATATCTTTTAAAATCCACAAATTCCTCTCAAAAATTCTTTAATCATATTTTTTATTATAAAACGCTGTTTTATCATTTAAAATAATGATTTTTGGGGTGTTTTAAACTTATAACAATTATTTAATATAATGGCCGTTGTATTTGACTTGCTGTATTAAATTTGTATTATAAGTAAGTTTTCTCTAAAATTCTATATCTTTTTTATCTATTATTAGTTTTTTTATGAAGAATTTTTGTATAAGAATTATTTCTGCACAGTGTGTGTTATAATTCTTTTATAAATAATATTCACATATTTTTCATAACTGGTTAAATATTTATATTTTCCACATGTAATTGTCTCATTAAGAGCTGTACACTTCTTATTGTTATAATTGACAGTGACTATGACAAAATAGAATAATTATAACTTATTATAATTATTATATTATTATTATTATTATTTTATATAATAATAATGAATTTATATATATAATGATTTTTAATAATTATATTTAAATTTGTGGTTATAATATTATATTATATCATATTTTTCTACTGAAGACAGTCATAGTACTCTTGATATTGTTACTATTATCAAGGGTTTCATAGAAAAACCTCACATTTGGGGGCCTGGCTGTGATTATAACTAATTTTTGGGACATAAATCATATTCTAGACCTTATTTTACTGTTTTTTGAGGTAACATTTCCATATTTACTTTAAGATTGGATTTTTTGGGACTCATCCCTTATAAATAATCTTTATAATATTAAGAAAGTTATTTTTTTCTTAAGGATATTGTTTGAAGCAATATACTATTGAGTGAATTGGAATAAATTTCTTTTGTCTACCTAGTGGCTTTTTCACATCACAGACTTGAGATTTATTCTGAGTTATTCTAGTATAAAGTGAATAATAATACAATTTTGATTAATAAATTATTAATAGAATAATTATTATTTCCTTAAAGAAAATATAAAAAAATAGAAAATTTCAAAATTAAAAATCTTTACTAAAAACATTTTTCTCTAATCTTAGACATTTTCCTTTATTTTTGACATAATTTTCCATAAATTATAATAAAACAACTTTATCCAATAAGTTGAGTTTATAAGTTATTTTTATTGTTTTATAAAATAACTTATAATTTTTCCTTCTCTAGTGTAATCCATCAGAGAAAGTTCTTCAGACTCTGAAGCCTCAGAGTCTATGATTGAAATTCAAACTAGCCCAGCACCAAGGGGTTTAATTACCAAAGAACCGCTTAAAGGTAAAGCAGGGAAATTAAATCCATTTCTCAGTCTTAATTAATTTATAATAATGTGAAATGACTCCTACTAGAAGTGGAAGTAACTACTCCATCCAATCAAATGGATCTGGACCAGGACATTCAAGTCATAAACCCAAAAGACAAGAATGTCAGCCCAGAGGAGAGGGACAAATGGAAGATTCCAGAACTTCCACCAGTTCCCAAAGGTTAGTCAGCACCTTTGACACTCTTATTGAAAGTACCGAAGGTGACATAACTACTATTTCTGTTGTTAGACCTGAATCACTTTCAACAGGAAACAATAGAGATATACCAGTCTCAGTACAAGAACTGGTTTATGGCAGCAAAACAGCAAGAGAGGGAACTTCTCCCAAGTATTTGGATAGGAACCATGAACTCATATCTTCAAGTGAAGAGGTTCATGGGGCCAGAAAAAGACAGAAGAACTTCTGAAGGGTTGGACACCCATGTCTTGCAAAGGACAAGTCCAACAGATAAAAGCTTGGTTGAAAAACCAAAGCATGTGATCAGAGGACCAGAAGAAGAAGTTGGCCCAAGAGAAGGAAAACAGCCCATTGGAAGCTCCCCATGCCTCCACAAGCAACAATATGCCTCAACAAGTGCCAAAAAAGCCCAAGAAAACCCCAAAGACCAACCAGAAGGGCAATCAAAAGGCAAAGGGAAAGTCAAAGCCCAAGTGGAACAAGCCTTACCTGCAGAATTACAGGATTCCCAAGAAATAAAATACAGCTATGGACAATGTGTTCAATATGGCAAGAACTCTGATAGAATTCAAAAACAAGGAAGAGGAAATATTGAACCAATCTTTTCCAAAGAATTAGATCTTGTAAAGCTTGTAAATCAAATTGAAACTTGTAATAAAGAAAGTATAAAAAAGTTTAAAACATTTGAGTATATCCAACAAAAGCTGGGTAATGAGTTACTACAAGTAAAAAAGTCACAAAAGACCATTTTTGGCCTTTAAATTGTTAATAAAGACAATATTTTGTCTTTGGCACAAAGTTATGCACCAATTGAGTCTAAGGTTACCTTACTCAATCAACCAGATTACAATTCTATTTCTTTTATAACTAGACAGTTAAAATAATTAAGAATACAAGTTCAAAACTTGGAAAACTCAACTGGGCACAATGCAGCTATTTTCCAAAAATAATTGGAAAAACGTGATAAAGCAAGACTTGAATTGAAATAAGATATTAAGTCAAGTATTAATAATATATCACTGAAGAATGATTTGCCAAGACAATCTACACCAATTGTTGAGAGAAATGTGCTAAACCTGAATAATGACTTACATCATACAATTTCAAGTAATGCAGAAGTGGAAACTGCTTGCAATTTTGAAGACATTCCAAGATTAGAGGGATGGCCAACCTTCAGTGGTGAAGGGGAATATAAGCATATGGAATTTATGAAAACAATTGATATGTTGAAGGAAGACTTTAACATACCAGATAAATACATAAGTGCCAGATTACACTCATTGTTTACCAAATCAGCAAAGAAGTGGTATTGCAAAATGAGACAAGATCTTGGTAGAAATTTTTGCCCTTGGTGGAAAGAAAAAATTATTTCCAAATGGGAAAATTATTCCTGGAGATTTAAAATGGAGAATTATTTTGAAGAAGCCATTTTTAATATTGAGAGGGACAGGCCCATGTCTTCGTTTCTTAAACAAAACAACAGATTAACTGCCCTTCATCCTGATATGTCTGAAACAATGGTACATAAAAAAATATTAAGAAAGTGTGGTGGTGACCTTGAGCATGCTATAAGAAGCAGATGTATTGAGCCTTGCTCTACAGAAGATTATATCAATTCTATGGAGGACATCACTACTAGAACAAAAATTGGTAGAAATTGGTATAAACCCCCAATGGACAACAAAACCAGTGGGAAACAATTCCAAAACCAAATAAGTCACATGACAAAGCTCCTTTGAAATTTCATAAGTGTGGAAGTACATCTCATTTGGCTGATACTTGTCCCAAAAAGACAATAATTAATGAGATAGAAATAGAAAAATATGACAAAAAAGAAACAAATGATGTCCCTATACATGAAAGTGATTCTGAGCCTTATGAAAAGGAGGAATTAACAGATGAACTGGGTATAGAAAATGATAATGTTTCCTTTGAAGTCACAGAAGTGCAGACTAATTTACCACAGTACAGTGATGAATTTATGGATCTCATACATATGCAAGTTGCTAAAATGCAGAAAACAAAACCAGCCAGAGGTAAAGGTTTTACAGCTGGATCATTTTGTATCACTAATATTGTGACGAACAACAGAGAAGCCAAGATACATCTTGAATCAGGTGCTTTTTGTACTTGTGTTGGGAAGGATTATCTTGAAAATATTTATACCAATTTGAAAGAAACATTAGTGCCAATTGAAGGTATAAAATTCAGCAGTGCCAGCCAAAATGTGCACCCCTTGGGTATATTTGAAGCGGAAATGATATTTCCTCATCCTGCAGGAAGTATCAGATTAAAGGTTGAATTTGTTGTTATGAATAATTGTACTTCACAACACTTTATACTTGGAAATGATTATCTCAATATTTATGGTACTGATCTTAATAATCATAAAGAGAGGTATTTCACTATAAGGGAAAATAAAAGGCAAAAATTTGCTTTTCCTCCAGAAAAAAGAGAAATAAATGTCATTAGAGGAGTAAAAAATGTTAATAAAGAAACATTTGTGTCAGATAAATTGATTGAAGCACAAATTGGTCCTGAATTAACACCAGAAATGAAGGAAGAACTTATTGAGGTTTTATTTCAATACAGGGAAGCCTTTTATTCTGATAATGAACAACTTGGGGCTATCAAAGGCCATGAAGTGGACATTATGCTTAATTTGGAAAGACCTTACCCTCCACTTTTGAGAAGACCAGCTTACCCAGCTAGCCCTATGGCAAGAGAATCATTGGAAATTCATATTAATGAACTAATAAAACTGGGAGTTCTTTCAAAGGTTGGACACAATGAAGAAGTAGAAGTCACAACTCCTGTAATCATTAATTGGCATAATGATAAATCAAGGATGGTTGGTGATTTTAGAGCATTGAATACCTACACTATTCCAGATAGATATCCAATTCCTAGAATCCATGAGACTTTGACCCAATTATCCAAAGAAAGATTCATTACCTCTATGAATTCTCTTAAAGGCTTCCATCAGAATGTTTTAACACCTCATGCTAGGAAATAATTGAGGGTTATTGCTCATTGTGGTATTTATGAATACTTGAGGAGGCCTTTTGGTATTAAAAATGCACCCTCTCACTATAAAAGAATGATAAACACCATTTTCCCACATGAATTATCAGAAGGATGGTTAATCATTTATATTGATGAAATTAGCATTTTTTCAGAAACCTGGCAATTGCATTTAGAGAGACTTTAATTAGTCCTTAAGAAAGTTCTTCAAGTGAAAATGACAATATCTCTTAAAAAATGTAATTTGGGGTTTCATGAGCTGAAAGCTGTAGGACATGTAGTCTCAGGACTGAGCCTTGGTGTTGATAAAAACAAAGTGGCTGAAGTGTTACTGAAACAAATGCCCCAGAACAAGAAAGAAATGATGTCTCTCTTAGGGTTTGCCAGTTATTACAGGAAAAACCTTAAAGATTTTGCACTCCATGCCAGATAATTACGCAGAGTTTGTTATCAAAAAACTGTCTTTGAAATGAAACAGGAGAGGATTCAAGCATATGAAAAAATCAGACATGCCTTGAACAATGCACCATTCTTACTGATGCCAGACTGGAAACTTCCTTTCAAGCTGTATATTGATGCATGTGGTGTGGGCCTAGGTGAAGCTCTTCATCAAGTTCAAATCGTCAATGAAAAACCTTATGAAGGTCCAATTTGTTTTATTTCAAAACAAATCAAAACTACTTAGTCCAGATAGGGAGCTAGCCAAATGGAGTGCATTTGCCTTGTTTGGGCTCTGGAAAAACTTCATTATTATCTTGATGGTAGATTGCTATACAGGAGTATAGAGGTAATATGACTATAGTACATAAAGCTGGGAATATTCACAAGAATTCTGATGGCTTAAGTAGGTGGGAATTACCAAATACACCTGACAATCCTGCCTATGTTCCCACAGGTGCAGAACCTCAAAGTACAATAGAAGGAATTTACATCACAGATGTTGGAACAGAATTCTTTGAAGAAGCTAGAGATAGCTATATGCTGGATAGGTATTGTCATATTCTTACTTCTCTACTTGACAGAGATTGTAAAGATGCATCTTTGGCTAATTCTCTGGATGATATTTGGAAAACATCTTATGACAATAGAAAATTCCATTTATTTGATGGTATCTTATATCATAGATCTAAACACACATGTGTCATGGTACTGTGTAGTAGAATGTTCATTAACACAATACTGCTATAATTCCATGATAAAATTTATTCTGGACATCTGTCTGAAGAGAGAACAATGGAAAGAATTAAGACATGTGCCTGGTGGCCATCTTGGAGAAAAGATGTCATTGAGTACTGTCATAGTTGTGATAGATGCCAGAACGCCAATAAAGCTACTGGTAAAAGATTTGGATTGATGATTCATATCCAAGAGCCAGGTACACCATGGGAAGTGGTTCATATGGATTGGGTAACTGCCTTACCAACTGGAGGTGATGAATGTTACCATGAATGTCTTGTCATTGTAGACAGATATAGCAAAACTCCAATCTTTTTACCATGTCATAAAGATGACACTGCTATGGATACAGCTCTTTTGATTTGGAACAGAGTTATATCTCATACTGGTCTCTTTGAAAATATCATTAGTGATAGAGACCCAAAATTCACATTAGCCTTCTGGACTGATTTACATAAGCCTTTGGGTACAAAATTATTATTCTCAACAGCATACCATCCACAAACAGATGGGCTAGCAGAAAGAATGATACAAACCCTTGAGGACATGATCAGAAAATTTTGTGCTTATGGCCTGGAGTTTAAAGACTCTTATGGCTTTACCCATGATTGGTGTACTCTTATACCAGCATTGGAATTAGCCTACAAGACCTCCATGCATGCTTCAACAGGCAAAACTCCTGCAATGTTCAAAAAAGGATGGAACCCTAAACTTCCAGTTGATACTTGGAAGAAATATTTAGCTGATATTCATCCAACTGTTTCAAGCTTTAAGTTTCTTCTTGATAAAGTAAGGCATCATGCAAATCAAAGCATGAATGATGCCTTTGAATATGATAAACAGAATTGGGGTAAAAGTCATAAAACCCCAGAATTCAAATTAGGGTACTTAATACTAGTTTTGAACTTGAACTTTGATAATATTAAAGGTCCAAAGAAATTGAAATATTCCTTTGCAGGACCATTTATTATTAAAGCCCTTCATGGGACAAATGCAGTACAAGTAGAAATTTCAGGGGAATTGGAAAACAAACATCCAGCTTTTCCTGTTAGTATGGTAAAGCATTACACTCCAAGTGATAAGGAATTATTTCCTTTGAGAAATGAAACACTGTTAGAAGTACCTTCACTTGATCAGAGTGAAGAGAAAAAAGTACTAAAAGTGTTTAAAGAAAGAAGACATAGGGGAAAAGATGAAAGAGAATACTTGGTCAGGTACAGAAATCCACAACATGAAGATGAATGGATTGTAGCAGAAAAGATACCCGATTCCCAAACATTTCTCAGAAGATTCAGATATGAGAGAAGAGCAATTCCTCAATGAAACCTCTGAATTTTATGCTTTAAATACTTGAAAGTATAAGTAGAGAGGTTGGAAAGTGGATGATACCCCCCCAATTAACTTGGGGGTATATTACTAAAAGAAAATTGTGGTACAATTTTTTTGGTGGTAGGGAATGTGAGCCTGTGAGGTATGTATAACATACCCATAAGGCCACAAATGATTTTATATACGGCTGATTTAGTCTTCAACAGAATTTTCAATTGAATTTAAAATGAAAAATAACAAAAAATAAGTATAACTTTTTTATATATAAACAAAGCTCTAAATATTATGTCATTTTTTGGATTCTACACCAAAAATGACCTAGGGTACACCCATAGGGTGTAATACCTAAAAAAGCTTATTTCTTATGTTATTGGAAGATTTAAGAATCTCACAGTACTAATGCAACTTTTTTAACAATTTTTTAAAATTGTCAAATTTAAGCTTAAATAAACTTAAAATTGAAGTTGCATAAGTTTTATGAAAACTTACCAAAATTTTAGTTAAAAATTGAGGTGTTGTGTATATTTACTGAATTGGCTACAGATTTTCCATATAGAATGTAAGTCCTGTGTGAGCTCAATTTAAAAGTGTTTAAGGCCATATTATGGCTTTAAATAAATAAAAAGGTGGGACAAAGGAAAAAGACCAAACAGAGTGGGGGTACCCAACTTTTTGGATCTGCAAGGATTCAATTAAGGTTGTCCACCGGTATTGGAGGATTTCTGAACTTATTTAAACTGTAATATTAGACTTTGATCCAACCTTAAGGTTTAAACTGGCTTTATCCCAATTTGGACAGGAATTTCAAGCTGTCAAAGGGTAAATCCTAATATTCAGGCTTGGAATTGAAGTTTTGAGACCTGTCAAAGCTTAAATAAGTTTAAAGCTTTAAGGTTACAAGAATCAAAACCTTATCAAAAGTTAAGGTTCAGTGTGTATTGCCATTTTACATGGAAAAAAAGCAATCACTTCAAAAATTCATTAAAAATCCAATTCTGACTGGATTTGCTTTAAGCTTCCACACAGCTTACAACTTAATAATATCTATATTTAAACCAAAGTTTAAGTATCTTTTATAAACAGATCTCTTGGGTAATTAGCCTGGAAATTTACCCTTTTAATCATACTTCACAAAAATTGAGATTTCTTTAAAAATTAATTAAAAATTGAGTTTGCAAGATTTCTGCTTGAAACTCTATTTTTGAGTTTTTCATGTGATGAACTTTCATTTAAATAAACCTTTTCTATATTAAAACTTAAAATGATTCACTTAAATGATGATTAAAGTTACTTGGAGTTAAGAATAACACTGGTAACTTTAAATTGGAATTAAAAATAAGCTACCTTAAGCTAAGGACCTTATTTTTAAGCATGGTTTTTCAGTTTTGACCTGCGCATTCCCTTTATATTCATTATGATTCTGAGAGCTGTTCTGTAGACATAAAAAGAGTCTTTTCAACACTGTTTTTGTCCATCATCAATTATCAATCCAATCACATTAGAAATTTAAACAGGTAAAGTTTTATTATATATAGAATATTATTATTAAAATATTTCTCAAGTATTTTATTCTTTATAAATGTTAAGTTAAAGAATTGAAATCATAAAAATGAGATTATTATTGTACTCACCTATAATATATTTTATTTTATAAAATTATTGTCTTTAAAATATCTTTTAAAATCCACAAATTCCTCTCAAAAACTCTTTAATCATATTTTTTATTATGAAAAGTTGATTTACCATTTAAAATATTGATTTTTTCCATGTTTTTTACTTATATTAAATACTTAATATAATAACTATTGTATTTTACTTGCTGTATTAAATATATATTATAAGTAAGTTTTCTCTAAACTTATATATCTTTTGTATCTATTATTAGTTTTTTATATAGAATTTTTCTATAAGAATTATTTCTGCACAGGGTTTGTTATAATTCATTTATAAATAATATTTATATATTATTTATAAGTGGCTCAATATTTATATTTTCCACATGTAATTGTCTCATTAAGAGCTTTACACTTCTTATAGTTATAATTGTCAGTGACTATAAAAATAATAGAATAATTATAATTTATTATAATTAGTATATTTTTTATTATTATTTTATATAATATTAATTAAATTTATTTTTTTATATAATTATTTTTAATAATTATATTTAAATTTGTGGTTATAATATTTAATTATATTATATTTTTCTACTAAGGACAGTCATAGTACTCTTGATATTGTTACTATTATCAAGAGTTTCATAGACAAGCCTTACAGATTGGTTAGAAGCCTTACCTCCAGGAGGAGAAAGAAGTTTTAATGCATGCCTAGTATTAGTTGACAGGTGCAGCAAAAACCCCATTTTCTTACCATGTTATACAGATGACACAGCTATGGATACAGCCATAATGATATGGAATACAGTCAGTATCCATACAGGCTTATTCCAAAATACAATAAGTGATAGAGATCCCAAATTCACCTCAGCATTGTGGACAAATCTCCATAACTTATTTGGAACATAATTATCATTCTCAACAGCTTACCACATTCCAACTGATGGTCTAGCAGAAAGAATGATACATAATTTATAAGACATGATCAGAAGATTCTGTGCTTATGGCCTAGAATTTAAAGACTCAATTGTTTTACCCATGATTGGTGTACCTTAATACCAGCTCTTTGACTGGAATATAAGACATAAATCCATTCTTCAACTGGAAAAACACCATCAATGCTAGAAAAAGGTTGGAATCCAAGACTTCCCTATGACCCTCTCAAAAAGAACTTAGTGGATATACATCCAACAGACAGTGGTTTCAAAATAATTCTTGACAAAGCAAGACATCATGAAAACAGACTTATTCAAGATTCTTTTGAATATAAAAAATAAAGATGGGACAAAAGTCATAATCCACCTGATGCTTAAGTAGGAGAATTGGTCTTAGTATCAACTCTAAACTTTGATAACATTAAAGGCCCAAATAAATTGAAAGATTCCTTTGCAGGAACCTTTATGATAAGAGCACTAGATGGTTCTGATGCTGTGCAGCTAGAATTGAAAGGTAAATTAATGAACAAAAACCCAACTTTCCCTGTAGCTCTGATAAACCCTTACAGCTCATGTGATAGGGAGTTATTTCCAATACGAAATAAACCACCACTTGAAATGCCACCTCTAGAGGAAGGAGAAGAAGAGAATATTCCAAAATTCCTTAAAAAAAGGAGGAAAAGAAAAAAAGAAAGGGAATACCTTTTAAGGTATAGAAACCCAGCTCAAGAAGATGAATGGCTACTTGAGAAAGATATAACTAATGCTGATAAGCTATTAAGAAGGTTTATAAATCAAAGAACACCTAAAGAATAGAAAACTCAAGCATTATTTATCTTCAAGACTAAAAAGGTCTATTGAAGAGGTAGGACAGAGGATGATACCCTATTTAACTATATCAGATTGTGGTACAATATACTTTGGTGGTAGGGAATGTGAGCCTTAAATATATGACAGAATATCCAAAAAGATCACAAAAAACTTTAAATTACACCATTCAATTTCCCATGAACAACTACACATATATGATTTTCAAGTAATATCTGAAAAAACAATACTCACTGACATAACCTGAATATATGCACTTTTATGATCAGCACATATATTCTTGGTTTTTAGCTCATATCTCTTGAAATATGCATGATATAAAGTTGATCCAAAAATAATGTTACCACATAATTACTTTAGAAATACAGATATAAGCTTTATTTGGAAAGCTAGAAAAAAGGTTATAGCTTACAATGGTTTATTGAGAAAAATAAGGAAAGCTGTTAAACACTTTGGTGTGAAACTGGTCCAAACTTAAAAAAATACATTTTCAGCTTCTACTAGCTCATAAAGGAATAATTATGTAATTTTATCATTATAATAAAGGTATAATCCATTGAAATAATGGCTTTAAGTTTGAACTAGTAAGTTTTTACAGAAAAGATGAGTTACAAGAAAAATCATCAAAAATAGAGTTTGAATGATGTAATAGAATTCCCATGGAAGCTTGATAATGAAATGACAAGTGATCAGAATTCACTCTATGTATGGCTGTAGAATGTATGACTCAAAGGCTATTAATGATTAAAGATTAAGATTAAAATTGATCATTTATGATCACTCACTGTAGCCTTATTTTAGGTTTGACAGCTATATAAGTGATATAACTGGTGAATACTAATATATTATGATTAATAATAAAACAATTAACAAATCTTAGGCTTCTTCCAAGCCTATGATGTCAGAAAACCTGGATTTATAATGATAACTCTAAATAATGGGATAATAATGAGATAAGATGGTTTAGTTATGATGTAATGATAACTAAACCTTGAAATACTGATCAATTCCAGTGGATAATGTCATTAAGCCTCTACTAGAAGATTCTTGGACTGTAGGAGGGAGGACTTTACTATATATAGAGCTCTTTTTACCTCTATTTTCCCCATCAGACACAAAAAACACTCAAAAGTTTAATTCCAAAGGGCATTACTTTATTCCTTCTATATAGTACTATTATATTCTCAAGGAATCAAGTTCATTTTTATTTTAATCATCAATTTTGACGTGATTAAACTATTATTTAATTTTTTTTGTTAAATTTTGCTTTAAATCTTTAATTCCACATAAAATCAAGAAAAGTTTTAACTTCTTTATTTTTTATTTTCAAATACAATTTAAATGAGTTTTCTTTACATCATTTGGAAAAAAATTATTCAAAAATATTCTATTGAGTGTTAAAAATAAGCTATTTTCCCTTTTTAAGATAATTTCTCTTTATTATTATTCTGAATAATTCTTTTATTAATATATACCTTTAATATTGGTAATATTATTTTTATAAATTGGCTTTTATTATTAAAAAGCAATTTTGTATGCATTTGTTCTTGTTTTGTAGCAATAATGAATTGCCATCAATATATTTATCTTTAGAATCTAATTTATATTATTTCATTTATTTAAATAATATAAATATTTTTACACCACAATTTAGATATTTCTTTATTATTATAATTATTCTCTATCTTATTAATTTCTTCAATAAGAACATTAATAGTACAATAATAAAAATATTAGTAATATTTATTTGTTGTTTCATAGTTAAACCTTACTGTAAGGTGTGGATATGAAACTTTTATGAAAAATAAACTACTTTTCCTGTCCTTGAAATTTGTATAAGGTAAAATTTGATTAAAAATAGTGAAATCTAAGAATCTTGAAAGAAAACATGCCAAATGTATTAATTTTGACTTTATAAGTATAAAAAAATCATATTATGAAGATTTGTTATTTTACAAACAATAAAAATTTATCCAAAAATACTCTACAAAAGATATTTAAGGCTATAAAAGAAATTTCTTCAAGACAAATTTGAATTGTAATTAATTGAGCAAAGAGCTGCAGGAAATAAATATGTGAACAAAGTCTTTAGCAGGATTATTAACAAGAAAAATGCTTAAAAGTGACCAGAGTGAATTTGGAAAGAAAGTCACAAAGTTAGCAGTGATGAAAGAGGCTTTAATTCACATATGGGGTGGTTCAAGGGTAAAGATGATTATGAAAGCTACAAAAAATGATTATAATAATTTTTTCACATGGAAAAAAGGTTTAAACTGATATTGAAAAGGTGGTTTGAATATTTGATTGATTTTTTTAACAGTGTTTAAGCTAATTATCAAAGTAAAAGATTCTAACAAGAAGAGAAAAGTGGGGCAAATAAGACATTCTTTTATCACCACCAATTTTCTTACTCCAAAAGTGAAATTTAACATCGTCAGTCGTAAAAAACACTCTGAAAACAGAAAATCCAATTATGGCATCATTGAACCCTGGTTTGGACCAAAAAGGGCTGGTTTTAGCCATTTTTTGCTATTTTCAGCCATTTCAGACCCTTAAATCAGCCATTTCTATAGTAATAACTGGTTTCAAGCCTTCAAAACACGTCATAATGTGTGTAAGAGATGAAAAACCATGCTAAAACTGATTTTTCTAAGATTTTATTTAGCTTAAGGGTAGTTTTACCCTCTTGGAAACAGTTAAAACTGACCTGGTTGGGAGCAAAACCTCATCATTAATTGAGTCACAGACCCTGTGACTAAATTACAGGCCAAAATTAATGAATTTTGACAACCCATGCCTTTCAGAAAGGAATTAGGGGGATTCTGGCACCCTTGGAGTTGAGATTCCTTTCCCCCCAGAATTGATCTTTCCAATCTACTTTTTCTTCAATTCCTCATCATGTATTATATTTGTAATTTATTTATGTAACTCAATAGAGTTCTTACAGTAAAAAACTGTAATAATTGATACCTGGTATTTAAATCAAAGTTCACTTATGTAATACATGTGCACATTTTGACATTTCAATTGAAAATACTTCAATTCCTCAAAACTTCTAAGCTACACACAACACCTCAATTTTAACACAAAAATTGATTGTTAACACCAAATGTGGTTTGAGTTTAATCAAGGTGTTGAGATTTTTAATTTACATACAGAAAATACTGAAAACTGAATTTACACTTATGTCAGCCTGTGACTCAAAAGCAGAGCACAAGCATGACAGCCAATATACCAAAAAATCAATGGTATAGCCAAGATACCACCAAAACATGGAGCCAAGCCAAATCAGCTCAAAAGGTATAAAAATAAAGAGGAAGCTCACCTCTTTCTTAAAATGTAAGTCCCATCACCATAGGACAAAGAATAACAAAGTTATTCATGCTCAAAGTTACTGCTGAGCATAAACCTTAATTTTCGCCTCTCATCTGAAATACAGAGTAAGAGGCTTAACCCCATCAAATGGGTATGCAAAATGAATCTCTAAGCCAGGGCTATCCAATGGTACCATCCAAACTGGGCTAGCACCAATATTACTGAAGTTATGGTCAAATTCAGACCAAATAAGGTTGAACAAAATATTCACCTCTCATCTAACTTCTACAGTTTTAGTGTGAGATACCTAAAGTGGGGTCTTTTTGGAAAGCGCACAATCAGGGCTATCAGATGGTGTCATCCATTTCCTCATATCTCAAGTAGAACAAAGGTTATGGGGCAAACAATCCCAATACAGCTTTTGGCCAAAACATACATATGTACAAAAAAACTTGTACATGAAATAACTTTGCTATTTTTGATGATAACCATATCAAATGAGGAACCATTGTGTAGAAAAAATTCAGGGCTACAAACCGAACCAGTTTTGAGGTTGATATATCAAAAACTGACAAAGTTATGGCTGTTTTAAGGTCAAAATCCCACAGTTTGGCCAATACAGCCTTATAGTGGGATACTATCCCATAGGTATGATTATGAGGTGTCAAACAGACGCAGAAGCTTATTTATACTTAAATATATCATAGTTAAGTCAAATACAGAGGTCCATACAGGTTCTGTACAGTTTCTGACACGTCAGAAGCACCAGAACACACCTGTAAACTCCATTGGTGAAAGGTTTCACCCTGTAAAAGGTAAAAATGACTACTTGTGGTTCTAAAACCACATTTCAACCCAATAATAGCTTTTATTGAGTGTATAGAACCACAAACCAGCCCACAGTAGTGAAAATTTCACTCTGTGGTTGTGTGCAGAGGTAAACCACCTCCCACTACCTCAGAACAAGATAAAAGGAGGCTTTCCCTCACCAGGAAGCAAATTAAGCATCCTGTTCTTGATATTCTTACGTGGTATAACTTCTTAAAAGAAGTGGTACTCTTAGAATTGAACAGGTATAATGATAAGTTTAATTATTGTAGGGTTTGTTATTGTAAACCAACAGACAAAAACTGCACCCAGGGCTATCAGCAGCACTCACCATCACTAAATTATTTTAGTATAGCCCTTTTACTCATATTCTCACTTTAAATATTATCATCATTTTTGTGTCACACTCAGAGTTATAGTTTCTATTATCATTTTGAAGCTATATTATAGAGTCACCCTGACATTTTGGGGGCCTGGCCTGGTTTTTTTACCCATTTTAGACAAAATTGTAGCTTGTTTTCACTATTTTTAGCCTATATTCACTCTTTTTAGAGCTACTATCCTTGTTTTATTGCTTATTTTCACTTTTTTTAAACCATAAGAGTCCCTGAAGGGGATTAATTTCGTGGTTTGTCTCTATTCTGATTTTTTCACTCAAAAATAAAAAATATATAAAAAAACATAAAAAACAAAAAAAAACTGTATACATATCCTTTTTTGAAAAATAATATTTTTAATTTTTGAAGAGTTATAAATATATAATTTATATTTATAAAATATTCTCTTTTTATAATAAAATAAAAACCATATTTTATTATTGTTTTCTTTCATAATATATACACAGTATTTATTATTTGAATTTTTCTTGAAGAAAAACTCTGATAATTCTTTTTTTCACCCAAATTGGCGTGAAAAATTTATTATTATCATTATTATTGATAATACCAATAATAATATTTCATAATAAAATAAAAACCATATTTTATTATTGTTTTTTTTCATAATATATACAAAGTATATATTATTTGAATTTTTCTTACAGAAAAACTCTGATAATTCATTTTTTCACCCAAATTGGCGTGAAAAATTGATTATTATCATTATTATTGATAATTTCAATAATAATACTCAATAATAAAATACAAATCATATTTTATTATTGATCTTTTTTCATAATATATACAAAGTATATATTGCTTGAATTTTTCTTACAGAAAAACTCTTATAATTCATTTTTTCACCCAAATTGGCGTGAAAAATTGATTATTATCATTATTATTGATAATTTCAATAATAATACTTCATAATAAAATACAAACCATATTTTATTATTAATATTTTTTTAATATATACAGAGTATATATTGGGGAGAGTTGATTGATATTTATTATTGATATTTTCAATAATAACTTGTCCAAAGTGACTTATAAATTCCTAAAAAAAAGGGAATTCAATCAAATAGCTGAAACTCTCACTTTACAAATCAGAAATGATACCACCTCACTCCAAAGACTTTGGATTTCCAAGGGATTATTCTTTACAAAGAGAACAAACCATCAGTTGGAATAGAGGCCTGGAAAAGAGAGAAGTTGAAGTTGTTCAAAGTCATAATACATGGCAAAATGAACCTTTCTACACCTTCCAAGATGGGTTTCAACAGAAAACCTCCAGGAATGGCTTGCATAGAACAGTTTGTTCTAACCCATCAAATCTTCCAAGAACTTCTCCAATGGGGAATGGCAGACAGGGAATTCAAACCAGATTCCCACTACAAAGAACTTGTAGAAAGTATTCAGAAGATTTCCCTCAAAGAGATATTCTTCAAAGAACTTATCATAGACAAGAAATGGAACAAGAGATAACACACTCTGGCCTTTTCAGGCTCATGAGGACAAGTAACCCAACCAGACTCCCTAGTGGCTTCACACCACTCAAGCACCAGCAGATCAGTGACCAAGAGTCACTATACTTTCCAATCCAAGATAGAATCCAGGAGAGGAAGAGGATCATAAGGCAAGAACAAGACTTCTTTCAACCAGAGGCTGAAAGAGTCAGATCCTATGATCCACAAATTTTTGGACCTGTTGCAAGAAGTACAAAGAAACAACAAACAGTTGTAAATACTTCTAATGCACCTAGCAGCCCTATGATAAGGAATGATATCTCCACTCAGATGAAAAACAATGTTTTGATACCTGAGAGTACCATAAGTAGTAATACTCTATGGCTACAATTTTCCCAATTTGTAGTACACACTCAAAAAAAGTTTGAAAGACTCCATGGAAGGATTTCAAGGTTACAAGAGGTTTGTACCTTACAAACCAAAACTATTCAAACTCTTCAAGAGGACTATATTGAATTGTATAAAGCCTCAGAATATTACAAAAGAAGACTAAATCAAGTCCTAGAGGAGCAAAATCACTGCAAAAGGGAAAGGGAATACCTGGATCAAGATATTGACAAATTGTTCAATTTCTGCCAAAAAATTAAACCCCAAACACAGGGGCATGTTTCTGGAAGCACCCCATACCACCAGGAAGACATCAAACCAGATTCTTCATTGGTGAATAAGGCAAGGTCTCCATCAAAATACCAGGATGGAGATAATATGTCTTATACTGAAAAGGAAGCCTTGAAACAGCTTCCTGAGGCCTCAAGCTGGCCCAAATTCTCTGGAACTGGAGAGTATGATCATATGGAACTCATAGTATAAATTGATGGACTGTTCACTGATGTACCAAGTATACCAGATTACTGGATTACTGCCAGATTAAATACAGATTTTAAAGGACATGCTATTATTTGGTACACACAAATGAAAGAAATCCATGGCAGAAGAAACTGGCAATGGTGGAGGAGCCAAATAATGCAAAGTACAGAAATGATACATGGATATGCCAGAAAGCCCTTTCATTTGGAAATGATAGATACACAGTGGACAAAGATCCATATGATTGGTGTCTGAGACAGTCAAAAAGGTTAATAGCCATTGACCCCCACATAACAACAGAAATGAGAAATCACAAACTGTTGACCAAACTACCAGGAGACTTAGAACATGAAGTAAAATGCAGATGCTCCAAAGAATCCACCTTGGATCAAATATCCATTACTTTGCAAGAAGTAAGGATTAGAACATCTATTGGTAGATACAATAACCATAGTACTGGTGATAACAGGGAGAATCCAACCCTGGAAGCCAAAGAAACTCATGATTCAGATTCTGAAATCACAACAGAATTTCACAATTGTGAATCACCCAATCATTATGCAGAAAATTCTCCCAAAGACAGGGAAGAGATATTTGCAAGAGAGGAAGAAACAACAAAAGACCAAGAAGTTCATGAATCTGACTCTGATAGTGTGGGGAATGGCTTTGGAAATAATTCATACAGTGAAACCAACCCCCATGAGGAATATTTGGTGGAGTTTAAGAACCATGGAATAGAGGAAATTTGTTCAGTCCACTCCCAAAGGAGGAAACCAATGACCAAACACCTGGATGGTTTGAAACATAAGCCACCAGACGAGGAGGGTATGACCACAAGAAAGTTGTTGGCTCAAGGTCAAATGAACCATGCTAATACCTCCAAGAAGAGAGGAAAGTCTCATCAATGATGAGCCTTTTTTTTAGAGGGAGGGTATGTCAGCCTGTGACTCAAAAGCAGAGCACAAGCATGACAGCCAATATACCATAAATCAATGGTATAGCCAAGATACCACCAAAACATGGAGCCGAGCCAAATTAGCTCAAAAGGTATCAAAAGAAAGAGGAAACTCACTCTTTTCTGAAAATTTAAGTCCCATCACCATAGGACAAAGAATAACAAAGTTATTCATGCTCAAAGTTACTGCTGAGCATAAAACTTAATTTTCACCTCTCATCTGAAATACAGAGTAAGAGGCTTAAACCCATCAAATGGGTTTGAAACATGAAGCTCTAAGTCAGGGCTATCCAATGGTACCATTCAAACTGGGCTAGCACCAATATTACTGAAGTTATGGTCAAATTCAGACCAAATAAGGTTGAAAAAAATATTCACCTCTCATCTAACTTCTACAGTTTTAATGTGAGATACATAAAGTGGGGTATTTTTGGAAAGAGCACAATCAGGGCTATCTGATGGTTTCATCCATTTCATCATATCTCAACTAGAACAAAATTTATGGGGCAAACAATCCCAATACAGCTTTTGGCCAAAACATACATATGTACAGAAAAACTTGTACATGGAATAACTTTGCTATTTTTGATGATAGCCATATCAAATGAGGTACCATTGTGTAGAACACATTCAGGGCTACACACCGAACCAATTTTGAGGTTGATATCTCAAACCTGACAAAGGTATGGCTGTTTTAAGGTCAAAATCCCACAGTTTGGCCAATACAGCCTTATAGCGGGATATTATCTCATAAGTATAATTATGAGGTGTCAAAAAGACACAGAAGCTTATTTATACTTCAATATATCATATTCAAGTCAAATACAGAGGTCCATACAGGTTCTGTACAGTTTCTGACGCGTCAGAGGCACCCAAACACACCTGTAAACTCCATTGGTGAAAGTTTTCACCCTGTATAGGGTAAAAATGACTACTTGTGGCTCTAAAGCCACATTTAATACCAATACTATCCTGTATTGAGTGTATAGAACCACAAACCAGCCCACAGTAGTGAAACGTTTCACTCTGTGGTCGTGTGCAGAGGTAAACCATCTCCCACTACCCCAGAACAAGATAAAAGGAGGCTTTGCCTCACCAGGAAGCAAATTCAGCATCCTGTTCTTGATATTATTATGTGGTATAACTTCTTAAGAGAAGTGGTACTCTTAGAATTTAACAGGTATAATTATAAGTTTAATTATTGTAGGGTTTATTATTTTAAGCCAACAGATAAACACTGCACCCAGGGCTATCAGCAGCACTCACCATCACTAAATTATTTTAGTATAGCCCTTTTACTCATATTCTCACTTTAATAATCATCATCATTTTTGTGTCACACTCAGAGTTATAGTTTCTATTATCATTTTGAAGCTATATCATAGAGTCACCCTGACAGCCTATTTAACCTTCATTTACAGAAATTTCACGCAGAGGTGACCCCACCTTATTTTCTTTATGAGGAATACAATGGTAAATTAGTTTTTATAAGCTTATGTAGTGGATAAGAAGTTATAATAAATCTTGTTTAAATTTTTTCCAAAAATATTTTAATTTTAATATTTTTGTTGAAAATTTATTTTTACTTAATTTTTTCAAGCAAAAAAATGTGTTTTCACAATTTTAAATTATAATTAATATTTTAATATTTTCTTATATAATATAAATAAAATTATATATTTCTTTATAATTATAACACAGTTTGTTATTTGTGGTCTTTTTGGTATAGAAAGATACCTCTAATGCTCACACTTACACTCTGTTTGGAGTCACAGGCTGACAGACTGAGTGGCATATCAAAGCTCTAGGAGGCACTTGGTGGGGGGGAGAGAGGTCAGATCATTATGAGGAGAGCTGCTAATAGTGACGTAAATGGGATCATATGGGGCTTTTGGGGTACCTACAGACCCAGTCAGACCTTCAGTGTTGCAAGGCCCCGCAGCAAGTCCTGACACATTTGCAAAACAAGATACAGAGGTTTTTGTGAGGGTGACTCCATGATATAGCTGTAAAATGATAATAAAAAGCTATAACTGTGAGTGCCACACGAAAATAATGATGATAATAAAGTAGGAATATGGTTAAAGGGGCTATACTAAAAGAATTTAGTGATGGTGAGTGCTGCTGATAGCCCTGGGTGCAGTGTTTATCTGTTGGCTTAAAATAATAAACCCTAAAATAATTACAATTTATAATTATACCTGTTAAATTCTAAAGGTAAAACTTCTTTCAAGAGGTTATACCATGTAAGAATACTAAGAAAAGGATGATGGATTGGCCTTCTGGTGAGAAAAGGACTCCTTTTATCTTGTTGTGTGGTAGTGGGAGGTTGTTTACCTCTGCACACGACCACAGAGTGAAAATTTCACTACTGTGTGCTGGTTTGTGGTTCTACACACTCAAAACAGTCTCTTATTGGGTGTAAATGTGGTTTTAGAACCACAAGCTCTCATTTTTACCCTATACAGGGTGAAATGTTTCACCAATGGAGCTTACAGGTGTGTTCTGGTGCTTCTGACATGTCAGAAGCTGTACAGAACCTGTATCGACCCCTGTATTTGACTGAACTATGAGGTATTGAACTATAAACAAGCTTATTTGTCTATTTGACACCTCATAATAATACTTATGGGATAGTGTGAGCCTTAGAGGTATTTCTATATACCCAAAAGACCACAAATGATAAATTGAAATGCACATATGAATAAAATAAATTTATTTATATTATAAAAATAAAAATTGAAATATAAATAAAAATTTATATTTAAAAATCAAAATTTAATTATAATTTAAAAATAAAATTACAATAAAATTTAAAGTTATGAAAATTCATTTTTACTTGTAAAAATTAAGTAAAAATGAATTTTAATTAAAATTATGAAATTAAAATATTTTTGGTAAAAATTTATATAAAATATATTCTAACTGTTTATCCAATAAATAAACATATAAAATTAATTTCACCATTTGATTCCTTATAAAAAATTAGGTGGGGTCACCTCTGAGTGAAATTTTTGTAGCTCAACTCTAAATAAGCTTAAATTAAGTTTTCAGTATTTTCAATACAAGAATTGAAAATAATCAAAACTTTAATTTAATTCACACCAAATGTGGTGTTAACCATCAATTTTTGTGTTAAAATTGAGGTGTTGTGTTTAGTTTAGAAGCTATGAGGAATTGAAGTATTTTCAATTGAATTCAATTGAAATGTCAAAATGTGCGCGTGTATTACATAAGTGAACTTTGATTTACATATGAAGTATCAATTATTACTGTATTGTACTGTACAATTCAATTGAATTACATATGTAAGCTACAAGTATAATACATGATGAGAAATTAAAGGAAAAAATAAATTGGCAAGATTAAAATTGGGGGGGGGAAAGGGACCTCTAGCTCTAAGGGGGAGCCAGACCCCCAAAATCCTTGCTGACAGGCGTGAGATGTCAAAATTCACGCAAAAGTTCATCACTTTTGGCCTGGAATTGGGTCACAGGGTCTGTGACTCAATTGATGATGAGGTTTTGATACCAACCAGGGCAGTTTTGACTGTTGCCAAGAGGGTAAAACTACCCTTAAGTCAAAGCAATGTTAGTAAAAACAGTTTTAACTGATTTCTACGCCTCTTACACACATTCTGACGTGTTTTGAAGGCTCTAGACCAGGTATTGCTATAGTAATGGCTGATTTAGGGGTCTAAAATGGCTTAAACCAGCCCTTTTTTGGTATAAACCAGGGTTCAATGATGCCATAATTGGCTTTTCTGTTGTCAGACTGTTTTTCACGACCAACAAGAGTAAATTCAACTTTTGGAGTAAGAAAATTGATGGCTATAAAAGAATGTCTTCTTTGCCCCACTTTTCTCTTCATGTTAGAATCTTTTCCTTTTATAATTAGTTTAAACACTGTTAAACCAATCAATAAAAGATTCCAGCCACCTTTTTTAAATGATTTTAAACCTTTTAACAACGTGAAAAAATCATTATAATCATTTTTTGTAACTCTTATAATCAATTTTACCCCTGAACCACCCCAAAAGTGAATTAAAGCATCTTTCATCACTGTTAACTTTGTCACTTTGTTTCCAAATTCACTCTGGTCACTTTTGGGTGTGTTTTCTCTTTAATATTATTTTTAAAGACTTTTTCCTTTAATTAATTTCTTGCAGTTCATTGCTCAATTAATTCCAATTGGAATTGCTCTTGAAGAAATTTCTTTTGTAGCCTTAAATATCTCTTGTAGAGTATTTTTGGATACATTTTTATTGTTGGTAAAACAATAAGTCTTTATAATATTGTTGTTTTATACTAATAAAGCTCTAAACAATAGAGCTGGCGTGCTTTCTCTTAAAAATAATATTTCTTACTATTTTTAATTGATTTTTAGGTTATACAAATTTTGAGGACAGGAAAAGTACTTGATTTTTAATCAAAGTTTCATATCGACACCTTACATTTGGGGGCCCAGCCATGATATTTTACCTGTGACACATTTTTTTTTACTCTTTTTTAAACCCTTTTCTTATATTGAAAAATTTAAAAAAAATATAAAAAATACTTATAATTCAAAAAACCCATAAAAAATAATTTTTTCATATTATAAGTGAGGCTTATATTTTTATTTCTTTTTTTGAAATAACCTTTTTTTCTACTTAATTAATTGGCTTTTCATTAATTTTAGTGTCTGACAACGTGGTAAGACAAGAAAACATTGAAACAGCCTCAACAGTCACCAGCATTATTCCTGCCAGTACTGTTAATTCAGACCATAATAGTACTGTTATTGTGACTCAAAATAACCAACCTGAACCAATATCTTCTGAATTGATTCACTTGGATATAAGTAATACCCTTCAGAAAGCTAAGAATTTGGCCAATAGTAGGTTTTTGACATAAAAATACTATTTTAAGCCTTTTTAATCATAAAATACGCCTTCAACTAGATCAGGAGCCAGCTATAACCCCTCAAGGAGCTCCCAGAAAGGTAATAGACGTGATTATGGCAGAAGCCAACCAGGTAAAGAAGGAAAAGGGTCAGTTGATGACTCCCAAACAACTAAAATAGGTCATTCTGATGCTGATAATACCATTTTACCTTCACAAAGAGCTGACACTGCCACAAGAAGCCTCAGTGGAAATATACAAAGCCAGCCACAAAGCTTACAACAATGCCCTGCATTACAAGAAGTACCAGATCCTTGCAGATCTGTGGAAAAAATGCATGAATTCTTACCTGACTGTGAGAAAATGACTGGGACATCCAAATACTTGCAAATTGCTCAATGGATGGAATCCATTGATTGAGAAGAAGAAAAGATGCTCTTAACACCTGAATGGAGGAGAAACAACCCTCCACCACCCAAGCAAGTGCCAAAAACAGCCCCAGTGGCCAGAAGCAGAAATTCCAATGTGAAAAAGCAGCCACAAGCTCCAAAAAAGGGAAAAGGAAAGGCACCAGCCACCAAACCATACAGCCAGGGCTACAGGATTCCCAAAATTCAACAGGATGCCATGGAAAATGTGTTTCAGATGGCCAGAACAATGATGGAATTACAAAGAAAATAGGAGGCCACATTAAAATATCAGAAATGATTTCTGATATTTTTAATTCTATTCCAGAGCTATATGAAGCTATAACTGACCTAAAAAGTCATCTTTCTGATAAAAATACATCAATTTGTGACAATCTTAAAACACATACCTTGAGTCTGAGCCAAATCAATGAAACACTTGAATGTTTTGAAAACGTTTTAAGAACAATTGAAACTTCCAAAAATGATAATTCTTTTGGCAATAAGATAAATGAAAAAATCTGCCATTATTAAAGAATTGACAGACAAATATTCTAAATTCAATATTGATGACATGATTGAAACAAGAATAAAACACGCCATAAATACTATCAAAGAGGATAATAAGAAAGCTCTTTATGATATTTCAAAATCATTTACTGAAGTAAAGACACATATAATTGCCTTGAAAAAGGGTTTTGATATCTCAAAAGAGGAAATATCAAAATTAACAATAAAGTTAAATGAGGTTGTATCTGATAATACTAAACAAACAGAATTATGGAATGAGCTGACATATAAAGAGGATGATCATAAAAAGAATGGAATAACCTCTATACAAAGCTTGAAACATGAATTAAGAAATTCACAAAGGCTTAACAACAGTAAAATGAATGATATTGAACAGCTACTAAACACCTTACCAAGAATGTCTACACCTCTGAATCAAAATAAGGGTACAGGGATTCCCAATCCACAAGTATTGAATATTGAAAATTCTCAATTAAAAAATGAATTTTATACTTCTTTTCATAATTTGGAACCATCAATTGGCCAAGCACTCTTGAAAGATGTTGCAAAACTTAAGGAATGGCCTCACTTCAGTGGTGAAGGAGAATATCACCATATGGAATTCATCAGAGGAATTGACATGAATAAAGAAGATTTTGAATTACCAGAAAGATTGGTAACAGCCAGGTTTAAAAACCTATTTACAAAATCAGCTCACAGATGGTATATCAAATTGAGACAAGCACATGGACACCAAAGTTGGACTTGGTGGAAAACCCAAATTATCAACAGATGGGCCAATGAGGCTTGGAGGCTTAAAGTGGAAACAGCCTTTGAATCTGCCAAATTTAATGCTGATAAAGACCAAGCTTTACCATGGTTTTGACAAAAAAAAGACAGATTAACAGCATTACATCCTGAAATGTCAGAATTTATGATCCATAGAAAAATTCTGAGACAATGTGGAAGTGACGTGGAGCATGCTATCAGAAGCAGGACTACTGAACAATCTTCAGCAGAGGATATTATCAATATATTATAAGAAGTAACCACCAGAACCAAAATTTGTTTTAGTATGGTGAATCTCAAAACAAGGTTTAATACACCTTGGGAAAATTCTGTGGACAAAAACCCCAAAGAAAATAAAGATATAGAAAATATCAATGCCACTTTTGACATCATGGAATCTTATCCCCACTTGCCACAATTGAGCAATGGTTAACTTGATTTATCAAAAGTTCAAGATGCACAACTTATGAAAACCAAACCAAGCAGAGGGAAAGGTTATACAGCTGGTAACTCCTGTATAACAGAAGTGGTGATTGACAACAAGCCCACTAAACGTTTGCTTGACCCAGGAGCCTTCTGCTCTTGTGTTGGTAAATCCTTTCTTAAAACTTGTGTACCAAACTTTGAAGATCAATTTTTGCCAATTGATGGCATAAAACTCAATAGTGCAAGTAACCCAATGAAAGTATTGGGAATATTTGAAACTAGTGTCATATTTCCACATATAAATGGAAGTTTAAGAATCACTGTTGAATTTGTTGTTATGGAAAATTGCTCTAGTACCCATTTAATATTAGGAAATGACTATTTAATCATGTATGGAATAGATTTACATAACAACAAAGACAGATAATTTACTATTAGAGACAATAAGCATGAGAAATTTGCCTTTTTACCATTCAAAACACAAATTACAGTAAATAAAGTATCACCAGCCAACTCCCAATTGGAGAAATTCAAATCTGAACAGTTGAAGGATGCTGAAATAAGCCTTCATCTGACTGTTAAACAAGAAAATGAACTTTCTTCCCTTTTGTATGACCACAGAGGAGCATTTGCTTCAGACAAAGAGCCTCTAGGAGCAATTATTGGCCATGAAGTTGATATAATTCTTCATATTGAAAGACCGTATCCACCACTCTTGAGAATACCTGCATACCCAGCAAGTCCCAAGTCAAAAGAAGCTCTGGAAACTCATATGAAAGAACTTCTAGACATTGGTGTAATAAGAAAAGTTGGCCATAATGAAGAAGTAGAAATAACTACATCAGTCATAGTGGCATGGCATAATGGAAAATCCAGAATGGTGGGAGACTTTAGAGCTCTGAACACTTACACTGTTCCAGATAGGTACCCAATACCAAAAATCCAGATTTCCCTTACACAAATATCTCAAGCAGTGTATAGAACCACTATGGATTCCCTTAAAGGATTCCATCAAAATGTGGTGACACCAAGAGCAAGAAAATATTTGAGAATTATTGTTCATTGTGGAGTGTATGAATACTTAAGAATGCCCTTTGGTATCAAAAATGCACCTTCACACTTCCAAAGAATGATGAATGTAATCTTCCCCGAAGAACTTTCAGAAGGATGGTGAATAATTCACATTGATGACATTATTGTCTGTTCCAAGACTTGGGAAGAGCACATGTACAGATTGTCCAGAGTTTCGACAAAAATTCAATCAGTAAACATGAAGATCTCCTTGAAGAAATGCCATTTTGGATTTAAAGAACTTAAAGCACTAGGACATGTTGTATCTGGTTTGTCCCTTGGAATTGACAAAAACAAGGTTGCAGCAGTATTGCTAAAACCCATTCCTCAGAAAAAAATGTAAATCCAGCCATTTTTAGGTTTTGCAGGATATTACACGCAACACATTAAAGATTTTGCATCCATAGCAAGACCACTTTATAAATGTATGACAAAGACACAGTATTTGACATGACTGTTGACAGAGTCAAAGATTTTGAGTCTCTAAGAGAAGCCTTGACCACTGCTCCACTCTTACTGATGCCAGACTTTAAATTGCCTTTTAAATTGTATATTGATGCATCAGGGGATGGGCTGTGTGCTGCACTTCACCAAGTTCAGATAATAAATGATAAACCTGTAGAAGGACCCATATGTTTCATATCCAGACAAATCAAACCAGCTGAAGCCAGATGTGGAGCAAGTCAAATGGAATGTCTATGCCTTGTCTGGGCCTTGGAAAAATTGAACTAATTCCTAGAGGGATGTTTTTTTGAGGTGATAACAGATTGTACAGCTGTCAAATCACTTTTAAACATGAAAAAACCCAACAGACATGCTCAGATGGCAAATAGCCATACAAGAATACAGAGGCAATATGACTATTGTTCATAAGGATGGAAATATTCATAAGGATGCAGATGGACTAAACAGATGGCCATTACCAAATGATATTGATAATCCTGCTTATGTTCCAGAAGAAGCTTCTCCACAGATCCCAATAGAAGGAATAAGTGTTACAGACTTGAAAACCACCTTCTTTTAAAAAGTAAGACACAGTTGCACTCAAGATAAGAATTGTAGCATCTTATGCCAATTACTTAACAAAGACTGTAAAGACAACTCTCTAATACATGCCTTGGATGAAGTATGGAAAGAATATTATGATGAAGGAAGATTTCACCTACTGGATGGTATAATTTATCACAGGACCAAGCACACATGTGTCATGACAGTGGTGGACAGGTCATTAATCAATCTTGTACTGAAAGAATGCCATGACAGCCCCTTCTCAGGACATCTGTCTGAAGACAGAACAAGAGAAAAGGTAAAAACCTGTATATGGTGGCCAATGTGGCAGAAGGATGTTGCACAGTATTGCAAAACCTGTGACAGATGTCAAAAAGAAAATAAATACACTGGCAAGAGACTTGGAAATATGATAAAAATCCAACAACCAAGCAGACCTTGGGAAATTGTCCATATGGATTGGTTAACTGGCCTACCACCATGAGGTGAAAGATGTTATAATGCTTGCCTAGTAATTGTGGACAGATTCAGTAAAACTCCAATCTTTTTACCATGTCACAGGGATGATACAGTCATGGATACAGCTCTTCTGATATGGAATAGAGTAGTGTCATCGACTGGATTATTTACAAATATAATTAGTGATAGAGATCTCAAATTCACTTCAGCATTATGGGCAAATCCTCACCAATTATTTGGCACTAAGAGGTCTTTTTCTAAAGCTTACCACCCACAAACTGATGGTCTGGCTGAAAGGATGATCCAAACCTTAGAGGACATGGTAAGAAGATTTTGTGCATATGGCCTTGAATTCAAAGATTGTGATGGATTTACCCATGATTGGTGTACTCTGTTTCCAGCACTGGAATTAGCATATAAAACATCAATCCATGCCAGTACCAATCAAGCTCCTGCTATCCTAGAAAAGGGATGGAACCCCAAATTACCCCAAGATTCCTTGAGGAAAGATTTGATTGAAATACATACCGCAGCTGCTAGCTTCAAGGTAATGCTAAAAAAAGCTAGAAAGCATGAAGTAAGGTGCATGGAGGACTCTTTTGCATATGCTAAGGACAAATGGGATAAATCACATGCAACTCCAGATTTCAAAGTTGGGGATTTAGTTCTTGTATCCACCACTAACTTCAATAACATCAAAGGATGTAAAAATCTGAAAGACTCCTTTTCAGGACCTTTTTTTATTAAGGCCCTCAATGGAGAAAATGCTGTTGAAGTAGAGTTATCTGAAGAACTTAGCAATAAGCATCCTACATTGCCAGTTAGCTTGATAAAACCATATAAATCTAGTGATGCTGAAAAATCTCCCTTGAGGAACAAAATTCCCCAATATATACCTCCTGTTGAGCCATCTGGTAGTAAGAAAATTGCCAAAGTTCTCAAATAAAGAAAGTTGAGAACCAACAAACTAAGGGAATACCTTGTTAGGTACAGTGACCCAGCTTGTGAAGATGAATGGTTGCCAGAAAAGGACATACCTGAAGCTACTAAGCTTCTAAGAAGGTTCAGGCACGCTAGAAATAACCATACTACAAAGTAATATTCTTTTTTTAGGGGGAGGGAATGTGAGCCTTAGAGGTTTTTTTTATATACCCAAAAGACCACAAATGATAAATTAAAATGCAAATATGAATAAAATAAATTTATTTATATTATAAAAATAAAAATTGAAATATAAAGAAAAATTTATACTTCAAAATCAAAATTTAATTATAATTTAAAAATAAAATTACAATAAAATTTAAAATTATGAAAATTCATTTTTACTTGTAAAAATTAAGTAAAAATGATGAAATTAAAATATTTTTGGTAAAAATTCATATAAAATATATTATAACTTTTTATCCAATAAATAAACATATAAAATTTATTTCACCATTTGATTCCTTATAAAACATTAGGTGGGGTCACCTCTGAGTGAAGTTTTTGTAACTCAACTCTAAATAAGCTTAAATTAAGTTTTCAGTATTTTCAATACAAAAATTGAAAATATTCAAAACTTTAATTTAATTCACAACAAATGTGGTGTTAACCACCAATTTTTGTGTTAAAATTGAGGTGTTGTGTTTAGCTTAGAAGTTATGAGGAATTGAAGTATTTTCAATTGAATTCAATTGAAATGTCAAAATGTGCGCGTGTATTACATAAGTGAACTTTGATTTACATATGAGGTATCAATTATTACTGTATTGTACTGTAAAATTCAATTGAATTACATATGTAAATTACAATTAGAATACATGATGAGAAATTAAAGGAAAAAATAAATTGGAAAGATTAAAATTGGGGGGGAAAAGGAAATCTAGCTCTAAGGGGGAGCCAGACCCCCAAAATCCTTGCTGAAAGGCCCAAGATGTCAAAATTCATGCAAAAGCTCATCACTTTTGGCCTGGAATTGGGTCACAGGGTCTGTGACTCAATTGATGATGAGGTTTTGATACCAACCAGGGCAGGTTTGACTGTTGCCAAGAGGGTAAAACTACCCTTAAATTAAAAAAATGTTAGTAAAAACAGTTTTAGCTGATTTCTACGCCTCTTACACACATTCTGATGTGTTTTGAAGGCTCTAGACCAGGTATTGCTATAGTAATGGCTGATTTAAGGGTCTAAAATGGCTTAAGCCAGCCCTTTCTTGGTTTAAGCCAGGGTTCAATGATGCCATAACTGGCTTTTCTGTTGTCAGACTGTTTTTACTACTGACAAGAGTAAGTTTTACTTTTGGAGTAAGAAAATTGATGGCTATAAAAGAATGTCTTCTTTGCCCCACTTTTCTCTTGATGTTATAGTCTTTTCCTTTTATAATTAGTTTAAACACTGTTAAACCAATAAATAAAAGATTCCAACCACCATTCTTTAATCATTTTAATCCTTTTAACCACGTGAACAAATCATTATAATCATTGTTTGTAACTTTTAAAATCATTTTTACCCCTGAACCACCCCAAAAGTGAATTAAAGCAACTTTCATCACTGTAAACTTTGTCACTTTGTTTCCAAATTCACTCTGGTCATTTTTGGGTGTGTTTTCTCTTTAATATTCTTTTTTAAGACTTTGTTCTTTAATTAATTGCTTGCAGTTCATTGCTCTATTAATTTCAATTGAAATTTCTCTTGAAGAAATTTCTTTTGTAGCCTTAAATATCTCTTGTAGAGTATTTTTTGATAAATTTTTATTGTTGGTAAAACAATAAATCTTTATAATATTATTGTTTTATACTAAAAAGGTCATAAAAAATAAAATAGCTGTGTTTTCTCTTATAAATAATATTTCTTACTATTTTTAATTGATTTTTACCTTATAAAAATTTTGAGGACAGGAAAAGTACTTGATTTTTAATCAAAGTTTCATATCCACACCTTACAGATAGTATCCCACAGTAAATCTGTATTGGTCTAAATGTGCGATTTTGAACTTAAAGCTGCTATAGCTTTGTCAGTTTTTGAGATATTGAGCTCAAAGGTGTTTCATTGTGTAGCCCTTAATACAATCTACACAATGGTACCTCATTTGGAATGGTTAACATTAAATATGGAAATTTTATGCCATTTTCAATTTTAGTTATCCAAATATATGATTATCTTGAAATCTGTATGGAACTTTTTTGCCCCATAAATTTTGTTCTAGATGAGATATGGGGAAATGGATGGCACCATCAGGCATCCCTGATTGTTCTCTTTCCAAAAAGGCCCCACTTTGGCTATCTAACACTAAAACTGTAGAAGTTGGATGAGAAGTGAATAATTCATTCACCCTTATTTGACCTTATTTTGGTGATAACTTCTACAGTCTTGGTGCTAGCTCAATTTATTTTGTACCATTGGATAGCCCTGATTGGGAGCTTCAATTTGTCTACTCATTTGATGGGGTTCATCCTCTTTCTCTGTAGTTTAGATGAGAGGGGAAAATTAAGGCTTATGCTCAGCAACTGCTTTGAGCTTGAATAAATTTGTTATTCTTTGTCCTATGATTTTGGGACTTGCATATTTGGAAACAGGAAAGTTTCCTTTTTCATTTGATAACTTTTTAGATGGTTTGGCTCAGCTCCATGTTTTGGTGGTATCTTGGCTTTACCATTGGTTTATGGTATTCTGGTAGTCATGCTTGTGCTCTGGTTTTGAGTCATGAGCTTACAGTGTTAGTAGCAGCATATGAGGGGAATACAGGCAGTATAGGAAAAGGAGATGAGTGTGAATTAGGAGAAACATCCTAATTTGGCCAGAAAGCCTCATCATCTAAAAAAGAACATTAATGAGTGACCACAATATGGTTGGTCGTCAGGTTGAAGAGGCAATAGTTTTTGTGACCCTCAGAAATTCTAACAAAAATTGAGCAAATACTAGCCAGAAACACCCTAAAACACCACTTTTGCTTTAGAACATGTAATATTGTGGTGCATCAAAAAGGGTGAAGCTTAAAAGAAGAAATACAGGAAAACAGCTTACCAGATGACATCATAAGTGACATAATGACTCAAGGACTGCCAATCATTGCAGATCCCTGTTTACCATGTACCTAGACTATTTAAACCCAACTATTTTGTACCCTAGCTATCCCTTACCATTGCGTTCTTTTCTCTACTCCTTTCTTTTCTTCCCTTCTAGATTTGTCATTCCTGCTCTCTCCTCACCCTACTATGTGGGTAAGATGTACTTGTCTTGCCCTCTCAAGGTACTGAACTACTTGATAATGTCCTGTTACCAAACTAGCATTCTAACCCATGTGTACAGTAATTCATTGAACACCGTTGTGTTCTTTTCTCTACTCCTTTCTTTCATTCCTTTCTAGCTTTGTCATGCCTGCTCTCTCCTCACCCTACTGTGTGGCTAAGATGTACTTGTCTTGCCCTCTCAAGAACCATCTCTTACAGATTATGAGACTGGTGCTATAACCAGGTAAGCCTATCAAAAACTAACCACTGCAAAATGGGGGAATTCACTCTTGAACTAAAGGATTTGAACTATCTATACTGGGTATCTTGAATGGAAAGCATAATTACCCTGAAAAATTACTGTGGACTGATTACCAACTCAGAAACACATGAAGAAATGCCCAAAAACAACAAACTCGAACCCCGCAGAAGACAAAGGGCAGCATCCTTACTAAAAATAAACTCCATAGCACCACTAGGAAACAAATTCTACACCAACTCCAAGAAAGACCCAACGGAATGCTAGAAACTGGCACAAGAGTTTCTTCAAGCAAAAACAATGCAGAACCAAACTAACTACCTAGACAAAATTTTCTCAGCTCAATTAAACAATGAACACATTCTGGAAAACATGTTGACAATCTTAGAAAACACCCTCCATCTCCGAGCCCTTTTTTCCGGACTTACAATCTCACCCAAAGACCTAATAGATTTGGTAATTGCAATATGGGTAAATATCAACCTCCCCAAAAGATTCAAAACCACCATGGAAGTCTGGCTGGGAAAATTTGAAGTCAAAAAGAAATCCCCATCCCTTGATGACACTTGGGAAGTAATGAGAAAATTTCTCCAACACAATGAAAATGGAATCAATCACACCAACCCAGCCCTGGACGCCTCAAAGAACCAAAAACAAGACAATCACAACTTCCAAAATCAAAAAAAGAAGACAGGATGGAGACTACCCCAAATTTTTCCCAGGATGGCACAATTCTCTAACCAAACATGACAAAAGTGAATGCAATTTCCTCAAATTAGACAAAAACAAAAACTTCAAACCAATCAAATCCCTAGTTTTATCAACCACAGAAACATCCATGAACCAAATAATCCTCAGCTCAGGAGCAACCACATCTATGTTTAATAACCCAAGCCTATTTACTAACTTTACACCTAGAACCCAAACCATTGAATTAGGGGATGGGTCAACCATCCATGCAGCTGGGACTGGTACAATCAAATTAGAGCTACATCATTTCTTCCTTGAGCTTAAAAACTTTCTATTAATAAAATACCCAGACTAAAACCTCATTAATCTCGGAGATATCATGAAACCTAAATTTAAAATTATTACCAAAGAAAAAAAAACTTTCAACCTACTTGACCACAACAATGAACTTATCCTACATGGGACTTACAACACCGGAAATTTTGAGCTTACCAAAAATCAAAACACAGCCTTGGCTATCAAAATTACTGACCAAATGAGAAAAACACTCCATCAATTGGCTGGTGACCCTTCTCTAGAATAATTGAAGAAAATGTTCCCCAGCCACAACTTTGACAATCTAATCTGCAATACCTGTTCTCTAGCAAAGATAACCAAAACTCCGTTTAAAGGACATTTTCCCATTCCCAAACAAAAACTCCAGTTTCTCCATGGTGAACTTTTTGGACCAATTAAAACCCCATCAAACTCAGGGTATAAGTACTTTCTCAGAGTTATGGATGGCTATAGCAGATATGTGGGGGTTGTATTCCTTAGAGCCAAGTCAGATGTGGAATTTCAACTTCAAAAACTCATCATTCAAATTGAATTTCAAAGTAATCCAAGAGTCTCAAACTTTGTATCAGATAATGGTACTGAATTTAAAAACCAAAAACTAAAACAATTTTACAAAACAAAAGGAATAACCCACCTTACCACTGCTCCCTCCACCCCCAACAAAATCCTTTTTCCAAAAGAGGTAACTGAGCTACCATAGCAAAAGGAAGATGTCTATTAATTGACTCAAGACTAAGCCAATATTTTTGGGAAGAAGCTTTTCAAAAAGCTTCTTATCTAGAAAAGCTCACCCCTCAGAAGGTTCTTTACTATTCCACTCCATACGACAAATGGTTTGGTAGACCCCCATCTTATAAACATTTACAGCCATTTGGCTGAAAATGTATTTTCTTAAATAACATATAACAAGGGAAGTTTACTGAGAGTGGCTCAGAAGGAATATTTCTAGGGTACGAGGAGGGGCATTGAGCATATCAAATCTTGGAAGGATGGACAGGTAAGGTCAAAATCAGCCACCATGCCCAATTCTTCCCTGATGTTTTCCCCCACAAACTCGATCTCAAAATGAACACTAATAACACTCCTCTTGCAGATTTAGAATCCAATAGCCCCATCATCTCCTCCCCTGAAAGAAACCCAGAACCAAGTGAAGAACAAAACCTAAAAAATGAAGAAATCTTAACAATCAATAAAACCAAAACAACCAACATGAAGACACATTATTAGTGGATACCTGAGAGCTTCCCACCTCCAAAAGAGATCCATGGAGAAGTTGGAGACCCTCACAATATAATTGACTCAAACCAAAGACACAAACACACAGCGAACTATGTGGTACACTCAATACAAAAGGATCCAATAACATACCGGAAAGCTATGAACTGCCAGTTCAGTGACGAATGGTCAAAAGCCACCCAGACCAAACTGTAAAACATGGAAAAACACTGTGTGTGGTCTCCAATAACAACAACAAAAATTGAATTCAAGGTACCACTCTCCACCACCTGGGTCTTTAAGTGGAAAACTGATGGAGATGAACACCTAAGAAAGTCCAAAGCTCACCTATGTGTATGAGGGTTCTACCAGAGGGAGGGCCTTGATTACAGAAATGTTTTTTCACCAACAGGAAGACTGAAATCCCTCCAATTACTACTTACAATGTGCCACATCAAGAAGTTCCCTATTGAGAAAATGGATGTGAAGTGTGCCTTCCTTAATGAAAAGCCTGACAAATATTTATACATTGAAAGACCCAATGGCTATTAAAAACTCCAACCAATCAAATACTTTAAATTAAACCAATCTCTGCATGGGCTCAAGTAAATCCCCCAATGCTGGCACATAGAACTGAAAAATGTGCTCCTCAAGATAGGACTATGCCCCTGTCAGACTTACCCATGCCTATTATATTCACTAAACTCCAATAAAAAAATTCTCCTTTATGTAAATGTTGATGAACTCATCTTTGGAGGATCTTGGAATGGAGAGTTTAAAATGAAGATAAGATCCTACTTCAACATGGATGAATTAGGTAAAGTAAAATATGCTCTAGGAATTCAAATCTCTCAAAAAGACAACTACATTAGCTTAATTCAAGACAAATTCATAAACAATATTCTACAAGAATTTCAACTGATCAACTCCTGACACACCAACTGTCCCCTCCTGGGAAACATCAAATTCTTTAGAACCATCCCAAGTAAAGAAATCAATCCAAATTTCAACTATTGAAGATCAATAGGTCTGTTTTGGTATCTTGTCCAATGTACAAGACTGGACCTAGCATTTTCCACATCCTTCTTATCTCAATATCTTGAAAATCCAAAATACCTCCACTACAACGCAGTCAAACATGTACTGACATATCTCAACAGCACCAAACATTATGAACTTTGCCTATCCCAAAATATACTCCAACAAACCAACAACTCAATACTAGCCTTCAACAACAGTGAAGTATACAAATCTTTTTCTGCATTGATTATCTACTACTGCGGAGTAATAGGATGGAGAAGCCACAAACAAGAATTAGTTTCTCTGTCATCTGCTGAAGCTGAATAAAATGCAATGTCTGAAGGAACTCAATATTCAAAATGGACATTGAACCTGATCTTTGAAGTAACAAAGCAAAGAAAACAACAAATACTTTTGACTGACAACCAAAGCGCTATATCAATAGCTTTAAATCACATTTATCACCACAGAACAAGACCCATGAATTTTAGGCTACATTTCATCAGAAACTTAATCAAAGAAGAAAAACTAAAAATAGAATATCTAGACACCAACAAAATGATAGCTGATTTACTGACCAAAAATAACCCCCATTCTAAAAACATAAACCATCTTAAAGTAATATTTGGCAATCAAGACTTATCAAGTAAGGGGGTGTAAAAGAAGAAACACAGGAACACAACTTACCAGATGACATAATAAGTGAAGTAATGACTCAAGAGCTGCTGATCATTTCAGATCCCTGTTGACTATCTACCTAGACTATTTAAGTCCAACTATTTTGTACCCTAGCCATCCCTTACCATCGTGTTCATTTCTCTACTCCTTTCTTTTGTTCCCTTCTAGGTTTTTTGTGTCTGCTCTCTCCTCACCCTACTACATGGCTAAGACGTACTTGTCTTTCCCTCTCATGAACCATCTATTACAAAGCTTATGGATGTCAGGGGGAGCAGTAGGTGACAATCTGTCAATGGGTTTTTCTAGAAAGATGGTGGAAACTGGGGTCTGGTTTAGGTAAGAATTTGTGATTGCATATGCCTCACCCCACAAGCTGAGTGGAACCTTTCTGTCACAGAGCAGGACCCTGATTCTCTCAAGAAGGATTTTTCACCCCTTTTGGAGTTCTTCTTAGGGGTGTAGAGAGCCATTTGAAGGTGGAAAATCCCTCCCTTGCAAGGGATTTTTAAGAATTGGGAATTTAAAATCTTTTCCACAATTGTCTGCAAAAATGCTTTTGATTTTCTTCCCTGTCTGACTTTTGAAAAGTTGCTGAAATTGTACATTCTTTTTGTACTCTTCAGAATATAGACACAAGAAGATAGGTGAAACTCATATTGTTAGACCCATCAATGAGGTGCAATATATAGCTGTTTCCTCCCCTGATACAAGGAGTTATTGGACTACATAATTCCATATGAAAAACTTCTGGAGGATAGGAGGGAGTTGAAAAATAATTAAAACGGGAATTCAATGAGTCCTTTAGAGAGAGCAGGGACTGCATGAAAAAGTGGAAAAGTCAACATTGGTCTGAATTCTAGCAGCTACCTGATTGCTTGGGGGTCCTAGTTGCTTATGATCAACAAGGTTCTCAATTGATTTCACAGAAAATGTAAGGTTTGACTATGAAACAATAAGTAAAAATTACTAATATTTTACTTATTGTACTATGAATGTCCTTATAAATGAAATAAATAAGATAAAAATAATTATAATAATAAAGAATTATTATAATTATGGCGTAAAAATAATTATGTTATAAGTAAAATATGATAATATAATTTATATTATAAAATATAATATAATAAAATAAATATATTAATATAAAATAATTAATATATTTAATGGCACTTGATTATTGTTACAAACAAATAATAAAGGCGTAAGAAATTGTTTTTTATTAATAAAAAACAATTAATAACAATAATATTACCAATATTAGAGTTATGAATTAATATAAATACTATTTATATTAATTGAAGAATTATTAAAACAATAATATAGAGAAAATTATTATAATAAGAGAAAATAACCTACTTTTAATACTTAATAAAATAATTTTGAGATATTTTACACCAAATAATGTAAATACAATTTATCCAAATTGTATTTACAATAAAAAATAGAGAAAATTACAAATATTCTTGATTTTTACATGGAAATGAGTTTTAGAGAGATTTTTAACAAAAACAATTAAATAAATGATTTAATCACGTCAAAATTGATGATTATAATAAGATGATCTTTGGTCTTTAATAATATAAAAGTTTTATATATAAAGAATAAAGATATTACCTTTTTAATTGTATTGATTTAATGTTTTTGATGTTTCTGAGGGGAAAACAGAGTAAAAAGAGCTCTATTTATAGTAAATACCTCCCTCCTATAGTCCAACAGGCTTCTAGTAGACGTTTACTGATCATATCCACTGGAAATGATCAATATTTTAAGGTTTGGTGATGATTACATCATGATCAAACCACATTACATCATTATTACGCCATTATTTAGAGTTATCACTATAACTCTAATTTTGATGACGTCAAAGGCTTGGCAGAACCCCAAATTTTGTGAATTTTATTAGCTTTAATCATAAACTAATAGTATTCACCAATGTTATCACCTATATGACTGTTAAACTTAATTTAAGGTTACAGTGAGTGATCATAAATGATCAAATTAAGCTCAAACTTTGATCCTTAATAACTTTTAAGATTTACACGCTACAGCAATTCAAAGAGTGAATTCTGATAGCTTGTCATAACCTCATTATGCTGCCAAGAACATTTTAAAAACTCTATTTTTGATGATTTTTCTTGTAACTCATCTTTTCTGTCGAAATTTAATATTTTAAACTTCAAACTATGATTTCAAGGGGTTATAACTTCAATATTATAATAGAAAATACATCATTCTTCACACATGAACTAGTAGAATCCAACTGTATACTTTTCTTTAAGTTTGGACCACTTTCACAACAAAGTGGTCAACAGCTCTGTTGATTTTAATCAATAATTCCTTACAGATTTTAACTTTGTTTATAGCTTGTGAAATAAACTTCATTTATGTATTTCTACAGTAATTACGTGATGAATTTATTTTTGGTTAATCACTCTATCATTCATATTTCAAGAGATATTAGCTAGAATCCTTGAATATATGCGTTGACCAAAAAAGTGCATATATTCAGGTTAATTCCTTAAGTATTGATTTTGAAGCTTAGCTTATTAATTGTTTTATGTGTGGATTTTTATGCAGAATCCAATGGTACTATTTATTTTACATGTTGTTTCATTGGTTTTTGAAATAAATAAGGATTTGTGTTTTTTATAAGGTATTATTACTTATAACTTATTAAATATTGACTTTACAGATATGCCATAAAAATGGTATATGTGTATTTTACCATGGGGAATCCAATGGTATAATTTATTTCACATGTTTATTCATTGGCGTTTAAGTTAAACCAAGTTTTATACCAATTTATGGTATTTTTGTAGTTTTAAGGTACTTATTTTTAATGTATAATTATATTAAATATTTCTTGTGACGTTTTTGGGTATGTGGTCATATCTCAAAGGTTCACAGAAAAGGTGAAATTATCTTTGCTATTATTGATAAGAAGAATGTTGTTGAAAATTTTAGTTGTGAGAATTAAGTTTCCTCCTTTGACATCAAATAAGTTAGCCCCACCTTTATACCCCTTTAAGATTGCACTTTTGTTGTGAAGGGACTGGCGGAGGTTAGGGTTGTTGTGGCACTAGGAAATAACAGGAATTTTGAAATATGGATGGTGTTAACCAAAATGTTTAACTGAAGTGTACCCTGGGAAGCAACAGCCATTTATTATACATTGGAAGCCTTTAGCTTTTACTTTGGTTTATGTAGGTTGAAGAAAAATATGTGGGAAGGTAAGATGGTTCTTGAACACCTCCTGTCCAGAATAGGGTCTTATACCACCTCATTGGTGTGGTTGCAGATGGCTAAGGCATTGCTGTTTGTGATATGCCTTGCACTTTTCAGGAAACAGCTTAAAGCACTCAGATTCAGAGTGATCTTCCAGGGGATTGTGTTTTCCCAGATTAGAGAAGACTTTGAGAGAAACATTTTCTTCTTCCTACATATTTCTTCATTGACAAATATCAAGTTTCATCTCCTTAAAGACCTCTTTAACAGTGGGGATTATGGTGGTTACTTTTATTGAGTGAAATACAGATGTTGAAACATGTCTACACAAGTCAGAAAGCATCCTCAGTACATAAAAGGCAAGTACTTGGGGCATTATTTCCCCAGTAAAAAGGTCAGGAGAGAGAGAGAAAAGAAGCTTAAGTATTAAACAAAAGGGACTGATTGACTTAATCAGAACCAAGGAAGAAGGGGAGAACTTTATACTAAAAAGTTCCTCAGGGTGAGTGGCTACATTCTCTGCTGAAGAGGAGGCATAGTGGTCCTTGATGGACTTCCAGACTTTGGCAGGGTCCTCATCATCTTCAGTCAAAAATTAATCATAGTTTTTGGAGTCAAGGTGTCCTACAATAATATAGTAAATTGCCTCTTTCTGATTATTGTATGACTCCCCTGTTTTTGTTGATTAGAGGTTGTTTTCTAGTACACCTTTTAGGTTATGCATACCTAATGAGGCAACTATACTCCTCTGCCAGCAGATAAAGTTGGAGGTTGTGAGCTTGTCTACGTTTTTTATTTCAGACACATTGGAGTAGGAGTTGGGATATATGGTGGTGAATTTTCACTCAGAGATTCTGAGTAATGAGAATGTAATTGACAGTTAGTTTAAATTGTCCAATGGATCAAGTGTCAATTTGATGAATTATTTTTCCTTAATTTTCTAGCACTGGGCCCATAACCTACAGAAGAATTTTAATGTATATCAGCAAAGGAGAGAAGTACAATTAGCATCAATAGTTGGATTGAAAAAATAGAGCACACCTAAAGAAGGCTTGTAATGTATATCAGAAAAGGAGAGAAGTAAAATAAGTATAAGTAGTTGGATAAGGAACCAACTTCACATGTCTTCCTGATATATATAGTAAATACAAGCCCTAAGGACATGTCTTGTTAAGATCAAAGACTCTGTAGATACAGTTATAAAAGAAGAAAATGATGAGAGTAAATATGTGAAAAAAGTCTAATTAGTATGAGAGTGTGTTAAAGTTATGTTTTAGTCTTAATGTTCACAAATATGGCACCCAAATACTTAGCGATTTCAGCAACCAGTGTTCTCTTCCAGGAACGAAGTAGTGACATACCAGAGATCAGCTCTCTCTAATATGCACGTGTAGCAGCTTGCTTGTGTAAAGGATTGGGGCCGCATTTTGGTCCAATTCATTCCCTTGATATCCCATAAGGCCTTTTGTATTTTTTTCTCTCACTTATGTGTTTGTTGGTTGCTCATACAAGTAATATATCTCTTTTAGGATCCATTTTGGGATATTATTGTTATCCCTATCCCCAGTTTGTATGGAATATTATATTAGAAAGCAATAAGAGAAGAGGCGAATCCTCTTCTAAAATCAAAAAGCACTCTTAGACCGTAGATACAAAAAGGTCCTCCTATAGATACAAAAATATCATCATATAGCTAAAACATGTTGTCAGTTATTTTCTCAACATAAATAGAGTCAATGGCACTTGTTCCATTCACCCATCGACTCTTAACCATTTTGTATCTTACACCTCTCTAGGTGTGCTCGTTGTCTCTACTGTTCCTTCTTGCTCATTCTAATCAAAGGTATTAATACCTTATCATTCAGGTGTTGCTGTCACGCTTCAATAGTTTGCTTGGGTAAGGGTTTTTTTTCTGTACGCCGCATCCCATGGTCCAAACCTGAAGAGAGTTACCGCAGGGAATACTCGAAAGAACGGGTTCAGGCGGAAGCCGTAGATTTCAGTAATAAACAACACGTAGTAGCAGGTAAACTAGGTTATAATAAGTTAAAATAATATGAATTGGTATTTCTGATTAGTTAATATTGATAAATAAAGCAAAGAACACTGTTATGTACCTTTTGAGAAAACTACACTAGCTCCAAAGATCAAACATACAAAAATTTAACTACACTCTTTGTCTACGATAGTTACAGCCTAAAAAGACAATGTTAGTGTACGAACAATACTTAGTTGTGGTTAAGTTATTTCTTTACCTCCACTGTGACCACGTATCGCTAGGAGTCAATTTGGTGTTTGAGTCTTGATTCTTGAGTCATGTAAGGAATGAGGTGAGAAGAATAAAACAAAAAACGATGAGATTTTATTTTTATTTTATTTTTGGTACGAGTTCAGTTTTTGTATTGAAGGAAATCTTGCTGCGGCCCTGCAGCTGATGACGTCGTCTACCAAGATTACATCATGTCAATCATATGGTCTTTGTTTGAAGCGTCTGGCAGGGGAGTCATCAGCAAAGAGAGCTGTTTAGGAGGGGGTTTTAAACGAGCTGGGCTAGGGCTCATGTATTGCAAACAGGAGGAGTGTAAAAGATAGTTAGGGCGACGCTTGAGGAAGAAGGGAAAGGGGATGTAAAGAAAAGGCAAGAGTGGTTTGAGCAATGGGGAAGGTCTGTTGAAATCAACACAGCTGACGAATAGCGTTAACTGGTAGAACCGGTGATTATGACATTATCTATGACGTGTGCTCTTAAACAAAGAATGACTGTTGACCATGACGTCATCAGTCATCATCTACTACATGATTAAGTTGACTATAAAAAGAGTACCATAATCCCTCATGAGCTACTCCTTTCTCTTCGGAGAGCCCAGTTCCTCATTTCCACTGTATAATCTAATTATTCTTATAATCAATAATTAACTGTTCTCCCCGGCAATATCCTTGTCGTAATCGATTGAGACTTCTTCAAAAGAAGCATTGGCAGGTAATGCTTCTTGCCTTATTTGTTGTGTAGCTACTGCAGTATTAACATTTATTCTTAAAGATCTTATCATTCAGTTCTTTATTAAAACCATTCACTAAACGTATTGTATTACATTGCTGTCTGTCAAATGAGTTAGGATCAATGCGGGCTGAATTGACTAGGTAATAAAATTTCCCTTGATTAACAAGATAGCGGTCACAATGATCATGTACCCGACAAGCAGATGCCAAGACACTTCAAAGGGAACATTATGGAGGATAACTTTTTCAGAAGCGATTCCTCTCAGTTAAACGTTGGGGTTACAATGTCATAGCTTGTCTTTATTTATTATCTTTTAACATGTATATAAATAGACATCTCTTTTGTTCTTAGAATTTTAATTCTGTGTAGACTCGTATTAGTTCTTTCTTTGTTACTTATATCACTCTATAGAAATTAACTACCTTACTCCAGCAAGACTTCAGGAGGAGTTGAGGTATCTCTTTTATTCTCTCAAGCGTTGTCTTATGCGTCATTGCTGACTAGAGCTGTGATCGTAGTATCATTCTGATTCTCGAATTGCTGATTAGCTAAATAATAGTATTTGAGTATTAACAACTAGAATCTAGGTATTTAGTTTACGTCTTTGTATCTTTTATACACAACTTGACTAATTGACCTTATTGTTGTTAGTATTATTGACTACTGGCTTTTAATAATATACTCATAGCAATTAAAGATTAATATAAAACTTCTCTTTGCACTGTCCACCTTCAGGTATATCAGCTTATCATTATCTTTCTTACAAACTTATTCTTTGTATTAATGTGATCCACCTTCAGTTTGAACTCTTACAAGGTCATGGGTTGGTTCTTGAAGAGTTCCGATGACGAGTTTCCATATTACTGTCGAGAGCAACCGAATGCTTTGATAGTTTTTTCTTTCAAAATCTCTCATCCTAACAATCAGGGTACGGGCACCTTGAAAGGACGCAAGTGGCCTCAAGATTCGCTCCCATCCTCCTAGCAGGCTATCGTATTTGACGGTACGCCCAAGAGGCTCGTGGCTGGCCACACCAAGCCGCCATAGGGAACACATGGCGCTGAGCCAAGCAGCACGTCAAACAAAGCCTATGGCTACCCTTAGCGGCGCAAGCCATACGTGGTAAAGTCCATTGGAAGTGCAAACGCATCCGGTGTTGCCAGAGTGAGCCACCGACCAGGGTGATAAAGATTCAAATACCGCACGGTAGGCGAGCTTCTTTCGCCAACGACTTTTTACACGGACAGTTGACTTGTATGGTGCTCACTTGTGCTATACTGTATGTGCCTGTACTGTACTTGCCCAAGTCAAGCCTATGCCACTTGGCTCAATTGTGCATTCGCGTTTGCACTCGGCACTGCATAGATTCCTAGGTAAACTTCATGATGCCCAGTCGAATCACGTCGTAAGAAGTTTTGCTACCTCAAGGCCCCTTTCAGCGGGAACTCTCCTTCTCTCAAGCCTGCTCCTGCATCTTTCTTGTCTCAGAAAATATCATAAATTGCACTTCTCTAAGCCTGAAGGGCCACATCCATCTGGTATTGGCTTCCTCAAAATCTACAATTCGCCCTTGAGTTGCTTGAAAAACCCTCACCTTCCGTTCGGTATTAGGTAGTTAACCTGTGGCATCTTCAACTTCTTTATTAAAAACTTCTAAAACATACTTCATTGTGCAAACATCCTTCTTTTGGAGGAATTTAAATACACTTCGCTTTTCAAAGCCCTCGTTCTCTTCCAATTTAATATTTTCACTCCTTTTCCCATTCAGGTTCCTCAGAAAATGTCTCTGTTATCTAAAATCATCATACTGCAACTTTTAGTGTTAGCACTTTCTTCCCAAGTTGCACTTGGTAAAGAAATTCCGGTAAATGGGCCATATCGACCTAAATGGCGCCGACCAGTAGATCCAAAATGTTCACCACGAAGTAAACATTCATTTGATATCAAGGAAATGTCACCACAAACGGGATGTACAGAAGGGCCAAAGGCTCCAAAAACTCTGTATAAAAAGGATTGCATGGCGTAAGATTATATCTAAAAGATGCTCAAAATTCAAGCTTGTCAGTGGCTCGGCTTACTTAAATTTCATTTAACCAGCGCATTCGCCAAATTTCCTCAATTCAACGGCGTCGCAAAGGTAACACCGGTCCACAAGGAATACCACGCATGTGGCACTTGTTACGTGTCTATTCAATCCAGCTTGCCCCTCAAGTAAGCCTTGCTAACATTTTGAGGTATGAGAAACAAACTTTATTGAAAGGGCCATTCTTGTCATTTCAGTCACGAGGCGGTAGTGGATACTATGCTTTCACAGGACGGATATGTAAGTTTACCCAATACTCTTTATTTTATTATTTGGAAAATTTCGTAGCTGATTTTAATCTAATTCTTTCAACAGGGTTTTGAAGCCCTTATAGATACATGCTGTCCACATGTACGTTACTGTCGAGCTTTTATTCTGCACTTGACAAAGCGCGCAATGATAGATCTGCTTATCCTCATGCTTTTTTTGCAACTAAGGGACTTAATTGGCCCTGGAACGATATAGACGACAAGGGGAGCACTATTGATGTTAGTGTAAAACCTCGCACTCGCCGTCATGTTGATGAATGCGCGGACACATATCACCATAAATAGAAATCCCATAATGTTGGCTTGATTTCTTCATTAAAAATTACCAAAACAATAAACCTACACTCAAGAAAGATTTCATATTGATTTCCATAAATCTTAACTATTGCTTTTTTGGAGAAACATTTTAATTGAAGTGGATTGACTTCACACATGACGCCGTAAACCTGGTGTGTGGCCACAACAACATTTTTCGGTAAAGAAAATCATTCGAGTTATTAATTTTGTGATTAGTTTTTTTTTTCGAAAATAAAGAAACTATATAAGTTCCAGTTCAACATTTTGCAATGAAAATATGAGTTGGGTGATCCTATAGTAAGCAATGTGGAATCCACCTGCCTCTTATTTGAGCTATCGCCCGTATTAAGGCTAACCCATACGTAACGATATTAACTTGAGACTAAAACAGTCACTGCAAGATATTTTTCAAAGGAAAGAAATTGAGTTTACCAAATCAGCCATTGTAATAAAGCTGTGTAAGTCTGAAAATTCGACCCTTAATATTAGATTCTATATGCATGTATAGCCCTTAATGTAGAGTTACTAGTTTATAAATCCTTCTCTACTCAATAAGCTGATACTTTACTCCTATAATAATTTCTAGTACTCTCAGAATACGTTTCTTTCATATAAGCCTACATCATTCCCATATCCTGCATGGATATCCACTATTAGTTGTAGAAGTTGTAAGACAAACAGGACTTGGATCAGCAAGACAGGAGGTCTTAGCCAATGGATCAGGTTGAGGAGGGAAGTAGGCACGACGAACCTAAAGGAAAAGCAGTAAACACAAAACAATGGGGCTTAATTGCTTTGAGTGATACTAATTGTAATTAAGGAGTTATCAAGTAAAGTACCTTGGATCGGCAAGACAGGAAGTCTTAGCCAATGGATCAGGGTGAGGAGGGAAGTAGGCACGACAAACCTAAAGGAAAAGCAGTAAACACAAATGATATAGATTCTAGATACAAGATATTTCAGGTTTAAATAGTCTATTAATGGTCAACAGGGATCAACGTGATCTTATATTGATTATGTCACAGTATTACGTCACTTGGGTGTATGCGCTTAGTGTATGACTAGTGTTTACTGTCTTTTCTTTTCTTTCACTCCGTCTTACTTGATAGTCCTTTATTGCCAAAGATGATTTTCAAATGATTTATGCTTTTGTTGTATGGATTATTTTTGGTCAGTGAGTTGGCAATCATACTTTTGGTGTCTAGGTAATTGATTTCTAATTTGTCTTCTTCTATTAGGTTGCGTATGAAATGTAGTCGGAAGTTGATGTGTTGGGTTCCATGATGGTACACGTGGTTAGATGCTATTGCAATTGCGCTTTGGTTGTCGGTGAATAGAGTTTGTCTAAGGTGTACATTAGTTGATTCAAGGATGAGGTTCTTCAGCCATTGTAGATCTTGAATTCCTCTGTCATTGCATTTTATTCTGCTTCAGCAGATGATAATGACACTACCTTTTGTTTGTGGCTTCTCCAGCCAAGGGTGCCATAGTAGTGGACTATGGATGCGGAGAAGGACTTGTACCCTTCACTTTCTCCCCAGTCACTGTCGGTGAGTCCCAGGAGTTGATCTTTTTGGTGATTTAGTTGGTTCTGGGTGAGACAGAGATCAAAGTGTTGGGTGCTTCTCAAATAGGAGAGGACATGTTTAGTGGCGTTGAAGTGTAAATCCTTTGGGTTTTCAAGGTATTGTGAGAGGAAAGAGGTGCTATAGGCCAGGTCTGGCCTGGTACATTGTATGAGGTATTGGAGCAGTCCAATCACCCTCCGGTAGTTGAATGGATGAGTTATTTCCTGAGTTGGTAGGTCTCTGAAAGATTTGCAGTTCCCTGGTAGAGGGGTAGACGTGAATCAAGGGTTAACAATATTGAACTCTTCCAGAATGTTGTTGATTAGTTTGTCTTGAATGAGACTGATGTAGTTGCTTTGTTGAGTGATTCTTATTCCTAGGGCAAATTTTCTTTTTCCTAGATCTTCCATTTCAAAGATATTGTTGATTTTAGTTTTTAATTTGTTGTTCCAAGATCCTCCAAAGATTAAGTTGTCAACATGTATTAATAGCCACACGGGTTTGTCTCAGTTGGTTGAGTAATACAGGCAGGGGTCAGTGTGTGCTGCACTGAGGACAATTGATTTCAAGGCATTCTTTAGTTCTTTATGTCAGCATCGGGGGCTTTGTTTCAATCCATAAAGCAATTGATTCAGGATAAAGTACTTGCTTGGTTGGTGTTTTGTATATCCATCAGGTCTAAGAATGTAGAGGTCTTTGTCAGGTCTTCCGTTAAGGAAAGCGCATTTTACATCCATTTGTTCAATGGTGAATCTGTTCAAGTGGCAGAGAGTGAGAAAGAGTCGTAGTGAGGTTAATCTTCCAGTGGGTGAGAAGACATCTCCATAGTCTATGCCCTCTTTCTGATGGAATCCTCACACGCAAAGTCGAGCTTTGAATTCGGTTAAATTTCCATCTTTGTTGGTTTTGCGTTTGAAAACCTAGGTGGTGGAGAGTGGTTTTGTGTTTTCAGTTAAGGTAGCGGGGGACCAGACTTGATGTTTTTCCATGTTATCCCGTTCTTTCTGGATAGAATCCTCCCAGTGTTGGTGGAGTTCACTTTTCATGGCTTGATGAAAGTTCTTTGGGCATTCCTCATCCAGGAATGAGACAGCATTGGCAGAGTGTTTGGGTCGTCTTTGGGATTCAATCACATTCCTGGGGTCTCCTACTTTTCCAATTATTTCTTTTGGTGGCAGTTTGTTCTCTTGAATCCACTCATATCTGGGAGATTTTCCAGAAAGACGATTGGGGTCTGGTTCAGGGTCTGTTCTCAAAAGTGATGGTGGCTTTGTTGTGGAGGAGATCAATTCTGCCAAATTTTCAATTGGAACTGGTTCCGGGTTAGATTCTGAGGGCATTGGTGAACCTATTTCAAGGTTGTCTCTTTGTGGGGAATTTTCTTTTTCATGTTTGGCAGTAAGGGTCTGGTGTAGATCTGTGGTAAGTCAAAGCTGGTCAGCTTCCATATTAGTTGGGTCAGACAGTTTTCCCGGAAACACGTTTGGGATAAATTTAACATGGTGAGTAATTTTTACGTTACCTGTCCGCCTGTCCAAGATTCAATAAGCCCAGTGTCCCTCCTCATACCCTAAAAAGATTCATTTGGATCCCCAATCTGTGAAGTTTCCTCTGATGAGGTTGTTAAGGTAGTAGCAGAGACACCCAAAAGGCTGTAGGTGATGATAGGTAGGAGTTCTTTCAAACCATTTGTTGAAGGGTGTGGAATGGTCCAATGACTTTTTGGGTGTAATATTTCCAAGTATGTTGCAGTTCCAACAGCTTCAGCCCAATAGGACCCACTGAGGCTGGAGTCTTTAAGGAGGCATCTTGCTTTGGTTACAGTGGTTCTGTTTCCTTGTTTGGCAAAAGGGTTTCGCTGAGGTGTGTATGGGGAAGTGGTAAGGTGGGTGATGCCTTTTGCTTGGAAGAGGTTGTTAAGTTTTTCATTTTTGAATTCACTTCCATTGTTGGTGTGGTATACCTATACCAGTTTAGCTTAATGGACCAATATAAAAAAAAAGAAATAAATATCATAATCAAAAGAGCCTGATTGTGTAACCTTAAATACTCACATTCTATAAAAAAAACATAATACAAAACAAAACAAGTCAGTATTCTACTGATTTAATAATATTTGAATTCAAGAAAAGAAAAACCTTGTTATTTAATTTTTGGACTCTAATTTTGGGTAAATGTTTAATAGAAAATAATAATCATATATATTATGAGAGCTTTATTATTGTAGTATTACATGGGAATCAATTTCCCTTATTGGTGGAAATTGTGCAGTTGTGGTTGATTTTAATTCAAAATATTTTGAGGAAGCCTTATTTAGTTGCTTTTGTTAAGAAGAGTATTCAGATGAGCTCTATTTGAATAAAAAAAAATTATTATTATTCTGAGTTAGTGAAGTTATATTTATTTTATTTTGATGTCATTCTATTTTTCAATATAGAATAGTAGTAGTGTGGATTATTCCAGGTATTCCATTGAGATGATAATAGTGGAAGGGAATTTCTTTAAATTTTAATGGTGTAAATTATTGAGTTGATAGTAGTCTTGATTATTATTAGAAAATATAATAAAGGATGTATAGTATAAAGGGAGACAAGAGGGATGAGTGGAGTGAATGTATAAAACCTTATCTTGGTGGTAGTAAATTAGCTATGGGTTTATAGAATGCTTAGTAATCCAAGGGAAATTAAAAAGGAGCTACTATTCATATGCATATGTATAAAAAAGTTTCAGAAAACCCTAAACCCTAACCCTATTCCCCCTAAAGAATATAAATAGTCAAACATTTTTCCTCTCCAGACTTTTTCCCATCTGGAAATTGTAACTTCTACTTATTTTTTGCAAATCCCTTATCTAAGAGGTTAAATTAGAAATTTGTTGGATAAATTAAGCTTAGTAATTGAGGTTTGTTGTTGATATAGATCAAGAGAACCAATAGTGTGAAAAGATTTTAATTCATCCCTCACTAGCAGGCAGACTAGTAATCATAATAATTAGGATCTTAACACTTGAAGCTCAAGAGTAAGGCATCTCTGGAGTTTAGTGATTAAACCTTAAAAGTAATTTTAGATAGTCTTAAAACAAAACCATCACTTTAAAGTAATTTTCTCTGATTTTAAAATAAAACCTGAATTTTTCAAAGTAATTTGACTACTTTTGAGCTAAAGTAGAGCCCCTTAAATCAGTTCAATTTCATCAAGATACATATACAACTAAAATAAAACCCATCAACAACCTCAACTGAATTATTTAACATAATCAACCACATTTTCATATCCCTATTCACATTAATCACCTATCCATTCAGAAGTTATAAGCAACAATTTTCATATTATACTGGAAATATATGTCTTTCAGTGATGAAATATCACCAAATTGATAACTTTACATTAAATTAATACTACTCCTGTTCTACAATAAATATTCAAAACCAACAGCTTACCATTGTATAAGATCAAAGAGTTTGTTGAAATAATAAGCTATAAATTTATTATTTTTTTATAACTTCACAAAACATCTCACACATTATACTATAGTAGTTGAATTTTTTAGGCTATAAATATAGCTCAACACCCAGTCAATTTAACTTATTTTATCTGAATATATTTCAAGTTATTTTTCCCTTAATAATCATATACTGTTATAAGGGATATCAAGTGCTATTTATTTCTCTCTCATATTGTAACTGTCTGTACTATTTCACTTAAAAAGAAACATAAAATATATATAAGAGCTTTGTTTGGATTGTTTAATAGTAAGAAGTGTGTTCTTCTTTCTTTTTTTAGTTCATTTATTATATTTTGTAAAATTCTTTTAGTGTAATCCAACCATATTTTCTGGAAGTTTTAAAAGGTATTTATTTGTTAAGGTTTTAGCTAACCATTGTTTTAGGTAGAGAAAAGTCTGATTAAAGATTGTTGAGTACAATATTTTCTGATCAAGCCACTATCAATAAAATAAATTGATTTGGTGAAATCAGTAAAGATAACTTAGCATATTAGGAAGGGCGGTCTAGATTATTCTAGCACACGAGCAGAGAAAGGGTTACAAGTCTCAAACAGCAATTCAAAACCATTTTCTTGTAATTTCCCCTTCCAGGTACTGCCTCATTTTATCCCACATGCAGAGGAGTTCCCACATTGGGTGTCCCAACAGTGGCCAGCAGATAGGAATATAATCAGAATACTTTCAGCTTGATCTTAAAAAAATAATAATAAATAAATATATTTTTGAAAACTGGAATCAAATAATTTTACACATAAGAAGGAAACATCATCATCTCTCCATTCATCATCAAAAGCCTCATCTGAATCATACCACAACTATTACCCATCAAAACAATTTACACCACCAGGACAGAAATCACAAGTAGATTCTAGATTACTGGTTTCCACCCCAAAAACAAGGAAGAAGAAAGAGGAAAGGTTGAAAGAATTCTTTTTAAGCCTTATTAAAGACTTCAAAAGTAGAAAGCAGAAAGAAGGGAAATTCGAAGGAAGATCCTATAAAGTAGAAAAAATGGAACAGTCAACATCAAAGTTACCACCTTTACCTGAAGATAATATTGAAGAACAGTATGAGGAAGAGAGTGAAGAAGAAGGTCAATCTGAACATGTAAAAAACATTTTAAGTCAATTGCAGATTCTTATGACAGGAGCAAAGAGGAAGAAAGGTAAAAGATGAGAATCAACATCATACACACCAGTAACTAGCCCTAGTGAACCTACTTTACCCAGACATGTTAGACCAGAGGAGTCACCAATTTCACCAACACCTGGACCAAGAGCAACTTCTACTCCAGAAACAGAGCCAATATCATCAAATGTTCCAAGAAAAGGTTTTGTTTAAACACCAACACATCCATGTCCATTACATCAGGAAATTCCAAGGCAAGAAAGATCTGTAGTAAAACTCAAAGCAAAAAAATTATAATTTGAATTTCAATGGAGAAGAAGTTGAAAAGTTTATTAAAAAGATTGAAAGGATAGCTCAAATAGAGGGTGCAACAGAAGAAGATCTGGAAATGCAGATGGCCTTCTGGACAACAGATTCCAAAATTAGTGATGCAATAGAAGCTATTCCTGGTTATGAAGAAGGAAACTGGACACGGCTCAAGAAAGATGTCATTACTAAGTGGGGAAGAGTGGAACCTGAGAGAAGATACAGAAAGGATTCCCTTCTAAAATTATTAAATGATACCCAAGATAATGGAGGAATTAGTACTCTTTCACAGTATAAAATGTTTATTGGAGAATATGAAACAATTATCACTTACCTTCTAAGATATAAATATATTCCCCAGGATAATATTTACCATGAAGATATTTTTGATTGTCTTTCTTCTGATGTCAAAGAAGCTATTAGCAAAGACATGATTAAGGAAAATGTAATGGTTAGAGCAGAAGATGGAGGATATCTTATACCACCTATGAGGGTATTAAAAAAGTATATTGAGAAAGAATTGGGAGCTAGAATATTAGTAACCAAAAGACTTTCTTCCCCACATAGGAAAGAAAGAGGTGACTATGGAGTGAAGGATAGAAAAGTACAGTTCAAAGAAGAGTCATTTCCAAGAATGTAAGAAGCACTGAAGAAGATGAAAGACCTTACAAAATACCTCAAAGAACAGCAGGAACCATTTAAAAAACAAATCTCAAAGGAAAAGGATGATATTAAACAGTTCATGGATCAACTTAGTGAACTCACAAGTCTTGCTACACCTCAGAAAAGAAACCCAATTCACTTTCAGACATCAAATCAGGAATTAAATCCAAAAGCTAATCAAATTCCAGCTTCATCAAGTCATTTCCCTTATATTACAGCACAACAAGGACCTAGACCACAGTATAAGTGTACCTATTGTCTAAAGGATGGACATACTGTTAGCAGGTGTAATGATTTAACAGAAGATATTGAAAGACATATTGTACGTAAAACCAGAAGTTCTTTCTATTTTCCTAATTCTCAAAGAGTCCCAATTGAAGGAGAACAGATACCAAGGGATCTAGTAAGACAGTTTGCAGCTGAACAAGAGGTTCTCACCAAGAAGTTTTTAGAAGAGAAACATAAAAAATTACAAAAATCTGAAGAACAAAAGAAAGAAGAAACGTCAACAGCTGTAGTCTCAATGGAAGATTGGGGTGAATGGCAACCACCATGCATTTCTACTGGAATAGAGCCATCAAATATTAATTTTGGATTAAGACATACTAAGCAAAGAATGGAAAGGGAAGAAAGAAATAAATCACAATCTCTAAATATTGCTGAAAGCCTACCAGTCCAATCTAAAGAGATAATAAAAAAGAAAGTTAGTTTTCCAGGTGGATATATTGAAGAAGAAGATACAGAGGAAGGTGAAAGAGCTATTATACCTTCAAAATACAAGGAGGCTAAGGAGCCAAATATCATTAAAGAACCAGAAGCTAAGCCAGTTCAACAACCAATTCTTGAAGTGATTAAAGAAAAAACACCTGTGAAGAAGCAAGAATCAGAAATATTTCTTTCAAAGCTAACTCACAAAGATTCGGCACCTAGAAAATCACTAATAAAAGAAGAAGATGGAGATTTGATAATTGAGAACGTTATGAAGAAAGTTTTAGATCAAAAGATTCATCTCACCATGGAAGAAATATTGACAATTTCACCAAGTTTTACAGACCAACTCAAGTTCTTATCTGAAAAAGAAAAATATTTAATGTCAATGCAGTCAATTAACAACCAAGAACAATTAGTAACTCCAGAAGAAGTGATTATTGACAAAAAAATGCACTATGCTTGTCAGCCTGTGACTCAAAACCAGAGCACAAGCATGACAGCAAAATACCATAAACCAATGGTATAGCCAAGATACCACCAAAACATGGAACTGAGCCAAATCAGCTCAAAGGGTATCAAACAAAAGAGGAAACTCACCCCTTTCTGAAAATATAAGTCCCATCACCATAGGACAAATAATAACAAAGTTGTTCCTGCTCAAAGTTATTTCTGAGCATAAACCTTAATTTTCACCTCTCATCTAAAATCCAGAAGGAGAGGCTTAACCCCATAAAATGGGTATTCAAAATAAAGCTTCAAGCCAGGGATATCCAATGGTACTAGCCAAACTGAGCTAGCACCAGTATTACTGGAGTTATGGCCAAATCCAGGCCAAATAAGGGTGAACAAAACATTCACCTCCCATCCAGATTTTGCAGTTTTAGTGTGAGATACCTAAAGTGGGGTATTTTTGGAAAGAGCACAATTATGGCTATCTGATGGTGTCATCCATTTCCCCATAGCTCAACTAGAAAAGAAAGGTATGGGGCAAATAAGCTCAATACAGCTTTTTGCCTAAACCACGCAAATTTACAAAAGTCTTGTACATGGGATAACTTTGCCATATTTAATGATACCCATATCAAATGAGGTATCATTGTGTAGAGCACATACAGGGCTACACACTGGATCAATTTTGAGGTTGATATCTCAAGAATTGGCAAAGGTATGGCTGTTTTAAGGTCAGATTCCCACCTACTGTCATATACAGCCTTACCATGGGATAATATTTCATAATCATGAATATGAGGTGTCAAATAGATGGAGGAGCTTGCTTTTACTTGAATACCTCATATTTGAGTCAATAATGGGGTCCCATACAGTTTCTGTACAGCATTCTACACGTCATACACATCAGAATCAGGCTGTGAGGTCCCCAGATGAACATTTTCACCCTGTATTGGTGAAAACTGCCCAGATGTGGTTTCAAAACCACATCTGAGCCCAATACAGGATAATACAGCTCTTTGCAAACCACAGGCCTGTCTCAGAGAGTGAAAAATCTTCACTTCCTCTACGTGGAAAGGTCTAGCACCCTTTCCACCCGATTTCAGCATAAAAAGGAGGTTTTTCACAGCCAGATTTGCTTTCCTCATCCTGCTGTGGTAAGCCTTACCATATCAGCTTAATAAAATATTTTAGGGGAGTGAAAAGTAGAAGTACCCCTATGAGTAGCTTCTGTTGGAAACAAATCAAAAGGATACTTGTCCTAGTTGGTAAGGTGATGCCTTGTGTCAAGGAAAATGGCCACGTCATTGGTTCTAGCCACATTGAAGACATAAAGAAAAAAAAATCAAAAAAATTAAAAAAATTAAAAAAAAAGACAAAATTTTTGAAAATCCTTTTAAAGTTTGGAAAATACCTGAAACCTAACCCTAAAAAAGGTTTCAACCCACAAATTGGCCTCAAAAATCACAATTCTAAAGTAAAGACAGCAGAAGGAGGATACATAAACAGATTACATAAGTAGGAAGTAGTTAAGAAAGTATTGGTAATCAGATTACTTGATTAGTAATACTTAGGAAGTGAAAGGATGCAGTTACCATGGAGGATTAGTCAGCAAGTCTAAGGATTAGTAATCAAGTTCAAATAAGCACCAACAAAAATACCTTAAATTAGTAAGCAACCCAACAAAGGACATAATCAACCAAACAAATGATGCAATGATTTACATAAATGAAATCATTTAGGTGTGACCACCAGAAAAGAATTTTCCCAGCCAAAAGAAACTGAAAAATTCTAAGTCCCTCTTTTTGAACACCCCCCATGGAAAGCCCAAAAATTATAAATAGAGGGCCTTTCTCCCCAAATTTTTCCTCTTTCCCTCATGTCTTTTATCCCCCCAAAAGTGGAAAGTGGATTAAAATTCATCCCTGACTATCATGTTAACTAGTCTACAAATATATAATTCTATTATATAAAGGATAAAAAGGCCTTATATAATAGTCTTATAATAAAAAAAGTCTCAAAATAAAGAATCAGTCTTATAAGAAAAAGTCTTATAAAAAAAGAGAAACCCTTATAATAGAGTTTTATTATATAAGGGATAAAAAGGCCTTATATAATAGTCTTATGAACTTAAAATAAAGAAAATAGTATTATAAAAAGAATTTTACCTCATTATAAGAAATCAAAGCTTTGAAGAAGGAAAAGAAGGGTCATTTAGTTATTTTTTTTAAGGAGTTAATATTATTATTTAATTTCATAAATTCCTACTTTGGTCAATACAAGGACATTTAATTAATTATAAAGGAAAATATCTATTATAGGAATAAATTAGTGTTATCTTATTAAAAAAAGAAAGAATTATTATCACATTAAATTATCAAAGAGTGGCTGTTAATTAGTCTGGTCATATCAGAATCTTATTATATAAAAATAATAATAATAATAAATAATCAACCATAAAAAAAAGAGTTTTTGATTGTTTCATTCAGTATTATTATCAGCCTAGTGTCTCCAGATTATATTGAATTTTTGTTGTAGTAGTATTTTGTGTGATTTGTGATAGTTTTTTTTCTTTTGGTTAATTAAATAGTGTTATATTTAAAAGGTTAAATAAATATTTTGAGATCAAGCAAAGTCTGACAGAGTCTGTTGAATACACTTTTCTAAATTAGCCACCATCAATAAATAAATTGATTGTGAACTCAAGTTAAGATAATTCAGCATTTTTCAGGAAGGGCAGTTCAGATTATTCTGACACACAAGAAGAGAAAGGGTTACAAGGTTAAACAGCAATTCAAAACTGTTTTCTTGTAATTTCCCCTTCCAGGTACTGCCTCATTTTATCCCACACAAGAGGAGTTCCCACATCTGGTGTCCCAGAAGTGGTAGTCAGATAGCAATATAATCAGATTCTATTCAGTTGATATCTAAATATATATATTTATTAAACCTGGAATCATATAATCACCTAAATAAACCATTGTCATCATCATCAAAATCTCATTTATCATCATAATCTGAATCTTATCATTACAAACTACTACTAAAATCAAAATCACCAGGACAGACATCACAAGAAAGCTTGAGTAATTTAATATCAACACCAAATACAAGAAGAAAAGAAGAAGATAGGTTAAAGGAATCCTTCTTTAACCTAATAAAAGAGTATAAATAAAGAAAACAGGAAGAAGCAAAATTTGAAGGCAAAACATACAAAGTAGCAAAAATGGATCAACAGTCAAAATCAAAATTACCACCATTACCTGAAGATACTGTGGAAGGTCAGTATGAAGAAGAAGATGGAGAAGAGGATCAAACAGTGAAAATACAGAGCTTTATGAATCAAATGAAAAACGTTTTGTTAAGTCAAACCAGTAAAAAAGGAAAAAGAAGGCAATAAATACCAAATACACCAGGTAATAGCCCTAGTGAACCAACATTACCAAGATATATAAGACCAGAAGATTCACCAATATCACCAACACCTGGACCAAGAGCAACCTCTACTCCAGAAACAAATCCAAGAAGAGCTTTTGTCTCTACACCTAATAACCCAAGTCCATTACAGCATCAAGTGTTAAAGCAGGAAAGGCCTGTGGTTAAAATTAATGCAAAAGATTATAACCTAAATTTTAATGGAGGAAGTAGAGAGGTTTATTAAGAAGGTTGAAAGAACTGCTCAAATTGAAGGAGCAACAGATGAAGATTTAGCAATGCAGATGGCATTTTGGACTACTGAACCAAGAATTAGTGATGCCATAGAAGGTATGCCAGGATATGAAGAAGGTAATTCGACACAACTGAAGAAAGACCTTATAATCAGATGGGGAAGAGTTGAACCAGAAAGAAGATATAGGAAAGATTCCCTTATTCAGCTTTTCAATGATACACAGGATGAAGGAGGAATCAGTACTTTATCAGAGTATAAAACGTTTATTGGAGAATATGAAACCATCATTACTTACCTTTTAAGATACAAGTATATTCCCCAAGAGAATATGTTCCATGAAGATGTATTTGATTGTCTCTCTGCTGATATCAAAGGTACTATCAGTAAGGAAATGATTAAAAATAATGTTATGGTTAGAGCAGAAGATGGAGGATATCTCACACCACCTATGAGAATATTAAAGAAGTATATTGAACAAGAATTGGAAGCAAGAATATTAGTCACCAAAAGACTATCATCCCCAAGAATTAAAACAGTAAAGAATGAATCAATCACCAAGGAAAATAATGTTAAATTTAAGGAAGAATTATTTCCAGGAATGCAGGAAGCTTTGAAGAAGATGAAGGAGCTTACTAAGACTCTCAAGGAAAAGCAATTAGTGGCTAATAAAGAAGTACCTAGACAAAAAGAAGTTTCTAAGCAGTTTATGGAGCAACTGGATGAACTAAGTAAAATTGCCAAACCCCAAAAGATAGCTTATGCTAACCCTCAAGCTGAAAATTCAGGATTCAGACCAAAAGAGAATTTACCACCAGAATCATCAAGATATGTGCCTTATGCACCAGCTCAAAATGCACCAAAACCATTTGTAAGATGTTATTACTGTTAAGAAGAAGGAAACTCCACAGGAAGATGTAATGAGCTTATTGAAGATCAGAACAAGAAATGGGTCATAAGACAAGGGTTCAGTTACTTATATCGTAATTGGGCAAGAATTCCAACTGATGGGAAATTATCACCAAAGCAATTGGTAAGGGAATTTCAGAAGGAACAAGAAGAATTGAAGAAGAAATTGGAAGAAAAAGCAAAAGAAGAGGAACAAAAGAAGAATGGAAAGTCCACTGCCTTTATTACCATGGACAATTGGGAAGATTGGCAACCACCATCAATATCAACAGGAAGAGAACCCCTAGGATATGCCTATGGGTTAAGGAATACAAAGCAAAGAAGAGGAAATGAAGACAGAGCTAAGGCTCAATCACAGCCATTACCTGAAAGAGAAGTAAATCAACCTCAAGAAATACTTAAGAAAAAGACTAATATCCCAGGTGAATTTATTGATAATGATGATCAGGAAGAAGAAAAAGTAATTATACCTACAAGATATAAATCACCAAGGCCTTTAGAGGTTAATAAGGAGTCAGAAGTAGCCATACCTAAAAGTAAAACACCACAAAAGCAACCTATGGATGAAATTAAAACCATAATTAAGGCACCCAAAGAAGATAGAGCAGTTATCAAGCCAAAGAAAGAAGATAAAGAAGCAGTATCAATAGTTGAAAAAGTTATTAACAAAGTCTTGGATCAGAACATAAATCTTACCTTAGAGGAAATATTCACTATATCACCAAGATTCATGAATAAATTAAAGTTCCTTTCTGATAGAGAAAAGAAATATTTAATGTCTGTTAAGTTAATCAATAAAGAAGAGAGAGTAGAAGACCAAGAAGGAAATCAGCAAGATATAATATTTGAAGAAAGAATGCATTATTCATGTCCTCTTGGAATGATTGAAGTTTCCATAGGATTGGAAGGTCATAAAGTAAAAGAATTAGTAGATACTGGAGCAGAATTGAGTATAGTACCATAAGTGGAATCCATCAAAGTAAGACTACCAATGAGGGTTCTGAACATGAGGCTTAGAGGTATTGGAGGTCACAGCACAGAAATTGGGGGATTATCAGAAAATACCTTGCTTGTCTTACCATCTGATGATGAAAGAAAAATTCACTTCTTTGTAGCCAGAGGTGCTGTTCACACAGTTATTGAAAGACCTTTCCTTGCTGACAATGGTATTAGAATTGAACACTCTCAACAACAAGGTGAAATTCTGAGTTACAAAGAATCTGATGGAAGAAGGTTGTGTATACCTATAGGTACACCAGAATCAGAAGGATGGCACACAGGACCACCCAGAGGAATTGAGCTGTGTACTCCAACTCAAATTGAAGAATGGAAGATAAATAATACAATAAATATCAGAAGATTTGAAGAGTTACCTCAAGGAAATTCAAAAAAGAAGAAAATCAAGTACCTATAAAACAAAACCCAGAAATTCATTTCAAAAATTCTAAAGCTGAAGTAACTAGCAATGTATTGAAAATTAGCACAAACAATAATGTAAACCATAATTACCCTCAAAAACTTAAGAATACTTATAGTTCTAACATGGAAGCTTCCACCCCAGTGGAACTAGTACAAAAGAAAAGCTTTCAGCAAAAACAGCTAGTTAATAGTGTCTCACCTGTGTGTGGTAAAAATGGTTCTCATTTCAATAGGAAACAGAATCCTGTTTCTGAGCTCTACAAACCATATGTAGAAGCTATATTCTTGAAACCAAAGCATAGTGTTTCACCCATGGATTTGTTTACAGTGACATCTGGTGCTTCAATAAAATTTACCCAAAATTTGTTTAATAAATTCAAAAACAAGAGGATAAAAGAAAATATCAATCAAGATTTACCAGTTCAAAATCAAAATCAAAATAATGGACAAATAAATTCAGATTCATCTTATAATAACTCCATTCAAGAAGAAACTCATCAAATGGACAATCCTCAAATTAATCCAAGCCTTGAAGATCATACACTAAATATGAATAATTCCAATCCCATTGAAAATGAATCTTCATCCCAGGAGGAACAAAACACAAAAACAGATTATCAGTCATGCATTATGGTAAATTACCTTAGTATTTAAGAAGATAAAATTGAAGGAAAAGATGAACATCAAGAATTGAACACCAATAATAAAGATGTAGCCCAATATGAGGAATTCAACTCAACAATGTATGTTAGAGTAGGATGGGAGGAATATTCTGTTATGGCAATTATGAACCTAAGCCTAGAAGATAATATTTTGCCATTAAAAATTGGATTAAGTATTGGAATGAATCCCAAGAAGAAAAATCAAACAAAATAAAAGTTTAATGAAAAATGTACAGATTGTTATGCCAACTGATGAAACCATTTACTTATCATTTACAGTTGAAGGATAATTAAACCATTTAATTTTGGGAAGGAAGTTTTGTAAAGAGTATTCACAAGTCACCATTAGAATTTGAAGAAAGAACAAATTCACAAGATAAGGAATTAAAAGCATCAAGATCAGGAATTGAAGAATACAAGGGTAATAACTTAGAAAAGGAAGACAAGGGATATGGAAATTTGGATTTGGAGGAATATTACAGATTACTAAAAAAGACAGTATAATATGGGATACCACTATGATCAACAAAGAGAAGAGGAAAGTTCTGCAAGAGAAAAATTGGACTATTTCAGTGGCAGAATTAAGGAAACTAATGCTATAAATCAACCAATGGAAGAAACAGACTCAAAATAGACAGAAAATAAAATTCAGGAAGATGAAGAAGCTACAGGAGGCTATCAAGCATTCAATTTGGCCTTATCAGACTATAATGAAGAAGAAAATTTGGAAATTAATGATTATTGTTTGTTCAATTAGCAAGTACCTGAAAAATAAGTGAACTGGGAAGAATTAATTTTTGGAAGAAACTTGGAAGATAAAGAAAAAAAGTGTTACTAGAGCTTCAAGTCCAGCTCTGAAGGAAAATTTATATGAAAAAAATGACATGAATTATCCACTTGATAATAATAAAAAAATAAATGACAATAATATTTCAGATGAAGAAATATTAAGGCAAATAACATAATTTTTCAAAGAAACCACCAATAAGGAACAGGATAAAACACCTCAGATACCTCAAGTTACAGAGTTTCCCATATGCAGCAATAAAAAGAAGCTAAACCAGAGGAAGTTCAAGCATAAAAAACAAAATAAAACTTCAAAATTGATAAAAAATATTAAAATGAATATTCATTTCAGTTTTGAAATGAACCATAAAAAACACAAAAAGATGTCTTTAAATAAAAGAATTTTGAGGGAAGAAAAATTTTCCTTCATAAATAATTTCTTCTTTACTGATAAAGCAATGAGTATAAATAATAAAAATAAACATAAAAAATGAAGATTTAAGGTCCAAAGGAAGGGTAAATAATTCCAGGAAGCCTAAAACTTTCCTTTCATCATAAATTTATAATTATTTGTATTACCAGCTCTATGTATTTAAAAAAATAAAAAAAATGATAATATAATAAATAAAAATAAAGGATAATAAATAAAATAATAAAATAGAAAATCAGAAAACCAAAAATATATATTTGTATTATGGGATTGGGCAATTCAGGTTCTTTTACCTTATACATGCAGCTTTTGAATGTATTTGTACTTTATTTCTCATTTCTTAATTCTTCATTCCTTTTAATTGATTGTTTTATAAGAAGAATAATCAATAAGATCAAAAATATATGCATAAAAAACTATAATGTGAAACGTTTTTTATTTTACCCACTCTTACTTATCATAAGATAAGTAAATAGTAAATAATTTATTTAATTAATTATAATATAAAAAAAAATTAATTAATTTATCAATGAAATAAATAAATGAATGAAAACTTAATTAATTAAAAATTATTAATAGTAGTTTAATGTCCTGAGAAAGACAATAAACTTCTTAACTTTCTTATTATTGTTTATTCTTTTATTCTATTTTATTTATTCGAATGTTTTCTTAAATTTTTTACTTGGGGGTGCAATGGTATCTACAGCCTAAAGGCTGTTTTCTTAAAGGCAGGGCAGTTTATGGACCTGGGAAGACAGTTACATTTGTAATTCCAGCAGCAGCACTAAAACATTCAATATATAAAAAGAAACTAAACTAAAACAAATAATCATATAATAATAAATCAAAAGATTTTAGAAGAATGCCGGAAATAAAAAAATGATACTAATAATAAGATATTAATTGTTTATGTTATTGTTTAGAAAAAAAGTTTTACATTTTTTAATTTTATTATTTTTGATGGAAGATTATACAAAAAAATATTAATAAATAAATAAAAAGAAAAGGGGGCATTCAGGTGGTAAAACAATAAGCCTAAGAGCCGTCAGGCGTGCAAAATCTCTTTGTACGGTCCGTTCGTTGGATAAGATGTTGCCTCGGTCAGTGGCTGTTGTTCTGCGATTAGAATCAAAATTCTAATTTAAAAAAATATAAATAAAATTTAATTAAAAATAAAATAAAGAGGACTTACTCCTCTAAATGAGTATACCAAAGTACGATGGATTGAACAGAAGCCATGATGATGTCACGGGCATCGCGAAAAGTATTGTAAGTGGGAGGAGTCATACCAAAAAATAGGTGCAGGTTAGCACCAAGCTGATTCATCTCAGCATTGAAAAGAAAAAAGTAATAACCGAATTCAATTTTCAACTTGGCAAGCGTAGGTCCCAAAGGTGGTGTTGGGATGTCAGATTGAATCCAAGAGGGTGTAGCAGGGGAGGTGACAGAAATGTTAGGTAAAATTGGACGGGGAGAAGAGTCATTCAAATCGGAAAAAATATTTGAAAAGGGAGAAATTGCGGCTATGGGATTGGAACCTAGGCTCGGATTGATAGGAGAGTTCTGGTGGTCGTAGCAGTAGACGATGAATTATTGTTTGAGTTCGTACTACTAATCAAAGTACTATTTGACTTGTTATTGTTATTTGTTGGTGGATTAGGAGGGGTAAGATTCAAGGATGGATTATAAAAAGATGGGTGAAGGAAATTGTTCAACACCGTATATAAATTAAAAAAAGGCCCGCTCGGAAGCGGTAAATTAAAACTATAACAAATATTGTTAAAATGTATAACAATATTCTGTTTGCCAGAAGCGTCAGGGAAAACTTTGAGGGAAAAAGACATACCACACTATCGGTAGTGAAGAAATAAAATGGGCTAACAAAAAAATAGGAGTGGATATTTATAAAAAAAATAAGAAATAAAGAATAAATAATTGATATAGATCAGCAAAGCGTGGGTAGGAATAAATGGCTTACCTAAAAGTAGGCCAATTCTTCTTGACATGCCGGATTTAGGTTGGTGGACCTAAGAGACATCAATCAAAATAAAAAAAAACATTTCTAAGGGAACAAAAAAGTAAAACAGAAAGAGAGAAGAGAGACTTACGTAGAATTACAACGATACAATATGACAGCGGCCAGTTCTCTTAGCCGATCAATAGATGACCAAATAATTATAAAAAAAACAAAAGAGAAATAAAATAAAGAAACACACGACAACAATCAGAATAAGAGAAATACGATGCCACAAACAAATAAAAGGAAGCAAATAGAAGCCGTAAAGTTGGAAGACAATCAATAACGTAAAAAAAATAATAATGAACAAAAAAAAAGAAAAAGAAATAATGAGGCAAGAGAAAAATAAAGAAAAAATAATAATAATAAGTAGAGAGTGGGTTTTGGACAGGTGCGCATCCAAACACTGTGGACAAGTAATACAATGACAAAAACCACGCAGCTGCTGGGTAGCAGCCGCACGACTTGTTACAGGGTTTCTTTTACATGTGCAACATTGCATATGTAATTGAATCTTAATCTTATTTTTTTGAATATTTTATTGATTTTGTAAATAAGATTAAAAAAAATTATTAATATAATAATAATAATAAATAATTATAATTTAAAAAAAATAAATAATAAAATTAGTATAATATGATAAAATAAAATTAGAAAAATCAAATAAACATGATTAAAATTAAAATTCAATAAATATATTTCAAAAGTTAAAATTAAATATAAAATATATATATATAAAGATTAACTTAATATATATATAATTGAGTGTTGATTTTATTGTATTTAATTTAGTTCTTTAATATTTCATTTATTTGAATATAATAAAATAAAATAAATTACAAATATAAAAAACAAAATAAAAAAAAAAAAAATAAAATAAAACAATAATAATAAGAAATAAAATCAAATAAAAATAAAATAATTAAATATATATTAAATCTAATTTATTTATTTTCAACTTTCAAAAAATATAATGAAAAAAAAATAATAATTAAATGGCATAAATTTGAATTTATTTTTCATTTCTTTATTGGATGCAGCACAATATACATATGAACAGAAAAAAAAATAAAAATATATAAAATAAATATATTAATATTTAAATATGAATTTATTTAATTCTCATTAGCATCATCAAAAGAAATATTAAAATGGCAAAGCTACATGAAATGTAGCATTTACATATAAAATTAATTAATAAAAGTAATAAAACTGCATAAATAAAATAATAAGTCCTTAGTAGGAATTTAAAAGGGTAAAGTTTATATTAACTAATATTAAAATGAACATTGAACCAGTATTTAACTATTCTTTAATTATTTATTATTTATTTAAAAAAAAATGGAGAGGGGAATATTCCCCTCAATCGTATCAATCTATTGCTATTATATACACAATAATAATATACATTAAAGTCCAATTTGGCTTGTTTTTTTATCATTATTTCATTTTTTTCCTGAAGAATAATGGAATTACTCATAATTTTTACGGTAGTGTTATAAAAAAAATAAAAGAAGAAAAAATGGCGAGGGGTTGAGCCCTCAGCCATATGATCCATATTTAATGGAAATGGTTTTAGTTCAGTTTCATTGCATATTATTTATATGTAATTTGAATATACACAATTTATTTAGCATTTTTATCTGATCTGGTTTGTAAATTTGGTTTGTGTATTGGACTATTGGTCATTTTATAAATGTAGTTGTAGTGTATTTTAATAATTGTCAGGCTGAGTCTATATTGAAGTAGTAATGAGGGTATTTACAGCTAGAATTATGACTGTGACATGTAGAAAATTGATTTAAAATAAGGGTTTTGGGTTTTAAAGATGATTTATAATATAATTAAGGGGTTCTACTATTGGATAATAGTGGTGGTGAGCGCTATTGAGAACCCAGGGTGCAATCTTACCAGTTGGGTTACTATAATAAGAGTTACAATAATTAAATATATAATTATACCTGTTTATTACCCAAGAGTAAAACTGTTTTTGACAGTTTACTATGTAGGGTATTCAAGAGCAGGATGAGGAGACAATTCTGGCTGTGAAAAGCCTCCTTTTTATCCTGAAATGGTGTGGAAAGGGTGCTAGACCTTTCCACATAGAGGAAGTGAAGATTTTTTCACTTTCTAGTACTGGCTTGTGGCTTGCAAACAGCCTGTATAGCCTGTATTGGGCTCAGATGGGGTTTTGAAACCACATCTGGGCGGTTTTCACCAATACAGGGTGAAGATTTTCATCTGGGGACCTCACAGCCTGATTCTGATGTGTATGACGCGTAGAATGCTGTACAGAAACTGTATGGGACCCCAGTATTGACGGACATATGAGGAATTGAAGTAAAAACATGCTTCTTTGTCTATTTGACACCTCATATTCATTATTATGGGATATTATCCCATGGTAAGGCTGTACATGACAGCAGGTGGGATTTTAACCTTAAAACAGCCATAACTTTGTCAATACTTGAGATATCAACTCAAAATTGGTTCAGTGTGTAGCACTGTATGTGATCTACACAATGGTACTTCATTTGATATGGGTATCATTAAATATGGCAAAGGTATCCCATGTAAAAGATTTTTGTACATTTGCGTATTTTAGGCAAAAAGCTGTATTGAGCTTGTTTGCCCCATAACTTCTGCAGTAGTTGGGATATGAGGAAGTGGATGACACCATCAGATATCCCTGATTGTGCTCCTTCCAAAAAGACCCCACTTCAGGTGTCCCACCTCAAAGCTGTAGAAGTTAGATGAGAGGTGAATGTTTTGTTCACCCTTATTTGGTCTGAAATTGACCATAACTCCAGTAATTTTGGTGCTAGCTCAGTTTGGCCGGGACCATTGGATAGCCCTGGCTTAGAGCTTCATTTTGAGTACCCATTCAATGGGGTTAAGCCTCTACTTCCAGATTTTAGATGAGAGGTGAAAATTAAGGTTTATGCTCAGCAATAACTTTGAGCAGGAATAACTTTGTTATTCTTAGTCCTATGGTGATGGGACTTATATTTTCAGCAAGGAGTGAGTTTCCTCTTTTGTTTGATACCTTTTGAGCTGATTTGGCTCAGTTCCATGTTTTGGTGGTATCTTGGCTATACCATTGGTTTATGGTATTTTGGCTGTCATGCTTGTGCTCTGGTTTTGAGTCACAGGCTGACATAACCTCCCTCTAAAAAAGGCTCATCATTGATGAGACTGTTCAGTCCTCCTAGAGGCTCTGAATCTCCTTAAATGAAGGTTCCCATCTGGTATGGCATCCTCTGCCAACCATTTATCTTTATCTGCTGTCTGGTTCTTGAATCTGACTAGGTATTGTCTTTGATCCTTCCCATTGAGTCTGATCTTCCTGGCCATGATGATCTTACTCAAAGGTCCAGGGGAGTCTTCCACTTCCACTATCTCTTGTGGTGTGGGGTTCTTTCTCCTGGAGGGGAATTTATCCTCCTCTGTTTGGAAGTATGGTTTGACCAAACTCACTGGAAAGACTGGATGCTTCCTTGAAAACTCCTCAGTGAGTTTGACTTCCACTGCATTTTTCCCTGTCAACTTAATGATAGTAAAGGTCCTACAAATGAGTCCCTCATCTTTTTAGGTCCTTTGAGATTGTTGAAGTTCAGTGTAGACACTGACACCTGGTCTCCTTCCTTGAAGTCAGGTTCCATATGTGATTTGTCTCACCTCTGCTTATTGTATTCTTTTGCCTCAGCTATGCATTTGGCAGCTGTGTCACAGGCCCTCTTCCACATATCATGGAAGTCTTTGGCTGTGGGGTGGATAGTCAGGAGATTTTTCTTCAAGTGATCCACAGGCAACAGGGGGTTCCACCCTTTCTCCACCAGTGCAGGTGTTTTACCTGTGGTGGAGTGTTGGCTTGTATTATAAGCCAGTTGGACTGCTGGTAAGATGGTAACCCAATCATGGGTGTATCCCTCATGGTTCTTGTATTCCATGCCATAGGCACAGAATCTTCTGAGGATTTCCTCCCTTGTTTGGATCATCCTTTCAGCTAGGCCATCTGTTTGTGGATGGTAAGCTGTGAAAAAAGCAAGTTTGGTACAAAGCATGTCATATAAGTTAGTCCAAAACTCAGACGTGAATTTTGGGTCCCTAGCACTAATGATGATCTTAGGGACTCCACAGGCAGATATGATGTTATTCCAAAACAACAGAGCAGTATCCATGGCTGTGTCTTCTTTATGGCATGGTAGACACCTCATGCTCTTGCTGAACCTATCAACTATGATCAAACAGGATTTATAGTTTTCTTTGCCTCCTGGGACAATTCCTGTAACCCAGTCCATGTTGATGGTTTCCCATGGGTGCTTGGGTTCTTCTATGTGTTGAAGTAACCCATACTTCTTCCCATGTTTCCTATTTGCCTTTTGGCATCTTTCACAAGTGTTGATGTATTCACTCAACTCTTGTTCCCACTTGGGCCACCAAGCTGTGCTTGCTACCCTCTCTTTGGTCTTGTCCTCACTCATGTGTCCCATATAGGGGCAGTCATGGCATTCTTGTAGGATCAATGACATGTGGTCTCTGTCTACCATTGTGAGTGCACTTGTGTGCTTTTCTCTGTGGTAGAGCAGGCCATCTATAAGAAAAAACTTATTGTCCTTATAGGCCCTCAACCAGGGTTCTTCCAGCTGGCTTTCCAGTTCTGGACTCCTGTACTTTTGTTGAGGGAGTTGGAGTAGTATGCTACACTGTTTGTGTTTGGCATAAGACTTCTGTACTGCACTGAAGAATTCATTGTGCAGTTCTGAGGAGCTCATTCCCAGTATGGGAGTTTCTGTCCCTTCTGAGTCAGTGTTTCCACTGTCAAGGGTACCACTTTTTGGTGCCCGTTCAGATAATCTGAAGTTCTTCCTCCTATCTATTTCCATGAAATGGATAGGGATTTTTGCTGAAACTTCTGGGTCATAAGCTGGATTGCTTTTTCCATTATCCAGTGGCCATCTTCTGAGGCCATCTGCATTGGTATGGCTTTTGCCTTCCTTGTATATGATGGTCATGTTCCCTCTATACTACTGGATGGCTATTTGCCATCTCAGCATATGTCTATTTGTAGTCTTCATGTTTAGTAAAGATTTCAAGGCTGTGCGGTCCGTGTAGACTTCAAAGGCTGCACCCTCCAAATAATAATAGAGTTTTTCTAGAGCCCAGACTAGACATAGACATTCAGTCTGGGTGGCCCCATACCTGGCTTCTGAATCTTTCAGCTGCCTTGAGATGTAGCAAATTACTCCTTCTCTTGGTTCACCATCCGCAATTTTTCTTTGGTGAAGGGCTGCTCCTAGGCCTTGACTGCATGCTGCATCTATATATAACTTCAATGGTAGTTCAAAGTCAGGTAAGATGAAAACAGGTGCATTAGTGAGTTTATATTTGATCCTCTCATATGCATCCCTCCTTTCCTTGGTTATTTCAAAAACTACATCCTTTGAACATAACTTGTATAAACTACTAGTTATGTGGGCAAAATGTTTGATGTGGTTTCTATGGTAGCTAGCAAACCCAAGGAAAGATTGCATCTCTTTGATGGTCTTTGGTACTGACTTTTGCAGTACTGCTGCTACTTTGTTCTGGTCAATTGCCAGACTAAGACCTGAGACTTTATGTCCTAGAGCTAGTAGCTCTTGTTGGCCAAAATTACACTTTTTGAGTGAAATTTTCAGATTGATGAGTATACATTTACTTAGAACTCTGTCTATGTATTGTACATGGTCCTCCCATGTCTCTGAGTATATAATGATATCATCAATATATACTACCATCCAGCCTTCCATTATTTCTTCTTGAAATATTGTGTCCATCATCATTTGGAAGTGGGCTGGTGCATTTTTGATGCCAAATGCATCCTGGTGTACTCAAATATTCCCATATGGCATATTATTCTGAGTAATTTCATGGATTTTGGTTTAACTCCATTCTGGTGGAAGCCTTTCATACAATCCATCTTTGTGATGTATTTGGCCTTGGCCAGTTTATCCAAGGCATGGGGTATCCTTGGTATAGGGTACCTGTCTGCTTTTGTGTAGTTATTCAGGGCTCTGAAATCTCCACACAATCTAGACTTGCCATCATTCCAGGTGATTAGGACAGGGGTGGTGATTTCCACTATTTCATTATGTCCAATCTTCCTGATGACATCCATATCCAGGAGTTCATTGATATGTTTCTCAATTTCTTTCCTGGTTTCCAGGCCTGCTGGATAAGGAGGTCTCCTCAGCATGGGCGGATAAGGCCTTTCCACATCCAGATATAGCTCTATATCATGGCCTTTGATCTTGCATAATGGTTCTTCACCAATGGCAAATGCTGGTCTGTTCTTTCTCAGCATCTTCAGTAAACTTAGTTTTTGTTTAATGGTGAGGGTAGTGCTACACTGTCCCTCTCTGAATTTGTTCAGAAGTTCTTCTAGTGGATCTTGAGAAGATATCTGGTATATGTCAAGTGAAATTTTCTTTTCCTTGTTAGTACCAATGGTGATGTGCCTATTTTTGCTGTTGTAAATGTCTATGCCATACATCCTCTGGTAATCTGTTCCCAGTAAAAACCCTTGGATGTGGGCATCATTAAGCACTACAAACTCTGGATTGAGTCTGATATTACCCTTCCTGTGGGGTATAATTATCTCTTTGATAATTGTCCCAATGGAAGTCATCTTCCCTGATGCACTTTTAAATCTCTTTGCCTTAGTGGGCAAGAGCTGTTTTTGCCAGTTTGGGAAGTGCATATCCAGATAGTTTCTGGCCACTATGGAGCAGTGTGCTCCACTATCAATGATCAGTGGATGCTGAGCATAGTCAATACAAACAGTCATTTTTGTGGCTGTCCCATGTATATATGCCATTCCTTTGGTTGGTGTAACCAGGAATGTTTGTGCATCTTGTGTGTGTTTGCACAAGTTCTTGTTAGCAGTTTCCTGTGGCATGCCTGCTTCCAACTGTATGTCCTGGATTTCCAGTGGGGTTTCCTCTTGGTATTCCACTAGAAATTCCTCTCTTGGGTCTTGATCATCCTCAGATGGTTCTCTGATGGCATCACCCATGGAGTCTGAATCAGAATCCTCTGTTGGAGGTTCTTCCTCAGAGACTTTCTCTATGGCATAGACTTTTTTCTTTGCCTTTTGACAGTTGTTTGCATACTGGTCTGTTGAACCACAATTGTGGCAAGAATTCTTCTTCTTAGCCACTTCTGCCACTCTTTCTCTGGGTTTGTCTTTAAACTCTACCCTGAGTGGTTGTTTCCCTTTGAAGCTGCTGCTTCTATATGGGGTGAATTTTGCTATATTAGTCCTCTTCCTTATGTCTTTTAAGGTGTCGGCTATGTCATCTAGAGTGGAATTTTGGTTGCATCTGCATTTTACTGCATGCTCTAGTTCTCCTGGCGGTTGTGTCAGAAGTTTATGATTCCTCATTTGGATGTTCATCTGAGGATCAATGGCTTTAAGTCTTTTAGACTGTCTAAGACACCACTCATATGGATCTTTGTCCACAGAGTATTTGTCATTTTCAAATGACATGGTCTTTTACCATATCCAAGTGCCATTACTGTACTTTTGGATTATTTGACTCTTCCACCATGGCCAGTTTCTTTTGCCATGGATTTCTTTCATTTCTGTGTACCATATACTTGCATGACCTTTAAATGCAGTATTCAGTCTAGCAGTGATCCAGTAGTCTGGTATGCTTGGTACATCAATGAAGAGTCCATCAATATAATCTATGAGTTCCATATGATCACATTCTCCTGATCCAGATAATTTGGGCCAGTTGGAGGCCTCAGGAAGCTGTTTCAAGGCTTCCTTCTCTGAATAAGACATGCCATCTCCATCTTGGTATTGTGATGGAGATCTTGCCTTACTCATCAACATGGCATCTGGTTGATATGGATTTGCCATACCTTGGCCTTGTGGTTGGAGCTTCAAGCTAGGGTAGGCATTAAACAACTTGTTAATGTCTTTATCCAGACACTCCCCGTCCCTTGTGCTGTGGTTTTGTTCTTCAAAGACTATATTCAGTTTTTTGTTGGTTTCTTCAGAGGCTTTGCTCAGTTGAGCATATCCTTCTTGAAGATTCTTAACTAATTGTTCCAAGGAGGCTTGAGTTTGTCTCATCCTCTGTTGGCTAGCTTTAATTTCTGAAAACTGCTTTTCAGATTGTTGAGCATATTGGGACATTTGTAACCACAGTGTATCCCTGTTGATGTTACTCTCAGATGTGACAATGTTATTTTCAGTCTGAGTGGGGGTAATGTTTCTATTACTAGGACTACTGATTCTAGAGTGGTTTACAACTACTTCTGGTTCTTATGTACTTCTTTTACCAAAACTAACAGCTTCTGGATCATGGGGTCTGACTTTTTCCTCCTCTGGTTGAAGGAGGCTTTGTTCTTGCCCTTGTTTCCTTGTCTTCTCCTGGAAACTTCCTGGAATTGTGAAGAATGGTGACTCTTGGCCACTGATCTGCTGGTTTCTGAATGGTGTGAAGCCACTGGAGAGCTGATTTGGCCCGCTCCTTGTGAACCTGAAGCAATCTGAGTAGGCCCTGTCTGGGTTAATTGTTCTTCTATTGCTTGGATAGTGGCTTGATTCTCCCTTATCCTCTGTGCCCTTGCCTCCAGCAGTCTGCGCTGCCTGGTAGGATTCCAACCTTTGGTGATTACCATAATATCTTTGAAGTCTATTTCTTTTAGACAGATCTTCTGGCAACTTGATCCAAGTTCTGCCCAGTGAGTTGCTAGGTTGAACCTCTTGTTGTCCATGCTCCATTGAAATAAGTCTTTGAGGAGTTGGTGGATCTGAAGAACTTGATCCATATCCTTCCAGTCCTCTGGTTTGAGGTCTCTGTTGAATTGGAGTGTGAATGGCAAGGTTTATACTATCTCCCTCATTGTTTTGCCCTCCACCACTGTGTCCAAGGTGTCCTCTTCCTGGTCTTCTGGTTCTGGAAAATAATTCTCTGTCCTCTGGCTGGTTCCTTTGGAAGCCAAGATCTCTGAGGTATGCAGGGGACATATCAGTGTTTGCAAGCGGTCAAAAACTTTATGTTCTTAGGGTATTTACCTTTGACTGTGCCTTGTACAAATTTATTGTCTGCTTACTTGGGAAGTTTGCCTTTGGAAGTTACAACTGGGTTAATAATTGTAATCTTTCCTGTACAAGTGGTTAAGGTTGGTTTACCTTGTATTGAAGCAGAGTTTTGTGGTTTTATACTCCTCTGAGTGGCTATGGGTGTCCACCTTTTGGCTGTAATGAGACCTTCACTGTGCCTCTTTCCTTTGCCTTGCTGCCCTCTGGTTCTGAGGGTGTCACTGGTGTGTTGGCCTGTGACTGGGTCTCAAGTGGGATGTAATTTTCTTCCACTGAATCAAGGCAGGAAAAAGGAGGGCTTATGTCAGTTAAGACTTCTAAAGAATGCTGGTTTTGCACGTCTAGGATTGGCCTCTGGGCTTGTATGTTACTACAATATGCCCTGTATAATGACAGTGTAATTGAATCAACAATTACACGTCAGAATTACCACTTTTGGTACCCTGTCACACTGTTTGTGTGCCAGTATCCCACAGATACACTTGTGGTTTTCAAGTGTAATTGAGTTAACAATACACTTAACCACGTCTCAACTGATGGTTTTTCAGTAAGAGGTGTCCTTATTCAATCAAGAATACAGGATTTATTGATGGCTTAAGTGTTTTATATGTAAACACGCCAAAAATAAAAGTTCCAGTGGGTATTAACCACGTGGTAAGTACTCTTATAATATGAGTAATAAAGTAAAATATATATTTTAAAAGAAAATACGCCTAAAAAATATAAAACAATTGTCAGAAAGTAGAAAATAAGAGAAAAAACTTACTTATAAGGTCCAAAAAAGTTTAAAACATGGCCAGGCCCCCAAAATGTCAGGCTGAGTCTATATTGAAGTAGTAATAAGGGTATTTACAACTAGAATTATGACTGTGCCACGTAGAAAATTGATTTAAAATAAGGGTTTTGGGTTTTAAAGATGATTTATAATATAATTAAGGGGTTCTACTATTGGATAATAGTGGTGGTGAGCGCTATTGAGAACCCAGGGTGCGATCTTACCAGTCGGGTTACTATAATAAGAGTTACAATAATTAAATATATAATTATACCTGTTTAATACCCAAGAGTAAAACTTTTTTTGACAGTTTACTATGTAGGGTATTCAAGAGCAGGATGAGGAGACAATTCTGGCTGTGAAAATCCTCCTTGTTATCCTGAAATGGGGTGGAAAGGGTGCTAGACCTTTCCACGTAGAGGAAGTGAAGTTTTTTCACTTTTTAGTACTGGCTTGTGGTTTGCAAACAGCCTGTATAGCCTGTATTGGGCTCAGATGTGGTTTTGAAACCACATCTGGGCAGTTTTCACCAATACAGGGTGAAAGGTTTCATCTGGGGACCTCACAGCCTGATTCTGACGTGTATGACACGTAGAATGCTGTACAGAAACTGTATGGGACCCCAGTATTGACTGAAATATGAGGTATTGAAGTAAAAACATGCTTCTTCGTCTATTTGACACCTCATATTCATGATTATGGGATATTATCCCATGGTAAGGCTGTACATGACAGCAGGTGGGATTTTAACCTTAAAACAGCCATAACTTTGTCAATACTTGAGATATCAACCTCACCATTTGTTCAGTGTGTAGCCCTGTATGTGCTCTACACAATGGTACCTCATTTGATATGGGTATCATTAAATATGGCAAAGGTATCCCATGTACAAGATTTTTGTACATTTGCGTGTTTTAGGCAAAAAGCTGTATTGAGCTTGTTTGCCCCATCACTTCTGCAGTAGTTGGGATATGAGGAAGTGGATGACACCATCAGATATCCCTTATTGCGCTCCTTCCAAAAAGACCCCACTTCAGGTATCCCACAATAAAGCTGTAGAAGTTAGATGAGAGGTGAATGTTTTGTTCACCCTTATTTGGTCTGAAATTGACCATAACTCCATTAATTTTGGTGCTAGCTCAGTTTGGCCGGTACCATTGGATAGCCATGGCTTAGAGCTTCATTTTGAGTACCCATTCAATGGGGTTAAGCCTGTACTTCTAGATTTTAGATGAGAGGTGAAAATTAAGGTTTATGCTCAGAAATAACTTTGAGCAGGAATAACTTTGTTATTCTTAGTCCTATGGTGATGGGACTTATATTTTCAGGAAGAGGTGATTTTCCTCTTTCTTTTGATACCTTTTGAGCTGATTTGGCTCAGTTCCATGTTTTGGTGGTATCTTGGCTATACCATTGGTTTATGGTATTTTGGCTGTCATGCTTGTGCTCTGGTTTTGAGTCACAGGCTGACAATAATTATAAAACAAAGGTCCTAGACAAGGCCTTGAACTGTCCAAATCATTAATTTTTTATATCTATCAACCAAGGTCCTAGACAAGACCTTAAACTGTCCAAATCATCTTATATTTATTTATTTTTTATCAAGAAACTTTAATAATTCAATCAAGAGTTCTTAGTATGACCTTAAACTGCCTCATAAAGATATTTTATTATAACTATAGTCTCAGAACTAAAACAGAGGTCCTGGACAAGACCTTAAATTGTACCAAATTCTTTTTATTAATTTTTATAAAAAATCATGGTAGAAATAGGTAGCTGGAAGGAATTTATCAAATGGCGAGGGAAATTGCCATCAAGATGGAAGAATGGAGCTGGAACAGAAAAAAATTTATAAAAAAATGAGGGGTGGTACTTATTTCTTTTCATCACTCCTTATGATGTTAATTTTTGGGGGAGTAGTGGGAAATATTCCTTTATTCAATAGTTTCATTAGCATTTATCTCATTTTTTCTATTATATAAAGCAAGAAGACTAAATAATCAGACATCAAATCAGGTATAAAAGCAGGCAGATTCAAAATCAATATAAAGAACCATCAACAGACAATCTCAACATAATTAAGCTGTGAACATAAAATATGGCATACTTGCCATAATCAATCAAGATCAACATAAATATTTGGAAGAATAAACAGGGAAAATTTCATTAAGCTTCAGTTGGATAATGAATGCTGAGGACAGCATTAAATGGAGAGGGGGATGTGGTATGCCATACCATATCAGCTTAATAAAAATTTTTGGGGAGTGAAAAGTAGAAGTACCCCTATGGGTAGCTTCTGTTAGAAGCGAAACAAAAGGATACTTGTCCTACACCCCCGGCATTTGGTGACGTGTGCAGTCACACGTCACCTTGATGTAGTAGAAAGTTCCTATATGTGTTACTGCTGGGGAACGTGCTGTAAACTAATAAACTATCCAAAATACTGTACTGTACACAGGGAATGGTATTTTGTAATGTAAACTACTATCAATTCTTGTGAGAATAATGCTAAGGCGCTTTTCATTTCATAGATAGAACAATGAAAAAAGAGCCTTGCATTGAATCTATGGTAGAGATCATAACAATGGTAGGAGAAAATAGTGCTTGGATTCCCATTGTCAATGATTCAGAAATAACAAAGCGGCCACCTCTTGTGTCAGCCTGTGACTCAAAACCAGAGCACAAGCATGACAGCCAATATACCATAAATCAATGGTATAGCCAAGATACCACCAAAACATGGAACTGAGCCAAATCAGCTCAAAAGGTATCAAAAGAAAGAGGAAACTCACCTCTTTCTGAAAATATAAGTCCCATCACCATAGGACAAGAAATAACAAAGTTATTTCTGATCAAAGTTATTGCTGAGCATAAACCTTAATTTTCACCTCTCATCTAAAATCTAGAAGGAGAGGCTTAACCCCATCAAATGGGTACTCAAAATGAAGCTCTAAGCCAGGGCTATCCAATGGTACCAGCCAAACTGAGCTAGCACCAGTATTACTTGAGTTATGGTCAAATTCAGGCCAAATAAGGGTGAACAAAACATTCACCTCTCATCTAACTTCTACAGTTTTAGTGTGGGATACTTGAAGTGGGGTCTTTTTGGAAAGAGAACCATCAGGGCTATCTGATGGTGCCATCCACTTCTTCATATCTCAACTATAACAGAAGTTATGAGGCAAGCAAGCGCAATACAGCTTTTTGCCCAAACCACGCCTATGTACAAAAAACCTTGTACATAGGATAACTTTGTCATATTTAATGATAACCATACCAAATTGGGTATCATTGTGTAGAGCCCATACAGGGCTATCCAATGAACCAACTTTGAGCATGATATCTCAAAAACTGACAGAGGTATGGCTGTTTGAAAGATATAATCCCACAATATGGCCAATACAGCTGTATTATGACAGGATACAGTTGTACTCTGATTATGAGGTGTCAAACAGACACTGAAGCTTATTTATACTTCAATACCTCATAATTAAGTCAAATACAGAGGTCCATACAGGTTCTGTACAGTTTCTGACGCGTCAGGAGCACCAGAATACACCTGTAGACTCCATTGGTGAAAATATTCACCCTGTATAAGGTAAAAATGACTACTTGTGGTTCTAAAACCACATTTCAACCCAATAATAGCCTGTATTGAGTGTATAGAACCACAAACCAGCCCACAGTAGTGAAAATTTTCACTCTGTGTTCGTGTGCAGAGGTAAACCACCTCCCACTACCCCAGAACAAGATAAAAGGAGGCTTTGCCTCACCAGGAAGCAAAAAGCATCCTGTTCTTGATATTCTTATGTGGTATAACTTCTTAAAAAGGAAGTGATACTCTTAGAATTTAACAGGTATACTTTAAAGTAAGTATTGTAGGGTTTGCTATTGTAAACCAACAGGCAAACACTGCACCCAGGGCTATCAGCAGTACTCACCATCACTAAATTATTTTAGTATAGCCCTTTTCACTCATCTTCTCACTCTAAATATAATCATTATTTTCGTGTCACACTCAGAGTTATAGCTTTTATTATCTTTCTGAAGCTATATCATAGAGTCACCCTGACATCTTGAGTGCGAGACATTTTGCTTGATGCCTTTGTCAAGTTTCTCAAATTTTTTATTTAATATTTGTATGAAATACCATGGTGTAAGTCCAATTACTCCACAAAAACTTATTTACTTCGTTGAATATTTTCCTCCTTCCCCACAACAATAATCCTCCCGAAATTTGAATTTTTTAATTTTATGCCTTCTTTTATTCAGTGGTTCTTCTTCTTTTTCTTACTTGCCTTGTTTTTCAGCTTTTTAAAGCTCACAACTGTTCCTGTCACATACCTCTACAGCTTTTTCTGCTACATTTACTACTTCATTCAGTTTTTAATTCACCTATCTCAGGTGGAGCCAGCCAATAGTGATATTATGAGATTCCAGTCTTCTCCACACTTCATACAATTATTTATAAACATTACCTATGAGTTTCAACCACTATAATAGTCATTTTCAGCAAGATTTTGCATCATCCAGAAAAAATAATTTGCTTCAACTTGTTAATGAAAAAATTCAGAAAATTCAACAACTCCAACAAAAAATAGAAAGCCGTGATCAAGTGTCAGAATCTCTTCTTTCAAAATTCAACATTCAAGAAACAAGTAGTTCACAAAACAATCTGTCATCAAAATCAAAAGGCAAGCAGCTTAAAACCTCACGTCCAAGCATTACCCAACCTACACCACAAAGGAAATCTCCAAATAATTTGGGTAATACCTCTAATATTAAAAGCAAAATACCACACAGAGTCAAAGAAACTGTTTCCAAACAACTACTTTCATCACAAAAGGGAAATCCCCAACAGCTCCTAATCACTGAAATTCCAGAAGGTTTTAAACCTACAAAGGTAACCCATTATCCTATTAGGACAATTGCTTTTCTGAGTATACTAAACCATAAACTCTTGTTTCAAACTTAGAAAGCTTTTTATGAGCACATCAAGATATTTTGGGGTCTTATCTATCAAAAATCGGTACCTATATCACCTGATTAATCCATTTTACAAGAATTCAATTGTCATTTTTCATCTTTAAGTGAGATTTTGACTCAGTCAGAAAACCCCACCACACCACCCTTGGTCCCTTTAGAGGAGGTCCTAACATTGAGAGGCATGAAACCAGGAAAAAAGAAATTTGGAAGCTGCATTGTCAATATGAGTGATTTTGCGATTAAGTACATTGTTTCATTTCTTGCAGAGCTTGGGATTCGCCAATGGGCTCCAGATCTCAATGACTTATTGGATACGTTATACAATGAGGCTTGTGGAATAAGTGCAATCCAAACATTTTGTTAAATTTCTATTAGTGGAGCATATGAGTTCATGAACGTAAACATGATTTATCTAGACAAAATCCAATTGCTTACCAAGGTTTACAACCACTATTTCCACTGGTATATGGCCCAACAATATAAGAAGGAGGCTAAAGAACCTGGAAAGCATGCAAAAGATGAAGATTGAAAAGCTGTCTTAAGATATAGACTAAGGGTGAGTTGGAAGCTGATTTTAATTAACTGACCCTTAGCTACCCAGTTGAGCTTGAAGTTGCTTAGTTGAAAGATCTTTGATATAAATTTGGTGTTGCTCAAGGTTTTCCACAAAGATACCTGAAAATTTTAGCAAACCCTGATTCACACAGTGATGAAGAATTTGATCAAATATTGAATAAATATTTCATCAAGACGTTAGAATGCAGGTCAGATAAAGCAAACACATTCATACAAAGGGTTGATGAAGAAATTGGTAAGGCTGAAAATGCTGATGGAAAGAAAGCTCAAAGACGTCAGCGCCATATCCCACCTGAAGGCAAGGCATCAATCAGTAAAACCGTACCAAAGGGCCTTCCAATCAATTTTTATGATCCAGAGTGGTTCAATAATCTTTCAGCAGGCCAAGAGAGGAAAATTTCTAATTGCCATGTAATAGCATTTTTGCCAGATGTGTCGAGATCTCTTCTAGGAATGCATCATTCAGAAGAGAGGCTCAGCAACAAACGATTTACCGAATTAAATTGGGAGGAGGCCATCAAGCCATATGATATTTCACATGAGATTTCAAATGATGATTACTTGGACGACTCCCTTAACGAAGAAAGTGATGACCTGGAGAATTGGGAAGAAGATCACATTCATGAAATGAACAACAATGAGCCAGGTGAATTCAATCATCTTCTTGATAGAGATACCAAAATGGAAGATGCAGGTGACCAAAATGAAAATCAGCATCATTTTAACGTCTTGAACTTTCCAAATGAATGAACCTAATTATAGTCAAGAATTTGATCAGCTTTAAAAATCATAGCCAAAAAACATGTTATAAAATGTAGAGAATTGATTAGTAATGATTTGGTCTTTTTGTTTCTATTTTGATGTACACAATTTCGAAGAATACTTGCTTTGAGGTGTTGTACAGTTTACTAATCCCAAAATAATCAAAGTTATTGACTTGACTTATTATGATTTGGTTTGACTTGAGTGGTTTTTGAATAATATTTAAATAAAAAATTGAAAAAAAGAAAGTGATTTCATTTTGTATATAGTTTCTGAACATGGATTAGAAAAAGAGATGGTTTCTAAATATCGGAGTTGAGTTTTTTATAGGGTTTGTTGTGAGCTATAGAGAACATACAAGTAATAATTGTTTTTAAAATGAAAAGTTTGCAGGCTGAAATGTTTAGGTGATTGAAATTTAAATAGTTTGATTTTTTCAATTCCAAAAGGGACGTCAATCATTCTGCTACTTCTTGGAAGGAGTATGAATAACAAAAATAATCCTAATCAAAAGGCTCAAGGCCAACACACTTGTTGATTGGAAGAGCAAGCATAGTCAAATCTGTGCATTCTAAAGACCATGCTGGTACCTTAACATATGCTCCCAAACCCGAGATATATGATAGGGATACAAACCCTAATGTGTGCACCATTTTCGAATGTCTCAGGTTTTATGAAACTAAAAACATACCAGGTTCATCATATCCTACATTTTCTTCTTTAACTGGTTCCAGCCAATTCACCATTAAAAGAGGACCATTATGCAATCCAGAATCTCCAAGATCTAAAATGTGGCATACCTTGCCAAATTCAATGTCTGAGTCACCTTTTTTGATGTAAACTAAGTTGTTGGGGGAATGTTTTGAGACCTTCATGCTATAACGCCATGATACATGAGTAAGTTCAACTACGTAATTCCTCAAAACTCTTGCATTCGGTGGATGGGCAATTTCCCCATAATGGCGCAAATCTGGTTGTTCTTTTTGCAGATGATTCAATAATTTTGAATAAGACGCTTGATCTAGTTCCTTCCTATTCAAATTTGATGATGGAGATTTATTCAATGGAATGAAGTTGGTATCAGGCCCTTGTTGCTCAAGCCTTTGAAGTTGAACAAACTTCTTCATAATAGTTTCTTCCACAGATCCTGAGAGCCCATACATAGTAATTGTCAAGTTATCAGAAGATAAGAATGAAAATATAGAAAACCTACCATTCAGAGAGTTTGTTTTCAATTTCTGGAGGATTCCAACCAGCCTTTCTCCACCATATTCTGATATACCATTCAAGGGACCCCATAGTTTTATTTGTTCAGAAATGTGCATGGCAAAGTGATGATTAGGTGTGATTCAAATATCTGGAAACAATCAATTTGAAGTTTGCTTATATTTTGCATATTCCTGAGAAAACAGATCACCATCTCTTGAGCTTACCAAGCGTGCTCCAGCAATGTTGGTGCACTGAATAAGTGCACCAACATTGACCAGAAGAAGACGATAATTTGGTCTCAAATCCCAGAAGATATTTAATATAGTTAAAGGAAGGTAAACCTCAAAAAATACTGACCACTCATTGACTTTCAGCTTCCCTGTCTGTGCTGTACCCAGTCTTGATGGTGGGTGACTGACACCTTTTGGAACAATGACTTCGTTCAGTCTCTTCCTTATTTTCTCAATGAGCTCTTCCGAAAGATATCCTTTCATCTCTGTATTGCCTTCCTCTGACCCAAAGTCATCTTCTATACATACATCAAATCCCAAGTTAGATGAGTTGGAAGAAACCATTGCTTGATGTATTGTTGTTTCATCAAATCCCCATCAATAACAAACATGGTGCTGCAACACACCTTCATACCAATTGTGAACTACCCCCAATGAGATATTGGTGGTAGGGTTCCAATAAGGTAAGAGATTCAATTCAGACCATTGAATTTCATGCTCTTTTGCATACTTTTGACATAGGGTTACTGTTCTTGCTTCGTTCCATTGATGAGATGCAGCCAAAACAGTGTTTCGTGTATGAAGCTTTCCAATCTTCAAATCAACCCTTTCGTTGTCTTGAATCTCACACCAAGAGCAAAACGTTTTAGCAGAATGAGACATCAATCCTCCAACCTTGTGAGTTGCCCCAATATCGCCAATTAATACCACCAGCTTGACAATGACTTTTTGTCCATGTGGATAATTAGGTGTACAAACCGTAATTCCATTTTTCAATTGATTCAGTTCATCAACTAGGGGCTTCATGAAATTGTTGATGGTGATCATGTCTGGTTGGTTTGGAGAAGGCATAAATCCAGCCAAACAGGTGAATTTTGGTTGGAATCGTTTTCGTGGGGGAAGGTTAAGGCAGTAGAGAACTATTATTCCCATTGATAGTTGCTCTCCTGCAATCTTATTTCCTTTAGGATTGAACCAGTCGACAAAAAGGCCAAATCCTAATTCTAGAGGGTTGTTTGTAGAACTGTTTGAAATAATTGCATTCCAAACACGACCTTGTGCTACATCAAAAAGGATTGAAACTTGTAGAGATGTTAGTTTGAATTTCCACTTCTCAATCCCTTCTTCAATGCCTGGAATACTTAGGAGCCAAGAAATCCATGAATGTATAGGCTGTGAAATAAATTTTGTTTTTGGAATACGAATGCGTTGATGCCCAGGTAACTGAATTTGACGAATCCTTCGACATCGATGGTGTGAGGCCAAAGTTGTTGTGAATTGGAGATATTGAAGTGGATGTATTTTAGCAGGAGAAAATAGCTCGGTGTAACATTGATTGCTTGCAATGGTTGGCTTGTATGTGCAATCTTCAGGTGCAACTTCCACATCATAAAGTAAGTAACAGCATCAACAGCATACATGTTGATCAATTGTAAAATCCAATTTCAGTTTTTTTGAGATTGTACAAATATTGCAAGGCACACTAGATGTATTAATTTTGCTATGGTGGTTTTTTTGGGAGAGAAGTTGAATGATATGCACAAGCTTATCTCTAGCTTTCCAACAATTTTGCCTGCTGATTCCACAAACAAAATAGAGCCACATTATAAAATGTAAGATGAGTGCTAACATATAAGATGCATATTAGTTAGTTGCTCAGTGTTGATAAGAGAAAAAAGTAAATACTTACAAATTATTTTTTTGTTATTAGTATCATGATTGGATTTGGTCTCTTGTGAACTACTGTATGATTCTTCATTATCACTAGAGAGTTGTGTTGTGACTTTTTCTTGATGACTGAGGGAGGTTTTAATAAAACAATTATTGTTAACAGATTCATCCTGTTGAGTTGAAATCTTGGCCCAATGCCTTATCCGTGTGCTACGGTCAACATACAATCCTTCACGGGTTTGTCCATTGGATGTTGTAGCTTTGTAGTTCCGGCAGCTTGAGCAGGTGCAGAAGTCCATTGTCTAAGTCTGAGGCGTGCAATTTTGTCAAGATAATTATTTTGATATAGTATAAGTTACTGAAAATAAAAGAAAAGAGGAAAAGTTGGATAAAGAGTTGAAAGAAAAAACAGGAGACAATCAAGATAGAAAAATTTCAAGTAGCAAAAAAAAGTGTTAGTGGTTTACACTGGCACCACAGCATAAAACCCCCAACCCTATGTCAAGGTGACATGTGACTGTGCACATCACCCAAATGCTGGGGGTGCTAGTTGGTAAGTTGATGCCTTGTGTCAAGGAAAATGGCCACGTCATTGGCCCAAGCCACATTGAAGACTTAAAGAAAAAAAAATTAAAAAAATTAAAAAAAAAAAGACAAAATTTTGGAAAATCCTTTTAAAGTTTGGAAAATACCTGAAACCTAACACTAAAATATAAAATTAGGTTTCAACCCACAAATTGGCCTCAAAAATCACAATTCTAAAGTCAAGACAGCAGAAGGAGGATACATAAACAGATTACATAAGCAGGAAGTAGTTAAGAAAGTATTGGTAATCAGATTACTTGATTAGTAATACCTAGGAAGTGAAAGGATGCAGTTACCATGGGGATTAGTCAGCAAGTCTAAGGATTAGTAATCAATTTCAAATAAGCACCAGCAAAATTACCTCAAATTAGTAAGCAACCCAACAAATGACATAATCAACCAAACAAATGATGCAATGATTTACATAAATGACATCATTTAGGTGTGACCACCAGAAAAGAATTTTCCCAGCCAAAAGAAACTGAAAAATTCTAAGTCCATCTTTTTTAACACCTCCCATGGAGAGCCCAAAAATTATAAATAGAGGGCCTCTCTCCCCAAATCTTTCCTCTTTCCCTCATGTCTTTTATCCCCCCAAAAGTGGAAAGTGGATTAAAATTCATACCTGACTATCATGTTAACTAGTCTACAAATATATAATTCTATTATATGAAGGATAAAAAGGCCTTATATAATAGTCTTAAAATAAAGTATCAGTCTTATAAAAAAAGGTCTTATAAAAAAAGAGAAAACCTTATAGTAGAATTTTATTATATAAAGGATAAAAAGGCCTTATATAATAGTATTATGAACTTAAAATAAAGAAAATAGTATTATAAAAAGAGTTTTACCTCATTATAAGAAATCAAAGCTTTGAAGAAGGAAAAGAAGGGTCATTTAGTTATTTTTTGTAAGGGGTTAATATTATTATTTAGTTTTATAAATTCCTACTTTGGTCACTACAAGGACATTTTATTAATGATAAAGGAAAATACCTATTATAGGAATAAATTAGTGCTATCTTATTAAAAAAAAGAAAGAATTATTATCAAATTAAATTATCAAAGAGTGGCTGTTAATTAGTCTGTTCATATCAGAATCTCATTATATAATAATAATAATAATAATAAATCATCAACCATAAAAAAAAGAGTGTTTGATTGTTTCATTTAGTATTATTATTAGCCTAGTGTCTCCAGATTATATTGAATTATTGTTGTAGTAGTATTTTGTGTGATTTGTGATGGTTTTTTTTCTTTTGGTAAATTAAATAGTGTTATATTTAAAAGGTCAAATAAATATTTTGAGATCAAGCAAAGTCTGACAGGGTCTGTTGAATACACTTTTCTGAATTAGCCACCATCAATACATAAATTGATTGTGAGCTCAAGTTAAGATAATTCAGCATTTTTCAGGAAGGGGAGTTCAGATTATTCTGACACACAAGCAGAGAAAGGGTTACAAGCTTGAACAGCAATTCAAAACTTTTTTCATGTAATTTTCCCTTCCAGGTACTGCCTCATTTTAGCCCACACAAGAGGAGTTCCCACACTGCTCTTGAATTCCTACGTAGTACAACTGTCAAAAACAGTTATACTCTTGGAAAAAAATCAGGTATACCCTTAATTTGGAAGTATTGTAGTCTTTATTATTTCAATCCAACAGGTCAAGCTGCACCCAGGGCTTTCAACAGCGCTCACCACCACTATATCTAATATAGTAGAGCCCTTTTATTCTCAAATTAAACCATCTTTAATCCTCATAAATCTATTTGAAATCCTTTTTACCATCTCACAGTCATAGTTAAAAGTTCCAAATACAATTATATTACTTTTATCATAGACTCAACCTGACATTTTGGGGGCCTGGACGTGTTTTTTGACCATTTTGGACCTTATAAGTGAGTTTTTTACTTATTTTCTTTATTTTCTGACACTTGTTTTATCTTTTTAGGAGTAATTATTCCTTGAAATATATATTTCTTATATTTTTATCATTATACTCATATTAAAAAGAGTACTTGTCATGTGGCTAATAACCACAAGACCCTTATTTTTGGTGTGTTTTGTATATATAAACACTTTTTAGCCATTAATACAGTCTTAATTTTTAATTAAATTAAGACACCTCAGACTGATAAGCCAACAGTTGAGGCGTGGTTGGGCAGATTGTTAACTCAATTGCCCTCTTACATACCACTTTTTGACAGTTTATACTTGCTAATTACAAGTTATTCTGTGGGATATTGGTATACAAACAGTATCACAAATACCAGTAAGCTGTATTTCTGACGTGAAATTGTTGATTCAATTACACTGCCATTGTACAAGGGCATATTGTAGTAATATACAAGCCCAGAGGCCCTTCTTAGGCGTGCAAATAGCATTTTAAGAAGTCTTAACTGACATTAAGCCCTCTTTTTCCTGTTTTATTTCAGTGGAAGATAACTTCATACCACTAGAAAGCCAGTCACAGGCCAACACCCCAGCAACACCGTCAGAACCAGAGGGAAGCAAAGGCAAAGGAAAGAGGCACAGTGAAGGCCTGATAACAGCAAAGAAGTGAACACCCATTGCCACCCAGAAGAGTAGAAAACCACAAAATTCTGCTTCAATACAAGGTAAACCAACCTTGATAACTTGTACAGGGAAAATTACTATAATTAACCCAGTTGTAACCTCTATAGGTAAATTGCCCAAATCAGCAGACAAAAAATTTGTACAAGGCACAGTCAAAGGGAAATACCATAAGAACATAAAGTTTTTGACTGCTTGCAAACACTAACATGTCACCTGTACACCTCAGAGATCTTGGCTTGCAAAGGAACCAGCCAGAGGACAGAGAAGGTTTGTCCAGAACCAGAAGACCTGAGAGAGGACACCTTGGACACAGTAGTGGATGGCAAAACAATGAGGGAGAAAATATCAACCCTGCCATTCACACTCCAATTCAATGGAGACCTCAAAAAAGAGGACTGGAAAGACATGTATCAAGTTCTTCAGCTCCACCAACTCCTCAAGGACCTATTCCAATGGAGCATGGACAACAGGAGGTTCAACCTGGCATCTCACTGGGCAGAGCTTGGAGCAAGTTTCCAGAAGATCTGTCTCAAAGAGATAGACTTCAAAGATCTTATGGTAATCACCAATGGTTGTAATCCTACCAGGCAGTTCAGACTCCTGGAGGCAAGGGGACAGAGGATAAGGGAGAATCAAGCCACTATCCAAGCTATAGAGGAACAGTTAACCCAGACAGGGCCTACTCATATTACTTCAGCCTCACAAGGAGCAGGCCAAATCAGCTCTCCAGTGGCTTCACACCATTCAGACACCAACAGATCAATGACCAAGAGTCACCACTCTTCACAATTCCACAAGGTTTCCAGGAGAAGAAAAGGATACAAGGGGAAAAACAAGACTTCTTTCAGCCAAAGGCAGAAAGAATCAGACCCCATGATCCATAAGTTGTTGGATTTGGTGAAAGAAGTGCACAAGAACCAGATGTATTTGTAAACCACTCTAGAATCAGTAGTCCTAGTAATATAAACATTACCCCCACTCAGACTGAACATAACATTGTCACATCTGAGAGTAACATTAACAGTGATACACTGTGGTTACAAATGTCCCAATATGCTGAGCAATCTGCAAAGCAGTTTGCAGAACTTGAAGCAAGCCATGAGAGGATGAAGAAATTAACAGCCCCCATGGATAAAATAATTAGAAATCTTCAAGAAGGACATGCTTAATTGAGCAAAGCCTCTGAAGAAACCAAAAAAAGACTGAATACAGTCTTTGAAGAACAACACCACAGCAGAAGGGACAGGGATTTTCTGGACCAAGACATAAAGAAATTGTTTAATGTCTACCATAACTTGAAGCCCCAACCACAAGGCCAAGTTATGGCAAATCCATATCAACCAGATGCCATGTTGATGAATAAGGCAAGATCTCCATCCCAATACCAGGATGTAGATGGCATGTCTTATTCAGAGAAGGAAGCCTTGAAACGGCTTCCTGAGGCCTCAAGCTGGACCAAATTCTCTGGAACAGGAGAATATGATCATATGGAACTCATAGATTATATTGATGTACTCTTCATTGATGTACCTAGAATACCAGATTACTGGATTACTGCTAGATTAAATACAGCATTTAAAGGTCATGGTAGTATATGGTATACAGAAATGAAAGAAATCCATGGTAGGAGAAACTGGCCATGGTGGAGGAGTCAAATCATCCAAAAGAACAGTAATGGAACTTTGATATGGAAAAATACCATGTAATTTGACAATGACAAATACTCTGTGGACGAAGATCCATATGAGTGGTGTCCTAGACAGTCTAAAAGACTTAAAGCCATTGACGGTCAGATGAACACTCAAATGGGGAATCACAAACTTCTGACACAATTGCCAGGAGAACTAGAGCATGCAGTAAAATGCAGATGCAACCAACATTGCACTCTAGATGACATTTTTAATACCTTACAAGACATAAGGAAAACAACTAATATAGGGAAACTCACCCCATATAAGAGCAGTGGTTTTAAAGCAAAACAACCTTTCAGGGTGAACTTTAAAGACAAACCCAGAGAAAGGGTGGCAGAAGTGACAAAGAAGAAGAGTTCTTGTCACAATTTTGGTTCAACAGACCACTATGCCAACAACTGTCCAAAGGCAAAGAAAATAGTCTATGCCATTGAGAAAGTCCCAGAGGAGGAATCCCCAACAGAAGATTCTGAATCAGACTCCATTGGTGATGCCATCAGAGAACCATCTGATGATGACCAAGAGCAAGAGAAGAATTTCTAGTAGAATACCAAGACCAAACCCCTCTAGAAATTCAGGACATAAAGTTGGAAGCAGGCATGCCACAGGATACTGCCAATAAAAACTTGTGCAAACACACACATGATGCCCAAAAATTCCTGGTTACACCAACCAAAGGGATGGCATATATACATTGAACAGCCACTAAAATGACTGTCTGTATTGAAAATGCTCAACATCCATTGATCATTGATAATGGGGCACACTGCTCTGTAGTGGCCAGGAATTATCTGGATAACCACTTCCCAAACTGGGAAAAACAGCTCTTGCCCAGCAAGGCAAAGAGCTTTAAAAGTGCATCAGGGAAGATGACTTCCATTTGTACAATTATCAAAGAGATAATTATACATCACAGGAGGGGTAATATCAGACTAAACCCAGAGTTTGTAGTGCTCAATGATGCCCACATCCAAGGGTTCTTACTGGGAACAGACTACCAGAGGATGTATGGCATAGATATTTACAACAGTAAAAATAGGCACATTACCATTGGTACCAACAAGGAAAAGAATTTTTCACTTGATATATACCATATATCTTCTCAAGATCCACTAGAAGAACTTCTGAATGAATTCAGAGAGGAACAGTTTAGCACTACCCTCACCAGTAAACAAAAACTAAGTTTACTGAAGATGCTGAGAAAGAACAGACCAGCATTTGCCATTGGTGAAGAACTATTAGGCAAGGCCAAAGGCCATGATATAGAACTATATCTGAATGTGGAAAGACTTTATCCACCCATGCTTAGGAGACCTCCTTATCCAGGAAGCCTGGAAACCAGGAAAGAAATTGAGAAACAGATCAATGAACTCTTGGACATGGATGTCATTAGGAAGATTGGACATGGATGTCATCAGGAAGATTGGACATAATGAAATAGTGGAAATAACCACTCCTGTCCTAATCACCTGGCATGATGGCAGGTCTAGACTTTGTGGAGACTTCAGAGCTCTGAATAACTACACTAAAGCAGACAGGTACCCTATACCCAGGATACCTCATGCCTTGGACAAACTGGAAAAAGCCAAATACATCACAAAGATGGATTGTATGAAAGGCTTCCACCAGAATGGAGTTAAACCAAAATCCATGAAATTACTCAGAATAATATGCCATATGGGAATATTTGAGTACACCAGGATGCCATTTGGCATCAAAAATGCACCAGCCCACTTCCAAATGATGATGGACACAATATTTCGAGAAGAAATATTGGAAGGCCGGATGGTGGTATATATTGATGATATCATTATATACTCAGAGACATTGGAAGACCATGTAAATTACATAGACAGAGTGCTAAGAAAATGTACACCCATCAATCTGAAAATTTGACTGAAAGAGTGTAATTTTGGCCAACAAGAGCTACTAGCTCTTGGACATAAAGTCTCAGGTCTTAGTCTGGCAATTGACCAGAACAAAGTGGCAGCAGTACTGCAAAAGCCAGTACCAAAGGGCATCAAAGAGATGCAATCTTTCCTTGGGTTGGCTAGCTACTATAGAAACCACATCAAGAATTTTGCCCACATAACTGGTAGCTTATACAAGTTGTGTTCAAAAGATGTAGTTTTTGAGATTACAAAGGAAAGAAGGGATGCATATGAGAGGATCAAATATGAACTCACAAATGCAGCTGTGTTCATCTTACCTGACTTTGAACTACCATTCAAGTTATATATAGATGCAATATGCAGTCAAGGCCTAGGAGCAGCCCTTCACCAAAGACAAATTGTGGATGGTGAACCAAGAGAGGGTGTAATATGTTACATCTCTAGGCAACTGAAAGATTCAGAATCCAGGTATGGGGCCACCCAGACTGAATGTCTATGTCTAGTCTGGGCTCTAGAGAAACTTCATTATTATTTGGTGGGTGCAGTCTTTGAAGTCTAAACAGACTGCACAGCCTTGAAGTCTTTACTAAACATGAAGACTACAAATAGACACATGTTGAGATGGGAAATAGCTATCCAGAAGTATAGAGGGAACATGACCATCATATACAAGGAAGTTTAAAGCCATACCAATGCACATGGCCTTAGCAGATGGCCACTGGATAATGTCAAGAGCAATCCAGCTTATGACCCTGAAGTTGCAGCCAAGATCCCTATCCATTTCATGTAAATAGATAGGAGGAAGAACTTCAGACTTTCTGAATGGGCACCATAAAGTGGTACCCTTGACAGTGGAAACACTGATCCAGAGGGAACAGAAACTCCCATATTGGGAATAAGTTCCTCAGAACTGCACAATGAATTTTTTAATGCAGTACTAAAGTCTTATTCCAAAAACAAACAGTGTGGCATATTACTACAACTCGTTCAACAGAGGTACAGGAGTCCAGAACTGGAATCCCAGCTGGAAGAACCCTGGTTAAGTGCCTATAAGGATAACAAGTTCTTCCTTATAGATGGCCTGCTCTATCACAGATACAAACAAATAAGTGCACTCACAGTGGTAGACAGGGACCACATCCCTCTTATCCTGCAGGAATGCCATGACTTCCCCTATATGGGACACATGAGTGAGGATAGGACCAAAGAGAGGGTAGCAAGCACAGCTTGGTGGCCCAAGTGGGAAAAAGAGTTGAGTGAATACATCAACAATTGTAAAAGATGCCAAAAGGCAAATGGGAAACATGGGAAGAAGTATGGGTTACTTCAACATATAGAAGAACCCAAACACCCATGGGAAACCATCAACATGGACTGGGTTACAGGTCTTTTCCCAGGAGGCAAAGAAAACTACAATGCCTGCTTGATCATAGTTGATAGGTTCAGCAAGAGCATGAGGTGTCTACCATGCCACAAGGAGGACACAGCCATGGAGACTGCTCTGTTGCTTTGGAATAACATCATATCTACCTGTGGAGTCCCTAAGATCATCATTAGTGCTAGGGACCCAAAATTCACATCTGAATTCTGGACCAACTTGTATGACATGCTTGGCACCAAGCTTGCTTTTTCCACAGCTTACCATCCACAAACAGATGGCCTAGCTGAGAGGATGATCCAAATGATGGAGGACATCTTTAAGAGGTTCTGTGCCTATGTCATGGAAGATAAGTACCATGAGGGATATACCCATGACTGGGTTACCCTTCTACCAGCTGTCCAACTGGCTTACAATACAAGTCAGCACTCTACCACAGGAAAAACACCTGCACTGGTAGAGAAAGGGTGGAATCCCTTGTTGCCTGTGGATCACTTGGAGAAGAATCTTCTGACCATCCACCCCAAAGCCAAAGACTTCCATAATATGTGGAAGAAAGCTTGTGACACAGCTGCTAAATGCATAGCTGAGCCAAAAGATTATAATAAGAAGAGGTGGGACAAGACACACATGGAACCTGACTTTATGGAAGGGTACCAGGTGTTAGTGGCTAAACTGAAGTTCAACAATCTTAAAGGACCCAAGAAGATGAGAGACTCATTTGTAGGGCCTTTCACTATCATTACGGTTGTAGGCAGGAATGCAGTGGAAGTCAAGCTCACAGAGGAGTTTTCCAGGAATCACCCAGTCTTTCCAGTGAGTTTGGTCAAGCCATACTTCCAAACAGAGGAGGGTAAATTCCCCTCCAGGAAGAAGAACCTCACACCACCAGAAACAGTGGAAGTAGAGGACTCCCCAGGACCTGTGAGTAAGATCATCAGGCCCAGGAAGATCAGACTTAATGGGAAGGATCAAAGAAAATACTTACTCAGATTTAAGAACCAAACAGCTGATAAAGACAAATGGTTGGCAGAAGATGCCATACCCAATGGGAACCTTCATTTAAGGAGATTCAGGGCCTCTAGGAGGACTGAAAAGTTTCATCAATGATGAGCCTTTTGTAGAGCGAGGGTATGTCGGCCTGTGACTCAAAACCAGAGCACAAGCATGACAGGAAAAATACCATAAACCAATGGTATAGCCAAGATACCACCAAAACATGGAGCTGAGCCAAATCAGCTCAAAAGGTATCAAAAGAAAGAGGAAACTCACCTCTTTCTGAAAATATAAGTCCCATCACCATAGGACAAAGAACAACAAAGTTATTGCTGAGCATAAACCTTAATTTTCACCTCTCACCTAAAATCCAGAAGGAGAGGCTTAACCCCATCAAATGGGTATTCAAAATGAAGCTCTACGCCAGGGCTATCCAATGGTACTAGCCAAACTGAGCTAGAACCAGTATTACTTGAGTTATGGCCAAATTCAGGCCGAATAAGGGTGAACAAAACATTCACCTCTCATCTAACTTTTGCAGTTTTAGTGTGAGATACCTAAGGTTGGGTCTTTTTGGAAAGAGCACATTCAGGGCTATCTGATGGTGTCATCCATTTCCCCATAGCTCAACTAGAACAAAAGTTATGGGGAAAATAAACTCAATACAGCTTTTTGCCTAAACCACGCAAATGTACAAAACTCTTGTACATGGGATAACTTTGCCATTTATAATGATACCCATATCAAATGAGGTACCATTGTGTAGAGCACATACAGGGATACACACCGAACCAATTTTGAGGTTGATATCTCAAGAATTGAGAATGGTATGGCTGTTTTAAGGTCAGATTCCCACCTCCTGTCACATACAGCCTTACCATGGGATAATATCCCATAATCATGAATATGAGGTGTCAAATAGACAAAGGAGCTTGTTTTTACTTCAATACCTCATATGTCAGTCAATACTGGGGTACAATACAGTTTCTGTACAACATTCTACACGCCATTCACGTCAGAATCAGGCTGTGAGGTCCCCAGATGAAAGTTTTCACCCTGTATTGGTGAAAACTGCCCAGATGTGGTTTCAAAACCACATCTGAGCCCAATACAGGCTAATACAGGTCTTTACAAACCACAAGCTTGTCTCAGAGAGTGAAGAATCTTCACTTCCTCTACGTGGAAAGGTCTAGCACCCTTTCCACCCCATTTCAGGATAAAAAGGAGGTGTTTCACAGCCAGAATTGCTTTCCTCATCCTGCTCTTGAATTCCTACGTAGTACAATTGTCAAAAACAGCTATACTCTTGGAAAATAATCAGGTATACTCTTGATTTAGAAGTATTGTAGTCTTTATTATTGTAATCCAACAAAAGATTTTCCATTGCCAATTTAGCAATAAGAAATTTCCAAAAGGAATCTGATTTATTTTTAAGGAACCTGTCTATTTTGAACAATGTATCTTGAGCCACAATTGTGAGGAAATATCAAAAGCCCAAGACAGAGATAAGAGAAATAGGTCCCACGAGATCAATATGCGCACAGTCTAAAGGAAGGCGTACTTTATCGAAGTGACATTTGAAGGGCAGCACGTGAGCTTTATTGATTGTGCAAATCCTGCAGGGCAGTGAGTTAATTGGCAGAAAAATGGATTTAAGTGGTCCATCTCTTCGCTGACCTAGGCGATTGTGCCAAAGATTGTCACTTGTGGATGTTAGAAATGAAGTTGGATTTGTGTAGTTGACAATGAGAAGGTTGTTTGTAATTGTTCCTTTAAGTAGGGATCTGTTATTGGAGTCAAGGCTGAAGGAGTCCCCTTTTCTGGTGATGGTAACTTTGTTTTGAAACAGTTCAAGAAGGCTCACCAAGTTACAGTTCAACTTCAGAACATAAAGGCAGTTCTTTAACAAGAAAGTTGATCCTTCGCATGATAGGCTAACTGTTCCCATCCCTTCAGCTACCGAAGAGCTTGAGGAGTATCCAGTGGAAATTCTTAATGGAGGGATATTGTTTAGAGTGGAAAATCAAGCCTTCAAATTGAACATGTGATGCATAGCACCACAGTCAATGATTAGCTTGATTACAGAGAAAGCATCGGAGTTTCCAGTGATGAGAGCCAATGCTTGAGCTGAGGAAATGTGAGCTGATGGAGGAATGTTGGAAGGTTATTATCTTTGATTACTTCTTCTTGCCAGTCTTACGTTTGGATTCTCAGAAAAGCATTTTTCTTTAGAATGACTTGTGCAGTTTGGATTGTGCTTGCCATTTGCACAATAATGAGTGATTTTATAAGGATGAGCTGAAGTAGCGAGGGAAGAGGAGGTGGAATCATTTTCTTCTGGCTGGATGCAAATATTATTGACAAAGTCTTGGAGTTTGGTAAGGATTAAATCAGGGTTTTTGATGAGATCATCATTTAAGGTGAGAACTTCAACATAATGTTGGAGTTTTGGATCTTTTACAAGTTTTCCTAGAATGGAAAACAAAAGAAGTTCAGAATCAAGTTCGAGCTTCATCTTCCTGCAGATCACCGTGATGATTGTACCAAATCCAGTCCATCCAGACCCTTCCTCGATTTATGGCACTTTTTGAAGCATATTGATCATTGATCTTTGTCCACAGTAAGTGAGAATTGTCTTTAGTTTCTTGGTTAATGACTTCCAGGAACACTACATGGCTAAGCCGAGATGCGATGATGTTGATTGCCTCGTGACTTGCTTTGGTGTATTTATTGAGAGTTGTTGGAGTTGCTCCTGGAGTTAGTGGTTTTTTGCAAAAATCCAGGAGGTCCTTGGATCTCAAATGAAACATCACTTGTAGCTTCCATTTTCTGTAATTGGTATTGTCCAAAACAGGAATATTGAGAGTGTCCTTGTCAGAGGTTCTTTCAGCCATTTGAATTTTGATCCTTGGTATCTACCGTTGTGGAACTCCTTTTAGTGTTGGATTGGATAAGACAGTCCTTGAGGGGGAAGTAACAGGTAAACAGTTTTGAATTGCTGAAATAATCCTGTAACCAAGGGTGTTAATGGTGTTTTAGCTGCCCTTCTGAATATACTAAATAATCTCCCTACAGAGCTCACAAATCAAAATCTAAGATTGTGGCTTTACAACTAGAGAAGACTTTTTAGCAGTCTCTATCAGACCTATTCAATAATCAGATAAGTAACTTATAAGTTGAAAAGTATAAAATATAATTTCCAAATAATAATATAAGATGATTTTAAGGGTAAAAGTTTAATAGTATAAGAGGTTGATTAAATATAATAGTAATAATATATATTTTAAGGGGTAAGTTCAATTTGATGTTATATATGTTATAATACTTAATGGTTTGAGAGGGTAATTGTTAATATAATATAATAATAAGACCTTTAATAATTTATTGGTAAGGTATTTTTCAATATAGAGAGGATGTTTGTTAAATATATAAAAGATATAATAGAATATAAGGGTAGGTTTTTTTTATATATAATATATATTTGTAAGGTTTGTTTTTTAATATGAAGATAGAATAAGACTAATTTTCCTTTATAATGTAAAGGGTATGGGGATAAACTCAATATTTTGAGTATTATTGATAGTATTATAATTATAAGACTAATAATTTAAACATAGGGTGGATTAATAATATTAAGTAGACCTTCTGTTAACTACTATTAATTAGAAATCACTATGAATTAAACTTATAAGTCTATAATACTTTAATAAAATGACTAGATTATCCTACTAGTAAGGGATGAATAGTTATTCTCCTTCTTGGTATATAACTAATTGGATTCATGGGGAAAAGAGGAAAGAAATGAGGGAGAGAGGACCTTTATTTATATTCTTTGGGCTCTCCATAGAGGAACTCAAAAACAAGGGACTTAGAATTTTTCCACTCATTTTGGCTGGGATAATTTCTTTATAGTGGTGAGATAACATTTGTTTGGTTTGTTGCACAAATTCATGTATGATTATGTAATCTGAGATGTTTTTGCTGGTGAAGAATTTTGAGACGGTGTCATTTGATCAAGATATTGCACCATATGTTTGGTATATTGCACCATTTCTGAAGCTTTATTTATATTTTAATTAAACTTTAATACTATTATGCACAGCCTTGAGTGAATTTAGCTGGTGAGTAATTTTGAGAGGGTTTCATTTGATCAAGATATTGCACCATATGTTTGGTTTGTTGCACCATTTCTGGGGGGATGATGTGATTTTGTACAGCTATTGCACCATAGGTCTGTGCACTGTTTGAGCTTTAGGTGGAGAATTGTGTGTATTGTGGGGATTCTATTTGTCCTGTATGAGTTTTAATTCTTCTTCATTTAAATTGAATTCTGTTTTTAATTTATATTTACTGGCTTATCAGGTGGCTGTGCTTGTATTTCCACAGATATGCTGTGTAATTTAAGGTTTTTGATGTATTTTCCTTGCATAAATTGATTTATTTCTTTTTCTTTCTGTCTTGTGACTGCTGATTGATATAGTCTTAATTTATTCCTTATTGAAGTGGCCTCAGTTTAATAACTGAATTGCTGATTAATCCAAAGGTTGAGCAGAGCCTGGGTAACTTGAGTGTTTCACTACCCCTCTTACTGGTAAATTTAACATTCTTGCTAGCTTTTCTTTTTCTTTTCCTTATTTTATTTTCATTCTTGTAATAAAATGGACCATTCTTCCAGTATTTTCTTATGGGATTATACATATTGATGAAGTTAAATCCATTATATTTCTGAATTCCTCTATTGTAATTGATTAATTATTGATTTTTCTTTGTTATTTCTTCAATTTATAGCCTTATAGATGAAATTTCACTTGAAACTTGGCCATTAAGGTATGGAATACCACACTGTTATTCATTTTAGGGCTGAGCTAATTGAGACTGTAAATCTGTCAAAGAATGAGACTTAACGCATGTGTTTTATTAACATAAAGTAAAGTAATTTAAGATGAGAAAGAATGATCAAATACCTGAACAGTAGATAAAAAGAGGCTAAATGTAAATAATTAATTATAGTGACAACAGCAATGATGCTACAATTCTACAAGATCAATGGGTACTGATATGAGTTAGAACATCAGTTGGTCTTGTTGTTACAGCACTATTTCAATTGAAGAGTACTTCAACTAATTCAGCTATGGCTATTTAAGAGAATAAAAGGAAAGGAAAGGAAAAAAATAAGGAAGTGAATAAGGAAGAGATAAAAAGAATAAATGACAGTGGAGAAAAGAAGAGAGACTAAAGGAATAATCAAGAGAGATTTTGATGGATAGAGGAGGTGAGTTTTTATCTTCAAGGAGTAAGTGGGATCTGGTGAATTAGGTGGTCCTGTGTTCGTGCGCAGTGATCTGCGCTCGGCGAATATTGTCGATTAAATACAGTTTTGCGTTTAGGCGAGAAAGTGAAGTAGGTTCAGTTTGTATTTAAATGTTCAACAGAGAGTACCTTAAAGGTGGAATGTGGAGATACAACAGTTATCTAAGAAAAGCGAGTATAGCAGTATGGTAATAGCAATGATTTATTTAGAGAATTTCTGGGTCATCATTTCTTCACTTGTTAGTGAGTAAAAGAAGCCTTGTACAAATTTGTGGTTACAGCTTAATTAATAAGAATTAATGAAAGGAATATGAAGATGCGATGATTCTAACAGCAGCGTTGAATCTAAATATATTAAAAGACGTATGGCGTCAATTAATTTGAAAATAGTTTCAACCTAAAACTAATGCATTGTCAAAGTGGGAGGGACTTGTTATGACCTTCTTATATCTTCTAAATTTCGATTGGAGAGAGATGCCTTTGGCTGAATGGATAAACCGTGAACAAAGTGCAATTAGTAGGTGTTAACAGTCTTATAATTGCTATGATATATACAAAACCAGTAGTTAGTAATACTAAAGCAGATGATAAGTACAGTATTCTTTGTAGCATGACATTATTAAGTTAAAAATGTACCTAAGGGGAAACTACTTGATTGTCTAATGATTTAATAAGAAACCAATAACAATAAAACACCTATTAATCTGTACTGACAGATTTTATGTCAGTTGGTAAAACCACAGTGATAGAATAATTAGCTATACCTATACTCCTCCAGAACAGTGCGTACGAGTATTAGGTTTGATAGTATTCAGCTAAGTTACAAAGTGGAATAATTGATAGAATAGATTTTATGATTTTCGTAACTCAAGTCGATGATCATATTCTTTATATACCATTGACAGACCCAACGGTTAGTCATCCTCTCATTTCCCCATCATGATTCGGTCAGTCTAAGACACGACAGTTTATATTTATTCTCTGAGTGCTCTATCAGAGATGGATAGATAATGCCAACATAGTTAATAGCCGAGATGATTCTCATCTATTCATAACACTCCTCCAGAATCCTCAAGGTGTAATTGCTTGTATACCTCCTTAAGCTTGACTACCCCAAGGGGTTTTGTGAGTACATCAGCTATCATCTCATTGGTTGAGACTTGAACCACCTTAATTAGATTCTTCATTACGCAATCTCAAACATACTGATATCTTACCTCTATATGCTCAGTGTTAGCATTCAGCGAAGCCTGTTTGGAGATGGTTACTGCTCCTGAGTTGTCGTTAACAAGGACTGGCTGAAGTGAAGTATGTCCTAAATCGTTGAGCACAAAGGTAAGCCATCAAAGCTGTTTTGAGCAGATATTCATAGCAATGTATTTGGCCTCTGTGGTGGATTGGGCTACCACCGATTGCTTTTTACTCAACCAGCATATTGGATTACTGAAGGCTAGGATCACATATCCAGAGACGGACTTTCTGTCTTCTTTATTGTTCGCGTAGTCTGCGTCAGCCCAGCCTGTTAAGGTTTCCTTGATTGGCTGTTGTTCATACACTAGGCTCTTGTCCTTTGTTCCATTCAGATACCGGAGTAGGTGATTAAGGGCATTCCAATGGCATTTATTAGGACTGATTGAGTACCTGGAGAGCTGATTGATAGTAAACATCACGTCCAGTTTGGTGTGATGAGCAAGGTAGTTAATACTTCCAATAGCTTGTTGGAATGAAGTCACTTGAATGGCATTGTCCGATAGGTTTGAGTTTATTTCATTGAGGAAGTTGCCATTGCAAGGAGTCTTTACTGACTTACAGTCTTGCATTCCAAACTGTCTAAGAAGCTTCACAATCAAGTCGGTTTGATTAATCTTCACCTTGTTCTTACTCCATTCAAGATTGTAACCTAGGTGCTGAGTAGGTCCCTTCTTGTATTTCAATTTGAGAATAGCATTAAGTTTGTTTAAGAAGGTAACAATGGTATCTTCTGATTTACTGATCAGGAAGCCATCGTCAACTTGGATGTGAAGTAGTAGTGACTTATCATTATTGGTAAATAATGACTCGTCAGACTGTGCACTCACCATTCCAAGTCCACTGAGAGTGGTTGTGAGCTTTGCCTTCCACATACGTGGGGCCTGTTTGGTACCATCGAGTGATTTACGCAATCTCCAAACCCAACCTTCCTTGCCCTTTAATTCATACCCTTTAACCTGTTTCACATAAACAAGTGCGTCCATTTCACCATGCAAGAACGCTGTCTCAATATTGAATTGATAGGGGATGTAGTTAAAATTTACTACTCATGTCAACATGATTTTGAATGTCTCATTTCGTCCAACTGAGGCCCAGGTATCATAGTAGTGCAACATGTGTTCCTGATGATTACCTAGCACTACCCATTGGGCCTTGTATCAATATACTTCTCCATGCTCGTTCCGTTTTCGGGTCAGTCTCCACATACCCCCTATTACTTTTTCAGGTTTGGGGGGTATGGGACCAGATCACCTGTCCCATGAGAGGTGAGTGATTGATACTCCGCATCCATTGCTTTTTTCCATTCTGGTGCTTCTATTGGATCGGTTACTGCTTTTGAGTAGGGAACTGCATCTGCAAGCAGGAGGCTATCTCTGTCGGCGATGTTTCTTTTACCAGTGATAATATTTTCTGTGTTGATTGAACTTGAGATATTCCTTGGTGCTTCCTTATAATATGGGACATATTCATAATTCTTTGACAATTCAGGTCTCCCTATGTTTTGGCGAGGACTTGGAACAGGTGGCTGAAATATGCTGTTGGATGGTTGTTCAGCTGGTGATTGAACTGACAGATCAGTCAGTTGAGAATCAGGGAGTCGCAGCTTGATTTTTAAGGAGGGGCCGCTTGGGAGCAGCGGTTCTGGTTGATTCATGGACAGGGTAGGGTTATTCGCTGTTACTGCATAATTGCAAGATACCTTTATATTTCCTGTCTCAAGGTTCAGGAGTCACATACCGTCAGATTACTTTTCAAATGTCAGTGCTCTCAGTACTTCGCCTCTAGGCTCAATCTTTGACACCGGGTTGGGGATCCTTGAAGTCACTTTTATACCAAAAGGAATGAGTTTTTCAAGGTTAACCTCTGTTTCAATGAGGCAGTGCTTGCTGTTCAGTATGCATGCAGGCGTTTTCATCATTAGATGCTTGTGCGGAAGAAGGTTTAGGAGTAGGGAAGCATGGTTTGCGGCTTCATCCCAGTAGGAAACAGGTATGTTTGACTGTCCCAGGAGACACCCTATTTTGGATAAAAGCGTTTGGTTAAATTGCTCGGCAACGCCATTGGTCTGAGGTGACTCAGGGGGACCTCGTTCAAGGGAGATTCCATGACTGGTGAGAAAGTCGACAAATAGTTTGGAACTAAATTCTCCTCCACGATCTGTGTGGAGGTATGCTGGAGTAATATCGAGTTTGTTTTTAATCTCCATTAGAAACGACTTGATGTGTCCCTCTGCCTGACATTTTTTGGACATCAGATATATTCTGTTAAAGCGACTGTAGTCATCAATAAGGACCAGCACATATTTGTGACACTTGCAAGTGGGAGGATTGATCTGCAAGGTATCCATGTTAATTTTTGAAAAAGGTGCATTAGCACATGGCAGGGTCTGAGAATGAGGACAGTTTTTAATCTTAGCTAGTTGACATACTGGGCAGTCTGACGACTGAGTGAATCTTCCTTTTATCTTGTCTTCCTTGAGCAGGAAGCGTATATATGAGTCGGAGGGGTGGCCTAGTGCCAAGTGCCAGTCAAGATTGGAGGTAGGTAGGGTGTAAACCAAGTTCGAAGTCATTGGTAATCTTGAAGCGAAAAGATTGCCTTGTTGGCGAAACGTGTCGACGATTCGATTGTCATACTTGATTAAGAACATATTTGATTTGGACACTAGCTTCATGCCATTATCAACTAGCTGTGAGACAGATAGAAGGTTGACAGGACCGTTGGGGACATAGTAGACAGGGTAAAGCTTGACGCCCTTAAATACTAAGGTTCCCTGGTGAGTAACTCTGACTGGATTTGAGAAGGTATTGATGTGTTTGAGGACTGGAGTGGGATTATCTAGTAGGGTTAAGTCATTTACAACAGTTCTGCCAGCTCCAGAGTCGAGGTATATTAGTCGTTGATGATTTTTCCCAATCATTGCATTGACTTCATCAAATATGAATGCTTCAGAATCTGACTCTGGTAGGCGATTGAGTTCTTTTGAGTCTGATGCAGCATTCAGCGAGGTCAAGTTGGCAGATTGGAGTTTTTCTAATAGTTGCTCAATTCTTTCTATTTTTTTTTGGTGTCTAGTTCCTGGGTAGTATTCCTCCCTGTCCCTTGACCATTATTTTTTCCTTTCCTTTTGTCCTTAGAGCCCTTCTTTTTACGTCCACCTTCCGCTTGATTGTTTTCTTTGGATTTTGACGCTTCGGCTTGTTTGTTTTTGTCAAACAACAGTGCCTGATCATAAGTTGTTTGTCGTCACGAGTGTTCTATTGACACTCTGTCAGTAATGGTGTTCAGATTAAAGGGTTTAATGTCATACAAGGTCTGACATAAACTACTTAATTCCTTATCATTATCGAGACTTTGAAGAAAAAATGCTGCGGCCATACTTGACGATAGGCTCATACTGATTGAGGAGTCGGCGGAGATGGATAGATAGCTGGCATGTATCTTGTGGAATTCATCAACATGTTTTTCTAAGGAAGAACCAGGCTTGTATCTTAGATTCACAAGTTTGTGAAGCGTCCGGCAGATAACAACCACTGAGTTCTTTCCACAGCAGTTCCCTAAGCTGACACAGAAATTGTAAAAGGATGCCTTATTGTTTAAGAGCACCCCTTCGAACTCGGTGCTCACACTGGACCATAGCAGGGTAAGGGCTCCACCATTTCTTTTCCTGAATTTGGTAGTCTTTTTCACATCTTCAGATGGCGGGTCTAATAGATTGTCCATGCCTTTACTGATTAGGTAGTTCTCAAACTGACAACTCCACTGTACCCAGTTTGTACGTGTGAGTTTTGTCATCCTAGCCTTGATTACCTCCTCATCGGAGGAGGCATCATTGACGTCTAATGGGACTTCGGGCATTGACCTAGATGTGAGTGTATTCTAACTCTGGTTTCACAAATATATCAAGCAGTTATACAACTAACTCTCGCTACCATGCAATGAGTAGGTGTTAACAGTCTTATAATTGCTATGATATTTACGAAACCAGTAGTTAGTAATACTAAAGCAGATGATAAGTACAGTATTCTTTGTAGCATGACATTATTAAGTTAAAAATGTACCTAAGGGGAAATTACTTGATTGTCTAATGATTTAATAAGAAACCAATAACAATAAAACACCTATTACTCTGTACTGACAGATTTTATGTCAGTTGGTAAAACCACGTAATGAGATGGAATAATTAACTATACCTATACTCCTCCAGAACAGTGCGTACGAGTATTAGGTTTGATAGTATTCAGCTAAGTTACAAAGTGGAACAATTGCTAAAATAGATTTTATGATTTTCGTAACTCAAGTCAATGATCATATTCTTTATATACCATTGACAGACCCAATGGTTAGTCATCCTCTCTGTGAGCCTTAGAGGTAATTTCATATACCCAAAAGACCACAAATATAAAAAATAACATATTAATATAAATAAAATAAATTTATTTATATTATTAAAATAAAAATAAAAAAAATATAAATATAAAATTATATTAAAAATAAGAAATTAATTATAATTTAAAAATAAAATTACTTTAAATTTTGTAAATATAAAATTACATTTATACTTGAAAAATTTAAGTAAAAATGAAATTTTAACAAAATTGTGAAAAAATAAATAAATTTGGAAAAAAGTTAAATAAAATCTATTATAACTTTTTATCCAATAAATAAACATATAAATTTTATTTCACCATTGGATTCCTCATAAAAAATCAGGTGGGGTCACCTCTGAGTGAAATTTTTGTAACTCAACTCTAAATAAGCTTAAATTAAGTTTTTTGTATTTTCAATACAAAAGTTGAAAATCCTCAAAACCTTAATTTAATTCACACCACATGTGGTGTTAACCATCAATTTTTGTGTTAAAATTGAGGTGTTGTGTTTAGTTTAGAAGTTATGAGGAATTAAAGTATTTTCAATTGAATTCAATTGAAATGTCAAAATGTGCGCGTGTATTACATAAGTGAACTTTGATTTACATATGAGGTGTCAATTATTACTGTATTGTACTGTACAATTGAATTGAATTACATGTGTAAATTATAAGTATAATACATGATGAGGAATTAAAGGAAAAAATAAATTGGAAAGATTAAATTTGGGGGGGGGGAAAGGAACTCCAGCTCTAAGGGGGAGCTAGACCCCCAAAATCCTTTCTGACAGGCGTGGGATGTCAAAATTCACGCAAAAGTTCATCACTTTTGGCCTGGAATTGAGTTACAGGGTCTGTGGACTCAATTGATGATGAGGTTTTGATACCAACTGGGGTAGTTTTAGCTGTTGCCAAGAAGGTAAAACTACCCTTAAGATAAAACAATCATAATAAAAACAGTTTTAACTGGTTTCTACGCCTCTGACACACATTCTGACGTGTTTTGAAGGCTCTAGGCCTGGTATTGCTATAGTAATGGCTGATTTAAGGGTCTAAAATGGCTAAAAATGGCTAAAAATGGCTTAAACCAGCCCTTTTTGGTCTAAACCAGGGTTCAATGATGCCATAATTGGCTTTTCTGTTGTCAGACTGTTTTTCACGACTGACAAGAGTAAATTTTACTTTTGGAGTAAGAGAATTGATGGCTATAAAAGAATGTCTTCTTTGCCCCACTTTTCTCTTCATGTTAGAATCTTTTCCTTTTATTAATTAGTTTAAAACTGTTAAGCCAATCAATCAAAGATTCCAACCACCACTTTTAAATCATTTTAATCCTTTTAACCACGTGAAAAAATCATTATAATCATTGTTTGTAACTCTTATAATCATTTTTACCCCTGAACCACCCCAAAAGTGAATTAAAGCATCTTTCATCACTGTTAACTTTGTCACTTTGTTTCCAAATTCACTCTGGTCACTTTTGGGCGTGTTTTCTCTTTAATATTCCTTTTAAAGACTTTGTTCTTTAATTAATTGCTTGTAGTTCTTTGCTCAATTAATTCCAATTGAAATTGCTCTTGAAGAAATTTCTTTTGTAGCCTTAAAATATCTCTTGTAGAGTATTTTTTGGATAAATCTTTATTGTTGGTAAAACAATAAATTTTTATATTATTGTTTTATACTAATAAAGTTATAAACAATAAAATTGGCGTGTTTTCTCTTAAAAATAATATTTCATACTATTTTTAACTGAATTTTACCTTATACAAATTTTGAGGACAGGAAAAGTACTTGATTTTTAATCAAAGTTTCATATCCACACCTTACATTTGGGGGCCCAGCCGTGATATTTTACCTGTGACATATTTTTTACTCTTTTTAAATCTTTTTTTCTTATATTGAAAAATTTAAAAACATATAAAAAATACTTATAATTCAAAAAAACCCATAAAAAATAATTTTTTTCATATTATAAGTGAGGCTTAAATTTTTATTTCTTTTTTTGAAATATCCTTTTTTTTACTTAATTAATTGGCTTTTTTCATTAATTTTAGTGTCTGACAACGTGGTAAGACAAGAAAACATTGAAACAGCCTCAACAGTAACCAGCATTATCCCTGCCAGTACTGTTAATTCTGATCATAATAGCACTGTTATTGTGACTCAAAATAACCAGCCTGAACCAATATCTTCTGAATTAATTAACTTGGACATAAGTAATACTCTTCAGAAGGCTAAGAATTTGGCCAATAGTAAGTTTTTGACGTAAAAATACTATTTTAAGCCTTTTTTTAACCATAATTATGCCTTCAACCAGGTCAGGAGCCAGCTACAACCCCTCAAGCAGCTCCCAAAAAGGTAATAGACGTGATTATGGCAGAGGCCAACCAGGTACAGAAGGAAAAGGGTCAGTTGATGACTTCCAAACAACTAAAATGGGTCATTCTGAAGCTGATAATACCATTTTACCTTCAAAAAGAGCTGACACCGCCACAACAAGCCTCTGTGGACATATACAAAGCCAGCCACAGTGCATACAACGATGCACTCCAATTCAAGGAGTACCAGATCCTTGCAGACCTGTGGAAGAATTGCATGAATTCTTACCTGACAGTAAGAAAATTCTTGGGCCATCCCAACACTTGCAAATTGCTCAATGGATGGCATCCATTGATGGAGAAGAAAAACATGATGCTTTTGACACTAGAATGGAGGAAAAACAACCCTCCACCAGCCAAACCAGTGCCAAAAACAGCCCCAGTGGCCAGCAGCAGCAATTCCAACGTGAAAAAGCAGCCACAAACTCCAAACAAGGGCAAAGGGAAGGCACCAGCCCCAAAACCTTACAGCCAGGGCTACAGAATCCCAAAAATTCAGCAGGATGCCATGGAAAATGTATTTCAGATGGCCAGAACCATGATGGAATTACAGAAGAAGGAGGAAGCCAGATTAAGGTTCCAGAAATGATTTCTGACATATTTGATTCCATCCCAGAGTTGTATAATGCTATAAATGACGTGAAAAAACATCTTTCTGATAAAAATGACACCATTTGTAACAACATTAAAACAAACAACCTGAGTCTGTGCCAAATTAATGAAACACTTATGTGTTTTGAAAAAGTTTTGAGAACAATTAAAAATTCTAATAATGACAATTCTTCTGCCACTAAAATAAATGAACAATCTGCCATTATTAAAGAATTAACAGATAAATATTCTAAATTCAATATTGATGACATGATTGAAACAATAATTAAACAAGCCATAAATATTATCAAGACAGATAACAAGAAAGTCCTTGATGACATTTCAAATTCATTTACTGAAGTAAAGACATATACCATTGCCTTGAAAAAGTGTTTTGATGCTTCACAAGAAGAAGTATCAAAATTATCAATGAAATTGAATCAAGTCACTGCTGATAATACAAGACAGACAGAGTTATGGCAAGAACTTACACATAAAGAAGACATGTATAAAATTGAAGTAATAAATTTAATACAAAGCTTCCAACATGAATACAGAAATTCCCAAAGGTGTAGCAACAGTAAAATGAATGACATTGAACAATTACTGAACACCTTACCAAGAATGTCTACACCTCTAAATCAAAATGAGGGCACAAGAATTTCAAATCCACAAGTATTGGATCCTGATAATTCACAATTAAAAAATGAATTATCCACTTCTTTTCATAACTTGGAACCATCAATGGGCCAAGCACTCTTGAAAGAAGTTCCAAAACTTAAAGAATGGCCTCACTTCAGTGGTGAAGGAGAGTATGACCATATGGAATTCATTAGAGGTATTGACATGATCAAAGAGGATTTTGAATTACCAGACAGATTGGTAACAGCCAGGTTTAACACCTTGTTTACCAGATCAGCTCACAGATGGTACATCAAAATAAGACAAGCACATGGACACCAGAGTTGGACTTGGTGGAAAACCCAAATCATCAACAAATGGGCAAATGATGCTTGGAGGTTTAAAGTTGAAACAGCCTTTGAATCTGCCAAATTTAATGCTGATAAAGACAAAGCTTTACCATGGTTTTGCCAACAAAAGGACAGATTAACAGCATTATATCCTGACATGTCAGAATTTATGATCCATAGAAAAATTCTGAGACAATGTGGAGGTGACTTAGAGCATGCTGTCAAAAGCAGGACTACTGAACAATCTTCAGCAGAGGATATTATCAATATACTAGAAGAAGTAACCACCAGAACCAAAATTGGTTCTAGTAGGGTGAATCTTAAAACAAGGTTTAATACACCTTGGAAAGATTCTGTGGACAAAAACCCCAAAGAAAATTCTAGTAATATTAAATATAAATCTGCAGATACAGTCAGAAAATGCCATATTTGCCAAAGCACCACCCATTTAGCCAATACATGTCCAAAAAGGGGGAAAATCAATGAAATTGACATTGAAAAAGAACCAGATGTTGAAAAAGAAGACATAATTGAAGACAATTCAGATGATAAGTCATCCATATTCTCTGAATCTTCAAAAGATATAGAAAATATCAATGCCACTTTTGACATCATGGAATCTTATTCCCACTTACCACAATTGAGCAATGGTCAAGTTGATTTATCAAAAGTTCAAGATGCACAACTTATGAAGACAAAACCAAACAGAGGAAAAGGTTATACAGCTGGTAACTCCTGTATAACAGAAGTGGTGATTGACAACAAACCCACCAAACTTTTGCTTGACCCAGGAGCCTTCTGCTCTTGTGTTGGAAAATCTTTTCTTAAGACTTGTGTACCAAATTTTGAAGACCAATTGTTACCAATTGATGGTATAAAATTCAACAGTGCAAGTAACCCAATGAAAGCATTAGGAATCTTTGAGACCAATGTCATATTCCCACACATAAATGGGAATTTAAGGATCACAGTTGAATTTGTTATTATGGAAAATTGCTCTAGTACCCATTTTATATTGGGAAATGACTATTTAATCATGTATGGGATAGATTTACATAATAACAAAGACAGATACTTTACAATTGGAGACAATAAGCGCCAGAAATTTGCCTTTTTACCCTTTAAAAGACAAATTACAGTAAACAAAGTATCACCAGTCAACTTAGAGTTAGAGAAATTCAAGTCTGAACAGCTAAATGAGGCTGAAATAAGCCTTCATCTGACTGATAAGCAAGAAAATGAACTTTCTTGCCTTTTGTATGACCACAGAGGAGCATTTGCTACAGACAAAGAACCCCTGGGAGCAATTATTGGTCATGAAGTTGACATCATTCTTAACATTGAGAGACCTTATCCACCACTCTTAAGAAGACCTGCTTATCCAGCAAGTCCAAAATCAAGAGAAGCTCTAGAAATTCATATCAAAGAACTTCTAGACCTTGGTGTAATAAGAAAAGTAGGCCACAATGAGGAAGTAGAAATAACTACACCAGTCATAGTGGCGTGGCATAATGGAAAATCCAGAATGGTTGGGGACTTTAGAGCTCTGAACACTTACACTGTTCCAGACAGATACCCAATACCAAAAATCCAAATTGCCCTTACTCAAATATCTCAAGCAGTGTATATAACCACTATGGATGCCCTTAAAGGATTCCATCAAAATGTAGTAACACCAAGAGCAAGAAAATACTTGAGAATTATTGTTCATTGTGGAGTGTATGAATACTTAAGGATGCCCTTTGGTATCAAAAATGCACCTTCACACTTCCAAAGAATGATGAATGAAATCTTCCCTGAAGAACTCTCAGAGGGATGGTTAATCATTTACATTGATGACATTATTATCTGTTCAAAGACTTGGGAGGAGCACATGTACAGATTATCAAGAGTTTTGACAAAAATCCAATCAGTAAACATGAAAATCTCCTTGAAGAAATGTCATTTTGGATTTAAAGAACTTAAGGCACTAGGACATGTTGTATCTGGTTTGTCCCTTGGAATTGATAAAAACAAAGTTGCAGCAGTATTGTTAAAACCCATGCCTCAGAATAAGAAGGAAATTCAGTCATTCTTAGGTTTTGCAGGATATTACAGGCAACACATTAAAGACTTTGCATCCATAGCAAGACCACTTTATAAGTTGTGTGACAAAGACACAGTATTTGAGATGACTGTTGACAGAGTCAAAGCTTTTGAGTCTCTAAGAGAAGCATTGACCACTGCTCCACTCTTACTGATGCCAGACTTTAAATTGCCTTTCAAACTGTATATTGATGCATCAGGGGATGGACTAGGTGCTGCACTTCACCAGGTTCAGATCATAAATGACAAACCTGTAGAAGGACCAATATGTTTCATATCCAGGCAAATCAAACCAACTGAAGCCAGATATGGAGCAAGTCAAATGGAATGTCTATGCCTTGTCTGGGCCTTAGAGAAATTGAACTATTTCTTAGAGGGATGTGTTTTTGAAGTAATAACAGATTGTACAGCTGTGAAATCACTTTTGAACATGAAAACACCTAACAGACACATGCTCAGATGGCAAATAGCCATACAAGAATACAGAGGCAATATGACTATTGTTCATAAGGATGGGAATATTCATAAGAACGCAGATGGACTAAGCAGATGGCCATTACCAAATACCATTGATAATCCTGCTTATGTTCCAGAAGAAGCTTCACCACAAATTCCAATAGAAGGAATAAGTGTTACAGACTTGAACACCACCTTCTTTGAAGAAGTCAGAAATAGTTACACTCAAGATAAGAATTGTAGCATCTTATGCCAATTACTTAACAAAGACTGTAAAGACAACTCTCTAATACATGCCTTGGATGAAGTATGGAGAAAATCTTATAATGAAGGGAGATTTCACCTACTGGATGGTATAATTTACCACAGAACCAAGCACACATGTGTCATGACAGTTGTAGACAGGTCATTAATCAATCTTGTACTGAAAGAATGCCATGATAGTCCCTTTTCAGGACATCTTTCTCAGGACAGAACAAGAGAGAAAGTAAAGACCTGCATATGGTGGCCAATGTGGCAAAAAGATGTTGCAGAATATTGCAAAACCTGTGACAGATGCCAAAAGGCAAATAAATCCACTGGCAAAAGACTTGGAAATATGATGAAAATCCAAGAACCAAACAGACCTTGGGAAATTGTCCATATGGATTGGGTAACTGGCCTACCACCAGGAGGTGACAGGAGCTATAATGCTTGCCTAGTAATTGTGGACAGATTCAGTAAAACTCCAAACTTTTTACCATGTAACAAAAATGATACAGCCATGGATACAGCTCTTCTGATATGGAATAGAGTAGTGTCATGGACTGGGATATTTACAAATATCATCAGTGATAGAGATCCCAAATTCACTTCAGCTCTATGGACAAATCTTCACCAATTATTTGGCACAAAACTGTCTTTCTCTACAGCCTACCACCCACAAACTGATGGTCTGGCTGAAAGAATGATCCAAACCTTAGAGGACATGGTGAGAAGATTTTGTGCATATGGCCTTGAATTCAAAGATTGTGATGGATTTACCCATGATTGGTGTACTCTGTTACCAGCACTGGAATTAGCATATAAAACATCAATCCATTCCAGTACCAATCAGACTCCTGCTATTCTAGAAAAAGGATGGAACCCCAAGTTACCCCAAGATTCCTTGAGGAAAGACTTAATTGAAATACATCCCACAGCTGCTAGCTTCAAAGGAATGCTAGACAAAGCTAGAAAGCATGCAGTGAGATGCATGGAGGACTCTTTTGCATATGCTAAAGACAAATGGGATAAATCTCATGCAACTCCAGATTTCAAAGTGGGGGACCTAGTTCTTGTATCCACCACTAACTTCAATAACATCAAAGGATGTAAAAAGTTAAAAGACTCCTTTGCAGGACCTTTTGTGATTAAGGCCCTCCATGGAGAAAATGCTGTTGAAGTAGAGTTATCTGAAGAACTTAGCAATAAGCACCCTACATTTCCAGTAAGCTTGATAAAGCCATACAAATCTAGTGATGCTGAGAAATTTCCCTTGAGGAATAAGATTCCCCAAGTTATACCTCCTATTGAGACATCTGGTACTAAGAAAATAACCAAAGTTCTTAAAGAAAGGAAATTAAGAACCAAGAAAGTAAGGGAATACCTTGTTAGGTACAGTGACCCAACTTGTGAAGATGAATGGTTAGAAGAGAAAGATATACCAGAAGCCACCAAACTCCTGAGGAGATTCAGACACACTAGAAACACCAATATTACAAAGTAATATTCTTTTTTAGGGGGAGGGAATGTGAGCCTTAGAGGTAATTTCATATACCCAAAAGACCACAAATATAAAAAATAACATATTAATATAAATAAAATAAATTTATTTATATTATTAAAATAAAAATAAAAAAAATATAAATATAAAATTATATTAAAAATAAAAAATTAATTATAATTTAAAAATAAAATTACTTTAAATTTTGTAAATATAAAATTACATTTATACTTGAAAAATTTAAGTAAAAATGAAATTTTAACAAAATTGTGAAAAAATAAATAAATTTGGAAAAAAGTTAAATAAAATTTATTATAACTTTTTATCCAATAAATAAACATATAAATTTTATTTCACCATTGGATTCCTCATAAAAAATCAGGTGGGGTCACCTCTGAGTGAAATTTTTGTAACTCAACTCTAAATAAGCTTAAATTAAGTTTTTTGTATTTTCAATACAAAAGTTGAAAATCCTCAAAACCTTAATTTAATTCACACCACATGTGGTGTTAACCATCAATTTTTGTGTTAAAATTGAGGTGTTGTGTTTAGTTTAGAAGTTATGAGGAATTAAAGTATTTTCAATTGAATTCAATTGAAATGTCAAAATGTGCGCGTGTATTACATAAGTGAACTTTGATTTACATATGAGGTGTCAATTATTACTGTATTGTACTGTACAATTGAATTGAATTACATGTGTAAATTATAAGTATAATACATGATGAGGAATTAAAGGAAAAAATAAATTGGAAAGATTAAATTTGGGGGGGGAAAGGAACTCCAGCTCTAAGGGGGAGCTAGACCCCCAAAATCCTTGCTGACAGGCGTGGGATGTCAAAATTCACGCAAAAGTTCATCACTTTTGGCCTGGAATTGAGTTACAGGGTCTGTGGACTCAATTGATGATGAGGTTTTGATACCAACTGGGGTAGTTTTAGCTGTTGCCAAGAAGGTAAAACTACCCTTAAGATAAAACAATCATAATAAAAACAGTTTTAACTGGTTTCTACGCCTCTGACACACATTCTGACGTGTTTTGAAGGCTCTAGGCCTGGTATTGCTATAGTAATGGCTGATTTAAGGGTCTAAAATGGCTAAAAATGGCTAAAAATGGCTTAAACCAGCCCTTTTTGGTCTAAACCAGGGTTCAATGATGCCATAATTGGCTTTTCTGTTGTCAGACTGTTTTTCACGACTGACAAGAGTAAATTTTACTTTTGGAGTAAGAGAATTGATGGCTATAAAAGAATGTCTTCTTTGCCCCACTTTTCTCTTCATGTTAGAATCTTTTCCTTTTATTAATTAGTTTAAAACTGTTAAACCAATCAATCAAAGATTCCAACCACCACTTTTAAATCATTTTAATCCTTTTAACCACGTGAAAAAATCATTATAATCATTGTTTGTAACTCTTATAATCATTTTTACCCCTGAACCACCCCAAAAGTGAATTAAAGCATCTTTCATCACTGTTAACTTTGTCACTTTGTTTCCAAATTCACTCTGGTCACTTTTGGGCGTGTTTTCTCTTTAATATTCCTTTTAAAGACTTTTTTCTTTAATTAATTGCTTGCAGTTCTTTGCTCAATTAATTCCAATTGAAATTGCTCTTGAAGAAATTTCTTTTGTAGCCTTAAAATATCTCTTGTAGAGTATTTTTTGGATAAATCTTTATTGTTGGTAAAACAATAAATTTTTATATTATTGTTTTATACTAATAAAGTTATAAACAATAAAATTGGCGTGTTTTCTCTTAAAAATAATATTTCATACTATTTTTAACTGAATTTTACCTTATACAAATTTTGAGGACAGGAAAAGTACTTGATTTTTAATCAAAGTTTCATATCCACACCTTACACTCTCATTTCCCCATCATGATTCGGTCAGTCTAAGACACGACAGTTTATATTTATTCTCTGAGTGCCCTATCAGAGATGGATAGATAATGCCAACATAGTCAATAGCCAAGATGATTCTCATCTATTCATAACACAAAGAATCTTGATTAACTTAGCCTTTTAGGGAACACTATTGCAAAGTTGTATGACACTCAGGACAGCATATGATCTGAAATAGGCTTCTGATTTCTAATGAAAAGTTAGAACTCTGAAATTACAAAAGAGAATACAGAACTGAAACGCTAATGATTGAAAATTACCCAAGGCTTTATTGCCCCATTAGTAAATTTTGGTGAAATGCCAAATTTAGGAAACCACATATATGGATGATAAAGACAACTGAAGTGAGAGTTATTATCAAGACCAATAACTAAATGTTTAAAATTCCACTTACACCATAGCTTCTCACTTATTAAGCAAAATATAATCTATTGCTTTAACAAGACAACAAAAACCTTTGCAAGACGTTACATCCTCATCCAGAAGCTTTGGCAAAATTCCAAAAGCGGGATTACACATAACAATGATTACTGCAGCAAAAGTCAATTTCCAAGCCCAAGAATTAAGCAACTGCAATTACTTTTGCAATATACCATTACCTTATCATACCTTATCAAGCAAAATCTATTGTATTCACATCACTTGTGTATCAAAGACAATGAAACAGATGATAACACAAATGCATATAAATGTTACATACAGTACATTTTAATGCTGTGCCCCATCCAGACCAACTTGAACCAAACAAAATCTTAATAACGCAGAAATTTTGTCGACTAAAAAGCATAAATAATGTTGAAAGGTCGCAAACCTACCCATGGATTTGAAATTGTTCTAATTTCAAGCATCCTTGAAGAGGTTAGCAAACAGCAAAAATCAACCTACAAAACAAATGGTTTATTTACTGATGATCTTGATGACAATGATAATATGCAGCTTCCTACCGATCTTCCACCTGGGCAGATTTATGGCTTTCAAAGGTGCATGGCTGGGCTTCTGGTGTCTTGGATTGATAGCAATGACACTAAGGAGGTCAAACTGGAACTCCTGGAAAATACCAATTGCTCTAACTAAAACCTTACAAGCAGGAAGCAAATAATACGCTCCAGTTAGAATATCTAAAAGCGTGCATGAAAATACATACATTGGTGTTTATAATCCTCAGTGTACAGCATTCTTAGTACTAGTGAATGAAACTTGTGTTGAATACTCAAACAAATCACACGAATTTGGATTTGGTGTTGTGATTGATCAAAAAGACAAAGCTCACCAGATAGGTAATAATAATGAAACTATACTTTCCTGGACAGTGTGCCACAATGAGTGGAACCCGTAGGTTAGTGTAGGAGCAACAATGTCTGGATTTATGAATACTAAATGCAACCTCTAAAAAACCTGTGCAGTAACGATTACAAGTGAATTTTGATGTTACTTACATTGTTAGGAAAAAGGGGTCATCAAGTAATTTCTTCGGAATTTTCCAAATTGGTCGCGAGATAGGAGTTTCAGGTCCACTAATTGACTGGGATGAAGATAATGAATAATGGGTTGTGCTGGTAGGCAGCAAAGAATTTTACAGTCGTCTACTATTACTAATACCAATTAATGATGTAGGTCACTGGTGTGAGCCTTTCATCGGGACAACAGTCTATGACAACATCCACTACTAATATCCAGGGTGACGACAAAAAGAGAAACATCATACGGAGAGTGTAAGCATGTACCCCTGAGTTAGCTTTATGCCACGGTTTGAAGCCCAGTCCCCCTAACTGACAATAAAATCCTTTCAGTCCCACAAAGAAATCAAGAATGGAATTCAATCAAATGCAGGAGTCTCCAATCCAATCTTGCAGCAGGAATTTCGAAAATACGCCTGAAAAGAGGAAACAATCAGACAGCCAAGGCAATCAGTCAAATGTTGATGAAGAACCTGTTATCAAGCTAGAAAAAAATTTCAATGCTAAACAAAAAAGAGAAAACAGTGAAGATGGAGAAATTAGTGAAGTAGGCTTATATCAGGATGTCCATTTTAAAAACAATTATGAAGAAAAGCAGACTTACAAGTCAATTGTTTCAGATGCTCGAAAGAGATTAAAAGTTACTCATAGGGCCTGACACATTGGTGCAAATTCAGGGGAATAAGGAGATACTTACCTGCAGAAATTGTATATTCAAAACAATACATATATTAGTATGGATCTATTGTACTGCTGCGCCCCTTTTTTCTGTTTGTAGAAAATTATAGACAAAATTTAAATTAGAACCAAAGTTTTGTCATCTAAACTGAATATATATATATATATATATATAACCACATCAAAGTCATAAACCCTGCTCAAGTTGCATAATTAGCCCACTTCCAATCTTGATGGCTCTGAATTCTGTCCAACGAAAAAATGAGTTCAATCTCAAAAAGTAAGCAAGTTGGGGCTTTTAATACACTATGGTTAAAACCCCTCGTTAATACCTTCCATTTTAATAGCATGGTCCACCAGGGACTGGCAGTGGCAGTTCCTGAAAAAAATTCTCAAAAACATATCTACGACCGCTTCCTGTGGGAATTTTCATTGCGGCTTGGTGATTGTAGTGATATTTGCGAAGCATGTGGGGCTTTGCATTGGATGGGGGAAAGGAATAGGGCTGACTTGACAAAAGAAACCTCAAAGCATACAATATGTTGTCAACAGGGGTCAATTCAGTTGCCTCATGATACCGTATCAAAAACGAGTTTACACCCTTTCTTACTCAAAATGTTCTTTAATGGGTATAAAAGTAAGTATTCTAATTCAAACTACTCCCTTGATCTTGAATGACACTTGTGACCTTATACCTACAGCTGGAAAAGTGTTTTGTGCAAACTCGCGGGCCTATAATAATAGCCTGTCATTTACATCACTAGGTGTCCATTTTGATGAAACATTTCAAGGCCGTGGGCCTTACTGTTTCAGAGTCAGGGGTGAGTTGCATCACAATATCGGTTCAATATTCCCCATGAAAGAAGATGACACAAGGTTTGCTCAAATCTTTGTTGTTGGCGATGGGCAAGAGGATGAAGTGAAAAAACGAATAAAAAACAGTGGACAAGATCTTGACCACAATATTTTGAAAGAATGGCAAAAGTTCCTGTCATCGAATAACCCATATGTCCAAACATATCGTGTAGCAAAAGAAATTAGTGGTGACAATATAGAACAAACGTTTTCACTTAAGACATTGGAAGGAAGGCAACTCAATCGATCAACTTACAATTTACCAACAGTAAGCCAAGTAGCTATGGTTGTCAAAGATGCAGACAAAACGCATGCACCCCATGATATTATACTACATCGTGTCAGTGGTTTTCTTCAACACATTCATCATTACCATTCCGCCTATCTTGCATTGCGCTACCCAATCCTTTTTCCTTATGGAGAGCAGCATTGGCACCCAAATGCCCTTCAAATTAATTTCCATAAGAAATTTTTTGATTTCTTGAATATCATGGAGAAGGCTAACTTTCTTTGTGTTAATAGTTAAATCTTCAAAGGTTAGCCAAAGCGAGTGGTATGCATACCTCCTTTTTGACCAGAAGGATGTTATTTCATTACCGCTGCGCAGTAAAAGGCTCTTCCAGGAGTTTGTTGTTGATTTATATCTCTGTGTGAGAGGTCAAGGTTGCGATATATTAGATCCAACCAAAGGAAATTAAAAGTTGATATGTATCAGGCCTTAACAGAAACACTTGAGGGTGAAAGAGATGTGAATGGTAAGAAAATAGTATTACCATCAACTTTCATAGGTGGGCCGCTGGCTATGACCCAGTTGTACCAGGATGCGATGGCCTTGGTAAAACATTTCGGAAGACCATCTCTCTTTATTACAATTACAGAAAACCCAAAATGGCCAGAAATTTAAGCCACATTGAAGGGCAATGAAACTCCATCCAACCATCCTGATTTGGTTGCACCCGTCTTTCAGTTAAAATTAAATGTATTATTTCAGGATTTGACAGTAAATAAACACCTTGGAACAGTGCTATCTTATGTTTATATGATCAAGGTCCAGAAGAGGGGTCTTCCTCATGCCCATATCATAATGATCTTAGCTGAGAGCAGCATTCCAAAGACAGTTAGGGATATTGATGCATTAGTTTGTACAGAGATTCCCAATCAAGAGCAAGAAACTGACCTTTTCTCAATTGTAACAAAAACTATGTTACATGCCCCTTGCAAAGAAGGCTTGCGTTGTTGGAGCAATTGTGGATGCAAATGGGGTTATCCAAAGCCATATGCAGCAGAAACATCAATTTCCAATGATGCATACCCCGTATACCCCAGGCGCCAAGGGTCTTCGTTCAAATGTGGGTCTCATGTATATACAAATCAGGATGTCATACTTTATAACAAATACCTTTTGCTGAGATACCTTGGGGTTTAAAAGCATTGAAGTATCTTTACAAATAGATTTGTAAAGGGGAGGACAGGTCAGCATTAAATTTGGAAGCCAATGATGAAACAAATTCATTTGTCAATGGCCGCTACATTGGACTATCAGAGGGTAATTACCATCTTAGAACTAACAATCTCCTTTTGAAATAGTACTTATATATTGTATAGCCTTGTGGAGGTTGTTTCAGTCTCACATGTCGGGGCGAGAACCTGCTATCCAGAGGCTATTTCTGCACTTGGAGGATAAGCAGGTGCAATTCAGAAAATTGTTACAGGTTCTGCCAAAAAGACAACACTGACTGAATTATTCAAGCTCAATTGGTGTAATGCAGTGGGGAAGGGAATTTATGCAAGGAAACTATTGTATCATGAAGTGCCACAATATCTTTACTGGTGTAGGAAAAAAAAAGAATGGGTGGGAAGAGTCAAGTCTCAAGGCTCAATTGGGCGTTTGTTTTTTGCTAAAATTTCAGAGGGTGAGCGCTATTATTTGCATTTGCTCTTGTTACACCGGCGCAATGTTCAGTCTTTTGAGGATTTGCGAACATTTTGAGGCACTACTTATTCAAGCTACAGGCAAGCAGCAAATGAAAGTGGGCTTTTGCTCTCAGATAATGACTAAAGGTTATGCATTACTGAGGCTGGGGAGTTTATGACTGGGAAAGATTACGGGAGATGTTTGTAATGATTCTGTTTCACAGTCCGCCCTCAAATACAACACTTGTGTTTCAAGAGCAAATGGAGCTTTTGTCAGATGATTGCCAATCTAATTTGCAAAGAAAGGGAATAATTGAGGAGCCATCAGAAAAAGATGCCACAGCTACTGTTTGTATTTGCTTAAAAACGAGCTTGATTTACACAATAGAACTTTTCATCAGGTTGGGTTGAACATTGATTTGTCTAATCTCACCACTTTCAAGTCAGCTGATCACCGTATATAGGCTCCAGAAGATAAAATTCTTGAAGTTTGCAATGCAAATACATTGCCTGATGAGCAGAAGATAATTTTTGAAAAATTCAAGAATGTAATTGCTTCTCCAGCACAAAGTCTGGGATTTTTGGATGGTCCTGGGGGCTCTGGAAAGACATATCTCCTCAATTGCATCTTATTGGAATGTGAAAAGCTCAAGCTAAATGTGGCCGCGGTTTGTGCTTCAGGAATTGTGGCACTACTTTTATTCAATGGGACAACAGCTCACTCAGCGTTTGGAATACCATTGAATGTTCAAGAGGACTCAACTTGCAGTTCGTTGCCAAGTGATCAAAAAGCTTGATGTGATTATTTGGGATGAGATAGCAATGCAAAACCGGTATGCTGTCAAAGCAGTTGATTGCTCACTTAAAGACTTGAGGAAATCTGAGAGACCTTTTGGGGGAATTTCTGTGTTGTTTTCAGGGGAGTTCAGGCAAATCTTGCCTATTATAAAAAATGGGAATATCTATGACCAGGCTGTGGCATGTTTGAAGAAGTCATATATTTGGAGGCTATTAACACAATATTCGTTAACACAGAATTTGCGGTGTGAAGCCAGAAGCGGAATTGTTAGTAAGGGTGCCAATTATTTTGCAGTATGGCTGAAACAACTTGGTGATGGGGCTTTGCAACAATGTGATATAGAAAAAGTCAAACTGTCTCACCTCAAATTCCAATTCAGAGAAAGTTTGGATTCCTTGAAACAAGCGTTAACTGATAGAATAAGAGTGTACTTTTGGAATAAATTACAAAGGAAGATAGTTTACGAATATGAATATAAAGTATATTTTAATGTTTTACAAAAGATGACTATCCAGCAGTCTGTGTCCCTTCTATTACTATCGTGAGGTATAGTATTTATAGTAAGAGCACATGTGTTTGATTAAGATCACTACGTGATCCTGTTGTCACTGTTTGACGACAGTTCTAGACAGTAGTTTCTGCTACGTCGGTGAATTAAGTCTGTAGGTATGGATCAGAGTTAGTTTCTGATCTATGCCTTGCTACCTACGGTAGTTTTGTATGTTTTGGGCTAGGATAGAACTAACCTTGCCTCTTTGTGGCATTGTTTTTCAACACCCCCCCCTCAATCCTAGTCTCAAAACTCTCAAAGCCTGTAGAGCCCTTTGTAAGACCGATCTCGGTACTGCTTTAGTCAAGAAATCTGCCAGTATGTCCGATGTTTGAGCATAGCAAAGCTCAATGAGCTGGTTTTGTATTGCCTCTTTCACGAAGTGAAGTTGAATGTCCACATGTTTCATTCTCTTCGTGTTGAGGTTGCAATTACCATTGGCAGTTTTAATGCAGCTCTGGTTGTCTTCCCACACTGTGATGGCATTGTCGAAGTGAAAGATGCCTGCCTCTTGGCACCACTGCTGGAACCAGAGTAGTTCTGAGGTCAAATCGCAGAGCGATTTGTATTCTGCCTTGGCAGTTGAGATTGATACCGACGGCTGTTTTCTTGTTTTCCAGAAAATTAAGCAGCCGTGTAGTTGTGCCAGGTACCCAGAGGTGGAGCGACGCGTTAGGTGGCAATTGCCCCAGTCAGCGTCAGTGTAAGCAATTAACCCTGGATTTCCTTTTCGGTTGTAATGTAGTCCCAATTCTTGCGTCCCACGCAAGTACTTGAGGACGTGGAGAAAGGCCTTCCAGTGGAGTGTTCCCGGTTTTTCCAGGTACTGCAATAGATTACTCACAGCATGAGACAAGTCTGGACGAGCCGCAGTACTAAGGTAGTTGATGCTACCAACTGCACTTCTAAAGTTAATTCCCATGTTTTCGAATGCCTTTCTCTCATCGTCAGTGGCTGGTGTGAGATGATCATTAGGTACCAGTGGGGTGTCGACGGTTTTGCAGTTTTGCATACCGTAGAGATCTAGTAAAGAATCGATGAAGTGTTGCTGGTCGAGGGTGATACAATCATCCAATTGATGGATTTTTACCCCCAAGAGTAGATCAGCTGGACCAATGTCCTTAATATCGAATTCTTTACTGATCTCTGTTTTAAATAGTTGAACGTTTTCTCCAAAGATTGCCATATCGTCAACATGAACATAGATCCATAAGATATCAGGCTTCTTTCGATGAAAGACACAGGGATCCAGCTTGCAAGTGTTAAAGCCAACACTATACAGCCAGTCCTTGAGTCGATGATACCAGGCCAAGGGGGCTTGTTTGAGGCTGTATATGGCCTTTTTTAACCTTAGGGAATATCTACGACAATCAATCTCCAAACCCTGAGGAATGGACAAGTAAACTGTCTCTGTCAAGGGAGCATTCAAGAACGCACTTTTCACATCTATTTGATGAAACTGCAAGCCATTAGCGCAGGAGTGAGCAATCAGTGCTCTCAGGGAGCTTAATCGCCCTGTTGGGGCGTATGTTTTATCAAAATCCACTCCAGGTGTCTGAGTAAATCACTGAGCACAGAGACGTGCTTTGTACTCCACAGTTTGGTGAAGATGGTCCCTTTTTAGTTTAAACACCCATGTTGTACCTACCAGCTTGTAGTCGCTTCTAAGATCCATGATGTCCCAAACCTTTAGTTCGTTCATGGACAAGAACTCCCTTCTTATGGCATTTGCCCAATCGTTTTTCTCTTCACAATTTAGGGCAAGCTGATATGTTCTTGGAACATTGGATGTCATAATGAAGGTTTTTACCCTTCTCAAATAAGGCAGAATGTGAAGTGAATCTAGATTGGAGGTGATTAGAGTAGGATGACGTGGACCAATAATTTCAAGGCGATGGGTCCGGATGTTGCTCTCCTCCTGCTGCTGATCGGATGGATCTTCATGATTCATTGAATGATTGTCGATAACAGGAAGAGCAGAGCTGTTGGGAGTAGAAATATCTTCCCTGGACGATTCTTCAACAGGCACCTCAGCATTCTCAGAGCACTGATTTTCCACTGTTTCAGTGCTAGTTGAAGTTGCCTTGTCGACTGGTTCTGTGATGAGGCTGACATTTTGGTCAGTGTGTTCATTTTTGACGTTCCAGGTTGGTGACTTTTTCCCTCCCGCAACAGCTGGAAAAATCTTTTCGTTAAAAGTGGCATTTCTGGTAACAGCGACTTTTAAGTCGGAAAGCCTTAAAACTTGGTACCCCGTATTACCATTCTCAAAACCAAGAAGAACCCCTTCTTGTCCAGGAGGGGCCAACTTCCAGTCTTGTTGTCTTTTAAGACTGCAGATGACAGTCTGACATCCGAAGGTTCTAAGTTTGGTCAACTTGACAGAAGAATTGGTCCCAAGAAAATAGGGAGATTTATCTCCTCTCGAAGCGGTTGGTGACAAATTAGAGAGAAAGACGGCAGTGTTTACCACTTCTGCCCAATATTGGTTGGGCAAGTTTGAGTGGTTCAAAAGGCAACGAGCCTTCTCCAGAACCGTACGGTTTGCTCTTTCGGCAAAGCCATTGTGTTCTGGTGTCTCTGGAGGTGAGAAGATGTGCACGAAACCACACTCAGTGGAGAGGTTTCCGAATTTCTGATTAAGGAATTCACCTCCTCTGTTGGATACTAATTTCTTTATTTTTCTGTCATGGTGATTCTCCACGTAGCTTTTAGCAACTACAAACTGATCAAAGCTGTCGGATTTTTTTGCAAGAAACCTAATTATTTTGTATGAGGTGGCTTGGTCCACAATAGTGAGCAGAAAACAAGAGCCAGAGATAGATTCAGGAGTAATTGGCCCAACTACATCAATATGTATGGTATCCAAAGGGTACTTAACTGGTTCAAAATGGTCAAGAAATGGAAGTCGACGAGATTTGTTAGTCTCACAGGTTAGACATGAGTGATTTGGATTGGGTAGACCAAGGTTTTTCAGCACAGAGGGACCGGGATGTCCTAGACCGCAATGCCAAAGGTTTGGATCGACCGAGGTGAGTAGTGTTCTGGGAGAGTTGTAGGTGATGTACATCAGTCTGTCACGAATCTCTCCTTCAAGAAGTATTCTTCCTTTGGAGCTGAGACAAAAGGCGCTATCTGTTCGTTGAATGGTTAGCTGGTCTTTGAACAGTTCTAACATGCTGATCAGGTTGCACTTAAGTTTAGGAACAAACAGACAGTTCTCAAGCTTAAGTACTTTGCCTTTACACTTCAGTTCTGCGTTACCTATTCCCAGATCTAGGAGATCACTCTGTGAGTCTCCTGTGGCAACTTTGGATCTGATATTTTTAAACGAGTTGGGAAAAAAATTAGGTGAATTGAACATATGGTGTGTAGCACCACAGTCAACGATGACTTGATTGCGCATAGGAGACATAGGACCTCCTATTGTTGTTAAGGCTTGGGCAATAGAAAGATGAGACCTAGCATTCTTTTTACGTTTCTTTTCTTGTTGAGATGGTCTTAAGTGTGGGTTCTCAGCCCAACAGTCTTCTTTTTTGTGAGTGTTACATCTGTGGTTGTGTTTGCCATTGCTGCAGTAGAAGATAATCTTGTGTGGTTCTTCAAAGGAGGTAATCAAAGCAGAGGAGTTGTGCTCCTTTTTTGCATTGGAGCTGTTACTGTGATTGATATGGCTAGCAAAGTCTTGAAGCCGTGACAGTATCATCATGGGTTTTTCAATTATATCTTCGTTGAAGGTAAGAGTCTCAACAAACTGGCTTAATTGAGGATTACCTCCTAGCTTTCCCAGCAAGGAGTATGAGAGTAGTTTGTTCGGAACTACGATGCTAACTGCGTCTAACTCCATCATGAGTTTTCGACAGTTATCAATGTAATTTTGCAAATTCCCATCATAGAAACAGCATTGCCAATCCATCCAAACTCATCCCCTATTTACGGCGCGTTTGGAGGCATACTGTTCTGAGATCTTTGTCCAAAGTAAATGTGAATTTTCAATAGTTTCAGAGTTCACTACTTCTCTGAATACTCTTTTGGTGATTCTAATGGTGATCAGGTTGATGGCTTTAAAGCTTGCCTTTTTCCATTTGTTAATGGAGCTGGTTGAGGTGTCGTTGGATCTGGCATTTTCGCAGACGTCGAGTAGGTCTCTGGACCTTAAGTAAATTTTCATCCTCATCTGCCAATGTCCATAGTTTGTTCCATCTAGGACGGGTATGGTGGAGATATCTTTGATGTCTCAAGATTTGTCATTCATTTTAGTAATCTACCTTTTTGCAATTTATAAGTGCTGAGAGACATCGAGACTGTAAATCTGATAGAATAAGAGTGTACTTTTGGAATAAATTACAAAGGAAGATAGTTTACGAATATGAATATAAAGCATATTTTAATGTTTTACAAAAGATGACTATCCAGCAGTCTGTGTCCCTTCTATTACTATCGTGAGGTATAGTATTTATAGTAAGAGCACATGTGTTTGATTAAGGTCACTACGTGATCCTGTTGTCACTGTTCGACGACAGTTCTAGACAGTAGTTTCTGCTACGTCGGTGAATTAAGTCTGTAGGTATGGATCAGAGTTAGTTTCTGATCTATGCCTTGCTACCTACGGTAGTTTTGTATGTTTTGGGCTAGGATAGAACTAACCTTGCCTATTCGTGGCATTGTTTTTCAACATTAACAACATTTGTTTATGGAGACCTTGATAAGGTTTTATCTATGGGAACAAGACAAATGGTAATGTAGTACTTTGAATGCCGTGGAGTAGTTACACCCTTGAATTCGAGTGTCCATGACATAAACTCATTATTATTGGAACGACAAACGTCACGGAAATACGTTTCACGTTCAATTGACGTTTGTCATGAGAATTCTTTGAATGATGTGCCTGTGGAAGTCTTGAACAGTATTCAAGTGCCTGGGTTTCCAAGGCATAAAATTGACTTGAAGCGAATGACACCAGTTATCCTCTTACGAAATCTCAACATTGCCAAAGGTTTATGCAATGGCACAAGGCTATTAGTTTGCGAAATAAGACCACATGTGCTTGTTTGTACCGTCATAACAGGTTGGAACAAGGGAAATTCAGTTCTTTTACCAAAGATCAAGTTGCACCACGAAGAAGATGAAAGATATGGTTTTTGCTTCAGTAGATATCAATTTCCGATTGAATTGGCATATGCAATCACTATCAATAAGGCACAAGGCCAGTCATTTAAGCATGTAGGAGTATACTTGAGTACAGATGTATTTTCTCATGGACAAATGTATGTGGCGCTCTCGCGAGCACGTAGCAAAGAGAATGTTTTGGTGTGTGGGCATGGAAAGGCAAATGTGCAGTCAGTAACAAATGTTGTTGTAAAGTCAATTGCACATTAGTTTAAACTACCAGTTCCCTTGTACTGCAATACACAATGGTAATATTTTCACTCTTTTGGCAAATCGGTGAAGCCGATCCTGAACTCTAGTCACGAATAAAATAGAGAGAGACAATAAAGGAATTTTAAGTAATAATGTTTGACAAAAGAAAGTGATAGAGATAGACCCGATGAGTTTCATCGTAAAGTAAGTGTTGGCCCCTTTTAAGGGCATCACTCCTGTCATTTGTGCACCGCGATTTTTATTTGAGGGCATGTGCTGGACAGTGTCCATGTCTTTGCTGGTCTGAGTAAGCGTGACTCAATTAGTACTCAGTTTTTCTTATTTGCTTGTGCTTTTGCACTGGGTTTGAGATTAAGCTCACTTAACCCTCTTTGGGTCGATATTTCTACAAAATGTGCAATTCGTAACAAACATTGTTGTAAAGTCAATTTCACATTAGATCCAGCTATTGCTTGACTTGTACTGCAAAATATTATGATTATTTTTTACTCCTTTGACAAATCGGCGAAGCCGATCCCGAACTCTAGTAAATACGTAAAGGGCGCATAACAAGGAAGCTTTAAAGAAGCCGCTCATGCTCGTGAGTAGCCGCCAGGGAAGGATGTGTCCATCTGCTGTTCCTACGCGTTCCTAAGGTCGGAGCCCGTGCTTTGCGGAGTTGATTTCGGTGTTGGCTGTCGTCGCAGACAAATGCGGGATCGGATTGTCTTCCATAACCAAAGAAGCTTGATTTATTGGGAACCTTGGATAAAAAGCACCAACCACTTTTGCTTTGTGACTTGCCCGTGAATAGCTTTTCTAGCTTTCCGCTACAGCCCAACTTGTGAAGGTACGTATCTTTTCATTTCAGTTCCTCAAAAAAAATGTTCCTCACCAGTTTTTTGATACTTTGATATTCGAATATTTGGTTTCCTAAGCTTATTGGCGCTTGTCACCTTGGATGTTCTGGCTTAAAATCATTCCTTCCACGCTTCTGGTCCGTCACATACTCTTGATGGCTTTTGTCAGCATGCTCGGGTTGCTTTTCACGAGGGTAAGGCAGCCTTTGCTTTCGAAAAAGTCGTGAGTCTTTGTTGTTGAAAAGCAATGAGTCAGAAATTTCTAACGCCTTGACTTTCAATTTCGTTTGCTTTTGGCTTCATGTCAGAAGTATAAGAGCTTAAAAGATTCTGGCACGGTTAAACTACCCTCCTTTTTCCCTTACAGAAAATTTAGTTTATTGCTGATTTTACTTTGAAAGAGAAAAAGAAATAAAACAAAACCACATAAAATACAAAACAGCAAGATAGAAAGATCTGAAGCAGCAATTTTCGACAATGCTCGGTCCGCAGAAGTTCTTTTTAGTTTTCTTTGGGTTACTTCCCAAATTTTGGTTCATCTTTGGCGAAAATGAAGACCCGCAGTCTTCTTTCAGATTAGATCCATCAGTCATTCAAGAAGCCGCCAAGTCCAACGGCATCTTAGATCCAGCCAATCCAAAAAACTTCGCCAAGTCACCAGTCTCGGCAAACAATTTCGTAAGCTTCGTTCTCCCCTCCTGAGCTTCAATATATGTTACTCATCAGATGCCCCTCGACATAGATCAATTTATGTGTAGGGGCTAAAGTAACGAATGGCGAGCAAATCAAAGAGGGCTCTTGTAATCCGACCCCGATGGGATTTCTTCCAAGCAACACACACATGCCCTCTGTCAAAATGTCAGTTTCCTTCATCTTGGACAGAGATCTGCTTACAAGATTTGTAGCCATAGAGGGCTGACTTCCCCTGCCAATAAAAATGGTTTGTCTCAGTGTGAGACCAAATCGTAAAAGTAAACTGAAGGCATGCGAAGATTTCAATATAACTGTGGCGTTGAAAAATATCCAAATAGGTAAGGCCCTTCAAGATACGTATCACGAGCCAAAAGGGAAGATCTCTCGTTTTAAAGTCTGCACAAAAATCTGACATGATCTTCGGTCAGGATTGTTTACCTCGCCACCCAACACCTATTACCTTGCCCCACAATTTTTAAACCCGGATGGATTTATTAAAGGACATCTTCACGTCGTTGCTCAGCTCGCAAGACGGCATGAACACTTTGATGCTCAAATTGTAAGTAGAGTTGATGAAAAATTCTTATAGTCTTTTGACTATATTTTAGCTTTCTGATCTTGACCCCTGCAATTATGATCACCCACCACAATGAAAAGTTTGCATTTTTCGAGGGCATTTCAGAGCCAGCCATCGGCGGTAAAGTCAACGTAACTGTCTCAGGGGGTTTACCAAACGGTATTTGTAAGTCGGCTTATCCTTCACTTTCGAACTGTAGCCAAAGAACAAAATCCCCAGCTTAGACTTCGTAGATTAATTTGTTACTCAAAACAATCTTTAGACCGCATCTCAACAATAACCACTGCCATGAATCACCAGACAGTCGCTCTTCCAGTGGCACAGCGCGGTGCCGTAGATGATGCGTTAGTTATTTGCAATCTTCTCTTTTTTTGTAATATTCATCCATCTTAAACGCCTTACTCATCAAAAAACTCAATCTTTTAGAGTCTATGTTAAAGTTGGAACGGGCGTCAGCTCAGATGACATTGATGGAAGTATAGATTCTATTAGTCAAGAGTGTCAAAAGGCGAAAGGGGCAAGGAAAGAAAGTTGAAGCCAAAAACAACGGAAACTCTAAGTAGTATTGTCATCGACTCTTCGTAGCTGAGAATTTTAAACGGTTTACTAGTATTCCTTGCAACTATATGTATCAAAATTTTAATTTAAACTGAATTAATAGGCCAATATACTGTTAAACTTTTAGAAACTAAAGGTTTATTTCGTAAGCAATTTAGTCTATGTAACTAGCATAAACATAGTCAGATAATTGGTACCTAAAGGTGGAACACCAAGTTTATTAGTGCTCTTGAATATGACAACGGGGTAGGACAACAAGATAAGAGAATATAAGTCAGAGACGTATTCGAAGAAGGAAATCAATATCAAGCAAAGTTTAGTTTTTATGATACTGTCTCGTTAAAGCAGACTGTACAGGTTCTTATACATACATCGGATGCCCTTTAGTAAGTACAAAAGTGGTTTTCCTTTTGAGCTTATGTTTTTTCAGCATATGGAAATTTGTCCAGGAGAATTTATTTATCATTCTCATCAGATCATTTGCATGACGCTGGGATCTGGATGTTTACAACAGATTCAGCTATCATTTTATTTTGCATATTCTGTTTCTGGGAGTTTTGTTGATGCTAAGATTTTATACCTGAATGCAAATCATCAATATGCTCCTTAGGTCAATATTGTTTGTGCATGTCTTTTATCAGGATTCAAGTGTTCTTTGAGGAGAGTTTCAATGCACTCTTCTTGGTGTGTTTCAACATATACCTCTTTGAAGGAAAGAAAAAGGTTTGAGAACAAAATTTTTCTTAAGCTAAAAAGTAACATCTGAAGATTTTGTAACAAACTGAAAGGTTTATATCAGGGGGTGTCAAAGCTACCAAATCCCACACTCAAACCCAGAGTTTTTTTGCTTCCAAATTCCACATTAACTTCTTGGGTTTGGGAAATCCCACAATCCCATTTCAGGATACTAAAATCCTGCCTTTAGCTTCACTTAAAGTACCATTCTTTTGACACACACCTCAGTAAGTGCATGTTAAATTGAATAAAAATTCCCCCCTCTTGCATAAAATCTGAATACCCTGGTCATTCATTAAAGTATTTGATTTCAAATTTCATTGGCTATTGAAATTTCCTTTATTTACAATTCCAAAGGCATTGCAAAGGCTACCTTTTACTACAGAAATTAAAATCACTGAAGTTCATTGATGCTTTCAACTATGATAGTGATTCTGATATCCAGGAAGATATAACCTTAGTAGATATGATAAAATCACAAAGATACATCAATCCTCATAGGAGATATCCATCACATTACATGTATACAATAAATGATTTAAAAACATTATCATCTGAAAGGTTTCACCAGCTTTGTTGGACAGCACATAGCTAATTTGAAAAATTGGTCACACAAATTCAAGATAATTGAGCCTTTCAAGATTCATTGCCAAAAAAACACAATCCTGCCATACAATTGGCTGTGGCACTATCAAGGTTATGATCAAATGGAAATAGGGCTGCTTTGGGGAATATTGGAATGTTGTTTGGAATTATCCATGTGGATATTGTTTTGTACACTAAAAGAATGATTTGAGTATTAATGAAGCTGAAGGGAAGTATGATTTTTGGCCAACAATAGAACACAGTGAGATTTCTCAAGTTATGTAGGTGGAAGCTTCCCTGGGTGCATGGTAGTTATTGATGGGAGTCTCATACCATTATCACAATGGCCCCTCAGTAATGGTGAAGCCTATTTTGATTGTAAAAAGAGGTATGATTTTGAATTTTCATACTTGATTTCATTTTTAATGACTATTCAAAATCAAGGTATTCTATGTCAATACAACTGGTTTGCGATATAAACAAACAGTTCAGTGCTATACATGTGGGCTGTACAGGGTCACTTCATTATTCAAATGTATATCAACAAATGAAAATGGCACAAAAATTCAAGACTTTTATGAAAAAGATAAGTACTTACTAGCCAATTCAGAATATGAAAGCTCTCCTTGGGTTGTTCCAGTGTATGAGGGAGTCGTGGCACAGAATGAAGACAAATATACTTTCAATTACTGTCTAGAAAAATAAAGGGTAAAAATTGAGAATGGAATTTGAATTTTGAAAGGGAAGTGCTCTTCCCTAAGGGAAAGGTGAAATCCAATTAGGGATAAGCAAGAAATCCAATAATTTTTTGTTGGGTTGTTTCTTGTACAATCTACATAATATGTTAGAGCAAAGTGCAAATGAATGGTTTGATTAATATGAAGATGATTATAAGCCAAAAAGAAGAAAATCTTTGCAATCACTCCAATGGGGAAGATATTTTAACTATGTGTGAAATAATTTAACCTATTACTTTTGTATGGAAATATAATTAATTGTGAGTTTTGTCATAAAAATTGACATGTGTGGTAAATTCAAAGGCATACAATGGGGTGGAGATAATATTGATAAAATGAAACTATTTAAAATTATACCTCCTTAGCTCTTTTTTTGGTCCTGCATATTTCTTTCAAAGTACTCATTGACTTTTTAATTGATTTTGGTAGGTGTCATTTTCAAAAATTTCTCATCTATATTAAATAATTCATAGTTGGTTTAAAAAGAACCTCAAAAGTGAGTTATTTCCTCTTGATTGAAAATTTCAGGAAGAGCTTTTTTTGTCTTATGAACCATTGAGAATATCTTCCAAAGAATTTCTATGATTCCAGGTTTTTTTTGAAAAATTAATCTCCATTTTAGATTTGGGGAAGTACAAGCCATGTTAAGTTGGGGTTAAGACAGTTGGAAGTGGATGAAAAAAAAATTTTAACACAAAAAAAAATATACCATAAGTCCAGGAATTGAGATAATTGACATCTTCATGTGGCTTATTGAAAAATCCATCTTGAGTGACAATTAAATTGGGAAAAGATTTGAATTCTTGTATAGTATTGGCCAAAGTCTATTTGAGTTGACCAAAATCTGGTGTTTTGCAGCTTCCATTAGTAATTGATTTTAATTTGCTGCTAATTGAGAAAAATTAAATCATCATATTGTTCAAGTTTTGATCATTGATTATTATCTGTTTCAAATTAATGAGGTGTCAAACCAGGTTTTTGGGAGTAAACACCTATAATTCTTCAAATGAATTAGTAAATCTTAAAAGAAAAAGTAAAAAATGAAACACCTTCAGAGTTTCCAGAATCAGAACCAGGACAAAAGCAAATACCTTTCATAAGTCCACCTAGTACATGTTTATTGGTTTTAATTTCTTGACAATTTTGGGATAAGATAATTGAAGCTTGATAGGGTTTTTTAAAATTTGAGATTTTCCAGAATAATTGTCAAATGGAGTAATTTAATAAATGACAACAGGTAAAAAATGCTTCTTGGTTTTATCAATGATTACATAAGGATGGGGTAGAGTGTTTAGTTATGGAAGCTTTAACCATGTGTTATCAGCTGATTTATTTTCAATTGAGATGGTTTAGATGTTCTTATATGATCTTTGCAAATGAAAAGTTGATACATGATTTGTTTTGAATCATGGATATATTGTCTTTGGTTTCAGGTAACTTTTATTTTATGATTTATTTTGGTATTATTAACCTCATGATTATCTATATTTGGCTTATTTCTAAATGTGAAATGAAGAGGATTAATAAGGTTTTAATCATCTTTCAAATCACTCTTATGAAAAAAATAAAAGGTAACTAGAGTAATTAAAATCATCATATTATATCAAAAATAAGAAAACATGATGATCAGTAATTATAAAGAAGTAATAAAAAAGAAAATAATAATCAGTCATTATAATCAGCAAAGAAAAAAAATAAAAAAATGATCAGCATGATTGATAATTATCATCAATAAATCAAAAAGAAATTAGTAATTATTATCAAGGAGTTTTCAAAAAAAAAAAAAAAGGGGTGATAATGATTAGTAATGATCATAAGAAAATGAAAAAAAGTTAATTGTGAGTAGTAATTAATTAAGTAAAAAAAATCAAAAAAATAATTGTTAGTAATCATTTATGAAGTAAAAAAAATAATCAAAAAAAAGAACTGTTAGTAATAATTGATGAAGTAAAAAAAAGTCAAAAAAAATTTAATAGGTAGTCATGATTGATGGAGTAAAAATAATATAATGGTTATTAATGATTGATGAAGAAAGAAAAAACCTAGGATGGTAATTATTGATGGAGTAAAAAAAACAAAAAAAAGAGTTATTAGTAATGATTGATGAAGCAAACAAAAAACAAAGAGAAAAATGGGCTTTAGTGATGATTGATTAGATTGAAAAAAAATCAAAAAATGAATAAATGTTAGTAATCATTGATCAATTAAATAAACTTAATGTCCTTTTTTGTTGCCATTAAGAAGTGAAATTTAAAACAAACTGGAATCAATTTGGGAGGATTTCCAAATCAATTCCAAATGAATTTGTATTGATTTCAAAGGTAATTTGCCTAGAAACTCGCGGAAGTATATCTGGGAGGCTCTAGGCACAATGGTGGGTGATGGGTGATGGGGGGGTAGAGTTGGCAGAGAGGTGTTTAATTGTGCTGATGAGAATTCTTGTGGTTCAAAAAATCAAGCAAAAATAGAAACTAACCCCGTTTTTTTTAATGAAAATTAGAAATAAAAAAATAGTTTAAATTTCAAAAAAACAAATTATGAGGGATTTGTGAGTGAAAAATTGAAAAATATACCAATTTCTTATTTTTATCAACACAAGTGGAGTGAGTGAAATGAAGAATTATAAAAACAAAAAATATTCAAATAAGAGGGGGAAATTTAATTGAATTTGAAAAAATTAAAAAAAAATTAAAATCAGAGGAAGGAATCAATTTGAATTTTAAAAAGCTTGGTCATTGGTCTTCAGGAAATAAAATCTCAGTGAAAAAGCTGCCCACAATTTGAATTTTGGTAAGAGTTGGATTTTGCTTTTGAAACAAAATATCAAAATTAAACATCTTTACCAATTGCCAATAAACATCATTTATATTTCACAAATCACACAATTAAAAATCATCACATGTTAAAAACCCCTGCAGATGAAAATTGATTAACACTTTGTATGGATCTGTCACATACATGGGAAAGACCCCTGAATTGGTGTTCACAGCAGGATAAGCCTCCACCAATATATGGCCAATTAGCCATATCATCAACTCTAGGAAAATTGACCTCTTATGTCATATAATGGCACTTTGGCCATATCCACTGCTCATTGTCACTCCTGGCCCCAAACCTCAATTAGGGCTCTCAGGCCATATCCCTCATCATTGGCCCTTTTGGCTAATTCAAAATCTCACAACCCCCAGGCCAATACCTCTATTTTTGGGCCTGGGGGTCATTTAATCTTTCAGGGGGCTCTGGCCCACCACCTTCGATTAGGGGTTTTATGGCCTCTACTGCCGGCAGTCCGTAAGCCACAGCTCATGGGCTGTGAGACTTATCAGGCCCCTTTTGGCCAAATTCCAATGAGGCAAAAAGGGGCAAAGGGGTAATTAAAGAAGCCCCCAATTTCAGGTAGGTCCCAAACCACAAGTAGGCCCACCTGAGCTCATTTTTGGAGAAAATCTCAAAGGGCCCAAACTGGCCACAAATTGCCATATCCCTCAAGGCCCAAGTCATGGCCTCTGGAAATCACCAGAGGCCACAAGCCACCTTCAAAAAGGGGTTTCCCCACAAGATCAGGGAAACCCTTGGCCCAGATCCAGGGACCCAAGGCTATAGGAAACAGCAGTGGTGCATACATGGTTTTATATACCACTATGCACCATTTTTCCCCAGAAATTAAATGTTGATAGTTTCAGGACTCCATTATGCCATTTCAAATCAAGTCCCCAAGCCAATCACTCATTTTGAAGGAAGGCTTCAGCCCCTCAGCCTTACAATTCATGGTGACTACCAGAAGAGCATTCGAGGACCCCAAATTCCTGGCTTTACAGGTGTTGGTTATTTCATTCCAATAGTATTCCCCCAAGGGAATACTGGCCCAGAATTTTTCAAGGACAATTTCAAGAAGTTTTTAGTAATTCAAATCAGTTGTCAAGGCATCAAGCACTCTAGCACTCCTTGGACAACTCAATTGGTCCATACAGGCAGTATTTGGACAACCTGTATGACATTGTCCCATTTGGGCCAATTCATATTCTACTGTGGGAATTCAAGACACAAAGTTTAGTTCACAAGATTTACAGATATGTATTGACCCAAAAAAGTCAGTATATCTGGGTAATAAACCCTCCAGAATAAGTATTCAACTTTTCACATATACTGGCCACCTTTTCTTCCCTGGGGACTTTTTCCCCAGTTAATCAGTATATTGGATTTACTTTTATTTTTAATTTATTTTTCATTATTGAAACTAAATACTGATAATCTTAAGTTGAAGCAGTGAATTGAGGATTCATTTTGTTGGATCTATGGCCTTTGGTTTTTCTTATGATCCTTTGGCTTTTGGCTTCATTCTTACCTTTGGAATATCTTGTACTTCTCTTATTTTCTTTTGAAGAAATATATTGTGCTTTCATTTTCTTTATTCTTTGGAGCCCTCCAAGTGAGTTTCTGATTCCTGAGTGCCAGGCCCCTCTTGTTATCCCCAAGAGCCCCTGTGAAAGAATCAGCCCAAATGGTTATTTTAAGTAAAGTAAACGTTTTGAAAACAACTTCCAGTTACAAATCACTATTTGACATCCAAATCACACAGGGGTGAGACCTAGGCCTGGGAAATCCATCTGTAGCATAACCAATGAATTAATTTTCTGACCACAACATATAAGAGCTTTTATCATTACTTGTAACCATTGCAGATTTGACAAATGTATGTATGCATTACCAAATTGAACTGAAATAATTTATACCTAATAAATTTTTTTATTGACTAATGTCAGATATGTTTGAGCGCTGTCATTGGCCTGCTTGATGACAATGCTGCTATAGTTAGATCCATCTTGAATTTCTTTCCCTTCAGCTCCAATTACTAATTCCACTTTTCTTTATCAAATTCACATTTCATGTTGTGTTTTCCTCATCAAACTCCTTTTTTTTTGTAGCTTCACTTCTTCAAACTGTTGATTTTCAATATTTCTTACTTTCTATTGATTCCACCTCTCCTTGTCCCCTCCTAAAAAGTATTATCACTTGCTTCACAACCTAATAATCATGTATTTTTTCACTAGGATTGATCATAGTAACAATAATTTAAATACATACCCTTCTTCCATCATTAAAGCAAATTTGAATCTTAAGGTGCAAACATATCCATCAACCTTTTTCTAGATCCACTCTTTTCATTCAAGTTGAGGATAAATGCTTTATTATTCTTTTGTGTTGAATGCATTATGGATTTACTTAGCTTGTCAAAGAAGAAATAATTAAAATAGGCCTTTATAAATTTCAGTCTTAAGCATACTTACTGATTCATCATGAAGGTTTTCTGCTTGAACTAAGTCATCATCATTATTAAGCAAAGGATCAAGGCTTAGAGGTGATTCCAAATTTTCATTCTCCTTAATACTTCAAGTGAGCTCTTGTTATCTCAGGTATGAAGAAAAATAGATTATGACTTATCTCATTAATCTAAAGATCATCATCATCATCACCATTTAAGATGTCTTCTCCTGGAAAATCACAGTTTGCAATGGCAGTGATATTGGGTTTGTGGCCAAAGAGAACATCCATTTTGACATAGCAACGGCACATAATTTGAAGCTTGTCACTCATTTATTTGATTCATTTACTCTAATATTCTTCTTTTAGTCTATATCCATTTAAATTTTCCAATTTTTTTACCGCAATATACTTCTTTTTATATGTTTTCCACCAATCTTGGATGCTGCTTGAGCTAAGTTTTACATAATGTTTTGATATTTTTGACGTCAATTGTCATAAGCCAAAACCTGCACCGCTTTGATTAACATGAACTTTCAATTGATGTTGAGCCACTAGTACCAAGAAATGACTTGAAATTTGATTTTATTGAAAGCCAATCAATTATGGCCAAGTAATCTGTATGTATTGAGTGACCTTATGTATGAGGAAGGCTGGAGGTGATCTTCTTATCTGCCTTGATGTGTTTTTATTTTGCATGAAGGATTATGATAGGCATGAAGAAACAAAACTTTATTGTAAGATTTTTGGTCTGATTTTTAAAAATAGTGTTCAGAAGAATATGTTGTAGAGTTAGGAATTGTGAATTGTGAATACTAATTTGGGTTAGGCTTAAAACTGAAATCCCAGATGCATGGGATTCGGGAAAAATGCCAGGGTACACATTTAAAATTCCATGTGATTTGAAAATGAAAAACCTGGAATCTAGTGTTGGGGTTAGAAAGCCAAATCCGGTGTTGTTTTAAGGGGGGATTTGGTGACTTTGACACCCCCTATCAGCATAAACTTGATAAACAAAGAGAAAAAATAAAGGTAAATTATATAAAAGGTGAAACATTCTCAGTAAAGATTTGAGAAAAAGAACAAGTATTTGATTGCACTAATATTTAAGATCAACTATATAGATGATAGTGTCAATGTCTGAAACATGATAGGAAATAGTGCATGAGAATACCTAAAAAAATACAATAAAGACATTGTTTCTAATGAGGTTAGTAAAAATAACTGAGATATATTGAAAAAAGAAAAGACCAAACATACTTTCTAGTAGAGTAAATTATAAATAAATAAATGAATTCTTGAAAAGTATCCCCCCTTCTTGCATTTCAGTCATTTAACCCCATTGATTTTGTAAGGTTTGTCTATGAAACTCTTGATAATAGTAGCAAAATCAAGAGTACTATGACTGTCCTCAATAGAAATATATAATATAATAAAATATTATAACCACAAATTTAAATATAATTATTAAAAATAATTATATAAAAAAATAAATTTAATTATTATTATAAAAATATAATAGTAATTATAATAAATTATAATTATTCTATTATTGTTATAGTAACTGACAGTTATAACAATAAGACTTGTAAAGCTCTTAATGAGACAATTACATGTGGAAATATGAATATTAACCACTTATAAATAATATATATTATTATTTATAAAAGAATTATGACACACACTGTGCAGAAATAATTCTTATAGAATAAAATTCTATATAAAAAAACTAATACTAGATAAAAACAAATATAGAACTTTAGAGAGAACTCACTTATAATATTTATTTAATACAACAAGTTAAACAACAACAGCTATTATATTAAATAATGATTATAAGTTAAAAACACGCCTAAAATCAATGATTTCAAAGATAAAAAAACTTTTTATGATAAAATTTAAGATTAAAGAGTTTTTAAGAGGAATTTGTGGATTTTAAAAGATATTTAAGATGATAATTTTATAATATAAAATATATTATTGATGATTACAACAATAATCTGAATTCTATGACTTCAATTCTTTAATTTACAATTAATAAAGAATAAAATAACTTGAGAATTACTTTAATAATAAGATTTTATAAATAATAAAACTTTACCTGTTTAAATGTCTAATATTATTGGATTGATAATGAATGATGGACAAAAACAGTGATGAAAAGACTCTTTTTATGTTGTCAGAGCAGCTCTCATGATTCATAATGAATATAGAGGGCGTTCTCAGGTCAAAACTGAAAAACCATACTTAAAAACAAAGTTCTTAACTTAAGGAAACTTGTTTTTAATTCCAATTTAAAGTTACCAGTGTTATTCTTGACTCCTTGTAACTTTAATCCTCATTTAAACTAATTATTTTAAGTTTTTAATATAAATAAACTTATTTATATTAAAGTTCATCACATGAACAACTTAAAAATAGAGTTTCAAGCAGAAATCTCTTAAGCTCAATTTTTAATTAATTTTTAAAGAAATCATAATTTTCTTTGAACTTAATTAAAAGAGTAAATTTCCAGGCTAATTACCCAGTAAATTTATTTATAAAAGATACTTGAAATATAATTTATATATAGATAATATTAAGTTCTAAGCTGTGTGAAATTTTCAAGCAAATCCATTAAGATTTGGATTTTTAATGAATTTTTGAAGTTATTGCTATTTTTCAATGTAAAATAGCAATACACACCAAACCTTAGCTTTTGATAAGGTTTTGATGCTTTTAACTTTAAAGTTTTAAGCTTATTTAAGGTTTTTAAGCCTGATTAAGCTTTGACAGTTCTTAAAACCTTGATTTCGGGCCTGCATATTGGGATTTACCCTTTGGCAGATTGAAATTCCTGTCCAAATTGGGATAAAACCAGTTCAAACCTTAAGGTTGGATCAAAGTCTAATCTTAAAGTTTAAATAAGGTTGAAAATCCTCCAATACAGGTGGACAACCTTAATTGAATCATTGCAGATCCAAAAAGCTGGGTACCCCAGCTCTATTTGGTCTTTTTCCTTTGTCCCACCTTTTTGTGTGGGTTTTGCCCTTTTATTTATTTAAAGCCATACTATGGCTTTAAACCCTTTTAAATTGAGCTCACGCAGGATTTACATTCTGTATGGCAAATCCTTAGCCAATTCAGTAAATATACACCACACCTCAATTTTAACTAAAATTTTGGTAAGTTTGCATTAACCTTATGCAACTTTAAATTTAAGCTTATTTAAGCTTAAATTTAACAATTTTAAAAAAATGATAAAAAAGTTACATTAGTACTGTGAGATTCTTAAATCTTCTAATAACACAAGAGATAAGTGTTTTTGGGTATAACACCTTATGGATGTACCCTAGGTTATTTTTGGTGTAGAATCCAAAAATAACATAATATTTATAACTTTGTTTATCCAAAATAAAGTTATACTTATTTTTTGTTATTTTTTATTTTAATTTCAACTAAAAAGTCTGTTTAAGACAAAATTAGCTGTTTATAAAATCATTTGTGGCCTTATGGGTATGTTATACATACGTCACAGGCTCACATTCCCTACCACCAAAAAAAAATTGTACCACAATTTTTCTTTTGTAGTTTACCCCCAAGTTATTTGGGGGGGGTATAATCCACTGTCCAACCTCTCTACTTCTACTTATAAGTATGTAAAGCACACAATTCAAAATTTTTATTGAGCAATTGGTCTTCTCTCATGTCTGAATCTTCTGAGAAACTTTTGGGAATCAGGTATTTTGCTTTCTCCAATCCACTCATCTTCATGTTGTGAATTTTTATACCTGACTAAGTATTCTCTTTCATTTTTTCCCCTAAGTCTTCTTTCTTTCAAGACTTTTAGTACCTTCTTCTCCTCACTTAGATCTAGTGGGGGTACTTCTAAGGGTGTTTCATTTTTTAAAGGAAATAATTCCTTGTCACTTGAAGTGTAATGCTTTACTAGACTGACAGGGAATGTTGGATGTTTATTTTCCAGTTCTCCTGACAGTTCTACTTGTACTGCATTTGTCCCATGAAGGGCTTTAATAATAAATGGTCCTGCAAAGGAATCTTTCAATTTCTTTGGGCCTTTAATATTATTAAAGTTCAAGGTTGAAACTAGTATTAAGTCCCCTACTTTGAATTCTGGGGTTTTATGACTTTTATCCCATTTCTGCTTAGCATACTCAAAGGCATCATTCATGCTTTGATTTGCATGATGTCTCACTTTATCAAGCAACAGCTTAAAGCTTGAAGCAGTTGGATGAATGTCAACCAGATCTTTCTTCAAAGTATCAATTGGAAGTTTGGGGTTCCATCCTTTTTCCAACATTGCAGGGGTCTTGCCTGTTGAAGCATGGATGGAGGTCTTGTAGGCTAATTCCAATGCTGGTATAAGAGTACACCAATTATGGGTAAAGCCATCAGAATCTTTAAGCTCCAGGCCATAAGCACAAAATCTTCTGATCATGTCCTCAAGGGTTTGAATCATTCTTTCTGCTGACCCATCTTTTTGTGGATGGTATGCTGTTGAGAATGATAATTTTGTACCTAAAAGATTATGTAAACTAGTTCATAAGGCTGATGTAAATTTTGGGTCTCTTTCACTAATGATATTTTTAAAGAGACCAGTATGGGATATTACTCTATTGCAGATCAAAAGAGCTGTATCCATAGCTGTGTCATCTTTGTGACATGGTAAAAAGATTGGTGTTTTGCTATATCTGTCTACAATAACAAGACATGCATTTTAACTTTTATCACCTCCAGGTGGTAGTGCAGTTACCCAATCCATGTGAACCACTTCCCATGGGGTACTTGGTTCTTGGATATGGATCATCAGACCAAATCTTTTACCAGTAGCTTTATTGGCTTTTTGGCATCTATCACAACTATGACAGTACTCAATGACATCTTTTCTCCAAGATGGCCACCAGGCACATGTCTTAATTCTTTCCATTGTTCTGTCTTCAGACAGATGTCCAGAATAAATGTTATCATGGCATTCTAGTAGTATTGTGTTAATCAACATTTTACTACATAGGACCATGACACATGTGTGTTTAGATCTATGATATAGTATACCATCAAACAAATGGAATCTTCCATTATCATATGATGTTTTCCAAATATCATCCAGAGAATTAGCCAATGCTGCATCTTTGAAATCTTTGTCAAGTAGAGCAGTAAGTATATGGCAATTTTTATCTTTCTTATAGCTTTCTCTAACTTCCTCAAAGAATTCTGTTCCTACATCTGTGATGTTAATTCCTTCAATTGGGATTTGAGGTTCTGCACTTGTAGGAACATAGGCAGGATTTTCAGGTGTAGTGGGTAATGCCCATCTACTTAAGCCATCAGCATTCCTGTGAATATTTCCAGCTTTATGTACTATGGTCATATTGCCTCTATACTCCTGTATAGCAATCTGCCATCTTAACATGTGTCTGTTTGGAGTTTTCATGTTAAGAAGTGACTTTACTGCGTTACAATCAGTAATTACTTCAAACACACTACCATCAAGATAGTAATGAAGTTTTTCCAGAGCCCAAACAAGGCAAAGGCACTCCATTTGGCTAGCTCCATATCTGGCCTCAGTAGGTTGAATTTGTCTTGAAATAAAACAAATTGGACCTTCATAAGGCTTGTCATTGACAATTTGAACTTGATGAAGAGCAGCTCCTAGACCTTCACCACATGCATCAATATACAGCTTGAAAGGAAGTTTCCAGTCTGGCATCAGTAATAATGGTGCATTGGTCAAGGCATACTTGATTTTATCATATGCTTGAATTCTTTCCTGAGTCATTTCAAAAATAGTTTGTTGATCACAAATTCTGTATAATAATCTGGCATGGATTGCAAAATCTTTAAGGTGTTGCCTGTAATAACTGGCAAAACCTAAGAAAGACATCATTTCTTTTTTGTTCTGGGGCATCTGTTTCAGTAAAGCTGCAGCCACTTTGTTCTTATCAACACCAAGGCTTAGTCCTGACGCTACATGTCCTAGAGCTTTTAACTCATGAAACCCAAAATTACATTTTTTAAGAGAAATTTTCATGTTCACTTGTAGAAGTTTCTTAAGTACTAATGAAAGTCTCTCTAAATGTAATTGCCAGGTTTCTGAACAAATAATAATGTCATCAATATAAATGATTAACCATCCCTCTGATAATTCATGTGGGAAGATAGTATTCATCATTCTTTGGTAATGAGAGGGTGCGTTTTTAATACCAAAAGGCATCCTCAAGTATTCATAAATACCACAATGAGCAATTATTCTCAATAATTTCCTAGCATGAGGGGTCAAAACATTTTGGTGAAAGCCTTTCAGAGCATCCATGGAAATGATGAATCTTGCTTTGGATAATTGAGTCAAAGTCTCATGAATTCTAGGGATTGGATACCTGTCTGGGATAGTATAGGTATTCAGTTCTCTGAAATCACCAACCATCCTTGACTTATCATTATGCCAAGTAATGATTACTGGGGTTGTGACTTCTACCTCCTCATTGTGTCCAGCTTTTCTAAGAACTCCCAGTTTCATTAGTTCATTAATATGATTTTCTAATGCTTCTCTAGCCCTAGGGCTAGCTGGGTAAGCTGGTCTTCTTAATAGTGGCGGATAAGGCCTTTCCACATTAAGCATAATCTCCACCTCATGGCCTTTTATAGCCCCAAGTGGTTCATTATCTGAAGCAAAGGCTTCCCTGTATTGAAATAAAATTTCAATAAGCTCTTCCTTCATTCCCAGTGCTAACTCAGGACTAATTTGTGCTTCAATTAATTGATTGATACAAATTTTTCCTTAGTAACATTTTTTACTTGTTTAATGACAGTAATTTCTCTTTTTTCTAGAGGAAAAGCAAATTTTTCTCTTTTATTTTCCCGTATAGTGAAATACCTGTCTTTATGATTATTAATATCAATACCATAAATATTGAGATAATCATTCCCAAGTATAAAGTGTTGTGAAGTACAATTATTCATAACAACAATTTCAACTTTCAGTCTTATACTTCCTGCAGGATGAGGAAATATGATTGCTGCTTCAAATATACCCAATGGGTGCATATTTTGGCTAGCACTGCTGAATTTTATACCTTCAATTGGCATTAATTTGTCTTTCCAATTGGTATAAGTTTTGTCAAGATAATCTTTTCCAACACAAGTGCAAAAAGCACCTGAGTCAAGATGTATCTTGGCTTCTAGGTTATTTATCACAATATTAGTGATACAAGATGACCCAGCTGTATAACCTTTACCTCTGGCAGGTTTGGCTTTTTACATCCTGGCATCTTGCACATGTATGAGATCCATACATTCATCACTATACTGTGGTAAGTGAGTATGTACCTCAGTGACCTCAAAAAAGACATTAATGTTCTCTATACCCAGTTCTTCTGATATTTCTTCTTCTTCTGAAGGTTCAGAATCACTGTCATGTAAAGATACATTAGTTTCTTTTGTGTCTTCCACTTTTTCAACATTTATCTCATTGACTCTTGTCTTTTTTGGACAAGTGTTTGCCAAATGAGATGTACTTCCACATTTATGACATTTCAAGGGAGGTCTGTCATGTGGTTTGTTTGGTCTTGAAATTGGTTTCCCACTAGTCTTATTGTCTATTGGGGTTTTGGACCAATTTCTTCCAATTTTTGTTCTAGTAGTGATGTCCTCCATAGCATTGACATAATCTTCTGTAGAGCAAGGCTCAATACATCTGCTTCTTATAGCATTCTCAAGGTCACCACCACATTTTCTTAATATCCTTTTATGTACCATTGTTTCAGACATATCAGGATGAAGGGCAGTTAACCTGTCCTTCTGTTTAAGAAACCAAGTCATGGGCCTGTCCTTCTCAATATTAAAAATGGCTTCTTCAAAAGAATTTTCCATTCTAAATCTCCAGGAATCATTTTCCCATTTAGAAATAACTTGTTCTTTCCACCAAGGACAAGAATGTTTACCATGGTCTTGTCTCATTTTATAACACCATTTCTTTTCTGATTTGGTAAATAATGAGTGTAATCTGGCACTCATGTATTCATCTGGTATGTTAAAGTCTTCTTTAAACATATCAATTGTTTTCATAAATTCCATATGATTATATTCCCCTTCACCACTGAAGGTTGGCCATTCCTCTAATCTTGGAATGTCCTTATAATTGCAAGCAGTTTCCACGTCATGACTTAAAATTGTATGGTGTAATTCATTATTCAAGTCAAGTACATTTCTGTCAAGAATTGGTGTGGATTGCCTTGGCAATTCATTTTTTAGTGATATATTGTTAATACTTGATTGAATATCTTCTTTCAATTCAAGTCTTGCTTTATCACTTTTTTCCAATTGTTCTTGAAAAAGAGCTGCATTGTGACCAGTTGAGTTTTCCAAGTTTTGCACTTGTATTTTCAATTCTTTTAACTGTCCAGTTATAAAAGAAATTGAATGTTCATCTCGTTGATTGAGTAAAGTAACTTTAAACTCAAGTCTTTCACAAATTTGCGTCAAAGACAAAATATTTGCCTTATTAACATTTTCAAGGCCAATTATGGTCTTTTGTTGGTCTTTTACCTGTAATATTTCATTACCCAACTTCTGTTGGACATTATCAAATGCTTCAAATTTTGCCATAATTTCTTTATTACAAGATTCAAAGTAAGTTACAAGCTTTACAAGATCTACTTCTTTGGAAAGGATTGGTTCAATCTTTCCTCCTCCATGTTTTTGAATTCCATCAAAGTTCTTGCCATATTGAACACATTGTCCATGGCTGTTTTTTCCTTCTTTGGAACTCTGTAATTCTGCAGGTAAGGCTTGTTCTACTTGGGCTTTGCCTTTCCCTTTGCCTTCTGCTTTCCCTTCTGGTTGGTTTTTGGGGCTTTCTTGGGCTTGTTTGGCACTGGTTCAGGCGGATTTTTGCTGGTGGATGCTTGAGGAGCTTCCACTGGGCTGTTGTCCTTGCCTTGAGCCAATTTCTTCTTCTGGTCCTCTGATAACATGCTTTGGTTTTTCAACCAAGCTTTTATCTGTTGGACTTGTCCTTTGACAGACATGGGTGTCCAACCCAACAGAAGATCTTCTGTCTTTTCTGGCCCCATGAACTTCTTCACTTGAAGATAAGAGTTCATGGTGCCTATCCAAAGACTTGGAAGGAGTTCCCACTCTTGTTGTTTTGATGCCAGGAACCAGTTTTTCCATTGGGATTGATAAATTTCCACAGCTGCCTGTTGGAAATGGTTCAGGTCTAACAGCAATAGCAGTTATGTCAGCTTCTGGACTCTCAAGAAGAGGTTCAAAGGTGCTGGCTAACCTCTGGGAACTGGTGGAAGTTCTGGCATCCTCCATTTGTGCCTCTCCTCTGGGAGGACATTCTTGCCTTTTGGATTTGTGGCTGGAATGTCCTGGTCCAGATCCATTTGATTGGATGAAGTAGTTACTTCCACTTCTAGTAGGAGTCATTTCACGTCAATTTTAATAAAAAATAGAGTACAATTGAATTGAATTCACCTGCAGGGCCTTTAAAGGGCTCTTTGGTTATCAAACCCCTTGGTGCTGGACTGGTTTGAATTTCAATACTGGACTCTGAGGTTTCAGAGTCTGAAGAATTTTCTCTGATGGAAGACACTAGAGAGAATGAAAAATATAAGTTATTTTATCAAATAATGAAAATAACTTATAAACTCAACTTATTAAATAAAGTTGTTTTAATGTAATTTTATGGCAAATTACGTCAAAAATAAGGAAAAATGTCCAAGATAAAAGAAAAAAATTTTTTTAGTAAAGATGTTTATTTTTAAAGATTTTTTATTTGATTTATTATTTTCTTTAAAGAAATAATAATTATGCAATTAACAAGTTAATTAATCAAAATTGTATTATTATTCACTTTATACTAGAATAATTCAAAGAATATATTTCAAGTCTGTGATGTGAAAAAGCCACTAGTTAGACAAAAGAAATTTATTCCAAATCACTCAAAAGTATATTGTTTTAAACAATATTCTTAAGAAGAAATTAACTTTATTAATATTATAAAGATTATTTATAAGGGATAAGTCCCAAAAAAGCCAATATTAAGACAAATATGGCAATTTTACGTCAAAAAAATAGTAAAATAAGGTCTAGAATATGATTTATGTCCCAAAAATTGGTTTAAAATCACGGCCAGGCCCCCAAATGTAAGGTTTGTCTATGAAACTCTTGATAATAGTAGCAAAATCAAGAGTACTATGACTGTCCTCAATAGAAATATATAATATAATAAAATTTTATAACCACAAATTTAAATATAATTATTAAAAATAATTATATAAAAAAATAAGTTTAATTGTTCTTATAAAAATATAATAATGAAAAAATAATAATAATTATAATAAATTATAATTATTCTATTATTGTTATAGTCACTGACAGTTATAACAATAAGACTTGTAAAGCTCTTAATGAGACAATTCCACATGGAAAGATGAATATTAACCACTTATAAATAATATAAATATTATTTATAAAAGAATTATAACACACACTGTGCAGAAATAATTCTTATAGAATAAAATTCTATATAAAAAAACTAATACTAGATAAAAAAAATATAGAACTTTAGAGAACACTTACTTATAATATTTATTTAATACAACAAGTTCAACAACAACAGTTATCATATTAAATAATGATTATAAGCTAAAAACACGCCTAAAATCAATGATTTTAAAGATAAAACAACTTTTTGTGATAAAATTTAAGATTAAAGAGTTTTTAAGAGGAATTTGTGGATTTTAAAAGATATTTAAGATGATAATTTTATAATATAAAATATATTATTGATGATTACAACAATAATCTGAATTCTATGACTTCAGTTCTTTAATTTAAAATTAATAAAGAGTAAAATAGCTTAAGAATTACTTTAATAATAAGATTTTATAAATAATAAAACTTTACCTGTTTAAATGTCTAATATGATTGGATTGATAATGAATGATAGACAAAAACAGTGATGAAAAGACTCTTTTTATGTCTTCAGAGCAGCTCTCATGATTCATAATGAATATAGAGGGCGTGCTCAGGTCCAAACCGAAAAACCATACTTAAAAACAAAGTTCTTGGCTTAAGGCAACTTGTTTTTAATTCCAATTTAAAGTTACCAGTGTTATTCTTAACTCCATGTAACTTTAATCCTCATTTAAACTAATTATTTTAAGTTTTTAATATAAATAAACTTATTTATATTAAAGTTCATCACATGAACAACTTAAAAATAGAGTTTCAAGCAGAAATCTCTTAAAATCAATTTTTAATTAATTTTTAAAGAAATCATAATTTTCTTTGAAGTTAATTAAAAGATTAAATTTCCAGGCTAATTACCCAGGAAATTTATTTATAAAAGATACTTAAAGCTTAATTTATATACAGATAATATTAAGTTCTAAGCTGTGTGAAATTTTCAAGCAAATCCATTAAGATTTGGATTTTTAATGAATCTTTGAAGTTATTGCTATTTTTCCACATAAAATAGCAATACACACCAAACCTTAGCTTTTGATAAGGTTTTGATGCTTGTAACTTTAAAGTTTTAAGCTTATTTAAGGTTTTTAAGCCTGATTAAGCTTTGACAGTTCTTAAAACCTTGATTTCAAGCCTGCATATTGGGATTTACCCTTTGGCAGAATGAAATTCCTGTCCAAATTGGGATAAAACCAGTTTAAACCTTAAGGTTGGATCAAAGTCTAATCTTAAAGTTTAAATAAGGTTGAAGATCCTCCAATACAGGTGGACAACCTTAATTGAATCATTTCAGATCCAAAAAGTTGGGTACCCCAGCTCTATTTGGTCTTTTTCCTTTGTCCCACCTTTTTGCGTGGATTTTGCCCTTTTATTTATTTAAAGCCATACCATGGCTTTAAACCCTTTTAAATTGAGCTCACACAGGATTTACATTCTGTATGGCAATTCCTTAGCCAATTCAGTAAATATACACCACACCTCAATTTTAACTAAAATTTTGGTAAGTTTGAATTAACCTTATGCAACTTTAAATTTAAGCTTATTTAAGCTTAAATTTAACAATTTTAAAAAAATGATAAAAAAGTTACATTAGTACTGTGAGATTCTTAAATCTTCTAATAACACAAGAAATAAGTGTTTTTGGGTATAACACCTTATGGATGTATCCTAGGTTATTTTTGGTGTAGAATCCAAAAATGACATAATATTTATAGCTTTGTTTATCCAAAATAAAGTTATACTTATTTTTTGTTATTTCTTATTTTAATTTCAACTGAAGAGTCTGTTTAAGACAAAATTAGATGTTTATAAAATCATTTGTGGCATATGGGTATGTTATACATACCTCACAGGCTCACAGATTTCCATGAGAGCAGCTCTCTTAATTAGTCAAAGAAGAAATAATTAAAGTTTATTTATACTAATTTTTTAATTCTCATTAAGTTACTATCCTCATCAGTGTGGGAGGTATTGATATCATTCTGAATAAAATCCTTCATCAGTTTGTAAAACAAAAACAACTGTTATTTTTAAAAAACCTATAGGTTTTTACACAGTGTCAATGTATGTCAAATTAATTGAATGCAAAAGTTTCTTTTTTTCTCAAAGAACTGAAAGTGACTTTGTTCTGTCAATATTTTTGCAAATCTATATAATAAAGGAATTATATCTGGAAGTTAGGCCAGGTATACAGTTCAATACAATAGCTTTATTTCTTACTAATGTGAATACATACCTGAAAGGTGAGAAATCATATTCATAAAATGATTTTCAAAGCTCTTATTCAAAGGCCATCATAGATAACTAGAGTTGAGGATCAGTTTAGCTGATCTTCCTTCATGAAGTGTCAATTTCTTCTTTAACCGGGGAGCAGAGTGGGAAAGCCACCAATCCATAGTACATTCTTCTCAAGTTATGTAAGAAATAGGGGTACTCAACCTCTTCCTGATTAAAATTTCTGTCATCAGGAATTCCATGAACCTGATTTTTGAAATAAGCCCTCTGGATTGTTTCTTTTTCATTACCCATATAGGCTTTCAAAATGACCCTCAAAGACCTGAAATGACTGGTTTATTTGTAAGAGAAAGTTCAGAAAGAGCCTCAATGGCTTCTGAGAAAATTTTAAATACAAATTTGTCCTTAAATACCCAATAATTGAACAAGTAAAATATTAAAATCATATTTGCACCTGAAGAAAATGACTGAAGGCTCTTAAATCAAGAATGTTTAGCCCAATTTTACAACTCTGGCTGAGCCATCCTAACAGCCCATGGTTCTGAGATCATAGAAGAATGTAACACTTGACTATAAAACAATAAAAGAATGACTAATATCTTACTTATTGTAATCTGAATGTCCTAACAAAAAATGAATAATAAAACTAAAAACAATTATAATAATAATATATTATTTAAAAAAGTATAAAAGAACTTATTCATGGCAATTAATTATTGTTAACAGCCAATAGTCGATCCATAAGAATTATTCACTTAATAATAAAACAAAGTTTATAACAATAATATTACCAATATTAAGGCTTTATAATAATAAATTAATTATCAAATAATAATAATAGAGAGAATAACTTACTTTTAACACTTAATATAATGAATTTAAGCAGATATATTCCTCAGAATGTAATTTAAACTTATTCTAATTTTATTTACAATAAAAAATAGAGAGAAACACAATTTTTACCGTATTTACGCGAATTTGGAGAATTTAATTGGATTTAACAAATAACAATGAAATATATATGTAATTGCATAAATACCAGTAATTAATACAAGATACGACTTTGACCTTTGATGATATAATAACTTATATATAAGGAATAATGCATATGACCTTTTATTAATTTTTTATTGAATTTGATGCATCTGAGGGAGAAAAAGAGGAAGAAGGGGCCTTTATGTAGTAAAGGTCGCTCTCCTAGTGAATTTATTGACTAGAACAGGCTTATAATGATGTTATCCACTGTAATTGATAAATATTATAAGGTTTGATGATTGTTACATCATGATTAAACCTATTTATCTTATTATTACACCATATTTTGGAGGTATCACTGTAGCTCTAATTTTCCGGCATCATAATCTTGGTATATGACTTAATTTTGTTGATTAAGGTATATTAAGCATAAAATACCAAAATATACCAATTTTATCTATCATTCAACTGTTAACCTTAAGATAACGCTACAGATAAAGATCAAGAACAATCATTTCTAAGCCTTAAATTTAATCTTTAATAACCTTCCAGGTTTTGACGCAACTACAATTCAGAGAGTGAATTATGATAGATTGAAATTTCCTTACTAAGAGTCATGGACAAATTAATAAAATCATCAAAATTAAATGTCAGTGATTTTTCTGGTAATTCATCTTTTCTGTCAAAATCTGCTATTTTAAGCTTTGGACATGATTTCATAAGGTTAAACCTTTAATGTCATGTCAAGAATTATGTAGTTCTTCATTTATGAGCTATTAGAATCTTAATATCCACTTATCTTTGAGTTTGGACCACTTTTAACTTGGAGTGGTGAGCTGTTATTGCTATTTAGAAAAATTTATCCTTACTATTCCTAACCTTGTTTATAAAGTGTCACACAAAGTTTACATATTTATTGCTACAGATATTTCGTGGTAGCTTTGACTTTGGATCAGTTCATTATCATGAATTTTTCAAAAGATATGAGCTCAAGACTATGAATATATTCATTAATCATAAAAGTGCATATACGCAGGTGACTCAGTAAGGTTTGCTTAAAGATATGACATAAAAGAGTGATATATGTATTTTTTGATTGGTAATCCAATGTTTTTATTTATTTCAAATTTTTATTCAATTTTTGCTAAGATAAACAAGAATTAATATTTTCATATGGCATTTTTACTTATTTTAATTGTTTTCATGATTATAATCTTAATTTTTATTATGAAAATAATTTCACTAATATTTTTTGTGAGCTTTTTTGGATATGCAATAATATCTCAAATTCTAAAATTCCCTACCTCCAAAGAATATTTTATCAAAATCTAATATAGTTAAGTATGGTATCATCAACTGTCCTACCACTTCAATAGATTTTTTTAGTCTTGAAGCTCAATAATTCTTTTATTTTTTATTCTTTAATTATTCTCTCAGGTCTGAATGTTTTTTTGGTTTGTCAAAATTACCTATATCTCTCTCAAGTAGTAGTTCATCTTCTTGAGCTGGGTCCCTATATCTTACAAGGTATTCTCTTACATTTGTATTTCTTGTCCACCTTCCTTTAAGGACTTTCACAACTTCATTTTCTCTCCTTCTTCTAGAGGGGAAATGTCAAATGGTGGTATATTTCCTAGTGGAAATATTTTCTTATCACTTGAACTGTAAGGTTTCATTAAGCTTACAGGGAATGTTAGACTTTTGTTGATTACTTCACCTGTTAAATATAGTTTCACAGCATAAGATACATGTGGTTCTTTTATTCCAAAGGGTATTGAAAAGGAATATTTTGAATTAAGTTGTGTCTTTAATGTTTCCTCTTCTGATGTGTATGATGCATAGAATGCGGTATAGAACCTGTACAGGACCCCAGTATTGACCAAACTATGAGGTATTCAAGTATAAAAAGGCTTCTTTGTCTGTTTGACACCTCATAATCATAATTATGGGAGAATATCCCACAGTAAGGCTTTATTTGTCTAACTGTGGGATTTTGACCGTAAAACTGCCATACCTTTGTCCATTTTTGAGGTATCAAGCTCAACTTGTTTCATTGTGTAGCCCTGTATGTGTTATACAAAATGGTAACTCATTTGATATGGCTATCATTCACTATGACAAAGTTATTCCATGTACAAGATTTTTTGTACATATGTATGAATTGCTTAAAATCTGTATGGAGCTTGTTTGCCCTATACCTTTTGTTCTAGATGAGATATGGGGAAATGAATGGAACCATCAGATAGCACTTATTGTTCTCTTTCCAAAAAGATCCCACTTTAGGTATCTCACACTAAAAATGTGGAAGTTAGATGTGAGGTGAATATTGTATTCACCCTTATTTGACTTTATTTGGGTCATAACTTCTGTAACTCTGGTGTGAGCTCAATTAGGCTAGTACCATTGGATATCCGTGACTTAGAGCTTGGTTTTGAATACCCATTTCATGTGGTTAAGCCTCTTCCTCTGGATTTCAGATGGGAGGTGAATAATAAGGTTTATGCTCAGAAACAACTTTGAGCAGGAATAACTTTGCTATTCCTTGCCCTATGATGGTGGGACTTGTATGTTTGGAAAGAGGTGAGTTTCTTTCTTTGTGAGCCTGTGAGGTATGTATAACATACCCATAAGGCCACAAATTATTTTATAAACAGTTAATTTTGTCTTAAACAGACTTTTTAGTTGAAATTAAAATAAAAAATAACAAAAAATAAGTATAACTTTATTTTGGATAAACAAAGTTATAAATATTATGTCATTTTTGGATTCTACACCAAAAATAACCTAGGATACATCCATAAGGTGTTATACCCAAAAACACTTATTTCTTGTGTTATTAGAAGATTTAAGAATCTCACAGTACTAATGTAACTTTTTTATCATTTTTTTAAAATTGTTAAATTTAAGCTTAAATAAGCTTAAATTGAAAGTTGCATAAGGTTAAGGAAAACTTACCAAAATTTTAGTTAAAATTGAGGTGTGGTGTATATTTACTGAATTGGCTAAGGATCTGCCATACAGAATGTAAATCCTGCATGAGCTCAATTTAAAAGGGTTTAAAGCCATGGTATGGCTTTAAATAAATAAAAGGGCAAAATCCACGCAACAAGGTGGGACAAAGGAAAAAGACCAAATAGAGCTGGGGTACCAAACTTTTTGGATCTGCAATGATTCAATTAAGGTTGTGCACCTGTATTGGAGGATTTTCAACCTTATTTAAACTTTAAGATTAGACTTTGATCCAACCTTAAGGTTTACGCTGGTTTTATCCCAATTTGGACAGGAATTTCAAGCTGCCAAAGGGTAAATCCCAATATGCAGGCTTGAAATCAAGGTTTTAAGAACTGTCAAAGATTAATTAAGCTTAAAACTTTAAAGTTACAAGCATTAAAACCTTATCAAAAGCTAAGGTTTGGTGTTTATTGCTATTTTATGTGGAAAAATAGCAATAACTTCAAAAATTCATTAAATATCTACTTCTTAATGGATTTGCTTGAAGGTTTCACACAGATTACAATTTAATATTATCTACATACTAATTAAGCTTTAAGTATCTTTTATAAATACATTTCCTGGGTAATTAGCCAGGAAATTTACTTTTTTAATTAAGTTCACAGAAAATTATGATTTCTTTAAAAATTAATTAAAAATTGATCTTAAGAGATTTCTGCTTGAAACTCTATTTTTAAGTTGTTCATGTGATGAACTTTAATATAAATAAGTTTATTTATATTAAAAACTTAAAATAATTAGTTTAAATGAGGATTAAAGTTACATGGAGTTAAGAATAACACTAGTAGCTTTAAATTGGAATTAAAAACAAGTTGCCTTAAGCCAAGAACTTTGTTTTTAAGTATGGTTTTTCAGTTTTGACCTGAGCACGCCCTCTATATTCATTATGAATCATGAGAGCTGCTCTGAAGATATAAAAAGAGTCTTTTAATCACTGTTTTTGTCCATCATTCATTATCAATCCAATCATATTAGAAATTTAAACAGGTAAAGTTTTATTATTTATAAAATCTTATTATTAAAGTAATTCTCAAGTTATTTTATTCTTTATTAATGGTAAATTAAAGAATTGAAATCATAGAATTCAGATTATTGTTGTAATCATCAATAATATATTCTATATTATAAAACTACCATCTTAAATATCTTTTAAAATCCACAAATTTCTCTTAAAAACTCTTTAATAATAATTTTTATTATAAAAAGTTGTTTTATCTTTGAAAATATTGATTTTAGGCGTGTTTTTAACTTATGATTATTATTTGATATAATAACTGTTGCTGTTTGAGTTGTTGTATTAAATAAATATTATAACTAAGGTTTTCTCTAAAGTTCTATATTTTTTTATCTATTATTAGTTTTTTTATATAGAATTTTTATTCTATAAGAATTTTTTCTGCACAGTGTGTGTTATAATTCTTTTATAAATAATATTCATATTATTTATAAGTGGTTAATATTCATATTTCCACATGTAATTGTCTCATTAAGAGCTTCACACTTCTTAGAGTTATAACTGTCAGTGACTATAGCAATGATAGAATAATTATAATTTATTATAATTATTATATTTTTATTATTATTATATTTTTATAATAATAATTAAATTTATTTTTTTATATAATTATTTTTAATAATTATATTCAAATTTGTGGTTATAATATTTTTTTATATTATATATTTCTACTGAGGACAGTCATAGTACTCTTGATTTTGCTACTATTATCAAGAGTTTCATAGACAAACCTTACATTCTTCTTTTGCTACCTTTTGAGCCTGTTTGGACCAGCTCCATGTTTGGTGGTGTTTTGCTCTACCATTGGTTTAGAGTATTCTGGCAGTCATGCTTGTGCTCTGGTTTTGAGTCACACGCTGACAATTTTATTCCAAAATAACAAGGCTGTATGCATTTCTGTGTCTGCCTTATGATATGGTAGGAAACTCACACTTTTGGTATACCTATTAACTATGACTAGGCAGGCATCAAAATTTTTTTTGCCCCATGGCACAAGTCCTATCACCCAGTCCATATTGATGCTTTACCATGGGTTCTCGGGCTCTTCCATGTGTTGAAGTAGCCCCTTTTTCTTACCATGTTTTCTATTTGCCTTCCGGCATCTTTCACAAGTGTTGATATATTCACTCAACTCTTGTTCCCATTTTGCCCACCAAGCTGTGCTTGCTACCCTTTTCTTTATCCTGTCTTCACTTGTGTGTCCCATATAGGGGCAGTCATGGAATTCTTGCAGGATCAGGGATATATGGTACCTGTCTACTACTGTGAGTGCACTTGTGTGCTTCTATCTATGGTAGCGCAGGCTTTCTATAAGGAAAACTTGTCCTTATCATCCCTCAACCAGGATTCCCCTAAATAGGATTCCAGCTCTGGGCTCCTATTTTTTTGTTGAAGGAGTTGCAACAATATTCCACACTGTTTGTGTTTAGCATATTTCTTTATCACTGCATTGAAGAACTCATTATGCAGCTCTGAGGAATTTATTCCCAATATGGGAGTTTCTGTTACTTCTGATCCAGTGTCTCTACTGACTGGGGTACCATTTCCTGGTGCCCATTCAGAAAATCTGAAGTTTTTCCTGCTATCTATTTCCATGAAATGGATAGGGATCTTGGGTGCTACTTCAGGGTCCCAAGCTGGATTTTGTTTGACATTGTCCAGAGGCTATCTTCTGAGGCCATCTGCATTGGTGTGGCTTTTTCCATCTTATTATCTGATGGTAATATTTCCTATATACTCTTGGATGTTTATTTGCCACCTCAGCATGTGTCTATTGGTAGTCTTCATTTTCAGTAGAGACTTCAAGGCTGTGCAGTCTGTGTAGACTTCAAAGACTGCACCCTCTTAATAATAGAGGAGTTTCTCCAGAGCCAAGAATAGGCATAGGCATTCAGTCTGGGTGGCCCCATACCTGGATTCTGAATGTTTGTGTTTCCTGGTTCCCATTCAGAAAATATGAAGTTTTTCCTGCTATCTATTTCCATGAAATGAATAGGGACCTTGGCTGCTACTTCAGGGTCATAAGCTGGATTTTGTTTGACATTGTCCAGAGGCTATCTTCTGAGGCCATCTGCATTGGTGTGGCTTTTTCCATCTTATTATCTGATGGTAATATTGCCTCTATACTCTTGGATGGCTATTTGCCACCTCAGAATGTGTCTATTAGTAGTCTTCATTTTCAGTAGAGACTTAAGGGCTGTGCAGTCTGTGTAGACTTCAAAGACTGCACCCTCCAAATAATAGAGGAGTTTCTCCAGAGTCAAGACTAGGCATAGGCATTCAGTCTGGGTGGCCCCATACCTGGATTCTGAATCTTTGTGTTTCCTAGAGATGTAGCATATAACTCCCTCTCTTGCTTCACCATCTACAATTGGTCTCTGGTGAAGGGCTTCCCCTAATCCTTGGCTACATGATGCATCTATGTATAGCTTGAATGGTAGCTCAAAGTTGGGTAAGATGCGCACAGGTGCGTTTGTGAGTTCATCTTTGATCCTCTCATATACATCCCTCCTTTCCTTTGTAGTTCCACAAACTACATCTTTTTAGCATAACTTGCATAGACTAGTTATGTGGGAAAAATTTCTGATGTGGTTTCTGAAGTAGCTAGCAAACCCAAGGAAAGATTGCACCTCTTTGATATTCTTTGTTACTGCTTTTAGCAATACTTCCGCTACTTTGTGATGGTCTATTGCCAGAATAAGACCTGAGACTTTATGTCCCAGTGCCAGTAATTCTTGTTGGCCGAAATGCAATTTTCAAGTGAAATTATCAGATTAATAGGTGTACACTTACTTGGTACTCTGTCTATGTGCTGCACATGGTCTTCTTATGTCTCTTAGTATATAATGATCTCATAAATATATACTACCATCCAGCCTTCCAATATTTCTCCTTGAAATATTGTGTCCATCATACTTTGTAAGTGGTCTGATGAATTTTTGATGCCAAATGGAATCCTGGTGTGATCATATATACCCACATTGCACATAATTGTGAGAAAATTCATGTAGTTTGGTTTGACTCCATTATGGTGAAAGCCTTTCATAAAATGCATCTTGGTTATATATTTGGCTTTTGCCAGTTTATCCAGGGCATGAGGTATCCTTGGTATAGGGTACCTGTCATCTTTTGTGTAGTTGTTCAGTGCTCTGAAATCTCCACACAGCCTAGAGTTTCCATAATTTCAGGTTATAAGGACAGGAGTGCTGATTTACACTATTTCATTGTGTCCTATTTTCCTGATGACATCCATTTCTAGGAGCTTATTGATGTGTTTCTCAATTTCCTTCCTACTTTGCAGACTTGCTGGGTACAGAGATCTTCTTATCATGGGTGGATAGGGTGTTTCCACATCCAGGTATAATTCTATATCATGGCCTCTGATTTTGCCTAATGGTTCTTCAACAATGGCAAATGCTGGTCTATTTTTCCTCACCATCTTCAGTAAACTAAGTTTCTGTTTACTGGTGAGGGTAATACTGAATTGGCCCTCCCCAAACTCATTAAGTAATCCTTCTAGAAGGTCATGGGTAGATATTTGGTATATGTCAAGTGAAAGTTTCTTTTCCTCCTTTTTACCAATAGTGATATGCCTATGTTTACTGTTGTAAATATCAATGCCATACATCCTCTGGTAGTCTGTTCCCAGTAAAAACCCTTCAATGTGGGCATCTTCAAGCACAACAAACTCTGGTTTGATTCTGAAATTACCCTTCCTGTGGGGTATAATTATCTCTTTGATATTTGTCCCAATGGATGTCATCTTCCCTGATGCACTTTTGAAGTTCTTTGCCTTGGTTGGCAAGAGTTTTTTATCCCAATTTGAGAAGTGATGATCCAGATAATTTCTGGCCACTATTGAGAAGTGTGTTCCACTGTCAATAATCAATGGGCATTGAGCATTTTTTATGAAAGCAGTAATCTTTGAGGCTGTCCAATCTATGTATGCCATTCCTTTAGTTGGTGCTGTGGTATTCCATACCTTTTTACCAGTTTCAAGAATTTTTGTGAAGATTAAAAGTTGGAAGCTCAAGATCAAAATGGCTGATTCAGGAAATCACCACTCAAAGGACATGATTAAAAATCACACACACCCAGGAACAACATCAACAGTAGGGAGGAATGGAAGATTTTAGCATTCACAATTGAAATATTAAATATACTTCTATAATCAAATGAACAATAGAGGAATTCTAACCTTATGGAATTTTACAAGAAAACCTATATATAAGCCTTACAGAATCAACAATAGGCTTAATACATACATAAAAACTCAAAATTACATGGACAAAGTAACATTGTAGTATTATATCCACCCTAAAGCCATCAAGAAGATTATATTACCAAGAATTACAGTAACCAAATACAGTTAATGTGACACAAGGATTATATGACAGTATCCAATTCAGCTCAATACATGAAAATCCACTAAAAACTTAAAAAAATTACACAACAATACAGGAGCCCAAATAAGACTTATGCAGTCCAGATGCATAAAATCTGTACAGTACACAGCCTCAGGATCATCAAATACAACTAAATTCAATTTAAACCAGCTGCATGCAAGGGGAATACACTAAACTGTAAGCCACACAGCAACTACAGTAATCAAGAATTAAAAGTCAAGAAGATATCCCCACATTACACAGCATAATCACCTGGAACTAAATAAATCTTACAAACAAATTATACATGGGCTTATTCACATGACACCATCTTCATCCTTTACTGACCAGAATTAATTCCTCAAGGCTGTGCAAGCTGACTAAAGCAGTGTAAAGGAGAAGTCATCTGATACTGTTATCAAAATCCCCACCAATCAAAAACATCTCAATCTTAGTTTTGACCAAACAAATGGTGAAAATATCTCAGTCATATGATACCATTCCCAATTTTTCACACTAGCATTAATCTCTCAAGGCTGTGCAAGATTACTAATGCAGTATAACAGATAGGTTATCTGACTTTTGTTACAAAAATCTACACCAGCAAAACTATCTCAAGGGCAAGAATAAAACTTTACATGGAGAGCCCATGGGTACTTCTCACAACATAAAAGGAGGCCTCTATCTCTCATTTTCTCCTCTTCTCCCCATGAATGAATCCAATTAGTTATATACCAAGAAGGAGAATACCTATTCATCCCTTACTAGTAGGTTAATCTAGAAATTATTATTATTATTATTAAATTAAATTAAAAAGTGATTTATATATAGCTGTAGTTAACAGTAGGTCTTCCTATATTATAGATTGATCTATTAGTGAAATAATCATATTCAACAAGATATTTATATTATACTCTTCTCACTAGAAGAAAATCCATATCACTATTATTACTATCACAAAATATATATTTAACATATTATCAAAATTACTTATCAATTACACTTATTTAAAATATCAAACAATATTATTATACTATCACTATTACTAAATTTTCCCATATTGAGCTATTATCCATTAAAACAAAATACCTTCAACAAAGAAAACAACTTAAAATCACCACTCAGTACTATTATATCTATTATTTATCTACTCAATTATTATCTTATCATCTTGAAATCACCTAAATTTTTATTATTTAAAATTATTATTATTTTATCATTAGTCTGATTATTGAATAGATCTGATAGAGACTGCTTAAAAGTCTTCTCTAGCTGTAAAGCCACAATCTTAAATATTGATTTGTGAGCTCTGTAGGGAGATTGTTTAGTATATTCAGAGGGGCAGCTAAAACACCATTAGCACCCTTGGTTACAGGATTATTTCAGAAATTCAAAACTGTTTACCTGTGATTTGCCCCTCAAGGACTGCCTTATCCAATCCCACACTAAAAGGAGTTCCACAGTGCAACTAGGAATGTTTGTGCATCTTGTGTGTGTTTACACAAGTTTTTGTTTTCAGTGTCTTGTGGCATGCCTGCTTCTAACTGTATGTCCCAAGTTTTAAGTGGTGTTTCTTCTTGGTACTCAACTACCAATTCCTCTCTTGGGTATTGGTCTTTATCATATTGTTCTCTGATGGTATCACCCATAGAGTCTGATTCAGAATCCTCTGTGGGGGATCCCTTCTGTGGGGCTTTCTCAATCACATAGAATTTTTTCTTTGCCTTTGGACAGTTATTGGTATCATGGTCTGTTGAGCCACAATTGTGACAAGAATTCTAGTTCTTAGTCAAATCTTCCACTCTTTCTCTGGGTTTGTCTATAAACTCCATCCTGAAAGGTTGTTTCTCTCTGAAACCACTGCTTTTATACGGGGAATATTTCCCTATATTTCCTCTTTTCCTTAAATCTTGTAAGGTTTTTGCAATTTCATCTAGAGTGAAACTTTGGTTGCATCTGCATTCTACTGCATGCTCTAGCTCTCCTGGAATTTGTGTCAGGAGTTTGTGATTCCTCATCTGAATGTTAATTTGATGATAAATGGCTTCAAGTATTTTTGACTTTCTGAGACACCACTAATATAGATATTTGTCCACAGAGTACTTCTCCTTTTGAAATGACATGGACTTCTGCAATATCCAAGTACCATTCCCCTATTTTTGGATGATTTGACTCTTCCACCATGGCCAGTTTCTCCTGCCATTGATTTCTTTCATTTCTTTGTACCAAATACTACCATGTTCTTTGAATTCTGTATTGAGTCTAGAAGTAAGCCAGTAGTCTGGTATGCTTGGTACATCAATGAAGAGTCCATCAATATAATAAATGAGCTCCAAATGATCAAATACTCCTGTTCCAGAGAGTTTGACACAGCTTGAGGAATCTGGAAGCTGTTTCAAGGATTCTTTCTCAGAATAAGACATATTATCTCCATCCTGGTATTGAGATGGAGATCTTGCCTTATTCCCCAATGTGGCATCTGGTTTGATGTCCTCTTTGTAATATGGAATATCCATAACATGGCCTTGTGGTTGGGGCTTAATGTTATGGTAGACATTGAACAGTTTGTTTATGTCTTGGTCCAGACAATACCTGTCCCTTTTGCTGTGGTGTGGTTATTCAAAGGCTTGATTCAGTCTTTTGTTGGTCTCTTCAGAGGCTTTACTCAATTGAGCATGTCCCTCTTAAAGAGTTTTGACAATTTTGTCCATGGAGGCTGTTAATGTTTTCATCCTCTCATGGCTTGCTTGGAGTTCTGCAAACTGTTTTCCAGGCTGCTCAGCAAATTGGGAAATTTTTAACCACAGTGCATCACTGTTTAAGTTACTCTCAGGCGTAAAAACATTATTTTCAATCTGAGTGGGGGTAATATTTCTATTAATGAGGCTACTGATTCTTTAAGGATGTAAAACTATTCCTGGCCTTGTGTACTTCTTTCACCAAGTCCAAAAGCTTCCAGATAATTGGCTCTGAATCCTCCTGCCTTTGGTTGAAAGAGGTATTGTTTTTGCCCTTGTATCTTTGTCTTCTCCTGGAAACCTCCTCGGATTGTGAAGAATGGTCACTCTTGGCCACTGGCTGCTGGTTCCTGAATGGTGTGAAGCCACTGGAGAGCGGGTTTGGCATACTCTTTGTGAGCCTAAAGGAATCTTCCCATGCCCTGTCTAGGTCAGCTGTTCTTCTATAGCTTGGATAGTGGCTTGATTCTCCCTTATCCTGTTTGCCCTCTCCTGCAGGAGTCTGAACTTCCTGGTGGCATTTAAACCCTTGGTGATTACCATGAGTTCTTTGAAGTCTATCTCTTTGAGACATATCTTCTGGCAACTGGCTCAAGATTCTGCCCAGTGGGATGCTAGGTTGAACCTCTTGTGGTCCATGATCCATTGAAAAAGGTCTTTGAGGAGTTGGTGGAGCTGAAGAACTTGATCCATATCCTTCCAGTCCTCTGGTTTGAAGTTTCTGTGCATTTGAATGTGAATGGAAGAGTGGGTATGATTTCCCTCAATGTCTTGCCATCCACCACTGTGAACAAGGTGTCCTCCTCCAGGTCTTCTGGTTCTGAACAAGCCTTCTCTGTCCTCTGGCTGGTTCCTTTAGAAGCCAAGGCTTCTGAGGTGTACATGTGACATATCAGTGTTTTCAAGCAGTCAACAACTTAATGTTCCTAGCGTATTTACCTTTGACTGTGCCTTCTACAAATTTGTTGTCTACCGCTTTTGGAAATTTGCCTTTAGAGGTTGCAACTGGGTCATTGATTTTACTCTTCCCTGAACAAGTGGTTAAGTGTGGTTCACCTTGTATTGATGCAGAGTTTTGTGGATCTCTACTCCTCTGAGTGGGAATTGGTGTCCACCTTTTAGCTGTGATGAGGCCTTCACTGTGCCTCTTCCCTTTGCCTTTGCTGCCCTCTGGTTCTGAGGGTGTCACTGGTGTGTTGGCCTGTGACTGGTCTCAAGTGGGATGAAGTTTTCTTCCACTGAATCAAACAGGAGAAAGAGGGCTCAATTTCAGTTAAGACTTCTTCAAAGGCTGTTTGCACGTCTAAGAATAGCCTCTGGGAAATATATTTCTATATTATGCCCTTGTATTGTGACAGTGCAATTGAAATTAACAATGAAACATCAGAAATACAGCTTTTTGATATCTGGTACACTTGTTTGTATACCAGTATCTCACAGATCAACATGTAGTTATCAAGTATAATGCAAAAAGTGATTCTGTTAAGGGCAATTGAAATTATCAATATACACAACCATGCATCTAATACTGTTGGTTTTATGGTAAGAGATGTCCTTTTCAATTGAAAAATTGACAGTATTAATGGCTTAAAGTGCTTTAATATGTAAAACACGTCAAAAATAAATGTTTTGTGATAATTAAATTATAATCAACCGTGCAACAAGGCAATTGAAAGACAAGAAGCACAGTGGTATATAACATATACCACCCAAAAAAGTAATATGAGATATATATTATAATTTATTTTTTTAATAAAATTATAGCTGAAAAAAAACCAAAATTTCAGAAATAAAAGAAAATAAGAAAAAACTCACTTTTATGTGTAAAAAGGTCCAAAAAATCTAAGAAAACATGGCCAGACCCCCAAAATGGCAGGATGAGTCTATGATTAATGTTTTTCAATCACTAGTTAAAAGCTTCAACTATTACTGCAAAATTGTCAGCCTGTGACTCAAAAACAGAGCACAAGCATGACAGCCAAAATACCATAAACCAATGGTATAGCCAAAATACCACCAAAACATGGAACTGAGCCAAATTAGCTCAAAAGGTATCAAAAGAAAGAGGAAACTCATCTGTTTCTGAAAATATAAGTCACATCACCATAGGACAAGAAATAACAAAGTTATTCCTGCTCAAAGTTATTGCTGAGCATAAACCTTAATTTTCACCTCTCCTCTAAAATCTAGAAGGAGAGGCTTAACCCCATCAAATGGGTATTCAAAATGAAGCTCTAAGCCAGGGCTATCTAGTGGTGCTAGCCAAGCTGAGCTAGCACCAGTATTACTTGAGTTATGGTCAAATTCAGACCAAATAAGGGTGAACAAAACATTCACCTCCCATCTAACTTTTACAGTTTTAGTGTGAGATACTTAAAGTGGGGTCTTTTTCGAAAGAGCACAATCAGGGCTATCTGATGGTGCCATCCATTTCCTCATAGCTCAACTACAACAGAAGTTATTGGCCAAACAAGCATAATACAGCTTTTGCCCAGACCACGCCAATGTGCAAAAATACTTGTACATGGGATAACTTTGTCATATTTAATGATAACCATGTCAAGTTGGGTACCATTGTGTAGAGCTCATACAGAGCTATTCAATGAACCAATTTTGAGCTTGATATCTCAAAAAATGTCAGAGTTATGACCATTTTAAGGTAAAAATCCCACCTGCTGTCATATACAGCCTTACCATGGGATAATATCCCATAACCATGAATATGAGGTGTCAAATAGACAAAGAAGCATGTTTTTACTTCAATACCTCATATGTCAGTCAATACTGGGGTCCCATACGGTTTCTGTACAGCATTCTACGCGTCATACACGTCAGAATCAGGCTGTGAGGTCCCCAGATGAAAATTTTCACCCTGTATTGGTGAAAACCGCCCAGATGTGGTTTCAAAACCACATCTGAGCCCAATACAGGGTATACAGGCTGTTTGCAAACCACAAGTCTGTCCTAGAGAGTGAAAAACTCTTCACTTCCTCTATGTGGAAAGGTCTAGGAGCCTTTCCAACTCAATTTCAGGATAAAAGGAGGGCTTTTCACAGCCAAAATCACTTCCTCATCCTGCTCTTGAATAACCTACATAGTATACTGTCAAAAACAGTTTTACTATTTGTTAATAATCAGGTATAATTATAAGTTTTAATTATTGTAACCCAACAGATAAAGCTACACCCAGGGCTTTCAACAACGCTCACCACCACTATAACCACTATAGTTAAGCCCTTTAAATTTATTTTTAATCATCTCAAAACCTTCTTAAAGCATTTTTTACCGTGTCACAAACATAGTTTGAGTTGTAAATAGCCTACATTACCACTGTTTCATAGTTTCATCCTGACATTTTGGGGGCCTGGCCGTGTTTTTTAACCTTTTTTGGACCTTATAAAGTAAGTCTTTTTTCGTTTTATGACTTATTGATAAGTGTTTTATCTTTTTTAGGTGTAATTTCTGTATTTAAATACATATTTTGTATATATTTATCCTTTTTTATATATATACTCATATTATAAGAGTATTATTCACGTGGTTAATACCCACTGGAAATAACTATTTTTGGCGTGTTTTGTATATAAAAACACATAAGCCATCAATAAGTCCTGTATTCTTGACTGAATAAGGACACCTCTTACTGAAAAACCATCAGTTGAGGCGTGGATTAAGTGTATTATTAACTCAATAACACTTATACAAAGCCACTTGTACAGAATAAACTTGAAAACCACAAGTGTATCTGTGGGATACTGGCACACAAAAAGTGTGACAGGGTACCAAAAGCTGTAATTCTGACGTGGAATTGTTGATTCAATTACACTGTCATTATACAGGGCACATTGTAGTAACATACAAGCCCAGAGGCCAATCTTAGACGTGCAAAACCAGCATTTCTAAGAGGTCTTAACTGACATAAGCCCTCCCTTTTCTGCCTTGATTTCAGTGGAAGAAAATTATATCCCACTTGAGACCCAGTCACAGGCCAACACACCAGTGACACCCTCAGAACCAGAGGGCAGCAAGGGAAAAGGAAAGAGGCACAGTGAAGGTCTCATCACAGCCAAGAAGTGGACACCAATAGCCACTCAGAGAAGTAGAAAACCACGAAACTCTTCATCCATACAAGGTAAACCAACCTTAACCACTTGTACAGGAAAGATTACAATTATTAACCCAGTTGTAACTTCCAAAGGCAAACTGCCCAAGTCAGCAGACAATAAATTTCTACAAGGCACAATCAAAGGTAAATACCCTAAGAACATAAAGTTTTTGACTGCTTGCAAACACTGATATGTCCCCTGTATACCTCAGAGACCTTGGCTTCTAAAGGAACCAGCCAGAGGATAGAGGAGGATTGTCCAGAACCAGAAGACCTGAAAGAGGACACCCTGGACACAGTGGTGGATGGCAAAACAATGAGGGAGATAATATAAACCTTGCCATTCACACTCCAATTCAACAGAAACCTCAAACCAGAGGACTGGAAGGATATGGATCAAGTTCTTCAGATCCACCAACTCCTCAAAGATTTATTTCAATGGAGCATGGACAACAAGAGGTTCAACCTAGCAACTCACTGGGCAGAACTGGGATCAAGTTGCCAGAAGATCTGTCTCAAAGAGATAGACTTCAAAGACCTTATGGTAATCACCAAGGGTTGGAATCCTACCAGGCAGCACAGACTCCTGGAGGCAAGGGCACAGAGGATAAGGGAGAATCAAGCCACTATCCTAGCTATAGAAGAACAGTTGACCCAGACAGGGCCTACTCAGATCCCTTCAGGTTCACAAGGAGCAGGCCAAATCAGCTCTCCAGTGGCTTCACACCATTCAGAAACCATCAGATCAGTGGCCAAGAGTCACCATTCTTCACAATTCCAGGAAGTTTCCAGGAGAAGACAAGGAAACAAGGGCAAGAACAAAACCTCCTTCAACCAGAGGAGGAAAGAGTCAGACCCCATGATCCAGAAGCTGTTGGATTTGGTAAAGGAAGTACACAAGAACCAGAAGTAGTTGTAAACCACTCTAGAATCAGTAGTCCTAGTAATAGAAACATTACCCCCACTCAGACTGAAAACAACATTGTCACATCTGAGAGTAACATCAACAGTGATACACTGTGGTTACAAGTGTCCCAATATGCTGAACAATCTGCAAAGCAATTTGCAGAAATTAAAGCCAGCCAAGAGAGGATGAGACAAACTCAAGCCTCCTTGGAACAAATAGTTAAGAATCTTCAAGAAGGATATGCTCAACTGAGCAAAGCCTCTGAAGAATCCAACAAAAGACTGAACCAAGTCTTTGAAGAACAACACCACAGCACAAGGGACAGGGAGTGTCTGGATCAGGAAATTAACAAATTTTTTAATGCCTATCATAGCTTAAAGCCTCAACCACAAGGCCAAGCTGTGGAGAATCCATATCAACCAGATGACATCAAACCAGATGCCATGATGTTGAATAAGGAAAGATCTCCATCACAATACCAGGATGGAGATGGCATGTCTTATTCAGAGAAGGAAGCCTTGAAACAGCTTCCTGAGGCCTCAAACTGGCCCAAATTCCCTGGATCAGGAGAATATGATCATATGGAGCTCATAGATTATATTGATGGACTCTTCATTGATGTACCCAGCATACCAGATTACTGGATTACTGCTAGACTGAATACTGCATTTAAAGGTCATGCAAGTATATGGTACACAGAAATGAAAGAAATCCATGGCAGAAGAAACTGGCCATGGTGGAAGAGTCAAATAATCCAAAAGTACAGTAATGGAACTTGGATATGGCAAAAGGCCATGTCATTTGAAAATGACAAATACTCTGTGAACAAAGATCCATATGAGTGGTGTCTCAGACAGTCTAAAAGACTTAAAGCCATTGATCCTCAGATGAACATCCAGATCAGGAATCACAAACTTCTGACACAACTGCCAGGAGAATTAGAGCATGCAGTGAAATGCAGATACAACCAAAATTGCACTCTAGATGACATAGCCAATACCTTACAAGACATAAGGAAAAGGACAAATATAGGGAAATTCACTCCATATAAGAGCAGTGGTTTCAAAGAGAAACAACCTTTCAGGGTGGAGTTTAAAGACAAACCCAGAGAAAGAGTGGCAGAAGTGGCAAGGAAAAAGAATTCTTGTCACAATTGTGGTTCAACGGACCACTATGCCAACAACTGTCCAAAAGCAAAGAAAAAAGTCTATGCTATAGAAAAAGTCCCTGAAGAAGAACCTCCAACAGAGGATTCTGAATCAGACTCTATGGGAGATGCCATCAGAGAACCATCTGATGATGATCAAGACCCAAGAGAGGAATTTCTAGTGGAATACCAAGAGGAAACCCCATTGGAAATCCAAGCCATACAGTTGGAAGCAGGCATGCCACAGGACACTGCCAACAAGAACTTGTGCAAACACACACAAGATGCACAAACATTCCTGGTTACACCAACCAAAGGAATGGCTTATATACATGGAACAGCTACAAAAATGACTGTATGTATTGACAATGCTCAGAATCCACTGATCATTGATACTGGAGCACACTGCTCCATAGTGGCCAGAAACTATCTGGATACCCACTTCGCAAACTGGGAAAAACAGCTCTTGCCCACTAAGGCAAAGAACTTTAAAAGTGCATCAGGGAAGATGACTTCCATTGGGACAATTATCAAAGAGATAATTATACCCCAGAGGAAGGGTAATATCAGACTCAACCCAGAGTTTGTAGTGCTTGAAGATGCCCACATCCAGGGGTTTTTACTGGGAACAGATTATCAGAGGATGTATGGCATAGATATTTACAACAGTAAAAACAGGCACATCACCATTGGTACCAACAAGGAAAAGAAATTTTCACTTGATATATACCACATATCTTCACAAGATCCACTAGAAGAACTCTTGAAGGAATTCAAGGAGGGAAAGTTTAGCACTACCCTCACCAGTAAACAAAAACTAAGTTTACTGAAGATGCTGAGGAAGAACAGACCAGCATTTGCCATTGGTGAAGAACCACTAGGCAAGATTAAAGGCCATGATATAGAACTATATCAGGATGTGGAAAGACCTTATCCACCCATGCTGAGGAGACCTCCTTATCCAGCAAGTCTGGAAACCAGGAAAGAAATTGAAAAACACATCAATGAACTCCTGGACGTGGATGTCATCAGGAAGATTGGACATAATGAAATAGTGGAAATCACCACTCCTGTCCTGATCACCTGGCATGATGGCAAGTCCAGATTGTGTGGAGACTTCAGAGCCCTGAATAACTACACAAAAGCAGACAGGTACCCTATACCGAGGATAACTCATGCCTTGGATAAGCTGGCAAAAGCCAAATACATAACCAAGATGGATTGTATGAAAGGCTTCCACCAAAATGGAGTTAAACCAAACTCTATGAAGTTGCTCAGAATAATGTGCCATATGGGCATATATGAGTACACCAGGATGCCATTTGGCATCAAGAATGCACCAGCCCACTTCCAAAGGATGATGGACACCATATTTTAAGAAGAAATAATGGAAGGCTGGATGGTAGTATATATTGATGATATCATTATATACTCAGAGACATGGGAAGACCATGTACAATACATAGACACAGTGCTAAGTAAATGTACACCCATCAATCTGAAAATTTCACTTAAAAAGTGTAATTTTGGCCAACAAGGGCTACTAGCTCTAGGACACAAAGTCTCAGGCCTTAGTCTGGCAATTGAACAGAACAAAGTAGCAGCAGTACTGCAAAAGCCAGTACCAAAGAACATCAAAGAGATGCAATCTTTCCTTGGATTTGCTAGCTACTATAGAAACCACATCAAAAACTTTGCCCACCTAACTAGTAGTTTATACAAGTTATGCTCAAAGGATGTAGTTTTTGAAATAACCAAGGAAAGGAGGGATGCATATGAGAGGATCAAATATGAACTCACCAACGCACCTGTGCTCATCTTGCCTGACTTTGAACTACCATTCAAGTTATATATAGATGCTGCATGCAGTCAAGGCTTGGGAGCAGCCCTTCACCAAAGACAAATTGTGGATGGTGAACCAAGAGAAGGTGTAATATGTTACATCTCCAGGGAGCTGAAAGATTCAGAAGCCAGGTATGGGGCCACCCAGACAGAATGTCTATGTCTAGTCTGGGCTCTAGAAAAACTCCATTATTATTTGGAGGGTGCAGTCTTTGAAGTCTACACAGACTGCACAGCCTTGAAGTCTTTACTAAACATGAAGACTACTAATAGACACATGCTGAGATGGCAAATAGCCATCCAGGAGTATAGAGGGAACATGACCATCATATACAAGGAAGGGAAAAGCCATACCAATGCAGATGGCCTTAGCAGATGGCCACTGGACAATGTCAAAAGCAATCCAGCTTATGACCCTGAGGTTGCTGCAAAAATACCTATCCATTCTATGGAAATAAATAGGAAGAAGAACTTCAGATTCTCTGAATGGGCACCAAGGAGTGATACCCTTGACAGTGGAAACACTGATTCAGAAGGGACAGAAACCCCCATACTGGGAATAAGTTCCTTAGAACTGCACAATGAATTTTTCAAGGCAGTACTGAAATCTTATGCTAAACACAAACAGTGTAGCATACTACTCCAGCTCCTTCAACAAAAATACAGGAGCCCAGAACTGGAAACCCAGCTAGAGGAACCCTGGTTGAGGGCCTATAAGGACAATAAATTCTTCCTTATAGATGGCCTGATATATCACAGAGAAAAGCACACCAGTGCACTCACAGTGATAGACAGAGACCACATCTCTTTAATCCTGCAGGAACGCCATGACTGCCCCTATATGGGACACATGAGTGAGGAAAGCACTAAAGAGAGGGTAGCAAGCACAGCTTGGTGGCCCAAGTGGGAGCAAGAGTTGAGTGAATACTTCAACACTTCTGAAAGATGCCAAAAGGCAAATAGAAAACATGGGAAGAAATATGGGTTGCTTCAACATATAGAAGAACCCAAACACCCATGGGAAACCATCAACATGGACTGGGTCACAGGACTTGTCCCAGGTGGCAAAGAAAACTACAATGCCTGCTTAATCATAGTTGATAGGTTCAGCAAGAGCATGAGATGTCTACCATGCCATAAAGAGGACACAGCCATGGACACTGCTCTGTTATTTTGGAATAACATCATATCCACCTGTGGAGTCCCTAAGATCATAATCAGTGACAGGGACCCAAAATTCACATCTGATATTTGGACCAATTTGTATGACATGCTTGGCACCAAGCTTGCTTTTTCCACAGCTTACCATCCACAAACAGATGGCCTAGCTGAGAGGATGATCCAAACAATGGAGGACATCCTCAGGAGGTTGTGTGCCTATGGCATGGAATACAAGGACCATGAGGGATATACCCATGATTGGGTCACCCTCTTACCAGCAGTCCAACTGGCTTATAATACAAGCCAGCACTCTACCACAGGAAAAACACCTGCACTGGTAGAGAAAGGGTGGAATCCCCTGTTACCTGTGGATCACTTGAAGAAAAATCTTCTGACCATGAACCCCACAGCCAAAGACTTCCATGATATGTGGAAGAAAGCCTGTGATACTGCTGCCAAATGCATAGCTGAGGCCAAAGAGTATAACAAGCAAAGGTGGGACAAGTCACATATGGAACCTGACTTCAAGGAAGGGGACCAGGTGTTAGTGTCTACACTGAGCTTTAGCAATCTCAAAGGACCCAAGAAAATGAGAGACTCATTTGTAGGACCCTTCACTATCATTAAGTTGATAGGGAAGAATGCAGTAGAGGTCAAGCTCACTGAGGAGTTTTCTAGGAAACACCCAGTCTTTCCAGTGAGCCTGGTCAAACCATACTTCCAAACAGAGGAGGATAAATTCCCCTCCAGGAAGAAAAAAATCACTCCACCAGAAATAGTGGAAGTAGAAGACTCTCCTGGACCTGTGAGTAAAATCATCAGGGCCAGAAAAATCAAACTTAATGGGAAGGATCAGAGACAATATCTAGTCAGATTCAAAAACCAGACAGCTGACAAAGACAAATGGTTGGCAGAGGATGCCATACCAGATGGGAACCTTCATCTAAGGAGATTCAGAGCCTCTAGGAGGACTGAAAAGTCTCATAAATGATGAGCCTTTTTTTAGAGGGAGGTTATGTCAGCCTGTGACTCAAAACCAGAGCACAAGCATGACAGCCAAAATACCATAAACCAATGGTATAGCCAAAATACCACCAAAACATGGAGCTGAGCCAAATTAGCTCAAAATGTATCAAAAGAAAGAGGAAACTCACCTCTTTCTGAAAATATAAGTCCCATCACCAAAGGACAAGAAATAACAAAGTCATTCCTGCTCAAAGTTATTGCTGAGCATAAACCTTAATTTTCACCTCTCATCTAAAATCTAGAAGGAGAGGCTTAACCCCATCAAATGGGTTTTCAAAGAGAAGCTCTAATCCAGGGCTATCTAGTGGTGCTAGCCAAACTGAGCTAGCACCAGTATTACTTGAGTTATGATCAAATTCAGACCAAATAAGGGGGAACAAAACATTCACCTCCCATCTAACTTTTACAGTTTTAGTGTGAGATACTTAAAGTGGGGTCTTTTTGGAAAGAGCACAATCAGGGCTATCTGATGGTGCAATCTATTTCCTCATAGCTCAACTACAACAGAAGTTATTGGCCAAACAAGCATAATACAGCTTTTGCCCAGACCACGCCAATGTACAAAAATACTTGTACATGGGATAACTTTGTCATATTTAATGATAACCATGTCAAGTTGGGTACCATTGTGTAGAGCTCATACAGAGCTATTCAATGAACCAATTTTGAGCTTGATATCTCAAAGACTGTCACAGTTATGACCATTTTAAGGTAAAAATCCCACCTGCTGTCATATACAGCCTTACCATGGGATAATATCCCATAACCATGAATATGAGGTGTCAAATAGACAAAGAAGCATGTTTTTACTTCAATACCTCATATGTCAGTCAATACTGGGGTACCATACAGTTTCTGTACAGCATTCTACGCGTCATACACGTCAGAATCAGGCTGTGAGGTCCCCAGATGAAAATTTTCACCCTGTATTGGTGAAAACCGCCCAGATGTGGTTTCAAAACCATATCTGAGCCCAATACAGGGTATACAGGCTGTTTGCAAACCAAATGTCTGTCCTAGAGAGTGAAAAATCTTCGCTTCCTCTACGTGGAAAGGTCTAGCAGCCTTTCCACCTCAATTTCAGGATAAAAGGAGGGCTTTTCACAGCCAAAATCACTTCCTCATCCTGCTCTTGAATAACCTACGTACTAAACTGTCAAAAACAGTTTTACTCTTGGTTAATAATCAGGTATAATTATAAGTTTTAATTATTGTAGTCTTTTATTATTGTAACCCAACAGATAGAGCTGCACCCAGGGCTTTCAACAACGCTCACCACCCCTATTACCACTATAGTAAAGCCCTTTAAATTTATTTTTAATCATCTCAAAACCTTCTTAAAGCATTTTTTAGCTGTCACAAACATAGTTTGAGTTTTAAATAGCCTACATTACCACTCTTTCATAGTTTCATCCTGACAAAAATGGTGAAAATAGTAATAAAAAGGTTTATTTATGATAATAAGGGTTGATATATGAATATTCAGGGCGTTAATATTGAGAAATAGTGGTGATGAGTGCTGTTGAAAGTGCTGGATGCAGCATTACCTTTGGGGTTCCAATAATTAAAATCATAACTATACCTGATTATTTTCCAATAGTATAACTGTCTTTGACAGTTTTACTATGTAGGAATTCAAGCTCAGGATGAGGAAACCTTTTCTGGTGGAGAAAAGGTGCCTTTTTATCCTAAAATTGGGTGAAAAGGGCCTCTAGACCTTTCCTTGTAGTGGAAGTGAAGATTTTTCACTTCCAAGGAATGGCTTGTGGTTTTCACAAGGCCTGTATAGCCTTTATTGGGCTCAGATGGTGTTTTGAAACCACATATGGGCAGTTTTCACCAATACAGGGTAAAATGCTTCATCTGGGGACCACCTAGCCCTCTTCTGAAGTGTATGACAAGTAGAATGCTGTATAGAACCTTTACAGGATCCAGTATTGACAAACCTATGAGGTATTGAAATATAAACAGGCTTCTTTGTCTGTTTGACACCTCATAATTATAATTATGGGAGAATATCCCCCAGTAAGGCTGTATTGGTCTAACTGTGAGATTTTGACCGTAATACTGCCATAAATTTGTCAGTTTGTGAGATATCAAGCTCAACATTGATTAATTGCGTAGCCCTGAATGTGTTCTACAAGCTGGTACCTCATTTTCCATGGTTATCACCAAATATGGCAAAGCTATGCCATGCACAAGATTTTTTGTACATATGTATGATCTGCTTAAAATCTGTATGGAGCTTGTTTGCCCTATAGCTTTTGTTCTGGATGAGATATTGGGAAATTGATGGCGCCATCAGATAGACCTGATTTTGCACTTTTCAAAAAGACCCCACTTTAGGTATCTCACACTGAAGTTGTAGAAGTTAGATGGGAGGTGAATATTTTATTCACCCTTATCTGACCTTATTTTGGCCATAAATTCTGGATTTCTGGTGCTAGCTCAATTTGGCTAGAACCATTGAATATTCCTGACTTAGAGCTTCATTTTGAATACCCATTTGATGGGGTCCAGCCTCTTCATCTGGATTTCAGAAGAGAGGTGAAAGATAAGGTTTATGCTCAGCAACAACTTTGAGCAGGAATAACTTTGTTATTCCTTGTCCTATGATGGTGGAACTTGTATATTTAGAAATAGGTAATTTTCCTCTCTCTTTGAATACTTTTTGAGCTAGTTTTTCTCAGCTCCATGTTGTGGTGGTATCTTGGCTCTACCATTGGTTTATGGTATTTGGCTATCATGCTTGTGCTCTGGGTTTGAGCACAGGCTGACAACATTAGTCATGAATTAAAACTACTATGCCCTCCTGGGTGTAGAACTGTTACCCGGTTTTTTATATACTAATTCCCATGGAGATTCTGGTCCTTGGATTTGGATCATGATTCCAAATTTCTTCCCTGTGACTTTATTTGATTTTTGGCATTTGTGTCAGGATGAGTCTATGATAAGGTGATAATAGGTCCAATTACAACCTTAACTTTGACTGGGACATGATAAAATAGAATAAAAATAGATGGGATAGAAGCTTTAAGGGTTTTACTATGAGATTAAGTGGTGGGGAGTGCTACTGAAAGCCCCAGATGCACTGGTTATCAGTTGAGCATATATCATAAGAAAGTAAAATACTATTACTAGAGTATAACTGTTTTTGAAAGTTTTGCTACATAGGAATGTCAGAGAAGGATTGGGATTCCTCTTTAGGGAAGAGAAAAGTCCCTTTTTATGCTGAAAAAGGGTGAAAAGGCTCTCTAGGCGAGTTTGGGTGGAGGAAGTGAAGATCCTTCACTTCCAAGGCTTGAATTGTGGCTTTCAAAAAAGCCTGTATAGGCTTTATTGGGCTCAGAGGTGCTTTTGCAACCACATCTGTGAAGGTTTCACCAATATGGGATGAAAAATTTGATCTGGGGACTAGATAGCCCTCTTCTGACATGTATGACAGATAGAATGCTGTATAGAACCTGTATAAAACCTCAGTATTAATAAATATATGAGTTATTAAAGGATAAACAGTCTTTTTTATCTAAATTACACCTCATATTCAAGGATATGGGAAAGTATTCCACAGTCAAGGTGTATTGGCCAAGCTGTGGGATTTGAACCTTAAAACTTCTATAATTTTTCCATTTTGAAGGTATTGAGATCAAAATTAGTTAATTTTGTAGCCCTAGATGGGGTCTAAACAGTGGTACCTCATTTGGTATGGGTAGCATTAAGTAGGGCAAAGCTATACCATGTTAAAATTTCCAATATCTAAATATGGAAATTTCTCAAATCCTGTATGAAACTTGTTTGCTTCATAAAGTTTTTTCTAGATGAGCTATGGAGAAATGGATGCCACCATCAGATAACCCCAATTTTTTGCTTTTCAAAATGACCCCACTTCAAGTAGCTCAAACTAAAACTGTAAATTTTGGATGAGATTTGAGTATTTTATTCAAGCTTATATGGCTCTAACTTGGCCATAACCTCTGTAGTCTTGATTCTAGCTCAGTTTGGCCATTAACATTGGATAGCCCTTACTGAGAGCTACAATATGAACACCAATCTAATGGGGTACAGCCTTTTTCTCTGGATTTTAGATTAGAGGTAGAAATTAAGCTTTTTGCTAAGAAACTACTTTGAGCCTGAATAACTTTGTCATTTTTTTTTCATTTGATTATGGTACTTGTATATTTGGAAAGGAGTGAGTTTCCTCTTCCTTTTGATACTTTTTGAGCTGTTTTGGCTCAGCTCCATCCTTTGGTGGTACTTGTACTCTACCATTGGTTTATGGTATTTTGGCTGTCATGCGTGTGCTCTGGCTTTGAGTCATAGGCTGACATACCCTCCCTTGAAAAAGGGATCATGATTGATGAGACTTTTCATTCCTCCTAGAGGCTCTGAATCTTATTGGGTGAATTTTACCATCTGGTATGGCATCTTCTTCAAACCACCTATCTTTATTAGCTGTCTGGTGCTTAAATATGACCAAATACTGTCTATGGTCCTTCCCTTTGAGTCTGATCTTTCTGGCCTTCATGATATTTTTCACTGGGCCAAGAGGGTCTTCTCCTTCCACTATGTCTTGTGGAGTGTGTTTATTGTTTCTGGAGGTGAATTTATCCTCTCCTGTTTGGCTGTACAATTTGACTAAACTCATTGGTAATGCTGGGCATTTTCGAGAGAATGCTTCTGTGAGTCTCACCTCCAATGGATTCTTCATTATCAATATAATGATAGTGAGAGTAGAAACTAACAGTTGGTTCCCTGCTATCAATTCTGCTTCCTTATGGGTCTTTTCATACCTCTGTTTGTTGTATTCCTTTGACTCAGCTATTCATATTTCAGCTGTATCACCTTCCCTTTTCCACATATCATGGAAGTCTTTTGCTGTGGGGTGGATAGACAGAATATTTTTCTTCAAGTTATCCACAGGAAATAAAGCATTACACCCTTTTTTAACCAGTGAGGGTGATTTTCCTGTGGTAGAGTGCTGACTTGTGTTATATGCCAGCTGAAAAGCTGGTAGAAGTGTAACCCAGTCATGGATATACCCCTAATGGTCTTTGTATTCCATGCCATATTCCCAGCATCTTCTGATAATTTGCTCCATTTCTTTGATAATACTTTCAGATAGGCCATCTGTCTGTGGATGGTAAGCTGTAGAAAATGCAGCTTTAGTGCCAAACATATCATAGAGTTTAGTCAAAAATTGTGATGTGAAATTTGGGTCCCTATCACTAATGATGGCTTTAGGTACTCCATATTTAGTTATCATGTTTTTCTGGGATAACAATTATGTGTGCATAGCTGTGTCCTCTTTGGTAAATTGTAGGAATTGGAAACTTTTGCTATACCTGTCTAGTATGAGAAGGGAAGAATTGAAGATTTCTTTTCCTCCTGGGACAGGTCCTGTCACTGAGTCCATCTTGATGGTTTCCCATGGGTGCTTGGGCTCCTCTATGTGTTGTAGTAGACCATACTTTGCACCATGTTTCCTGTATTCCTTCTGGAATATTTCACAATTGTTGATGTATTAACCCAACCCTTGCTCCCATTGGGACCATCAAGATGTGCTTTCTAACCTCTTCTCTGTAATGTCTTTACCCATGTGTCCTATTTAGGGGCAGTCATGGTATTCTTGAAGTATCAGGGAGATGTTGTGCCTGTCTATCACTCTTAGAGAACTAGTGTGCTTTTCCATGTGATGAAGGAGTCCATCTATAAGGAAAGATTTATTTTCCTTATTGTCTGTGAACCAGGGCTCCTCTAACTGGAATTACAGTTCTGGGATTCTGTATGTTGTTTTCAAGGATTTGTAACAATATGCTAGATTGTTTGTTTTTGGAATATGTATTAATAACTGAATTCAAAAATTCACTGTCAAGCTCATAGGAGCTTATTCTTAATATGGGGGTTTCTGTCTCTGGTACACTCTTGTTAGTATCTGTGGTAACACATCCTGGTACCCATTGAGAAAATGTGAGATTCTTCCTCCTATCTTTTTCCATGAAGTGGATAATAATTTTGGAAGCTAATTATGGGTCACAAGCTTGGTTTCTCTTGACATTGTCCAATGACCATCTACTGAGGCCATCAGCATTAGTATGGCTTTTGCACTCCTTGTATATTATGGTCATGATCCCTCTATGATATTGGATGGCTATTTGGACCTCCAAATGTGTTTATTAAAAGTCTTCATGTTGAGAAAAGAGTTAAGTGCAGTTCAGCCTGTGTAAAAGTCAAAGACTGCACCCTCCATGTCAGGATGAAACTATGATAAAGGAGTAAATAGGCTAAATACAACTTTAACTATGTTTGTGACACGGTAAGAATGGTTTAAAAATATTTATAAGGGTTTAAAGATAATTTAATTTAAGATTAAAAGGGCTTTACTATATATGATATAGTGGTGGTGAGCGCTGTTGAAAGCCCTGGGTGCAGCTTTATCTGTTGGGTTACAATAATAAAAGACTACAATAATTAAGATTTCTAATTATGACTGATTATTAACCAAGAGTAAAACTGTTCTTGACAGTTCATTACGTAGGTTATTCAAGAGCAGGATGAGGAAACAATTCTGGCTGTGAAAAGCCTCCTTTTTATCCTGAAATGGGGTGGAAAGGGTGCTAGACCTTTCCACGTAGAGGAAGTGAAGATTTTTTCACTTTCTAGTACTGGCTTGTGGTCTGAAAACAGCCTGTATAACCTGTATTGGGCTCTGATGTGGTTTTGAAACCACATCTGGGCAGTTTTCACCAATACAGGGTGAAAATTTTCATCTGGGGACCTCACAGCCTGATTCTGACATGTATGACACGTAGAACGCTGTACAGAACCTGTATGAGACCCCATTATTGACTGACATATGAGGTATTGAAGCAAAAACAAACTTCTTTGTCTATTTGACACCTCATATTGATGGTTATGGGATATTATCCCATGGTAAGGCTGCATATAACAGCAGGTGGGAATCTGACCTTAAAACAGCCATACCTTTGTCAATTATTGAGCTATCAACCTGAAAATTGGTTCCGTGTGTAGCTCTGTATTGGCTCTACACAATGGTACCTCATTTGATATGGGTATCATTAGATATGGAAAGGTTATCCCATGTACAAGATTTTTGTTTATTGTATAGGCAAAAAGCTGTATTGAGCTTATTTGCCCCATAACGTTTGTTCTAGTTGAGCTATGGGGAAGTGCATGAAACCATCAGATAGCCCTGATTGTTCCCTTGCCAAAAAGACCCCACTTCAAGTATCTCACACTAAAACTGTAGAAGTTAGATGAGAGGTGAATGTTTTGTTCACCCTTATTTGGCATGAAATGGACCATAACTCCAGTAATATTGGTGCTAGCTCCGTTTGGCTGGTACCATTGGATAGTCCTGGCTTAGAGCTTCATTTTGAGTACCCTTTTGATGGGGTTAAGCCTCTCCTTCTAGATCTTAGATGGGATGTTAAAATTAAGGTTTATGCTCAGCAATATCTTTGAGCAGGAATAACTTTGTTATTTCTTGTCCTATGGTGATGGGACTTGTGTTTTCAGAAAGAGGTGAGTTTCCTCTTTCTTTTGATACCTCTGAGCTGATTTGGCTCAGCTCCATTTTTTGGTGGTATCTTGGCTATACCATTGGTTTATGGTATTTTGGCTGTCATGCTTGTGCTCTGGTTTTGAGTCACAGGCTGACATACCCTCCCTCTAAAAAAGGCTCATCATTGACGAGACTTTGCAGTCCTCCTAGAGGCCCTGAATCTTCTTAGATGAAGGTTCCCATCTGGTATGCCATCCTCTGCCAACCATTTGTCTTTATCAGCCGTTTGGTGCTTGAATCTGACTAAGTATTGTCTTTGATCCTTTTCATTAAGGCTGATCTTCCTGGCCCTGATGATCTTGCTCACAGGTCCTCGGGAGTCCTCCATTTCCACTATATCAGGTGGTGTGGGGTTCTTCTTCCTGGAGGGGAATTTACCCTCCTCTGTTTGGAAGTATGGTTTGACCAAACTTACTGGGAAGACTGGGTGCTTCCTGGAAGATTCCTCTGTAAGTTTGACTTACACTCCATCCTTTCCTATCAACCTAATGATAGTGAAACGCCCTAAAAATGAGTCCCTCATCTTCTTGGGTCCTTTAAGATTATTAAAGTTCAGTGTAAAGACTAGCATGTGGTCCCCTTCCTTAAAGTCAGGTTCCATGTGTGTCTTGTCCCACCTCTGTTTATTATATTCTTTTGCCTCAGCTATGCATTTGGCAGCTGTATCACAAGCCCTCTTCCACATATCATGTAAATCTTTTGCTGTGGGGTGGATGGTGAAAAGATTCTTCTTTAAGTGATCCACAGGCAACAGGGTATTCCACCCTTCCTCTAGCACTGCAGGTGTTTTTCCTGTGGTGGAGTGCTGAATTGTATTATAAGCCAGTTGGACAGCTGGTAGAAGGGTAACCCAGTAATGGGTGTATCCTTCATGGTCCTTTAATTCCATGCCATAGGCAAAGAACCTTTTGAGGATGTCTTCCATAGTCTGGATCATCCTCTCAGCTAAGCCATCTATTTGGGGACGGTAAGCTGTGGAAAAAGAAAGCTTGATGCCAAGAATGTCATACAAGTTGGTCCAAAACTCAAATGTGAATTTTGGGTCCCTATCACTAATGATGATTTTAGGGACTCCACAGGTAGATATGATGTTATTCCAGAATAACAGGGCAGTATCCATGGCTGTGTCCTCTTTGTGGCATGGGGGACATCTCATGCTCTTGCTGAACCTGTCAGCTATGATCAAGCAGGCATTGTAGTTTTCTTTGCCTCCTGGGGCAAGTCCTGTAACCCAGTCCATGTTGATGGTTTCCCATAGGTGTTTGGGTTCTTCTATATGTTGAGGTAACCCATACTTCTTCCCATGTTTCCTATTTGCCTTTTGGCACCTTTCACAAGTGTTGATGTATTCTCCCAACTCTTTTTCCCACTTGGGCCACCAAGCTGTGCTTGCTACCCTCTCCTTAGTCCTGTCCTCACTCATGTGTCCCATATAGGTGCAGTCATGGAATTCCTGCAGGATCAAGGAGATGTGGTCTCTGTCTACCACTGTGAGTGCACTTGTATGTTTCTCTCTGTGGTAGAGCAGGCCATCTATAAGGAAGCACTTGTTATCCTTATAGGCCCTCAACCAGGGTTCTTCCAGCTGGGATTCCAGTTCTGGACTCCTGTACTTTTGTTGAAGGATTTGTAGCAGTATGCCAAACTGTTTGTGTTTGGCATAAGACTTCGGTACTGCACTAAAAAATTCATTTTGCAGTTCAGAGGAGCTTATTCCCAATATGGGAGTTTCTATCCCCTCCGAATCAGTGTTTCCACTGTCAAGAGTACCATTTTCTGGTGCCAATTCAGAAAATCTGAAGTTCTTCCTCCTATCTACTACCATGAAATGGATAGGGATTTTGGCTGGAACTTCAGGGTCATAAGCTGGATTTCTTTTGTCATTGTCCCCTTCCTTGTATATGATGGTCATGTTCCCTCTATACTGCTGGATAGCTATTTCCCATCTCAACATGTGTCTATTTGTAGTCTTCATGTTTAGTAAAGACTTCAAGGCTGTGCAGTTTGTTTAGACTTCAAAGACTGCACCCACCAAATAATAATGAAGTTTCTCTAGAGCCCAGACTAGACATAGACATTCAGTCTGGGTGGCCCCATACCTGTCTTCTGAATCTTTCAGTTGCCTAGAGATGTAACATATTACACCCTCTCTTGGTTCACCATCCACAATTTGTCTTTGGTGAAGGGCTGATCCTAGGCCTTGACTGCATGCTGCATCTATATATAACTTGAATGGTAGTTCAAAGTCAGGTAAGATGAGCACAGCTGCATTTGTGAGTTCATATTTGATCCTCTCATATGCATCCCTCCTTTCCTTGGTTATTTCAAACACTACATCTTTTGAACATAACTTGTATAAACTACTAGTTATGTGTGTAAATTTTTTGATGTGGTTTCTATAGTAGCTAGCAAACGCAAGAACAGATTGCATCTCTTTGATGCTTTTTGGTACTGGCTTTTGCAGTACTGCTGCTACTTTATTCTGGTCAATTGCCAGACTAAGACCTGAGACTTTATGTCCTAGAGCCAGCAACTCTTGTTGGCCAAAATTTCACTTTTTAAGTGAAATTTTGAGATTTATGGGTGTGCATTTACTTAGTACTCTCTCTATGTATTGCACATGGTCCTCCCATGTCTCTGAGAATATAATGATATCATAAATTTATACCACCATCCAGCCTTCCAGTATTTCTTCTTGAAATATTGTGTCCATCATTCTTTAGAAATGGGCTGGTGCATTTTTGATGCCAAATGGCCTCCTGGTATACTCATATATGCCCATATGGCATATTATTCTGAGTATTTCATGGAGTTTGGTTTAACTCCATTTTGGTGGAAGCCTTTCATACAATCCATTTTGGTTATGTATTTGGCTTTTGCCAGTTTATCCAAGGCATGGGGTATCCTGGGTATAGGGTACCTGTCTGCTTTTGTATAGTTATTCCGAGCTCTGAAGTCTCCTAACACTCTAGACTTGCCATCATGCCAGGTGATTAGGACAGGTGTGGTGATTTCCACTATTTCATTATGTCCAATCTTCCTGATGACATCCATATCCAGGAGTTCATTGATATGCTTCTCAATGTCTTTCCTGGTTTCCAGGCTTGCTGGATAAGGAGGTCTGCTAAGCATGGGTGGATAAGGCCTTTCCACATCCATATATAGTTCTATATCATGGCCTTTGATCTTGCCTAATGGTTCTTCACCAATGGAAAATGCTGGTCTGTTCTTTCTCAGCATCTTTAGTAAAATTAGTTTTTGTTTACTGGTGAGGGTACAGTTAAACTGTCCCTCTCTGAATTCCTTCAGAAGTCCTTCCAGTGGATCTTGAGAAGATATCTGGTATATATCAAGTGAAAATTTCTTTTCCTTGTTAGTACCAATGGTGATGTGCCTATTTTTACTGATGTAAATGCCTATGCCATACATCCTCTCGTAATCTGTTCCTAGTAAAAACGCTTGGATGTGGGCATCATCAAGCAGTACAAACTCTGGGTTAAGTCTGATATTACCCTTCCTCTGGGGTATAATTATCTCTTTGATAATTGTCCCAATGGAAGTCATCTTCCCTGATGCACTTTTAAAGTTCTTTGCATTAGTGGGCAAGAGCTGTTTTTCCCAGTTTGGGAAGTGGGTATCCAGATCGTTTCTGGCCACTATGGAGCAGTGTGCTCCAGTATCAATGATCAGTGGATTCTGAGCATTGTCAATACATACAGTCATTTTTGTGGCTGTCCCATGTATATATGCCATTTCTTTGGTTGTTGTAACCAGGAATGTTTTTGCATCTTGTGTGTGTTTGCAAAAGTTCTTGTTAGCAGTGTCCTGTGGCATGCCTGCTTCCAACTGTATGTCCTGGATTTCTAGTGCAGTTTCCTCTTGGTATTCGACTAGAAATTCTTCTCTTGGGTCTTGATCACCATCAGATGGTTTTCTGATGGCATCACCCATGGAGTCTGATTCAGAATCCTCTGTTGGAGATTCTTCCTCTGGGACTTTCTCAATGGCATAGACTTTTTTCTTTGCCTTTGGAAAGTTGTTGGCATAGTGGTCTGTTGAGCCATAATTGTGAGAAGAATTTCTCTTCTTTTCCACTTCTTCCACTTTTTCTTTGGGTTTGTCTTCAAACTCTACCCTGAAAGGTTGTTTCTCTTTGAAACTACTGCTCTTATATGGGGTGAATTTCCCTATATTAGTCCTTTTCCTTATGTATTGTAAGGTGTTGGCAATGTCATCTAGAGTGCAATTTTGGTTGCATCTGCATTTTAATGCATGCTCTAGTTCTCCTGGCAGCTGTGTCAGAAGCTTGTGATTCCTCATTTGGATGTTCATCTGAGGATCAATGGCTTTAAGTCTTTTAGACTGTCTAAGAAACCACTCATATGGATCTTTGTCCAGTGAGTATTTGTCATTTTCAAATGACATTGTCTTCTGCCATATCCAATTTCCATTACTGTACTTTTGGATTATTTGACTCTTCCACCATGGCCAGTTTCTTCTGCCATGGATTTCTTTCATTTCTGTGTACCATATACTAGCATGACCTTTAAATTAAGTATTCAATCTAGCAGTAATCCAGTAGTCTGGTATGCTTGGTACATCAAGGAAGAGTCCATCAATATAATCTATGAGCTCCATATGATCATATTCTCCTGATCCATAGAATTTGGGCCAGTTTGAGGCCTCAGGAAGCTGTTTCAGGGCTTCCTTCTCTGAATAAGACATTCCATCTCCATCCTGGTATTGTGATGGAGATCTTGCCTTATTCATCAACATGGCATCTGGTTTAATGTCATCTGGTTGATATGGATTATCCATGACTTGGCCTTGTGGATGGGGCTTCAAGTTATGGTAGACATTGAACAATTTGTTTATGTCTTGGTCCAGACAATCCCTGTCCCTTTTGCTGTGGTGTTGCTCTTCAAAGACTATATTCAGTCTTTTGTTGGTTTCTCCAGAGGCTTTGCTCATTTGAGCATATCCTTCTTGAAGATTCTTAACTAGCTGTTCCAAGGAGGCTTGAGTTTTTCTCATCCTCTCTTGGCCAGCTTCAATTTCTGCAAACTGCTTTGCAGATTGTTCTCCATATTGGGACATTTGTAGCCACAGTGTATCACTGTTGATGTTACTCTCAGATGTGACAATGTTATTTTCAGTCTGAGTGGGGGTAGTGTTTCTATTACTAGGACTACTGATTCTAGAGTGGTTTACAACTACTTCTGGCTCTTGTGTACTTCTTTCACCAAATCTAACAGCTTCTGTATCATGGGGTCTGACCTTTCCTCCTCTGGTTGAAGGAGGTTTTGTTCTTGCCCTTGTTTCCTTGTCTTATCCTGGAAACCTCCTGGAATTGTGAAGAATGGTGACTCTTGGCCACTGATCTGTTGGTTTCTGAATGGTATGAAGCCACTGGAGAGCTGATTTGGCCTGCTCCTTGTGAGCCTGAAGGAATCTGAGTAGGCCCTGTATGGGTTAACTGTTCTTCTATAGCTTGGATACTGGCTTGATTCTCCCTTATCCTCTGTGCCCCTGCCTCCAGGATTCTGAACTGCCTGGTAGGATTGCAAACTTTGGTGATTACCATAAGGTCTTTGAAGTCTATCTCTTTGAGACAGATCTTCTGGCAACTTGCTGCAAGTTCGCCCCAGTGACTTGCCAGGTTGAACCTCTTGTTGTCCATGCTCCATTGAAAAATCTTTGAGGAGTTGGTGGAGCTGAAGAACTTGATCCATATCCTTCCAGTCCTCTGGTTTGAGGTTCCTGTTGAATTGGAGGGTGAATGGCAGGGTTTATATTATCTCCCTCATTGTTTTGCCATCCACCACTGTGTCCAAGTGTCCTCTTCCACGTCTTCTGGTTCTGGACAAGCCTTCTCTGTCCTCTGGCTGGTTCCTTTGGAAGCCAAGATCTCTGAGGTATGCAGGGGACATATCAGTGTTTGCAAGCGGTCAACAACTTTATGTTCTTAGGGTATTTACCTTTGACTGTCCCTTGTTCAAATTTGTTATCTTCTGATTTGGGCAGTTTGCCTTTGGAGGTTACAACTGGGTTAATAACTGTAATTTTTCCTGTACAAGTGGTTAAGGTCGGTTTAACTTGTATTGATGCAGAGTTTTGTGGTTTTCTACTCCTCTGAGTGGCTATTGGAGTCCACTTTTTGGCTGTGATGAGACCTTCACTGTGCCTCTTTCCTTTGCCCTTGCTGCCCTCTGGTTCTGAGGGTGTCACTGGTGTGTTGGCCTGTGATTGGATCTCAAGTTGGATGTAATTTTCTTCCACTGAATCAAGGCAGGAAAAGGAGGGCTTATGTCAGTTAAGACTTCTCAAAAAATGCTGCTTTTGCACGTCTAAGATTGGCCTCTGGGCTTGTATGTTACTACAATATGCCCTGTATAATGACAGTGTAATTGAATGAACATTTCCACGTCAGAATTACACCTTTTGGTACCCTGTCACACTGTTTGTGTGCCAGTATCCCACAGATACACTTGTGGTTTTCAAGTTTAATCTGAATAAGTGGCTCTGTATAAGTGTAATTGCGTTAACAGCACACTTAACCACGCCTCAACTGATGGTTTTTCAGTCAGAGGTGTCCTTATTCAATCAAGAATACAGGACGTATTGATGGCTTATGTGTTTTTATATGTAAACACACCAAAAGTAAAGGTTCCAGTGCGTATTAAGCACGTGGTAAGTACTCTTATAATATGAGTCATAAAGTAAAATACATATAAAATATATACTTTTTGAAAGGAAATACGCCTAAAAAATATAAAACAATTGTCAGAAAATAAAAAATAAGAGAAAAAACTTACTTATAAGGTCCAAAAAAAGTTTAAAAACGGCCAGGCCGCCAAAATGTCAGGATGAAACTATGATAAAGGAGTAAATAGGCTACATACAACTTTAACTATGTTTGTGACAAGGTAAGAATGGTTTGAAAATATTTCTAAGGGTTTAAAGATAATTTAATTCAAGGTTAAAAGGGCTTTAGTATATATGATATAGTGGTGGTGAGCGCTGTTGAAAGCCCTGGGGGCAGGTTTATCTTTTGTGTTACAATAATAAAAGACTACAATAATTAAGATCTATAGTTATACCTGATTATTAACCAAGAGTAAAACTGTTCTTGACAGTTTACTACGTAGGTTATTCAAGAGCAGGATGAGGAAACAATTCTGGCTGTGAAAAGCGTCCTTTTTATCCTGAAATGGGGTGGAAAGGGTGCTAGACCTTTCCACATAGACGAAGTGAAGAGTTTTTCACTTTCTAGTACTGGCTTGTGGTTTGCAAACAGCCTTTATAACCTGTATTAGGCTCAGATGTGGTTTTGAAACCACATCTGGGAAGCTTTCACCAATACAGGGTGAAAGGTTTCATCTGGGGACCTCACAGCCTGATTCTGATGTGTATGATGCATAGAATGATGAAAAGGTCCTGTATGGGACCCCAGTATTGACTGAAATATGAGGTGTTGGAGTAAAAGCAAGCTTATTTGTCTATTTGACACCTTATACTCATGGTTATGGGATATTATCCCATGGTGAGGCTGTATATGACAGCAGGTGGGAATCTGACCTTAAAACAGCCATAACTTTGTCAATTCTTAAGATATCAACCTCAAAATTGGTTCAGTGTGTAGCCCTGTTTGAGCTTTACACAATGGTGCCTGATTTGATATGGGTATCATTAAATATTGCAGAGTTATCCCATGTACAAGATTTTTGTACATTTGCGTGGTATAGGCAAAAAGCTGTATTGAGCTTATTTGCCCCATAGCTTTTGCTCTAGTTGAGCTATGGTGAGATGGATGACACCATCAGATAGCCCTGATTGTGCTCTTTCCAAAAAGACCCCACTTTAAGTATCTCACACTCATGCTGGAGAAGTTAGATGAGAGGTGAATGTTTTGTTCACCCTTATTTGGCCTGAAATTGACCATGACTCCAGTAATATTGGTGCTGTCAGGCTGATTCTATATTGAAGTGGTAATAAGGGTAATTACAGCTAGAATTATGACTGTGAAACGTAGAAAATTGATTTAAAATAAGGGTTTTGGGTTTTAAAAGATGATTTATAATATAATTAAGGGGTTCTACTATTGGATAATAGTGGTGGTGAGGGCTACTGAGAACCCAGGGTGCAATCTTACCAGTTGGGTTACTATAATAAGAGTTACAATAATTAAATATATAATTATACCTGTTTATTACCCAAGAGTAAAACTGTTTTTGACAGTTTACTACGTAGGGTATTCAAGAGCAGGATGAGGAGACAATTCTGGCTGTGAAAAGCCTCCTTTTTATCCTGAAATGGGGTGGAAAGGGTGCTAGACCTTTCCACGTAGAGGAAGTGAAGATTTTTTCACTTTCTAGTACTGGCTTGTGGTTTGCAAACAGCCTTTATAGCCTTTATTGGGCTCAGATGTGGTTTTGAAACCACATCTGGGCGGTTTTCACCAATACAGGGTGAATATTTTCATCTGGGGACCTCACAGCCTGATTCTGACGTGTATGACGCATAGAATGCTGTACAGAAACTGTATGGGACCCCAGTATTGACTGACATATGAGTTATTGAAGTAAAAACATGCTTCTTTGTATATTTGACACATCATATTCATGATTATGGGATATTATCCCATGGTGAGGCTGTATATGACAGCAGGTGGGATTTTAACCTTAAAAGAGCCATAACTTTGTCAATACTTGAGATATCAACCTCAAAGTTGGTTCAGTGTGTAGCCCTGTATGTGCTCTACACAATGGTACCTCATTTGATATGGGTATCATTAAATATGGCAAGGTTATCCCATGTACAAGAGTTTTCTACATTTGCGTGTTTTAGGAAAAAAGCTGTATTGAGCTTGTTTGCCCCATAACTTCTGCAGTAGTTGAGATATGAGGAAGTGGATGACACCATCAGATAGGCCTTATTGTGCTCTTTCCAAAAAGACCCCACTTCAGGTATCCCACACTAAAATTTTAGAAGTTAGATGAGAGGTGAATGTTTTGTTCACCCTTATTTGGCCTGAAATTGACCATAAGTCCAGTAATATTCGTCCTAGCTCAGTTTGGCTGGTACCATTGGATAGCCCTGGCTTAGAGCTTCAGTTTGAGTACCCATTTGATGGGGTTAAGCCCCTCCTTCTAGTTTTTAGATGAGAGGTGAAAATTAAGGTTTATGCTCAGCAATAACTTTGAGCAGGAATAACTTTGTTATTCTTAGTCCTATGGTGATGGGACTTATATTTTCAGGAAGAGGTTAGTTTTGTCTTTCTTTTGATACCTTTTGAGCTGATTTGGCTCAGCTCCATGTTTTGGTGGTATCTTGGCTATACCATTGGTTTATGGTATTTTGGCTGTCATGCTTGTGCTCTGGTTTTGAGTCACAGGCTGACAGGTGCTAGCTCAGTTTGGCTGGTACCATTAGATAGCTCTGGCTTAGAGATTCATTTTGAGTACCCATTTGATGGGATTAAGCCTCTCCTTCTAGATTTTAGATGAGAGGTGATGGTTTTGAGTCACAGGCTGACACTCCAAATAGTAATGGATTTTTTCTAGCGCCCAAAGGAAAAATAATAATTCAGTCTTGGTTTCTGAATATCCAGACTCTGTATTTTTCAGTTTCCTGGAGATAAAACATATTACCCCTTCCCTAGTTTGCCCATTTACAATTTGGCCTTGGTCAAGGGCTGCCACCAATCCTTGACTAAAAGCTGCATCTATGTACAGCTTTAATGGTAATTCAAAGTCAGGTAGCATGATGACAGGTGAATTACTGAGTTCATGTTTGATCTTTTCATATGCCTCCCTCCTCTCCTTGGTAATATTTAAAACTACATATTTTGAACATAACTTGTATAATCTAGGATGAGGAAACCTTTTCTGGTGGCAAAAAGCCCTCCTTTTATCCTAAAAGGGGTGGAATGGCCCTGTAGACCATCCACCTAGAGTAAGTGAAGAGGGTTTCACTTCTGGGTACTCGCTTGTGGTTTCCACAATGCCTGTATACATCTTATTGGCTCATATGTGGTTTTGAAACCACATCTGGGAAGGTTTCACCAATACAGGGTGAAGAATTTCATCTGGAGACCACACAGCCCTCTTATGACATGTATGACCTGTAGAATGCTGTAAAGAACCTGTATGGGACCAAAGTATTGAATGAACTATGAGTTATTGAATTATAAACATGCTTCTTTGTCTGCTTGGACCTCATAATCATTGTTTTGGGATATTATCCCATAATTAAGGTTTATTGGCCCAATTGTGGGATTTCAACCTTAAACCTGCTATAGCTTTGTCAGTTTTTGAGATTTTTATCTCAAATTTGGTTCATTGTGTAGCCCTGGATGGGATCTACACAATGGTACCTCATTTGGTATGAGCAAAAATTGCAAAAATAATTTCTGTAATGGGAGATAAATCCAGTGAATTTACTCATGGAAACTATATCAGAAATTTCTGTTAGGGTAGCCACTGTGATAAATGAGCCTTAAAGGCCTGATGAGGTTGGAAAAAATTGAAGCCCTTCCCAAATCTTTTTAAGCTCAGAAATAATTTCATCAGAAGATAATTCAGCTTATACAAAGTAGGCTCCTTTGAACCAGGGATTATGGCACAAATATATACATTTTCTGGATTGAGTCTTCTATTTGGAGTAAGATCTGTAATGTACAGCTTTGTTATTCATACATAAGATTTTCTCAATATCTGTATGGAGCTTATTTTCTGCATAAATTTTGTTCCAGAGGAGATATGTAGAAATGAAAGGCACCATCAGATATACCTAATTGTACTCTTTTCATCAAGACCCCACTTTGATTATCTCACACTAAAATTGTAGAAGTCGGGTGGGAGGTGAATATTTCTTTCACCCTTATTTTGCCTTATTTTAGCAATAACTTCTGTAATTTTGGTGTTAGCTCAATTTGGCTAGTACTGTTGGATAGCCCTGACTCAGAGGTCAATTTTAATACACTTTTTCTGGGGTTAAGGCTTATTCTCTGGATATCAAATGAGAGGTGAAAATTAAGGTTTATTCTCAGCAACAATTTTGAGCAGGAATAACTTTGTTATTCTTTTTCCTATCATGGTGGGACTTGTGTATTTCAAAAGTGGTAGGTTTCCTCTTTGCTTTGAACCTTTTGAGCTGATTTGGCTCAGCTCCATGTTTGGGTGTTATCTTGGTTTACCATTGGTTTATGGTATTTGGCTGTCATGCTTGTGCTCTGGCTTTGAGTCACAAGCTGAAAAATTCCATTTTGGTGGAAGCCTTTCATAAGATTCATATTTGTGATTGATTTGGCTTTTGCCATCACCTCCAAAAAATTTGTTTCAAGCTCCAGTTGATTTGAAGCACCAAGGAGCTAGTTACCTTGGTTCTTTAAAGGAATAGGATTATTGGAATGAGATATTCTAATAATCCTTGTTGGCCTGTGACTCATAACCGGAGCACAAGAATGACAGCCAAATACCATAAATCAATGGTAGAGCCAAGATACCACCAAAACATGGAGCTCAGCCAAACCAGCTCAAAAATTATCAAAAGAAAGAGGAAACTCACCTATTTCCAAATATAAAAGTCCCAACATCATAGAACAAGGAATAACAAAGTTTTTGCTGAGCATAAACCTTATTTTTCACCTCTCATTTGATTTCCAGAGGAAGGGGCTCAACCCCATCAAATGTGTATTCAAAATGAAGCTCTATGTCAGGGCTATCCAATTGTACTAGCCAAGTTGAGCTAGCACCAGAAATACAGAAGTTATGACCAAAATAAGGTCATATAAGGGTGAATAAAATATTCACCTCTCATCTAACTTCTACAGTTTTAGTGTGAGATACCTAAAGTGGGGTCTTTTGGAAATTGCAAAATCACAGCTATCTGATTGTGTCATGCATCTCCCAATATCTTATGTATAACAAGAGTTATGGGGCAAACAAGTTCAATACAGATTTTAAGCAAATCATACATATTTACAAAAAATTTGGTACGTGGCATAGCCTTGGCATATTCAATGAGAGCCATATCAAATGAGTTAAACCTTTGTAGGAAACATACAGGGCTACACAATGAAACAACTTTGAGCTTGATATCTTAAAAACTGACAAAGTTATGCCAGTTTTAAAGTCAAAATCACACAGTTAGACCAATACAGCCTTACTGTGGGATATTCTCCCACAACTATGATTATGAGGTGTCAAACAGACAAAGAAGTCTGTTTATACTTCAATACCTTATAGTTTGGTAAATACTGGGGTCCTTTACAGGTTCTGTACATCATTCTAAGCGTCATACACATCAGAAGAGGACTATGTGGTCCCCAGATGAATGTTTTTACCCTGTATTGGTAAAGACTGCCCAGATGCGGTTTCAAAACCACATCTGAGCCCAATAAAGGTTATAAAAGCCTTTTAAAAACCAAAATCCAGTCCTCCAAAGTGAAAATTCTTCACTTCCTCTACGTGGAAAGGTCTAGTAGTCTTTTTCACCCAATTTTAGGATAAAAAGGGACCTCTTCTCCACCAGAAAAGGTTTCCTCATCCTGCCCTTGAATTCCTATGTATTACAAATGTCAAAAAATTTCAAACTCTTGGAAAATAATCAGGTATAATTAAAATCTCAATTATTGTAACTCAACATGTGAGGCTGCGGCCAGGGCTTTCAACAGTGCTCACCACCACAATTTCTCAATAGCAAATCCCTGAATATCTTATTATTGACCTTTATTAACATCAATTAAACCTTTTATAGAAAATTTGACTGTGTCACTGTCATAGTTTAGGCTTCAGATACATCTATTCTCACCTTTTCATATACTCAACGTGACATTTTGGGGCCCTGGCTGTGTGTTTTGGATTTTTTGGACCTTTTTATGCATAAAAGTGAGTTTTTCTTACTAGTTTTTATTTTTGACATATTGTTTCTTTTTTCAGGTGTAATTTCATTAGAAAATGAATTATAACATATATGTTAAATTTGTTTATGAGTGGTATATGTTATATACCACTGTGGGTTTTTGTTTTTAATTGCCTTGTTGCATGGTTTAATAACCAAAACAACCCTTATTTTAGGCATTTAAACATTTCAAGCCATCAATTCTGTCAATTTTTCAATTAAAAAGGACACCTCTTACTGTAAAACCAACAGTATCAGAGGCATGGTTTGGTATATTCATAATTTCAATTTCCCTTTACAGAACCACTTTTTGGATTACACTTGCTAATTACAAGTTGAGCTGTGAGATACTGGTATATAAACAGTGTACCAGATATCCATAAGCTGTATTTCTGACGTTTAATTATTAATTTCAATTGAATTGTCATCATACAAGGTCATAATATAGAAATATATTGCCCAGGTGCCATTCTTAGATGAGCAAACAGCCTTTTAGAAAGTCTTGACTGACATTAAGCCCTCTTGCTCCTGTTTGATTCAGTAAAAGAAGTTTCATCCCACTTGAGACCCAGTCACAGGCCAACACACCAGTGACATGCTCAGAACCAGAGGGCAGAAAGGGCAAAGGAAAGAGGCCTAGTGAAGGCCTTATCTCAACTAAAAGGTGGACACCAATTGCCATTAAGAGGAATAGAAAATCACAAACCTCTGCATCAATACAAAGTAAACCAACCTTAACCACTTGTACAGGGAATATTACAAGCATTAATGCAGTTATAACCTCTAAAGGCAAATTTCCAAAATCAGTAGACAGCAAATTTTTACAAGGCGCAGTCAAAGTTAGATACCCTAAAAACATTAAGTTGTTGACTTCTTGCCAGCACTGATAAGTCACCTGTACACCTCAGAAACCTTGGCTTCCAAAGGAACCAGCCAGAGGATAGATAAGGCTTGTGCAGAACCAGAAGACCTGGAGGAGGACACCTTGGACACAATGGCAGATGAAAAGACATTGAGGGAAATCATACCCACTCTGCCATTCACATTTCAATTCACAGAAGCCTCCAAACAGAGAACTGGAAGGATATGGATCAAGTTCTTCAGCTCCACCAACTCCTCAAAGACCTTCTTCAATGTAGAATGGACAACAAGAGGTTCAACCTAGCATCCCACTGGGCAGAACCTTCAGCCAGTAGCCAGAAGATATGTCTCAAAGAGATAGACTTCAAAGACCTCATGTTAATCACCAAAGGTTGAAGTGCTACCAGGCAGTTCAGACTCCTGGAGGTGAGGGCAAACGGGATAAGGGAGAATCAAGCCACTATCCAAGCTATAGAAGAACAGCTGACCTAGACAGGGAATTCTCAGATTCCTTCAGGCTCACAATGAGTAGGCCAAACCAGCTCTTCAGTGGCTCCACACCATTCAGGAACCAGAAGATCAGTGGCCAAGAGTGACCATTATTCACAATCCCCGGAAGTTTCCAGGAGAAGACAAGGATACAAGGGCAAAAACAATACCTCTTTCAACCAAAGGCAGAGAGAGTCAGACCAAATAATCCAGAGGCTGTTGGGCTTGGTGAACAAAGTACACAAGAACCAGAAATAGTTGTACATACTTCTAGAATCAGTAGCCCCATTAATAGTCATATTACCCATACTCCGATTGAAAATAATGTGGTTACACCTGAGAGTAACTTAAACAGTGATGCAATGTGGTTACAAATGTCCCAATTGGCTGAGAAAACCCAAAAGCAGTTTACAGAACTCCAAGCAAGCCATGAGAGGATGAAAAAATTAATAGCCTCCATGGACAAAATTGTCAAAACTCTGCTCAATTGAGAAAAGAGTCTGAAGAAACCAATAAAAGACTCAATCAAGTCTTTGAAAAACAACACCACAGAAAAAGGGAAAGCGATTGTCTGGATCAAGACATAAACAAATTGTTTAATTTCTACCATAACATGAAGTACAAACCACAAGGCCATGTTATGTATAATCCATATCACCAAGAGGACATGAAACCAGATTCCATCTTGGTGAATAAGACAAGATCTCCATCTCAATACCAGGATGGAGACAATATCTGTTATTCTGAGAAGAAAGCCTTAAGACAGCTGCCAGAGGCCTCCAGCTGGCTGTCACAGGGGCTCTTATGGAAGCAAGCGGGCCTGGCACTCAGGAATCAAGAACTCACTTGGAGGGCTCCAAAGATGATAAGAAATACTACGGGATATATTTCTTAAGCAGGAATAAGAGAAAAGACAAATATGCCAAAGATAACAAAGAATAATAAGAATGAAGCCAGAGGCCAAAGATAAAAGAAAGCAAAAATCCAAGAAGCCAACCAAGTGAATCCTCAATTCACTGTTTCAACCTGCCAGAAAGAACAATGGAATTAGTAAAGGATATGACCACCAATATCCACTAACAGGCGAGGAAAGAAAGAGAAAGGGTGCTAATGACTGACTTAAGATTATCAGTATTAACTTTAATAAGGTAAAAGAAAATAAGGATCATAATAAATCCAATATATTAATTAACTGGGGAAAAAGTCCCCAGGTGATGAAAGGTAGCTGGTATATGTGAAAACTGAAAGATTGATCCTGGAAGGTGGATCAATGGCTGTATTGTCTGGATCGGGAAATAAAGCTCTGGCCATCTTGAATTTTGAACTGTGTGATGGAATTCCCACAGTGGAATATGAAATGACCCAATTGGGCCAAAACCATACAGGTTGATTGAATGAGGCCTGTACGGATGAATTGGGTTGTCCAAAGGAGTATTGAATACTTGATGCCTTAACAACTGATTGAACTGATGTAATATCTCTCGAGAATTGCACTTGCATAATCCAGAATGAATTTTGCCAACCCAACTCCTGCAAATACAGGTGGTTGAGATCCTTGAAGAGTCTTCTGATTGCCGCCATAGCTTGTCAGACTGATGAGCTGATTAATCCTCCTTCGAAATGGGCGTTGGGATATGAGGCCTTGAGTTGGGAAGGTGGAATTGGATCCTGAAAATGTCACCATTGGGTTGCTGAGCAAAAATGGTGCACAATGGTATATAATACCATATATGCACCATGCCTGCAACCTTGAGTACGGATGGTACGAAGGAAAAGAGGGAATCCCCTGGAGTTGAGGGGAAAGGCGGGCTTAGCGGGTCTGGTTGCCAGAGGCCGTGTCTGAACTATTGACCCATGGTGGTCCATGGCCAAAAATTGGTCCTATGGGATTTCTGGCCAAAAGGGTGTCCATGAGGGATTTGGTCAATTTTGGGTCCAAGGAGATGGTGGCCAAAATTGGCTCAGGTGGGCCCAATTGTGGTTTGGAACCCACCTGGCTGGCCCCTTTTGGCCTCATTGGATTAGGCCAGAAGGGGCCTAAATGGCCTACGGACTGCGGCCCACGGGCCGTAGGAGCCATAGGGGGCCTAAATGGCCCAAAAAGGCCATTTAGGCCAAAAACCCCATTAATGAAAGGGGTGGCCTGGAAACAAAAAATGATGGCTAGGGGGCCTGGAGGCCCCTAGAAGACAAAATGACCCCCCAGGCCCAAAATCAAAGATGAAGGCCTGGGGGTTGGTGAAGTGGGAATTGGCCAAGAAGGCCAATGACGGCAGGATATTGCCTGAGGCCATAAAATGGCCATAGGGAGATGTTATGGCGTGGATGCCATAGAACACCCAAGGGGGCCAATTGGCCATAAAAGATATGACGTGGCCAATTGGCCCCAACTTGGTTCCAGGTTGATTTGCCGCAACAATCAAGGAGGAGGGTCAAACTCGTGGTTGTGACAGTACCCCCCTACCTTGAATGGTGAGCTCCTGAGCACCAAGATAAGGTAGAAGCCTGTTGAGGCTGTTGAGATGGATTGGACAGAGGGGTTCCAGAGGTATTCTGATTTTGAAAAGAAAATTTTGTACTGATAATAATGTTGGCATATGAATTGAGGTTGAGGTAGTCTTCTCTTGACATTTGGCTTGAAAATGTTGAAGGATTGAGTTTGACGTAGAATTTTGGCATAAAGATAAAAATAAAAGAAATTTTTAAAGAAAAGTAAAGATAAAGAAACAGAAAAGGAAAAATAAAAAATAAAAAAGAAAAATTTTTGAAGGGGGATCCAAATATTCATCATGGATTTTGACGGTTGATTTGGAAGTGGCCAAGGACCTGGAAGAAAAGATTTTGATGCCAGGTGCTCACAGAGTGGCCAAGGTGATGTTTTGAAAAGATTGTAGACCCCTCAGGGAAGTGCACACCAGGAGAGGAACTTACTTTTAGAAGTTGCCAATCCCGCCAGTGCCATAATTAAGAATATAAATTTGATGAAGGAATGTCTTGAATTGGAAAAACTTGGAAACGAAGATGAATGTGAATGGTCCATTTGCCCAAGTGAAAGATGGCCATAATTTTGGAATTGATGTTGAAAGCCAGGCCAACGAATCTGTGTCCAAATTACAAAGTGCTCACAGAGTGGCCAAGGTGATGCTTACAACAAAGAGGAGTAGAATACCCCTAAAGGTGCATACCAGGAGTGGGACTTACCTTTGGTAATTCCTCTCCCCACCAAGCACCATAAAAGATCAAGCTTATGAAGAATTGGGTCCTGGCTTGTCAGGATACAAATAATGGAAATCTTTGACAAGATCAGGACAATTCTTGAGGTTTTTGGCTGGTTCCCAAGTGGATCTTTCTGGGTCTTGACTGAAACCTCTCCATTCCACCAGATACCATAACTTTCTCCTCTTGAGCTTTGAATCCAGTACTTGAGAGACTTCCCATTCCTCTTCTTCTTCAGTGGTAATTGGAGGAGGAGGCTCTTGATGTGGATTTGGGATTGTTGATGTCTTTACTGGTTCCAGAAGGGAGATATGGAAGACTGGGTGGACGCATTTCCATTGGGATGGAAGCTTGAGGTGATAAGCATGAGAACTGACTTTCTTCAAGATTGGAAAGGGACCCAACCATCTTTTGGATAGTTTTTTGGTGGGTCTGGTTGATTTGATATTCTTGGAGGAAAGCCATACCATGTCACCAGGATTGAAAACAGGTGGACTTGCTCTACCTTTATCTGCATACCTCTTAAACCGGTTTATGGAAGCTTCAAGTTCCCTCTTGACATCTTGCTTTACTGATTGGAATTTTGTTGATAACTTTCCAGCAGGAGTGTCTTGAGTGATGTGAACTGAATCAAAATGCGGATCTCTTCCATAAACAGTGAAAAAAAGGGATTGCTTGGTTTAAGAGTGATCAGAGTTATTGTAGGCAAATTCAGCCAGAGGGAGCCAGGTATTCCAATCATCTTGATGATAACTGACATACATCCAAAGATACTGTTCTAGTATCTGATTTACCCTCTCTGTCTGTCCATCAGTTTCTGGATGGTAAGCGGTTGACAAGTCTCTTGAAATCTTGAGCTGCTGACAAAGATTGGTCCAAAAAAAAGAAACAAAGAGTGAACCTCTATCACTGACAATGCTTAACAGAAGGCCATGCTTTGAAAAGATATTCTTGATGAATAAATGGGCCAAGTCCAGGGAAGTGATTGAAGACATTGTTGGAATAAAAACCGCCATTTTTGAGAATCTGTCTACTATTACCAGAATTGAATCAAAGGAATTGGACAGCGGCAGTTGAGTGATGAAGTCCATTGAAAGACAAATCCAAGGACCATTTGGAATTGGAAGAGGTTTGAGGAATCCAAATTTCTTATGGTGAATATTCTTGTTTCTTGAGCACTGTTGACAGGATGAGACATAATCCTTGATAAATTGAGTCATTCCGGACCAGTGGAAATCCCGCTTGACAAGTTTGAGAGTCTTCTCTTGGCCAGGGTGGCCAGCTAGAGGAGAATCGTGACGCTTTTGAAGAATACTAAGTTGAATTGTGGAGTCATTTGGGACTACCACCCGATCTTTGAAGAGAAGGAGTTGGGAAGAGGAATCAAGAGAATAATCTTGGACAGATTTACCTTTACCCAAATCTTCAAGGATACTTCTGTACTGGGGATCTTGCCATAATCTCTTCTGGATTGAATAAATCAAATTTGAAAAGATTCCACCTTGACTGCAAAAAACTTTGAGGGTTGAACTTCATCTTGCTTAATGATTTGCTGAAAATTCATTGGATTCTTGCTGATTAAATCCTCCCCCCTCTCCGGATAAACGTCGTCCTGACGTGATAAGGCATCCGGAAGAGTAGCTAGGCAGCCAGGGCGGTAAGTGATTGAGAAATGAAATTCAGAAAGGAATTCAGCCCAACGGGCTTGACGGCGAGTGAGTACTTTGGAGGTCATGAAGTATTGAAGGGAAGAGTGATTGGTAAGAACTTCAAAAGGGGAAGCCAGTGAAAGAAGAAAAGCCTTCCAGCGCTTGAGAGCCCAGACGATACCAAGGAGTTCCTTGTCATGACTTTCGTAATTGAGCTCTGCTGGGATAAGCTTGCGGCTGTCGAATGCAATGGGATGTTTTCCTGAGTCAGAGACCTGACTCAGTACAGCACCCAAAGCATAATCTGATGCATCGGTCTCTACAATGGTGGGTAGAGAAGGATTGGAGCGGTGGTGAAAGCCTCTTTGAGGTGATGAAACTGACTGAGAGCTTCCTCATTGACGGGAAAACAGGAATCTTTCTTGAGGAAACTAGTGAGTGAACTGATTTTCTTTGAATAATTCTTGATGAAACTGTGAGCCTTTGAGATATGACCACATACCCAATAAGGTCACAAAAAAGACTCAGAATAATTATACCTTTAATATAATTATATTAAAATTACTCAGAATAATTATACATTAAAAATAATTACTTAAATATACAAAAAATACCATAAATTGGTACGAAAAGTGGTTTAACTTAAAAACCAATGAATCAACATGTAAAATAAACTATACCATTGGATTCCCCATGGTAAAATACACATATACCATTTTTATGGCATATCTGTAAAGTCAATATTTAATGAATTATAAGGTATAATACCTTATAAAAACCATAAAACCTTATTTATCTCAAGAACTAATGAAACAACATGTAAAATAAATTGTACCAGTAGATTTCCCACGAAAGTCCACACATAAAACAATTAATAAGCTAATTTCCAAAGTTAATACTTAAGGAATTAACCTGAATATATGCACTTTTTTGGTCAACGCATATATTCAAGGATCATAGCTAATATCTCCTAAACTATACATGATAGAATGATGAACCAAAAAGAAAGTTACCACGTAATTACTGTAAGAATACAGATATGAACTTTATTTTACAAATTATAAACGAGGTTAAAACCTATGATGAAATATTGATAAAAATCAACAGAGCTGTTGACCACTTTGCTGTGAAAGTGATCCAAACTTAAAAAAAAGTATACAGTTGGATTCTACTAGTTCATTTGTGAATAATGATGTAATTTCTATTATTAAATTCAGGGTATAACCCCCTGAAATCAAGGTTTGAAGTTTAAAATATTGAATTTCGACAGAAAAGCTGAGTTACAAGAAAAATCATCAAAATTAGAGTTTTGATGATGTAATGAAAAGCTCTTGGAAGCATAGTAAGGTTATGCCAGGCTATCAGAATTCACTCTCTGAATTGCTGTAGCGTGTAAATCTTAAAGGTTATTGAGGATCAAAGTTTGACCTTAATTTGAGCAGTTATGATCACTCACAGTAACCTTAATTTAAGTTTAACAGTCTTAAGAGTGATAAAATTGGTGAATACTATTAGTTTATGATTGAAAATAATAAAATCCACGAAATTTGGGGCTCTGCCAAGCCTCTGATGTCATCAAACTTAGAGTTATAGTGATAACTCTAAATAATGGTGTAATAGTGATGTAATATGGTTTGATAATAATGTAATCATCTCCAAACCTTAAAATATTGATCAATTCCAGTGGGTATGATCAGTACACGTCTACTAGAAGCCTGATGGACTCTAGGAGGGAGGTATTTACTATAAATAGAGCTCTTTTTACTCTATTTTCCCCTCAGACGCATCAAAAACATTAAATCAATTAAATCAAAGGTAATTTCTTTATTCTTTATATATAAAACTATTATATTATTAAATAACAAAGACCACCTTGTTGTAATCATCTATTTTGACGTGATTAAATCATTTATTTAATTGTTTTTGCTAAAAATCTCTTTAAAAACTCATTTCCACGTAAAAATTCAGAATAATTTGTAATTTTCTTTATTTTTATTGTAAATACAATTTGAAAAAGTTGTATTTATATTTTTTGGCGTAAAATATTTCAAAATTATTATATTAAGTGTTAAAAGTAGGTTATTTTCTCCTATTATAATAATTTCTCTATTATTACTCTCTTAATAATTCTTTAATTAATATAAATAGTATTTATATTAATTCATAACTTTAATATTAGTAATATTATTGTTAGTAATTGTTTTTTATTAATGAAAAGCAATCTTTTACGCCTTTATTATTTGTTGGTACCAATAATAAAGAGCTTTTTGAATATATTAATTATTTTATATTAATATATTTATTTATTATATTATATTTTCATAATATAAATTATATTATTATATTTATTTCATAATATAATTATTTTACGCCATAATAATAATAATTATTTATTATTATTATATTTTTAATCTTATTTATTCAATTCATAAGGACATTCGGAGTACAATAAGTAATAAATTAGTAATTTTTACTTATTGTTTCATAGTCAAACCTTACATTTGGGGGCCTGGCCGTGATATTTACTTAAAAGACCATTAAAAAGATTCTAATTGGGTCTATCCAATAATAAATTATATTTATAATCATAAAATTATATAATAATCTTATATTTTATTGATTTTAAAAGCTATTGAGGCATGTGGAAAGCAATTGTACTGTCTTACAAGTGGTTTTTTCACATCCTTAGACTTGCAAGAACTTTCTTTGAGTGACTCTAGTGATTAAAAAAAATAATTTATAGATTAAAAATAATTTTTTATAATTTAATTTTGTAAAAGAATCATATTCATTTTTTATTTTATTCTTTAAAAATAAAAAATATAAAAAATATTAAAAAATATTAAAAAAACCAATAAAAAAAAAGTTATTTTTTTATTAATTTTTATTCATTTCTTTATTCATTTCAAATTTTCAAAAAAGATATAAAAGCAATTTCTACGTGGAAAATTGCCATATCTTACCAAAAAATAACACTTCTTATAAAAAGACTTATATTTATTTGTCTTTTTTAGTGTTTGAAGATAACCCAACAGAAGACAACCAAACTACTGTTGAGATATTGGTGGAAGAAACTTGTCAAAGTTCTCCAACACCAGTTATCACCAAAAGAAAGAAAGCTAAGAAATTAGACTTTCCAGGACCCACCATTCAAGACTCTGAAGGTGAGCACCTCTTTTATAATTGCCATAAAAAGAATTTTTATCCTAAAATACTTTTTATGTCTTATTTTCTTAAATTATGACTACCAGAAGAGGCTCCCAATACTCAATCCAATCAGATGGAGCTGGACTCAGAGGTAGAACTGATCCCTCAAAAGGGAAAAGAAAGGGCAATATCCCCAGTGGAACAGAATCCACACAAGGAAGTGCCTTATCCCAAAGGCAAGTCCCAGAAATGCCCATGATATCTGAACCTGAATTGGAGCTAAGTATGAGTAACTCAAATAGGTACAAATCACATTCAGAGGGCTCAAATAGACATCTACATGAGCCAGTACAAGCAGTATTACACAGTGTACAAGGACAAAGATTGGGAAATGCTGCCTCAAATACACCAAGGAGTCATGAACTCCTGGCACATCCTGAAAAAGTTCCTCAAAGAGGAGGAGATAGTGAAATACTCCAATGGATGGAATCCACTGTCATCCAAACCTCAAATCAAAAAAATCAAGGATTACCATGCCAAAAAGAGGGAGGCAACCAAAGAAGAAGCCCCAGTAGCTTCTACCAGCAAGCCCCAAGCCAGCCCACTTCCCCAAGAAGGGAAGAAGAACAAGAAAAAGCATTGGAGGAAACCATATTCCCCAAGCTACAGGATCCCAAGAATCCAAAAGGATGCCATGGACAATGTTTTCAACATGGCCAGAACCTTGATGGAATTCAAGGACAAGGAAGAGCAAAGAATGAGACAACCTCATTTCCCAAAGAAATAACCTTGTCCAAAGATGTTGTAAATACTTTAACAAAAATTAAAAATAGTATATTACCTCTAAAAGAAATTAAAGATAGTTTATTATCACTACAAGAAATAAATAACAATTTATCTTCTTTAACAAAAATTGTTGTGCAAAACAAGAAAGAAATTGACAACATTAAGTTTATTGTTGAAAATAATAAACCAAAGAATTTAATTGACAATACTCAAAAATTAATACAAGGACAACAAGAATTGTATAAATACATAAAAGATATCAAAGACAAGACTTTGACAATCAATTATGATGTGAGTATTGACAATCTTACAGAAAAATTAAATAAATTCAGTATTTCTGTAGAAAAATTTGAAGAAAAGACTTCATCACACCAAAAATTACTTTTGGACCATGTGGAAAAAAATGATGAAGCAAGAATGCATCTGAAAGATGATATTCAGAGTGAAATAAGGCTTATTACTGAAAAAATGGATAAAATTAATGAGGCTAATTTAAATATGCCAAAGTTATCAACACCATTTTCTCATATAAGAAGCCCTGTTAAAACAAAAGAGGAATTGTCAAATCCTTTCATAACAGACTTGAGTCACCAAGATAATAACCAAGTCTTAATGAAGGAAGCAACTCAATTGAAGGAATGGCCAACATTCACAGGAGAAGGTGAATATGACCACATGTCATTTATTAAAACAATTGACATGTTACAAGAAGACTATGCCATACCAGATGAATTAATCACTGCAAGATTACATTCATTGTTTGAGAAATCTGCAAAAAGATGGTATTATGGCATAAGACAAACAAATGGTAAAAATACCTGGTCTTGGTGGAAACAAGAAATAATCACCAAGTGGGCAAATGATGCCTGGAGGTATAAGATTGTGAGCCTTGAGGTATATTTTACATACCCAAATAGGCCACAATTATCTTAAAAAGAAATTTTGAATTATGCAAAACTCATAAGTCATGCATATATCCAAAATTCATCATTTTCAATTTCAGAAAAGATGAATAACTTTTTATTGAGTAAGTAAATCCATGGATTTAAGACCAGATTTGGATTCTACACAAAAATTCACCTAGGGTAGCTCCATAGAGTGAATAAGCTCAATCTAAGTATTTGAGGTGGTAAAATGGAAAATACTTCAATACCACATCATTAATACCACATAAAAGATCCGTGAAAATTTTTGTTTTTCTTGATTTTTAGCCAAAATAATGGGAAAGTGAGAAATCCCATGTTACATATACACTAAGAATAGTGTTATGCATGTTTTGAGCACTTAATATCATGGTATTCTTACATGGACTTTTGGTACACCCATAGTGGATATCTCACTTTAAGCTTAAATTACTATTTTGACGTAAAAAATAGGCAAGGGGGACAAAAGACATCAAAGAGAGCCAGGGTACCCAACTTCTGAGGCCTCAGAGGCGTGGATAGCTCCAGAGCATGGATCCATGGCTCATCTTGGCCCAATTGGTAAACTAAAACTCTTTGGGAACTTGGTTACCAAGTTACAACTACTGTAAAACATCAGAAAATAGCAAATAACCTGCTATTTTGACGTGCCAAGGAGGTAATGAGCTACTTACACTCCTGTAACCATGTCAATTACTAATGACTTTCCATGGATAAACCCCAAAAGAGTAATTAAAACCCTTTTGGGACCCATATTCATTGATTTACCTCATAGCAACCAGCAAAACACTGCTATTTGCAATTCTACGTAGAAATGAGGTAAAACCTTCAAAAATTCATTAAAAATACAATTCTTAATGAATCTTTCTGAAACTTTCAGGACCAAAGGAGAACTGTATTATCTATGGTACAACCAAAAAGAATTACAGTTTTACTAGTAAAATTAAAAGTTTTACTTACAGTCCATTTTTGGATATTCTACGTGAAACACTGAATCTTCAAAAATTCACAGTAATTACAACCTGTGATGAAATTGGCAATAACATTGATAACTTTGAGAAATCAATGATTATTTTAGAATAAAAGAAGATTTACAAGTGTTACTCCTTTTATTCTTAACCATATTGGGGTTGGTAGTCACGTAAAAGCATCAATTAAGTAATTATGATAATCTTACATGACAACAGATGATGCAATCAATAATCCAAAAAGGTTTATTGTTTTCTCACTCACTGGTTTTTCAGTTTGCTCCATGGCACGCCTCTGTGAGCTGTTGTTGACTTAAAAGAAGCCTCTTCTTGCTGTTTTTTCATTATCATCTTATCAATTTATTAAATCTTTATTACCAACAAGTAAGTATTAGTTCAACTATTCTTAAGTGTTTTAATTCTTTCAGAATCAATCAGAAAGACGTGAAATCATAGAATCCAACTATATATTGTTGTAATACTGTTATAAATCATTTTGATCCCTTAAATCCACAATTCCACGTCAAATTTCTCTACTTTTATTATCAATAAGTTCTTTGGAGTATTAGTGAGTCATTTATCTTTAATTCTTAAAGTTTTTCTCTAGTAATAGTTTTCTTCAAGAATTATCTTTATAATTATTCTTGCAAAAGATAATTATATATTAAAATAATTTTATTATTTTAATAAAGAAGTTTTTATTATTAAATTCTTCTTGTAATTGATTCTTGTAGACAATTACTTGCTCACTGTTAAAATCACTAGTAGTGCTTAACACGTGAAAGAAATAATTTTTTAATTATTTAATTGTGGTTATAATAATATTTTATTATTATATTTCATAAGAACAGACATAGTACTGTTGATTAATAGTAATATTATCATCAGTTTCATAGTCACATCTTACATTTGGGGGCCTGGCCGTGTTTTTTTGAACCTTGTACCCTTAATTAATATATTTTTAAGCTCTAAAATATATTAATTTAATTAATTTTTTTTCTTTCAATTTGGAGTTAAAATATTTTTATTTTTGAAATTGTTTTAAAATCTTTTTCATTGAGGAATTTGGTTTAATTTTATATTGTTTTTACACGTGGCTTTTTCACATCCAAAAACTTATAAAATTATTCTTTGAGTTACTCTGAATTAATTTTCATTCAAAATCTTAAATTTTAATTTTTTTCTTTAAAAAGAATAATTTTTTTAATATTAAAAAATATAAAACTTATAAAAAATCTTTAAAAAATATTTTAAAAAGTATAAAAAATAATTTTTTTCTCTTTTATAATTTCTTTTAGTGTCTTTAATCAAATACTGTGCAGCTGGCAACAGACTCAGTAAAAGATATATCACTAGTCCAGAATCTTCAGAAGCAGAATCTGAAGACAGTATTGAGGTGCAGATTGCTAAAAGAGGCACCTTATTCAACTCAGAAAAAGCTAAATTACCACCAAAAGGTGTGTATTTTACCTTATATTTTCACCTTTTATCTTTAAATTGACGTGAAAATGGTGCATACCAGAAATGGAAGCAACTATTCAGTCCAACCAGATGGATGTGGACAAGGAAGAGGCAAGACCAAATCCAGAAGTGCCAAATCTTCCACAAGAAAGGCACATCTGGAGGATGCCAGAGTTGCCCCCCATTCCCCAAGGTCTGTACCAACAGATTTTGACGTGAATTCTGAGCCTGAACTAATTTATGATAATATTTCCAGGGCTGAACCATTTTCAAGTGGCAGCAATAGAAATATATCAGAGCCAGTACAAAAATTGGTTCAGAGCAGCCAAAGAAGAGGAGTGGGAAATCTGCCCAAGCCTTTGGCAGGGGGCCATGAACTCCTACTTACACATCAAGAGCTTTCTGGGTCAGGAGAAGACCATAGAACTCTTAGGAGGTTGGAGCCCCCTGTCTTGCAAAGACAAGGTCAAAAAGATAAAGAATTGGTTGAAGAACCAGAGTCTTTTATCCATAGACCAGAAGAAAGAATTGGAAATGACTCCAACTTTGGAGACAGAGGCACCAGTGGCATCTACCAGCTCCAAACCAGCTCCAGAAGCATCCAAGGACAAGCCCAAAAGACCTCAAAAGAAACAGAGAGGTCCCAAGAACCATCAAGGCAAGGGCAAAGGCAAAGCCAATTGGCACAGACCTTACCCACAAGGGTACAGGATCCCCAGATTGGAGCCTTCAGCCGTGGACAGTGTCTTCAATATGGCCAGAACTCTTATGGAATTCACAGCCAAAGAGCAGGAAAGGATGAACAGGACTTTTCCACGCAAATAAATGATGTACATAGAAGTATTAGTGTAGAAATTGGCAAACTTGAGTCAAAGTTAAAGCAAATTACATTAGACATCAATGATTTAAAGAAAAATGACAAGCAACATTCTGATTGGCATAAATTGACAACTGTCACCCTTGAGTCAATTAGCAATGCTTGTGAAAGAATTGAGAACCAATGTCAAAATAATGACACAGAGGATCTTTCCATCTTTAAAGTAAATGATAGACTTAAAACTCTTGAAGACCATGTCTTACAAATAGTTAAGAACACCAATCAATTTGCTATACATTTAGCAAAAAGTGACAGTGAAAGGCAGAAATTGAAGAATGAAATAATTGCAAGTGTGGAGCAAATTCATAAGAATCATGAACCACATATGCCAAGACATTCTACACCTTTGACTGAAGAAAAACTTTCTGTCAAAGAAAGTTTGACTCCATTCTTAGGAGAGAATGTTATTTCTACAAAGGATATTCCCAAATTAGAAGAATGGCCAACATTCTCTGGTGAAGGAGAATACAACCACATTGAATTCATCAGGACTATTGATATGTTGCAAGAAGACTTTAATATACCTGATGAAATCATAGTAGGAAAATTACATTGTTTGTTTACCAAGACTGCAAAGAAATGGTATTACAAGATGAGAATGGATCATGGAAGACATGACTGGTCTTGGTGGAAATCTGAAGTGATTACCAAATGGGCCAATAATTCTTGGAGGTTTAAAATGGAGAATGCTTTTGAAAGTGCCATTTTTAACTCAGAAAAAGACAAACCACTTACTTGGTTCTTCAAACAAAAAGACAGATTATCTGCTTTACACCCAGATATGTCTGACAATATGATTAATATGAAAATATTAAGAAAATGTGGAGGAGAACTGGAACATGCTATCAAAAGCAGATGTGTGGAACCCTGTTCAACAGAGGACTACATTAATGCTATGGAAGATATCATTACCAGAACAAGAATTGGTAAAACTTGGGTTAGAAACCCAATAGAGTCCAAAATAGTCTCAAAGATTCCTAGAGAGGAAAGAAGACCAGAAAGACCTGTCTTGAAGTGTCATAAATGTGGAAGTACTTCACATTTAGCCAACACTTGCCCTAAGAAGACAAAGATCAATGAAGTTCAAATCATTGAAGACATTCAGTGTACTGAAGAGAAAGAAGAGTCTGATCAAGATTCTGCAGTCCCTGAAGATACACCAGTAGAAGACTATCTCATTGAAAACATTTCAGCTTTCTTTGAGGTCACAGAAGTCCATACCCACTTGCCACAGTACAGTGAAGATTGCTACAACCTGATCAATATCCAAGATGCCAGAATGTGTGCAACAAAACCTGCTAGAGGAAAGGGTTATACTGCTGGAGCATCCTGTATCACATCAGTTCTAATGAGTGATATTGAAGCCAAAGTGAATCTGGATACAGGGGCATTTTGCACTTGTATTGGCAAAGATTATCTTCAAATTATACTTCCTGAATGGAAAAACCATCTATTACCAATAGAAGGTGTACAGTTCAGTAGTGCCAGTAACAATATGTACCCCTTGGGCATATTGGATACTAATATTGTATTCCCACATCCAGCAGGAAGTGTAAGAATGAAAAATGAGATTGTAGTAATGGATAATTGTACATCTCAGCATATCATTCTTGGAAATGATTACTTGAATATTTATGGTATTGATATAAATAACCACAAAGACAGGTATTTCACAATTGGAGATAACAAAAGGCAAAAATTTGCTTTCTCCAATATGCCAAAACAGATATCTGTAGTATCTTCTGTCAAAGATACTTACAAAGATGAATTTGTGTCTAAACAACTTGTTGAAGCACAAATTAATCCATCATTGTCACCAAAGATGAGGAATGAACTTATTGATGTATTATATACATACAATAATGCATTTGCATCTGATAATGAACCATTAGGCGCTATAAGGGGACATGAAATTGATATTACTCTTAATATTGATAGACCATATCCTCCAGTACTTAGAAGACCAGCTTATCCAGCCAGTCCCAGAGCTAGAGAGGCCTTGGAAAAACATATCCAAGAGTTGATCCAACTTGGTGTGCTAAGGAAAGTAGGCCATAATGAGGAAGTTGAAGTGACAACACCTGTTATTATTGCATGGAATAATGATAAGTCAAGAATGGTTGGAGATTTTAGAGCTTTGAATACCTACACAGTTCCAGATAGGTATCCAATCCCTAGGATCCAAGAAACCTTGACTCAATTGTCTAAAGCCAAGTATATAACATCAATGGATGCATTAAAAGGCTTCCATCAAAATGTTTTGACGCCTAAAGCTAGGAAATTACTTAGAATTATCACTCACTGTGGTATTTATGAGTATCTTAGAATGCCATTTGGCATTAAAAATGCTCCATCTCATTATCAAAGAATGATGAATACCATCTTCCCCACAGAATTGTCTGAAGGATGGCTTATCATATATATTGATGATATTATTATATGTTCTGACTCATGGTCTTTGCACCTTGAAAGACTTGCAAGAGTACTTCATAAAGTTGCAGAAGTGAACATGAAAATTTCACTTAAGAAATGCAATTTTGGTTTTGAAGAACTCAAAGCATTAGGACATGTTGTTTCTGGTTTGAGCTTGGGTATTGACAAGAATAAAGTAGCAGCAGTGTTACTTAAGCCAATACCCCAGAATAAAAAAGAAATGATGTCTTTTCTTGGATTTGCTAGTTACTATAGGCAACACTTGAAAGATTTTGCAATTCTAGCCAAGTCACTTTATAGAATCTGTGATCAACAGACTGTATTTGAAATGACACAGGAAAGAATTAAAGCTTATGAGAAGATAAAGAAAGCCCTTACAGAAGCACCTTTACTCCTCATGCCTGACTGGAATATTCCTTTTAAATTGTACATTGATGCATGTGGGGATGGATTAGGGGCAGCCCTACACCAAGTCCAAATTATTGATGACAAACCTACAGAAGGACCAGTTTGTTATATCTCAAGACAAATCAAACCAACAGAAGCCAGATATGGTGCAAGCCAAATGGAGTGCTTATGTTTGGTATGGGCACTTGAGAAATTACACTATTACCTTGATGGCAGTGTTTTTGAAGTGATAACTGACTGTAATGCCGTGAAATCACTCCTTAACATGAAAACTCCCAACAGACATATGTTGAGATGGCAAATAGCCATTCAAGAATATAGAGGAAACATGACTATAGTTCATAAAGCAGGAAACATTCACAAAAATGCTGATGGACTTAGTAGATGGGCTTTAGCCAACACTCCTGATAACCCAGCTTATGTACCTTTGGAAGCTGAACCACAGATTCCAATTGAAGGGATTAACATAACTGATATTGGGACTGAATTCTTTGAAGAGGTCAGAGAGTCTTATAAACAAGACAAGAATTGCCATATCTTGACTTCTTTATTGGATAAAGACTGCAAAGACACATCTTTGGTTAATACACTAGATGAAGTTTGGAAAAATTCCTATTCTGAAGGAAGATTTCACTTGTTTGATGGGATTATTTACCATAGAACAAAACATTCTTGTGTGATGACATTGTGTAGTAGATTGCTCATCAATACCATTCTTCATGAATGCCATGATAGCATTTACTCTGGACACCTATCAGAAGACAGAACACTTGAAAAGGTGAAGAACTGTGCATGGTGGCCATCTTGGAGAAAAGAAACCATTGAATATTGCCATACCTGTGATAGATGCCAAAAAGCAAACAGGAGTACAGGCAAGAAATTTGGATTAATGATCCATATTCAAGAACCAAAATCCCCTTGGGAAGTTGTTCACATGGATTGGGTCACAGCACTTCCTCCAAGTGGTGACAAAAGTTATAATGCTTGTTTAGTCATTGTAGACAGATATAGCAAAACTCCCATATTCTTACCATGTCATAAAGATGACACTGCTATGGATACAGCTCTTCTTTTATGGAGTAGAGTTATTTCTCATACAGGGTTATTTAAGAATATCATAAGTGACAGAGACCCCAAGTTCACATCTGCACTTTGGACCAATCTTCATAGATTGTTTGGGACTAAGTTATCATTCTCTACAGCATATCACCCTCAAACAGATGGGCTAGCAGAGAGGATGATTCAAACTTTAGAAGACATGATCAGGAGATTTTGTGCTTATGGATTAGAATTTAAAGACTCAGATGGCTTTACCCATGACTGGTGCACTCTGATACCTGCATTAGAATTGGCATACAAGACATCAGTCCATTCTTCCACAGGACAAACTCCTGCTATGTTAGAAAAAGGATGGAATCCAAGACTCCCAGCAGACACACTGAGGAAAGACTTGATTGACATTCATCCTACAGCTTCCAGCTTCAAATTAATGCTTGATAAAGTAAAACACCATGCAAAACAAAGTATGGATGATGCTTTTGATTATGCAAAACAGAAGTGGGACAAGAGTCATAAAGTACCAGACTTCAAAGTAGGGGACTTAGTTCTAGTTTCAACCTTGAATTTTAATAATATCAAAGGCCCAAAGAAACTTAAAGATTCTTATGTAGGACCTTTTGTTATTGTTGCCTTACATGGAACCAATGCAGTTCAAGTGGAATTGAGTGGTGAATTGGAAAATAAACACCCCACATTTCCAGTCAGCTTGATAAAACCTTATCAACCAGCTGACAAAGAATTGTTTCCTTTAAGGAACCCAACTCCTTTAACTGTGCCCCCTGTGGAACAGAATGAAGACAGAAAGATAAAGAAAGTCATTAAAGAAAGGAGACTTAGGGGTAAAAATCAAAGAGAATATCTTGTCAGATATAGAAATCCAGTACATGAAGATGAATGGATGGCAGAATCAGAAATACCTGACTCAGATAAACTCTTAAGAAGATTTAGACATGAAAGAAGGCCACAAGCCTGAATATGTCTATAAATGTGCTTTAAATTACTTGATCTGAGTAATGTGAAGAGGTTGGACAGTGGACATTAACCCCCTTTTGGGGCCTTATTCTTTTTATCACTAATAAAATTGTAGTACAATTTTATTTTTTGGTGGGAGGGAATGTGAGCCTTGAGGTATATTTTACATACCCAAATAGGCCACAATTATCTTAAAAAGAAATTTTGAATTATGCAAAACTCATAAGTCATGCATATATCCAAAATTCATCATTTTCAATTTCAGAAAAGATGAATAACTTTTTATTGAGTAAGTAAATCCATGGATTTAAGACCAGATTTGGATTCTACACAAAAATTCACCTAGGGTAGCTCCATAGAGTGAATAAGCTCAATCTAAGTATTTGAGGTGGTAAAATGGAAAATACTTCAATACCACATCATTAATACCACATAAAAGATCCGTGAAAATTTTTGTTTTTCTTGATTTTTAGCCAAAATAATGGGAAAGTGAGAAATCCCATGTTACATATACACTAAGAATAGTGTTATGCATGTTTTGAGCACTTAATATCATGGTATTCTTACATGGACTTTTGGTACACCCATAGTGGATATCTCACTTTAAGCTTAAATTACTATTTTGACGTAAAAAATAGGCAAGGGGGACAAAAGACATCAAAGAGAGCCAGGGTACCCAACTTCTGAGGCCTCAGAGGCGTGGATAGCTCCAGAGCATGGATCCATGGCTCATCTTGGCCCAATTGGTAAACTAAAACTCTTTGGGAACTTGGTTACCAAGTTACAACTACTGTAAAACATCAGAAAATAGCAAATAACCTGCTATTTTGACGTGCCAAGGAGGTAATGAGCTACTTACACTCCTGTAACCATGTCAATTACTAATGACTTTCCATGGATAAACCCCAAAAGAGTAATTAAAACCCTTTTGGGACCCATATTCATTGATTTACCTCATAGCAACCAGCAAAACACTGCTATTTGCAATTCTACGTAGAAATGAGGTAAAACCTTCAAAAATTCATTAAAAATACAATTCTTAATGAATCTTTCTGAAACTTTCAGGACCAAAGGAGAACTGTATTATCTATGGTACAACCAAAAAGAATTACAGTTTTACTAGTAAAATTAAAAGTTTTACTTACAGTCCATTTTTGGATATTCTACGTGAAACACTGAATCTTCAAAAATTCACAGTAATTACAACCTGTGATGAAATTGGCAATAACATTGATAACTTTGAGAAATCAATGATTATTTTAGAATAAAAGAAGATTTACAAGTGTTACTCCTTTTATTCTTAACCATATTGGGGTTGGTAGTCACGTAAAAGCATCAATTAAGTAATTATGATAATCTTACATGACAACAGATGATGCAATCAATAATCCAAAAAGGTTTATTGTTTTCTCACTCACTGGTTTTTCAGTTTGCTCCATGGCACGCCTCTGTGAGCTGTTGTTGACTTAAAAGAAGCCTCTTCTTGCTGTTTTTTCATTATCATCTTATCAATTTATTAAATCTTTATTACCAACAAGTAAGTATTAGTTCAACTATTCTTAAGTGTTTTAATTCTTTCAGAATCAATCAGAAAGACGTGAAATCATAGAATCCAACTATATATTGTTGTAATACTGTTATAAATCATTTTGATCCCTTAAATCCACAATTCCACGTCAAATTTCTCTACTTTTATTATCAATAAGTTCTTTGGAGTATTAGTGAGTCATTTATCTTTAATTCTTAAAGTTTTTCTCTAGTAATAGTTTTCTTCAAGAATTATCTTTATAATTATTCTTGCAAAAGATAATTATATATTAAAATAATTTTATTATTTTAATAAAGAAGTTTTTATTATTAAATTCTTCTTGTAATTGATTCTTGTAGACAATTACTTGCTCACTGTTAAAATCACTAGTAGTGCTTAACACGTGAAAGAAATAATTTTTTAATTATTTAATTGTGGTTATAATAATATTTTATTATTATATTTCATAAGAACAGACATAGTACTGTTGATTAATAGTAATATTATCATCAGTTTCATAGTCACATCTTACATTTGGGGGCCTGGCCGTGTTTTTTTGAACCTTGTACCCTTAATTAATATATTTTTAAGCTCTAAAATATATTAATTTAATTAATTTTTTTTCTTTCAATTTGGAGTTAAAATATTTTTATTTTTGAAATTGTTTTAAAATCTTTTTCATTGAGGAATTTGGTTTAATTTTATATTGTTTTTACACGTGGCTTTTTCACATCCAAAAACTTATAAAATTATTCTTTGAGTTACTCTGAATTAATTTTCATTCAAAATCTTAAATTTTAATTTTTTTCTTTAAAAAGAATAATTTTTTTAATATTAAAAAATATAAAACTTATAAAAAATCTTTAAAAAATATTTTAAAAAGTATAAAAAATAATTTTTTTCTCTTTTATAATTTCTTTTAGTGTCTTTAATCAAATACTGTGCAGCTGGCAACAGACTCAGTAAAAGATATATCACTAGTCCAGAATCTTCAGAAGCAGAATCTGAAGACAGTATTGAGGTGCAGATTGCTAAAAGAGGCACCTTATTCAACTCAGAAAAAGCTAAATTACCACCAAAAGGTGTGTATTTTACCTTATATTTTCACCTTTTATCTTTAAATTGACGTGAAAATGGTGCATACCAGAAATGGAAGCAACTATTCAGTCCAACCAGATGGATGTGGACAAGGAAGAGGCAAGACCAAATCCAGAAGTGCCAAATCTTCCACAAGAAAGGCACATCTGGAGGATGCCAGAGTTGCCCCCCATTCCCCAAGGTCTGTACCAACAGATTTTGACGTGAATTCTGAGCCTGAACTAATTTATGATAATATTTCCAGGGCTGAACCATTTTCAAGTGGCAGCAATAGAAATATATCAGAGCCAGTACAAAAATTGGTTCAGAGCAGCCAAAGAAGAGGAGTGGGAAATCTGCCCAAGCCTTTGGCAGGGGGCCATGAACTCCTACTTACACATCAAGAGCTTTCTGGGTCAGGAGAAGACCATAGAACTCTTAGGAGGTTGGAGCCCCCTGTCTTGCAAAGACAAGGTCAAAAAGATAAAGAATTGGTTGAAGAACCAGAGTCTTTTATCCATAGACCAGAAGAAAGAATTGGAAATGACTCCAACTTTGGAGACAGAGGCACCAGTGGCATCTACCAGCTCCAAACCAGCTCCAGAAGCATCCAAGGACAAGCCCAAAAGACCTCAAAAGAAACAGAGAGGTCCCAAGAACCATCAAGGCAAGGGCAAAGGCAAAGCCAATTGGCACAGACCTTACCCACAAGGGTACAGGATCCCCAGATTGGAGCCTTCAGCCGTGGACAGTGTCTTCAATATGGCCAGAACTCTTATGGAATTCACAGCCAAAGAGCAGGAAAGGATGAACAGGACTTTTCCACGCAAATAAATGATGTACATAGAAGTATTAGTGTAGAAATTGGCAAACTTGAGTCAAAGTTAAAGCAAATTACATTAGACATCAATGATTTAAAGAAAAATGACAAGCAACATTCTGATTGGCATAAATTGACAACTGTCACCCTTGAGTCAATTAGCAATGCTTGTGAAAGAATTGAGAACCAATGTCAAAATAATGACACAGAGGATCTTTCCATCTTTAAAGTAAATGATAGACTTAAAACTCTTGAAGACCATGTCTTACAAATAGTTAAGAACACCAATCAATTTGCTATACATTTAGCAAAAAGTGACAGTGAAAGGCAGAAATTGAAGAATGAAATAATTGCAAGTGTGGAGCAAATTCATAAGAATCATGAACCACATATGCCAAGACATTCTACACCTTTGACTGAAGAAAAACTTTCTGTCAAAGAAAGTTTGACTCCATTCTTAGGAGAGAATGTTATTTCTACAAAGGATATTCCCAAATTAGAAGAATGGCCAACATTCTCTGGTGAAGGAGAATACAACCACATTGAATTCATCAGGACTATTGATATGTTGCAAGAAGACTTTAATATACCTGATGAAATCATAGTAGGAAAATTACATTGTTTGTTTACCAAGACTGCAAAGAAATGGTATTACAAGATGAGAATGGATCATGGAAGACATGACTGGTCTTGGTGGAAATCTGAAGTGATTACCAAATGGGCCAATAATTCTTGGAGGTTTAAAATGGAGAATGCTTTTGAAAGTGCCATTTTTAACTCAGAAAAAGACAAACCACTTACTTGGTTCTTCAAACAAAAAGACAGATTATCTGCTTTACACCCAGATATGTCTGACAATATGATTAATATGAAAATATTAAGAAAATGTGGAGGAGAACTGGAACATGCTATCAAAAGCAGATGTGTGGAACCCTGTTCAACAGAGGACTACATTAATGCTATGGAAGATATCATTACCAGAACAAGAATTGGTAAAACTTGGGTTAGAAACCCAATAGAGTCCAAAATAGTCTCAAAGATTCCTAGAGAGGAAAGAAGACCAGAAAGACCTGTCTTGAAGTGTCATAAATGTGGAAGTACTTCACATTTAGCCAACACTTGCCCTAAGAAGACAAAGATCAATGAAGTTCAAATCATTGAAGACATTCAGTGTACTGAAGAGAAAGAAGAGTCTGATCAAGATTCTGCAGTCCCTGAAGATACACCAGTAGAAGACTATCTCATTGAAAACATTTCAGCTTTCTTTGAGGTCACAGAAGTCCATACCCACTTGCCACAGTACAGTGAAGATTGCTACAACCTGATCAATATCCAAGATGCCAGAATGTGTGCAACAAAACCTGCTAGAGGAAAGGGTTATACTGCTGGAGCATCCTGTATCACATCAGTTCTAATGAGTGATATTGAAGCCAAAGTGAATCTGGATACAGGGGCATTTTGCACTTGTATTGGCAAAGATTATCTTCAAATTATACTTCCTGAATGGAAAAACCATCTATTACCAATAGAAGGTGTACAGTTCAGTAGTGCCAGTAACAATATGTACCCCTTGGGCATATTGGATACTAATATTGTATTCCCACATCCAGCAGGAAGTGTAAGAATGAAAACTGAGATTGTAGTAATGGATAATTGTACATCTCAGCATATCATTCTTGGAAATGATTACTTGAATATTTATGGTATTGATATAAATAACCACAAAGACAGGTATTTCACAATTGGAGATAACAAAAGGCAAAAATTTGCTTTCTCCAATATGCCAAAACAGATATCTGTAGTATCTTCTGTCAAAGATACTTACAAAGATGAATTTGTGTCTAAACAACTTGTTGAAGCACAAATTAATCCATCATTGTCACCAAAGATGAGGAATGAACTTATTGATGTATTATATACATACAATAATGCATTTGCATCTGATAATGAACCATTAGGCGCTATAAGGGGACATGAAATTGATATTACTCTTAATATTGATAGACCATATCCTCCAGTACTTAGAAGACCAGCTTATCCAGCCAGTCCCAGAGCTAGAGAGGCCTTGGAAAAACATATCCAAGAGTTGATCCAACTTGGTGTGCTAAGGAAAGTAGGCCATAATGAGGAAGTTGAAGTGACAACACCTGTTATTATTGCATGGAATAATGATAAGTCAAGAATGGTTGGAGATTTTAGAGCTTTGAATACCTACACAGTTCCAGATAGGTATCCAATCCCTAGGATCCAAGAAACCTTGACTCAATTGTCTAAAGCCAAGTATATAACATCAATGGATGCATTAAAAGGCTTCCATCAAAATGTTTTGACGCCTAAAGCTAGGAAATTACTTAGAATTATCACTCACTGTGGTATTTATGAGTATCTTAGAATGCCATTTGGCATTAAAAATGCTCCATCTCATTATCAAAGAATGATGAATACCATCTTCCCCACAGAATTGTCTGAAGGATGGCTTATCATATATATTGATGATATTATTATATGTTCTGACTCATGGTCTTTGCACCTTGAAAGACTTGCAAGAGTACTTCATAAAGTTGCAGAAGTGAACATGAAAATTTCACTTAAGAAATGCAATTTTGGTTTTGAAGAACTCAAAGCATTAGGACATGTTGTTTCTGGTTTGAGCTTGGGTATTGACAAGAATAAAGTAGCAGCAGTGTTACTTAAGCCAATACCCCAGAATAAAAAAGAAATGATGTCTTTTCTTGGATTTGCTAGTTACTATAGGCAACACTTGAAAGATTTTGCAATTCTAGCCAAGTCACTTTATAGAATCTGTGATCAACAGACTGTATTTGAAATGACACAGGAAAGAATTAAAGCTTATGAGAAGATAAAGAAAGCCCTTACAGAAGCACCTTTACTCCTCATGCCTGACTGGAATATTCCTTTTAAATTGTACATTGATGCATGTGGGGATGGATTAGGGGCAGCCCTACACCAAGTCCAAATTATTGATGACAAACCTACAGAAGGACCAGTTTGTTATATCTCAAGACAAATCAAACCAACAGAAGCCAGATATGGTGCAAGCCAAATGGAGTGCTTATGTTTGGTATGGGCACTTGAGAAATTACACTATTACCTTGATGGCAGTGTTTTTGAAGTGATAACTGACTGTAATGCCGTGAAATCACTCCTTAACATGAAAACTCCCAACAGACATATGTTGAGATGGCAAATAGCCATTCAAGAATATAGAGGAAACATGACTATAGTTCATAAAGCAGGAAACATTCACAAAAATGCTGATGGACTTAGTAGATGGGCTTTAGCCAACACTCCTGATAACCCAGCTTATGTACCTTTGGAAGCTGAACCACAGATTCCAATTGAAGGGATTAACATAACTGATATTGGGACTGAATTCTTTGAAGAGGTCAGAGAGTCTTATAAACAAGACAAGAATTGCCATATCTTGACTTCTTTATTGGATAAAGACTGCAAAGACACATCTTTGGTTAATACACTAGATGAAGTTTGGAAAAATTCCTATTCTGAAGGAAGATTTCACTTGTTTGATGGGATTATTTACCATAGAACAAAACATTCTTGTGTGATGACATTGTGTAGTAGATTGCTCATCAATACCATTCTTCATGAATGCCATGATAGCATTTACTCTGGACACCTATCAGAAGACAGAACACTTGAAAAGGTGAAGAACTGTGCATGGTGGCCATCTTGGAGAAAAGAAACCATTGAATATTGCCATACCTGTGATAGATGCCAAAAAGCAAACAGGAGTACAGGCAAGAAATTTGGATTAATGATCCATATTCAAGAACCAAAATCCCCTTGGGAAGTTGTTCACATGGATTGGGTCACAGCACTTCCTCCAAGTGGTGACAAAAGTTATAATGCTTGTTTAGTCATTGTAGACAGATATAGCAAAACTCCCATATTCTTACCATGTCATAAAGATGACACTGCTATGGATACAGCTCTTCTTTTATGGAGTAGAGTTATTTCTCATACAGGGTTATTTAAGAATATCATAAGTGACAGAGACCCCAAGTTCACATCTGCACTTTGGACCAATCTTCATAGATTGTTTGGGACTAAGTTATCATTCTCTACAGCATATCACCCTCAAACAGATGGGCTAGCAGAGAGGATGATTCAAACTTTAGAAGACATGATCAGGAGATTTTGTGCTTATGGATTAGAATTTAAAGACTCAGATGGCTTTACCCATGACTGGTGCACTCTGATACCTGCATTAGAATTGGCATACAAGACATCAGTCCATTCTTCCACAGGACAAACTCCTGCTATGTTAGAAAAAGGATGGAATCCAAGACTCCCAGCAGACACACTGAGGAAAGACTTGATTGACATTCATCCTACAGCTTCCAGCTTCAAATTAATGCTTGATAAAGTAAAACACCATGCAAAACAAAGTATGGATGATGCTTTTGATTATGCAAAACAGAAGTGGGACAAGAGTCATAAAGTACCAGACTTCAAAGTAGGGGACTTAGTTCTAGTTTCAACCTTGAATTTTAATAATATCAAAGGCCCAAAGAAACTTAAAGATTCTTATGTAGGACCTTTTGTTATTGTTGCCTTACATGGAACCAATGCAGTTCAAGTGGAATTGAGTGGTGAATTGGAAAATAAACACCCCACATTTCCAGTCAGCTTGATAAAACCTTATCAACCAGCTGACAAAGAATTGTTTCCTTTAAGGAACCCAACTCCTTTAACTGTGCCCCCTGTGGAACAGAATGAAGACAGAAAGATAAAGAAAGTCATTAAAGAAAGGAGACTTAGGGGTAAAAATCAAAGAGAATATCTTGTCAGATATAGAAATCCAGTACATGAAGATGAATGGATGGCAGAATCAGAAATACCTGACTCAGATAAACTCTTAAGAAGATTTAGACATGAAAGAAGGCCACAAGCCTGAATATGTCTATAAATGTGCTTTAAATTACTTGATCTGAGTAATGTGAAGAGGTTGGACAGTGGACATTAACCCCCTTTTGGGGCCTTATTCTTTTTATCACTAATAAAATTGTAGTACAATTTTATTTTTTGGTGGGAGGGAATGTGAGCCTTGAGGTATATTTTACATACCCAAATAGGCCACAATTATCTTAAAAAGAAATTTTGAATTATGCAAAACTCATAAGTCATGCATATATCCAAAATTCATCATTTTCAATTTCAGAAAAGATGAATAACTTTTTATTGAGTAAGTAAATCCATGGATTTAAGACCAGATTTGGATTCTACACAAAAATTCACCTAGGGTAGCTCCATAGAGTGAATAAGCTCAATCTAAGTATTTGAGGTGGTAAAATGGAAAATACTTCAATACCACATCATTAATACCACATAAAAGATCCGTGAAAATTTTTGTTTTTCTTGATTTTTAGCCAAAATAATGGGAAAGTGAGAAATCCCATGTTACATATACACTAAGAATAGTGTTATGCATGTTTTGAGCACTTAATATCATGGTATTCTTACATGGACTTTTGGTACACCCATAGTGGATATCTCACTTTAAGCTTAAATTACTATTTTGACGTAAAAAATAGGCAAGGGGGACAAAAGACATCAAAGAGAGCCAGGGTACCCAACTTCTGAGGCCTCAGAGGCGTGGATAGCTCCAGAGCATGGATCCATGGCTCATCTTGGCCCAATTGGTAAACTAAAACTCTTTGGGAACTTGGTTACCAAGTTACAACTACTGTAAAACATCAGAAAATAGCAAATAACCTGCTATTTTGACGTGCCAAGGAGGTAATGAGCTACTTACACTCCTGTAACCATGTCAATTACTAATGACTTTCCATGGATAAACCCCAAAAGAGTAATTAAAACCCTTTTGGGACCCATATTCATTGATTTACCTCATAGCAACCAGCAAAACACTGCTATTTGCAATTCTACGTAGAAATGAGGTAAAACCTTCAAAAATTCATTAAAAATACAATTCTTAATGAATCTTTCTGAAACTTTCAGGACCAAAGGAGAACTGTATTATCTATGGTACAACCAAAAAGAATTACAGTTTTACTAGTAAAATTAAAAGTTTTACTTACAGTCCATTTTTGGATATTCTACGTGAAACACTGAATCTTCAAAAATTCACAGTAATTACAACCTGTGATGAAATTGGCAATAACATTGATAACTTTGAGAAATCAATGATTATTTTAGAATAAAAGAAGATTTACAAGTGTTACTCCTTTTATTCTTAACCATATTGGGGTTGGTAGTCACGTAAAAGCATCAATTAAGTAATTATGATAATCTTACATGACAACAGATGATGCAATCAATAATCCAAAAAGGTTTATTGTTTTCTCACTCACTGGTTTTTCAGTTTGCTCCATGGCACGCCTCTGTGAGCTGTTGTTGACTTAAAAGAAGCCTCTTCTTGCTGTTTTTTCATTATCATCTTATCAATTTATTAAATCTTTATTACCAACAAGTAAGTATTAGTTCAACTATTCTTAAGTGTTTTAATTCTTTCAGAATCAATCAGAAAGACGTGAAATCATAGAATCCAACTATATATTGTTGTAATACTGTTATAAATCATTTTGATCCCTTAAATCCACAATTCCACGTCAAATTTCTCTACTTTTATTATCAATAAGTTCTTTGGAGTATTAGTGAGTCATTTATCTTTAATTCTTAAAGTTTTTCTCTAGTAATAGTTTTCTTCAAGAATTATCTTTATAATTATTCTTGCAAAAGATAATTATATATTAAAATAATTTTATTATTTTAATAAAGAAGTTTTTATTATTAAATTCTTCTTGTAATTGATTCTTGTAGACAATTACTTGCTCACTGTTAAAATCACTAGTAGTGCTTAACACGTGAAAGAAATAATTTTTTGATTATTCAATTGTGGTTATAATAATATTTTATTATTATATTTCATAAGAACAGACATAGTACTGTTGATTAATAGTAATATTATCATCAGTTTCATAGTCACATCTTACAAAGATAGAAAATGCATTTGAAAACTCTTTCTTTGACCCAGAGAAAGACAAACCTTTAACTTGGTTCTCAAAACAAGTGGAAAGACTCAATGCATTGTACCCTGAAATGTCACAAAAGATGGTGCACATGAAAATACTTAAAAAATGTGGAGGGGAACTAGAACATGCCCTAAGAAGCAGGTATATAGAACCATGCTCCACAGAAGAGTATATAAATGCACTAGAAGATATAGTGACAAGAACAAAAATTGGCAGGACTTGGAAAAAATTGGACATTAAAAGCCCAAATAAACCATTAATCAAAAAAGATAAATCAAAAGAATCCTTTAAGCCCAATACATCCAACAATAATGAGCAAAGAAAATGCCACAAATGTGGAGGTATTGGACACTTAGCCAATAATTGCCTTAAAAAAGCAAAAATTAATGAAATTGTGGAAACAGAAAACCACAATGACAAAGAAGAGGAATCTGACTCTGAAAAAGAGACAGAAGAGTCAGAAAACTCTGAAAGTGATGAAATCAATATAATTAATGCACAAATTAATAATAATGATATAATTTATGAAGTACTGGATGTTAATTCAAACTTACCACAAGTTGGAACATCTGACACAAACCTGACAAACATACAAGATGCCAAAATGTATAGAACCAAACCTGCAAGAGGAATGGGATATACAGCTGGGAAATCAAGTATAAGTATTGTTATGGTTGATAACCAAGAAGGAAAAGTTAACTTGGATACAGGAGCATATTGCACTTGTGTTTTCAAAAGTTATTTAAAATCCATTGTCCCAAACTGGCAAGAAAAACTTATGCCAATACAAGGTGTCAAATTTAGTAGTGCAAGTGAGAGCATGAAGCCCCTTGGAATAATTGATTTAACAATAATTTTTCCTCATACCTCACAATGTGTCAGAATTAAAGTAGAGTTTGTAGTAATGAACAACTGTACTAGTAATCATTTCATACTTGGGAATGACTACTTATCAATCTATGGTATAGATATCTCCAACCAAAAAGACAGATATTTTACCATATGAGATAACAAAAGACAAAAGTTTGGCTTCTTAAATAACAAAAAACAAATCACAGTTATTAAGAAGGAAGAAAAAATTCCAGAAAAAAAACTTTTTATATCTGAACAACTTAAAGAGGCAGAATTCAATCAAGAATTAACAGAAAAAATGAAAGGAAAATTGATTGACCTCTTATTTAAGTATAAAAATGCCTTTGCAACTGACAAAGAGCCACTAGGTGCCATAATTGGACATGAAGTGGATATAATTCTTAATGTAGAAAAGCCTTACCCACCTTTATTAAGAAGACCTGCTTATCCAGCCAGTCCAAGGGCTAGAGAAGCCTTATAGGTGCACATTAAAGAATTAATGGACCTTGGAGTATTAAGAAAGGTTGGACATAATGAACAAGTAGTAGTTACTACACCTGTCATTATAACTTGGCATAATGGAAAATCAAGGATGGTAGTGTGGTATTCCATACCATTTTTTTTCACCAGGCTCAAGCTCATAGTACCCCAAAACAGCAGTAAATTCAGCCTACAGGCAGACATACACTCAAATCTTACACCAAAAGGTCAATTTTACAGCAAGAATCTGGTTTTAACTCATAAAAACATGGCACAGGCACCAAAGGGCAGTGTATGTGTTTAAATAAATTATTCAATTTCATTATGCATATGTAAAAAATCAAGTTACATATATTAAACTAGTTACAACAAATAAGGTACCACCCTTTAAATTACACACCCCACCCAGCCTTACACCCCCTTACAGCCACAGGACTCATGCAGCAAGAAAATTACACATGAATTAGCTACACAGCCAACTTGCATTCAAAATCACATGATGCAAAGCTCAACTCCATGGAATTCCTGCAAGTCATTTATAACACAGCCACAGGAGTACCTTATCTTATATCCTCAGTAACCCCACTTAAAACCTTAAAACAGAATCATAATTATTCACACCACTCATCACCTCATGCAAACCAAAGCTAGTTACAACAGGCTGCATGCAGTACACAATTCTAATTAAATCTCAACCATATGACTATGCACAGAATGTGTCAAACTCAAAAATCACATCATCTCATACATCACAGTAAATTCATCAGTGAAAGAAATAATCACCTGACCTCATTTTAAAGTTCAAAAAGAAGAAAAACAACCATGACACCTGCATAAATTACACAGCCATTTCTACCCAACCTAAAATAGGACATATGCAAAGGAATTACAAGGTAATCATGTGATACTGCATCCACCAACAGAATATCATGTGACAGAAGAAAGGCTGTGCACAAGAAAACTCCTCAGCCAAAATTGAATCACCTCATGTATGCAAGGAAAATTCAAGAATATCACATCATAATTAGTTCACCAAAAGACAATCATGTGATAAATGGAGGCTGTGCAGAAAGAAAATTATCACCAAACCTTAAATCACCTGACCCATGCAAGAAAGGTCCTCACCAAAAATGGAGTCACATGATGAAATCAAGAGGAATTAAAGTGAAAAAAGACAGCTCCCATGGAGGGCCCCCTGGGCTCCCAAAAGGTATAAATAGAGGGGCTCTCTCTGTAAGGTGTGGATATGAAACTTTGATTAAAAATCAAGTACTTTTCCTGTCCTCAAAATTTGTATAAGGTAAAAATCAATTAAAAATAGTATGAAATATTATTTTTAAGAGAAAACACGCCAAATTTTATTGTTTATAACTTTATTAGTATAAAACAATAATATAAAAATTTATTGTTTTACCAACAATAAAGATTTATCCAAAAAATACTCTACAAGAGATATTTTAAGGCTACAAAAGAAATTTCTTCAAGAGCAATTTCAATTGTAATTAATTGAGCAAAGAACTGCAAGCAATTAATTAAAGAACAAAGTCTTTAAAAAGAATATTAAAGAGAAAACACGCCCAAAAGTGACCAGAGTGAATTTGGAAACAAAGTGACAAAGTTAACAGTGATGAAAGATGCTTTAATTCACTTTTGGGGTGGTTCAGGGGTAAAAATGATTATAAGAGTTACAAACAATGATTATAATGATTTTTTCACGTGGTTAAAAGGTTCAAAATGATTTAAAAAGGGTGGTTGGAATCTTTTATTGATTGGTTTAACAGTTTTAAACTAATTAATAAAAGGAAAAAGATTCTAACATGAAGAGAAAAGTGGGGCAAAGAAGACATTCTTTTATAGCCATCAATTCTCTTACTCCAAAAGTAAATTTTACTCTTGTCAGTCGTGAAAAACAGTCTGACAACAGAAAAGCCAATTATGGCATCATTGAACCCTGATTTAGACCAAAAAGGGCTGGTTTAAGCCATTTTTAGCCATTTTAGACCCTTAAATCAGCCATTACTATAGCAATACCAGGCCTAGAGCCTTCAAAACACGTCAGAATGTGTGTCAGAGGCGTAGAAACCAGTTAAAACTGTTTTTATTATGATTGTTTTATCTTAAGGGTAGTTTTACCTTCTTGGCAACAGCTAAAACTACCCCAGTTGGTATCAAAACCTCATCATCAATTGAGTCCACAGACCCTGTAACTCAATTCCAGGCCAAAAGTGATGAACTTTTGCGTGAATTTTGACATCCCACGCCTGTCAGCAAGGATTTTGGGGGTCTAGCTCCCCCTTAGAGCTGGAGTTCCTTTTCCCCCCCAAATTTAATCTTTCCAATTTATTTTTCCTTTAATTCCTCATCATGTATTATACTTATAATTTACACATGTAATTCAATTCAATTGTACAGTACAATACAGTAATAATTGACACCTCATATGTAAATCAAAGTTCACTTATGTAATACACGCGCACATTTTGACATTTCAATTGAATTCAATTGAAAATACTTTAATTCCTCATAACTTCTAAACTAAACACAACACCTCAATTTTAACACAAAAATTGATGGTTAACACCACATGTGGTGTGAATTAAATTAAGGTTTTGAGGATTTTCAACTTTTGTATTGAAAATACTAAAAACTTAATTTAAGCTTATTTAGAGTTGAGTTACAAAAATTTCACTCAGAGGTGACCCCACCTGATTTTTTATGAGGAATCCAATGGTGAAATAAAATTTATATGTTTATTTATTGGATAAAAAGTTATAATAAATTTTATTTAACTTTTTTCCAAATTTATTTATTTTTTCACAATTTTGTTAAAATTTCATTTTTACTTAAATTTTTCAAGTATAAATGTAATTTTATATTTACAAAATTTAATGTATTTTTATTTTTAAATTATAATTGATTTTTTATTTTTTAATATAATTTTATATTTATATTTTGATTTTTATTTTAATAATATAAATAAATTTATTTTATTTATATTTATATACTAATTTTTTGTATTTGTGGTCTTTTGGGTACATGAAATTACCTCTAAGGCTCACACTCTCCCCCAAATTTCAAAATCCCCCCATGCACAATATATCCTCTGCAGATTACAAGCACAGGAATATGTCATCCCTCACCTGGGATGTAGTCCAGCAAATTATAGTGAATTTACTTACCCAGTAGCTAAGCTCAGTGGAAGTATAGTGTTGAAGATTGCCCAGTAGCTAAGCTCAGTGGAATCTTAGTATTAAAAAAAATTATTATTAAAAAAAATATATCTAGTACCAAATATTAGGGTTACTAGTCTCTTAAAATATTTTATCCAGTAAAAATTAACACCATTTATCAAGATTTAAAATTAACTTACCCCTTTAAAAAAAAAATAAAAGAAAATATTAAAGAATCTTACCTCTTAAATTTAACAAATACAATTTTATCTTATTATTAAACACTCTTAAAAAAAATAACAAACCTTTAAAAAATTATTTTACTCTATTATAACTTTACCTTAAACAAAATTACCTTTATCAACACTCATCCAACTTTCCAGAACACCTTAAAAAAATCCATCTTACAAAAGACTTTTAACCAAGAAGAAACAACTCACCTCAATTTAACCAAAAACTATTAAAATTAAACAGACAAGTATTTCATTAAATCTCAAAATTTAACCAAAAGTCACTAACATTATTTTTCATATTATTTATTGAATAGGTCTGATCTGAGACTTCTGAATTTTGTCTTCTGCGGTTGTAAAGCCACTTACTAATTTTATTTTGGTTTGTGAGCTCCAAGGAAGATCTTGTTCAGTATTTCAGGAGGGGCAGGCAATACACCCTTGCCACCCTTGGTTACAGGAGTTATTAGCAATTCAAAACTAGTTACCTGTGATTTCCCCCTCCAGGTACTGCCTCATTTTAATCCCACACAAGAGGAGTTCCCACATCTGGTGTCCCAACAGTGGCAGATAGCCTCAACTTCAATAAAAATTAAATTAAAATCAAAAAAAAAAAAATTAACTACTCCAGAATACTTTTTTTATAACAAAAAACTGGAGTCAAATAATCAAAATCAGCCAAAACCATCATCTCAAAAATCTGAATCATCAACTCACTCTGACCATTACTATTATCCACCAAGCAAGAAACAGAATCAGGAGAGGTATCAAGAAAATATTCTAATTTTCCTATTGCAACACCAAGAACCAATAAAAGAGACTTGGAGCTTGTGGAACAATTTTTCCTTCATCTCCTTGAAAGAAACAAAATCAATAACTCAATACCAGAATCAAAGGAAGAAATAAACCAATCAAAAATGGATAAACCTTCATCATCAAAATTACCCTCCAGTATTGAAGAAATCCAGGAAGAAAACCTTAATGAAGAAACTATTGAAGGACAGGAAGAAATGTCTTCAACAGAGAGACTTCAGCAGAAGATGCTAGAAATGCAAGCAGAATTACTAGCACTAATCAAAAAGGAAGGCAAAAATAAATCATCAAGTTATACTCCACAAAATAGTCCACTTGAGGAACAGACCACCCTTCCAACATCATTCAGGCAGCATGGATCACCTTCACCTTATCCTAGACCCATGGCCACATCAACACCTTATACAGAACAAACACCAAGAACTTTACCAAGAAGAGTCAACATTTCTGCACAAATACCAACTCCATCACATCAAGAAATTCCAAGAAACACTACTCCAATAGTGAAAATCAGAGCCAAGGACTATAATCTGTGGTTTGATGGAAAGGATATTGAAAGATTCATCAAGAAAGTTGAAAATATTGCAGAAATTGAAGGAGCAAGTGGAAGAGACATTGCAAGACAAATAGCATTTTGGACAAAAGATGAAGAAATCAGTTATCATATTGAAGGAATGCCTGGATATGAAACAGCTGATTGGGATCAATTGAAAGTGGATATGAAAAGAAGATGGGGAACAGTCTCACCTGAAAGAAGATACAGATTATCCTCAATCACTGAATTATTCACAAAAACTCAACAAGAAGGTGGAATAAGAAACATGACTCAATACAGAAAATTCATTGGGGAATATGAAGCAATCATCACTTACCTCAAAAGATATCAATATATTCAAGGTGATATCAACCATAATCAAGAAATATTAGCCAGCCTTTCCACTAGTGTTCAAGAATCAATTTACAAAGAAATGATTAAAGACAGAGCTATGGTTCAAGCCTTGGATGGAGGTTACATCATTCCAAGATTGGATATTTTGAAATTATACATTGAACAAGACTTGGAGGCCAAGGTACTTATTCAACAAAAAGAATTTTCTAAACCAAAACCTCCAGAAAAGAAAACAAGTTTTGAGGATGAAAGCTGGGATGAAGTTTTAAAACAAGTAAAAGAACTCACCCAAAAGATCAAAAATCCTCCACAACCAGAGCCTCAACCAAGAAATGAGGGAAAAGAATCAGTTAAAGAAGTTTTGAATCAACTCAAAACCCTTTCAGAAGCAGTTAATCCACCAAGAAGGAACTGGAACAATAATCAAGAGCAAAGATTCCCTCAAAATAATCAGCCATATAGGCCAAGGAATCCCTTACCACCATTTTCATCCAGTTATCAACCTTACATACCAGCTCAAATGGCTCCAAGACCACCAATTAAATGTGCTTACTGCAAGGAAGAAGGACATTCAGCAACTAGATGCACTCACCTTGCTGAAGATTTGGACAAAAGAATTGTCAGAACCCAAGGAGCATCTTACCTCTTCCCCAATTATCAAAGAGTACCTATGGAAGGGAATGAAAGTGTCAAAAACATAGTCAGAGCTTTTGCAAAGGAACAAGCAGAACTCAACAAGAAATTCATGGAAAAACCTACTGTAAAACCAAAACCAGAAGAAGAGATTAAGCCCACTGAAAAGAAATCAGATGATAAAACAACCTCAATTGCTCATGTTGAAGATTGGTCAAATTGGAAACCACCTACCATTTCCTCAGCCAATGACCCTTTTGAATCACACATTGGATTAAGACAGACAAAACAAAGGTTGGAAAGACAATCCCAAAATCAAGAGCCAAAGAAAAAAGCAGAAATTCCAGGAACTTACATTGAAGAAGAAAAGGAAGAAGAAATAGTAATAATTCCCACCAAATTCCAAAATTCAAATATTCCAAGACCAGACCAACCTGAGGAGGAAATTGAAAATATTTCCAATAAGAATGAAGATGAGGAAATTCCAAAAGAAGAAAAGAAGCTCAGAAAACCTCAAAGGAAACAAGTTGCAACTAAATTGGAAATTGATAAAATTATCAAGAAAATTATGCAACAAAAGATCAACCTCACCATTGAAGAAATTTTGAGGATGTCACCCAATTTTGTCCATAAATTACAAGAATTATCAGAAAAAGACAAAGAAAAGATGAAGTCACTCAACTCAATGGATCTTTAAGCAAGGTTATTATCATTTGGATTCAAAGAAATACCCAAGCCCAAGATTCGTTATGCCTGTCCTTTGGGATTTATGGAAATCTTTATTGGAAAGGAAGAATATCCTATCAGAGAATTGGTGGACACTGGGGCAGAACTCAACATCATACCAGAAGAAATAGCAATCAAAGCTTCACTCACAACAAGAAATCTTAACATGAACCTGAGGGGAATTGGAGGCCATACTACTTCATTGGTTGCACTATCAGAATTTACTCCAATCATTTTGGCTTCAGGTGAAGAAACTCTAATTCACTTCTTCATTGCAAAAGGATCTGTCCATACAGTACTTGGAAGACCTTTCTTGGCAGATAACAATATCAGGCTGGAATTTTCTCATAAACAAGGTGAAATACTAAGCTATCAAGAACCTGATGGAAGAAGATTATGCATGCCAATATGCAAACCTCAAGCACTTGGATGGCAAACTGGACCACCTAGAGGAATGGATTTATGCAATATGGCAACATTGGTCATAAATAACCCAGGAAGGAAGGATCAAAATGAAAAAAGAGACAATACCATAATCAATTTGAGCCAGAAGACCCAACATTTATCCATATCTCCAAAAAGGGATAAATTTGGCCAAAAATTCAAAAACACAAAAAAGCCAAACCGCTTAAAAAGACAATTTGAAGACTCAACCTCTGAAGATGAATTACCCAACATAGTTTACAAGCCAATTAGCAATAATGAAGAAGCTTTCCAGATTTTAGTAGATGGAAATGAGAAAATACATGTAAACCCTTTCAAACCTAAACCCAAAAAGAAGAAAGTCAGATTTAGTGAGCATCATGAGCTCTCAGATGAAGAAATTATAAATGACATTGAAAAAGACCTCATAATTATGGAAGAAAGAGACAAAAATTTAAAAGACACATACCATATCAACTTCTTGGACAGACCATTGAACAACCAAGAAGAACCTTATGAATGGCAACTGGAAAACCCTGAATTTATCCAGCAACCTCCCAATGAAGATGAAGAAACAGAATCCATCTTAGAAAATGAATACAACTACATTTACTTGCCATATATCACTTTTGAAGATATTTATGGAGATGAAGCTCAAGAAAGTTTCTGTGAAGATAAATACTTATGTCACCTTCCAGGATCAAACTTAAACAATGTTCAATTCTTGGATTTATTAACTGAAGAAGGAATTAAAGGTAACCTTGAAAATCAATTCTGGGATGAAATATTTGAAATGGCCACACTACCAAGAAGAGGACTTTACTTTAAGCACATTTGGGCCCAGTGGTACCTTGGAATGAATGGATCAACATACCAAACTGGAAGACTGAAATGGGTTGGAGATGGATATATATTCATTGATGAAGACTTAGAGTGGTCAGAATTTCCATCAGAGCCAGAAATTGAGGAAAGAAATAACTTTGTGCAAGCCCTCAAAGACCTTATTTTGGCCAGGTTACTCAACAGACACTCACCTTTCCCACTTGGGGGAGTTCAACTTTAAATAAAATCAACAAAATCAAGATTTCTTCTTTAAAAATGTATCAGTATCATTCATTAAATGTATCATTAGTTGCTCTTTTTTATTATTTCATTTTTCTCTCAGAGGGCAGTGACTTCCTGCCTTAACAAAGAAGAAATTCATCAACAAATTATTCCTTAAAAAAAAAAAAAAAAAAAAAAAAAAAAAAAAAACTTACAAAAAATATATCAATTACCTTCACCATGACCAATTCACCAACTTTTGGATCCTATGGGGAAGAATTAATAAAAGAAGACCCAATTATCAATGAAGAACTTCATTGGTCACCAGAAGATGAAGATTTCAATAAAGGAAACCTTTGGCACTTTAAGAATACTTCATCAATATCAAGAAACCAAGAAATTGAAGAAATCAAGGAATTGCTGAAATTTTTGGAGGTTTCTGACAAAACCAATGATTAAATTACTCAAGAATTAATGGAACAATTAAATTTCAAAGCATCAAGGCCCATCTTGAAGACACATAACAGCTCCAAAAATAAAAAATCAAAGAAAAAAGTCAGATTCAAATTTAATTAATCACTAGGCAGTGACCTCCTGCCTTATCAAAGAGGAAAATCAATTCTTATCAATAAAAATCATCAATTTCACTCACCCAAATCATAAAAATCACTAGGCAGTGACCTCCTGCCTTATCAAAGAGGGATATCCAAATTCTTACCCAAAATTATCATCCAAAATCCATTCAACCTACCCTCAAACTATTTTTTATAAATAAATTTGATACTATTATCAATTCATCTTATCTTAACATCTCAAAATCCACCAAAATCATACAAAATGGAGTCATGGCCATTACTTGAAGAAAGTCCCTGGTCAATGGACACAGATATCAGCTGGGTAGAAGAAAAAGAAGTCTGGACCAATTACAATAATGCCAAAGAAGAAAGTGAATATCCAGAATGGTTCTTAAAAACCAAGCCAGAACCCTGTCCAGATATCTCCACACTAATCCTTCCATATATTGATTTTGAGGACATCTTTTAAAAAGAACATGCACCATTAGAAACTTTAATATCTCATCCATGGAAAGAATTACCTGGATTCAACCTTACAAAATATGAATTCTTGGAACTACTGACCTGGGATGGAATTGAAGGAAACCTTGGAAACCAATACTGGGATGAAATATTTAAAATGGATGAAAACTTCAGGAAATCACTATTTTGGAGGATCTGGAAATGCCAAGATTGGTTCAACCTCCAGTATTTCACCAGGGCAAATCTCGCGTCAATCGTCGGCGATTGACTTCACGTCGCACCGCGGTCAGTATAAAATCTTGCTTCAGTCGCGTTAGTGTCACTTTATAGTCACTGGATTTAGTGGGTCACGTCACGTCAGCGTCAAGACAACGTCAATCGTCACATGTGTCACATGAGAATGTCACTCAAAGCCCAAACCCATTTCAACACTATGCACAACGTTCGTGTAATTTCACCTCATTGGCTTCCGCCTCCCCGACGCTCAGCATGCTTACGCACCCGCACCGCCCTCCATCCGGATGAGACTCCGACACTGCCCGCCCCTCTCCGTCCTCACCACTCCTTACGCTTTCACCCCCCCGCCCCTACCATCCTCACGCTTGTGTAGTACCCTCCCGACATGCCTCCGACAACGCTTACCATCCTTACGCTCATGTAGTGCCCTCCCGACATGCCTCCGACACCACTGATGACCCTTACGCTTGTGTAGTGCCCTCCCGACATGCCTCCGACACAGCTTACCATCCTTACGCTCATGTAGTGCCCTCCCGACATGCCTCCGACAACAGTTACCCTCCCTCCCGACATTCTCCCGACACAGCTTACCATCCTTACGCTCATGTAGTGCCCTCCCGACATGCCTCCGACAACAGTTACCCTCCCTCCCGACATTCTCCCGACACTGCTTACCATCCTTACGCTCATGTAGTGCCCTCCCGACATGCCTCCGACAACAGTTACCCTCCCTCCCGACATTCTCCCGACACTGCTTACCATCCTTACGCTCATGTAGTGCCCTCCCGACATGCCTCCGACAACAGTTACCCTCCTCACGCTTCCGTATTACATCCATAGTGTACAGTACGGTGGCTTGTTGGCGTACACGATGAACGCAATTGCCGAAATATGCTGAGTGGCCTTCTCTGCCAACAGGACCTAAGGGGATATTGGTCAGTATATTCACCATGTTGTGGCTAGGGTTTAAATCATGAGACTCACAAATTAAAACCTAATAAGTGGACTATTTAAGACAAGAATTGTGTCTCCTGTTTCGCCGACAAAACCATTTTATTTCATATCAATCAAATGAACACTTTGCTTAGTCCTTACCTCATGAGCATTGAATAGTTCAAAAGTTGACTTTAGTAGGTTTCTCACTAGTCAACTTTATTCAATGTCTCACAGGGAAGTGATTTCATTTGCATGATATGAAATAATTTGCAAAACATCGCCTCCTTCAATTTCCCGACAAATCGCATTTGCACCTTTTTTCTTGAATTTGGATCTTTTATCAAAAAATTTTCAAACAAGTTAGCAATCAACTCGTCACCATCTATTTGCTTAATAAACTACCTCCGCTATGGCCCGAACCCCGGGAAATTCAACAGAATTCAATGAACGACCAACTTCAGCCCCAGAGAGTGGAAGTGAAATCTCTGATATCGCCAGTAGTCGTGAATTAGGCATTGAAGTAGAGAGCCAGTCACATGAAGATAATCAAGATCCACCAGTTCTTCCGGAATGTGAGTATGCATCCATCTTTAATATTTCAAATCTCTCAAAACCTGATATTGTGTCATAGCCTTTATTTCAGGGCAGCCTCCAAGCTCTCAGAAACCGAATTTTAAAAGTTATGAGAAGGAAAAGACTGTTGAACCTTGTGCACCGACAGAAGATGATGGGCAAGATGATGTAATTTTCAGTGGGGAGGTGGAAATTATATCCAAGGAACAATTTGTCTCCAACATTGCTCAAACAATCCCAAGGCTCGAAAAAATCCAAAATGATAGTAAAATTCCTGATTATGTGCGTCAAAAGATTGCTGAAGCCATGAGCCTGCTCAAAATGGATTTGAACCGTAAGTCCATTACTAATTCAAAACAAAATTGATAAAAATAGCTGCTTACAATATATGGGCAGGTGTGGAGGTGGGAGAATCTCTACCTGAAGGATCTCGAGTCGTAATTGGATTTCCAGGCAAAGGATTAGGAAAAAGACCAAATATACATGTGACCAAAAAAACAAACAAAAAACGCCGTACCTTTGAAGCCGCAAACGATTCTTGCGATCAAGGTGATGAAATTATCAATGTTGAAGGGGACCATATTGATAATGAACCTCCGCATACTGAACCCCCCCCAATACTCAATGAAACAATCCATGATGAAGCTCCACATACTGAAAGTCCCCCGATACCCAATGAAACAATGCATGATGCAACCCCTCCCGCCTCTCCTCGCAATATTCAAGCCTTTCAAGAAAGGGAAACAATTAAACATGATACAATGGGACGAGATATGACTGATATAATTCCCGACGCTGAGCCCGAAGTGTCATCCGCTGCGAATTCTCAAGGAATATTTTTATCCCGCATGGAAGAGTTTGCAGGCGTTTTGAATTATCATTCCAATATTACTCAACAATCATGGAAAAGGGGGCTTGATAATATCAATAGGATTTACAAAAATAGATGGGACAATTTACCAACAAAGGATGCTCATACATTCCTGCCCGTTGGTATTAAGGTGATCAGTAACCGAGATCTTAAAATGTCGGCTTGGCTGCAGGACCTTGAGATGGCAGGTGAGTTTTTTTTTATCTTTGTGCATGATACTTGATTATTGGCTGTTGACTGGTGATATAAATTGCAATATACAGGGTTAGATTTTTTTAAGCCAACCGAAACAGAAGCGTTTTTTGATCACAACATTTGGAATCTCAAATTGATGAAGGAATCAGCTAAACCTCCAGATAATCTCGCAAAATCTGAACACTCCTTCTTCAAAATGGTTCAGAGCCTTCTTTACCCCGCCAATCCAGTTAAACATTTTTGGGCAAATGTTATGTTTGAATCCATTAGTTTAGTCTCATACGATGTGATTGCACCCAAACCATATGTTGCACCAACATCAAATTCGACCGATCCTCTTGGACTCGAACGCGGAGCAGTTGAATACCTTGCCTCCTGCTTGAGTAAATCAAAGCAACGTGCAACCCAACTCAGCATTGAAGGTGGCGGGGCTGACAATGAGATATCCACAAAGCCGCACAAGAACCTGGAGGATCTAATGGATACAGTTATCCATTTGATGATTGCGTACAACATGGTACGTGCACATACAAAGGTCGAAGTTAATGGCATCAAAGGCAAACTCACAAACTCAAAAAAAAATGAGGCCATCAAAGATCTTTTGGCGTGTCACAAGAATCTTGGAATAAATCGAATTTGCTATGGTATATTAGCGGCATTCTGTGCGGCGGGGGTTCGTGGTTTGATGGTATGCTCAGATGACTGGAGAACAAGCTCAGTTAAAGGGGCTTTAGCACTAATTGACATTTCCGCAAAACTTTCAGAGGGTAAAAATCTAGTGGAGCCAGTGTGGCTACGTACTAATAAGTATATATGTAATTTACTGAATAAAAGTTTCTTCTCATCAGAGTCTTTTAACCCCACTGTACCTCTTAGATTTGATTTTGCACGATGCTTAGTATTAGACTTTGGTGATGCCTGGGTGGCGAATCGCGGGCTTGGTTCAAGTGATGAGGTCACCTTGACGGTACCCAGGTCAGCTAAACTCACAACCAGGATTGACCCGTTTTAGATTAGCTTTGTACTAGATATATTGTAATTTAATTTTGCAAAGTGATTTATGAATTTAATAATCATGACTTCCTATCCTACTACTGCCCGGATGCCACAGTCTGAGTACCAATAGTAATTGTACGGCGGCATGCCTCCGTACATCATTGCGAAGACTCCGACAAGACGCAAGCTGAGTCAGGCGTTGTGCCCGCGAGTAGCACACGCGGGGGCATTGCGGGAGGTCGCGTGTATCACTTTACGCCAGCCCATAATAGGCAAAAGGTTCCTGTGTCTTTCAAGAGGAGTGGGATAACTAGGGATCCGCAGCAGGATGCATATTGCATTTGCGTGTGCTTGCAATATTCCAAATTGCTGGATTGGAAAGTGATTGCATGGGAACATCAATGTGTAAAATTGAATAATGCACTATCCACTGCAATTTTCAGGTTCAGGTATTTGAGATCGTGAATTTGCCAAGGTCAGGCGTGAGCTTTCTTTTTAGCCGCAATTAAAAAAGATTCATCCATCGCAATCCAATTTAGGTGATATTAAGAAATCAGTAATCATTCGGTTTCATTTCATTTTCTGCTGAAAGCATGCCATTCACGAAAAAAGGAAAAGAGCATAAAAGGGAACTCGCGAGAAAGCGTCGGGCTGAGGAAGGAAAGTGTGAGTTACTCGCTTAATCTCAGTGTATATATATAGATATATATATATGCTTCCACATTTATGTGGCACCCTCATTGGGCCCCACTGAAGAACATGGGCTTTAGTCGGTTCAGATTGTGCCAATGTCATGTGGGCTCCAACAGGGAAGTCAAAGGATGTGTGCCGAAGAAAGCTCCTTGGCAGTATCTGATATCTTGTGTGCTTCAACACATAGTGATCCCGCAACCACTCGGGAATAGTAGCAGATCCCAAAAGACAAATGAGCGCAAAACGACCCGAATGAATAGGTTTTTTTCCTCCTCTCGCCCAACAGCACAAATATCAATGCCAGTATCAGCAAATATCACCCCAAGTGAAATTCGGAGGGTGGTGGATGTCAATCAGATCAAACGCATTCACTTTGGCCGTGTGGCAATTTTCTCTTCAACCGGATTACTCATTGCCCTTGTTGAATTCCGACCATTCACAACAATGAGTGAAGTCGAGGTCAATCAATGGGATGAATTATCACAATTCTTATTTCGCGAAAAGAGGTTCACTGACCCTATTGCAACAAATGGAGCATTACTGGAGGGATTTATGTTCGCGATTGGGTGGCGCAAATGCACCACGAAGAATGAACAATTTGGTCTGTATGGTAGTGCTGGCAAAATTGAAAATGCAAAAGATGAATGGCGGGACCGAGGTGCCAATCTTAGCTCGGTGGGTCGCATTCTAGGTCAATCCTTACGATATGTTGGGGATAATTTATTTCAGAAGATTCAAAATTGCTACAACTCATTGGGGGTTCCGTCTTTTGATCAAGTCAACTATGAAGGCGATATTCCGGCAAATCAGGGTGCATTCGAGTTCGCTTCCGCACTCACTTTCACCATGAATGGATTCAAAAACGCACCTCATGTTGATAAGGATGCATCGCTGTATGCTTCGGGATGGTGGTTTCATGCTGATAAGCGGACTGGCCAAATTCAAAGAGATGCGTCAAAGCGGTGTACAGGGGGAAAATTGATTTTCCCAAATGAGCATTTTTGGATTGATCTATCCGCATGTCATGGGCTCATTCAGGTAGTGTGGGCCAGTAGTACATTTGTTCATTATACTGATCCAGCACAGGACAATGAAAGCACGACACTAGTGGGTATGTCCGCACAATGCTCAAGCAGGTTAGCAAAAACAATGCGGCAAAAAAGCAATGGCTATTATGAGATTGGCGAGAGAGCGGGCTATCAAATCAGGGATGGTAATACAATCTCATGCCGATTCAAAGAATGAGGAGATTTGCAAGTGGGTTGGGTAAGTAATGGTGAGGTAAGGCAGAGGACAATATACACCAGGATTGGATGGATTCGAGTGCGGGAGATGGGGTGTCTCACATGAAAAAGGGGTGAAGTGGATTATGTACGGTGGCATGCCATCGTACATCGGTCCTGGTTTGTTGCTATTGTCCAGGATGCCAATGCTTCACACGCGAATCCTCATGCTTGTGCAGGTTCTGACAATGCTAAAAGTTCCTTACGCCTATGCGGGGGGCCATTGCTACACACGCCAATCCTTATGCCTGTGCAGGCTCCCGAAAGTTTACACGCCAATCCTTACGCCTTTACAGGCTTTCGACGATTCACACGCCAATTCTTACGCTTGTGAAGCTTCCCCACAATGCTGAAATTTTCTTTAGCCTGTGCAGGATCCCAAGAATTCACACGCCAATTCTTACGCCTGTGCAGGCTCCCAACAATTCACACGCTAATCCTTATGCTTGGGGAGGGTCCCAAAAGTGCTAAATTTCCTTACGCCTGTACAGGCTTCCGACGATTCACACGCCAATCCTTACGCATGGGAGGGTTGCCAACAATGCTGACAAATTCTTACGCCTGTGCAGGCTCCCAACAATTCACACGCCAATTCTTACGCCTGTGCAGGCTCCCAACAATTCACACGCCAATCCTTATGCCTGTGCAGGCTCCCAACAATTCACACGCCAATCCTTACGCCTGTGCAGCCTCCCGACAAGTCACACGCCAATCCTTACACTTGTGAAGGTTCTAGCCAATTTAAACAATTCAATACATGAGTAAGACTAATAGCGTGTGACCATAGGAAAGGCCATGTTTCACGAATCTGGACTCGATTGCTCACATACGGGAACCTCCCGCTTTTTTACAGTTAAGAATGGGTATGGCTCTAAACCATGGGAGAAGAAAATATAGGAGAGGATAACGGCAACTATTGGCGCATTTTGAGAAAAAGAGGTTCACGAAAACAAATACTCACTCAAACTCTTGTTGGGGCACTTACAAAAATAATTCTCACGCAATCAGGGTTTTTCTCTAAGGAGGAAATAAGTAATTTTTACGTGAACAAAGAATGTAATAGAATTTGAACATAACAATAATTTAAGACAAATATTTTATTCAAAAGAAAGTATTACAAAAAATAAAAAGAGGAAATAATGACATTTTTTTTAAATTTTTATTTTTCGAGGAATTTGGAGACCATCCCAGTTATGTCCTCCTTTGGATAAGCCTCCAGTGCCTGGGCAAGGAGGGAGTTTAGTTCCTCCCGGAATTCCCGGTGCATCTCATTTCGATGAGTTGCATCCACGAAAGGAATTATGTGGAGCAAGCGACAATGCTCCAACAAGATTCGGTTGATCGAATCGTGGACGATGGCTCGAGGAATCATTAGGGTCGGTCGCAGGTCGGTGAATTCCTGGCGAGCGTCATCGTTGGAATGAGACGAGCTTGGCACTGGGGGGGAGGAGGCGTTGGGGTTCTCGGGGGCACTGGAAGGGATCTCTGGGGAGGGAACCGGGGTTGGAGTGGAAGGGGAAGATGGTGGAGTCAGTGAAGAAGAAGGGGGAGGGGGATGGGGTGATCCCACGGGCGTATCGTCGATGATGATGATCGAGCGAGGAGTGGCGGGACGATCTGGAGACGGTCGAAGAAAAAATGAGGAAAGGTGAATATGGATCGAAGAGAAAGAAGGGGTGACTTACCATAAGGTTCCTCCGTGGATTGCGTAGGAGCCACCTCAGGTTCTGGCTCACAAGTCGTATCGTCCTCAGGTGGTTGGGACGATGGACTCGGGCAAGGAATAGGTGGCTCTTCGGTTCGGGAGGGTTCTAAAAAAGGAGTAAGAGTCAGTTCACTCGACTCGAAAGTGAAAGTGAAAATGAAATGAAACTTTGGCTGCTTACCACGGAATAATTCCTCAGACCATCGGGTGCCACTCGGGCCTGGAGTGGGTTGCCGGGGGGTTTGCTCGCGAGGCAAACTGGGAACGGGAGAGTCGTGTCGGGGGGGATTCGGGGGGTTTGGTTCTATGAGTAATGGAAAAAAGTCAGTATTATTGCGTGAAGAGAAATGAGATAAAGAGGAGAAATAAAACTTACTTTGGTGTTTGAATCCCATCGGTGACAAGACATGGTGACGATCAGCCCAAGCTCGAATGTCCTCTCGCCATCGCCATCCTTCATCGGCCGGATAATCACTTCGCTCCGGTCGAGGAGTGAAGTGACCATCGGATGGTGGCCTAGGAGGGGGAGTGGACAAATCGATACTGGAGGGGACAGGGCTAATCCTCCGGAATCGTTCCCGTTGGCCTGTTTGGGGGCCCGGCATCCATTCACGCTCGGAAATGGTTTCATCATCGTCGACCACAAAGGAGTCCTCGCGAGGGCGTCTTGGGCAAGAACTCGTCTGGCCCGTGGTCGGAAGGGGCGGACAACGAACGAACATTTCTTGTGTGCTTGTCGGCAAGCATCACAAGCGTCGTTCGTCGTCGAGGAGCGAATGCAGGGGATACCCCGCTTGGTGCATAACGTGCACGACATCTAAAAACAAAACAAAACAGGTTAGTAACTGAATAGAAAGTAAGCAATCAAGAAAGAAAAGGAAGACATACGATGATTTATATAAATTTAAAACAGAATCAATATAAAAACGCTCTAGTCGGAAGTTTTTAAAAGTCTGGAAGGAAGTCGTGAAGAAAGAAAAATATTAATATCGGTACATAATGTTGACGAAAGTTTAATTGGAGAAAACGTACAAAGTAGATAGAAGTGGGGTTCTGAAAGTATTAGCAGGAAAAACAAAAAGCGAGCAGGAAGGGGAGTGGGGTTAGTCGAGTGCGAAAGAAAAGACTGGAAAGGCAGGAAGACGAGGGGGAATACGCACAAGAAGGACAAACGCGGGTGAGGTTGAGCGAAGTGGAGCGGGTGAGAAAGAAAGTGAAGTGCGTGTCGTGTGAAGATGGTCTTTTATACCAAGGTGAAGCTGAGACGATCTCAGCAGTTGCAGCACCCGCAAAAGTCTCAGCTTCAAGGCGTGTGGGCAAAATTGAAGCTGAGTCTCAGCGAATGCTGCAACTGAGAGGTGAAATGCTCGCGTGAGGCAGAAGAACAATGGGGGTCTGGCTGAGTATTGCAATTTATTGAATTGTCAAGCTGAGTATTGCAATTTATTGAATTGTCATGCTGAGTCAAATCCCCTTTGTTTCCTTAAATTGCCACCCGATCACCCAGGAGGGTGGTCGTGAGGCCCTTATTGATTGTGCATTGTGGGTGCAATGCACAAGTGACCGCGGCAAGATCACCGGCCTTATGGCCTGGTGATAGTCTTTGAACAAAGGGGGGGGCTGTAAGACAAGTGAATACAGCGTGAGCTTGCCTCGACCCATTGCTCAGGTTTGCTTTCGGGTCATAATTGAAATGCTCAGTGGCTGAACATTTGAATTGCACAGTAATTGAACAATTGATATAACAATATCAAATGCACCGCTGAGTATTGCAATTTATTGAATTGTCAAGCTCAGTCACATCCCCTTTGTTTCCTTAAATAGTCACCCGATCACCCAGGAGGGTGGTCGTGAGGCCCATGTTGAATGTGCATTGTGGGTGCAATGCACAAGTGACCCATGCAGAAAAGCACCCGGTGCATTTGGTCACAAGTGACCGCGGCGAGATTACCGGCCATATGGCCTGGTAATAGTATGTGAACAAAGGGGGGGCTGTAAGACAAGTGAATACAGCGTGAGCTTGCCTCAACCCATTGCTCAGGTTTGCTTTCGGGTCATAATTGAAATGCTCAGTGGCTGAACATTGGAATTGCACAGTGATTGAGCTATAGATATAACAATATCAAATGCACCATGCTGAGCCATTGCTCAGTTGTTTTTGTATGCGCGCACTCTGAGCATTTGGCACAGCATCGGATGACATTTCAGCAAGGTGCAGCATTTCACACGCTTTGGTGAAGTGCTCCAAACTGAGCCTTCCAATGAACTATTGCAAAAAAGTTCATTCCATGGCTTTACTGAGCACTTTCTCACGGTGCTTTTGACCATGACATGCTCAGCTTGCGTGTGCAAATCGGGTGAAACGCAATGCTGAGCATGTGGCACATGAGCTACATAAATGCAAACGATCGGGAGGTGCATGCACATTTGCTAGATGGATGCAGGCTCAAGTAGTATTACACCTTCCTGATCTGTACAGGACAGTCGACACTGTAGTACGCAGTACACCTTTGTAAATGTACTGCGGGGCAGAGCAAAAAGCTGTTCAACAATGTAACATGCAATAACGTCAAGCCATCGAGTCATATCTCTCACCTGCATCCCTTTGATGCACCTTGTTGGACAGCTCTGCCTAACTACGGCACAGATGCGCATGTAATCCAAATTAATGTAAGTGGGTCTTAATGGGATGACTTAATATTTGGGTCATACACAAAGAGTTGATTCACTCCAGTGCCATTGTTGGGGCAAACAATGACTGGCCCGCTTGTTCATTGTCGGGCAGCCACACGCTTTCATACGCACCCCCGATGGGTCATACGCAGGCAACTTTCACACGCCTAGAAGACATTTTACTGCCAGTCTTCCAGCTGCCTATTTTCTTGGTCGGGTTGTCAGCTTGACTGCAGACGCTCACCCGCTTGCGCGTGGAAACCTGAGGCCAATCAGTGTGGATTCGCTTCAGCCTCATCCACATTAGAATAACAATCCCAGCCTATGATTGCTGAGGCTGGTCATGTTCGCGTGGGTATCTCCCACCGCGGGTCATTTTCTTCACGTTCTCACACGCCCCGCGCAAGTTGTGGCACCTGGCTTGCAGCCAAAAAATTCCTCGGGCGTGTGGCCTCTTCCTCCGGAGTTCTGTACGCGTGTGAGGCAAAGAGGCCAATGCCAATCTCGGTGGATTAGTACTCGCCTCAAACGCCATAGGGGTGAATGTATATGTGGATCACGGCTCACGGCTGGCGCCCCCTTTGATCATCCCAGACATTCCCCCCTGAAAGCCCAGTATGCATCAGTCAGCAAAAAACTTCAGGCCACACCAAAGTCATGTTCCGTGGCATGCCACCGAACATATCTCACCCGCCCACACACAAACATCCCCACAGTGAGATTGCCCTTTGAAACTGCCAACATTGCCCAGTAGGTCCCTGTGAACAATTAACCTGGGGAGGATACGCTCATTGTTCGCTGTCACACCAGCGAACATGACTGCATGCCTCTAATATGCCCTCCACAATAAGCTGCTACAACCCACCCAATTTCGGATGTGCTAATGTCAGCCTTGTTCCACCAAAGGTTTCGTAACTCGCTGCAGATCCAGCAGTCAAATGGTGCACCCACATTTTGGCCACCTTGCCTTGATATATGCCCCAAATCGGATATGAAAATTATGAGCCCAAGAGGCCCACCTCCTTCAAGACCACGCACGTAACCACAGGCCATCCCCCTTTTGGCCTGTTGGTGCCACTCATATAAGTTCCCCACCTGCGCTTATTCCTCTTCATTCCCTTTAGCTAACCCTTCCCGATCATATAATTCCCAACTGTCCCCAAATAATTCAAAATAGCCATCATGTCAACCCCTTCACAACCACTTTGCATTGGGATGATTAATATTCGTATTCAAATAAATAGTGATATAACCTTAAAGCCTGAGAATTCCCACTTAGGTTCTTGGATTATCCTATGGCACAATCAACACAACATATTCGTATATCTCCCCAATCACCAGCATGCTATTGGCTCTCTCCCGGGAACCCTTTCCCAAACGTTGATACCATTCCTTGGGGCACCCAAAACGTTCATGCACTGTGGTCCTGGTGGGGCATGGATTGAAAATTGCCAATCCAATCCTACTCAAATATTATTCGTTGAGGGAGTATTTATGACTGATGCCAATGATCCCTCCTCATCTCAGAAACCCAATCTAGCATTGATGTTCTTCACATGGTATCCAAACGTTCTATTCATAATGGAAAGCTTTCGAACACAAGATTTCAAGCTTAAAATGCCCAAAGAATATGACTGTACTACTCATTGTCAATTTCAACTCTTTACTCCGACATTTCCCGCTTCAAACTCGACGCCTGCTTCATATCCTGCTGTTTCATCATTGATTTCCAAGCAAAAACTGATACAATTACCCAGTGGATCAGACCTCCCCATGATGACCCCGCCCCATTCCATTATTCAAACCCCCCTCCTCCCTCATCAAAAGACCGGACTAGCTTTTCTCTGGGATCGAGAAATCCCCAATGGCCAATCAGCCCGTAACCTTTGGGCAACCTCACCCCCAGGATCCACTTTTAATGCCAGGCACATCATTACAAACAAGGTCGTTAGCTCATTTGAATCCCTTTCGACCAATACCCCTCTTGGAGGACTGCTTGCGGATGATATGGGATTAGGTAAAACCATTCAGGCCATTGCTCTAATTGGTACCTCCAAGGAGCGGATGATTGCAAACCCCCATCGCTCCACGCCCACCATGATCATCTGCCCCCCTTGCTTAATTACCAACTGGCAATCAGAAATATCCAAGCATGCTCAGGCTGGAGCACTGCATGCCAAAATCTACCATGGTCCCACTCGTCACTCATTATCCCAAGCCGACATCTTAAAATATGATATCATCATCACTTCTTACAATACTATCACCCAAGAATTTAAGCAAACCAATCCCTCTACATCATTCATTTTTCAAATCAATTGGCATTGTATAATCTTGGATGAAGCACAGTGAGTGGCTGAGCTTAAATGATTCAAATTACCTTTTATATCCAATAACCCTTGCCCCCTCTTATAGCTATATTCGCTCTCAATACACTGCCCCTCACCGTGCCATTAATAGCCTCCTTTCATCCCATTGAATATGTTTAACGGGCACACCTATTCACAACACCATTTATGACCTTTTGGGCATAATATCCTTCATCACTCAACCCCAGAGCGCCGATCAAGATAACTGGTCACCATTCATCCTGAGTAGTCTTTCAAAAGGTTGCAATGATATTTTGCATTTGGCATTGCGGCATTTAAGTTTGCGCCGCACCAAAACCACACATCTCGAATCTCTCCCCACTATTAGCCATCATTATGAGCTGCTCCCACTCAACCCGACCATGCAGCAAGAATATTCCACATTATATGAAGAATTCCTATCATCCAAAAGCAAAGGACCAGGAGAGTTTTTCAGAAATATTAATAAGCTGCGAATATGTTGTAACCATCACATCATGCTTAACACAATCGCGGAGGCGGAGCTGGAAGACCCCGAGGGCAGGAGCACTCAGGATAACTCCCCAAGAATCACACGAACTATTGTGGATGTGGAAACATGCATGATGAGTAGTAAAATTGCACACCTCCTACAAACCTTAATGAAGAACAAACAAACAAGGTGTGGTCCAACAAAATCGGTGGTTTATACCCAATCGACCCAATTTCTAGATTTGTGCGTTAATTCTAATATGCATCCATTACCAATTGACTCCATCTGACTTTTTTATATTGTAGAATTGGTATTGCTCTTGCCCATCACTCTATCCTTTCAGCACGAATTGATGGAACAATTACACCACGAGCGCAGGACAAGGCGCTTGAGAATTTCTTCAATAATCCTGAATGTGAAGTACTCATTGCATCCATTGCCGCGGCTGGAACTGGCCTCAATATAACTTGTGCTAATGTAGTCTATTTAATGGTGAGGGGCCCCCCAAAATTCTCCCCTGATTTTCGGACCCTGACATCCACATTTCCAGGAGCCCAATTGGAACCCAGCCATTGAGGCTCAGGCTGTTGATCGTCTACATCGTATTGGCCAACAACGACCTGTACAGGTCATCCACTATATCACTCCTCATTCAGTTGAGGTCAACATGCGGAAGGTACCTTTCAAGCTCATCTTTCACTTGATTGTATTACTATTCTGAAATCATTCCTTATGGGAATGCCATATTCCAATTACCAATAGGTCCAAGAAAAGAAAAAATCATTAACTGCGTGAGCCTTACTGATATTATATAATTTGTGATTGACAAAGTTGATAACTCCTGTTGACTCTGGCACAGGTCCACAATTATGAACACCATGAGCTGGATCGAACTTCTTCAATATTTCCTCAATGAAAATGAGCAATAGAGTATTATTGCAAGGGAGACGGTGATACATTTCAATTCATATTGTCTATATTCTAACATATTTAGCAAGTTGTTGCATCCTTAAGAGATAATAATCAGATTTTATTACACCTGCACAAATAATTCACAAAATTTTAATTTGTCACAGTGCTATACCGTGACCAATTACTAAGTTATTGCAGAGCATCACCATTAGGCCTAATAACTGGCATGTCAAGTATCTTGAGGGCGCTAGTCTGCATCTTACTACAGCCTTTGAGCCAATCTTGATCAAATACCTGAAATGATAGGCCTTCCGGAATATCACCATCATCTGTCAATCGTAATTCTGGCAATCTATCAATAGTTTTTTTACCCTTTTTTTTAATCCGATTACAAAACTCTATGTCTCTATCCATTTTCAATACCAAATCATTAAATAACTGGGAGCGCCAGCGTAATCCCACTTTGCGGTAAACTTGACGGCCATTTTCCAGTACCTCCTCAGTATCTGAGCATACTCGAGGGTCATTGAATTGTGATGCTAGGATGGGAAATTTAGCCGTATCACACCATTCACGACGGCGCTCACAGGTCTGCACATAATCAAGTAGATCATCATCAGACTTGGTCCACAATGAAGAAGAGATACAGTAACTAACTCTTTGACGAATCTTTGCGAGCTTTTGATTCTCTTTCTTTTTTACCAAATACTCGGCATCCTTTTGAATAGACTTCCATTCTCTTTTCAAATAAGTGAAATATCGCTCCATTAAAGCCGCCACGACCCCATAGTTGTTATGATCCTTGTTCCAACAGTAGTGATGATACTCAGTGCTGACAAGTGCGAGACGGAATGTACGGTAAAACACCATAGACATCAGCTCGTTGAACGGATGTTGCCATGAGCTCTCCCAGTCCCAAGTGAATCGCTTTAGTCCTAGCTTGTGGAGCTCATTTTCGCAGTAGCTTTGGAAACCCTGAGACTGAACCTGTGTTGATGGCTCATTGAACACATCCTCGGGGACATAACCGAGATGACCAGCCACTTGAATTGCAATTTCACGCTCTTCTGTGCTGGGTGGTGTTGGTAGTGAGGAAAAATCCTTATCCCTAACTTTGAGTAGGAACAGGCAATGTGCGTGTACTGCTGATCTCATTCCATGGACATTCTCTGGAAGTTCTGCCTTCAGCCATTTTTGTTGCTCCTTCTGGCTTGCACGTTTCGCCACATTGTGAGCTTTGCGGGCCTGGTTCCTTTGCTGTCTGACCTCGGATTGTTCAAGCATACTCTGGGCGAGGCCCAGCTGAGGATGGGTGAACTCACTATTTGATTGAGTGCCTTGCTCATGCGCTGTGAAATTGTCCCTCCTTGGTTCATCATTTCTTTCACTTTGAGTCGGAGACATGTTCTCATCCTCATCATCCACCATTGTTTCTCTTGATGTACTGGCATGACCCGTTCTTGGTTTGGAGGCATATGGATGATGACGTCCACTGACTTTCTCTTTATGGACCAGAGGTGAAGACGCATAAAGTTCATCCCCTGCTATGCAAATCATCAGTTAACACATCAAAACATTAATGAAGACTGGTCATCCTCACGATCTTCAATTGGCTCCTGAGATCGGACTGACTTGCCTTTAGGTGCCATATCTAACCCATGAAACAAACATATCAAATCATGAATAAGTTTCTACTCCAAAATTCAAATGACTTACTTTGATGAAGCGTCAATACTGGATTTCCCTCCGACAGACCGCTCCAAGTTACATTTTCCAAAGGTCTTTTTCGTCGCCCCCCATCCACGCGCCTTTCATCACCCACATGAACCTGCGATCCTGATGGAATATTGAGGGTTGGCTGTTTACTTTGGCCAAAGGGATCCTGGGATGCGACTGGACTCCGACCGGGATTAAGGAGGAACTCACGTGGAAATTTTGATTGGGGATTAGCGTGTGAGGAGATTTGAGGTGTGCCTTCTGGCCCCTGAGACACATGAATTTGTGTATTAGTGGGATTCGGGGGAATTGGAGTGACGGAAATATTTGGGATCGACCAAGTGCTTGAAGTTGGAGCCTTTGGATTGCCCACATCAATGTTAAGACCTGATACATTCATTGAGGATGCGATAGGGGTTGTGAGAGGAATGTTGGGACTCAATGGTGACTGTGTTTGAACATATTCTATGCTATATTCACTATTTGAGTCATGAACAGAACCTGAACGGGATTTATGTGACTTGAAAGATGACATAAGGGCCGAAAAAGTACAGTAATATTTTTAACTAGATAAAACACCTCAGTATTATGATAAAATAGAGTGATATGAGATGAAATCTTTTCAAATTTAGAATAGAGAAATTCTATGAATAGTTGGAACTAAGTGTTGTGTGGAAGTCGGATAAGACTCTTTTGAGGAGAATCCTCCCTGCCTCCTCTTGAGCTCCTCCGCTTTTGTCGGAAACCTCCCTGCACGGCCTACCAGCATATAATGTGATATTTCCTTGATCTGAAAGGGGACCCATCATCCATAGGTAATCATATTTGGTAACATTTCCGCCTCCCCATTGTCACATTTTGTGAATTATCCAAACTGCCAATACATGCATTGAAATTCCCCAACATTGTACATCTGTAAAGGGGTATATTCATGAAGGATTTACCCACAAAAGAGACATCACCTTTTCACGAAAGGCAAGACAATCCAAATCACATTCCAACTGATTCAAAGCCCGCCGTACTCAAACCAAATACCAAGACTTTAGCTGCACTCCAACCCCTTATGTAATAGAGTTATATAGTTATGTCTGTAATAAGGTTTAAACCATGTACGATGGCGTGCCAGCGTACATGGATTAAATGTTAATCCCCTCAATTCAATGGTAACACTTCACTAATGGAACCCCCTCAATGGTCAAACCCGCACTATCACAATGTGTAAATAAACTAGAATATGTATGAGCATTGAGCAGCATGGCATTTTACCCAATTAAACGCCTAACCAATTCCGCCATCCAGATGAGACATGTTAAACTTTATCCACTGCAGCTCATGCTCCATTACAAATGGGATAAAATCCTCAGCTGGCTCAAATCATCTCCCCCTTCATAAATAATCACTGAATTTTATTTCCAATTAATAACACTCCTAAACACTTCCACATCAACCATAGATATTTATACACAAACCAACCGTACTCCCAATTCCTGCAACAATGACAACCCGGCCATATTCCTCAATGCGTATATGCATGTGTCAACACTGCTCAACTCAAACACATTCTTCCCCTGAGGGTGATAGGCAAGGAGTTGCCTTCACACCTTTCCAATATAAACAGCACATTAAAAAGCTCAAATCAACCATTGCACCCAAATCTCTTCCAAACATCCCTACTTCTGCATCAGGATCTGGGTGCCCACAAATTCTATTGGATCAAATCTTCCCAGCTGATTATTCACGTTTGACCCAAAGCACTTTCCCAACTCCAGCGGGTCTCAATCCAACTGCACAGAAACCATATAGTGGCAGTCAAACCCTTCCCCCACAAGACCTAGGAATGATAATATCTGCCATTCTATCATTAAGGTATAATTTACCCCGCAGGGCTTCACGCATACTCAACCCCGCCCTGAACCTGCTGATCAAGTCCAGTATCTCAAGCTCAGCTGGTCCCCCCGCTCCTGCATTCCATATACCTCAAGATCTGAGTACCATATCTGAACATCTCCAATTGGAGCCAGTGATTCAAAACTATATATGTTGTCCTCAATGTTTCTCTCTTAATGGCCTTACTGAATCAGTCACAACTGACCAACCCCACTGTCAACGCCATAATGACCCAAATGATCATGATCCCCCTTGCACACAATCATTAGGCAAATTCATCTATTCATCTGAACCCCACACCCAAAACACAACCAACATGAAGCAAAAATTTATACCAACAAAACATTTCATTTATCAACCATTCAAAAATTGGCTTGCCAGATTCCTCCAGCGGGCTGGAATTATGGACATTCTGCATCAACATCAACAATCCCAAACTCCCGAAGATTCCCCAAAACGTGACGTCTGGGATGGATTGGTCTGGAGACGCTTCACTGGCACTAGAAATATCCATGACCCCCCATTCATGTCCATTCCTGGTTCATTGGCCTTCTCCATATATGTGGACTGGTTTAATGCACATGGAAAGTCAACCCGGTTGGCTAGCATTGGACCTATCATGCTTATTTGTCTTAATCTCCCCCCAAGTGAAAGATTGAAGCCCGAGAATGTCTATGTTGCAGGAATCATCCCTGGTCCGAAGGAGCCAACTGCGCTTCAATTGAATTATCTATTAATGCCACTCATCAACGAGCTCAAAGAGCTATGGCAAGGTTACCATTTTGCACCCACCTCAACAGGTCCATCAGGATCCTTTATCCGTGTTGCCATCCTCACAGCCATTGCGGATGTGGTTGCCATGCGCAAGCTTACTGGATTTATTTCCCATTCAGGAAACCACTTTTGTAATTTTTGCACCATTCACAAAGCTCAAATTGAAGAAATTGGTCCTCAATTTCACTACACGCGCTCATACCAAAGTCATAAATCAACCATTGCCAAATGGCTTCGGGCAACCCCACAACAAAGACAAGCAATTTTTGGAAGACCTTCCGTATTGGGATGCAACCAGAATGGTTAATCTTGACATAATGCATAATTTAATACTTGGAATTTTGAAGGATCATGCAACTTTCAAATTTTGCATTCCAGAGGCGAAATCAAAAATTTACTTCAGGTCCCGCAGGAAATCCAATGACACCAACAGTTCAGACTCAGATTCCATGACCTCCAACAGCTCTCTTGATAAAATCACATTGAGAGAGGCCCGCTCCCTGAGAAGAGACGCAGCAAAAATAATAAATGAGCCACTCCCCACTACTTCCACCCGAAAAAACTACTTCCCAATGCCCACCCCTAACACAGAACATCCATCTAGTGGTTCTGCGGAGATTCCTTCATTTGATGCCGATTACATCCCCACTTCTGAAATACCCTCTGAATTGGATATCACTGCACTGAGCGATCACCAGATCAAGGGTGAGGCTCTTGAGCATCTCCGACAAATCATATCTGAGACCATAATTCCCTCATCTTGGACAAGAGTTCCCCGCAAAATGGGTTCCCCCTCTCATGGTAGCTTAAAAGCCGCTGAATGGGCTCTCTTATATAAGGTCTATATTCCATTTCTAATGCTCAGTCAACAGATGTCATTAGATGCACACCAATCTGCCAACACTCAAAGAAAAATGGGTCAGTCAGAAGAACTTGCAAATGAACTAGCCAAGAATACATTCCATTTGATTAGTGCTATCAACATTGCCACAAGCTGGACTGTTTCAATAGATGATGCGACTGCATTTGCTGAACATTGGAAAAAATTCCGCCTTTCCAATCAACACCTGTTCCCAAAACAGAAAAGTAAACCAAATCATCATTTTGCTGATCATATTCCCGAACTCTTCCAACGTTGGGGCCCAGCACAAGCCTCAGCCACATGGGGTTATGAGCGCTTGATTGGAGTATTTGCAAAGATGCCAACAAATAACAAGATATGTACGTCAATTAATAAGATCAATATATTCACATTGATTAAACACCTGAACTGAATAAGACTAACTTTTTGCAACTCTGAATAGATGATATAGATAAAACCTTACTTCAACATATCTGTCGATGTTCCAACCTTTCCGTTCTCCTGAAATCCCCATCTGTGCCATGTGAAATAAAACAGCTTTTCAAATCACAGCCACCTGCCGTGTTCAATCACCATAAATATAACAAGCCATCCCGCCATGACCAACAAAATTATGATTGCCTGGTTGAGTACTTACAGACTTTTCATGCAACAAGGGAAATAGTTGATTGGATCAGCTTAGACACTACCGTGCAATCCACAAGTCCTCCCACTTCAAGGATTGTCTCACCTTGGTATTTTCCAGTTTCAAACATTAATATTGGGAACAATATATTTTCAACTGAATCCAAAAATATCAGCAACAGTGTGATATGTTTTCTGAGGGGCAACTCACGACAATTTGGTATTATTGATAGCATTTTCAAAGTCTCTGAGCCATCTAGCATACTGAACAATAACTTTCTGATTTTAAAACCTTTGAAGATTGATGTGAATTTCCTACCAGATTGGCCGCATCTGAATATTTATAAAGCTGTTGGTTTTGATGATGGACACTTGATTATATCAGAAGAAGAAATAGAAGGTAACTGTGGATTTTATGATAACAAAGCTCTGTCATGTGGAATGCTTGTAATGATAAAGCCGTTATTTCATGATATTTAGTCTACTAAAATGCAAATCTCTCAGATTCATTAGCAATTTTGCTAGTGAAATAATTGCCTCAAAATTTAGTGACAGAGACATTCCATTGTGACAAGCAAAGCCCATTATTTCACATTGCCACAAAGAAGTTACTATTTTGACATTGGGTACAGTGTGAATAAGCCAAGTCCAATGATCAAATGACCCACACACTCACCTTTCACAGCATCCAAAATTTCTAACTGCGCCATCATCATGTTGGAAGCGGAATCGGCTTTTGCGTACCCACACCCGCATGTGCACCCGCACGCGCCAATGCACACGCACACGCACACCCACCGGCACGCGCCAATGCACACGCCCACGCACCCGCACACGCCAATGCACACGCCAATGCACACGCAAACGCACCCGCCCCCACGCATGCACACGCACACTTCATGGATGACCTGGTGAAGTCAAACCCCCCGCCTACATCAAGACTGGCTGAAGCACATCTTTGATGTGTGTGTGTGCAAACAGGCGGGTCTGGTGTAATTTTTACCAATCATCGGACGGTTGTGGGATGATCAGGCGGTGAGGAATCTGAGTTGAAGGCACAGGGGAACCAATATTATTGGATGTCACAGGATTTGGTGTAAGACCAGAGTGTGACGTGTGCTCGACGTTTGCTTGATTTTTGCTTGACGTGAGCTCGACTTTTATCCTGCTTGACGTTTGCTTGACGTGAAGTCAATCGCCGACGATTGACACGAGATTCGCCCCGGTGTTTTGAAATCAAAAATGGAAAAATAAGCAAGACCTCAGGAGGATATACTATAAAGAATACCAAATGGGATTGCCACTGGGAGGAAACACTGATACCAGCAATATTCATCCTCAAAGGTGGTGTAACCAAAATCAACACAGAAGAATGGGAATACTTCTGTCAAGAGTACATTTTCAAAGCTCTCAAAAGAGAACAATGGAGGGGAGGAAGATTTATGAAGAATGAATTAGTGAAGAAGTTACTTAGTCAAAGGAATTAATTAGAAGAAATACCACCTGCTAAGTCCTCAATTCTTTGCTTAAGAATTCATACTCTTTTCATTTATATTATTATTGTTTATTTCTTCAATTTTTTATTTCCCATTTCTTATCTTTGCTCTTTACAATTCAATCCTTTTTCTTATTAAAGAAAAAAAAAGCAACACAAAATAAAATATTAAAAATTTAAAAATCAGCTTCAATTAATATGAGCTTTACAGGAATAAATAGAACATAAGCTTACCTAATATCAACTGTTTTTGTCTCATATTTATATATATTTCTTTTTTTGCTAAAAATCAAAAAAAAAAAAAATCAGATTAGAATTAAATTTAAAATACAAAAAAAAAAGAAAAGAAAAACACAATCAGTTTTAATACAGTTCATATCAGTAGCTGATTAATTTCAAAAATAAAAAAACTCACATTATATGAGGGATCTATTTCATTCATTCTAAATCTATTCTTATTCTCTTATCAATCTTATTCTATTTCTTATTTTCTCCAAAAAAAAAAAAAAAAAAAAGAAGTGATAGACTATCCATTTTATTGAAGTTAAATTAAATTAATTTTAATTTATTTAACTCTAATTTATATTGTAGAACCCAGCTTAACTCATATTTTAACTTGAACTTAACTTGGGTTTATTATTTATTTATTTTTAGAAAAAAACTGTCAGGATGATACTATGATAAAGGTATAACTAGGCTAATTACAACTTTAACTGTGTATGTGACACGGCAAAAAATGATTAAAAAAGATTTATAAAGGTTTTATAATAAAAGGGTTCTACTATTGAGAAATAGTGGTGGTGAGCGCTATTGAGAACCCTGGGTGCAGGCTTTATCTGTTGGATTACAATAATAAAGTCTAAAATAATTAAAGATTATAATTATACCTGATTATTTAACCAAGAGTAAAACTGTTTTTGACAGTTTACTACGTAGGTTATTCAAGAGCAGGATGAGGAAAGGTTTTTGGCTGTGAAAAGCCCTCCTTTTATCTTGAAATTGAGGTGGAAAGGCTGCTAGACCTTTCCACATAGAGGAAGTGAAGATTTTTCACTCTCTATGACAGGCTTGTGGTTTGCAAACAGCCTGTATACCCTGTATTGGGCTCAGATGTGGGTTTGAAACCACATCTGGGCAGTTTTCACCAATACAGGGTGAAAATTTTCATCTGGGGACCTCACAGCCTGATTCTGACGTGTATGACGCGTAGAATGCTGTACAGAAACTGTATGGGACCCCAGTATTGACGGAAATATGAGGTATTGAAGTAAAAACATGCTTCTTCGTCTATTTGACACCTCATATTCATGGTTATGGGATATTATCCCATGGTAAGGCTGTATCTGACAGCAGGTGGGATTTTGACCTTAAAATGGTCATAACTCTGTCAGTTTTTGAGATATCAAGCTCAACGTTGGTTCATTGAGTAGCTCTGTATGAGCTCTACACAATGGTACCCAACTTGACATGGTTATCATTAAATATGACAAAGTTATCCCATGTACAAGTATTTTTGTACATTGGCGTGGTCTGGTCAAAAGCTGTATTAAGCTTGTTTGGCCAATAACTTCTGTTGTAGTTGAGTTATGGGGAAATGGATGGCACCATCAGATAGCCCTGATTGTGCTCTTTCCAAAAAGACCCCACTTTAGGTATCTCACACTAAAACTGTAAAAGTTAGATGAGAGGTGAATGTTTTGTTCACCCTTATTGGGTCTGAATTTGACCATAACTCAAGTAATACTGGTGCTAGCTCAGTTTGGCTGGTACCATTGGATAGCCCTGGCTTAGAGCTTCATTTTGAATACCCATTTGATGGGGTTAAGCCTCTCCTTCTGGATTTTAGATGAGAGGTGAAAATTAAGGTTTATGCTCAGCAATAACTTTGAGCAGGAATAACTTTGTTATTTCTTGTCCTATGGTGATGGTACTTGTATTTTCAGGAAGAGGTGATATTCCTCTTTCTTTTGATACCTTTTGAGCTAATTTGGCTCAGCTCCATGTTTTGGTGGTATTTTGGCTATACCATTGGTTTATGGTATTTTGGCTGTCATGCTTGTGCTCTGGTTTTGAGTCACAGGCTGACATACCCTCCCTCTAAAAAAGGCTCATCATTGATGAGATTGTTCAGTCCTCCTAGAGGCTCTGAATCTCCTTAAATGGAGGTTCCCATCTGGTATGGCATCCTCTGCCAACCATTTGTCTTTGTCAGCTGTCTGGTTCTTGAATCTGACTAGATATTGTCTCTGATCCTTCCCATTAAGTCTGATTTTTCTGGCCCTGATAATTTTACTCACAGGTCCAGGGGAGTCTTCTACTTCCACTATTTCTTGTGGAGTGGTGTTCTTCTTCCTGGAGGGGAATTTATCCTCCTCTGTTTGGAAGTATGGTTTGACCAGGCTTACTGGAAAGACTGGGTGTTTCCTAGAAAACTCCTCAGTGAGCTTGACCTCTACTGCATTCTTCCCTATCAACTTAATGATAGTGAAGGGCCCTACAAATGAGTCTCTCATTTTCTTGGGTCCTTTGAGATTGTTAAAGCTTAGTGTAGACACTAACACCTGGTCCCCTTCCTTGAAGTCAGGTTCCATATGTGATTTGTCCCACCTCTGCTTATTATACTCTTTGGCCTCAGCTATGCATTTGGCAGCAGTATCACAGGCTTTCTTCCACATATCATGGAAGTCTTTGGCTGTGGGGTGGATGGTCAGAAGATTTTTCTTCAAGTGATCCCCAGGTAAAAGGGGATTCCACCCTTTCTCTACCAGTGCAGGTGTTTTTCCTGTGGTAGAGTTCTGGCTTGTATTATAGGCCAGTTGGACTGCTGGTAAGAGGGTGACCCAATCATGGGTATATCCCTCATGGTCCTTGTATTCCATGCCATAGGCACAGAACCTCCTGAGGATGTCCTCCATTGTTTGGATCATCCTCTCAGCTAGGCCATCTGTTTGTGGATGGTAAGCTGTGGAAAAAGCAAACTTGGTGCCAAGCATGTCATATAAATTGGTCCAAAATTCAGATGTGAATTTTGGGTCCCTGTCACTAATTATGATCTTAGGGACTCCACAGGTGGATATGATGTTATTCCAAAATAACAGAGCAGTGTCCATGGCTGTGTCCTCTTTATGGAATGGTAGACATCTCATGCTCTTGCTGAACCTATCAACTATGATTAAGCAGGCATTGTAGTTTTCTTTGCCTCCTGGGACAAGTCCTGTGACCCAGTCCATGTTGATGGTTTCCCATGGGTGTTTGGGTTCTTCTATGTGTTGAAGCAACCCATATTTCTTCCCATGCTTTCTATTTGCCTTTTGGCATCTTTCACAAGTGTTGATGTATTCACTCAACTCTTGCTCCCACTTGGGCCACCAAGCTGTGCTTGCTACCCTCTCTTTAGTCCTGTCTTCACTCATGTGTCCCATGTAGGGGCAGTCATGGCATTCCTGAAGGATTAAAGAGATGTGGTCTCTGTCTATCACTGTGAGTGCACTGGTGTACTTATCTCTGTGATAAATCAGGCCATCTATAAGGAAGAATTTATTGTCCTTATAGGCCCTCAACCAGGGTTCCTCCAACTGGGTTTCCAGTTCTGGGCTCCTGTATTTTTGTTGAAGGAGTTGGAGTATTATGCTACACTCTTTGTGTTTAGCATATGATTTCAGCACTGCATTGAAAAATTCATTGTGCAGTGCTGAGGAACCTATTCCCAGTATGGGGGTTTCTGTCCCTTCTGAATCAGTGTTTCCACTGTCAAGGGTACCACTCCCTGGTGCCCATTCAGAGAATCTGAAGTTCTTCTTCCTATTTATTTCCATAAAATGGATAGGAATTTTTGCAGCAACTTCAGGGTCATAAGCTGGATTGCTTTTGACATTGTCCAGTGGCCATCTGCTAAGGCCATCTGCATTGGTATGGCTTTTACCTTCTTTTTATATGATGGTCATGTTCCCTCTATACTCCTGGATGGCTATTTGCCATCTCAGCATATTTCTATTAGTAGTCTTCATGTTTAGTAAAGACTTCAAGGCTGTGAAGTCTGTGTAGACTTCAAATACTGCACCTTCCAAATAATAATGGAGTTTTTCTAGAGCCCAGACTAGACATAGACATTCTGTCTGGGTGGCCCCATACCTAGCTTCTGAATCTTTTAGCTGCCTGGAGATGTAACATATTACACCTTCTCTTGGTTCACCATCCACAATTTGTCTTTGGTGAAGGGCTGCTCCCAAGCCTTGGCTGCGTGCTGCATCTATATATAACTTGAATGGTAGTTCAAAGTCAGGCAAGATGAGTACAGGTGCATTTGTGAGTTCATATTTGATCCTCTCATATGCATCCCTCCTTTCCTTGGTTATTTCAAAAACTACATCCTTTGAGCATAACTTGTATAAACTACTAGTTATATGGGCAAAGTTTTTGATGTGGTTTCTATAGTAGCTAGCAAATCCAAGGAAAGATTGCATCTCTTTGATGTTCTTTGGTACTGGCTTTTGCAGTACTGCTGCTACTTTGTTCTGGTCAATTGCCAGACTAAGGCCTGAGACTTTGTGTCCTAGAGCTAGTAGCTCTTGTTGGCCAAAATTACACTTTTTAAGTGAAATTTTCAGATTGATGGGTGTACATTTACTTAGCACTCTGTCTATTTATTGTACATGGTCTTCCCATGTCTCTGAGTATATAATGATATCATCAATATACACTACCATCCAGCCTTACATTATTTCTTCTTGAAATATGGTGTCCATCATCCTTTGGAAGTGGGCTGGTGCATTCTTGATGCCAAATGGCATCCTGTTGTACTCATATATGCCCATATGGCATATTATTCTGAGTAATTTCATGGAGTTTGGCTTAACTCCATTTTAGTGGAAGCCTTTCATACAATCCATCTTGGTTATGTATTTGGCTTTGGCTAGCCTATCCAAGGCATGAGGTATCCTTGGTATAGGGTACCTGTCTGCTTTTGTGTGGTTATTCAGGGCTCTGAAATCTCCACACAATCTAGACTTGCCATCATGCCAGGTGATTAGGACAGGAGTGGTGATTTCCACTATTTCATTATGTCCAATCTTCCTAATGACATCCATGTCCAGGAGTTCATTGATATGTTTCTCAATCTCTTTCCTGGTCTCCAGACTTGCTGGGTAAGGAGGTCTCCTTAACATGGGTGGATAAGGCCTTTCTACATCCAGATATAGTTCTATATCATGGCCTTTGATCTTGCCTAATGGTTCTTCACCAATGGCAAATGCTGGTCTATTCTTCCTCAGCATCTTCAGTAAACTTAGTTTTTGTTTACTGGTGAGGGTAGTGCTAAACTGTCCCTCTCTGAATTCTTTCAGAAGTTCTTCCAGTGGGTCCTGGGAAGATATCTGGTATGTATCAAGAGAACATTTCTTTTCCTTGTTAGTACCTATGGTAATATGCCTATTTTTACTATTGTAAATGTCTATGCCACACATCCTCTGGTAATCTGTTCCCAGTAAAAACCCTTGGATGTGGCCATCTTCAAGCACAACAAACTCTGGGTTGATTCTGATATTACCTTTTCTGTGGGGTATAATTATCTCTTTGATAATTGTCCCAATAGAGGTCATCTTTCCAGATGCACTCTTAAAGTTCTTTGCCCTGGTGGGCAAGAGTTCTTTTTCCCAGTTTGGGAAGTGGTTATCCAGATAATTTCTGGCCACTATGGAGCAGTGTGCTCCACTGTCAATGATCAGTGGGTGCTGAGCAGTGTCAATACATACAGTCATTTTTGTGGCTGTTCCATGTACATATGCCATTCCTTTGGTTGGTGTAACCAGGAATGTTTGTGCATCTTGTGTGTGTTTGCACAAGTTCTTGTTGGCAGTGTACTGTGGCATGCCTGCTTCCAACTGTATATCCTGGATTTCCAATGGCGTTTCCTCTTGGTATTCCACTAGAAATTCCTCTCTTGGGTCTTGATCATCATCAGATGGTTCTCTGATGGCATCTCCCATAGAGTCTGATTCAGAATCCTCTGTGGGAGGTTCTTCTTCAGGGACCTTTTCTATAGCATAGACTTTTTTTCTTTGCTTTTGGACAGTTGTTGGCATAGTGGTCTGTTGAACCACAATTGTGACAAGAATTCTTCTTCTTTGCCACTTCTGCCACTCTTTCTCTGGGTTTGTCTTTAAACTCCACCCTGAAAGGTTGTTTCTCTTTGAAACTACTGCTTCTATATGGGGTGAATTTCCCTATATTAGTCCTTTTCCTTATGTCTTGTAAGGTATTGGCTATGTCATCTAGAGTGCAATTTTGGTTGCATCTGCATTTCACTACATGCTCTAGTTCTCCTGGCAGTTGTGTCAGAAGTTTGTGATTCCTCATCTGGATTTTCATCTGAGGATCAATGGCTTTAAGTCTTTTAGACTTTCTGAGACACCACTCATATGGATCTTTGTCCACAGAGTATTTGTCATTTTCAAATGACATGGTCTTTTGCCATATCCAAGTTCCATTACTGTACTTTTGGATTATTTGACTCTTCCACCATGGCCAATTTCTTCTGCCATGGATTTCTTTCATTTCTGTGTACCATATACTTGCATGACCTTTAAATGCAGTATTCAGTCTAGCAGTAATCCAGTAATCTGGTATGCTTGGTACATCAATGAAGAGTCCATCAATATAATCTATGAGCTCCATATGATCATATTCTCCTGATCCAGAGAATTTGGGCCAGTTTGAGGCCTCAGGAAGCTGTTTCAAGGCTTCCTTCTCTGAATAAGACATGCCATCTCCATCCTGGTATTGTGATGGAGATCTTGCCTTATTCAACAACATGGCATCTGGTTTGATGTCATCTGGTTGATATGGATTCTCCATAGCTTGGCCTTGTGGTTGGGGCTTGAAGCTATGGTAGGCATCAAACAATTTGTTGATGTCTTGGTTCAGACACTCCCTGTCCCTGCTGCTATGGTGTTGTTCTTTAGAGACTTGATTCAGTCTCTTTTTGGTTTCTTCAGAGGCTTTGCTCAGTTGAGCATATCCTTCCTGAAGGTTTTTAACTATCTGCTCCAATGAGGCTTGAGTTTTTCTCATCCTCTCTTGGGCAGATGCAAATTCTGCAGCCTGCTTTGCAGATTGCTCAGCATATTGGGACATTTGCAACCACAGTGTGTCACTGTTGATGTTGCTCTCAGATGTGATAATTTTATTTTCAGTCTGAGTGGGGGTAATGTTTCTATTACTAGGACTACTGATTCTAGAGTGGTTTACAACTACTTCTGGTTCTTGTGTACTTCTTTTACCAAATCTAACAGCTTCTGGATCATGGGGTCTGACTCTTTCCTCCTCTGGTTGAAGGAGGCTTTGTTCTTGCCCTTGTTACCTTGTCTTTTCCTGGAAACTTCCTGGAATTGTGAAGAATGGTGACTCTTGGCCACTGATCTGCTGGTTTCTGAATGGTGTGAAGCCACTGGAAAGCTGATTTGGCTTGCTCCTTGTGAACCTGAAGGAATCTGAGTAGGCCCTGTCTGGGTTAACTGTTCTTCTATAGCTTGGATAGTGGCTTGATTCTCCCTTATCCTCTGTGCCCTTGCCTCCAGGAGTCTGTGCTGCCTGGTAGGGTTCCAACCCTTGGTGATTACCATAACGTCCTTGGAGTCTATCTCTTTGAGACAGATCTTCTGGCAACTTGATCCCAGTTCTGCCCAGTGAGTTGCTAGGTTGAACCTCTTGTTGTCCATCCTCCATTGAAACAAATCTTTGAGGAGTTGGTGGATTTGAAGAACTTGATCCATATCTTTCCAGTCCTCTGGTTTGAGGCTTCTGTTGAATTGGAGTGTGAATGGCAAGGTTGATATTATCTCCCTCATTGTTTTGCCATCCACCACTGTGTCCAATGTGTCTTCTTTCAGGTCTTCTGGTTCTAGACATTCCTGCTCTATCCTCTGGCTGGTTCCTTTGGAAGCCAAGGTCTCTGAGGTATGCAGGGGACATATCAGTGTTTGCAAGCAGTCAAAAACTTTATGTTCTTAGGGTATTTACCTTTGACTGTGCCTTGTACAAATTTGTTATCTGCTGATTTGGGCAGTTTGCCTTTGGAGGTTACAACTGGGTTAATAATTGTAATCATCCCTGTACAAGTGGTTAAGGTTGGTTTACCTTGTATTGAAGCAGAGTTTCGTGGTTTTCTACTCCTCTGAGTGGTTATTGGTGTCCACTTCTTGGCTGTAATGAGGCCTTCACTAAGCCTTTTTCCTTTACCCTTGCTGCCCTCTGGTTCTGAGGGTGTCACTGGTGTGTTGGCATGTGACTGGGTTTCAAGTGGGATGTAGTTTTCTTCCACTGAATCAAAACAGGAAAAAGAGGGCTTATGTCAGTTAAGACTTCTTAAAAGGCTGGTTTTGCACGTCTAAGAATGGCCTCTGGGCTTGTATATTATTACAGTATGCCCTTGTATAATGACAGTGTAATTGAATCAACAATTCCACGTCAAAAATACAGCTTATGGTGTCCTGTCACACTGTTTGTGTGTCAGTATCCCTCAGATACACTTGCCGTTTGCAAGTGTATTCTGTAAAAAGTGGTTTGTATACAAGTGTTATTGAATTAACAATACACTTGACCATGCCTCAACTGATGGTTTTTCAGTCAGAGGTGTCCTTATTCATTCAAGAATACAGGACTTTATTAGTGGCTTATGTGTTTTTATATGCAAAACACGCCAAAAATAATAAGTTACTGTGGGTGTTAACCACGTAAAAAATACCCTTATAATATGAGTATGTATAAAAAAAGGTAAAAGATATATAAAATATATATTTTTAAATAGAAATTACGCCTAAAAAAGGATAAAACAATGGTTAATAAGTCATAAAACAGAGAAAAGACTTACTTGTAAGGTCCAAAAAAGGTCAAAAAACACGGCCAGGCCCCCAAAATGTCAGGATGATACTATGATAAAGGTATAACTAGGCTAATTACAACTTTAACTGTGTATGTGACACGGCAAAAAATGATTAAAAAAGATTTATAAAGGTTTTATAATAAAAGGGTTCTACTATTGAGAAATAGTGGTGGTGAGCGCTATTGAGAACCCTGGGTGCAGGCTTTATCTGTTAGATTACAATAATAAAGTCTACAATAATTAAAGATTATAATTATACCTGATTATTTAACCAAGAGTAAAACTGTTTTTGACAGTTTACTACGTAGGTTATTCAAGAGCAGGATGAGGAAAGGTTTTTGGCTGTGAAAAGCCCTCCTTTTATCCTGAAATTGAGGTGGAAAGGCTGCTAGACCTTTCCACGTAGAGGAAGTGAAGATTTTTCACTCTCTATGACAGGCTTGTAGTTTGCAAACAGCCTGTATACCCTGTATTGGGCTCAGATGTGGGTTTGAAACCACATCTGGGCAGTTTTCACCAATACAGGGTGAAAATTTTCATCTGGGGACCTCACAGCCTGATTCTGACGTGTATGACGCATAGAATGCTGTACAGAAACTGTATGGGACCCCAGTATTGACGGACATATGAGGTATTGAAGTAAAAACATGCTTCTTTGTCTATTTGACACCTCATATTCATGGTTATGGGATATTATCCCATGGTAAGGCTGTATCTGACAGAAGGTGGGATTTTGACCTTAAAATGGTCATAACTCTGTCAGTTTTTGAGATATCAAGCGCAAAGCTGGTTCATTGAGTAGCTCTGTATGAGCGCTACACAATGGTACCCAACTTGACATGGTTATCATTAAATATGACAAAGTTATCCCATGTACAAGTATTTTTGTACATTGGCGTGGTCTGGTCAAAAGCTGTATTAAGCTTGTTTGGCCAATAACTTCTGTTGTAGTTGAGTTATGGGGAAATGGATGGCACCATCAGATAGCCCTGATTGTGCTCTTTCTAAAAAGACCCCACTTTATGTATCTCACACTAAGAATGTAAAAGTTAGATGAGAGGTGAATGTTTTGTTCACCCTTATTTGGTCTGAATTTGACCATAACTCAAGTAATACTGGTGCTAGCTCAGTTTGGCTGGTACTATTGGATAGCCCTGGCTTAGAGCTTCATTTTGAATACCCATTTGATGGGGTTAAGCCTCTCCTTCTAGATTTTAGATGAGAGGTGCAAATTAAGGTTTATGCTCAGCAATAACTTTGAGCAGGAATAACTTTGTTATTTCTTGTCCTATGGTGATGGGACTTGTATTTTCAGGAAGAGGTGAGTTTTGTCTTTCTTTTGATACCTTTTAAGCTAATTTGGCTCAGCTCCATGTTTTGGTGGTATTTTGGCTATACCATTGGTTTATGGTATTTTGGCTATCATGCTTGTGATCTGGTTTTGAGTCACAGGCTGACAAAAACAGTCGGGGAAAGAGAAGAAAACCAAGAGGAGGGGGTATTTATAGTAAAATTCTATTGAGGCTGACTTGTGGTTTCTTACTCATCAGGTACAACCTATCAACACTCTAACTCCACTCTGGAGATATCAGTGCACAGCCTAGAACAAGTTGCTTGGATCTTGTACTCATGCAAGATTTGACACATTAAATGCATTAGCATCAAAGCAAATCATGTGCTAAAGCTGACACAGCTGTTGAAGCCCTCCTTAAATTCAATTTATCGATTAAAGGAATAGCGGCTCAAGTGGTCAAAGCAACTAAGATGGAAGAGAGGGAGTTAAGGATCCTAAATGGTATAATTGAAGAAACAAGACAAGCTGGATAGGCATTTGAAAATCGGCAGCCCAGTAACCAACTTCTCAAATTTTGACATCATACTACCACTTATTACCATAATAGAATTACAGCACTACTGCACCTGCATGCAGTCATCACAAGACCCTACCTCTGTTACAAACACCATTCATGTTGAATATCACGACAGCATCAAAACAATATTTGCCAGCAATACAAGTAGGTCAGAAGAGGAAAGAAGATAAAGCAAGGGCATGTACTGTACACTGCACCAGTACAGTACAATATAGCACATTGACAATTTACCAGATAAACAAAACCAAACTGCTTGTCGTGATTGACAGCAGGTGTTAAATAAAAGGTTAGAGCCAAACAGTAAGTAACATGGCTAACTCCTATGGTGGAGTTAGCCCAGCAAAGGATTGAACAGCCACTGCTACCAGTCGGGATGGTTATGATTACATCCAAAGACCTCTTGAAGGTCAGTAAGCGACAAAAAACTCACCAAGAGGCAGTTAACTGGCGTCCGATGCAAAAAACCATCCCCCATGTGCCTAGAAACTGTACCCAAAGGGATTTTGACCTTTTCCAAAGGCCCTAATTACGTCCACAAACCTAAGAGCGAAACCCGACTAATATGTCTATAAGCATTATACAACTATCAAAGCACCCCACCTCATTGAAAATCAAGCTACTGTACGGGGATATACAGCAGAAGTAGTGGCGACAATGATGATAAAAATATAATTTCTTTAACGTATAACAAAGTTAATTTCAAATTTCAAACACTCAAACGATGAATGATAAAAGGGAAAAGAACCATTTGGAACAGGAAATCATGCACTTGGGGCGCCTCTAACTATTGGAAAAGTGTAAAAACACTGTTCGACCATGACCAAAGAACTGTTAATTAGTGATATAGGTATAAAAACCCTGAGTATGCCCAAAATAGCTCACCCGACAAGGCTATGAAGCCTGTAGTGGTCCACAATGAGTTTGGAGACAGAGATAGGGTTTAGCAACCTCCTTAATTACCAAAATATACTTCCCTCAGGGAGTTTCCAGACATTCAAGTAGGGTAGAAAATTGCACCCGAAACTGTTTTGAGAATGAGGAAGGGCCAATTGATCCCATTAGAGCACCATACACCTCATCCGACTCAATTGTTTTGACAAAGAGCTTATAAATGGAAACTAACTACCCGAAGCACCCTGGAAGGTTGTAACAGCTTCTAGATCAGCCTGTAAAAGCTGACCACATTACCTTCTAATAATAATAGGAATTATAATAATCAATAAAAACAAAAACAAAAAATAATGATAAGTATAAAATAGTGAAAGTATGAATATTGATGAATAAACTGATTGTTTATTTTATCCTATATTTAATATTGTTTGAAAATTTACTGATGATTTCTTTTTTTTTAATAATAATGAAAAATAAAAATAAAAAGATTCAAAATAAAAATAAAATAAAATAAAATAAACTCAAATAAAAAAAAATTTAACCAAAAAGTCCTCAACAAGACTTTAAACTGTTGAATTTATTTACCTGTTTTATACTTGTTTTATTTATTACTAATAAAAGAATGATGGCAATGATTACAATATATATATATATATATATATATATATATATATATATAAGAATATAAATAAAATACTTATTTATTTTTAATTTTATTCAAGATTTTATTATATTTACTGATGATTTTTTTTTAAAAAAGGCCTTAAAACTTCTCACTGTTTTTTATATATATATATCAGAATGGCTTCACAATAGAATAAAACCAATACAAGATAAGCCCTTAGCATGGCTTAAAACTGCTTGGTTTAATTTTGTTTTAATGATATTGCCTCTATAAATGCTAATATTATGTTTTTAATTTCATACAGGTACATTTCAATCAAAAACAAAAGAAACAAGTGCAGAAAAACAGTAATCAACATTAGGACCAATTTCAGGACTTTACAAGCTCAAGAGGATGCTTTTAAAAAAAAATTAAAAAAAAGTCCTCAACATGACTTTAAACTGTTGAAATTTTTATTTATTTATGTTTTGGAAAATGATAAAAATTAAATTAAAAAAAAAGTCCTGAACAAGACTTAAAATTGTTTATTTTCTATTTTTTTATTAAAGCTGAATATTACTGATGTTTTTTGTTTTGATTTATTTATTTTCTAAATTAAAAATAAATAAATAAAAAGAAAAAAGAAAGAAAGAAAAGCCCTCAGCAAGGCTTTAAACTTCTTGTTTTATCTTTTTGTGCTTAATTTATCTTTGATATTGAATTGTACTGACAAACTCTTTATTTGAATTTTGCAGGGCTATAAATAATAATAATAATAAAAAAAGAGAATAAGAATAACAAAAATGTCCTCAGCAAGACATTAAACTGCTGGTTTCTGATTTTATTTTTTATCTTCTGACTGTTTATTTTACTGATCTGAAAATGATTTTTCATTTTTTACTGGGCTTTACAATAAATTAAAAAAAAAGTCCTCAACATGACTTTAAACTGTTGAATTTTTTCTTTTATCTATGTTTTGGAAAATGATAATAAATTAACAAAAGCCCTCATCAAGGCTTTAAACTGATGATTTTCTTAAATTCAACATTATTTTGTTTTTTATAACTAAAATAATTTAAAAATTCTGATTATTGATTTCTACAGGAAATTCAATAGGAAAACAATGAAAAAAGGGCTATGAATTAAAAAATAACATAAAAAAATAGCCCTCAGCTACAGGGCAATAAATACCAAAAAAAAAGTCCTCAGCAAGACAAAAAAAACTGCTGGTTTCTTATTTTATTTCAAATTAACAAAAAAAAAATTATTGTTTACTTTTTTACAGGGCTATAAAAAAAATAAAATGCCCTCAGCATGACAATAAACTGCTCCCTTTGTGTAACGGGAACAAGGGGTTTCACAGGTGTTTATCATTATCAAATTGGCCAGAATGAACAAAGTGGATTCCCAAGCCAGAAATTAAGACAAGAAGATTCCTCATCAAGAAATAAAACAACCAGAAGAATCTTTCATCAAGTGGGAATCATGAAGATTGAAGAATAAAACAAGAGTCAAGTGGAATCCAAAATCAAGCCCACAGGAGCTCAAGAATCAAGATAAGCCCTTGGATTAGGCCAGGAGGTCCTTGCATGACTTAAACTGCAGGACTTGTATACCTAATATACAGGGTTTACACACCTAGTTGTAGGTCCTGTATGACCTTAAACTACATTTATTTATGGAAGAAGGAAGAAAGAAGAATTGTGAAGACCTCAATACTTCAGGACACTAACAAATTCTTAGAAATAATTAAAAAAAATAAATAAAAAATAAAATAAAATAAAAAATAAATAAAAAAAATAATAATAATAACTAATTGAGAATGGATCACCAAATTTTAGCAGCCAAATACAAATCAGTCCTGAAGAAGGTGAGACCAGACAATGAGCCAATGCCTCAAGACCTTAACCCACCTTTGGAAAGACCACCTTTGTCAAGGGATCCTTATGAAACACCCTTATCACCAAACCCACCTATATTTCAAGAAACCTTCAAGGTCACCCATGAAAGACTCCAAGCAGTCAATTTTGGCCCACCAGGATGGTTATCAAATGAAGAAATCAATTTACTCAGAAATGTTATTACCTTAAGGGAAAAAGCAATAGCTTTCTGTGAAGAAGAAAGAGGATTACTCAAACACTCATATGGAAAACCTTACAAGATACCAGTAATACCTCATGAACCTTGGCAGAAGAAACCAATTCCCATTCCCAAATCAATTTTACCTCAGTTTACTGAATTAATCAGAGAAAGAATCAGGACTGGACTCTATGAGCAATCCACCTCAAGCTACACAAGCCCAATCTTTTGTGTGGCCAAATCAAATGGGAAACTCAGAATTGTCCATTACCTTCAAGAACTCAACAAAGTCACCATCAAGGATGCTGGCTTACCACCTCATATTGAAGAATTTGTAGATGCATTTGCAGGAAGAGCATGCTATGGACTAGGAGACATCATGGGAGGATATGATGAAAGAGAATTAGATGTCACTACAAGACCCCTCACCACTTTTGAAACATCCCTTGGAAGGATGCAACTCACAAGACTACCCCAAGGAGCCACCAACTCAGTAGCAGTATACCAAGCCCAAATGACCTGGATACTCCAAGAAGAAATACCAGAAAGTGTAGGAATATTTATTGATGATGGAGGAATAAAAGGACCAAGATCACTTTACAACCAAGAAAAACTACCAGAAAACCCCTCAATAAGAAGATTTATATGGGAATATGCCATAACATTAGAAAGGATTTTATTCAGAATTGAAGAAGCAGGACTTACTATCTCAGGATCAAAGTTTGCATGCTGTGTCCCAGCTTTGGACATAGTAGGGCATGTTGTATCATTCAAAGGAAGAACAATCTCAAAACAAAAGATCATCAAGATTCAAAATTGGCCAACACCTCTTAACAAGAAGGAAATAAGGGGATTTCTTGGTCTTTGTGCTTATGTAAGGATGTTTATTGAAAACTTCTCACAAGTTGCATCACCACTCAGGAGGCTCACCAGAGAAGATGTTGACTGGGATTGGGATCAAAAATGTGAAGAAGCTTTCCATAAGCTCAGAAGAATAGTTGGAGAAGAAATAACTCTTAAGAAATTGAATTATGACAAAGGAGCGGGAAAAATTAAGCTAGCAGTAGATTCAAGTTACATTGCTGCAGGAGTAGTACTCACTCAAGAAGACAAAGATGGAAAGGACAGACCAGTATTATATGAATCAATAACTTTTTCAAAATTGGAATCAAAATACTCACAACCCAAATTGGAACTCTGTGGAGTTGCAAGGATTCTCAAGAAGCTACAAGCCATACTTTGGGGACAACATTTTGAATTACAGGTTGATGCCAAGGCTTTAATTGAAATGATCAACACCCCTTGCTTACCCAATGCCCCCATGACAAGATGGGTGGCTTTCATTCAACTATTTTCCTTTGATTTGGTACACAAACCAGGGAAAACCTTCACTATGCCAGATGGGCTATCCAGAAGACCAAAAAACTCAGAAGAAGAAGATGAAGATGCACAAGAATTTGATGAAGAAGAAGATTGGATCAAGCCACACCCTGGATTTGGGGCCAAGAATGTAAATTCACTCCATTTTTCAGGAGTACAAGTACCAACCAAACAAGAAGGATTTTGGCAGAAAATGCAAGAATACTTAAGTACAATGAAAAAACCACAATCAAGCAAAGAAGAAGAATTTAGAAGGATCAAAAGAAGGTCGCCCAACTTTTTCTTGGAATATGGCCAGCTTAAAAGAAGAAATAACCCAAACCCTCAATTGGTGATATCAAGTTAAGGAGTTCAAAGCTACATTTTAAAGTCACTTCATGAAGACATGGGCCACAGAGGGGAAAATGAAACTTACAGAAGAATTAAAGCAAGATTTTGGTGGGAAGGAATGAAGAAATCAGTCAAGAAATGGGTTCAATCTTGCCTTGCCTGCCAAAAGAGAAGTCAAAACTTACAAAGGGAACAAGGAATATTTACAGCAACATCAACAATCTTTGAGAGGGTCAGTATGGATGCAGTCCATATCAAATCTGGAAGATGGAAGTATATGGTTGTGGCAAGAGATGATTTTTCAAGATGGCCAGAAACAGTTGGACTAGTCAAATTAACAGCAAAAGCAGTTGCAGAATGGTTCACCTCAGAATGGATATGCAGGTATGGCTCACCAAAAGAAGTAACTGTTGATGGGGGGCCAGAGTTTGGAAAAGAATTACAAGATGCAGTAAAGAAAGCAGGATCAAGGATCAGAATCACCACACCCTATTACCCAGAGTCTCAAGGAATGGTTCAAAGGGGCCATAAGCAACTCAAAGATGCATTAATCAAGATGTGTGGAGAAAATGGAGGAAAATGGAAAAAATATTTACCTTTGGTTACATTGGCTGACAGAATCTCAACTAAAAGGACAACTGGTTTCTCACCATATGAACTCCAATTCGGACAACTACCAGTATTACCAATTGACATTGAAACAAAAACATTTTTAGCAGTAGAATGGCACAAAATATCCACAAATGAGGAATTACTGGAAGTCAGAGCCAAACAGTTGGAAGGAAAAGAAGAGATGAGAAGAAAAGCAGCAGAAAAACTCAAAAAATTAAGGGAAGACTCAATGAAATATTGGGATAGAAGAATGGCACACCAACTAAGATCACCACTCAATCCAGGAGATCTGGTTCTGGTTTACAACAAAGCAATAGAAACTAATTGGGGACTACTTTTCAAAACCAAATGGAATGGACCCTACAGAGTAATCAAACAAATAAACAATGGACCATATGAACTTCAGGAACTTGATGGAACAGAATTAGCAAGAAGATTTGCAGCATCTCAAGTAAAGAGGTTCTACCTAAGAGGAAAGCTGATAAACACAAAAGAAAACACAGAAGAAGAACAAAGTGAAGAAGATGAATCAATAAATGAGGAAGAGGTATTTGAGGAGACCACAGAATCAGATGAAGAATAGGGAGCTCTCACCTGGAATTATGGGGACAGCATTAAATGGAGAGGGGGATGTGGTATTCCATACCATTTTTTTTCACCAGGCTCAAGCTCATAGTACCCCAAAACAGCAGTAAATTCAGCCTACAGGCAGACTTACACTCAAATCTTACACCAAAAGGTCAATTTTACAGCAAGAATCTGGTACTAACTCATAAAAACATGGCACAGGCACCAAAGGGCAGTGTATGTGTTTAAATAAATTATTCAATTTCATTATGCATATGTAAAAAATCAAGTTACATATATTAAACTAGTTACAACAAATAAGGTACCACCCTTTAAATTACACACCCCACCCAGCCTTACACCCCCTTACAGCCACAGGACTCATGCAGCAAGAAAATTACAGATGAATTAGCTACACAGCCAACTTGCATTCAAAATCACATGATGCAAAGCTCAACTCCGTGGAATTCCTGCAAGTCATTTATAACACAGCCACAGGAGTACCTTATCTTATATCCTCAGTAACCCCACTTAAAACCTTAAAACAGAATCATAATTATTTACACCACTCATCACCTCATGCAAACCAAAGCTAGTTACAACAGGCTGCATGCAGTACACAATTCTAATTAAATCTCAACCATATGACTATGCACAGCATGTGTCAAACTCAAAAATCACATCATCTCATACATCACAGTAAATTCATCAGTGCAAGAAATTATCACCTGACCTCATTTTAAAGTTCAAAAAGAAGAAAAACAACCATGACACCTGCATAAATTACACAGCCATTTCTACCCAACCTAAAATAGGACATATGCAAAGGAATTACAAGGTAATCATGTGATACTGCATCCACCAACAGAATATCATGTGACAGAAGAAAGGCTGTGCACAAGAGAACTCCTCAGCCAAAATTGAATCACCTCATGTATGCAAGGAAAATTCAAGAATATCACATCATAATTAGTTCACCAAAAGACAATCATGTGATAAATGGAGGCTGTGCAGAAAGAAAATTATCACCAAACCTTAAATCACCTGACCCATGCAAGAAAGGTCCTCACCAAAAATGGAGTCACATGATGAAATCAAGAGGAATTAAAGTGGAAAAAGACAGCTCCCATGGAGGGCCCCCTGGGCTCCCAAAAGGTATAAATAGAGGGGCTCTCTCCCCCAAATTTCAAAATCCCCCCCATGCACAATATATCCTCTGCATATTACAAGCACAGGAATAAGTCATCCCTCACCTGGGAGGTAGTCCAGCAAATTGTAGTGAATTTACTTACCCAGTAGCTAAGCTCAGTGGAAGTATAGTGTTGAAGATTACGCAGTAGCTAAGCTCAGTGGAATCTTAGTATTAAAAAAAAATTATTATTAAAAAAAATATATCTAGTACCAAATATTAGGGTTACTAGTCTCTTAAAATATTTTATCCAGTAAACATTAACACCATTTATCAAGATTTAAAATTAACTTACCCCTTTAAAAAAAAGAAAATAAAATATTAAAGAATCTTACCTCTTAAATTTAACAAATACAATTTTATCTTATTATTAAACACTCTTAAAAAAAATAACAAACCTTTAAAAAATTATTTTACTCTATTATAACTTTACCTTAAACAAAATTACCTTTATCAAGACTCATCCAACTTTCCAGAACACCTTAAAAAAAACCATCTTACCAAAGACTTTTAACCAAGAAGAAACAACTCACCTCAATTTAACCAAAAACTATCAAAATTAAACAGACAAGTATTTCATTAAATCTCAAAATTTAACCAAAAGTCACTAACATTATTTTTCATATTATTTATTGAATAGGTCTGATCTGAGACTGCTGAATTTTGTCTTCTGCAGTTGTAAAGCCACTTACTAATTTTATTTTGGTTTGTGAGCTCCAAGGAAGATTTTGTTCAGTATTTCAGGAGGGGCAGGCAATACACCCTTGCCACTCTTGGTTACAGGAGTTATTAGCAATTCAAAACTAGTTACCTGTGATCTCCCCCTCCAGGTACTGCCTCATTTTAATCCCACACAAGAGGAGTTCCCACAGTAGGAGACTTCAGAGCCCTGAACACCTATACCATTCCAGACAGATATCCAATACCTAGAATCCATGAGACATTGACCCAATTGTCCCAAGCTAAGTTCATCACAGCTATGGATGCTCTTAAGCGTTTTCATCAAAATGTCTTAACAGACAATGCCAAGAAACTACTAAGAATAATAGTCCATTGTGGAATTTTTGAATACTTAAGAATTCCATTTGGGATAAAACATGCACCTTCCCATTATCAAAGAATGATGAATACCATATTCCCTGAAGAATTATCAGAAGGATGGTTAATTATCTATATTGATGATATCATAGTTTGCTCAGAAACTTGGGAAAATCACCTTACAAGACTAGAAAGGGTACTACAAAAAATAGTCCAAGTAAATATAAAAATTCCCTTGAAAAAGTGTCATTTTGCATATAGTGAATTAAAAGCACTAGGACATGTTGTATCTGGACTTAGTCTAGGCATAGACAAAAATAAAGTAGCAGCAGTACTACTCAAACCAATGCCTCAAACCAAAAAAGAAATGCAATAATTTTTAGGATTTGCTGGTTACTACAGACAGCATATCAAGGACTTTGCAAAAATTGCCAAATCCTTATATAAATTATGTGACCAACAAACAGTTTACAAAATGACTGAAGAAAGGGTCAAGGCATATGAAGATTTGAAAAATTCACTAACAAATGCCCCATTTCTTCTAATGCCAGATTGGAAACTACCTTTCAAACTATACATTGATGCTTGTGGAGAAGGATTAGGTGCTGCACTTCACCAAACACAAATTATCAATGATAAACCAGTGGAAGGACCAATTTGTTTAATTTCAAGGCAAATAAAGCCAACAGAAGCAAGGTATGGAGCAAGCCAAATGGAATGCTTATGCCTAGTGTGGGCTTTAGAAAAACTGCATTATTATTTGGATGGCACAGTATTTGATGTAATCACAGACTGTAATGCTGTGAAATCACTATTAAATATGAAGACTCCAAATAGACATATGCTGAGATGGCAAATTGCTATCCAAGAATATAGAGGAAATATGACTATTGTACATAAATCTGGAAATATTCATAAAAATGCAGATGGTCTTAGCAGATGGGCTTTAGCAAATACCCCTGACAATCCAGCATGGGTACCACAAGAAGAGCACCATATAGAAGGAATATGTGTCACACAAATAGGCACAGAATTCTTTAACCAAGTTAAAGAAAGCTATAAGACAGACAAAAATTGCCATATCTTAAGCCAACTTCTAATGAAAGACTTCAAAGATCCATCACTTTCATCAAAACTAGATGAAATATGGAAAAAGGCATATGATGAAGGAAGATTCCACCTCCTCGATGGAATCCTTTACCATAGAACATAACACACATGTGTTATGGCATTAACAGATAGAACACTAATAAACACTATTTTACATGAGTGTCATGATAGTGTTGCATCTAGACATCTCTCAGAAGATAGAACACTAGAGAGGGTGAAAACCTGCTCTTGGAGGCCAAATTGGAAGAAAGATGTTGCAGAGTACTGCCAAACCTGTGACAGATGTCAAAAAGCCAACAGAGCCACAGGAAAGAAATTTGGAATGATGATCCAAATCCAAGAACCAAAATCCCCATGGGAAATAGTTCATATGGATTGGGTAACAGCACTACCTCCAGGAGGAGACAGGAGCTATAATGCATGTCTAGTGTTAGTTGACAGGTACAGTAAAACTCCCATGTTATTACCATGTCATAAAGATGACACAGCTATGGATACAGCCATAATTATATGGAATAAAGTCATTAGCCACACAGGCTTATTCCAAAATATTATAAGTGACAGAGACCCAAAGTTCACTTCAGCATTATGGACAAATCTCCATAACTTATTTGGGACAAAGCTATCATTCTCAACAGCTTACCATCCCCAAACTGATGGTTTAGCAGAAAGAATGATACAGACCTTAGAGGACATGATCAGAAGATTCTGTGCTTATGGGCTAGAATTCAAAGATTCTGATGGTTTTACCCATTATTGGTGTACACTAATACCAGCACTTGAACTGGCATATAAGACATCAATCCATTCTTCTACTGGCAAAACACCAGCAATGCTAGAGAAAGGTTGGAATCCAAGACTTCCTTATGATACCCTCAAAAAGGACTTAGTGGACATACATCCAACAGCAAGCAGTTTTAAGATAATGCTTGATAAAGCAAGACACCATGCAAACAGATGCATGCAAGACTCTTTCAAATATGCAAAAGAAAGATGGGACAAAAGTCATAAACCATCTGACTTCAAAATAGGAGATTTGGTATTAGTATCAGCTCTTAACTTTAATAACATAAAAGGACCAAAGAAATTGAAAGATTCCTTTGCAGGACCATTTATGGTAAAAGCACTTCATGGACCCAATGCTGTACAATTGGAACTTACAGGTGATTTAATGAATAAACACCCAAATTTCCCTGTAAGTCTTATAAAACCTTACAGCTCAAGTGACAAGGAATTATTTCCACTAAGAAATAAACCCCCACTTGAAATTCCCCCTTTAGAAGAAGGAGAAGAAAAAAGAATTGTAAAAGTCCTTAAAGAAAGAAGGACAAGGAACAAAAAAGAAACAGAATACCTTGTAAGGTATAGAAATCCAACTCAAGAAGATGAATGGCTACTTGAGAAAGATATAACAAATGCTGATAAACTACTGAGGAGGTTTAGAAATGAAAAAAAACCTAAAGAATAACAAAATCAAGCATTATTGAGCTTCAGGACTGATAAAGTCTAATGAAGAGGTAGGACAGTGGATGATACCCTAATCACACATATCAGATTGTGGTACAATCTTTTTTGGTGGTAGGGAATGTGAGCCTTTGAGATATGACCACATACCCAATAAGGTCACAAAAAAGACTCAGAATAATTATACCTTTAATATAATTATATTAAAATTACTTACAATAATTATACATTAAAAATAATTACTTAAATATACAAAAAATACCATAAATTGGTACAAAAATTGTTTTAACTTAAAAAACAATGAATCAACATGTAAAATAAATTATATCATTGGATTCCCCATGGTAAAATACACATATACCATTTTTATGGCATATCTGTAAAGTCAATATTTAATGAATTATAAGGTATAATACCTTATAAAAACCATAAAACCTTATTTATCTCAAGAACTAATGAAATAACATGTGAAATGAATTGTACCAGTGGATTCCCCACGATATTCCACACATAAAACAATTAATAAGCTAATTTCCAAAGTTAATACTTAAGGAATTAACCTCAATATATGCACTTTTTTGGTCAACGCATATATTCAAGGATCATAGCTAATATCTCCTAAACTATACATGATAGAATGATGAACCAAAAATAAAGTTACCACGTAATTACTGTAAGAATACAGATATGAATTTTATCTTACAAATTATAAACAAGGTTAAAACCTATGATGAAATATTGATAAAAATCAACAGAGCTGTTGACCACTTTGTTGTGAAAGTGTTCCAAACTTAAAAAAACGTATACAGTTGGATTCTACTAGCTCATTCGTGAAGAATGATGTAATTTTTATTATTAAATTCAGGGTATAACCCCCTGAAATCAAGGTTTGAAGTTTAAAATATTGAATTTTGACAGAAAAGATGAGTTACAAGAAAAATCATCAAAATTAGAGTTTTGATGATGTAATGAAAAGCTCTTGGAAGCATAATGAGGTTATGCCAGGCTATCAGAATTCACTCTCTGAATTGCTGTAGCGTGTAAATCTTAAAATTTATTGAGGATCAAAGTTTGAGCTTAATTTGAGCAGTTATGATCACTCACAGTAACCTTAATTTAAGTTTAACAGTCTTAAGAGTGATAAAATTGGTGAATACTATTAGTTTATGATTAAAACTATTAAAATCCACGAAATTTGGGGTTCTGCCAAGCCTCTGATGTCATCAAACTTAGAGTTATAGTGATAACTCTAAATAATGGTGTAATAATGATGTAATATGGTTTGATAATGATGTAATCATCTCCAAACCTTAAAATATTGATCAATTCCAGTGGTTATGATCATTACACGTCTACTAGAAGCCTGATGGACTCTAGGAGGGATGTGAGCCTTAGAGGTAATTTCATATACCCAAAAGACCACAAATATAAAAAATAACATATTAATATAAATAAAATAAATTTATTTATATTATTAAAATAAAAATAAAAATATAAATATAAAATTATATTAAAAATAAAAAATTAATTATAATTTAAAAATAAAAAATACATTAAATTTTGTAAATATAAAATTACATTTATACTTGAAAAAATTAAGTAAAAATGAAACTTTAACAAAATTGTGAGAAAATAAATAAATTTGGAAAAAAGTTAAATAAAATTTATTATAACTTTTTATCCAATAAATAAACATATAAAATTTTTTTCACCATTGGATTCCTCATAAAAAATCACGTGGGGTCACCTCTGAGTGAAATTCTTGTAACTCAACTCTAAATAAGCTTAAATTAAGTTTTTAGAATCTTCAATACAAAAGTTGAAAATCCTCAAAACTTTAATTTAATTCACACCACATGTGGTGTTAACCATCAATTTTTGTGTTAAAATTGAGGTGTTGTGTTTAGTTTAGAAGTTATGAGGAATTGAAGTATTTTCAATTGAATTCAATTGAAATGTCAAAATGTGCGCGTGTATTACATAAGTGAACTTTGATTTACATATGAGGTGTCAATTATTACTGTATTGTACTGTACAATTGAATTGAATTACATATGTAAATTATAAGTATAATACATGATGAGGAATTAAAGGAAAAATAAATTGGAAAGATTAAATTTGGGGGGGAAAAGGAACTCCAGCTCTAAGGGGGAGCTAGACCCCCAAAATCCTTGCTGACAGGCGTGGGATGTCAAAATTCACGCAAAAGTTCATCACTTTTGGCCTGGAATTGAGTTACAGGGTCTGTGGACTCAATTGATGATGAGGTTTTGATACCAACTGGGGTAGTTTTAGCTGTTGCCAAGAGGGTAAAACTACCCTTAAGATAAAACAATCATAATAAAAACAGTTTTAACTGGTTTCTACGCCTCTGACACACATTCTGACGTGTTTTGAAGGCTCTAGGCCTGGTATTGCTATAGTAATGGCTGATTTAAGGGTCTAAAATGGCTAAAAATGGCTAAAAATGGCTTAAACCAGCCCTTTTTGGTCTAAACCAGGGTTCAATGATGCCATAATTGGCTTTTCTGTTGTCAGACTGTTTTTCACGACTGACAAGAGTAAATTTTACTTTTGGAGCAAGAGAATTGATGGCTATAAAAGAATGTCTTCTTTGCCCCACTTTTCTCTTCATGTTAGAATCTTTTCCTTTTATTAATTAGTTTAAAACTGTTAAACCAATCAATAAAAGATTCCAACCACCACTTTTAAATCATTTTAATCCTTTTAACCACGTGAAAAAATCATTATAATCATTGTTTGTAACTCTTATAATCATTTTTACCCCTGAACCACCCCAAAAGTGAATTAAAGCATCTTTCATCACTGTAAACTTTGTCACTTTGTTTCCAAATTCACTCTGGTCACTTTTGGGCGTGTTTTCTCTTTAATATTCTTTTTAAAGACTTTGTTCTTTAATTAATTGCTTGCAGTTCTTTGCTCAATTAATTCCAATTGAAATTGCTCTTGAAGAAATTTCTTTTGTAGCCTTAAAATATCTCTTGTAGAGTATTTTTTGGATAAATTTTTATTGTTGGTAAAACAATAAATTTTTATAATATTATTGTTTTATACTAATAAAGTTATAAACAATAAAATTGGCGTGTTTTCTCTTAAAAATAATATTTCATACTATTTTTAATTGATTTTTACCTTATACAAATTTTGAGGACAGGAAAAGTACTTGATTTTTAATCAAAGTTTCATATCCACACCTTACATTTGGGGGCCCAGCCGTGATATTTTACCTGTGACATATTTTTACTCTTTTTAAATCTTTTTTCTTATATTGAAAAATTTAAAAACATATAAAAAATACTTATAATTCAAAAAATCCATAAAAAAATAACTTCTTTCTCATATTATAAGTGAGGCTTATATTTTTATTTCTTTTTGAAATAACCTTTTTTTACTTAATTAATTGGCTTTTTCATTAATTTTAGTGTCTGACAACGTGGTAAGACAAGAAAACATTGAAACAGCCTCAACAGTAACCAGCATTATCCCTGCCAGTACTGTTAATTCTTATCATAATAGTACTGTTATTGTGACTCAAAATAACCAGCCTGAACCAATATCTTCTGAATTGATTAACTTGGACATAAGTAATACCCTACAGAAAGCTAAAGATTTGGCCAATAGTAAGTTTTTGACGTAAAAATACTATTTTAAGCCTTTTTTAACCATAATTATGCCTTCAACCAGGTCAGGAGCCAGCTAAAACCCCTCAAGCAGCTCCCAAAAAGGTAATAGACGTGATTATGGCAGAAGCCAACCAGGTACAGAAGGAAAAGGGTCAGTTGATGACTTCCAAAAAACTAAATTGGGTCATTCTGAAGCTGATAATACTATTTTACCTTCAAAAAGAGCTGACACCGCCACAACAAGCCTCTGTGGACATATACAAAGCCAGCCACAGTGCATACAACAATGCACTTCAATTCAAGGAGTACCAGATCCTTGCAGACCTGTGGAAGAATTGCATGAATTCTTACCTGACAGTAAGAAAATTCTTGGGCCATCCCAACACTTGCAAATTGCTCAATGGATGGCATCCATTGATGGAGAAGAAAAACATGATGCTTTTGACACTAGAATGGAGGAAAAACAACCCTCCACCACCCAAACCAGTGCCAAAAACAGCCCCAGTGGCCAGCAGCAGCAATTCCAACGTGAAAAAGCAGCCACAAACTCCAAACAAGGGCAAAGGGAAGGCACCAGCCCCAAAACCTTACAGCCAGGGCTACAGAATCCCAAAGATTCAGCAGGATGCCATGGAAAATGTATTTCCGATGGCCAGAACCATGATGGAATTACAGAAGAAGGAGGAAGCCAGATTAAGATTCCAGAAATGATTTCTGACATATTTGATTCCATCCCAGAGTTGTATAATGCTATAAATGACGTGAAAAAACATCTTTCTGATAAAAATGAAACCATTTGTAACAACATTAAAACAAACAACCTGAGTCTGTGCCAAATTAATGAAACACTTATGTGTTTTGAAAAAGTTTTGAGAACAATTAAAAATTCAAATAATGATAATTCTTCTAACAATAAAATAAATGAACAATCTGCCATTATTAAAGAATTAACAGATAAATATTCTAAATTCAATATTGATGACATAATTGAAACAAGAATTAAACAAGCCATAAATATTATCAAGACAGATAACAAGAAAGTCCTTGATGACATTTCAAATTCATTTACTGAAGTAAAGACATATACCATTGCCTTGAAAAAGTGTTTTGATACTTCACAAGAAGAAGTATCAAAATTATCAATGAAATTGAATCAAGTCACTGCTGATAATACAAGACAGACAGAGTTATGGCAAGAACTGACACATAAGGAAGACATGTATAAAATTGAAGTAATAAATTTAATACAAAGCTTCCAACATGAATACAGAAATTCCCAAAGGTGTAGCAACAGTAAAATGAATGACATTGAACAAATACTGAACACCTTACCAAGAATGTCTACACCTCTAAATCAAAATGAGGGCACAAGAATTCCAAATCCACAAGTATTGGATCCTGATAATTCACAATTAAAAAATGAATTATCCACTTCTTTTCATAACTTGGAACCATCAATGGGCCAAGCACTCTTGAAAGAAGTTCCAAAACTTAAAGAATGGCCTCACTTCAGTGGTGAAGGAGAGTATGACCATATGGAATTCATTAGAGGTATTGACATGATCAAAGAGGATTTTGAATTACCAGACAGATTGTTAACAGCCAGGTTTAACACCTTGTTTACCAGATCAGCTCACAGATGGTACATCAAAATAAGACAAGCACATGGACACCAGAGTTGGACTTGGTGGAAAACCCAAATCATCAACAAATGGGCAAATGATGCTTGGAGGTTTAAAGTTGAAACAGCCTTTGAATCTGCCAAATTTAATGCTGATAAAGACAGAGCTTTACCATGGTTTTGCCAACAAAAGGACAGATTAACAGCATTATATCCTGACATGTCAGAGTTTATGATCCATAGAAAAATTCTGAGACAATGTGGAGGTGACTTAGAGAATGCTGTCAAAAGCAGGACTACTGAACAATCTTCAGCAGAAGATATTATCAATATACTAGAAGAAGTAACCACCAGAACCAAAATTGGTTATAGTAGGGTGAATCTCAAAACAAGGTTTAATACACCTTGGAAAGATTCTGTGGACAAAAACCCCAAAGAAAATTCTGGTAATATTAAATATAAATCTGCAGATACAGTCAGAAAATGCCATATTTGCCAAAGCACCACCCATTTAGCCAATACATGTCCAAAGAGGGGGAAAATCAATGAAATTGACATTGAAAAGGAACCAGATGTTGAAAAAGAAGACATGATTGAAGACAATTCAGATGATAAGTCATCCATATTTTCTGAATCTTCAAAAGATATAGAAAATATCAATGCCACTTTTGACATCATAGAATCTTATTCCCACTTACCACAATTGAGAAATGGTCAAGTTGATTTATCAAAAGTTCAAGATGCACAACTTATGAAGACAAAACCAAACAGAGGAAAAGGTTATACAGCTGGTAACTCCTGTATAACAGAAGTGGTAATTGACAACAAGCCCACCAAACTTTTGCTTGACCCAGGAGCCTTCTGCTCTTGTGTTGGAAAATCCTTTCTTAAGACTTGTGTGCCAAATTTTGAAGACCAATTGTTACCAATTGATGGTATAAAATTCAACAGTGCAAGTAACCCAATGAAAGCATTGGGAATCTTTGAGACCAATGTCATATTCCCACACATAAATGGGAATTTAAGGATCACAGTTGAATTTGTTGTTATGGAAAATTGCTCTAGTACCCATTTTATATTGGGAAATGACTATTTGATCATGTATGGGATAGATTTACATAATAACAAAGACAGATACTTTACAATTGGGGACAATAAGCGCCAGAAATTTGCCTTTTTTACCATTTAAAAGACAAATTACAGTAAACAAAGTATCACCAGTCAACTTAGAGTTAGAAAAATTCAAGTCTGAACATTTAAATGAGGCTGAGATAAGCCTTCATCTGACTGATAAACAAGAAAATGAACTTTCTTCCCTTTTGTATGACCACAAAGGAGCATTTGCTACAGACAAAGAACCTCTGGGAGCAATTATTGGTCATGAAGTTGACATCATTCTTAACATTGAGAGACCTTATCCACCACTCTTAAGAAGACCTGCTTATCCAGCAAGTCCAAAATCAAGAGAAGCTCTAGAAATTCATATCAAAGAACTTCTAGACCTTGGTGTAATAAGAAAAGTAGGCCACAATGAGGAAGTAGAAATAACTACACCAGTCATAGTGGCGTGGCATAATGGAAAATCCAGAATGGTTGGGGACTTTAGAGCTCTGAACACTTACACTGTTCCAGACAGATACCCAATACCAAAAATCCAAATTGCCCTTACTCAAATATCTCAAGCAGTGTATATAACCACTATGGATGCCCTTAAAGGATTCCATCAAAATGTGGTAACACCAAGAGCAAGAAAATACTTGAGAATTATTGTTCATTGTGGAGTGTATGAATACTTAAGGATGCCCTTTGGTATCAAAAATGCACCTTCACACTTCCAAAGAATGATGAATGAAATCTTCCCTGAAGAACTCTCAGAGGGATGGTTAATCATTTACATTGATGACATTATTATCTGTTCAAAGACTTGGGAGGAGCACATGTACAGATTATCAAGAGTTTTGACAAAAATCCAATCAGTAAACATGAAAATCTCCTTGAAGAAATGTCATTTTGGATTTAAAGAACTTAAGGCACTAGGACATGTTGTATCTGGTTTGTCCCTTGGAATTGATAAAAACAAAGTTGCAGCAGTATTGTTAAAACCCATGCCTCAGAATAAGAAGGAAATTCAGTCATTCTTGGGTTTTGCAGGATATTACAGGCAACACATTAAAGACTTTGCATCCATAGCAAGACCACTTTATAAGTTGTGTGACAAAGACACAGTATTTGAGATGACTGTTGACAGAGTCAAAGCTTTTGAATCTCTAAGAGAAGCATTGACCACTGCTCCACTCTTACTGATGCCAGACTTTAAATTACCTTTCAAACTATATATTGATGCATCAGGGGATGGACTAGGTGCTGCACTTCACCAAGTTCAGATCATAAATGACAAACCTGTAGAAGGACCAATATGTTTCATATCCAGGAAAATCAAACCAACTGAAGCCAGATATGGAGCAAGTCAAATGGAATGTCTATGCCTTGTCTGGGCCTTGGAGAAATTGAACTATTTCTTAGAGGGATGTGTTTTTGAAGTAATAACAGATTGTACAGCTGTGAAATCACTTTTAAACATGAAAACACCTAACAGACACATGCTCAGATGGCAAATAGCCATACAAAAATACAGAGGCAATATGACTATTGTTCATAAGGATGGGAATATTCATAAGAATGCAGATGGACTAAGCAGATGGCCATTACCAAATAACATTGATAATCCTGCTTATGTTCCAGAAGAAGCTTCACCACAAATTCCAATAGAAGGAATAAGTGTTACAGACTTGAACACCACCTTCTTTGAAGAAGTCAGAAATAGTTACACTCAAGATAAGAATTGTAGCATCTTATGCCAATTACTTAACAAAGACTGTAAAGACAACACTCTAATACATGCCTTGGATGAAGTATGGAGAAAATCTTATAATAAAGGAAGATTTCACCTACTGGATGGTATAATTTACCACAGAACCAAGCACACATGTGTCATGACAGTTGTAGACAGGTCATTAATCAATCTTGTACTGAAAGAATGTCATGATAGTCCCTTTTCAGGACATCTTTCTGAAGACAGAACAAGAGAGAAAGTGAAGACCTGCATATGGTGGCCAATGTGGCAAAAAGATGTTGCAGAGTATTGCAAAACCTGTGACAGATGCCAAAAGGCAAATAAATACACTGGCAAAAGACTTGGAAATATGATGAAAATCCAAGAACCAAACAGACCTTGGGAAATTGTCCATATGTATTGGGTAACTGGCCTACCACCAGGAGGTGACAGTAGCTATAATGCTTGCCTAGTAATTGTGGACAGATTCAGTAAAACTCCAATCTTTTTACCATGTCACAAAGATGATACAGCCATGGATACAGCTCTTCTGATATGGAATAGAGTAGTGTCATGGACTGGGATATTCACAAATATCATCAGTGATATAGATCCCAAATTCACTTCAGCACTATGGACAAATCTTCACCAATTATTTGGCACTAAACTGTCTTTCTCTACAGCCTACCACCCACAAACTGATGGCCTGGCTGAAAGAATGATCCAAACCTTAGAGGACATGGTGAGAAGATTTTGTGCGTATGGCCTTGAATTCAAAGATTGTGATGGATTTACCCATGATTGGTGTACTCTGTTACCAGCACTGGAATTAGCATATAAAACATCAATCCATGCTAGTACCAATCAGACTCCTGCTGTTCTAGAAAAAGGATGGAACCCCAAGTTACCCCAAGACTCCTTGAGGAAAGACTTAATTGAAATACATCCCACAGCTGCTAGCTTCAAAGGAATGCTAGACAAAGCTAGAAAGCATGCAGTAAGGTGCATGGAGGACTCTTTTGCATATGCTAAAGACAAATGGGATAAATCTCATGCAACTCCAGATTTCAAAGTGGGGGACCTAGTTCTTGTATCCACCACTAACTTCAATAACATCAAAGGATGTAAAAAGTTGAAAGACTCCTTTGCAGGACCTTTTGTGATTAAGGCCCTCCATGGAGAAAATGCTGTTGAAGTAGAGTTATCTGAAGAACTTAGCAATAAGCACCCTACATTTCCAGTGAGCTTGATAAAACCATATAAATCTAGTGATGCTGAGAAATTTCCCTTGAGGAATAAGGTTCCCCAAGTTATACCTCCTATTGAGACATCTGGTACTAAGAAAATAACCAAAGTTCTTAAAGAAAGGAAATTAAGAACCAAGAAAGTAAGGGAATACCTTGTTAGGTACAGTGACCCAACTTGTGAAGATGAATGGTTAGAAGAAAAAGATATACCAGAAGCTACCAAACTCCTGAGGAGATTCAGACACACTAGAAACACCAATATTACAAAGTAATATTCTTTTTTTAGGGGGAGGGAATGTGAGCCTTAGAGGTAATTTCATATACCCAAAAGACCACAAATATAAAAAATAACATATTAATATAAATAAAATAAATTTACTTATATTATTAAAATAAAAATAAAAATATAAATATAAAATTATATTAAAAATAAAAAATTAATTATAATTTTAAAATAAAAAATACATTAAATTTTGTAAATATAAAATTACATTTATACTTGAAAAAATTAAGTAAAAATGAAACTTTAACAAAATTGTGAGAAAATAAATAAATTTGGAAAAAAGTTAAATAAAATTTATTATAACTTTTTATCCAATAAATAAACATATAAAATTTATTTCACCATTGGATTCCTCATAAAAAATCACATGGGGTCACCTCTGAGTGAAATTCTTGTAACTCAACTCTAAATAAGCTTAAATTAAGTTTTTAGTATTTTCAATACAAAAGTTGAAAATCCTCAAAACTTTAATTTAATTCACACCACATGTGGTGTTAACCATCAATTTTTGTGTTAAAATTGAGGTGTTGTGTTTAGTTTAGAAGTTATGAGGAATTGAAGTATTTTCAATTGAATTCAATTGAAATGTCAAAATGTGCGCGTGTATTACATAAGCGAACTTTGATTTACATATGAGGTGTCAATTATTACTGTATTGTACTGTACAATTGAATTGAATTACATATGTAAATTATAAGTATAATACATGATGAGGAATTAAAGGAAAAATAAATTGGAAAGATTAAATTTGGGGGGGGAAAGGAACTCCAGCTCTAAGGGGGAGCTAGACCCCCAAAATCCTTGCTGACAGGCGTGGGATGTCAAAATTCATGCAAAAGTTCATCACTTTTGGCCTGGAATTGAGTTACAGGGTCTGTGGACTCAATTGATGATGAGGTTTTGATACCAACTGGGGTAGTTTTAGCTGTTGCCAAGAGGGTAAAACTACCCTTAAGATAAAACAATCATAATAAAAACAGTTTTAACTGGTTTCTACGCCTCTGACACACATTCTGACGTGTTTTGAAGGCTCTAGGCCTGGTATTGCTATAGTAATGGCTGATTTAAGGGTCTAAAATGGCTAAAAATGGCTAAAAATGGCTTAAACCAGCCCTTTTTGGTCTAAACCAGGGTTCAATGATGCCATAATTGGCTTTTATGTTGTCAGACTGTTTTTCACGACTGACAAGAGTAAATTTTACTTTTTGAGCAAGAGAATTGATGGCTATAAAAGAATGTCTTCTTTGCCCCACTTTTCTCTTCATGTTAGAATCTTTTCCTTTTATTAATTAGTTTAAAACTGTTAAACCAATCAATCAAAGATTCCAACCACCACTTTTAAATCATTTTAATCCTTTTAACCACGTGAAAAAATCATTATAATCATTGTTTGTAACTCTTATAATCATTTTTACCCCTGAACCACCCCAAAAGTGAATTAAAGCATCTTTCATCACTGTAAACTTTGTCACTTTGTTTCCAAATTCACTCTGGTCACTTTTGGGCGTGTTTTCTCTTTAATATTCTTTTTAAAGACTTTGTTCTTTAATTAATTGCTTGCAGTTCTTTGCTCAATTAATTCCAATTGAAATTGCTCTTGAAGAAATTTCTTTTGTAGCCTTAAAATATCTCTTGTAGAGTATTTTTTGGATAAATTTTTATTGTTGGTAAAACAATAAATTTTTATAATATTATTGTTTTATACTAATAAAGTTATAAACAATAAAATTGGCGTGTTTTCTCTTAAAAATAATATTTCATACTATTTTTAATTGATTTTTACCTTATACAAATTTTGAGGACAGGAAAAGTACTTGATTTTTAATCAAAGTTTCATATCCACACCTTACAAGGGAGGTATTTACTATAAATAGAGCTCTTTTTACTCTATTTTCCCCTCAGACGCATCAAAAACATTAAATCAATTAAATCAAAGGTAATTTCTTTATTCTTTATATATAAAACTACTATATTATTAAAGACCAAAGACCACCTTGTTGTAATCATCTTTTTTGACGTGATTAAATCATTTATTTAATTGTTTTTGCTAAAAATCTCTTTAAAAACTCATTTCCACGTAAAAATCCAGAATAATTTGTAATTTTCTTTATTTTTATTGTAAATACAATTTGAAAAAGTTGTATTTATATTTTTTGGCGTAAAATATTTCAAAATTATTATATTAAGTGTTAAAAGTAGGTTATTTTCTCTTATTAGAATAATTTCTCTATTATTACTCTTTTAATAATTCTTTAATTAATATAAATAGTATTTATATTAATTCATAACTTTAATATTAGTAATATTATTCTTATTAATTGTTTTTTATTAATAAAAAGCAATTTTTACGCCTTTATTATTTGTTGGTAACAATAATAAAGAGCTTTTTAAATATATTAATTATTTTATATTAATATATTTATTTATTATATTATATTTTCATAATATAAATTATATTATTATATTTATTTGATAATATAATTATTTTACGCCATAATAATAATAATTATTTATTATTATTATATTTTTAATCTTATTTATTCAATTCATAAGGACATTCCGAGTACAATAAGTAATAAATTAGTAATTTTTACTTATTGTTTCATAGTCAAACCTTACAGAAACAGTGGCAGAAGTTGGCAAAGCCAAGGAAGGATTGAAGAGCCTTGAGATTTCTTGGAGGTGGCCAATTGAGAATCTGCTGGACTTTTGCTTGGTCCATCTTGAGGCCTTCAGAAGAAACTACATAACCAAGATATTCCACGCTTGAAACATGAAACAGGCATTTGGACGCCTTAGCAAAAAGGTTATTGGCTCCGAGTCTGGAAAGAACAGTGGACACATGAGTGACATGTTCTTCCTCAGATTTGGAAAAGACCATAATGTCATCCAAATAGACCACAACATAAACATCGAGAAGATCTTGAAAGATATCATTGACAAGATTTTGAAAAGAAGCAGGAGCATTGGTGAGCCCAAATGGCATAACCAAGTACTAATAACTGCCATATTTAGTTCTAAAGCAAGTCAAATGTTCATCACCCTCCTTGATTCTGAGCAGGTTATATGCACCATGCAAATCAATCTTGGAGAAGATAGAAGAACCATTAAAGACATTGAGAAGCTGGTTCATAGGAGGAACAGGATACTTGTTCTTCCTAGTAACAGCATTGAGTTTGCGGTAATCAACACACAAACGGAGGCCACCATCTTTCTTTTTGACAAAAAGAACAGGTGCTCCTGTTGAAGAGGAGCTTGGCCGGATGAAACCTTTCTCTACATTCTCTGAAATGTAGGCCCTGAGTGTATCTGACTCTTGTTTGGATAAAGAGTAGATCACCTCAACTGGAGGTAGAGACCCCTCCAGCTCGATATGATGATCACAGGTGCGGTGAGGAGGAAGTTTCTCTGCTTTCACATTGGAGAATACATCCAAGTATTGGTGATAGACAGAAGGAACAACCTTCATCACGGTTTCTACTTCTTCTGGCTCTTCCTCTTCATCCCACAACTCCTCCAGGGAGTCATGATAAGATGAAGGAGGAAGGTCCATATTCCCAAATAAGAGATGAAGTGAAGATACAGAATTATCTTCTCCAACATCTTGAATCTCTTTGAAGACGTAAACTCTAGGAGATAGTAATGACTGTGGGGAATTAAGGGAAGGAATATGGACAGAAGACGGAAATGATGGTGTTCTAGAATCACCAACCAGAGCTGCACAAGATTTGGCAGAAGAAAAGTCATCACAGACAGAATTAGAAGGATCAGAATAGTCCAAAAGATCAGGATTAAAGGTGATCAGCCCTTGCCTCCAATCAATAGAAGGATTAAAATGATTGAGAAAGTCAAAGCCCAATGTGAGGTCTTCTCCCTTGGAAGTATCAATGACTAAAAAGTCCCATTCAAAGCTTGGGAAGGAAGGGAGCTCAACCATATATCTAGTATGGTGAGTCACAAATAAGGAAGGAGACTCAGAGGAGTAAAGAATGATAAGGGGAATCTTCTCTGGAAGTTCTGACGTAGTCAATGAGTACTTGTGAACAAACCTCTTTGCAATAAATGAGTGTGTAGCACCAGAATCAATGAGGATACTGTAAAAAACATCAGAAAGAGAAGAAAAAACAAAAAATTTAAGAGAATTTTTGACACCAGTATTCAGAATGCACAATTGTGCTCTGGAAGGAAAACTGTGAAGACCATTGAACACAACATGATCTTCACTTAGGCTTTTCCCTGGCTGGGAAATTTGCCTGACGGTTGGGTAAGCTTGTTTTGAGGCCTTTTGAAACAGGACTCAAGACTATGCTTCCCACCACAATAGGTACAAAGACCCTCCTTGATTCTTCTTTATTTTTCAGAGTTCATGAGCTTGAAATCTTTATTCAACAAAGAAGAATGGGGCTTGTCGCTCTTCTGAAAATTCTTCTTCTTCTTTTGACCTGACCTTGAAGAATTTTGAGGATGAGAGAAACTTGACTTTGAGGCTTCAGGTTTCTTCTCTTGATGATGATTCTTCTCCTTTTGCCTCTCATGGTACCTGGTATCAAGTTCCAGGGTAACGTCCATTAAGTCTTGAAGAGAATCGATATTTGAAGGATGGGAGGCCAATTGATCCAAAATCCTGGATGGCAATCCCTTCCTGAAATGATGAATGAGAGCTCTTTCTCCCCAATCCCCGATTCTTGAAACCAAACTCCTGAAATCGGCTATGTATAGTGAAACATGGCCACCTTCTTTCATCCTAAGGCCATCCAACTCTGCTTCAGCTTTTCTAACTTCATTTGGGTCTCCAAATGAAGTGAAGAGTTGGGATTCAAATAATGGCCAAGAATTGAGAAGATAGCTTGAGTCTTGATTGGTGAGATTAGAAAGATAAGGCTCAATCCATTTTGCAGCCCTGCCAATAAGAAATGAAGTGGCATAAAGAACCTTCTTCCTGTCTTGAGAGAAGTTTGCCGGATCATTATGAAAGATAAGCTGGCATGACTGAATAAGGCTTCTGACTTTGAAGGGCTGAGTCCCATAAAAGCATTCTGGTGCCTTCATAGATGGAGTCTTGAAGGCTGGTGGTCTTGATGAATCAGAAGAAGAAGCTTCTTGAAGATTGGCCATGATCTGAGTCATTTGCTGCATGATGGCCAATAAGGATGGTTCAGATTGGTGAGAGACAGGCTGATCAGGCTGGGCTAGAGTTGGTCTTCCAGTACCTTGGGATGCCCCCACCGGAGCAGGAACACCTTAAGTGCCTTCAGACTCTTCCTCTTCCACAGAATTCTCCTCCTCCTCTTCACCTTCATCACCTGGACCTTTGAAACTAGTCCTTGACATTCCTGGAAAACCGCCAACTACTCCTGAAAAAGAATTTTATCTTCTTGGCACTCTTCCTTCCTTCCTGGATGGTGCTGCTCCTTCCATGCAGGGTCCTCTATCTAATTGGGCCCTCAGTTGAGGAACTGCTGGGGTGCCATCAAGAGGAACTCTTGGAGTAGGAGTAAGAACAGCTTGAGTTCAAGCCTGGGATCTTGTCTGTCTTGCAGGAGGTGAGTGTTGGAGTGGCCTGATTGAATGAGAGTAAAATTTAAATAAAAGAATCAAAACTTGAATAAAACTTGAGGCAAAAACCAAAATAGTCTTGAGGATCAAATCAAATAAAATCTTGAGGGGAAAAACCAATGAATCAAATAAAGTCTTCAGGTACATCAATCAATCAAATCAGATGAGTCTTGAAGTCAAAAATCAAAATCAATGAAAATCTTGAAGTCAATAAACTCAATCAATCAAAATCAATGAAATCAAATCTTGCAGTGAAAATCAATCAGTCAAATGAATTCTTGAGTCAAAAATCAATTTATGTCAAAGTCTTGATGTGAAATTCAGCAAATCAATGGAAAAAGTCTTCAGGTCAATCAAAATCTTGAAGTCAATATCAATTATGTCAAATCAGTCAATCAAATCAATTATCAAGTGAATTCTTCCTGAAATCAAAATTCTTGAAGAAAAAATCAAATTGAATCCCGATATGAAGAATGTGTCTGAATAATTTGATGAATAATCTGAAAATAAAAATAACAAGACACCTGAAATGAAGGATAAAATGAGATTTATGATTGAGATTAAGATTGAAAAGATAAACAGAAAATAAAATTTGGGTCAGCTTTCAATTTTCAGAATGAAGAAATGAATGAGAGAAAATTGAGAGATGACGAAGAATCATAAATTTTCATAAGCGTTAAAGAGTCATAATTTCGATGAATGAATGAATGAAATTGATGAAGAATGAATGAATAGAATGAAAATAAATTATGGAGTTAATTAATATAATGTCACAGGGGCTCTTGTGGAAGCAAGAGGGCCTGGAACTCAGGAATCAAGAACTCACTGGGAGGGCTCCAAAGATGATAAGAAATACGACGGGATATATTTCTTAAGAAGGAATAAGAGAAAGGACAAATATGCCAAAGATAACAAAGAATAATAAGATTGAAGCCAGAGGCCAAAGGTTAAAGAAAGCCAAAAGCCAAGAAGCCAACCAAGTGAATCCTCAATTCAGTGTTTCAACCTGCCAGAAAGAACAATGGAATTAGTAAAGGATATGACCACCAATATCCACTGACAGGCGAGGAAAGAAAGAGAAAGGGTGCTAATGACTGACTTAAGATTATCAGTATTAACTCTAATAAGGTAAAAGAAAATAAGGATAATAATAAATCCAATATATTAATTAACTGGGGAAAAGGTCCCCAGGTGATGAAAGGTAGCCGGGATATGTGAAAACTGAAAGATTGATCCTGGAAGGTGGATCAATGGCTGTATTGTCCAGATCGGGAAATACAGTTCTGGACATCTTGAATTTTGAACTGTGTGATGGAATTCCCACAGTGGAATATGAAATGACCCAATTGGGCCAAGACCATACAGGTTGATTGAATGAGGCCTGTACGGATGAATTGGGTTGTCCAAAGGAGTATTGAATACTTGATGCCTTGACAACTGATTGAACTGATGTAATACCTTTTGAGAATTGTCCTTGCATAATCCAGAATGAATTCTGCCAACCCAACTCCTGCAAATACAGGTGGTTGGGATCCTTGAAGAGTCTTCTGATTGCCGCCATAGCTTGTCAGACTGATGAGCTGATTAATCCTCCTTCAAAATGGGAGTTGGGATTTGAGGCCTTGAGTTGGGAAGGTGGAATTGGATCGTGAAAACGTCACCATTGGATTGCTGAGCAAAAATGGTGCACAATGGTATATAATACCATATATGCACCATGCCTGCAACCTTGAGTACGGATGGTATGAAGGAAAAGAGGGAATCCCCTGGAGTTGAGGGGAAGGCTGGCTGAGAAGGTCTGGTGGCCTCTGGTGGTTGCCAGAGGCCGTGGCTGAACTATTGACCCATGGTGGTCCATGGCCAAAAATGGGTCCTACGGGATTTCTGGCCAAAAGGGTGTCCATGAGGGTTTTGGTCAATTTTGGGTCCAAGGAGATGGTGGCCAAAATTGGCTCAGGTGGGCCCAATTGTGGTTTGGGACGCACCTGGCCTTGGGGCCTAGGTGGCTGGCCCCTTTGGCCCCTTTTGGCCTCATTGGATTAGGCCAGAAGGGGCCTAAATGGCCTATGGACCGCGGACTGTGAATCACGGCCCACGGGCCGTAGGGGGCCTAAGTGGCCCAAAAAGGCCATTTAGGCCAAAAACCCAATTAATGAAAGGGGTAGCCTGGAAACCAAAAAGGATGGCTAGGGGGCCTGGAGGCCCCTAGAAGACAAAATGACCCCCCAGGCCCAAAATCAAAGATGAAGGCCTGGGGGTTGGTGAAGTGGGAATTGGCTAAGAAGGCCAATGACGGCAGGATATGGCCTGAGGCCATAAAATGGCCATGGAGAGATGTTATGGCGTGGATGCCATAGAACACCCAAGGGGGCCAATTGGCCATAAAAGATATGATGTGGCCAATTGGCCCCAACTTGGTTCCAGGTTGATTTGCCGCAACCATCAAGGAGGAGGGTCAAACTCGTGGTTGTGACACTGGCCCCAATTCTTTGGAACTGGAGAATATGATCATATGGAGCTCATTGATTATATTAATAATCTCTTAATTGACATACAAAGCATACCAGATGACTGGATTCCTGCTAGAATCAATACAGCTGTAAGGTGTGGACATGAAACTTTGATAAAATGTCAAGTACTTTTCCTGTCCTGAAAATTTGTATAAGGTAAAATTATTTAAAAATTATAAGAAATAGTATTTTAAAGAGAAAAACACTCCAATTTCATTGCTTTTAGCTTTGTAAGTAAAAAATAATATAAGAAAAATTTATTTATTTACCAAAAATAAAGATTTATCCAAAAATACTCTACAAGAGATATTAAAGGCTACAAAACAAATTTCTTCAAGAGCAATTTCAATTGGTATTAATTGAGCAAAGAACTGCAAGCAATGAGTTAAAGAACAAAGTCTTTAAAAAGATATTTCAAGAGAAAACACACCCAAAAGTTACCAGAGTGAATTTGGAAACAAAGTGACAAAGTTAACAGTGATGAAAGATGCTTTAATTCACTTTTGGGGTGGTTCAGGGGTAAAAATGATTATAATAATTTCTTCACGTGGTTAAAAAGGTTTAAAATGATATGAAAATTGTGGTTGGAATATTTTATTGATTGTTTTAACATTGTTTAAACTAATTATAAAAGGAAAAGATTCTAACATGAAGAGAAAAGTGGGGAAAAGAAGACATTCTTGTATAGCCATCAATTTTCTTACTCCAAAAGTAGGATTTACTCTTGTCAGTCGTGGAAAACACTCTGACAACAGAAAAGCCCATTATTTCATCATTGAACCCTGGTTTAGACCAAAAAGGGCTGGTTTTAGCCATTTTTGCTGTTTTTAGCCAATTTAGACCCCTAAATCAGCCATTACTATAGCAATACCTGGCCTAGAGCCTTCAAAACACGTCATAATGAGTGTAAAAGACATAGAAACCAGTTAAAACCGTTTTTACCAAGATCGTTTTATCTTAAGGGTAGTTTTACCCTCTTGGAAACAGTTAAATGTGCCCTGGTTGGTATCAAAACCTCATCATCAATTAAGTCACGGACCCTGTGACTCAATTCCAGGCCAAAATTTATAAACCTTTGCATGGATTTTGACATCTCACGCCTGTCAGCAAGAATTTGGTGGTCTGGCTCCCCCTTAAAGCTAGAGTTTCTTTTCCCCCAAAGTTTAATCTTGCCAATTCATTTTTCCTTTAATTCCTCATCATGTATTATACTTACAATTTACATATGTAATTCAATCAAGTTTTACATTGCACTACTGTAATAATTGACACCTCATATGTAAATCAAACTTCACTTATGTATTACACGTGCACATTTTGACAATTCAATTGAATTCAATTGAAAATACTTCAATTCCTCATAGCTTCTGAACTAAACACAACACCTCAATTTTAACACAAAAATTGATTATTAACACTAAATTTGATATGAATTAAATTAAGTTTTTGAGGATTTTCAACTTTGATACAGGAAATAGAAAAACTTAATTTAACCGTATTTAGAGTTGAGTTACAAAAATGTCACTCAGAGGTGACCCCACCTAATCTTTTGTAAGTAATCCAATGGTGAAATAGGTTTTGTATGTTTGTTAGTTAGATAAAAATTTATGATAAATTTTATTTGACTTTTTTCCAAAATTATTTTATTTTGGGTAATTTTGTTGAAAATTCATTCTTACTTAATTTTTTCAAGTAAAAATGTGTTTTTACAATTTTCAAATTTAATGTATTTTTATTTTGAAATTATAATTAAATATTTGATTTTGTATATAAATTAATATGCATATTTTAATTCTTATTTTAATAATGTAAATAGATTTATTTTATTTATGTTTGTATATTAATTTTTGTTTGTGGTCTTTTCGGTATATGAAAATACCTCTAAGGCTCACAACAGCATTCAAAGTACATGCTAGTATTTGGTACACAGAGATGAAAGGAATAAATTGCAGAAGAGTCAAATAATTCAAAAGTACAGCTATGGTACTTGGATATTGCAGAAGACCATTTCATTTGCAAATGACAAGTACTCTGTGGAAAAATATCCATATGAGTGGTGTCTCAGACAGTCTAAACGACTTAAAGCCATTGATCCTCAAATGAATAATCAGATGAGAAATCACAAACTCCTGACGAAAATTCCAGGAGAACTAGAGCTTGAAGTGAAATGCAGATGCAACCACAATTGCACCCTATATGACATTGCAAATACCTTACAAGATATAAGTAAAAGAACAAATATAGGTAAATATTTCCCATATAAAAGTGGTGGTTTCACATAGAAACAGCCTTTCATGGTGGATTTTAAAGACAAACCCAGAGAAAGAGTGGCAGAAGTGACTAAGAAGAAGAATTCTTGTCACAATTGTGGTTCAACAGACCATCATGCCAATAACTGTCCAAAGGCAAAAAGAAAGTCTATGCCATTGAGAAAGTCCCAGAGGATTCTGAATCAGACTCTATGGGTGATGCCATCAGAGAACAATCTGATGAAGAAAAATTCCCAAGAGAGGAATTTCTAGTGGAGTACTGTCAGCCCGTGACCCAAATTCAGAGCACAAACATGACAGCCAAATACCATAAACCAATGCTAGAGCCAAGATACCACCAGAGCATGGAACCGAGCCAAACCAGCTAAAAATAGTATCAAAATGAAAAGGAAACTCACCTCTTTCCATATATACAAGTCCCACAATCATAGGACAACGAATAACAAAGTTATCCCTGATCAAAGTTGTTGCTGAGCATAAACCTTATTTTTCACCTCCTATCTGAAATCCAGGGGAAGAGGCTTAACCTCATCACATGGGTATTCCAAATGAAGCACTAAGACAGGGCTATTCTATGGCTCCAATGGTAATAACCAATTTGAGCTAGCATCAGAATCACTGAAGTTATGACCAAAATAAGGTCCAAGAAGGAGGAATGAAATATTCACCTCTCATCTAGCTTCTACAGTTTTAGCGTGAGATACCTAAAGTGGTGTCTTTTTGGAAAGAGCACAATAGGTGCTATCTGATGGTGCCATCCATTTCCCCATGACCCATCTAGAACAAACGTTATGGGAAAAACAAGCTCCATACAGATGTTAAGCCAGTCATACATATGTACAAAAAATCTTGTACATGGCATAACTTTGCCATATTGAATGATAGCCATATCAAGTAAGGTATCACTGTGTATAACACATCCAGGGATACACAATGAACCACCATTGAGCTTGATATCTCAAAAATGGACAAAGGTATGGCAGTTTCAGCGTCAAAATCCCACAGTTAGACCAATACAGCCTTACTGTGGGATATTTTCCCATAATGATGATTATAAGGCTTCAACCAGATGAAGAAGCCTGTTTATAATTCAATACTGGGGTCTTGTACAGGTTCTGTACAGCATTATATGCGTCATACACGTCAGAAGAGGACTATGTCGACCCCAGATGGAATTTTCACCCTGTATTGGTGAAAGCTGCCCACATGTGTTTTAAAAACCGCATCCAAGCCCAATACAGAATATACAGGCCTTGTGAAACCACAAGCCAGTCCTTGGAAGTGAAAAATCTTCACTTCCTCTACGTGGAAAGGTCTATTAGCCTTTTTCACCCAATCTTAGGATAAAAACGGACCTCTTCTACACCAGAAAAGGTTTCCTCATCCTGCTCTTGAATTCCTACATAGTACAATTGTCAACAACAGTTATACTCTTGATAAAGAATCAGGTTATACTTTAAATTCTAGTATTGTAGTTCTTATTATAGTAACCCAACTGGTAAGAATGAACCTAGGGCTTTCAAAAGTGCTCACCACCACTGTTTTATAATAGTAAAGCCCTTATTACTCCATTTTATACCTTTATTATCTATGATGAAGCCACTTTTCAATTAATTTCACTGTGTCAAAGTAATAGTTAAGCTTGTAAATAACCTTATTCCACCTTCATCATAGACTCAACCTGACAAGTACGAAGAGGAAACACCACTAGAAATTCAGGCCATACAGCTAGAAGAAGGCATTCCACAAGACACTGAAAATGAAAACTTGTGTAAACACACACACACAAGATGCACAAAAATTCCTAGTTACACCAACTAAGAGAATGGCATAAATACATGGGACAGCCACAAGGATGACTTTTTGCATAGACAGAGCTCAACACCCATTGATCATTGACAGTGGAGCACACTGATCAATAGTTTCCATAAATTATCTGTATCATCACTTCCCAAATTGGGAAAACAACTCTTGCAAGCCAAGGCAAAGAACTTCAAAAGTGCATCAGGGATTATGAAGTCCATTGGGATAATTGTCAAAGAGATAATTATACCCCATAGGAAAGGTAATATGAGACTCAATCCAGAGTTTGTTTTACTTGAATATTCCCACATCCAAGGGTTTCTACTGCAAACAGACTACCAGAGGATGTATGGCATTGATATTTACAACAGTAAAAATAGGCATATTACTATTGGTACAAACAAGGAAAAAAAGTTCTCACTTGATGTATACCATATATCATCCCTTGACCCTCTGGGAGAATTACTGAATGAGTTCAGGGAGGGCCAATTCAGCACTACCCTCACCAGTAAACAGAAACTTAGTTTACTGAAGATTCTGAGAAAAAATAGACCAGCATTTTCCATTGGTGAAGACCATTAGGAAAACTCAGAGGCCATGATATAGAATTATATCTGGATGTGGAAAGACCCTATCCACCCATGCTAAGAATACCTTCATTCCCAGAAATTCTGGAAACTAGGAAGAAAATTTAGAAACATATAAACGAACTCCTAGAAATGGATGTCATCAGGAAGATAGGACACAATGAAATAGTGGAAATCACTACTCCTGTCCTAATAACCTGGAATGATGGAAAATCTAGGCTGTGTGGGGATTTGAGAGCTCTGAATAACTACACAAAAGCTTACAGGTACCCTATACCTTGGATACCTCATGCCCTAGCGAAACTGGCAAAAGCCTAATACACAACCAAGATGGATTGTATGAAAGGCTTCCACCAGAATGGAGTTTAGCCAAACTCCATGAAACTACTCAGAATTATATGCCATATGGGCATGTATGAGTACACCAGGATGCCATTTGGCATCAAAAATGCACCAGCCCACTTTCAAACAGTGATGGACACCATATTTCAAGAAGAAATATTCGAAGGCTGGATGGTAGTATATATTGATGACATCAGTATGTACTCAGAGACATGGGAAGACTATGTGCAGTACATAGACAGAGTACTAGGTAAGTGCACACCCATTAATCTGAAAATTTCACTTAAAAAGTTCAATCTTGGCCAACAAGAATTACTGGCACTGTGACACAAAGTCTCAGGTATTAGTCTAGCCATAGACCAGAACAAAGTAGCAGGAGTACTGTTGAAACCAGTACCAAAGAACATCAAAGAGATGCAATCTTTGCTTGGGTTTGCTAGCTACTACAGACACCACATCAGAAATTTGCACACATAACTAGTAGTCTATACAAGCTATGTTATAAAGATGTAGTTTGTGGAATTACCAAGGAAAGGAGGAATGCATATGTGAGGATCAAACAAAAACTCACAAATTGTCAGTCTGAGTCTATATTGAAGTGGTAATAAGAGTATTTACAACTAGAATTATGACTGTGACACGTAGAAAATTGATTTAAAATAAGGGTTTTGGATTTTAAAGATGATTTATAAGATAATTAAGGGGTTCTACTATTGGATTATAGTGGTGGTGAGCGCTACTGAGAACCCAGGGTGCAATCTTACCAGTTGGGTTACTATAATAAGAGTTACAATAATTAATTATATACTTATACCTGCTCATTACCCAAGAGTAAAACTGTTTTGGACAGTTTACTACGTAGGGTATTCAAGAGCAGGATGGGGAGACAATTCTGGGTGTGAAAAGCCTCCTTTTTATCCTGAAATGGGGTGGAAAGGGTGCTAGACCTTTCCACGTAGAGGAAGTGAAGATTTTTTCACTTTCTGGTACTGGCTTGTGGTTTGAAAACAGCCTGTATAACCTGTATTGGGCTCAGATGTGGTTTTGAAACCACATCTGGGTGGTTTTCACCAATACAGGGTGAAATTTTCATTTGGAGACCTCACAGCCTGATTCTGACGTGTATGACACATAGAATGCTGTACAGAAACTGTATGGGACCCCAGTATTGACTGAAATATGAAGTATTGAAGTAAAAACATGCTTCTTTGTCTATTTGACACCTCATATTCATGGTTATGGGATATTATCCCATGGTAAGGCTGTATATGATAGCAGGTGGGATTTTGGCCTTAAAACAGCCATAACGTTGTCAATTCTTGAGATATCAACCTCAAAATTGGTTCAGTGTGTAGCCCTGTATGTGCTCTACATAATGGTACCTCATTTGACATGGGTATCATTAAATATGGCAAGGTTATCCCATGTACAAGAGTTTTGTACATTTGCATGTTTTAGGCAAAAAGCTTTATTGAGCTTGTTTGCCCCATACTTTCTGCTGTAGTTGAGATATGAGGGAATGGATGACACCATCAGATAGCCCTGATTGTGCTCTGTCCAAAAATACCTAACTTCAGGTATCCAAAACTAAAACTGTAGAAGTTAGATGAGAGGTGAATGTTTTGTTCACCCTTATTTGGCCTGAAATTGACCATAACTCCAGTAATATTGGTGCTAGCCCAGTTTGGCTGGTACCGTTGGATAGCCCTGGCTTAGAGCCTCTCTTTAAATACCCATTTGATGGGGTTAAGCCTCTCCTTCTAGATTTTAGATGAGAGGTTAAAATTAAGGTTTATGCTCAGCAATAACTTTGAGCAGGAATAACTCTGTTATTTCTTGTCCTATGGTGATGGGACTTATATTTTCAGGAAGAGGTGAGTTTCCTCTTTCTTTTGATACCTTTTGAGCTGATTTGGCTCAGATACATGTTTTGGTGGTATCTTGGCTATACCATTGGTTTATGGTATTTTGGCTGTCATGCTTGTGCTCTGGTTTTGAGTCACAGGCTGACATACCCTCCCTCTAAAAAGGCTCATCATTGATGAGACTGCTCAGTCCTCCTAGAGGCTCTGAATCTCCTTAAATGAAGGTTCCCATCTGGTATGGCATCCTCTGCCAACCATTTGTCTTTATCTGCTGTCTGGTTCTTGAATCTGACTAGGTATTGTCTTTGATCCTTCCCATTCAGTCTGATCTTTCTGGCCCTGATGATCTTACTCACAGGTCCAGGGGAGTCTTCCACTTCCACTCTCTCTTGTGGTGTGGGGCTCTTTCTCCTGCAGGGGAATTTATCCTCCTCTGTCTGAAAGTATGGTTTGACCAAACTCACTGGAAAGACTGGATGTTTCCTTGAAAATTCCTCAGTGAGTTTGACTTCCACTGCATTTTTTCCTATCAACTTAATGATAGTAAAAGGTCCTACAAATGAGTCCCTCATCTTTTTAGGTCCTTTGAGATTGTTGAAGTTCAGTGTAGACACTAACACCTGGTCCCTTTCCTTGAAGTCAGGTTCCATATGTGATTTGTCCCACCTCTGCTTATTGTATTCTTTTGCCTCAGCTATGCATTTGGCAGCTGTGTCACACGCCCTCTTCCACATATCATGGAAGTCTTTGGCTGTGGGGTGGATAGTCAGGAGGTTTTTCTCCAAGTGATCCACAGGCAACAGGGGGTTCCACCCTTTCTCCACCAGTGCAGGTGTTTTACCTGTGGTGGAGTGCTGGCTTGTATTATAAGCCAGTTGGACTGCTGGTAAGAGGGTAACCCAATCATGGGTGTATCCCTCATGGTCCTTGTATTCCATGCCATAGGCACAGAATCTTCTGAGGATGTCCTCCATTGTTTGGATCATCCTTTCAGCTAGGCCATCTGTTTGTGGATGGTAAGCTGTGGAAAAAGCAAGTTTGGTACCAAGCATGTTTTCTTTGCCTCCTGGGACAAGTCCTGTAACCCAGTCCATGTTGATGGTTTCCCATGGGTGCTTGGGTTCTTCTATGTGTTGAAGTAACCCATACTTCTTCCCATGTTTTCCATTTGCCTTTTGTCATCTTTCACAAGTGTTGATGTATTCACTCAACTCTTGTTCCCACTTGGGCCACCAAGCCGTGCTTGCTACCCTCTCTTTGGTCCTGTCTTCACTCATGTGTCCCATATAGGGGCAGTCATGGCATTCTTGTAGGATCAATGAGATGTGGTCTGTGTCTACCACTGTAAGTGCACTTGTGTGCTTTTCTCTGTGGTAGAGCAGGCCATCTATAAGAAAAAACTTATTATGCTTATAGGCCCTCAACCAGGGTTCTCCCAGCGGCTTTTCCAGTTCTGGATTCCTATACTTCTGTTGAAGGAGTTGGAGTAGTATGCTACACTGTTTGTGTTTGGCATAAGACTTCTGTACTGCACTGAAGAATTCATTGTGCAGTTCTGAGGAGCTTATTCCCTGTATGGGAGTTTCTGTCCCTTCTGAGTCAGTGTTTCCACTGTCAAGGGTACCACTTTCTGGTTCCCATTGAGATAATCTGAAGTTTTTCTTCCTATCTATTTCCATGAAATGGATAGGGATTTTTGCTGCAGCTTCTGGGTCATAAGCTGGATTGCTTTTGACATTGTCCAGTGGCCATCTGCTAAGGCCATGTGCATTGGTATGGCTTTTACCTTCCTTGTATATGATGGTAAAGTTCCCTCTATACTCCTGGATGGCTATTTGCCATCTCATCATATGTCTATTTGTAGTCTTCATGTTTAGTAAAGACTTCAAGGCTGTTCAGCCTGTGTAGACTTCAAAGACTGCACCCTCCAGATAATAATGGAGTTTTTCTAGAGCCCAAACTCGACATAGACATTCAGTCTGGGTGGCCCCATACCTGGCTTCTGACTCTTTCAGCTGCCTGGAGATGTAGCAAATTACTCCTTCTCTTGGTTCACCATCCACAATTTGTCTTTGGTGAAGGGCTGCTCCTAGGCCTTGACTGCATGCTGCATCTATATATAACTTGAATGGTAGTTCAAAGTCAGGTAAGATGAGCACAGGTGCATTAGTGAGTTCATATTTGATTCTCTCATATGCATCCCTCCTTTCCTTGGTTATTTCAAAAACTACATCCTTTGAACATAACTTGTATAAACTACTAGTTATGTGGGCAAACGTTTTGATGGGGTTTCTATAGTAGCTAGCAAACCCAAGGAAAGATTGCATCTCTTTGATGTTCTTTGGTACCGGCTTTTGCAGTACTGCTGCTACTTCGTTCTGGTCAATTGCCAGACTAAGACCTGAGACTTTATGTCCTAGAGCTAGTAGCTCTTGTTGGCCAAAATTACACTTCTTGAGTGAAATTTTCAGATTAATGGGTATACATTTACTTAGAACTCTGTCTATGTATTTTACATGGTCTTCCCATGTCTCTGAGTATATAATGATATCATCAATATATACTACCATCCAGCCTTCCATTATTTCTTCTTGAAATATGGTGTCCATCATCCTTTGGAAGTGGGCTGGTGCATTCTTAGTGCCAAATGGAATCCTGGTGTACTCATATATACCCATATGGCATATTATCCTGAGTAGCTTCATGGAGCTTGGTTTAACTCCATTTTGGTGGAAGCATTTCATACAATCCATTTTGGTTATGTATTTGGCTTTAGCCAGCTTATCTAAGGCATGGGGTATCCTTGGTATAGGATACCTGTCTGATTTTGTGTAGTTATTCAGGGCTCTGAAATATCCACACAATCTAGACTTGCCATCATGCCAGGTGATTAGGACTGGGGTGGTGATTTCCACTATTTCATTATGTCCAATCTTCCTGATGACATCCATATCCAGAAGTTCATTGATATGTTTCTCAATTTCTTTCCTGGTTTCCAGGCTTGCTGGATAAGGAGGTCTCCTCAGCATGGGTGGATAAGGCCTTTCCACATCCAGATATAGTTCTATATCATGGCCTTTGATCTTGCCTAATTGTTCTTCACCAATGGCAAATGCTGGTCTTTTCTTTCTCAGCATTTTCAGTAAACTTAGTTTTTGTTTGCTGGTGAGGGTAGTGCTAAACTGTGCCTCTCTGAATTCCTTCAGAAGTTCTTCTAGTGGATCTTGAGACGATATCTGGTATATGTCAAGTGAAAATTTCCTTTCCTTGTTAGCACCAATGGTGATGTGCCTATTTTTACTGTTGTAAATGTCTATGCCATACATCCTCTGGTAATCTGTTCCCAGTAAAAGCCCTTGGATGTGGGCATCATTAAGCACTACAAACTCTGGATTGAGGCTGATATTACCCTTCCTGTGGGGTATAATTATCTCTTTGATAATTGTCCCAATGGAAGTTATCTTCCCTGATGCATTTTAAAGTTCTTTGCCTTAGTGGGAAAGAGCTGTTTTTCCCAGTTTGGGAAGTGGGTATGCAGATAGTTTCTGGCCACTATGGAGCAGTGTGCTCTACTATCAATGATCAGTGGATGCTGAGCATTGTCAATACAAACAGTCATTTTTGTGGCTGTTCCATGTATATATGCCATTCCTTTGGTTGGTGTAACCAGGAATGTTTGTACATCTTGTGTGTGTTTGCACAAGTTCTTGTTAGAAGTCTCTTGTGGCATGCCTGCTTCCAACTGTATGTCCTGGATTTCCAGTGGTGTTTCCTCTTGGTATTCCACTAGAAACTCCTCTCTTGGGTCTTGATCATCCTCAGATGGTTCTCTGATGGCATCACCCATAGAGTCTGAATCAGAATCCTCTGTTGGAGGTTCTTCCTCAGGGACTTTCTCTATGGCATAGACTTTTTTCCTTGCCTTTGGACAGTTGTTGGCATAGTGGTCTGTTGAACCACAATTGTGGCAAGAATTCTCCTTCTTAGCCACTTCTGCCACTCTTTCTCTGGGTTTGTCTTTAAACTCTACCCTGAGTGGCTGTTTCTCTTTGAAACTTCTGCTTCTATATGGGGTGAATTTCCCTATATTAGTCCGCTTCCTTATGTCTTGTAAGGTGTTGGCTATGTCATCTAGAGTGCAATTCTGGTTGCACCTGAATTTTACTGCATGCTCTAGTTCTCCTGGCAGTTTTGTCAGGAGTTTGTGATTCCTCATTTGGATGTTCATCTGAGGATCAATGGCTTTGAGTCTTTTAGATTGTCTAAGACACCACTCATATGGATCTTTGTCCACAGATTATTTGTCATTTTCAAATGACATGGTTTTTTGCCATATCCAAGTTCCATGACTGTATTTTTGGATGATTTGACTCTTCGACCATGGCCAGTTTCTTCTGCCATGGATTTCTTTCATTTCTGTGTACCATATACTTGCATGACCTTTAAATGCAGTATTCAATCTAGCAGTGATCCAGTAGTCTGGTATTCTTGGTACATCAATGAAGAGTCCATCAATATAATCTATGAGTTCCATATGATCATATCCTCCTGATCCAGAGAGTTTGGGCCAGCTGGAGGCCTCAGGAAGCTATTTCAAGGCTTCCTTTTCTGAATAAGACATGCCATCTCCATCCTGGTATTGTGATGGAGATCTTGCCTTATTCAACAACATGGCATCTGGTTTGATTTCATCTGGTTGATATGGATTCTCCATAACTTGGCCTTGTTGTTGGGGCTTCAAGCTATGGTAGGCATTAAACAACTTGTTAATGTCTTGATCCAGACACTCCCTGTCCCTTGTGCTGTGGTGTTGTTCTTCAAAGACAATATTCAGTCTTTTGTTGGTTTCTTCAGAGGCTTTGCTCAGTTGAGCATATCCTTCTTTAAGATTCTTAACTATTTGTTCCAAGGAGGCTTGAGTTCGTCTCATCCTCTCTTGGCTATCTTTAATTTCTGCAAACTTCTTTGCAGATTGTTCAGCATATTGGGACATTTGTAGCACAGTGTATCACTGTTGATGTTACTCTCAGATGTAACAATGTTATTTTCAGTCTGAGTGGGGGTAATTTTTCTATTACTAGGACTACTGAGTCTAGAGTGGTTTACAACTACTTCTGGTTCTTGTGTACTTCTTTTACCAAATATAACAGCTTCTGGATCATGGGGTCTGACTCTTTCCTCCTCTGGTTGAAGGAGGTTTTGTTCTTGCCCTTGTTCCCTTGTCTTCTCCTGGAAACTTCCTGGAATTGTGAAGAATTGTGACTCTTGGCCACTGATCTGCTGGTTTCTGAATGGTGTGAAGCCACTGGAGAGCTGATTTGGCCTGCTCCTTGTGAACCTGAAGGAATCTGAGTAGGCCCTGTCTGGGCTAACTGTTCTTCTATAGCTTCGATAGTGGCTTGATTCTCCCTTATCCTCTGTGCCCTTGCCTCCAGGAGTTTGTGCTGCCTGGTAGGGTTCCAACGTTTGGTGATTTCCATAAGGTCTTTGAAGTCTATCTCCTTGAAACAGATCTTCTGGCAACTTGATCCAAGTTCTTCCCAGTGAGTTGCTAGGTTGAACCTCTTGTTGTCCATGCTCCATTGAAATAAGTCTTTGAGGAATTGGTGGATCTGAAGAACTTGATCCATATCCTTCCAGTCCTCTGGTTTGAGGTTTCTGTTGAATTGGAGTGTGAATGGCAAGGTTGATATTATCTCCCTCATTGTTTGGCCATCCACCACTGTGTCCAAGGTGTCCTCTTCCTGGTCTTCTGGTTCTGGACAATTCTTCTCTGTCCTCTGGCTGGTTCCTTTGGAAGCCAAGATCTCTGAGGTATGCAGGGGACATATCAGTGTTTGCAATCAGTAAAAAACTTTATGTTCTTAGGGCATTTACCTTTGGCTGTGCCTTGTACAAATTTATTGTCTGCTGACTTGGGCAATTTGCCTTTGGAAGTTACAACTGGGTTAATAATTGTAATCTTTCCTGTACAAGTGGTTAAGGTTGGTTTACCTTGTATGGAAGCAGAGTTTTGTGGTTTTCTACTCCTCTGAGTGGCTATTGGTGTCCACGTTTTGGCTGTAATGAGGCCTTCACTAAGTCTTTTTCCTTTTCCCTTGCTGCCCTCTGGTTCTGAGGGTGTCACTGGTATGTTGGCCTGTGACTGGGTCCCAAGTGGTATGAAGTTTTCTTCCACTGAATCAAAGCAGGAAAAAAAGAGGGCTTATGCCAGTTAAGACTTCTTAAAAGGCTGGTTTTGCACGTCTAAGAATGGCCTCTGGGCTTGTATGTTACTACAGATGCCCTTGTATGATGACAATGTAATTGAATTAACAATTCCACGTCAAAAATACAGCTTACTGATATATGGTATACTGTTTGTATGCCAATATCTCACAGAATACTTGTAATTATATAATCTGTCAAAAGAATGGTGTATTACAGGGTAATTGAGTTAACAATGTGCCCAAACACGCCTCAACTGTTGGTTTATCAGTATGAGCTGTCTTAATTCACTTAAGAATTAAGGCTGTATTAGTGGCTTAAAGTGTTTTTATATACAAAACACACCAAAATACTAGTCTTGTGGTTATAAGCCGCGTGCCAGATACTCTATAATATGTGAGTATTTCAAAAATTGAAGAAAAAATATATATAAAATATATTTTTACACAGAAAATGACGCCTAAAAAAAGTAAAACATGTGTCAATAAATGATAAAGAAGAGAAAAACTTACTTGTAAGGTCCAAAAAATAAGTAAAAAACACGGCCAGGCCCCCAAAATGTCAGGCTGAGTCTATATTGAAGTGGTAATAAGAGTATTTACAGCTAGAATTAAGACTGTGATTCGTCAAAAATTGATTTAAAATAAGGGTTTTGGATTTTAAAGATGATTTATAAGATAATTAAGGGGTTCTACTATTGGATTATAGTGGTGGTGAGCGCTACTGAGAACCCAGGGTGCAATGTTACCAGTTGGGTTACTATAATAAGAGTTACAATAATTAATTATATAATTATACCTGTTTATTACCCAAGAGTAAAACTTTTTTGGACAGTTTACTACGTAGGGTATTCAAGAGCAGGATGGGGAGACAATTCTGGGTGTGAAAAGCCTCCTTTTTATCCTGAAATGGGGTGGAAAGGGTGCTAGACCTTTCCACGTAGAGGAAGTGAAGATTTTTTCCCTTTCTGGTACTGGCTTGTGGCTTGCAAACAGCCTGTATAACCTGTATTGGGCTCAGATGTGGTTTTGAAACCACATCTAGGTGGTTTTCACCAATACAGGGTGAAGATTTTGATTTGGGGACCTCACAGCCTGATTCTGACGTGTATGACGCGTAGAATGCTGTACACAAACTGTATGGGACCCCAGTATTGACTGACATATGAGGTATTGAAGTAAAAACATGCTTCTTTGTCTATTTGACACCTCATATTCATGGTTATGGGATATTATCCCATGGTAAGGCTGTATATGACAGCAGGTGGGGTTTTGGCCTTAAAACAGCCATAACTTTGTCAATTCTTGAGATATCAACCTCAGAATTGGTTCAGTGTGTAGCCCTGTTTGTGCTCTACATAATGGTACCTCATTTGACATGGGTATCATTAAATATGGCAAAGTTATCCCATGTACAAGAATTTTGTACATTTGCGTGTTTTAGGCAAAAAGCTGTATTGAGCTTGTTTGCCCCATACCTTCTATTAAAGTTGAGATATGAAGAAGTGGATGGCACCATCAGATAGCCCTTATTGTTCTATTTCCAAAAAGACCCCACTTCAAGTATCCCACACTAAAACTGTAGAAGTTAGATGAGAGGTGAATGTTTTGTTCACCCTTATTTGGCCTGAAATTGACCATAACTCCAGTAATATTGGTGATAGCTCAGTTTGGCTGGTACCATTGGATAGCCCTGGCTTAGAGCTTCATTGTGAATACCCATTTGATGGGGTTAAGCCTCTCCTTCTAGATTTTAGATGAGAGGTGAAAATTAAGGTTTATGCTCAGCAATAACTTTGAGCAGGAATAAATTTGTTATTTCTTTTCCTATGGTGATGGGACTTATGTTTTCAGAAAGAGGTGAGTTTCCTCTTTCGTTTGATACTTTTTGAGCTTATTTGGCTCAGTTCCATGTTTTGGTGGTATCTTGGCTATACCATTGGTTTATGGTATTTTGGCTGTCATGCTTGTGCTCTGGTTTTGAGTCACAGGCTGACAGAAATACACCTATGCTCAAATTACCTGACTTTTAACTACCATTCAAGCTATACATAGATGCAGCATGTAGCCAAGCCTTAGGGGAAGCCCCTCACCAGAGAAAAATATTAGATTGTGAACCAAGAGAGGGAGTGATATGCTACATCTCTAGGCAGCTGAAAGATTAAGAAGCCAGGTATGGGGCCACTTAAACTGAATGCCTATTCCTAGCCTGGGACCTGGAGAAACTCCATTATTATTTGGAGGGTGAAGTCTTTGAAGTCTACACAGACTGCACAGCCTTGAAGTCTTCACTGAATATGAAGACTACCAATAGACACTTTCTGAGGTGACAAATAGACATCCAAGAGTATAGAGGAAACATGACAATCATATATAAGGAAGTTAAAAGCCATACCAATGCAGATGTCCACTGGAAAATGTCAAAAGCAATCCAGCTTGTGAACTTGAAGTAGCAGCCAAAATGCCATCCTTTTCATTGAAATAGATAGGAGGAAAAATTTCAGATTTTCTGAATGGGCACCAGGAAATGGTATCCCAGTCAGTGGAGACACTGTATCAGAAAGAACCAAAGCTCCCATAATGGGAATAATCTCCTCAGAACTGCATAATGAGCTCTTCAATGCAGTGATGAAGACATATTCTAAACACAACCATTGTGGCATATTGTTTCAACTCCTTCAACAGAAATACAGGAGCCCAGAACTGGAATCCCAGCTAGGGGAACTCTGGTTGAGGGACTATAAGGACAACAGCTTTTTCCTTATATATGGCCTGATCTACCATAGAGAGAAACATACAAGTGCACTCACAGTAGTAGATAGGGACCATAAATCCCTAATCCTGAAAGAATGTCATGACTGCCCCTATATGGGACACATTAGTGAAGACAGGACCAAGGAAAGGGTAGAAAGCACAGCTTGGTGGCCCAAATGGGAACCAGAGTTGAGTGAATATATCAACACTTGTGAAAGATGCCAGAAGGCAAAGAGAAAACATGGGGAAAAGTATGGGCTACTTCAACACATAGAAGAACAAAAACACCCATGGGAAATCATCAACATGGACTGGGCTACAGGTCTTGTTCCAGGAGGCAAAGAGAACTTCAATAGTTAATAGGTTCATCAAGAGTGTGAGATGCCCACAATGTCACAAGGAGGATACAGCAATGGATACTACCTTGTTATTTTGGAATAACATAATATCCACTTGTGGAGTCCCTAAGATTATCCTTAGTGATAGGGACCCAAAATCCACATCAGAATTTTTGGCCCAACTTGTATGAATCTACAAAACAGTATTTTCGATGTGTAATTCATAATTTCAATTAACATATCATAATACAGATGCATAATATAGTAATATATTTCCCAGAGGACATTATTAGACATTAAAACATAATTTCAAGAAGTCTAGAGTGACATAAGGCCCCATTCACTTTGATTCAGTGGAAGGAAACTTCATCCCACTTCAGACCCAGTCACAAGGAAGTACACCAGTGATACCTTCAGAAACAGAAGGAAACAACGGAAAAAGGATAAGGAAAAGTGAAAGCCTCATCATCACAAAGAAGTAGACGCCAATTTCCTCTCAGAGAAGTATAAAACCACAAAACCCTTCCTCTATACAATGTAAACCAACCTTGATAAATTGTAAAGGGAAGATTACAGTAATTAACCCAGTTGTAACTTCTGAAGGCAAACTGTCCAAACTAGTAGAGAACCAATTTTCACAAGGCACAGTCAGAGGGAAATACCCTAAGAACATAAAGATTTTAACTGCTTAAAAACACTGATATGTCCCCTGTACACCCAGGAACCATTCAGACAACAGACAAGGCCTGTTGAGAACCGGAATACCAGGAGCAGCACACCTCGGATAGTACTAAACTTGCATTCTTCACAGCTTCTCACCCACAGACAGATGGTTTAGCTGAAAGGATGATCCAAACCCTTGAGGATATCCTTAGGAGATGCTGTGCATATGGCATGGAATACAAGGACCATGAAGGATACACCAATGACTGGGTTACCCTTCTACCAGCAGTCCAACTGGCTTATAGTACTAGTCAGCATTCTACCACAGGGAAATCACCTTCACTGGTAGAAAAAGGATGGAACCCCCTATTGCCTGTGAATCACTTGAAGAAGAATCTTCTAACTATCCACCCAACAGGCAAAGACTTCCATGATATGTGGAAGAAGGCTTGTGACACAGCTGCCAAATGAATAGCTGAGTCAAAAGAATACAACAAACACAGGTGGGAAAAATCCCATATGGAACCTGATTTTAAAAAAGGGGACCAAGTGCTAGTGTCCGAACTCAAATTCAACAATCTCAAGGGACCAAAGAAGATTAGAGACTCATTTTTAGGGCCCTTCACTATCATTAAGCTGATAGGGAAAAATGAAGCTGAAGTCAAACTCACAGATGAATTTTCTAGGAAACACCCAGTATTCCCAGTGATTTTGGTCAAGCCATACTCCACCAGAAAAAGTGGAAGTGGAAGAATCTCTTGGCCCTGTAAAAAATCATCAAGGCCAGGAAGACCAGAGAAAGTACTTGGTCAGATTTAAGAACAGACAGCAGATACAGAAAATGGTTGGCAGAAGATTCTATACCAGATGGTAACCTTCATCTGAGGAGATTCATTCAAACCACAGCCCAAGCATGACAGCCAAACACCATAAATCAATGGTAGAGCCAAGATACCACCAAAACATGGAGCTCAGCCAAACCACCTAAAGCACTATCCAAAGAAGATAGAAACTCACCTTTTTCCAAATATACAAGTCCAATCATCATAGGACAAGGAATAACAAAGCTATCCCTGCTCAAAGCTGTTGCTGAGCACAAACCTTATTTTTCACCTCTCATCTGAAATCCGGAGGAAGAGGCTTAACCCCATCACATGGGTGTTCAAAATGAAGCTCTAAGACAGGGCTATCCAATGGTTTCAATGGTACTAACCAATTTGAGCTAGCATCAGAATTACTGAAGTTAAGACCAAAATAAGGTCAAATAGGGAGGAATGAAATATTCACCTCTAATCTAGCTTCTACAGTTTTAGTGTGAGATACCTAAAGTAGCGTCTCTTTGGAAAGAGCACAATCAGTGTGAGGCTTTGAGATATGCTAACATATCCAAAAAGGTCACAACAAAATTTCTGTAATAATTATACTTATGATAATTATCTCAAAAATTAGTAAAATAGCATAAATAAGTACAAAAATCTGAATTAACTCAGAAACTAATAAATCAACATGTAAAGTAAATTACATCATTGGATTCCTCATGGTAAAATTCACATATGTCACTTTTATGGCATATCTGAAAAGTCAATAATTACTGAAGTATAAGTAATAATACCTTAAAAAAGGTGCAAAACCTCATTTATTTCAGAAGCCAATGAAACAACATGTAAAATAAATTGTACCGTTGGATTCTCCATACAATTATACATATAAAAAACCTATAAAGCTAATATTTAAAGTCAATATGTGAGGAATTAAGCTGAATATATGTATTTTTTCGTCAACACATATATTCATGGTTTTTAGCTAATATCTCTTCAAATATACCAGATAGAGAGATGAGCCAGAAGTAAAGTCACCATATAATTACTGTAAAAATACAGATATGAACTTTACTTCACAAGTTATAAACAAGGTTAAAACTTTTAATGGATTGTTGAATAAAATCAATAAAGCTGTTGATCACTTTGTTGTAAAAGTGGTCCAAACTTAAAAATAAGTAGACATTTAGATTCTACTAGTTTACGCATGAATAGTGATTTAGTTCTCATTACAATATCCAAGGTATAATCCCTTGAAATCATGGTTTGAAGTTTAAAGTATTAAATTTCAACAGAAAAGATGAGTTACAAGAAAAATCATCAAAAATATAGTTTTGATGATGTAATTAAATTCTCTTGGAAGTCTACTAGAGACATACCAAGATATCATAATCTACTCTCAGAGTAGCTGTAGCGTGCATAACTTAAAATTTATTAATGAACAAAGTTTAAGCTTAAATTTGATCATCTCTGATCACTCACTGTAATCTTATTTTAAGCTTAACAGTCATATAAGTGATAAAACTGATGAATACTATTAAATTATGAATAATACTAATAAAATCCATGAATTTTAGGCTACTTCCAAGCCTATGACGTCATCAAGCTTAAAGTTACAGTGATAGCTCTAAATAATGGTGTAATAATGAGGTAAGATGGTTCGATCATGATGTAATCAGCACCAAACCTTAAAATATTGATCAATTATAGTATAACGCATCAGTAAACGTCTGCTAGAAGCCTGCTGGACCCTATAAGGGAGGTATTTACTATAAATAGAGCTCCTTTTACTCTATTTTCCCCTCAGACGCTTAAAAAACACCAAATAATTAAAGCAAAAAGGTAATTTCTTTATTCTTTATATATAAAACTCTTATATTATTACAAACCAAAGATAATACTTATTATAATCATCATTTGTGACGTGATTACGTCAATTATTTAGTTGTTTTGTTTAAAATTCTATTAAAAACCTCAAATCCATGTAAACTCAAGATAAATTGTAATTTCTCTTAATTTTTATTGTAAATACAATTTAAATAAGTTGTATTTATATTTTTTGGTGTAAAATCATTCAAAATTATTATATCAAGTATTAAAAGTAGGTTATTTCCTCTTATATAATAATTTTCCCTTTATTATTACCTTAATAATTCTTTAATTAATGTAAATAGTATTTATATTAATTTATAGCTTTAATATCAGTAATATTATTGTTATTAATTGTTTTTTATTAATAAAAGACAATTTTTTATGCCTTTATTATTTGTTAGTAACAATAATAAAGTGCTTTGAAATATATTCATTATCTCATATTAATATATTCACTTATTATATTATCTGCTTAATATAAGTTATATTATTATATTTATTTAATAATATAATTATTTTTACGCCATAATTATAGAAATTCTTTATTATTATAATCATTTTTATTCTTATTTATTTTCTTTATAAGGACATTCATAGTAAAATAAGTAAAATATTAATAATTTTTACTTATTGTTTCATAGTCAAACCTTACACTCAGGGGCCTGGACGTGATATTTACTCTAACAGAACTTTAAAAAGATTCTAATTGGCTTTATCCAATAATAAATTATAATTATAATCATAAAATTATATATCAATTTTATCTTTATTGATTTTGAAAGCTATTGAGGCATTTTAAAAGCAATGGTACTGTCTTACATGTGGTTTTTCACATCCTTAGACTTGCAAGAACTTTCTTTGCATGACTCTAGTGATTAAAAAAGATATTTAGAAATTAAAAATAATTTTATATTATAAATTAATTTCATAAAAGAATTATATTCATTTTTATTTTATTCTTTAAAAATAAAAACATAAAAGATAATAAAAAATATTAAACACCAATAAAAAAAGTTATTTTTATTAATTTTTATTCATTTCTTTATTCATTTCATTTTTTCAAGGATATAAAAGCAATTTTTACATGGAAAATTGCCATATCTTACCAAAAATAACATTTCTAATAAAAGACTTATATTTCTTTGTCTTTTTTAGTGGTTGAAGACAATCCAACAGAAATAAACCAAGCCACTGTTGAAAGATTGGTGGAAGAAACTTGTCTAAGTTTTCCAACACCAATTGTCATTAAGAAAAAGAAAGCTAAGAAATTAGACTTTCCAGGACCCACTATTCAGGACTCTGAAGGTGAGTACCTCATTTATAAATTGCCATAAGAAGACTTCTTGTCCTGAAATCCTCTTATTTCTGATTTTTAGATCTTGACTACCAGAAGAGGCTCCCAATACTCCATCCAATCAGATGGAGCTGGACTCAGAAGTAGAATTGATTCCTCCAAAGGGAAAATAAATGGCAATATCCCCAGTGGAACATAATCCACACAAGGGAGTTGCTTATCCCAAAGGCAAGTCCCAGAATTGCCCATGATATCTGACCCAGAGTTAGAACTAAGTATTAGTAACTCAAAAAGGTACAAATCACATTCAGAGGGCTCAGATAGACCTTTACATGAGCCAGTACAAGCAGTACTACACAGTGTACAAAGACAAGGACTGGGAAATGTTGCGTCAAATACACCAAGGAGTGATGAACTCCTAGCACAACCTCAAAATGTTCCTCACAGAGGAGGATATAGTGGTCTACTACAATGGATGGAATCCACTGTCATCCAAGCCTCAAATCAAAACAATCAAGGAGTACCACTCCAAAAAGAGGGACGCAAGCAAGAAAGAAACCCCAGTAGCTTCTACCAGCAAGCCTCAAGCCAACCAACCTCCCCAAGAGAGGAAGAAGAACAAGAAAAAGAATTGGAGGAAACCATATTCCCCAAGAGAGGAAGAAGAACAAGTAAAAGAATTGGAGGAAACCATATTCCCCAAGCTACAGGATTCCAAAAATCCAAAAAGATGCCATGGACAATGTCTTCAACATGGCCAGAAATTTGATGGAATTCCAAGACAAGGATGAGCAAAGAATGAGATAACCCCATTTCCCAAAGAAATAACCTTATCTCCTGATGTTGTAAATACTTTAACAGAGCTTAAAGACAGTATTTTACCTCTTAAAGACATTAAAAACCAGTTCATTATCTTTACAAGAAATAAATAATAGCTTATCATCTTTGACAAAAATTGTTGTACAAGATAAAAAAGAAATTGATAACATTAAATTTATGGTTGGACATAATAAACCAAAAGCTTTAATTGACAATACTCAAGAATTAATACAAGGACAACAAGAATTTTATAAACACATAAAACATATCAAAGATAAAACTTTGACAATCAATTATGATGTGAGTATTGACAATCTTACAGAAAAACTGAATAAATTAAGTATTTCTTTACAAACATTTGAAGAAAAGACCACATCACACCAGAAATTACTTTTAGACCCTGTGGAAAAAGGTGATGAATCAAGGATGCATCTGAAACATGATATTCAAAGTGAAATAAGACTTATCACTGAAAAAATGGATGAAATTAATGAGGCTCACTCAAATATGCCAAAGTTATCAATTCCATTTTCTCACATAAGAAGCCCTGTTAAGCTAAAAGAGGAATTAACAAATCCATTCATAACATACTTAGGTCATCAAGACAATAACCAGGTCTTAATTAAGGAAGAACTTCAATTAAAAGAATGGCCAACATTCACAGGAGAAGGTGAATATGACCATATGTCATTTATTAAAACAATTGACATGTTACAGGAAGAGTATGCCATACCAGATGAATTAATCACTGCAAGATTACAATCACTGTTTGAGAAATCTGCAAAAAGATGGTATGATGGCATAAGACAGAAAAATGGCAAAAATACCTGGTCTTGGTGGAAACAAGAAAAAATCACAAAGTGGGCTAATGATGCCTGGAGGTACAAAGTAGAAAATGCATTTGAAAACTCCTTCTTTGACCCAGACAAAGATAAACCTTTGACTTAGCTCTTAAAACAAGTTGAAATACTAAATGCACTGTACCCAGAAATGTCACAAAAGATGGTACATAAGAAAATACTTGAGAAATGTGGAGGAGAGCTAGAACATTCCCTAAGAGGCAGGTGTATAGAATCATTCTCCACAGAAGGGTATATCAATGCACTAGAAGACATAGTGACAAGGACAAAAATTGGCAGAACTTGGAAAAAATTGGACATCAATAGTCCAAATAAGCCATTTATCAAAAAACATAAATCAAAAGAACCTTTCAAGCACAATACATCCAACAATAATGAGCAAAGAAAATGCCATAAATGTGGAGGTATTGGACACTTAGCCAATAACTGCCTCAAGAAGGCAAAAATCAATGAAATTGTGGAAACAGAAAACCACAATGACAAAGAAGAGGAATCTGACTCTGAAAAAGAGACAGAAGAGTTGGAACCTTCTGAAGGTGATGAAGTTAATATAATTAATGCACAAATTAAGAATATTGATATAATTTATGAAGTACTAGATGTTAACTCAAACTTACCACAAGTTGGAACATCTGACACAAACCTGACAAATGTGCAAGATGCCAAACTGTATAGAACCAAACCTGCAAAAGGAATGGGATCTACAGCTGTAAAATCAAGTATAAGTATTTTAATGGTTAATAACCAAGAGGCAAAAGTGAACTTGCATACAGGAGCATATTGCACCTGTGTGGGTAAAGGTTATTTGAAACGATGGTTCCAGATTGGCAAGACAAACTTCTACCAATAAAAGGTGTCAAATTTAGTAGTGCAAGTGAGAGCATGAAGCCCCTTGCAATAATTGACTTAAAACTCATTTTTCCTCACCCTTCACAATGTGTCAGAATTAAAGTAGAGTTTGTGGTAATGGGAAACTGTACTAGTAATCATTTTATACTTGGAAATGACTACTTATCAATTTATGGCATAGATATCTCTAGCCAAAAGGATAGATATTTTACCATAGGTGACAATGAAAGGCAAAAATTTGGCTTTCTTAATAATAAAAGACAAATAACAGCTGTCAAGGATGAAGAAAAAAGCCCAGAAATGGATTTTTTCATAACTGAACAGCTAAAAGAGGGAGAATTTAATTATGGATTAACAGTAAAAATGAAAGAAAAATTGATTGACCTCTTATTTAAATATAAAAATGACTTTGCAACTGACAAAGAACCACTAGGTGCCATAATTGGACATGAGGTAGACATAATTTTTAATGTAGAAAAACCTTATCCACCTCTATTAAGAAGACCAGCTTATCCAGCCAGCCCAAGAGCTTGAGAAGCTTTAGAGGTACACATTAAAGAACTAATGGACCTTGGAGTACTAAGTAAAGCAGGACATAATGGACAGGTAGAGGTAACTAAACCTGTCATTATAACCTGGCATAATGAAAAATCAAGGATGGTAGGAGAGTTTAGATCTCTGAAGACCTATACAATCCCTGACAGATATCCAATACCCAGAATCCATGAGACATTAACACAATTATCTCAGGCTAAGTTCATAACAGCCATTGATGCTCTAAAGGGTTTTCATCAAAATGTCTTAACAGAAAATGCCAAGAAACTACAAAGGATAATAGTCCACTGTGGAATATTTGAATATCTCAGGATGCCATTTGGTATAAAAAATGCACCATCCCACTACCAGAGGATGATGAATACCATATTTCCTGAAGAATTATCAGAAGGATGGCTGATTATTTATATTGATTATATCATAGTTTGCTCAGAGACTTGGGACAATCACCTATCAAGACTAGAAAGAGTATTGCAAAAAATAGTCCAAGTAAACATGAAAATCTCTCTGAAAAAGTGTCATTTTTCATACATTGAACTGAAAGCACTAGGACATGTTGTATCTGGACTACGTTTGGGCATAGACAAAAACAAAGTAGCAGAAGTACTATTGAAACCAATGCCCCAAACAAAGAACGAAATGCAATCATTTCTAGGATTTGCTGGTTACTATAGACAGCATATAAAGGACTTTGCAAAAATTGCCAAATCCTTTTATAAACTATGTGACCAACAAACAGTCTATGAAGTGACTGAAGAAAGAGTCAAAGAATATGAAGAATTGAAAGATTCCTTAACAAAAGCCCCATTTCTTCTAATGACAGATTGGAAACTACCCTTTTAGCTCTACATTGATGCTTGTGGAGAAGGACTAGGTGCTGCACTACACCAAACACAAATCATCAATGATAAACTAGTGGAAGGACCAATTTGTTTTATTTCAAGACAGATAAACCCAACAGAGGCAAGATATGGAGCAAGCCAAATGGAATGCCTATGCTTAGTGTGGGATTTAGAAAAATTACACTATTACTTGGATGGAACAGTATTTGATGTGATTACAGACTGTAATGCTGTAAAATCTCTATTAAATATGAAAACTCCAAATAGACATATGCTGAGATGGCCAATTTAAGTCCAAGAATATAGAGGAAATATGAATATTGTTCATAAATCTGGTAATATTCATAAAAATGCAGATGGGCTTTAGCAAATACTCCTGAAAGTCCAGCATGGGTACCACAGGAGGAGCACCATATAGAAGGGATATGTGTCACAGACATTGGCACAGAATTCTTTAACCAAGTTAAATAATGCTATAAGATAGATAGGAATTGCCATATCTAAAGCCAACTTCTAATGAAAGACTTTAAATACCCATCACTTTCATCAGAATTAGATGAAATATGGAAAAGGCATATGATGAAGGAAGATTCCACCTCCTTGATGGAATCCTCTATCATAAAACAAAATACACATGTGTTATGGCCTTAACAGACAGAACTCTAATAAAAACTATTTTACATGAGTGTCATGATAGTGTTGCAGCTGGACATCTCTCAGAAGATAGAACACTAGAGAGGCTGAAAACCTGCTCTTGGTGGCCAAATTGGAAGAAAGATGTTGCAGAATACTACCAAACCTGTGACAGATTTCAAAAAGCCAACAGAGCGACAGGAAAGAAATTTGGAATGATGATCCAAATCCAAGAACTAAAATCCCCTTGGGAAATAGTTCATATGGATTGGGTAACAGCACTACCTCCAGGAGGAGACAGAAGTTATAATGCATGCCTAGTGTTAGTTGACAGGTATAGCAAAACTCCTACGATCCTACCATGTCACAAAGATGACACAGCTATGGACGCAGCCATAATGATATGGAATAAGGTCATTAGCCACACAGGCTTATTCCAAAATATCATAAGTGACAGAGACCCAAAGGTCACTTCAGAATTATGGACAAACCTCCATAACTTGTTTGGGACAAAATTTTCATTCTCAACAGCTTGACATCCTCAAACTGATGGCTTAGCAGAAAGAGTCATACAAACCTTGGAGGACATGATCAGAAGATTCTGTGCTTATGGACTAGAACTTAAAGATTCTGATGGTTTTACCCATGATTGGTATACATTAATACCAGCTCTTGAACTGGAATATAAAACATCAATCCATTCTTATACTGGAAAAACACCAGCAATGCTAGAAAAAGGTTGCAATCCAAGACTTCCTTATGATACTCTCAAAAAGGACTTAGTGGATATACATCCAACAGCAAGCAGTTTCAGGATAATTCTTGACAAAGCAGGACACCAGGCAAACAGATGTATGCAAGATTCTTTCAAGTATGCAAAAGAAAGATAGGATAAAATTCATAAACCACCTGACTTCAAAATAGGAGACTTAGTCCTGGTGTCAACTCTTAATTTCAATAATATAAAAGGACCAACGAAATTGAAAGATTCCTTTGCAGGACCATTCATGATAAAAGCACTACATGGAACTAATGCTGTGCAATTGGAGCTCACAGGTGAACTAATGAATAAACACCCAACTTTCCCTGTAAGTCTGATAAAACCTTACAGCTCAAGTGAAAAGGAATTATTTCCACTAAGAAATAAACCCCCACTTGAAATACCCCTTTGGAGGAAGGAGAGGAAAAGAAAATTGTGAAAGTCCTTAAAGAAAGAAGGACAAGAAATAAAAAAGAAAGAGAATACCTTTTAAGGTATAGAAGTACAACTCAAGAAGATGAATGGCTACTTGAGAAAGATATAAAAAATTCTGATAAACTACTAAGAAGGTTCAGACATTAAAGAAAACCTGAGGAATAGAAAAATCAAGCATTATTGAGCTTCAAGACTAACAGAAGTCTATTGAAGAGGTAGGACAGTGGATGATACCCTAATTAACAATATCAGATTGTGGTACAATCCTTTTTGGTGGTAGGGAATGTGAGCATTTGAGATATTACCACATATCCAAAAGGTCACAGCAAAATTTCTATAATAATTATACTTATGATAATTATCTCAAAGATTAGTAAAATACCATAAATAAGTACAAAAATCTTAATTAACTCAGAAGCTAATAAATAAACATGCAAAATAAATTACACCATTGAATTCCCCATGGTAAAATACACATATGTCACTTTTATGGCATATCTGAAAAGTCAATAATTACTCAAGTAATAATACCTTAAAAAAGGTACAAAAACTCAATTATTTCAGAATCCAATGAGACCAATGAGACAACATGTGAAATAGATTGTACCATTGGATTCTCCATAGACATCTACATATAAAACAAATGTTAAGCTAATCTCTCAAGTCAATACTTAAGGAATTAAGTTGAATATATGCACTTTTTTGGTCAACACATATATTCATGGTTTTTAGCTAATATCTCTTGAAATATACAAGATAGAGAGATGAACCAAAAATAAAGTAACAATATAGTTACTTTACAAATACATATATGAACTTTATTTCACAAGCTATAAATAAGGTTAAAACTTGTAATGGATTATTGAATAAAATCAATAAAGCTGTTGACAACTTTGTTGTAAAAGTGGTCCAAGCTTAAAGATAATTAGACAGTTAGATTGTAATAGTTTATTCGTGAAGAATGATGTAATTTATATTACAATATTCAAGGTATAGCCCCTTTAAATCATGGTTTGAAGTTTAAAATATTAAATTTTGAGCAAAAAGATGAGTTCCAAGAAAAATCATCTAAAAGAGGGTTTTGATGATGTAATGAAATTCTCTTGGCATTTTGATAAGGAAATTCCAAGCTATCAGAATCCACTCTCAGAATAGCAGTAGTGTGTAAAGCTTGAAAGGTATTAATGATCAAATTTTAAGCTTAAATTTGATCATTTATCATCACTCACTGTAATCTTATTTTAGGCTTAGCAGTCATATAAGTGATAAAACTGATGAATACTATTATATAATGATTAATAATAAGAAAATTCATGAAGTTTAGGTTTCTTCCAAGCCTATGACGTCATCAAACTTAAAGTTACAGTGATAACTCTAAATAATTGCATAATAATCAGGTAAGATGGTTAGATCATGATGTAGTCATCACCAAACCTTAAAATATTGATCAATTATAGTAGAAAGCATCAGTACACGTCTAATAGAAGCCTGCTGGACTCTTGAAGGGAGGTATTTACTATAAATAGAGCTCCTTTTACTCTATTTTCCCCTCAGACGCTTACAAAACACTAAATAATTAAAACAAAAAGGTACTTTCTTTATTCTTTATATATAAGACTCTTATATCATTAAAGACCAAAGGGATTCCTTATCATAATCATAATACTTGACATGATTACATAAATTATTTAATTATTTTGTTTAAAATTCTCTTCAAAACCTCAAATCCATGTAAAATCAAGATAAACTGTAATTTTGCTTAATTTTTATTGTAAATACAATTTAAATAAGCTGTATTTATATTTGTTGGTGTAAATCCATTCAAAATTATTATATTAAGTATTAAAAGTAGGTTATTTCTTCTTATTATAATAATTTTCTCTTTATTAGTACTTTAATAATTCTTTAATTAATATAAATAGTATTTATATTAATTTATAGCTTTATCGTTAGTAATATTATTGCTATTGATTGTTATTTATTAATAAAAAACAATTTTTTACGCTTTTATTATTTGTTGGTAACAATAATAAAGTGCTTTTAAATTTATTAATTATCTTATATTAATATATTTATTTATTATATTATTATATTTATTTAATAATATATTTATTTTTATGCCATAATTATAATAATTACTTATTATTATAATTATTTTTATTCTTATTTATTTTATTTATAAGGACATTCATAGTACAATAAGTACAATATTAGTAAGTTTTACTTATTGTTTCATAGTCAAACCTTACAATCAGTGCAATCTGATGTTGCCATCCATTCACCCATATCCCATCTAGAACCAACCTCATGGGGCAAAAAAGCTGCATACAGATCTTAATCAAATAATAAATATGCATGAAAAATCTTGTACATGGAATAACATTGCCATATTGAATGATAGCCATATCAAATGAGGTACCATTGATAGGCAAAGAAACGTTTGATGCCTGCCTAGTCATAGCTAATAGGTATAGAAAAAGTGTGAGTTTCCTACCATGTCATAAGGAAGACACAACAATGGATACAGCCTTGTTCTTTTGGAATACCATTGTCAGCCTGTGACTCAAAACCAGAGCAAAAGCATGACTGCCAGTATACCATAAACCAATGGCAGAGCAAAATACCATGAAACATGGAGCTGGTCCAAACAGGCTCGAAAGGTAGCAAAAGAAGAAGGAAACTCACCTCTTTCCATATATACAAGTCCCACCATCATAGGACAAGGAATAACAAAGCTGTTGCTGATCATAAACCTTATTTTTCACCTCTCATCTGAAATACAGAGGCAGAGGCTTAACCCCATCAAATGGGTATTCCAAGTAAAGTTCTAAGTCAGGGCTATCCAATGGTACTAGGCAAATTGAGCTAGCACTAGAATTGCAGAAGTTATGACAAAAATAAGGTCAAATAAGGGTGAATAAAATATTCACCTTGCATCTAACGTCTATGGTTTTAGTGTGAGATACATAAAAAGGGGTCCTTTTGAAAAGAGCAAAACCAGGTCTATATTATGGTGCCATTCATTTACTCATATCTCATATAGAGCAAAAGGTATGGGTCAAAAAGGTTCCATACCGATTTCAAGCAAATCATACATATGTACAAAAAATCTTCTACATGGCATGTCTTTTCCATATTTAATGATAACCATATCAAATGAGGTACCATTGTGTAGAACACATCCAGGGATACAAAATAAACTAATCTTGAGATTGATATCTCAGAAACTGACAAAGGTATGGCAGCTTTAAGGTCAAAATCCCACAGTTAGACCAATACAGCCTTACTGTGAGATATTCTTCCATAACTATGACTATGAGGTGTCCAAAAGACAAAGAAGCCTGTTTATACTTGAAAAACTCATAGTTTGGTCAATGCTAGGGTCCTGTACAGGTCCGGTACAGCATTCTACGCATCATACATGTCAGAAGAGGGGTGTATGGTCCCCAGATTAAAATTTTCACCCTGTGTTGCTAAAAACTGCCCAGATCTGGTTTTTAAACCACATCTGAGCCGAATACAGGATATACAGGCCTTCTTAAAACCACAAGCTAGTCCTTGGAAGTACAAAATCTTCACTTCCTCTACGTGGAAAGGTCTAGTAGCCTTTTTCACCCAATTTTAGGATAAAAAGTCACCTTTTCTCCACCAGAAAAGGTTCCCTCATCCTGCTCTTGAATTCCTACATAGTACAATTGTCAAAAATAGGTATACTCTTGGAAAATTTTCAGGTATAAATATAATTTTAATTATTGTAGTCTTTATTATTGTAACCCAACAGGTAAAGGTGCATCTAGGGCATTCAACAGTGCTCACCACCACCATTTCTCAATAGTAAAGCCCTGAATATCTTACTATTAACCTTTATTATCATCAATTGAACCTTTCATAATAGAATTTTCTGTGTCAAAGTCATAGTTTAGGTTGTAAATACATCTATTGTCACCTTTTCATAGACTCAATCAGACAAGAAGCCAGATATGGTGCAAACCAAATCAAATGCTTATTTTGGTATAAGAAATCAAAAATTAAACTATAAGCTTTAGGGAAGTTATTTTGAGATTATAACTGACTGTAATGCCATAAAATTGTTTATGAACATGAAACCACCCAACAGGCACATGTGGAGATGGCAAAAAGCCATTCAAGAATATAGAGGTAACATGACTAAAGTTCATAAAACAGGGATTATAAATAAAATATCTGATAGACTTAGTAGGTTGGCATTAGCCAATACTCCTGATAACCCAGCTTATTTGCCTTTAGAAGCAGAGCCACAGCTTGCAATTGTAGGCATTAGCATAACTGATATCAAGACTGAATTTTTTGGAAGGAGTCAGAGAGTCTTCTAAATAGGACAAGGGTTTTCACACCTTGAAATCCCTGCTAGAAAAAGACTTCAAAGACACAACTTGGTCAATTTGCTTTATTAAATATGCAAAAATTACTCTTCTGAATGGATATTTCACTTATTTGACAGTGTGGTATTCCATACCTTTCTGGGCCAGCTTCAAGGACATTGAGGGTGATGATTTCAGAATATCAAAATTCAAAAGGTCAATTCAGGATATCTCAGCTCAAAAGACACTTTCAAATCACATAAGTCAAATAGTAACATGTGTATTATTTGATAAAGGAATATTTTACCCTTTAGTTTAGAAATAGCCCAAATATTCTCATAATTCAATGAATAAAAATTTGGTTAAATTGTGTGGAGCTATACAAAATAACTTACATGTAAGCTTTACAAAAACAAATAATTCCATTCAATATAGACAGAAAACACAAAGTTAAATATAAAAGGTAGTAATATAGCATTATATACACCCTAAACTCACCAATAAGATTTTATTACTAAGCATTACAGTCACAAAAATAAGTTTCATGTAATAAGATGAGCTAAAAACATATTAGTACACATCCAGCATACGAAAAGATGTACATGAATCCAAATTTGACTAAATTCATCCATAGAAAGCTTGATAGAGGCTTGAAATAATTCCAAGAATTTCCAATCATAATACAAACAAATGAAGCAAGAATTGTACTAGATCAATGCATATCCAAATTAGAACCAAATAAAGCTTAATGACATCAAATAATAAAAAGAATGAAAAATTGTACGATAATCAAGTCAAATGACATCATCAAACACAATGATCACGAGTAGAAACACCTCATATTACATAATCACTCAGGAAAGGATGCAATTTACTAACCATATGGTTCCATATCTTGATCCAATAACACCATCTCAAAATTTCTCACCAAAACATTAGCTCAAGGCTGTGAATAAAAATCACCAAAGTTCAGAATTGTGAGCCTTAGAGGTACTTTCATATACCCAAAAGGCCACAAATGATAAATTAAGATACAAATATAAATAAAATAAATTTATTTATATTATATTATAAAAATAAAAATTGAAATATAAATACAAATTTATATTTAAAAATCAAAATTCAATTATAATTCAAAAATAAAATTACGATAAAATTTAAAATTATGAAATCACATTTTTACTTGTAAAAATTAAGTAAAAATGAATTTTTAATGAAAATTGTAAAATTGAAATATTTTTGGTAAAAACTTATATAAAATATATTATAGCTTTTTATCCAATAAATAAACATAAAGAAATTATCACACCATTGGATTCCTTGTAAAAAATAAAGTGGGGTCACCTCTGGATGAAATTTCTGTAACTCAACTCTAAATAAGCTTAAATTAAGTTTTTGGTATTTTTTGTACAAAAGTATGAAAATCCTCAAAACCTTAATTTAATTCACACCACATGTGGTGTTAACCATCAATTTTTGTGTTAAAATTGAGGTGTTGTGTTTAGTTTAGAAGTTATGAGGAATTGAAGTATTTTTAATTGAATTCAATTGAAATGTCAAAATGTCCCCATTTATTACATAAGTGAGCTTTAATTTACATATGAGGTATCAATTATTACAGATGTGTAATTAAAAACTCAATTGAATCACATGTGTAAATTATATTTTTATAACATGATGAGGAATTAAAGAAAAAATCAATTGGAAAGATTAATTCTGGGGGGAAAAGACACTCTACCTCTAAGGGGGAGCTAGACCCCCAAAATCCTTTCTGACTGGTGTGGGATGTCAAATTCCATGAAAAAGTTCATTACTTTTGGCCTGGAATTGAGTCACAGGGTCTGTGACTCCATTGATTATGAGGTTTTGATACCAACCAGGGTAGTTTTAACTGCTGCCAAGAGGGTAAAGCTGCCCTTAAGTTAAAACAATGTTAGTAAAAACAGTTTTAACTGGTTTCTACGCCTTGTAAACACACTCCTATGTGTTTTGAAGACTCTAGACAAGGTATTTCTATAGTAATGGCTGATTTAAGCGTATAAAATGGCTTAAACCAGCCCTTTTTTGGTCTAAACCAGGGTTGAATGATGCCATAATTGGCTTTTATGTTGTCAGACTTTTTTTCACGACTGACAAGATTAAATTTTACTTTTGGAGTAAGAAAATTGATGGCTAAAAAAGAATTTCTTCTTTTCCCCACTTTTCTCTTCATGTTAGAATCTTTTCCTTTTAAAATTAGTTTAAACACTGTTAAACCAATCAATGAAAGTTTCCAACCACCCTTTATTAAACATTTTGAACCTTTAAACCACGTGAAAAATCATTACAATCATTTTTTGTAACTTTTATAATCATTTTTACCCCTGAACCACCCCAAAAGTGAATTAAAGCATCTTTCATCACTGTTAACTTTCTCACTTCGTTTTCAAATTCACTCTGGTAACTTTTGGGTGTGTTTTCTCTTTAAATATCTTTTTAAAGACTTTGTTCTTTAATTAATTGCTTGCAGTCATTTTCTCAATGACTTCCAATTGAAATTTCTCTTGAAGAAATTTCTTTTGTACCCTTAAATATATCTTGTAGAGTATTTTTGGATAAATATTTATTGTTGGTAAAACAATAAATTTTCATTATATTATTGTTTTATACTAATAAAGTTAGAAACAATAAAATTGGTATGTTTTCTCTTTAAAAATACTATTTCTTACTATTTTCAAAATAATTCTACCTTATACAAATGTTGAGGACAGGAAAAGTATTTGATATTTTATCAAAGTTTTATATCCACACCTTACAAGAATGATAAATTATTCCAAACATATGGTGCAATATCTTTGTCAAATGTCACCTTTTTGAAAACACTCACAAGTTAAAATATCTCAAGGTAAAAAAATTCCTAAGTCGCCTTTTTTGAGTTCCTCTAAGAAGGACCTAAGAATAAAAATAGAGAGCTTCTCTCCCTCATTTCCCCAATGAATGGAGATCTAGTTCTCAATCTAAAGGATTCATCCATCCCTATTCTTGTAGGATAACTAGCCAAATAAAATTATAAATCTCAGTAGCAAAGATCAGAAGCAAATATTAGTAGTCATCAATGATTTATAAAAGAAATCATTTGAAGTATTATTGAAAGATCTTAATATTTAATGAATATTTTATCATAATCAGCAGTAGTAGTCATAAATATTTCTAAAAGAAAGTATTTACAGTATTAATGAAAGATTTCAATGTTTAATAAATATTATTATCATAATAGATATTAGTAGTATTCATAGATTAATGCTCAAAGAATTTATTATTATGAGATTTAATATTCATAGCTATTTTATCCTCATCATTATCAAATCCTGGATCCATTGAGGGATATATATTCTTATCAAATAGGTATTATTAGCTATTTTTGTCATAAGATCTCTTATAAAATAAATCAATAAATATAAAAGCCCACCCTTCTATTAGAAAAGAAAATATTATAGTATTATCCCTAGTATACTACATATATTATATTATTAATGAACCTTGTAATCAATATCATTAACCTAAAAAGATAAATAAATAAATATAGTTTAAAATACTAGAAATCTACATCATTTTATCTTGTCAATACTTAAAGTTACATCTAAATATTACCTATAACCTATAAAAGGGTGTTATTAAGCGATTTTCATATATAGTAATAATAAAAATATTTAGCTAATAATTGTGTAGGTCTGACATAGACTTCTGAAAGTCTTCTCTAGTTGTAAAGCCACAATTTTGAATATTTATTTATGAGATATATAGGGATATTATTTAGTATATTTGGAGGGACAGCTAAGAAATCCTTGCGCCCTTTGTTACAGGATAATTCAGAAATTAAAAACTGTTAAGCTGTGATTTCCCCCTCAAGGACTGTCTTATCAAATCCCACAATGGAATAATCTACCCCAGAACCAAGCATTCCTCTGTAATGACATTATGCAGTAGATTTCTTATTAATACCATTCCTCAAGAATTTCGTGATAGAATCTATTCTGGGAACCTTTCAGAAGACAGAAAACTTGAAAAAGTGAAAAACTGTGCATGTTGGCCATCTTGGAGAAAAGAGACCATTTAATTCTGCCATACCCGTGACAGATTCCAAAAAGAAAACAAGAGTACAGGCAATAAATTTGGACTTATGATCCATATTAAAGAACCAAAATTCCCTTGGGAAGTTGCTCACATGGATTAGGTCACAGCACTCCCTCCAAGTGGTTAAATATGCTATAATTCCTGTTTACTCATTGTAGAAAGATACAGAAAACCTCCTATATTCTTAATATTTAATAAGAATGACACTGCTATGGATATAGCTCTTTTTCTAGGGAATAGCATTATTTTTCATACAGGGCTATTTAAGAATATCATGAGTGACAGAGACCTCAAGTTTTAATCTGCACTTTGGACAAATATTCATAGATTTTTTGGGACCAAGTTCTCATTTTCTACACAATACTGCCCTCAAGCTGATGGGCTAGCAGAGAGAATGATTCAAACTTTAAAGAACATTATAAAGAGATTCTGTGCCTATGGCTTAGAATTCAAAGACTCAGATGGCTCTACCCATGACTTGTGCACTCTAATACCTGCATTAGAACTAGCATATAAGACATAAGTTCATTCTTCCACAGGTAAAAGTCCTGCTATGTTATAAAAAGGATGGAATCTAAAATTCCCAGTAGATACACTGAGGAAATAATTAATTGACATAAATCCTAAAGCTTCCAGCTTCAAGATTATTCTTGATAAAGTGAAACACCACACAAAAAGAAACATGAATGACACTTTTTAGTATGAAAAACAGAAGTTCTACAAGAGTAATGAAGTACCAGACTTCAAAGTAGTGGACTCAGTTCAAGTTTCAACCCTGAATTTTAATAATATCAAAGGCCCAAAGAAACTCAAATATTCTTATGTAGGACCTTTTTTATTGTTTCCTTACATGGAAACAATGCATTTCAAGTGCAATTGAGGGGTGAATGAGAAAATAAACACCCCACCTTCCCAGTCTGCTGGATAAATACTTATCAAGAATGTGACAAATAATTGCTTCCTTTAAGGAACCCAACACCTTTAACTGTACCACCAGTGGAACATAATGAAGACAAAAAGATAAAGAAATTTATTAAAGAAAGGACACTCAGGGGTAAAAATCAAAGACAATATCTTGTCAGATATAGAAATCCATTAAATGAAGATTAATGGCTGGAAGAATCAGATATAACTGACTCAGATGAACTTTTGAGAAGATTTAGAGATGAAAAAATTCCACAAAACTGAATATTTCTATAAATATGCTTTAAATTACTTAATATGGGTAATATAAAGAGGGTTGAAAGTTGGAATTAACCCCCTATGGCGCCCCTTTCTTCTTGATATCATTAATAAAAGTGTAGCACAATTACATTTTTTGATTGTAGGAAATATGAGTTTTGAGGTAAATTAACATACCCAAATAGGCCACAATGAATATTAGAGGGAATTCTGAACTATGAATAACCCATAAGTCATGAATATATCCAAAATTAATCATTTTTCATGCCAGAAAAGATTAATACATTTTTTGTGATTAAATAAAAACATGTATTTAAGGCCGGATTGGGATTATAAAAAAATCACCTAGGGTAGCTCCATAGAGTTAATTAGCTTCAATTAACTCTATGAGGTTGTAATATGGAAAGTGTTTCAATACCACATAGAAGAATTGTGAAGTTCTTTACTTTTCTCAATTTCATGACAAAATAATGGGAATGTGAGAAATTCCATGTTACATATACACTACATTTAGTGTTATTCACTTTTGTGGCAATTAAAAAACAGTATTATTGCATACAGATTTGGTAAACCCATATCATATATCAGTCTTTAAGCCTGAATTACTATTTTTGATGTGAAAATAGCTAAGGGGGGAAAGACATCAAAGAGAGCCAGGGCACCCAACTTCTGAGGCCCCTGGGGTGTGGAAATCTCTAAAAGCTTTGATAAATGGCTTATTATGGTCCAATCAGTATACTAAAAACTTTTGGGAACTTGGTTACCAAGTTAAAGTCCCATCAAATCAGAAGATAATCTCAAATAAGCTTTTATTTTGCCATGATAAGTAGGTAAAGAGAAACTCTGACTCCATTAAACATGTCAATTATTAATTATTTTACATGGATAGGGCTTATAAGAGTAATTGAAACCCTTTTTGGACTATTATCCATTCATTTACCTCCTGGAAACCAGCTATACTGTGCTATTTGCAATTCTACATATAAATCACCATGAGCAAAGTGGCTACAACTGAAAGCAGGTGTTGCATTTGAAATTTGTAATTGCAGATAGATTGGATTCAGGTTGAAGATAGAAAATAAACTGAATTTATAAATAGAAGCTTTGGGAGAAATTTAAGCCACAAATTCTTAATTGACTTGGCTCAATATCAGTGTTTGGTCATGGCTATCAAAGCGCAATAATTTAACAATAAATGATGAACAGGCTTATTTTAATTTTCCCTTTTTTCAAATATTCTTTGTTACTTTCTATCACTTCATTTTAAAAAAATTCAACCTCTGGGTATTTTCCTAGAGCTTTTTACCATATATATTGCACTTTAAACTTTTTGTAAAGCTCACTCATGGGAAAGATAAATAATATTGAAATATGAACCTTTAATTCTAAAAGAAAGCTTATAATTGATCTCAAAATCTCTTGGGGATTTTGACATTTTCTGAATATATACATATTATGAAAACTATACCATACCATTTAACTGTTTTCTCTTATAGAAAGCTGTATTTTGTAAGGAATTATATGCCTTATTTTTTCTCCCTTGTAATATCAGGGATTTAATCAAAATTGAAACAGGATTTCACACTTTATGGTACAGAGTCATTTGAAGCAGAGGCCAATCAAAATTGAGTTTCTATTCAAATAATACCACCCTTATTTCATTTCAAAACTTCTCTAAAGAATATTCTTATACCTATAGTTTGATTGAATAAATATTTAAATTACAATATTGGGTTTTAGTTTCATTATTGAGGGGTTCTTAATTATACTATTCCATGGTGTAAGCTAAATACTTGTTTTATATTCGTATAAAAAACATTGGTTAGTAATATAATTCTAAATCTCAATAAAAATCAAAAACATCAGATTCTTAAGCTCTGTGGGGAAATCATTTTTCATTTTGTGGTTACACATTTTTCTCAGGTTGGAATATTTCTGTGGAGAAATTATGAGTTCTAAAATCACTATCTTTGTTCAATTTGTTACTGAAATGGGACAAAACCAACATCATTTGAGCTTCTAATTTGAGGAGATTAGGGTAGTATCTGTATAAAATGGTGAAATGAAGCTGAGTGAATGAAAAATCTTTCAAAAAATTTGAGGAAATCTAATTTTTATGTGTCAATATGGCCAGCCATTCCTTTGATAAATTATTTGATGATTTAAAAGAATTTTATTAAGAAAACGTTTACATCATTATTTGTGCAATTTTCACTGTATTATAAAGCCTTTTTATATTTAAATTCAATGAAATTAATGTTTAAAAATTCCTCATTATTAGGATATATAGAGAGCTCTCTATGAAATCAATAATTCAACATCTCCTTGAAATTTATGGTTTTATAACTTTAATTCTCTTGAAAAATATTTATTACTTTATAAATACTAAATAATTAAATCTTGAATCATCAGAAGTAATTCAGAAATGAGTTTTTCAATTTTTCCAAACCAAAATTTCCCCAAAATTATGCAGGATACCTTCCTATGATATTATTTATCACTTATTTTATACTGATATATATATTAAAAATATTTTGGACATAATCAAAAACTACATATTTATGAATACCTGAGACAACTCATTTATATTTCTTTCAAGTGATAGGACCCCTATTGTCAGCCTGTGACTCAAATCCAGAGCACAAGCATGACAGCCAAGATACCACCAAAACATGGAGCTGAGCCAAATAAGCTCAAAAGGTATCAAACAAAAGAGGAAACTCACCTTTTTCTGAAAATATAAGTCCCATCACCATAGGATAAGAAATAACAAAGTTATTGCTGAGCATAAACCTTAATTTTCACCTCTCATCTAAAATCTAGAAGGAGAGGCTTAACCCCATCAAATGGGTACTCAAAATGAAGCTCTAAGCCAGGGCTATCCAATGGTACCAGCCAAACTGAGCTAGCACCAATATTACTGGAGTGATGGTCAATTTCAGGCCAAATAAGGGTGAACAAAACATTCACCTCTCATCTAACTTCTACAGTTTTAGTGTGGGATACTTGAAGTGGGGTCTTTTTGGAAAGAAAACAATACGGTCTATCTGATGGTGCCATCCACTTCTTCATATCTCAACTATAACAGAAGTTATGAGGCAAACAAGCTCAATACAGCTTTTTGCCCAAACTACGCCTATGTACAAAAAACCTTGTACATGGGATAACTTTGTCATATTCAATGATAACCATACCAAGTTGGGTATCATTGTGTAGAGCTCATACAGGGCTATCCCATGAACCAATTTTGAGCATGATATCTCAAAACCTGACAGAGGTATGGCCATTTGAAAGCTATAATCCCACAATATGACGAATGCAGCTGTATTATGACAGGATACAGTTGTACTCTTATTATGAGGTGTCAAACAGACAAAGAAGCATGTTAATACTTCAATACCTCATATGTCAGTCAATACTGGGGTCCCATACAGTTTCTGTACAGCATTCTACGCGTCATACATGTCAGAATCAGGCTGTGAGGTCCCCAGATGAAAGTTTTCACCCTGTATTGGTGAAAACTGCCAAGATGTGGTTTCAAAACCACATCTGGGCCCAATATAGGCTATACAGGCTGTTTGTAAACCACAAGCAAGTCCTAGAGAGTGAAAAATCTTCACTTCCTCTATGTGGAAAGGTCTAGCACCCTTTCCACCCCATTTCAGGATAAAAAGGAGGCTTTTTCAGAGCCAGAATTGTCTCTTCATCCTGCTCTTGAATACCCTATGTAGTAAACTGTCAAAAACAGTTTTACTCTTGGGTAATAACCAGGTATACTCTTAATTTAAAGCATTGTAGTCTTTATTATTGTAACCCAACGGGTAAAGCTGCACATAGGGCTTTCAACAGCGCTCACCACCACTATATTCCTTATAGTAACGCCCTCTTATTATTCAATTAAACCATCTTTAACTCTTATGAAAATCTTTTAAATCTTTATTTACTGTGTCACAGTCATAGTTAAGAGTTGTAAATACTTTTTAATACTCTCATCATAGGCTCAGCCTGACATTTTGGGGGCCTGGCTGTGTTTTAAAACCTTTCTTGGACCTTTACAAGTAGGTTTTTTCTCTTTTATCATTTATTGACACTTGTTTTATCTTTTTAGGCGTCATTTTCTCTAAAAATATATATTTTTATATATTTTTCTTTATTTTTTAAAATACTCATATTTTAAGGAGTATCTGTACCATGGCTAATAACCACAAGACCAGTATTTTTGGCGTGTTTTGTATATAAAAACACTTGTAAGCCACTAATACAGTCTTAATTCTTAATTGAATCAAGACAGCTCATACTGATAAACCAACAGTTGAGGCGTGTTTGGCCACATTGTTAACTCAATTGCCCTGTAATACACCACCTTTGACAGATTATACTTGCTAACTACAAGTATTCTGTAAGATATTTGTATACAAACAGTCTACCACATATCAATAAGCTGTATTTTTGACGTGGAATCGTTAATTCAATTACACTGTCATCATACAAGGGCATATTGTAACAATATACAAGCCCAGAGGCCATTCTTAGACGTGCAAAACCAGCCTTTTAAGAAGTCTTAACTGACATAAGCCCTCTTTTCCTGTTTGATTCGGTGGAAGAAAATTTCATACCACTTGAGACCCAGTCACAGGCCAACACACCAGTGACACTCTCAGAGCCAGAGGGCAGCAAGGGCAAAGGAAAAAGACTTAGTGAAGGCTCCATTACAGCCAAAAAGTGGACACCAATAGCCACTGAAAGGAGTAGAAAACCAGAAACTCTGCTTCAATACAAGGTAAACCAACCTTAATCACTTGTACAGGAAAAATCACAACTATTAACCCAGTTGTAACCTCCAAAGGCAAACTGCCCAAATCAGCAGATAACAAATTTGTACAAGGCACAGTCAAAGGTAAATACCCTAAGAACATAAAGTTTCTGACTGCTTGCAAACACTGATATGTCCCCTGGATACCTCAGAGACCTTGGTTTCCAAAGGAACCAGACATAGGACAGAGAAGGCTTGTCCAGAACCAGAAGACCTGGAAGAGGACACCTTGGACACAGTGGTGGATGGCAAAACAATGAGGGAGATAATATCAACCTTGCCATTCCACTCCAATTCAACAGGAACCTCAAACCAGAGGACTGGAAGGATATGGATCAAGTTCTCCAGCTCCACCAACTCCTCAAAGACTTATGTCAATGGAGCATGGACAACAAGAGGTTCAACCTGGAAAGTCACTGGGCAGAACTTGGAGCAAGCTTCCAGAAGATCTGTCTCAAAGAGATAGACTTCAAAGACCTGATGGTAATCACCAAAGGTTAGAATCCTACCAGTCAGTTCAGACTCCTGGAGGCAAGGGCACAGAGGATAAGGGAGAATCAAGCCACCATCCAAGCTATAGAAGAACAGTTAACCCAGACAGGGCCTACTCAGATTCCTTCAGGCTCACAAGGAGCAGGCCAAATCAGCTCTCCAGTGGCTTCACACCATTCAGAAACCAGCAGATAAGTGGCCAAGAGTCACCATTCTTCACGATTCCAGGAAGTTTCCAGGAGAAGACAAGGAAACAATGGCAAGAACAAACCCTCCTTCAACCAGAGGAGGAAAGAGTCAGACCCTATGATCCAGAAGCTGTTATATTTGGTGAAAAAAGTACACAAGAACCAGAAGTAGTTGTAAACCACTCTGGAGTAAGTAGTCCTAGTAATAGAAACATTACCCCCACTCAGACTGAAAATAACATTGTCACATCTGAGAGTAACATCAACAGTGATACACTGTGGTTACAAATGTCCCAATATGCTGAACAATCTGCAAAGCAGTTTTCATAAATTGAAGCTGGCCAAGAGAGGATGAGAAAAACTCAAGCCTCCTTGGAACAGATAGTTAAGAATCTTCAAGAAGGATATGCTCAACTGATCAAAGCCTCTGAAGAAACCAACAAAAGTGTGAATACAGTCTTCCAAGAACAACACCACAGCAAAAGGGACAGCGATTGTGTGAGCCTTAGAGGTAATTTCATGTACCCAAAAGACCACAAATACAAAAAATTAGTATATAAATATAAATAAAATAAATTTATTTATATTATTAAAATAAAAATCAAAATATAAATATAAAATTATATTAAAAAATAAAAAATTAATTATAATTTAAAAATAAAAAAATACATTAAATTTTGTAAATATAAAATTACATTTATACTTGAAAAATTTAAGTAAAAATGAAATTTTAACAAAATTGTGAAAAAATAAATAAATTTGGAAAAAAGTTAAATAAAATTTATTATAACTTTTTATCCAATAAATAAACATATAAATTTTATTTCACCATTGGATTCCTCATAAAAAATCAGGTGGGGTCACCTCTGAGTGAAATTTTTGTAACTCAACTCTAAATAAGCTTAAATTAAGTTTTTAGTATTTTCAATACAAAAGTTGAAAATCCTCAAAACCTTAATTTAATTCACACCACATGTGGTGTTAACCATCAATTTTTGTGTTAAAATTGAGGTGTTGTGTTTAGTTTAGAAGTTATGAGGAATTAAAGTATTTTCAATTGAATTCAATTGAAATGTCAAAATGTGCGCGTGTATTACATAAGTGAACTTTGATTTACATATGAGGTGTCAATTATTACTGTATTGTACTGTACAATTGAATTGAATTACATGTGTAAATTATAAGTATAATACATGATGAGGAATTAAAGGAAAAATAAATTGGAAAGATTAAATTTGGGGGGGAAAAGGAACTCCAGCTCTAAGGGGGAGCTAGACCCCCAAAATCCTTGCTGACAGGCGTGGGATGTCAAAATTCACGCAAAAGTTCATCACTTTTGGCCTGGAATTGAGTTACAGGGTCTGTGGACTCAATTGATGATGAGGTTTTGATACCAACTGGGGTAGTTTTAGCTGTTGCCAAGAAGGTAAAACTACCCTTAAGATAAAACAATCATAATAAAAACAGTTTTAACTGGTTTCTACGCCTCTGACACACATTCTGACGTGTTTTGAAGGCTCTAGGCCTGGTATTGCTATAGTAATGGCTGATTTAAGGGTCTAAAATGGCTAAAAATGGCTAAAAATGGCTTAAACCAGCCCTTTTTGGTCTAAACCAGGGTTCAATGATGCCATAATTGGCTTTTCTGTTGTCAGACTGTTTTTCACGACTGACAAGAGTAAATTTTACTTTTGGAGTAAGAGAATTGATGGCTATAAAAGAATGTCTTCTTTGCCCCACTTTTCTCTTCATGTTAGAATCTTTTTCCTTTTATTAATTAGTTTAAAACTGTTAAACCAATCAATAAAAGATTCCAACCACCCTTTTTAAATCATTTTGAACCTTTTAACCACGTGAAAAAATCATTATAATCATTGTTTGTAACTCTTATAATCATTTTACCCCTGAACCACCCCAAAAGTGAATTAAAGCATCTTTCATCACTGTTAACTTTGTCACTTTGTTTCCAAATTCACTCTGGTCACTTTTGGGCGTGTTTTCTCTTTAATATTCTTTTTAAAGACTTTGTTCTTTAATTAATTGCTTGCAGTTCTTTGCTCAATTAATTCCAATTGAAATTGCTCTTGAAGAAATTTCTTTTGTAGCCTTAAAATATCTCTTGTAGAGTATTTTTTGGATAAATTTTTATTGTTGGTAAAACAATAAATTTTTATAATATTATTGTTTTATACTAATAAAGTTATAAACAATAAAATTGGCGTGTTTTCTCTTAAAAATAATATTTCATACTACTTTTAACTGAATTTTACCTTATACAAATTTTGAGGACAGGAAAAGTACTTGATTTTTAATCAAAGTTTCATATCCACACCTTACAGATTGTCTGGACCAAGAAATAAACAAATTGTTTAATGTCTACCATAACTTGAAGCCCCAACCACAAGGCCAAGGTATGGAGAATCCATATTAATCAGATGACATCAAACCAGATGCCATGTTGATGAATAAGGCAAGATCTCCATCACAATACCAGGATGGAGATGGAATGTCTTATTCAGAGAAGGAAGACTTGAAACAGCTTCCTGAGTCCTCAAGCTGGCCCAAATTCTCTGGATCAGGAGAATATGATCATATGGAGCTCATAGATTATATTGATGGACTCTTCATTGATGTACCAAGCATACCAGACTACTGGATCACTGCTAGATTGGATACTGAATTTAAAGGTCATGCCAGTATATGGTACACAGAATTGAAAGAAAACCATGGCAGAAGAAACTGGCCATGGTGGAAGAGTCAAATCATCCAAAAGTACAGTAATGGAACTTGGATATGGCAAAAGACCATGTCATTTGAAAATGACAAATACTCTGTGGACAAAGATCCATATGAGTGGTGTCTTAGACAGTCTAAAAGACTTCAAGCCATTGATCCTCAGATTAACATCCAAATGAGGAATCACAAACTTCTGACACAATTGCCAGGAGAACTAGAGCATGCAGTGAAATGCAGATGCAACCAAAATTGAACTCTAGATGACATTGCCAACACCTTACAAGACATAAGGAAGAGGACTAATATAGGGAAATTCACCCCATATAAGAGCAGTAGTTTCAAAGAGAAACAACCTTTCAGGGTAGAGTTTAAAAACAAACCCAAAGAAAGAGTGGCATAAGTGGCAAAGAAGAGGAATTGTTGTCACAATTGTGGTTCAACAGACCACTATGCCAACAACTGTCCAAAGGCAAAGAAAAAAGTCTATGCCATAGAGAAAGTTCTTGAGGAAGAATCTCCAACAGAGGATTCCAAATCAGACTCCATGGGTGATGCCACCAGAGACCCATCTGACGATGATCAAGACCCAAGAGAGGAATTTCTAGTGGAATACCAAGAGGAAACCGCACTAGAAATTCAGGACATACAGTTGGAAGCAGGCATGCCACAGGACACTGCTAATAAAAACTTGTGCAAACACACACAAGATGCACAAACATTCCTGGCTACACCAACCAAAGGAATGGCATATATACATGGGACAGCCAAAAAAATGACTGTTTGCATTGACAATTCTCAGCATCCACTGATCATTGATAGTGGGGCACACTGCTCCATAGTGGCCAGAAACTATCTGGATACCCACTTCCCAAACTGGGGAAAACAACTCCTGCCCACTAAGGCAAAGAACTTTAAAAGTGCATCAGGGAAGATGACTTCCATTGGGACAATTATCAAAGAGATAATTATACCCCACAGGAAGGGTAATATCAGACTCAACCCAGAGTTTGTAGTGCTTAATGATGCCCACATCCAAGGGTTTTTACTGGGAACAGATTACCAGAGGATGTATGGCATAGACATTTACAACAGTAAAAATAGGCACATCACCATTGGTACTAACAAGGAAAAGAAATTTTCACTTGATATATACCAGATAACTTCATAGGACGCACTAGAAGAACTTCTGAAGGAATTCAGAGAGGGAATGTTTAGCACTACCCTCACCAGTAAACAAAAACTAAGTTTACTGAAGATGCTGAGAATGAACAGACCAGCATTTGCCATTGGTGAAGAACCATTGGGCAAGATCAAAGGCCATGATATAGAACTATATCTGGATGTGGAAAGGCCTTATCCACCCATGCTTAGGAGACCTCCTTATCCAGAAACCTTGGAAACCAGGAAAGAAATTGAAAAAAAAATATCAATGAACTCCTGGATATGGATGTCATCAGTAAGATTGGACATAATGAAATAGTGAAAATCACCACCCCTGTCCTGATCACCTGCCCTGATGGCAAGTCTAGACTGTGTGGAGATTTCAGAGCTGTGAATAACTACACAAAAGCAGATAGGTACCCTATACCCAGGATACCTCAGGCCTTGGATAAACTGGCTAATGCCAAATACATAACCAAAATGGATTGTATGAAAGGTTTTTACCAAAATGGAGTTAAACCAAACTCCATGAATTTACTCAGAATAATATGCCATATGGGCATATATGAGTACACCAGAATGCCATTTGGCATCAAGAACGCACCAGCACACTTCCAAAGGTTGATGGACACAATATTTCAAGATGAAAACTGGAAGGCTGGATGGTAGTATATATTGATGATATCATTATATACTCAGAGACATGGAGGACCATGTGCAATACATAGACAGAGTACAAAGTAAATGCACACCCATAAATCTCAAAATTTCACTTAAAAAATGCAATTTGGGCCAACAAGAGTTACTGGCTCTAGGACATAAAGTCTCAGGTCTTAGTATGGCAATTCACCAGAGCAAAGTAGCAGCAGTACCGCAAAAGCCAGTACCAAAAATCATCAAAGAGATGCAATCCTTTCTTGGGTTTGCTAGCTACCATAGAAACCACATCAAAAACTTTGCACACAAAACTAGTAGTTTATACAAGTTATGTTCAAAAGATGTAGTTTGTGAAATAACCAAGGAAAGGAGGGATGCATATGAGAGGATCAAATATGAACTCACTAATGCACCTGTGCTCATCTTTCCTGACTTTGATCTACCATTCAAGTTATATATAGATTCAGCATGCAGTAAAGGCCTAGGAGAAGCCCTTCACCAAAGACAAATTGTGGATGGTGAACCAAGAGAAGGAGTGATTTGCTACATCTCAAGGCAGCTGAACGATTCAGAAGCCAGGTATGGGGCCACCCAGACTTAGTGTCTATGTCTAGTCTGGGCTCTAGAAAAACTTCATTATTATCTGGAGGGTGCAGTCTTTGAAGTCTACACAGACTGCACAGCCTTGAAGTCTTTACTAAACATGAAGACTACAAATAGACACATGTTGAGATGGCAAATAGCCATCCAGGAGTGTAGAGGGAACATTACCATCATATACAAAGAACGTAAAAGTCATACCAATGCAGATGACCTTAGCAGATGGCCACTGGATAATGTCAAGAGCAATCCAGCTTATGACCCTGAAGTTGCAGCCAAAATCCCTATCCATTTCATGGAAATAGATAGGAGGAAGAACTTCAGATTTTCTGAATGGGCACCAGAGAGTGGTACCCCTTACAGTAGAAACACTGATTCAGAAGAGACAGAAACTCCCATATTAGGAATAAGTTCCTCTGAACTGCACAATGAATTTTTTAGTGCAGTACTGAAGTCTTACGCCAAACACAAACAGTGTGGCATACTACTACAAATCCTTCAATAAAGATACAGCAGTCCAAAACTGGAAGCCCAACTCGAAGAACCCTGGTTGAGGGCCTATAAGGATAACAGGTTTTTCCTTATAGAGGGCCTGCTCTACCACAGAGAAAAGCACACAAGTGCACTCACAGTGGTAGACAGAGACCACATCTCATTGATCCTGAAGGAATTCCATGACTGCCCCTATATGGGACACATGAGTGAAGACAGGACCAAAGAGAGGGTAGCAAGCACAGCTTGGTGGCCCAAGTGGGAGCAGGAGTTGAGTGAATACATCAACAGCTGGGAAAGATGCCAAAGGGCAAACAGGAGACATGGGAAGAAGTATGGGTTACTTCAGCACATAGAGGAACCCAAGCACCCATGAGAAACCATCAACATAGACTGGGTCACAGGACTTGTCCCAGGGGGCAAAGAAAACTACAATGCCTTCCTAATCATAGTTGATAGATTCAGCAAGAGCATGAGGTGTCTACCATGCCACAAGGAGGGCACAGCCATGGATACTGCCCTGTTATTTTGGAATAACATCATATCTACCTGTGGAGTCCCTAAAATCATCATTAGTGATAGGGACCCAAAATTCACATCTGAATTTTGTACCAACTTGTATGACATGCTTGGCACCAAGCTGGCTTTTTCCACATCTTACCATCTCCAAACAGATGGCCTAGCTGAGAGGATGATCCAGACTATGGAAGACATCATTAGAAGGTTCTGTGCCTATGGCATGGAATGCAAGGACCATGAAGGATACAACCTTGACTGGGTTACCCTTCTACCAGATGTCCAGCTGGCTTATAATACAAGTCAGCACTCTACAACAGGAAAAACACCTGCAGTGGTAGAGAAAGGGTGGAATCCCCTGTTGCCTGTGGATCACCCAAGGAAGAATCTTCTAACCATCCACCCCACAGCCAAAGACTTCCATGATATGTGGAAGAGGGCTTGTTACACAGCTGCCAAATGCATAGCTGAGGCAAAAGAATACAATAAGCAGAGGTGGGACAAGACAAACATGGAACCTGACTTTAAGGAAGGGGACCAGGGCTAGTGCTTACACTGAGCTTTAATAATTCCAAAGGACCCAAGAAGATGAGGGACTCATTTGTAGGGCCTTTTACTATCATTAGGTTGATAGGAAAGAATGCAGTGGAAGTCAAACTTACAGAGGAATTTTCCAGGAAGCACCCAGTCTTCCCAGTAAGCTTGGTCAAACCATACTTCCAGACAGAGGAGGATAAATTCCCCTCCAGGAAGAAGAACACCACACCACCTGATATAGTGGAACTGCAGGATTCCCCAGGACCTTTGAGTGAAATCATCAGGGCCAAAAAGATCAGAACTAATGGAAAGGATCAAAGACAATACTTAGTCAGATTCAAACACCAAACAACTGATAAAGACAAATGGTTGGCAAAAGATGCCATACCAGATGGGAACCTTCATCTAAGAAGATTCACGGCCTCTAGGAGGACTGAACAGTCTAATCAATGATGAGCCTTTTTTAGAGGGAGGGTATGTCAGCCTGTGACTCAAAACCAGAGCACAAGCATGACAGCCAAAATACCATAAACCAATGGTATAGCCAAGATACCACCAAAACATGGAGCTGAGCCAAATCAGCTCAAAAGGTATCAAACGAAAGAGGAAACTCACCTCTTTCTGAAAATATAAGTCCCATCACCATAGGACAAGAAATAACAAAGTTATTCCTGCTAAACGTTATTGCTGAGCATAAACCTTAATTTTCACCTCTCATCTAAAATCTAGAAGGAGAGGCTAAACCCCATCAAATGGGTATTCAAAATGAAGCTCTAAGCCAGGGCTATCCAATGGTACCAGCCAAACTGAGCTATCACCAATATTACTGGAGTTATGGTCAATTTCAGGCCAAATAAGGGTGAACAAAACATTCACCTCTCATCTAACTTCTACATTTTTAGTGTGGGATACTTGAAGTGGGGTCTTTTTGGAAATAGACCAATAAGGGCTATCTGATGGGGCCATCCACTTCTTCATATCTCAACTTTAACAGAAGTTATGAGGCAAACAAGCTCAATACAGCTTTTTGCCCAAACCACGCCTATGTGCAAAATACCTTGTAAATGGGATAACTTTGTCATACCTAATGATAACCATACCAAATTGGGTATCATTGTGTAGATCCCATACAGGGCTATCCCATGAACCAATTTTGAGCATGATATCTCAAAAACTGACAGAGGTATGGCCATTTGAAAGCTATAATCCCACAATATGACCAATACAGCTGTATTATGACAGGATACAGTTGTACTCTGATTATGAGGTTTCAAACAGACAAAGAAGCATGTTGATACTTCAATACCTCATAAGTCAGTCAATACTGGGATCCCATAACATTTCTGTACAGCATTCTATGTGTCATACACATCAGAATCAGGCTGTGAGGTCCCCAGATGAAAATATTCACCCTGTATTGGTGAAAACTGCCCAGATGTGGTTTCAAAGCCACATCTGGGCCCAATACAGGCTGTACAGGCTGTACAGGCTGTTTTTAAACCACAAGCCAGTCCTAGAGAGTGAAAAATCTTCACTTCCTCTACGTGGAAAGGTCTAGCACCCTTTCCACCCCATTTCAGGATAAAAAGGAGGCTTTTTCAGAGCCAGAATTGTCTCTTCATCCTGCTCTTGAATACCCTATGTAGTAAACTGTCAAAAACAGTTTTACTCTTGGGTAATAACCAGGTATACTCTTAATTTAAAGTATTGTAGTCTTTATTATTGTAACCCAACAGGTAAAGCTGCACCCAGGGCTTTCAACAGTGCTCACCACCACTATATTCCTTATAGTAAAGCCCTCTTATTTTTAAATTGAACCATATTCAACTCTTATAAAAATCTTTTGAATCTTTATTTACCGTGTCACAATCATAGTTAAGAGTTGTAAATACTTTTTAATACTCTCATCATAGACTCAGCCTGACACCTATACAATATTAAGAAAAAAGAACTTGCATAAATAGGGTCTTTCAACAAAGTTATTCCTAAAAATCTATCTATAAAGCTCCTGCTAATATTTCCAAATGATCATTATGTCAATAAGCTCATAAAATATAAAGTAATGATAAATTTTGAAAAATCAGCTATTTACAAATTGGAGGTAAAAATATCATACACACATCTCCCTTGAGTTCTTTTAGAAAATAATTTGACAACATTTAGTTTTTTATTTCTCATTCATCCTTCCCAGAAGGGTTGAAGTATTTATTAAATTCAAATCTTAAAAAGGTAGGCCACATGAATATTTTCAACTCCATGGGTAATTGAGCTTTTAGTGGTACAAATATTACTTCAGATCCATGCCCAATCAGAATCAAAAAAAGGTCTGTTTCATGTCCCAAGTATTGAATTTTCATTATCAAGAATTTCTCAAGGAATTTACCCATTCAAACTTATTTTTTGATGGAAATTTATGAACAGCATCTTTGAAGAAAGTTTCAAACCGATATTTAACTTTCTTTTTAAACAAATGGATTTATTATTTAAAATAATGATGAATAATTTGGTTTTATCAATGAAAATATGATAAAAAGTTTAAGATATATCCTTTTTAAAATCAAGAAAAATTGTGCTGAAACTTCACAAAGAAAAAAATATTATCAATCTAATTTTTGACAATATTTGGACAGGCTTACTGGTAACTGCAGTTTTTTTATATGTTTTGAGATAATCCTATTCTATATTGGCAGATATCTAACAGATATTAAGTGAAATCACCACTTATAAATTCAAAAATGCAAATTCTTTTAATTTCTTATTAGTTTGATCAGCATTCTAATGAGCTCAAAATCTCTAACTGGTCTTTCCAACATTATTTTTAAAAGTTTTTTAACTTTATTGTTTAAATATAACAAAGAAACAAAAAACCACAAAAAATATTCCAAAAAGATAGTTTTAGCAAATATTTTGAATAAAATGACAGAATTACCCCAAGAAAAGAACGATAAACAATTAGAAAATGTGTAGGTAGTTTGTTATGATTATTGAAACAAAGCTTTGTTTTAATAGTTTTTGAATACAACAAATGGAAAAAATTGTTTTTCTTTCAGGTTAAATCAATTTCGTCCATTTTTTAACTTTTTCTGAGCGTTTTTATCAATTTTTTATAGCTATGTGTTATTTTGATTATTTTATCACTTTTTGTTTATTTTTTGTTTTTTCTCATTTTTTCATTTTTCTTGAGTTCCATTGCAATATTTTTAATTTGCTTTCATTTTGTTTTTTTCTTTTCAATTAAACTCACAGTAGCAGGCTTTGAAATACCTGTTACTGTAATGTTTTTTACAAATATCAATATTGTTATAGTAAAGGGCCTGTAAAAGCTTCTACTGTAAAATTTTCAACCATCATTGGCAAATCTACAGTAGGAGCCATTACAGGCCCTGTACTGTAATTGCCTTTGGAAATTTGGAGCTCTTCAACTTTCAAAGCCTGTAATGTATAAAGCCCACCAGTTCTCTTGTGAATTAAGAAATAATAATCTCAAACAAGCAATAGTAAGGTTTGATCTCTTCGAAAAGAGGAATTTTTGTTTTTATAATTGAAATCAATCCAATTTTTGAGAATACAAACAAATAAGAAAATGAAAAAGTCAAAAAAGTTAAGTTCCAGAGATTAAAATCAATAAAGAAGAAAAAATATACACATTTTTTCTATTTTTTTCTAAAATAGTTTTATTAAAAGGGCTTTCAATGCCTTCATATTTTGCTTCTGAGGTTCCAGAAGCTTAGCCATTTTCAAAAGAAATATATCAAAAAATTCAGGTTTTTTTAGAAGAGGAGTCAGTTGAAAACACTTTATATTAACATTTGAAAGCCATGTTTTGAGATGGAGATAAAAATTGAAATCTTGCTAAAGTAATAATAGGTGATAAATCAATCAAGATAGAGCATTTTTTTATTTTTTAAAGTGGCTTTTACTTCTTCTGGCCTTAAAAGAATGGAGTTACTTATATCTAAAATATATTTTGAGATTCAATTTTTGTCAGGGTGAGTCTATGATAAAGGTGTATATAAGTATTTACAAGCTTTAACTATGACTGTGACACGGTAAAAATATTTTTAAAAGATAATAAAGTTGATAATAAGTGATTTAATTTAAGATATTAAGGGCTTTACTATAGGGATATAGTGGTGGTGAGCGCTGTTGAAAGCCCTGGGTGCAACTTTTACCCCTTGGATTACAATAATAAAAGCTACAATACTTAAATTTAAAGTATACCTGATTATTTTCAAAGAGTATAACTGTTTTGGACAGTTGTACTACATAGCAATTCAAGAGCAGGATGGGGAGACAATTCTGGCTGTGAAAAGCCTCCTTTTTATCCTGAAATGGGGTGGAAAGGGTGCTAGACCTTTCCACGTAGAGGAAGTGAAGATTTTTTCACTTTCTGGTACTGGCTTGTGGTTTGCAAACAGCCTGTATAGCCTGTATTGGGCTCAGATGCGGTTCTGAAACCACCTCTGGGCGGTTTTCACCAATACAGGGTGAAAATTTTCATCTGGGGACCTTGCAGCCTGATTCTGACGTGTATGATGCGTAGAATGCTGTACAGAAACTGGATGGGACCCCAGTATTGACTGACATATGAGGTATTGAAGTTAAAACATGCTTTTTCATCTATTTTACACCTCATATTAATGTTTATGGGATATTATCCCATGGTAAGGCTGTATATGACAGCAGGTGGGATTTTAACCTTAAAACAGCCATAACTTTGTCAATTCTTGAGATATCAACCTCAAAATTGGTTCAGTGTGTAGCCCTGTATGCGCTCTAAGCAATGGTACCTCATTTGATATGGGTATCATTAAATATGGCAAAGTTATCCCATGTACAAGACTTTTGTACATTGGCGTGTTTTAGGCAAAAAGCTGTATTGAGCTTGTTTGCCAGATACCTTCTGCAGTAATTGAGATATAAAGAAGTGGATGACACCATCAGATAGCCCTGGCTGTGCTCTTTCCAAAGAGACCCCACTTCAGGTATCCCACACTAAAACTGTAGAAGTTAGATGAGAGGTGAATGTTTTGTTCACCCTTATTTGGACTGAAATTGACCACAACTCCAGTAATATTGGTGCTAGCTCAGTTTGGCTGGTACCATTGGATAGCCCTGGCTTAGAGCTTCATTTTGAATACCCATTTGATGGGTTTAAGCCTCTCTTTCTAGATTTTAGATGAGAGGTGAAAATTAAGGTTTATGCTCAGCAATAACTTTGATCAGGAATAACTTTGTTATTTCTTGTCCTATGGTGATGGTGTGGTATTCCATACCATTTTTTTTCACCAGGCTCAAGCTCATAGTACCCTATAACAGCAAGAAATCCAGCCTACAGGCAGACTTACACTCAAATTTTACACCAAAAGGTCAATTTTACAGCAAGAAGCTGGATTTAACTCATAAAACCATGGCACAGGCACCAAAGGGAAGTGTATGTGTTTAAAGAAATTATTCAATTTCATTATGCATATCCAAAAAAAATCAAGTTACATATAGCAAACTAGTTACAGCAAATAAGGTACCACCCTTTAAATTAAACACCCCACCCAGCTTTACACCCCCTTACAGCCACAGGACTCATGCAGCAAGAAAATGACACATGCATTAGTTATACAGCCAACTTGCATTCAAAGTCACATGATGCAAAGCTCAGCTCCATGGAATTCCTGCAATTCATTTACAACACAGCCCCAGGAGTACCTTATCTTATATCCACAGTAACCCCACTTAAAACCTTAAAACATATTTATTTACACCACTCATCACCTCATGCAAACCAAAGCAAGTTACAACAGGTTGTATGCAGTACACAATTTTAATTAAATATCAACCACATGACTATGCACAGCATGTGCCAAACTCAAAAATCACATCATCTCATACATACCAGGAAATTCACCAGTGCAAGAAATTATCACCTGACTTCATTCTAAAGTTCAAAAAGAAGAAAAACAACCATGACACCTGCATAAATTACACAGCCACTTCTACCAAACCTAAAATAGGACATATGCAAAGGAATTACAAGGTCATCATGTGATACTGTATCTACCAACAGAATATCATGTGACAGAAAAGAGGCTGTGCACAAGAAAAATCCTCAGCCAAAATGAAATCACCTCATGCATGCAAGGAAAATCCAAGAATATCACATCATAATTAGTCCACCAAAAGACAATCATGTGATAAATGGAGGCTGTGCAGAGAGAAAATTATCACCAAACCTTAAATCACCTGACCCATGCAAGAAAGGTCCTCACCAAAAACAGAGTCACATGATGAAATCAAGAGGAATTAAAGTGGAAAAAGACAACTCCCATGGAGGGCCCTCTGGGCTCCCAAAAGGTATAAATAGAGGGGCTCTCTCCCCCAAATTTCAAAATCCCCCCGATGCACAATATATCCTCTGCACATTACAAGCACAGGAATAAGTCATCCCTCACCTGGGAGGTACTCCAGTATATTATAGTAAATTTACTTGCCCAGTAGCTAAGCTCAGTGGAAGTATAGTGTTGAAGATTACCCAGTAGCTAAGCTCAGTGGAATCTTATTATTATTAAAATAAAAAAATAAAAATTACCCAGTACCCAAGATTAGGGTTACTACTCTATTAAGATATTTTATCCAGTAAAATTAAACAATTTATCAAGATTTAAAATTAACTTACCCCTTTAAAAGTCCAATATCAAAGAACCTTACCACTTAAATTTAACAAATAAAATTTTATCTTATTATTAAACACTCTTAAAAAAAAATAACAAACCTTTCAAAAAATTATTTTACTCTATTATAACTATACCTTAACAAAATTACCTTTATCAACACCAATCAAATTTTCCAGAAAACCTTAAATAACCCATCCTACCAAGGAATTATAACCAAGAAGAAACAACTCACCTCAATTTCACCAAAAACTATTAAAATTAAAACAGACAAGTATTTCATTAACTTTAAAAATTAACCAAATTACTGACATTATTTTTCATATTATTTATTGAATAGGTCTGATCTGAGACTGCTGAATTTTGTCTTCTGCAGTTGTAAAGCCACTTACTAATTTTATTTTGGTTTGTGAGCTCCAAGGAAGATTTTGTTCAGTATTTTAGGAGGGGCAGGCAATACACCCTTGCCACCCTTGGTTACAGGAGTTATTAGCAATTCAAAACTAGTTACCTGTGATTTCCCCCTCCAGGTACTGCCTCATTTTAATCCCACACAAGAGGAGTTCCCACATCTGGTGTCCCAACAGTGGCTAGATAACCTCAACTTCAATAAAAATTAAATTGAAATAAAAAAAACTTAACTACTCCAGAATATCTTTTACAACAAAAACTGGAGTCAAATAATCAAAACCAGCAAAAACCATCATCTCAAGAATCTGAATCATCAACTCACTCTGACCATTACTATTATCCACCAAAGCAAGAAACAGAACTAGGGGAGTAATCAAATAAATATTCCAATTTCCCTATTGCAACACCAAGAACCAATAAAAGGGACTTGAAGGTTGTGGAGAAATTTTTCCTTGATCTCCTTGAAAGGAATAAAATAAATAACTCAACAACAAAATCAAAGGAAGAAATAAATAAATCAAAAATGGATAAACCTTCATCATCAAAGTTACCTGGTAGTATTGAAGAAATCCAGGAAGAAAACCTTAATGAAGATACTGTTGAAGGACAGGAAGAAATGTCTTCAACAGAGAGACTTCAGCAGAAGATGATAGAAATGCAGGCAGAATTACTAGCACTAATCAAAAAAGAAGGAAAAAATAAATCATCAAGTTATACTCCACAAAATAGTCCACTTGAAGAGCAAACCACCCTTCCAAGATCATTCAGGCAGCATGGATCACCTTCACCTTATCCTAGACCCATGGCCACATCAACACCTTATACAGAACAAAGACCAAGTACCTTACCAAGAAGAGTCAACATTTCTTCCCAAATACCAACCCCATTACATCAAGAAATTCCAAGAAATACTACTCCAATAGTGAAAATCAGAGCCAAAGACTATAACTTGTGGTTTGATGGAAAGGATGTTGAAAGATTCATCAAGAAAGTTGAAAATATTGCAGAAATTGAAGGAGCAAGTGGAAGAGACATTGCAAGACAAATAGCATTTTGGACAAAAGATGAAGAAATCAGTTATCATATTGAAGGAATGCCAGGATATGAGACAGCTGATTGGGATCAATTGAAAGTGGATATGAAAAGAAGATGGGGAACAGTCTCACCTGAAAGAAGATACAGATTATCCTCAATCACTGATTTATTCACAAAAACTCAACAAGAAGGTGGAATAAGAAACATGACTCAATACAGAAAATTCATTGGGGAATATGAAGCAATCATCACTTACCTCAAAAGATACCAATATATCTAAGGTGATATCAATCATAACCAGGAAATATTGGCCAGCCTTTCCACTAGTGTTCAAGAATCAATTTACAAAGAAATGATTAAAGACAGAGCTATGGTTCAAGCCTTGGATGGAGGTTACATCATTCCAAGATTGGATATTTTGAAATTATACATTGAACAAGACTTGGAGGCCAAGGTACTTATTCAACAAAAAGAATTTTCTAAACCAAAACCTCCAGAAAAGAAAACAAGATTTGAGGATGAAAGCTGGGATGAAGTTTTAAAACAAGTAAAAGAACTCACCCAAAAGATCAAAAATCCTCCACAACCAGAACCTCAGCCAAGAAATGAGGGAAAAGAATCAGTTAAAGAAGTTTTAAATCAACTCAAAACCCTTTCAGAAGCAGTGAATCCATCAAGAAGGAATTGGAACAACAATCAAGAGCAAAGATTACCTCAAAATAATCAGCCATATAGGCCAAGGAATCCTTTACCACCATTTTCATCCAGTTATCAACCTTACATACCAGCTCAAATGGCCCCAAGACCACCAATGAAGTGTGCTTACTGTAAGGAAGAAGGCCATACAGCAACTAGATGCACTCACCTTGCTGAAGACTTGGACAGAAGAATTGTCAGAACCCAAGGAGCATCTTACCTCTTCCCCAATTATCAGAGAGTACCTATGGAAGGAAATGAAAGTGCCAAAAACATAGTCAGAGCTTTTGCAAAGGAACAAGCAGAACTCAACAAGAAATTTATGGAGAAACCTGTGGTAAAACAAAAGCAAGAAGAAGAGGTTAAGCCCACTGAAAAGAAATCAGAGGATAAATCAACCTCAATTGCACATGTTGAAGATTGGTCAAACCGGAAACCACCTGCCATTTCCTCAGCCAATGACCCTTTTGAATCACACATTGGATTAAGACAGACAAAACAAAGGTTGGAAAGACAATCCCAAAATCAAGAGCCAAAGAAGAAAGCAGAAATTCCAGGAACTTACATTGAAGAAGAAAAAGAGGAAGAAAGAGTAATAATTCCCACCAAATTCCAAAATTCAAATATTCCAAAACCAGACCAACCTGAGGAGGAAATTGAAAATATTGCCAATAAGGATGAAGAAGAAGAAATTCCCAAAGAAGAAAAGAAGCTCAGAAAACCTCAAAAGAAACAAGTTGAAACAAAATTGGAAATTGATAGAATTATCAAGAAAATTATGCAACAAAAGATCAACCTCACCATTGAAGAAATCTTGAGGATGTCACCCAATTTTGTCCATAAATTACAAGAATTATCAGAAAAAGACAAGGAAAAGATTAAGTCACTCAACTCAATGGATCTTCAGAAAAGACTATTAACATTTGGATTCAAAGAAATACCAAAGCCCAAGATTCATTATGCTTGTCCTTTGGGATTTATGGAAATCTTCATTGGAAAGGAAGAATATCCTATCAGAGCATTAGTGGACACTGGGGCAGAACTCAACATTATACCAGAAGAAATAGCAATCAAAGCCTCACTCACAACAAGAAATCTTAACATGAACCTCAGAGGTATTGGAGGACATACCACTTCATTGGTTGCACTATCAGAATTTACTCCAATCATTTTGGCTTCAGGTGAAGAAACTCAAATCCACTTTTTTATTGCAAAAGGATCTGTCCATACAGTACTTGGAAGACCTTTCTTGGCAGACAACAATATCAGACTAGAATTCTCCCATAAACAAGGTGAAATACTAAGCTATCAAGAACCTGATGGAAGAAGATTATGCATGCCAATATGCAAACCCCAAGCACTTGGATGGCAAACTGGACCACCTAGAGGAATGGATTTATGCAATATGGCAACATTGGTCAGAAATAACCCAGGAAAGAAGCATCAAAATTCAAAAAGAGACAATACCATAATCAATTTGACCCAGAAGACCCAAGAGTTATCCATATCTCCAAAAAGTGATGAATTTGGTCTAGATTTACAAAATAACCAATGGCCAAACAACCCAAAAGACAACTTGAAGACTCAACCTCTGAAGATGAATTACCCAATATAAGTTACAAGCCAATTAACAATAAGGAAGAAACATTCCAAATTTTGGTGGATGGAAATGAGAAAATATATGGAAACCCTTTCAAACCTAAACCCAAAAAGAAGAAAGTCAGATTTAGTGAACATCATGAGCTCTCAGATGAAGAAATTATAAATGAAATTGAAGAAGACCTCAAAATTATTGAAGAAAGAGACAAAAAGTTAAAAGACACATACCATATAAACTTCTTGGACAGACCATTGAACAACCAAGAAGAACCTTATGAATGGCAACTGGAAAACCCTGAATTCATCCAGCAACCTCCCAATGAAGAGGATGAAACAGAATCCATCTTAGAAAATGAATACAATTACATTTACCTGCCATATATCACCTTCGAAGACATTTATGGGAATGAAGCTCAAGAAATTTTATGTGAAGATAAATACTTATGTCACCTTCCAGGGGCAAACTTAAACAATGTTCAATTCTTAGATTTATTGACTGAAGAGGGAATTAAAGGTAACCTTGAAAACAAATTTTGGGATGAAATATTTGAAATGGCCACACTACCAAGAAGAGGACTTTACTTCAATCAAATTTGGGCCCAGTGGTACCTTGGTTTGAATGGATCAACATACCAAACTGGAAGACTGAAATGGGTTGGAGATGGATATATATTCATTGATGAAGACCTATGGTGGTCAGAATTTCCAGCAGAACCAGAAATTGAGGAAAGAAATAACTTTGTGGAAGCCCTCAAAGACCTTATTTTGGCCAGGTTACTCAACAGACACTCACCTTTCCCACTTGGGGGAGCTCAACTTTGAATAAAACCAACAAAATCAAGATTTTTTTCTCTAAAAATGTATCAGTATCATTCATCAAATGTATCAATAGTTTCTCTTTTATTTCATTTTTCTCTCATATGGCAGTGACCTCCTGCCTTAACAAAGAAGAAATTCATCAACAAAGTATTCCTTAAAAATTAAAAAAAAAAAAAAAAAACTTACATTAAAAATATATATATATCAATCACCTCCACCATGGCCAATTCACCAGCTTTTTGGATCCTATGGGGAAGAATTAATAAAAGAAGACCAAATTATCAATGAAGAACTTCATTGGTCACCAGAAGATGAAGATTTCAATGAAGAGAACCTTTGGCACTTTAAGGATACTTCATCAATATCAAGAAACCAAGAAATTGAAGAAATCAAGGAATTGCTGAACATTTTGGAGGTTTATGACAAAACCAATAATCAAATTACTCAAGAATTAATGGACCAATTAAATTTCAAACCATCAAGGCCCATCTTAAAGACACATAACAGCTCTAAAAGTCAAAAATCAAACAAAAAAAGTCAGATTTAAATTCAATTAATCACTAGGGAGTGACCTCCTGCCTTATCAAAGAGGAATATCAATTCTCATCAACTAAAATCAATAATTTCACTAACCAAGAAAAAGAAAAACAAACAACTAACCATAAGGTCACTAGGCAGTGACCTCCTGCCTTATCAAAGAGGAAAACAATTTCTTATCAACCAAAATAACCAATATCACTCACCCAAACCATAAATCATTAGGCAGTGACCTCCTGCCTTATCAAAGAGGAATATTCAAATTCTCACCCAAAAATCAACATCCAAACCCCGTTAAACCTATCCTCAAACAAGCTTGATAAATAAAATATTCTCAATTATTATTACCTTAAAACTCCAAATACTTCAAAATGGAATCATGGCCATTACTTGAAGAAAATCCCTGGTCATTGGACACACAAACCATCGGCATAGAAGAAAGAGAAGTCTGGGCCAATTACATCAATCCACAAGAATTAATTGAAAATCCTGACTGGTTCTTGAAAATAAAGCCAGAACCCTGTCCTGATATTTTCACAGTAGTCCTTCCATATATTGAGTTTGAGGACATCTTTGAAAAAGAAAAATCACCATCAGAAAATGTTATTCCTCATCCATGGAGAGAATTACCTGGATTCAACCTCACAAAGTATGAATTCTTGAATTTACTGACCTGGGATGGAGTTGAAGGCAACCTTGGAAACCCATACTGGAATGAAATATTCAACATGGATGGACACCTCAGGAAATCATTATTTTGGAGAACCTGGGAATGCCAAAATTGGTTTAACCTCCAGGATTTTCAAATTAAAAATGCAAAAATCAGTAAAATACCAGGAGGCTATATTGCAAAAAATGCCATATGGGATTGTCATTGGGAAGAAACACTTATACCAGCCATACTCAGTCTTAAAGGTGGTGCAACTAAAATGAATACAGAAGATTGGACATACTTCTGCCAAGAATACTTTTTCAAACCTCTCAAAAAAGAGAATTTGAGGGGAGGAAGACTTATTAAGCAAGAATTAGCAAAGAAAATAATTGGTCAAAGGATTTAATCAAAAATAAATTCTCACCTGCTAAGTCCCTAATTCTTTTGATTCTTCTTTTATTTTATTTTATTTTATTTTTTTATTTTTTATTTTTATTTTTATTTTTATTTTTTATTTTTTATTTTTATTTTTTTATTTTTTATTTTTTCCTCATTTTTTATTACTATGGAAGTTTTTTTTTATTCCTCGGATAAATTCTCAAATTAATTTTACTTAGCAGAATTATTATTAGGATATGCTCAAAAGATAGAAATTATCAATATAAATATCAAAAGAAATCTCAGTATTTATTCAGTTGGAGCTTATTATTAATGAATTAACCAGTTAATTCTAGCTATAAAATTATATATTAACTTATTTTATATTGATTGTGTTTTCCTTTGCTTCAAGTCCCTCTGGAGCTTACTTTAGGAATTTAATTACATTTATTTCTTTATTGGTTTTAATGTTTATTTTCTATTTTTTATTATTTTTTTACTTTTTTACATGAAAACTTTGGGATGCTAGCAGCGAGCTAGCCACAGCGAGGTCTAGTCCATCAAATAACAATGGACAAGAGCTACAATACAAGAAAAACATCAATGTATAAATACAAAATGAAATAAAAGTACAAAACAAGGATGACGAAGAAACAATATATAATATATAAACAAATACATGCCTGGGTATTAGTCTTACGCACATCAAGATAAAATAAAATAAGGAAAAGAGAATTAAACCCACCCATAGTAACTAACGAGAAGTAATGGCACGACCAGTAGAGTCACGAGGCCGAAGGAAGTAGGGATGGTGTTTTTTTTTGAAAACAGAACGAGTTCTCATGGTCTCACCAGAAGAAGAGGCAGAAGTTCCGTTTCCTAGGAAGTAATTAAATGGATCGGGCACAAAAAGTCGTGGATCGTACTTTCCCTCGATAAAGGCATAAAAAGCCATTGCAGACTCAGGAACCCCTTCCGAAAACGCTGGGGATGGATCTCATGAAAAGGAAGCCAGGGCAGGGGGTGAGGAAGGATCTCTTGTCAAGGCTAAGGCCCAATCCAACAAGGATGCATTACGAGAAGTAGGAGAAGGATCACCAAAAATCATCCTCTCTACTTCCTCGGTTGGAAAAGCATTTATGAAGTCTTCAAAGCAAGACCCATAGCAACGATTACTAGAGCTCATCCTAACGAGTAATACTAAGGAGAACTCAAAGGATCAGCAATTACATATCAAGTAATAATAAACAACTACTTACAGACCGGAGATATTTCTTAAGTAAAATATGCAACCCAGTAACTAGTTGGTGGGATTCGTCTCGGAAAGGTCCCCTCCTATCTATTTATAGTTGCGGGCTAACAATCCACAATGCTCTGGTTCCTCCTCGTACGCTGAAAAGAGAAAATAAGCCTAGTTATCTCCAGCAGCCCACATGCCAAACGGGACTACGGCATGATGAATGGCAGCTAAAATCCTAGCAGAGAGAAAACGGTGCTGGCTAAGTTTCTGCAGCTCAGCTTTTGGGAAAAAAGACGGGTTATGCAGAGCATATTCGTGACAGGATAGAACAAGACCTCGAGAGATAAACTAACACAATGGAGGGTAAGCTAGCTAAAGCTAAGAGGTCTATCGGCCAAATCAGAATGAAGGGGATTCTTCAGTGAATGGAAGTGCGGTGCTGCTGCTTGAGATGCCAATTAATAATTAACAAAAGAAGTAAAATAAAATAAACATATAAACAAAAGGGCGTTTGGGATGTCCGACTGCATCAGAAAATGAGATTAAGCTGGTTTTGTGCTACTCTTCTTAAAGGTAAGATTTCCAAAGGCCGGTCAGATCCAATTGGAATCTAGGAGTTACGATACCTTGAATTAGTAAATCAGAAAGGACAATAATAATAATAATAGAATAACTTATCTAATAAAATTAAATATAATCTTAATGACATCTCAGCCACATTGCTGGCATATCAAGGGAACACCGGGTGAAGATTGGTTGGCCCCGAAGTCTCCTCCTAGTGCAGCCTATTGAATGACTCCTATAATATGAACAAAAACCGGCTGAATTCAGCAGCCAGAAGAAACGAGAAAAAAAAAAAGGAAAAGCAAGGAATCAATTCAAACATTGATATTACTTGACAAGGTGCTCAATACATAGTAAAGTCATAGTGGAACGCCATCATACGGTAGGAACAGTGTACAGCCACCTGCCAGCTTGGAAATCTAGCAGTAAACTTGATTTAAGAGCACACCACTGGAGATAGGATTATAAGACAATTGGAGGGGTATTTGACGTAATTTTTGTACCAGCACGACAGATATTCTGGAATTAAGCTAAAGTAATTGCCGACTAAAGCCAAATCAATACAGGTGATACTGGGACCAAGAGGTAACTATGGATTTAGCTCGGGGAAAAGGAATCATTTTCTACCATTACCAACAGACCGGGTTAGGATCACACTGAAGGGCTTTTGAAAGATTTCAATGTGAATTAGTGATCACAAATTAATCTTTCAACGTTTACTGAAGTTGTCAAGGGAACTACTACCTTTTATTACCAAAATTAATAAAACCGATATTAGAGAAAATGTGGGATTCACTGAAACCACTCACCCGATGCAAATGAAGTTACTGTACTTTACAGTAACCTATTGTACAGCCAAAGCTACGTTTGAATTCTACCACCGTCGACCTACTCAAAACACCTCCCCTGACCAATTAAAACACTAACAGCTAAAAAAAAGTAGCAAAACAACATCAACACCTAGTAAAACGGTAGAAGGACTCTCTAGTAGTCAAAGGCACCAGAACCGACTTACTTGGTGTTGGAACATCCAAAAACAATAAGCTAACCTACCCGAAGCTGCTTAAAGGAGCTTAAAGGATTGATCAACCCAAATACAAACCATGCGAAAAATGTTAGAGCATAATAAAAGTGCTTTTCCCAAGAATTAGAACAAAAAGAAATAAGCTCACCCAATTCATTTCTACATTGGGAAGGGGGTGAGAGGTATGACCCATTTAGAGGTCTTTGCAAGAAAGAAACAGTCACCCGAACTGTTTTAAAGCTTCAATAGGGCGTTAAAACACCCATTGAAACTGAAACAGCCCACCCGAAGACTGTTGAGGGAGATTTAAAGGGCTGAGTCTCCATCTGCACTAACAAACTATAAGGCACAAGATTATGATAGAAAACAAACCACGCAAAGTGGTTAAAAGCACCAAAAGTGCTTTTCATAAAAAAAAAAAAAAAAAAAAGAGGAAATAATAACAAAAAAAAAAAAAAAAAAAACAATAAAAAAAGGAGTCCTGAACAAGACTTAAAACTGTTTATTTCTATTCTCTATTTTTATTATTAAAGCTGGATATTACTGAGTTTTTTTCTTTGATCAATTTTTTTTAAAAAAAATAAAAAAAAAAAAAATAACAAAAAAATAAAAAAAATGAAATAACAATAAAGAGCCCTCAGCAAGGCTTTAAACTGCTTGTTTTGCTTTTATTTTGTTTTTTTGATCAATGGCTAGAAATTTAAAACAATCAACAAATGTCCTTAGCAAGACATTAAACTGCTGAAACTCTTTTATTTAATTTGATTTTATTTTTAAATCATACTGAATTATTCAATTTTAAATTATACAGGTTTTCAATAAACAAAGTGTCCTCAGCAAGACATTAAACTGCTAAATTTTACATTTTGACAATTAAACCATACTGAAATACTTTATTTTGAATACTACAGGTCTTCAATATACAAATGAGCCCTCAGTATGGCTATAAACTGCTTCTTTTACTTTATTTCTCATGATCCTTTTATCTTTGATATTAAATTGAACTGACATATTTTACCTTTTATGTGCTACAGGGCCATAAAGGACAATGCAAGCCCTCAGTATGGCTATAAACTGCTTGTTATTTTATTGTTATTATCACTTTATATTCTTTTTTTACATGATGCTGACATATGTTATTTTGATGTGCTGCAGGGCTACAAATCACAGAAATGCCCTGAGCAAGGCATTAAACTGCTCAAATTTTATTTCTTATGTTTTTTTACTGATTTTCCCCTTAGTTTAATAATTAGAGGAAATAATGAATAAAAAAAGCCCTCAGCATGGCTTAAAACTGCTTAATTTCATTCATTATCATGATTTAATTAATTTGACTAACCATGTTTCTTTTTTTATGAAGAAACAGGGCTACAAACAAAAAAATAATAATAATATAAATAAAAGAGCCCTCAGTATGGCTATAAACTGCTTATTTTATTTTTTTTATGATTCAATTAGTTGACTAACCATGTTTTTTTTATCATAGAATGAGGGCTGGAAAAAAAAAGCCCTCAGCATGGCTTTAAACTGCTGGTTTTGCTTGTTTATTTTTAATTTAGTTTATTAAGTATTTTACAGAAAAAAATAACAAAAAATTTCCTCAGCAAGACATTAAACTGCTGGAATTTTTTCATTTTCTTATTAATATTAAATGAAGCTGACCTGTTTCTTTTTTTTTGATACTGCTACAGGGCTGTAAAAAGTGTATAAAAAATGCCCTGAGCAAGGCATTAAACTGCTCAATTTTTATCATTTATGTTTTTTTTAATTACTGATTATTTAATTCACTGAAATTTTAGTTTTTTTTAGTTCAATGAAATGAATGAAGGAAACAAGATAAAAGGGCCCTCAGCAAGGCTTTAAACTGCTTATTTCTTTTTTTTTCATCCTTAATTTATCTTGGATATAAAATGGAGCTGACACATTTAATTGTGCTACAGGTCTTCAATATACAAATGAGCCCTCAGTATGGCTATAAACTGCTTCTTTTACTTTATTTCTCATGATCTTTTTATGTTGGATATTAAATTAAACTGACATATTTAAATTTGGATATGGCAACAGGGCTAAAAATGACAATGCATAGCCCTAAGCAAGGCTTTAAACTGCTATTTCATCTTTTATGCTTTTATGTTAAATAATAACTATAGTAACATATTTGAGTTGGATTTTACAGATGAGTCCTCAATAAGACTATAAACTGTTTGAACTACTTATACAACTTGGCTTTGAAGATAAATCACATTGCATGAAACCCCAAAGGCAACAATCAGGTGCCTAGACACAAGATATGGTCCTTGGTAAGACCATAAACTGCCCACCATTAGAATTATCAACAAGAACTCAAATTTACAACACAATCAAGCATAGGTCCTTGGCAAGACCATAAACTGCCCCTTCAAGGATCAAGAAATTCCTCAGGATATCATCAAGAATATCAACAAAAAGAAATAACCAATGGTCCTTGGTAAGACCATAAACTGCCCACCATTAGAATTATCAACAAGAACTCAAATTTACAACACAAGTTATGGTCCTTGGCAAGACCATAAACTGCCCCTCCAAATAACATGAAATCAAGCCAATATCAACAAAACACAACAAAAAGAAAATCAATGGTCCTTGGCAAGACCATAAACTGCCCACCATTAGAATTATAAACAAGGACTCAAAGCTAAAACACAAACAACCAATGGTCCTTAGCAAGACCATAAACTGCCTATTTAAAGTATTCAAAAAGATTGGAAAAGGACTAAAAAAGGAGGATAAGTCCTAGGCAAGACTATAAACTACCTAAGGTTTTATTTCCTATTTTTTTCTAATTTTATTTCATTTTAAAAAAAAATAAAAAAAAAGAGAATTGGAAAGATATACTGACTTATGCTTTTTGAACATATTTTTATTTTATTTTTTATCCAAAATTCAACTATTTATTTTCACTGAGAATTAGGGGCATATCCCATTCATGATCTCAAGAATATTCTATTTTTTCTATTATAATTTTCCTACTATTACAATAAGAGCCATTAAATTGGCTCAATGTTTCCACTCAAAAATAATAATAATTAAAAAAAAAAAAACAAAACAAAACAAAACAAACAAACAAACTCTAAATCAAGACATTTTCTTTAAAAAAAAATAAAAAAAAATGATCAATTTATTTGAAATATTTCTTCAATTACAAGAGAGTGATTGGAACTTGTTTGAAAAGAAGAAGTATTTGTGCCATGAAGGCATTAATTGAACTCTGAAGGAGTTATTTATATTAAAAACTCCTAAATTGATGACATAATTTGGGGAATTTACATATTAATAACACCTCAATGTGCTATTTATTCCAAATGGAATTGAAAAAGCCCCCCAAAAAGCAAACAAGAGTTTTTTTAAATTGTACAAATTCTTATTTTTCACTGTTTATATTTTTTCAACAACTCAAATGCATTTATGGATAACAGAAATCTGAACCATAAAGGGGATGGACTTGAAATAAAGTCTGAGTCACAATGATGATTCCAAAAGGAAGAGTTGTGGCAACATAAGGGTCATAATATGATTAAAGGACTCAAATTATGATCATTCAATTATGTCATATTATTTATAAATACTCCCAAGAGCACCAATTTTTACTGATTGGCACAAATTACCACCTTCAACCAAACAGTTCCATGATCTTAATTGTGATTGAGGTTTATTTCTTTTAAATTGTGATTTTTACTCTGATATCTCATTTAATGACTATTTTATACTTACAGTAAAAAAAAAAAAAAAAACAATTTATAATTGAATCATCCTCAAAATAAAACAATGTAAATTTTATGTAGCATTATTTATTCTTATCAAAATCACTATAAAAAATAAGGGGTGGGAAAACTTATTTCTTACACTATCCCTTATAGTGGAAGTTTTGGGGGAATGAGAACATATCCTCTTCAAAATTTGAAAACCAACTCAAGCTTTTTAAATGGAGAGGGGGGCCCTCATCCAAACAAATATTACTAAAAAAATACATCAATAAATTAATATTAAAATAAATTTTAAATCACCTTATTATTACAATTTTTTGTTTTTTGTTTCTTTATAACAGGTATAATTCAGGAATACAAAAGAACAAAAGGACATAAATCATTTTGGAGAAATAGCAAGAGAATTTGGGAACAACTCATTATAGGAAAATTATTCAGACTACTGAAAATGAAGAAGATTATTTATGAAGAAAAGCAGGAGTTCCTTATGGATTGACCTTTGGACAACACCAGACCTTGGAAATTTCTTTGATTCTGGATTGAAACTCATTTGGAATTCAAGAATCACTCTCCAGAATTTATGGACTGAAGGATTACTCACTGGATTAATTATGGACTCAGGACTCACTCAAAATGAAGGACTAACAAGATAATGTACAACACTCAAATCAAATTGCCCTTGGGATTTCAAAGAAGCTTGAAGACTCAAGAGGTCCTCAGCATGACAGTAAACTGCTTCCCCTGTAGACTTGGGCAGGGAAACTTATCAAAAAAAATAGTAACAGCCAAGAAGCTGGAGGGGATTGTCCTAGTCAGGAGAAGTGCTGAAGGACCATTTTTTTCCTTAGCATGACAATAAACTGCTCCCTTTGTGTAACAGGAACAAGGGGTTTTACAGGTGTTTATCATTATCAAATTGGCCAAAAATGAACACAGTGGAGTCTCAAGCCATCAATGAAGACAAGAAAATTTCCTTATCAAGAAATAAAACAACCAGAAGAATCTTGCATCAAGTGGGAATCATGAAGATTGAAGAATAAAACAAGAGTCAAGTGGAATCCAAAATCAAGCCCAAAGGAGCTCAAGAATCAAGATAAGCCCTTGGATTAGGCCAGGAGGTCCTTGCATGACTTAAACTGCAGGACTTGTATACCTAATATACAGGGGTTACACACCTAGTTGTAGGTCCTGTATGACCTTAAACTACATTTTTATGGAAGAAAGAAGAAAGAAGAATTGTGAAGACCTCAAGATTTCAGGACACTAGCAAATTCTTAGAAATAAAAAAAAAATAAAAAATAAAAAATAAAAAAATAATAATAACTAATTGAAGATGGATCACCAAATTTTAGCAGCCAAATACAAATCAGTCCTGAAGAAGGTGAGACCAGTCAATGAGCCAATGCCTCAAGACCTTAACCCACCTTTGGAAAGACCACCTTTGTCAAGAGATCCTTATGAAACACCCTTATCACCAAACCCACCTATATTTCAAGAAACCTTCAAGGTCACCCATGAAAGACTCCAAGCAGTCAATTTTGGCCCACCAGGATGGTTATCAAATGAAGAAATCAATTTACTCAAAAATGTTATTACCTTAAGGGAAAAAGCAATAGCTTTCTGTGAAGAAGAAAGAGGATTACTCAAACACTCATATGGAAAACCTTACAAAATACCAGTAATACCTCATGAACCTTGGCAGAAGAAACCAATTCCCATTCCCAAATCAATTTTACCTCAGTTTACTGAATTAATCAGAGAAAGAATCAGGACTGGACTCTATGAGCAATCCACCTCAAGCTACACAAGCCCAATCTTTTGTGTGGCCAAATCCAATGGGAAACTCAGAATTGTCCATGACCTTCAAGAACTCAACAAAGTCACCATCAATGATGCTGGCTTACCACCTCACATTGAAGAATTTGTAGATGCATTTGCAGGAAGAGGATGCTATGGACTAGGAGACATCATGGGAGGATATGATGAAAGAGAATTAGATGTCACTACAAGACCCCTCACTACTTTTGAAACACCCCTTGGAAGGATGCAACTCACAAGACTACCCCAAGGAGCCACCAACTCAGTAGCAGTATACCAAGCCCAAATGACCTGGATACTCCAAGAAGAAATACCAGAAAGTGTAGGAATTTTTATTGATGATGGAGGAATAAAAGGACCAAGATCACTTTATAACCAGGAAACACTACCAGAAAACCCCTCAATCAGAAGATTTATATGGGAATATGCCATAACCTTAGAAAGAATTTTATTCAGGATTGAAGAAGCAGGACTTACTATCTCAGGATCCAAGTTTGCATGCTGCATTCCAGCTTTGGACATAGTAGGGCATGTTGTATCATTCAAAGGAAGAACAATCTCAAAACAAAAGATCAACAAGATTCAAAATTGGCCAACACCTCTCAACAAAAAGGAAATAAGAGGATTTCTTGGTCTTTGTGCCTATGTAAGAATGTTTATTGAAAACTTCTCACAAGTTGCATCACCACTCAGAAGACTCACCAGAGAAGATGTTGACTGGGATTGGGATCAAAAATGTGAAGAAGCTTTCCATAAGCTCAGAAGAATAGTTGGAGAAGAAATAACCCTCAAGAAATTGGATTATGACAAAGGAGCAGGAAAAATCAAGCTAGCAGTAGATTCAAGCTACATTGCTGGAGGAGCAGTACTCACTCAAGAAGACAAAGAAGGAAAGGACAGACCAGTATTATATGAATCAATAACTTTTTCAAAATTGGAATCAAAATACTCACAACCCAAATTGGAACTCTGTGGAGTTGCAAGAATTCTCAAGAAACTTCAAACAATACTTTGGGGACAACATTTTGAACTACAGGTTGATGCCAAGGCCTTAATTGAAATGATAAACACCCCTTGCTTACCCAATGCCCCCATGACAAGATGGGTGGCTTTCATTCAGCTATTTTCCTTTGATTTGGTACACAAACCAGGGAAAACTTTCACTATGCCAGATGGGCTATCCAGAAGACCAAAAAACTCAGAAGATGAAGATGAAGATGCACCAGAATTTGATGAAGAAGAAGATTGGATCAAGCCACACCCTGGATTTGGGGCCAAGAATGTAAATTCACTCAATCTTTCAGGAATACAAGTGCCAACCAAACAAGAAGGATTTTGGAAGAGAATGCAGGAATACTTAAGTACAATGAAAAAACCACAATCAAGTAAAGATGAAGAATTTAGAAAGATAAAAAGAAGGTCACCCAACTTTTTCTTGGAAGATGGCCAGCTTAAAAGAAGAAATAACCCAAACCCTCAACTGGTGATATCAAGTCAAGAAGTTCAAAGCTACATTTTAAAATCACTTCATGAAGACATGGGCCACAGAGGGGAAAATGAAACTTACAGAAGAATTAAAGCAAGATATTGGTGGGAAGGAATGAAGAAATCAGTCAAGAAATGGGTTCAATCTTGCCTGGCCTGCCAAAAGAGAAGTCAAAGCTTACAAAGGGAACAAGGAAGGCCTACAGCAACATCAACAATCTTTGAAAGGGTAAGCATGGATGCAGTCCATATCAAATCTGGAAGATGGAAATATATGGTTGTGGCCAGAGATGATTTTTCAGGATGGCCAGAAACAGTTGGACTAGTCAAATTAACAGCAAAAGCAGTTTCAGAATGGTTCACCTCAGAATGGATATGTAGGTATGGCTCACCAAAAGAAGTAACTGTTGATGGGGGGCCAGAGTTTGGAAAAGAACTTCAAGATGCAGTAAAGAAAGCAGGATCAAGGATCAGAGTCACCACACCTTATTACCCAGAGTCTCAAGGAATGGTTGAAAGGGGCCATAAACAACTTAAAGATGCATTAGTCAAGATGTGTGGAAAAAATGGAGGAAAATGGAAAAAATATCTACCTTTGGTTACCTTGGCTGACAGAATCTCCACTAAAAGGACAACTGGTTTCTCACCATATGAACTCCAATTTGGACAACTACCAGTATTACCAATTGACATTGAAACAAAAACCTTTTTAGCAGTAGAATGGCACAAAATATCCACAACTGAGGAATTATTGGAAGCCAGAGCCAAGCAGTTGGAAGGAAAAGAAGAGATGAGAAGAAAAGCAGCAGAAAAACTCAAAAAATCAAGGGAAGACTCAATGAAATATTGGGATAGAAGAATGGCACATCAACTAAGATCACCACTAAATTCAGGAGATTTGGTCCTGGTTTACAACAAAGCAATAGAAACTAATTGGGGACTACTTTTCAAAAACAAATGGAATGGACCCTACAGAGTAATCAAACAAATAAACAATGGACCATATGAACTTGAGGAACTTGATGGAACAGAACTAGCAAGAAGATTTGCAGCATCTCAAGTCAAGAGGTTCTACCCAAGAGGAAAGTTGATAAACACAAAAGAAGACACAGAAGAAGAACAAAGTGAAGAAGATGAATCAATAAATTAGGAAGAGGTATTGGAGGAAATCACAGAATCAGATGAAGAATAGAGAGCTCTCACCTGGAATGCTGGGGACAGCATTAAATGGAGAGGGGGATGTGGTATTCCATACCATTTTTTTTCACCAGGCTCAAGCTCATAGTACCCTATAACAGCAAGAAATCCAGCCTACAGGCAGACTTACACTCAAATTTTACACCAAAAGGTCAATTTTACAGCAAGAAGCTGGATTTAACTCATAAAACCATGGCACAGGCACCAAAGGGAAGTGTATGTGTTTAAAGAAATTATTCAATTTCATTATGCATATCCAAAAAAAATCAAGTTACATATAGCAAACTAGTTACAGCAAATAAGGTACCACCCTTTAAATTAAACACCCCACCCAGCTTTACACCCCCTTACAGCCACAGGACTCATGCAGCAAGAAAATGACACATGCATTAGTTATACAGCCAACTTGCATTCAAAGTCACATGATGCAAAGCTCAGCTCCATGGAATTCCTGCAATTCATTTACAACACAGCCCCAGGAGTACCTTATCTTATATCCACAGTAACCCCACTTAAAACCTTAAAACATATTTATTTACACCACTCATCACCTCATGCAAACCAAAGCAAGTTACAACAGGTTGCATGCAGTACACAATTTTAATTAAATATCAACCACATGACTATGCACAGCATGTGCCAAACTCAAAAATCACATCATCTCATACATACCAGTAAATTCACCAGTGCAAGAAATTATCACCTGACTTCATTCTAAAGTTCAAAAAGAAGAAAAACAACCATGACACCTGCATAAATTACACAGCCACTTCTACCAAACCTAAAATAGGACATATGCAAAGGAATTACAAGGTCATCATGTGATACTGTATCTACCAACAGAATATCATGTGACAGAAAAGAGGCTGTGCACAAGAAAAATCCTCAGCCAAAACGAAATCACCTCATGCATGCAAGGAAAATCCAAGAATATCACATCATAATTAGTCCACCAAAAGACAATCATGTGATAAATGGAGGCTGTGCAGAGAGAAAATTATCACCAAACCTTAAATCACCTGACCCATGCAAGAAAGGTCCTCACCAAAAACAGAGTCACATGATGAAATCAAGAGGAATTAAAGTGGAAAAAGACAACTCCCATGGAGGGCCCTCTGGGCTCCCAAAAGGTATAAATAGAGGGGCTCTCTCCCCCAAATTTCAAAATCCCCCCGATGCACAATATATCCTCTGCACATTACAAGCACAGGAATAAGTCATCCCTCACCTGGGAGGTACTCCAGTATATTATAGTAAATTTACTTGCCCAGTAGCTAAGCTCAGTGGAAGTATAGTGTTGAAGATTACCCAGTAGCTAAGCTCAGTGGAATCTTATTATTATTAAAATAAAAAAATAAAAATTACCCAGTACCCAAGATTAGGGTTACTACTCTATTAAGATATTTTATCCAGTAAAATTAAACAATTTATCAAGATTTAAAATTAACTTACCCCTTTAAAAATCCAATATCAAAGAACCTTACCACTTAAATTTAACAAATAAAATTTTATCTTATTATTAAACACTCTTAAAAAAAATAACAAACCTTTCAAAAAATTATTTTACTCTATTATAACTATACCTTAACAAAATTACCTTTATCAACACCAATCAAAATTTCCAGAAAACCTTAAATAACCCATCCTACCAAGGAATTATAACCAAGAAGAAACAACTCACCTCAATTTCACCAAAAACTATTAAAATTAAAACAGACAAGTATTTCATTAACTTTAAAAATTAACCAAATTACTGACATTATTTTTCATATTATTTATTGAATAGGTCTGATCTGAGACTGCTGAATTTTGTCTTCTGCAGTTGTAAAGCCACTTACTAATTTTATTTTGGTTTGTGAGCTCCAAGGAAGATTTTGTTCAGTATTTTAGGAGGGGCAGGCAATACACCCTTGCCACCCTTGGTTACAGGAGTTATTAGCAATTCAAAACTAGTTACCTGTGATTTCCCCCTCCAGGTACTGCCTCATTTTAATCCCACACAAGAGGAGTTCCCACAATGGGAGTTATATTTTCAGGAAGAGGTGAGTTTCCTCTTTCTTTTGATATCTTTTGAGCTGATTTGGCTCAGCTCCATTTTTTGGTGGTTTCTTGGCTATACCATTGGTTTATGGTATTTTGGCTGTCATGCTTGTGCTCTGGTTTTGAGTCACAGGCTGACATACCCTCCCTCTAAAAAAGGCTCATCATTGATGAGACTGTTCAGTCCTCCTAGAGGCTCTGAATCTCCTTAAATGAAGGTTCCCATCTGGTATGGTATCCTCTGCCAACCATTTGTCTTTATCTGCTGTCTGGTTCTTGAATCTTACTAGGTATTGTCTTTGAACCTTCCCATTGAGTCTGATCTTCCTGGCCCTGATGATCTTACTCACAGGTCCAGGGGAGTCCTCCACTTCCACTATTCCTTGTGGTATGGGGTTCTTTCTCCTGGAGGGGAATTTATCCTCCTCTGTCTGGAAGTATGGTTTGACCAAACTCACTGGAAAGACTGGATGTTTCCTTGAAAACTGCTCAGTGAGTTTGACTTCCACTGCATTTTTCCCTATCAACTTAATGATAGTAAAAGGTCCTACAAATGAGTCCCTCATCTTTTTAGGTCCTTTGAGGTTGTTGAAGTTCAGTGTAGACACTAACACCTGCTCTCCTTCCTTGAAGTCAGGTTCCATATGTGATTTGTACCACCTCTGCTTATTGTATTCTTTTGCCTCAGCTATGCATTTGGCAGCTGTGTCACAGGCCCTCTTCCACATATCATGGAAGTCCTTGGCTGTGGGGTGGATGGTCAGAAGATTTTTCTTCAAGTGATCCACAGGCAACAGGGGGTTCCACCCTTTCTCCACCAGGGCAGGTGTTTTACCTGTTGTGGAGTGCTGGCTTGTATTATAAGCCAGTTGGACTGCTGGTAAGAGGGTAACCCAATCATGGGTGTATCCCTCATGGTCCTTGTATTCCATGCCATAGGCACAGAATCTTCTGAGGATGTCCTCCATTGTTTGGATCATCCTTTCAGCTAGGCCATCTGTTTGTGGATGGTAAGCTGTGGAAAAAGCAAGTTTGGTACCAAGCATGTCATATAGGTTGGCCCAAAATTCAGATGTGAATTTTGGGTCCCTATCACTAATGATGATCTTAGGGACTCCACAGGTAGATATGATGTTATTCCAAAACAACAGAGCAGTATCCATGGCTTTGTCTTCTTTATGGCATGGTAGACACCTCATGCTCTTGCTGAACCTATCAGCTATGATCAAACAGGCATTATAGTTTTCTTTGCCTCCTGGGACAAGTCCTGTAACCCAGTCCATGTTGATGGTTTCCCATGGGTGCTTGGGTTCTTCTATGTGTTGAAGTAACCCATACTTCTTCCCATGTTTCCTATTGGCCTTTTGGCATCTTTCACAAGTGTTGATGTATTCACTCAACTCTTGTTCCCACTTGGGCCACCAAGCTCTGCTTGCTACCCTCTCTTTGGTCCTGTCCTCACTCATGTGTCCCATATAGGGGCAGTCATGGCATTCTTGTAGGATCAATGGGACGTGGTCTCTGTCTACCACTGTGAGTGCACTTGTGTGCTTTTCTCTGTTGTAGAGCAGGCCATCTATAAGAAAAAACTTATTGTCCTTATAGGCCCTCAACCAGGGTTCTTCCAGCTGGGTTTCCAGTTCTGGACTCCTGTACTTTTGTTGAAGGAGTTGGAGTAGTATGCCACACTGTTTGTGTTTGGCATAAGACTTCAGTACTGCACTAAAAAATTCATTTTGCAGTTCAGAGGAACTTATTCCCAATATGGGAGTTTCTGTCCCCTCCGCATCAGTGTTTCCATTGTCAAGGGTACCACTTTCTGGTGCCCATTCAGAAAATCTGAAGTTCTTCCTCCTATCTACTTCCATGAAATGGATAGGGATTTTTGCTGCAACTTCAGGGTCATAAGCTGGATTGCTTTTGACATTGTCCAGTGGCCATCTGCTAAGGCCATGTGCATTGGTATGGCGTTTACCTTCCTTGTATATGATGGTCATGTTCCCTCTATACTGCTGGATAGCTATTTCCCATCTCAGCATGTGTCTATTTGTAGTCTTCATGTCTAGTAAAGACTTCAAGGCTGTGCAGTCTGTGTAGACTTCAAAGACTCCACCCTCCAAATAATAATGGATTCTTTCTAGAGCCCAGACTAGACATAGACATTCAGTCTGGGTGGCCCCATACCTGGCTTCTGAATCTTTCAGCTGCCTTGAGATGTAGCAAATTACTCCTTCTCTTGGTTCACCATCCACAATTTGTCTTTGGTGAAGGGCTGCTCCTAGGCCTTGACTGCATGCTGCATCTATATATAACTTGAATGGTAGTTCAAAGTCAGGTAAGATGAGCACAGGTTCATTAGTGAGTTCATATTTGATCCTCTCATATGCATCCCTCCTTTCCTTGGTTGTTTCAAAAACTACATCTTTTGAAAATAACTTGTATAAACTACTAGTTATGTGTGCAAAGTTTTTTATATGGTTTCTATAGTAGCTAGCAAACCCAAGGAAAGATTGCATCTCTTGGATGTTCTTTGGTACTGTTTTTTGCAGTACTGCTGCTACTTTGTTCTGGTCAATTTCCAGGCTAAGGCCTGAGACCTTATGTCCTAGAGCTAGTAGCTCTTAATGGCCAAAATTACACTTCTTTAGTGAAATTTTTATATTGATGGGTATACATTTACTTAGGACTCTGTCTATGTATTGTACATGGTCTTCCCATGTCTCTGAGTATATAATGATATCATCAATATATACTACCATCCAGCCTTCCATTATTTCTTCTTGAAATATGGTGTTCATCATCCTTTGGAAGTGGGCTGGTGCATTCTTGATGCCAAATGGCATTCTGGTGTACTCATATATACCCATGTGGCATATTATCCTGAGTAACTTCATGGAGTTTGGTTTAACTCCATTTTGGTGGAAGCCTTTCATACAATCCATTTTGGTTATGTATTTGGCTTTAGCCAGTTTATCTAAGGCATGAGGTATCCTAGGTATAGGGTACCTGTCTGCTTTTGTGTAGTTATTCAGGGCTCTGAAATATCCACACAATCTAGACTCTCCATCATGCCAGGTGATTAGGACAGGGGTGGTGATTTCCACTATTTCATTATGTCCAATCTTCCTGATGACATCCATACCCAGGAGTTCATTTATATGCTTCTCAATGTCTTTCCTGGTTTCCAGGCTTGCTGGATAAGGAGGTCTCCTCAGAATGGGTGGATAAGGCCTTTCCACATCCAGATATAGTTCTATATCATGGCCTTTGATCTTGCCTAATGGCTCTTCACCAATGGCAAATGCTGGTCTGTTCTTTCTCAGCATCTTCAGTAAACTTAGTTTTTGTTTACTGGTGAGGGTAGTGCTAAACTGTCCCTCTCTGAATTCCTTCAGAAGTTCTTCTAGTGGGTCTTGAGAAGACATCTGGTATATGTCAAGTGAAAATTTCTCTTCCTTGGTAGTACCAATGGTGATGTGCCTATTTTTACTGTTGTAAATGTCTATGCCATACATCCTCTGGTAATCTGTTCCCAGTAAAAGCCCTTGGATGTGGGCATCATTAAGCACTACAAACTCTGGATTGAGTCTGATATTACCCTTCCTGTGGGGCATAATTATCTCTGTGATAATTGTCCCAATGGAAGTCATCTTCCCTGATGCACTTTTAAAGTTCTTTGCCTTAGTGGGCAAGAGCTGTTTATCCCAGTTTGGGAAGTGGGTATCCAGATAGTTTCTGGCCACTATGGAGCAGTGTTCTCCACTATCAATGATCAGTGGATGCTGAGCATTGTCCATACAAACAGTCATTTTTGTGGCTGTCCCATGTATATATGCCATTCCTTTGGTTGGTGTAACAAGGAATGTTTGTGCATCTTGTGTGTGTTTGCACAAGTTCTTGTTAGCAGTCTCCTGTGGCATGCCTGCTTCCAACTGTATGTCCTGGATTTCCAGTGGGGTTTCCTCTTGGTATTCCACTAAAAATTCCTCTCTTGGGTCTTGGTCATCATCAGATGGTTCTCTGATGGCATCACCCATGGAGTCTGATTCAGAATCTTCTGTTGGAGGTTCTTCCTCAGGGACTTTCTCTATGGCATAGACTTTTTTCTTTGCCTTTGGACAGTTGTTGGCATAGTGGTCTGTTGAACCACAATTGTGGCAAGAATTCTTCTTCTTAGCCACTTCTGCCACTCTTTCTCTGGGTTTGTCTTTAAACTCTACCCTGAGTGGTTGTTTCTCTTTGAAACTGCTGCTTCTATACAGGGTGAATTTCCCTATATTAGTCCTCTTCCTTATGTCTTGTAAGGTGTTGGCTATGTCATCTAGAGTGCAATTTTGGTTGCATCTGCATTTTACTGCATGCTCTAGTTCTCCTGGCAGTTGTGTCAGAAGTTTGTTATTCCTCATTTGAATGTTCATCTGAGGATCAATGGCTTTAAGTCTTTTAGACTGTCTAAGACACCACTCATATGGATCTTTGTCCACAGAGTACTTGTCATTTTAAAATGACATGGTCTTTTGCCATATCCAAGTTCCATTACTGTACTTTTGGATGATTTGACTCTTCCACCATGGCCAGTTTCTCCTGCCATGGATTTCTTTCATTTCTGTGTACCATATACTAGCATGACCTTTAAATGCAGTATTCAATCTAGCAGTGATCCAGTAATCTGGTATGCTTGGTACATCAATGAAGAGTCCATCAATATAATCTATGAGTTCCATATGATCATATTCTCCTGATCCAGAGAATTTGGGCCAGTTGGAGGCCTCAGGAAGCTGTTTCAAGGCTTCCTTCTCCGAATAAGACATGCCATCTCCAGTTTGGTATTGTGATGGGGATCTCGCCTTATTCATCAACATGGCATCTGGTTTGATGTCATCTGGTTGATATGGATTATCCTTAACTTGGCCTTGTGGTTGGGGCTTCAAGCTATGGTAGGCATTAAACAATTTGTTAATGTCTTGGTCCAGACACTCCCTGTCCCTTGTGCTGTGGTGTTGTTCTTCAAAGACTATATTCAGTCTTTTGTTGGTTTCTTCAGAGGCTTTGCTCAGTTGAGCATATTCTTCTTGAAGATTTTTAACTATCTGTTCCAAGGAGGCTTGAGTTTGTCTCATCCTCTCTTGGCTAGCTTTAATTTCTGCAAATTGCTTTTCAGATTGTTCAGCATATTGGGACATTTGTAACCACAGTGTATCACTGTTGATGTTAATCTCAGATGTGACAATGTTATTTTCAGTCTGAGTGGGGGTAATGTTTCTATTACTACAACTACTGATTCTAGAGTGGTTTACAACTATTTCTGGTTCTTGTGTACTTCTTTTACCAAATCTAACAGCTTCTGGATCATGGGGTCTGACTCTTTCCTCCTCTGCTTGAAGGAGGCTTTGTTCTTGCCCTTGTTTCCTTGTCTTCTCCTGGAAACTTCCTGGAATTGTGAAGAATGGTGACTCTTGGTCACTGATCTGCTGGTTTCTGAATGGTTTGAAGCCACTGGAGAGCTGATTTGGCCTGCTCCTTGTGAACCTGAAGGAATCTGAGTAGGCCCTGTCTGGGTTAATTGTTCTTCTCCTGCTTGGATAGTGGCTTGATTCTCCCTTATCCTCTGTGCCCTTGCCTCCAGGAGTCTGTGCTGCCTGGTAGGATTCCAACCTTTGGTGATTACCATCAGTTCTTTGAAGTCTATCTCTTTGAGACAGATCTTCTGGCAACTTGATCCAAGTTCTGCCCAGTGAGCTGCTAGGTTGAACCTCTTGTTGTCCATGCTCCATTGAAATAAGTCTTTGAGGAGTTGGTGGATTTGAAGAACTTGATCCATATCCTTCCAGTCCTCTGGTTTGAGGTTTCTGTTGAATTGGAGTGCGAATGGCAAGGTTGATATTATCTCCCTCATTGTTTTGCCATCCACCACTGTGTCCAAGGTGTCCTCTTCCTGGTCTTCTGGTTCTGGACAATCCTTCTTTGTCCTCTGGCTGGTTCCTTTGGAAGCCAAGTTCCCTGAGGTATGCAGGGGACATATCAGTGCTTGCAAGCAGTCAAAAACTTCATGTTCTTAGGGTATTTACCTTTGACTGTGCCTTGTACAAATTTATTGTCTACTGACTTGGGCAGTTTGCCTTTGGAAGTTACAACTGGGTTAATAATTTTAATCTTTCCTGTACAAGTGGTTAAGGGTGGTTTACCTTGTATTGAAGCAGAGTTTTGTGGTTTTCTACTCCTCTGAGTGGCTATTGGTGTCCACTTCTTGGCTGTAATTTGGCCTTCACTAAGCCTTTTTCCTTTGCCCTTGCTGCCCTCTGGTTCTGAGGGTGTCACTGGTGTGTTGGGCTGTGACTGGGTCTCAAGTGGTATGAAGTTTTCTTCCACTGAATCAAACAGGAAAAAGAGGGCTTATGTCATTTAAGACTTCTTAAAAGGCTGGTTTTGCACGTCTAAGAATGGCCTCTGGGCTTGTATGTTACTACAGATGCCCTTGTATGATGACAATGTAATTGAATTAACAATTCCACGTCAAAAATAGAGCTAACTGATATGTGGTATACTGTTTGTATGCCAATATCTCACAGAATACTTGTAATTAGCAAGTATAATCTGTCAAAAGATGGTGTATTACAGGGTAATTGAGTTAACAATGTGCCCAAACATGCCTCAACTGTTGGTTTATCAGTATGAGCTGTCTTAATTCACTTAAGAATTAAGGCTGTATTAGTGGCTTAAAGTGTTTTTATATACAAAACACGCCAAAAATACTAGTCTTGTGGTTATTAGCCACGTGACCGATACTCTATAATATATGAGTATTTAAAAAATAAATAATATATATATATATATATATAATATATTTAAAGAGAAAATGACGCCTAAAAAAGGTAAAACAGGTGTCAATAAATGATAAAAAGAGAAAAACTTACTTTTAAGGTCCAAAAATAAGGAAAAAACACGGCCAGGCCCCCAAAATGTCAGGGTTAGTCTATGATAAAGGTGTATATAAGTATTTACAAGCTTTAACTATGACTGTTACATGGTAAAAATAGTTTTAAAAGATAATAAAGTTGATAATAAGTGATATAATTTAAGATATTAAGGGCTTTACTATAGGGATATAGTGGTGGTGAGCGCTGTTGAAAGCCCTGGGTGCAACTTTTACCTGTTGGATTACAATAATAAAAGCTACAATACTTAAATTTGAAGTATACCTGATTATTTTCCAAGAGTATAACTGTTTTGGACAGTTGTACTATGTAGGAATTCAAGAGCAGGATGGGGAGAAAATTCTGGCTGTGAAAAGCCTCCTTTTTATCCTGAAATGGGGTGGAAAGGGTGCTAGACCTTTCCACATAGAGGAAGTGAAGATTTTTTCACTTTCTGGTACTGGCTTGTGGTTTGCAAACAGCCTGTATAGCCTGTATTGGGCTCAGATGTGGCTTTGAAACCACATCTGGGCGGTTTTCACCAATACAGGGTGAAAATTTTCATCTGGGGACCTCACAGCCTGATTCTGACGTGTATGACGCGTAGAATGCTGTACAGAAACTGTATGGGACCCCAGTATTGACTGACATATGAGGTATCGAAGTAAAAAAATGCTTCTTAGTCTATTTGACACCTCATATTCATGATTATGGGATATTATCCCATGGTAAGGCTGTATATGACAGCAGGTGGGATTTTAACCTTAAAACAGCCATAACTTTGTCAATTCTTTAGATATCAACCTCAAAAATGTTTCAGCGTGTAGCCCTGTATGTGCTCTACACAATGGTACCTCATTTGATATGGGTATCATTCAATATGGTAGTGTTATCCCATGTACAAGATTTTTGTACATTGGTGTGTTTTAGGCAAAAAGCTGTATTGAGCTTGTTTGCCCCATAACTTCTGCAGTAGTTGAGATATAAGGAAGTGTATGAAACCATCAGATATCCCTTATTGTGCTCTTTCCAAAAAGACCCCACTTCAGGTATCCCACACTAAAACTGTAGAAGTTAGATGAGAGGTGAATGTTTTGTTCACCCTTATTTGGCCTGAAATTGACCATAACTCCAGTAATATTGGTGCTGGCTCAGTTTTGCTGGTACCATTGGATAGCCCTGGCTTAGAGCTTCATTTTGAATACCCATTTGATGGGGTTAAGCCTCTCCTTCTAGATTTTAGATGAGAGGTGAAAATTAAGGTTTATGCTCAGCAATAACTTTGAGCAGGAACAACTTTGTTATTTCTTGTCCTATGGTGATGGGACTTATATTTTCAGGAAGAGCTGATTTTCCTCTTTCTTTTGATACCTTTTGAGCTGATTTGGCTCAGCTCCATGTTCTGGTGGTATCTTGGCTATACCATCGGTTTATGGTATTTTGGCTGTCATGCTTGTGCTCTGGTTTTGAGTCACAGGCTGACAATTTTTTACCATAGAGAGTATTCACTTTAGGATGAAAATATGAATGGAAAGTTTTTTCATATAATATACTATATACTTGGCTCATCTCATTCAGAAAGGAATCAAATCCTTAAACTTCTGTAATATTCCAGTGGCTTGTAATAACTTGTAATACAGACAAACATATAAATCCTGGGTTAAACCTAGTTCACAGGAAGGGTCCAAGCTCTGTTCAGGATAGGTCCAAGCCAATTTCCAAATGCAACACCTGCTCTCAGGTGTAGCCATTTTGCTCATGGTGAATAAGGTAAAAACTTCCAGAATTCATTGAAAGTACAATTTTTAATTGATGTTTCTCAAAATTATGGGGCCAATGAAGAATGGTATTGTTCATAACAAAACCAAAAGGAATTATGAATTAATAATCAAAATTAAAGGTATTAGTTAGATTTTTTCTTAAGTGTTCTAGATCCTTCCAAATCAATCAGAAAGACGTGAAATGATGGAAATATACCATCCCCAATAGTATTTAGCTATAATATTTTCTTATTACTCTTATAAAGCCATTTTAATCCTTTAAATCCAAATTTTGTCTGTCAAATCTCTCTACCAATTCTATTGAAGGTATTATCGGAGTATTAGTGAGTGATTTTATTTATTTCTTAAAGTTTTTCTCTAGTAATATTTTTCGTCAAGAATTATCTTTATAATAATTCTTGAAAAATATAAATATATATTAAAGTAATTTTATTATTTTGATAAAGAGGTTTTATCATTAAATACATCTTGTAGACAATTTCTGCTTACTTTTAAAGTCACTATTAGTTCATTACAAGTGACAGAAATAATCAAGAAATTAATTATTATTTAAATTTTGGTTATAATGAATTTATTTATTATATATACGATAATAGAAGTCATAGTACTGTAGATAAATAGTAATATTATCAACAGCTTCATAGACACATCTTACAAGCTCCTTCTTTATCAATGTATGGAATCATCAATAGAATCATGTAAGAGATTTAAATAATGGGGAAATATTACCCAAGGATGGAGGTTGAGAATTCTTTGGGAAAGATATATTACTAAGGCAGAATTTCTGGCACTATTCCTTACTATAATAGGTATATCTGAAATTTAATGACTGGAATAAGATTGGTTTGAGTAATTTCCAAAACTGACGGGTGACATATTGTATTAATAGAAAATTACATGTGTTTTTAAGAAATTATTCCAGCACAAAGAAGATTGAAATAATTTGATGATTTTACACAGGTTACTTCCAAAAATAAGAAAATTTCTTTGTTAAAGAATTTCATAAGCTCAAGATTACTTATCATAGTGATTTTTAGTACAGATAAGCCATAATTGGTGACAATAGATATAAATTTAATACTCAAAAATAAGACACAGATAATAATCTTGGAGAATCCAGAAGACATTTATTCGAATAATAAAAAATATAATTCCTTAGACTAAAATATATTACTTTAAATATCATTCTTCAAATGAATTTGAAAAGAAATACCTTCTAGTTGATGTTAAAAATTGATATAAGATTTGTTTCTCTAATCAAGAAAAAAAGGAAAAAGATTGAATATTAGGGATTCATTCCCTCTTGATTTTGGCTTTTTAAGTTTTAAAACAGAAAAATATACTTGACTCAATTTTGATTAATTCTAAGGTGTAACAATTATCCTAATTATAAGTATTAATATTTAATCAAACTTTAAGCCCATCTGAAAATTATTGAATAGATCCATAATTAATTCATTTTTTCATTGTTTAATTCTTTGGTATTTTGAATAGTCATTATAATTATAAATTAATACTTAAAGAATAATTGTTGGTTTTCCTTTAGGAATTTTTCCTAGCTTCCATGGAGGTCAAGACAAAACTATTTAGAACATTATACATTTGAATTATTTTGCGACACAGTTTAATATTGATAATATATGAATATGTACATGAACTCAAAAAAATCTACCCATATAGAATAATGAGTTTGAATTCTCTGTTTGTGAAAGAAATTATTTTCCATTTGAAAATTTCAGAAAAATATTACATATATATAGGCATTCACAATCACATATTATCTAGAGAGGAGTGATTCAATATAGAAGGATAAGTCATTTAATCAAAATACTGAAGAAAGATATGATAATATTTTAAACATTTATGAGGTCATGAAAAACATCAAGTCACCAATTGAAGACCTCTCCTAAAATACAATAAAAGTATATTTAGCGCTTTTGTAAACCCATTTATGAATTTTGATAAAAACACATAACCCTTACATTTGTTAACTAAACAATTGTGTGGTTTTGCCATATATTGGCAAGAATACATTAGGTGGGCCCTGTACCCATTTTTAATTTGAAAAACCTAAAAATCTGTATTTTGCAAAGAGCTTCCAAAATCCGCATAAAAAATTGGTTTTTCTGAAATGTGGCCTGCTTGAACCTATAAATGAGATTTCTGATTCCTTCAATGGAATTTTCAATGCCATACATGAAATTTTAGATTCGATAAATATCATTTTTATGCTATATATGAAATATGTGATTTCATAAATAGAATTTTTTTATGATATAGACGGCATTTTGAATTCCATGAATTTCATTGTTGATGCCAAAAATGACACCATAATGCCACTAATCTAACAAATATCACTTTTTATTCCACAAATGGAATTGTTGATGGCACTAATGCCACTGATGCCATGAATAGAATTTTTGATAGCATGAATGGGATTCTGAATGTTCTTTCAAACATGAACAGAAAATATATAAAAATCAATTTTTGGTCCTGCACTTGTCCCACAAAAAAGAATTCCCAAAAATATTGGCTTGCAGTTTTTTTCTCAAGATTGAACCCTCAATTTTTGATTGATCTTTTAATTAATTTTTTTAAAACATGAACCATTTTTGCAAATTGGCTATCTCCAAGAATTTTTGTTAAAAAAAGCTATTAAACAATTTGGGGATATTAATTTCCCAAAATGGGAAAATATGGCCAAAAATACAAAAATTTCTCAAAACCTTTTCTGAGGAATTTGTTTTTTAAAAAAGGGGTCACTTACCTGTTTTGATCAAAATATTACATTTTTTGGCAATAAATAGCTAAATTAATTTAGGAACTTGCATGTTCTTACTAGAAGTATGTGTGCTTTTACTAGCACCCTATATTTATATAAATGAGCCTATTTATAGTAATTGAAGAATTACAATATTTACAATGTGTTTGGGAGAAATAATATTTTGAGGTGAATTTCCTTCACTAAAAAAGTTTCTCCGCTTTCGTCTTTTCCTTAGAGGACAAAATAACTATGTGATCTAGGTTATATATTACTACTTAATCCATTTTCCCTCCTCTGAATACAAAAATATGGTGGAATAAAGCAGTTTTCCAAAATTATCCAGATTTTAATCCTTCATAAGAATTTAATTCAAAATTTTTGACAATATCAAGTAAATAATTTCAATATCATTAATGCTTCCAATTCTGTAATTGATTCAGAAGCTTATATTCCTCTTCATCAATTGGAGAAAATACAGAATGAATTACTGTTACTTTAAAAATTCAAATTATAGGAATATTTCATCCAGGAGCTAAATAAAGTTAAATAATACTTTATTTTCACAATTATAGCTAAAATCTTTCTCCTCTGATATTCCAAAAATTGAATGCAGGTTACAAAAATGCTGAAATTGACTTCAAAATGAATTTATGATTTTTGAAGCTTTTTACTATAGTCAAACGTTTTCCCTCTGTGTGTGTTTTATGATACTATATTATTGCAGTTTATCACTTTATTAATTTCACAAAGGATAAAATTTGATTGAATTGAACACATTTTTTGATTCAGGAGCAGAAACCTCTTGTGTAAATTACTGAAATATATTGAAAATAGAATTTTTCCTTTGAATAGGTATTTGAGGTGTGATATAATATGTTAAGATTCAAATACAGATTACGTTTTTTGAATGATAAGAAATGATGGTATACAAACATTTTCTTAAAAGATTTCAAATTGAAGGAAGATATCCATAATAAGGTTCTCGTAATCAAAAGTAAATTTTCCAAAAAAAGCTAATGAATGAAATTTTCTTTCCAATATATTATGTTTTTCTTACCAAATTATGGAAAAACATGTAATTTTCTGGTGAAAAAATGCAAAGCCCCATCTTCTTCAAACAATCCTCCAAAAAAATGTGAAACTTGTTTCAAATTTTTCTCAGTTCATTCTTTATATTATGGTTTCCCAAAGATATTGATTGTTTTCAACATCCTTTTCTAAGAAGTTCATTGGATAAGGGAAAACTTTGTAGAAATACCCAAATTCTCTGAAAAGATGATTTAAATTCTTCTAGCTGTTTGATTTGAATGTTTTCTTTCAAAGAAGATGAAAGTATCAGACACTCCCTCATGTTCAGAATTTGTTTCATTTAAATATTTTGAACCCAACAATGGGGGTCTTCATGTGGAGTGCAGGAATTGTCATAATGATAATTATGTCATCATTTTGATAAATTTCATTTTATCATTCCAATAAAAGCTACGGTATCATTTCAAAAAAATAGAGCATTTGTTGAAATCCAAAATTTAGAATGGTTTCCTGTTTTTACATGCTAAGTATGGCATTTTCTCAATACCAAATATGAAATTTTTTCACTGAAAAATGTTGAATTTATTTAATTTCAAACATGGTTTTTTGAAATTGCACATATGAAATTGCATCTATGTATAATATGGTATTGTTCACATGATAAACATGAAATTTACAAAATGCCAACATAAAGCTTTCAAATTGAAAAATATGGAATTTTTTAAATGTAGTTAATGTAATTGTCAATTTAAATGACAGAATTATAAAAAAATACCAAATAGATATATTTTTGAAAGATAGCTTTCAATTGAAAATGATTTCTGCTTTTGAATCCAGATTTTGAAATTATTGAAGTCAAGATTTTAAATTTTTTTGATTGAAAGAACTGTTACTGTTTGAATTTCAATGATAATGATGTCATTAATTCCTTGGAAACCTGTTAATATTGTAAAAACACTCTTTCTAAATGTTATCATAATCTTTTATTCATGGTGTTTTTGACTATATGGACAAAAAATGGACTTCAAGCATGGAATACATATATTGCACAAAAATATATAAGTGCTTAAATGTTTTGACCAAAATCTTTATATGCATTGGCCAAAACAATCAAAATATGAACCAGTTTTTGAGCTTTCTAAGGGCCAACAGCTTAATTTTAGAGTAAGAAGACAAAAATAAAGTACCCGAAAGATTTGAAATCCTTTTGCAAAGGGGCTGAACTTGTTTGAGAACAAAATTGGGATCTTAATAATCTTTTATGATGGCTTGATAGAAATCTTTACTTTCATTTGTCTTCCATTAATTTCTATGTACTGAAAAATTTTATTTCATAAGAAAAATAAATAAATTGAAATTTATATTCTTTTGTTCCACCTTATTTGTTTGTCACAAATAATTAAGCATGAAAATCTTCATTTTGGTTTTGGAAATAGAACAATTTACAGTAAATTTGGGTAGTAAAACCTTTTGAGGATTGATTTTTTTAATAAGAATTTTTCTGAAAACCTTTGTTCAAAATGAAACATCCTGCATTAGGTCATTTTGGGAATTGATAAAAATGTGGACTAAAGACCTCAAGTTGAATTATTTCATGTAGGATAAAAAGTCTTTCTCAGTAAATACTTAAGAAACAAAAAATGGAATTTAATTGGCTTTCTTTGATCAAAAGAAGCTTTAAATTCCATATCTTTGAATTAAAATTATTTTTTCCACATATCTGATTATCTTATACAAGAAACTATTTTCCACAAATTTTATTCAGATCTTTGAATCAATGATATATATATGTGCTCATTAGAAAAGAATTGTTGCAAGAAACAAAGGTAAAATTAACATAGAAAATGAAATGAAAATTATTTTATCAATTTTTCAAAGAATATTTTTCTTCAAACAATATTATGTGAATGATCCACTACTCAAATAACTTTTTATCATCCAAACACCAAAAAAAACAATGAAGAAATTTTTGTGAGATCTAAATTTTATAAGAGTGGGGCTGAGTATTTTCTAAAAAGGTCAGGGCTGAACCCATGTTGAATTTATTTTCTGATCAGAATGCCTTACAGGTTGGGAGCTGGGTTGAACCTGCAGCCCCTGCCCTCAGGGGTTGACTTTTTTCATGGTGTTTTGGGGTGTTTCAAGAGTACAGATGATTATAACAATCACAAAAAATGATTATAATGATCTCTTAACATGGGTAAAAGGTTGAATATCATTTGAAAAAAAAATTGAAATATTTTATTGATTTTTTTAACAGTGTTTCAACTAATTATAAAAGGAAAAGATTCTACCATGAAGAGAAAAGTGGGGAAAAGAGTATATTCTTTTAAAGCCACCAATTTTCTTATTCCAAAAGGAGAATTTACTCTCATCATTTGTGAGAAAAACATTGATAACAGAAAAGTCAATTATGGCATCATTTAATCCTGGTTTAGACCAAAAGGGCTGGTTTTACCCATTTTGGTCCCTTAAATAAGCCATTTCAATAATAATACTTGGTTTAAAGCCTTCAAAGCATTTCATAATGTGTTCAATAGACCTCAAAGCTAGTTAAAACCAGTTTTCCTAAGGTCGTGGTAGCTTAAGGGTACTTTTACCCTCTGTCACAACCACAAATAATCACCCCCCTCAATGGGTATTGTGGCAATTCTAACCTGAACCCAAGTTTTGGTCAATTGGCCATATAATATGTTTATGGCCAATTGTACCCTTTTGGTTCTCTATGGCCTCTTGGCCATACCACCCTTCCACTGGCCATATCCTGCCTTCATTGGCCTCATTGGCCAATTCTCCACCTCACTAACCCCCAGGCCATTATCCTTGTTTTTGGGCCTGGGGGTCCTTGCGGTCTTTCAGGTGCCTATGGCCCCTCTAGCCACCACCAGGGCCCTTACCCCAACCCTTTATATTGGCGGGCTTTTGGCCTAAATGGCCTTTTTGGGCCATTTACACCCCCCACAGTCTCTACAGCCCATGGGCCATAATACAAGGCCCACGGTCCATGGGGCTATTAGACCCCTTTTGACCCAATTTCAATGAGGCAAAAAGGGGAAAAGAAGGCAGTTAATCAGCCCCCAAACCACAAGTGGGCCCACCTGAGCCAGTTTCGGCCCCAAAACCCAATCAACCCAAAATGGCCAAAAACCACCTTAGGACCCAAATTGGCCATAAATCAGTTCATGGACTCTGTAAACCACCAGGGGCCACAAGCTCAGCTTAAAGAAAGGATTCCCCTCCAGTTTAGGGGAAGACCTCCCTTTCTTCAATGCACTCCGTACTCAAGGACCAGGAGTGGTGCATATATGGTATAATATACCACTATGCACCATTTTCTCTCAGCAATCCAATAGTGACGCTTTAAGGACCCAATTACTTGATTCCAAATCAAGTCCCAAACCCATAACCAATCTTTAAGGAGGACCATTCACCTATTCAGTCTGGCAATTCCTTGGCGGCTACCAGAAGACCATTCAAGGACCCCAACCACCTGGCCCTGCAGGAGTTGGTTTTTCAATTCTCATCAGGACCATTCTAAGGGAGATTCTCAGAGGTAATAAATCATTTTAATCATTTTCAAGGCATCAAGTACTCAGAATACCTTGGACAACTCAATTCGTCCATACAGGTAGTAATCAAGCATTCTGTATGGCCTTGGCCCAATTGGACCAATTCAGTCCCACAGTTCAATATCAAGCTTTCCACAACTGTATTGGCCCAATTCAGACAATACAGCGGGTGAATCACCTTCCAGGATCAGCCTTTCAGCTTTTCACATATACTGGCCACCTTTCATCACCTTGGGACTTTTTCCCCAGTTAAGTAATATATCGGATTTATTTTTATCCTTATTTTCTTTTACCTTATTAAAGTTAATACTGATAATCTTAAGTCAGTCATTTGCACCTTTCTTCTTTGCCTGTCAGTGGATATTGGTGCTCATATCCTTTATTAACTCCATTGTTCTTTCTTGCAGGTTGAAACAGTGAATTGAGTATTCATTTGGTTGGCTCTTTGCCTTTGGCTTTCTTATTATCCTGGCCATTGGCTTCCTTTTCTTTTATTCTTTTGGCATACTTGTCTTCACCTTTATTCTTCCTTAAAGAAATATATTTTATTTATTTATTTATTCTTTGGAGCCCTCCAAGTGAGCTCTTGATTCCTGAGTGCCAGGCCACTCTTGCTTCCATAGGAGCCCCTGTGACACCCTCTTGGAATCAGTTAAAACTTCCCTGGTTGGTATCAAAGCCTCATCATCAATTCAGTCACAGACCCTGTGACTCAGTTCCAGGCCAAAATTTAGGAATGTGTGGGTGAAGTTTGGAATCTCATTCCTGTCAGCAAGGAGTTTGGAGGTTTCTGGAACCGTTGGAGCCAAGATTGCTTTTCCCCCTAAAAATTAAGCTTTACAATTTATGTTTTCTTTAATTCCTCATCATGTATTATACAAGAAGCTTACATATGTAATTCAATTCAAAATTTAAATTACAAAACTGTAATTATTGATTCCACATATGTTAGTCCAAGCTCACTTATGTAATATATGCACACATTTTGACAATTCAATTGAAAATACTTCAGTGCCTCATAATTTCTAGTCTACATACCACACCTTAATTTTAACACAAAAATTGATGTTTAACAAAACATTTGTTGTTAATTGAATCAATTTTACCACAAAAATTGATGTTTAGCAAAACATTTGTTTTTAATTGAATCAATTTTTTTATTATTTATAGATTTTCATGCAGAAAATACTAAAAACTTAATTTGAGCTTATTTAGAGTTGAGCTACCAAATTTTCACTCAGAGGTGACCCCACCAGAAATTTTATGAGGACTCCAATGGTGAAATAATTTCCATAAGTTTATTTATTGCAAAAGAGAGGCTATATGAATTTCCATTCACTTCTCTCAAAAAATATCAAAATTTTAATATTTTTGTTAAAAATTTATTTTTGCTTAATTTTTTTAAGTAAAAATATATTTTTGCATTCTTAAATTCTAATGTAATTTTAATGTTAAATTATGATTAAAATTTTATTTTTGTATTTAAATCTTATATTTATATTTTGTTTTTTTTTTAAAAAAATAAATTTATTCATTTTTAATTATTACTTAATTTTATTATTTGCGGTCTTTCGCATACATGAAAATACCTCTAAGGCTCACAATATGTAATTCTAGGTATACCAAATGAGTAACCATTGTTTATATATCATCAAGGGCTGTGAAATTTACCACTTTTCAGCTCTTAATCTTAAAAACAGAGCAAATCTTCTAGCCTTTAGGAGGTCAATCCCACACCAGCAAGTATGGGATCTTATTGTGGGACAGCTGTCCATATAGCTGAATTTACACCTCATCAATTAAATTTAATCCTTTTTATTCTTTAATCACTAATAGTATGTCCAATAGGAGTCAAAAGTATGCTTCAGAACCACTGGAACATACGTGTAAACTCTATTTCTGAGAAACTTCATCCTGTATTAGGTAAAAAAGATAACTTGTGGTTCCAAAACCAAATTTCCACCCAATAAAAGTCTGTATTTAGTGTGTGGGACCACAGGCCAGCCCACATTAGTTGATAACTTTACTCTGTGGTTGTGTACAGAGGTAAACCACATTTCATCACCCCTGAAAAAGAGAAAAGGAGTCTTTAACTCACCAAAAAGCCAGACTCCTTTTCCTTTTCTCATTCAAATATGAAATTTCTGAAGAAAGATTTTGTGAGGAACCTTCAAAAAAATATTTCTTATTGTTAAAAATACTCAATTTTCTACCCAATTCTGAAAGACATGAAATTCTTTTCAAGATACCTACCTTAATGAATGCAAAATTCTTGAATACATCTCAAATTCTTAATATAATAGCTCAAGAAAATATTTGAGGAAATCTTGCAATCCACAAAAGTACATGAAAGTTTGGGATTCTACTGATGAAATCCTTTTTTCGTTTACAATAGATGAAGTTGTAATTATGAAATCATTGTTTATATTACTAGATGTTATTTAATACAAGATATTCTCATTTCAAACACAAGGAGATATCCTTTTTTTGTTGAGCATAATTGCCAAAATTTTTAAAAAAAAACTAACCCTTTAAGCTTCATTTCTATAATTATTTCAAATTGAGTTTCAAAATCCAATGTATTCTCTTATAAAAATTGATAAATTACATTTGAATGGAGATTGTCACAAAATTAAAGGCAAACTTTTTTTCATGAAAGATATATTATTGGATCATTTCACTCCCTTTTCTTAAATGATGATTCTTCATCCTCCACTCAATTAATCTTCAAAACCACATGTTAAATATTTATGAAACAAACCGTTTTGGACATCTCAGAGGAAAATTCATTTCTAAATATGAAAGAAATATTTTTCTTAAATTTACTTTTAAAATATTTCCCAAGATATTTGTCAGCCTGTGACTCACGACCAGAGTGCAAGCTTGACAGCCAAATACCATAAATCAATGGTATAGCCAAGATACCACCAAAACATGGAGCTGAGCCAAATCAGCTCAAAAGGTATCAAAAGAAAGAGGAATCTTACCCCTTTCCAATTATCATAGGACAAAGAATAACAAAGTTATTCCTGCTCAAAGCTGTTGCTAAGCATAAACCTTAATTTTCACCTCTCATCTGAAATACAGATTAAGAGGCTTAACCCCATCAAATGGGTATTCAAAATGGATCTCTAAGTCAGGGCTATCCAATGGTACTAGCCAAACTGAGCTAGCACCAGTATTATAGAAGTTATGGCCAAATTCAGGCCAAATAAAGGTGAATAAAATATTCACCTATCATCTAACTTCTATATTTTTAGTGTGAGATACCTAAAGTGGGGCCTTTTTGGAAAGAGCCCAATCAGGGCTATCTGATGGTGCTATTCATTCCCCCATATCCCATCTGGAACAAAAGCTATAAGGAAAACAAGCAGAATACAGATTTTTGCCTAAAACACATATATGTACAAAATTCTTGTGTATGGCATAGCTTTGCCATATTTAAAGATAACCATATCAAAATTAGGAACCATTGTGTTAAGCACATACAGGGCTACACACCGAACCAATTTTGAGGTTGATATTCCAAAAACTGACAAAGGTATGGCTGTCTTAAAGTCAAAATCCCACAGTTTAGCCAATACATCCTTATTGTGGGATAATATCCCATAAGCATTATTAGAGGTGTTAAACTAACAAGGAATCTTGATTTTCCTTCAATAACTCAAATTTCATTCAATACTGGGGTCCCATAAAGGTTTTGTACAGCATTCTATGCATCATACATGTCAGAATCAGGCTGTGTGGTTTGCAGATGAATATTTTTACGCTGTATTGGTGAAGACTTCCCAGATGTGGCTTTAAAACCACATCTGAGCCCAATACAGGCTATACAGACCTTTTTCAAACCACAAGCCTGTCCTTGAGAGTGGAAAATCTTCACTTCCTCTACATGAAAATGTCTAGCAGCCTTTTCACCCCATTTCAGCATAAGAGGAGGCCTTTTCACTGCCAGAAAAGGAATCCCCATCCTGCACTTGAATTTCTATGTAGTAAAACTGTCAAAAACAGTTATACTTCTGGAAAATAAACAAGCTATACTATAAATCTTAGTATTGTAGTCTTTTTCATTGTAACCCAACAGGTAAAGCTGCAGCCAGGGCTTTCAATAGCACTCACCACCACTAGTTCTCATTAGTAAACCCCTTTTTTAAATAATTTTATCCATGTCACAGTCATAGTGACAGTTGCAAATAGACTTATTACATCTTTATAATAGACTCAGCCTGACATTTTTAGGGCCTGGCCCTGGTTTTAACTTCTTGGACCTTATAAGTGAGTTTTTTCTCTTATTTTCTCTATTCTGAAAAATTGTTTTATCTTTTTAGGCATAATTTTTAATAAAAATATATATAATATATATCTTATATATATATATTCACAGTGTTATATTTCATATACCACTATTATTTATCTTCAAATAAAATTGTGGTATGGTTGATTATAATTTAATCACCACAACAACCCTTGTTTTGGCGTGTTTTACATATAAAAAAACTTTTTTCCATTAATAAAAGTCCTTTTTTTGAATTAATATAGGGACACCTCATACTGTAAAACCAACAGGTGAGGTGTGTTTGGGTTTCTTGTTGATTCAATTACCCTCTTACATACTGCTTTTATCAGATTATACTTGCTAATTACAAGTTGTTTTGTGAGATACTAGCATACAAGGAGTGTACCAGATATCTGTAAGCTGTATTTCTGACATGAAATTGTTAATTCAATTACACTCTCATTATACAAGGGCATATTGGAGTAATATACAAGCCCTGAGGCCATTTTAGATGTGCAAATAGCATTTTAAGAAGTCTGAACTGACATTAAGCCCACTTTTCCTGTTTGATTCAGTGGAAGAAAACTACATACCACTTGAGACCCAATCACAGGCCAACAAATCAGTGACACCCTCGGAACCAAAGGGCAGCAAGGACAAGGTAAAGTGTCACAGTGAAGGCCTGATTACGGCAAAGAAGTGGACACCTATTGCCACTCAGAGGAATAGAAAACCACAGAACTCTGCTTCAATACAAGGCAAACCAACCTTAACCACTTGTACAGGGAGGATTCCCATAATTAACCCAGTTGTAATCTCTAAAGGTAAATTGCCAAAATCAGAAGACAACAAATTTGTACAAGGCACAGTCAAAGTTAAATACCCTAAGAACATTAAGTTTTTGACTTCTTGCAAACACTGATATGTCACCTGTACACCTCAGAAACCTTGGATTCCAAAGGAACCAACCAGAGGACACAGAAGGCTTGTCTAGAATCAGAAGACCTGGAAGAGGACACCTTGGACACAGTGTTCAATGGCAAGACACTGAGGGAAATCCTACCCACCTTTTCATTAACTTTACAATACAACAGGAACCTCAAAGCAGCGGACTGGAAAGATATGGATCACGTTCTTCAGCTCCACCAGCTCCTCAAAGATTTCTTTCAATGGAGCATGGTCAACAAGAGGTTCAACTTGGCATCCCACTGGGCAGAACTTGGAGCAAGTTGCCAGAAGATTTTTCTCAAAGAGATAGACTTCAAGGACCTTATGGTAATCACCAAAGGTTGGAATCCCACCAGGCAGTTCAGACTCCTGGAGGTGAGGGCAAACAAGATAAGAGAGAATCAAGCCACTATCCAAGCTATAGGAGAACAGCTGACCCAGACAGGTAATACTCATATTCCTTCAGGCTCACAAGGAGCAAGCCAAATAAGCTCTCCTGTCAGCCTGTGATTCCAAACCAGAGCACAAGCATGACAGCCAAAATACCATAAACCAATGGTATAGCCAAGATACCATCAAAACATGGAGCTGAGCAAATTAGCTCAAAAGGTATCAAAAGAAATAGGAAACTCACCCTATTTTGAATATATAAGTCCCATCACCATAGGACAAAGAATAACAAAGTTATTCCTGCTCAAAGTTGTCGCTGAGCATAAACCTTAATTTTCACCTCTGATCTAAAATCCAGAGGAGAGGCTTAACCCCATGAAATGGGTATTCAAAATGAATCTCTAAGCCAGGGCTATCCAATGGTACTAGCCAAACTGAGCTAGCACCAGTATTACTTGAGTTATTGCCAAATTGGGGCCAAATAAGGGTGAACAAAACATTCACCTCTCATCTAACTTTTGCAGTTTTGGCATGAGATACCTAAAGTGGGGTCTTTTTGGAAGGAGCACAATCAGGGCTATCTGATTATTCCATGCATTTCCCCATATCTCAGCTAGAACAAAGGTTATGGGGCAAATAATCCCAATACAGCTTTTTACCCAAACCACACAAATGTACAAAATCTTGTACATGGGATAACTTTGCCATATTTAATGATACCCATATCAAATGAGGTACCATTGTGTATAGCACATACAGGGCTACACACTGAACCAATTATGAGGTTGATATCACAAGAATTGACAAAGGTATGGCTGTTTTAAAGTCAGATTCCCACCTGCTGTCATATGCAGCCTTACCATGGGATAATGTCCCATAATCATGAATATGAGGTGTCAAATAGATGAAAAAGCTTGTTTTTACTTCAATAACTCATATTTCAGTCAATACTGGGGTCCCATACAGTTTCTGTACAGCATTCTATGCGTCATACATGTCAGAATCAGGCTGTGAGGTCCCAAGATGAAAATGTTCACCCTGTATTGGTGAAAACTGCCCAGATATGGTTTCAAAACCACATCTGAGCCCAATACAGCTTAATACAGGTCTTTTCAAACCACAAACCTGTCTCAAAGTGAAAAAAACTTCACTTCCTCTACGTGGAAAGGTCTAGCAACCTTTCCACCCCATTTCAGGATAAAAAGCAGGCTTTTCACAGCCAGAATTGCTTTCCTCATCCAGCTCTTGAATTCCTACATAGTACAACTGTTCAAAACATTTATACTCCTGGAAAATAATCAGGTATACTCCTAATTTAGAAGTATTGTAGTGTTTATTATTGTAATCCAACAGGTAAAGCTGCATCCAGGGCTTTCAATAGCGCTCACCACCACTATACTAGTATAGTAAAGCCCTTTTATTTTACATTAAATCCATTATCATCATTATTACTATCATCCCAAATCTTTATAAACCATTTTTATCATGTCACAGTCATAGTTAAAGCTTGTAAACACTATTATACATCTTTATCATAAACTCAATCTGACATCTCCAGTGGCTTCACACCATTCAGAAACCAACAGATCAGTGGCCAAGAGTCACCATTCTTCATACACCCAGGAAGTTTCCAGGAGAAGACAAGGATACAAGGGCTAAAACAAGACCACCTTCAGCCAGAGGAAGAGAGAGTCAAGCCCAATGATCCAGAAGCTTTTGTATTTGGTGAAAGAAGTGCACAAGAACCAGAAGTAATTGTACATAACTCTAGAATAAGTAGTCCCCTCAATAGAAATATTACCCCCACTCAGATTGAACACAATGTTGTCACACCTGAGAGTAACCTTAACAGTGATGCACTGTGGTTACAAATGTCCCAATATGCTGAGCAAACTCAAAAACCGTTTTCAGAACTTGAAGCAAGGCATGAGAGGAGGCAGATATTGACAGCCTCCATGGACGAATTGTTAAAAACCTTCAAGAAGGACATGCTTAATTGCGAAAAACCTCTGAAGAAACCAACAAAAGATTGAATCCAGTCTTTGAAGAACAACACCACAGAAAAGGGGACAGGGATTGTCTGGATGAAGACATAAACAAATTGTTTAATGTCTACCATAGCATGAAGCCCCAATCACAAGGCCATGCTATGGATAATCCATATCACCAAGATGACATCAAACCAGGTTCCAGGTTGATGAATAAGGCAAAATCTCCATCACAATACCAGGATGGAGATAGTATATCTTATTCAGAGAAGAAAGCCTTGAAACAGCTTTCTGAGGCCTCAAGCTGGCCCAAATTCTCGGGTACAGGAGAATATGATCATATGGAGCTCATTGGTTATATTGATAGACTCTTCATTGATGTACCAAGCATACCAGACTACTGGATTACTGCTAGACTTAAAACAGCATTTGAAGGACATTCTAGTATATGGTACACAGAAATGAAGGAAATCCATGGCAAAAGAAACTGGCCATGGGGGAAGAGTCAAATCATCCAAAATTTCAGCAATAGTACTTGGATATGGCAAAAGACCATGTCATTTGAAAATGACAAATACTCTGTGAACAAAGATCCATATGAGTGGTTTCTCAGGCCGTCTAACAGACTTAAAGCCATGATCCTCAAATGAACATTCAGATGAGGAATCACCAACTCCTGACACAAATTGCAGGAGAATTAGAGTATGCAGTGAAATGCATATGCAACCACAATTGCACTCTATATTACATTGAAAATACCTTACAAGATGTAAGGAAAAGAACTAATATAGGGAAATACACCCCATATAAAAGCAGTGGCTTCAAAGAGAAACAACCTTTCAGGGTGGAGTTTAAAGACAAACCCATAAAAAGGGTGGCAGAAGTGGCAAAGAAGAAAAATTCTTGTCAGAACTGTGGTCCAAAAGACCACTATTCCAACAAATTTCCAAAGGCAAAGAAAAAAGTATGTGCCATTGAGAGAGTCCCAGAGGAGGAATCCCCAACAGAGGATTCTGAATTAGACTCTATGGGTGATGCCATCAGAGAAAAATATGATGATAACCAAGACCCAAGAGAAGAATTCCTAGTGGAATACCAAGAGGAAACCCCACTAGAAATCCAAGACATACAGTTGGAAGCAGGCATGCCACAAGCTACTGCCTACAATAACTTGTGCAAACACACACAAGATGCACAAACATTGCTGGTTACACCAACCAAAGGAATGGCATACATACATTGAACAGCCACAAAAATGACTGTTTATATTGACAATGCTCAACATCCATTGATCATTGAGAGTGGAGCACTGTAAGGTGTGGATATGAAACTTTGATTAAAAATCAAGTACTTTTCCTGTCCTCAAAATTTGTATAAGGTAAAAATCAATTAAAAATAGTATGAAATATTATTTTTAAGAGAAAACACGCCAATTTTATTGTTTATAACTTTATTAGTATAAAACAATAATATTATAAAAATTTATTGTTTTACCAACAATAAAAATTTATCCAAAAAATACTCTACAAGAGATATTTTAAGGCTACAAAAGAAATTTCTTCAAGAGCAATTTCAATTGGAATTAATTGAGCAAAGAACTGCAAGCAATTACTTAAAGAACAAAGTCTTTAAAAAGAATATTAAAGAGAAAACACGCCCAAAAGTGACCAGAGTGAATTTGGAAACAAAGTGACAAAGTTTACAGTGATGAAAGATGCTTTAATTCACTTTTGGGGTGGTTCAGGGGTAAAAATGATTATAAGAGTTACAAACAATGATTATAATGATTTTTTCACGTGGTTAAAAGGATTAAAATGATTTAAAAGTGGTGGTTGGAATCTTTGATTGATTGGTTTAACAGTTTTAAACTAATTAATAAAAGGAAAAGATTCTAACATGAAGAGAAAAGTGGGGCAAAGAAGACATTCTTTTATAGCCATCAATTCTCTTGCTCCAAAAGTAAAATTTACTCTTGTCAGTCGTGAAAAACAGTCTGACAACAGAAAAGCCAATTATGGCATCATTGAACCCTGGTTTAGACCAAAAAGGGCTGGTTTAAGCCATTTTTAGCCATTTTTAGCCATTTTAGACCCTTAAATCAGCCATTACTATAGCAATACCAGGCCTAGAGCCTTCAAAACACGTCAGAATGTGTTTCAGAGGCGTAGAAACCAGTTAAAACTGTTTTTATTATGATTGTTTTATCTTAAGGGTAGTTTTACCCTCTTGGCAACAGCTAAAACTACCCCAGTTGGTATCAAAACCTCATCATCAATTGAGTCCACAGACCCTGTAACTCAATTCCAGGCCAAAAGTGATGAACTTTTGCGTGAATTTTGACATCCCACGCCTGTCAGCAAGGATTTTGGGGGTCTAGCTCCCCCTTAGAGCTGGAGTTCCTTTTCCCCCCCCCAAATTTAATCTTTCCAATTTATTTTTCCTTTAATTCCTCATCATGTATTATACTTATAATTTACATATGTAATTCAATTCAATTGTACAGTACAATACATTAATAATTGACACCTCATATGTAAATCAAAGTTCACTTATGTAATACACGCGCACATTTTGACATTTCAATTGAATTCAATTGAAAATACTTCAATTCCTCATAACTTCTAAACTAAACACAACACCTCAATTTTAACACAAAAATTGATGATTAACACCACATGTGGTGTGAATTAAATTAAAGTTTTGAGGATTTTCAACTTTTGTATTGAAAATACTAAAAACTTAATTTAAGCTTATTTAGAGTTGAGTTACAAGAATTTCACTCAGAGGTGACCCCACCTGATTTTTTATGAGGAATCCAATGGTGAAATAAATTTTATATGTTTATTTATTGGATAAAAAGTTATAATAAATTTTATTTAACTTTTTTCCAAATTTATTTATTTTCTCACAATTTTGTTAAAGTTTCATTTTTACTTAATTTTTTCAAGTATAAGTGTAATTTTATATTTACAAAATTTAATGTATTTTTTATTTTTAAATTATAATTAATTTTTTATTTTTAATATAATTTTATATTTATATTTTTATTTTTATTTTAATAATATAAATAAATTTATTTAATTTATATTAATATGTTATTTTTTATATTTGTGGTCTTTTGGGTATATGAAATTACCTCTAAGGCTCACAAGCACACTGCTCCATAGTGGCCAGAAATTATCTGGAGAACCACTTCCTGAACTGGGAAAACCAGCTGTTGCCCACCAAGGCAAAGAACCTCAAGAGTGCATCAGGGAAGATTACTTCCATTGGGACAATTATCAAAGAGATAATTATACCCCATAGGAAAGGTAACATCAGACTTAACCCAGAGTTTGTTGTGCTTGATGATGCCCACATACAAGGGTTTTTGCTGGGATCAGATTACCAGAAGATGTATGGCATAGATATTTACAATAGTGAAAACAGGCGCATTACCATTGTTACCAACAAGGAAAAGAAATTCTCACTTGATGTATACCAGATATCTGCCCAAGATCCTCTTGAAGAACTACTCAATGAATTCAGAGAGGGAAATTTTAGTACTACCCTCACCAGTAAACAGAAACTAAGTTTACTGAGAATGCTTAGAAAGAATAGACCAGCATTTGCCATTGGTGACGAGCCATTAGGCAAGATTAGAGTCCATGATATAGAACTATATCTGGATGTGGAAAGACCTTATCCAACCATGCTCAGGAGACCTCCTTGACCAGAAAGTCTGAAAACCAGGAAGGAAATTGAATAACATACCAATGAACTCCTTGACATGGATGTCATCAGAAAGATTGGATACAATGAAATAGTGAAAATTACCACTCCTGTCCTGATCACCTGGCATGATGGCAAGTCTAGGCTGTGTGGAGATTTCAGAGCTCTGAATAACTACACAAGAGCTGACAGGTGCCCTATACCCAGGATACCTCATGCCTTTGACAAACTAGCAAAAGCCAAATACATAACCAAAATTGATTTTATGAAAGGCTTCCAGAAGAATGGAGTTAAACCAGGTTATATGAAACTACTCAGAATCATATGCCATATGGGCATGTATGAGTACACCAGGATGCCATTTGGCATCAAAGGTGCACCAGCACACTTTCAAAGGATTATGGACACAATATTTCAAGAAGAAATATTGACAGGCTGGATGTTAGTATATATTGATGACATCATTATATACTCAGAGACATGGGAAGACCATGTGCAGTACATAGACAGAGTACTAAGTAAATGCACACCAATCAATCTGAAAATTTCACTCAAAAAGTGAAATTTTGGCCAACAAGAGCTACTAGCTCTAGTACATAAAGTGTCAGGTCTTAGTCTGGCAATTGACAAGAACAAAGTCGCAGCAGTACTGCAAGAAACCAGTACCAAAAAGCATCAAATAGAGGCAATCCTTCCTTGGGTTTGCCAGCTACTATAGAAACTGCATCAAAGGTTTTGCCCACAAAACTAGTATTTTATACAAGTTCTGTTCAAAAGATGTAGTTTTTGAAATTACCAGGAAAGAAGGGATCCATATGAGACAATCAAATATGAACTCACAAATGCATCTTTTCTCATCTTGACTGACTTTGAACTACCATTTAAGTTATACATAGATGCAGCATGTAGCCAAGGCTTAGGAGCAGCCCTTCACCAGAGACAAATTGTAGATGGTGGACCAAGAGAGGGAGTAATATGTTACATCTCTACTAAGCTGAAAGATTCAAAAGCCAGGTATGGGTCCACCCAGACTGAATGTCTATGCTTAGTCTGGGCTTTACTGAAAATCCATTATTATTTGGAGGGTGCAGTCTTTTAAGTCTACACAGACTGCACAGCCTTGAAGTTTCTACTGAACATGAAGACTACCAGTAGACACATTCTGAGGTGGAAAATAGCCATCCAAGAGTATATAGGGAATATGACCAATGCAGATAGCCTCAGCAGATGGCCATTGGATAATGTCAAAAGCAACCCAGCTTATGACCCTGAAGTAACAGCTATAATTCCTATCCATTTCATAGAAATATACAGGAAGAAAAACTTTAGATTTTCTGAGTGGGGCCAGAAAGTGGTAACCCAGACAGTGGAAAAACTGACTCAGAAGGAACAGAAACTCCCATATTGGGAATAATTTCCTCAAAACTGCATAATGAATTCTTCAATGCAGTGATGAAGACATATGCCAGACACAAACAATGTGGCATACTACTGCAACTCCTTCAACAGAAGTACAGGAGCCCAGAACTGGAATTCCAGTTAGAGGAACCCTGTTTGAGTGACTATAAGGACAATAAATGTTTCCTCATAGATTTCCTGCTCTACCATAGAGAGAAGCATACTAGTGCACTCACAATAATAGACAGAGGCCATATATCTTTGATCCTGCAGGAATTCCATGACTGCCCCTATATGGGACACATGAGTGAAGACAGGACCAAAGAAAGAGAAGCAAGCACTGCTTGGTGGCCCAAATGGGTACAAGAGTTTAGTGAATACATAAACACTTGTGAAAAATGCCAAAAGGTAAATAAAAACATTGGAAGAAGTATGGGTTACTTCAACACATAGAAGAACCCAAACACCCATGACCAGCCATCAACATGGACTGGGTTACAGTACTTGTCCCAGGAGGAAAAGAAAGCTTAAATTCCTGCTTATTCATAGTTGATAGGTTCAGTGAGAGTATGAGGTGCCTACCATATCACAAGGAGGACACAGCCATGTATACTACTCTGTTATTCTGGAAAAACATCATATCTACCTGTGGAGTCCCTAAGATCATCATCAGTGATAGGAACCCAAAGTTCAAATCTTGATTTTGGACAAACTTGTATGACATGCTTGGCACCAAGCTTGCATTTTCCACAGCTTACCATCCACAAACAGATGGATCAGCTGAAAGGATGATCCAGACAATGGAGGACATCCTTAGAAGATTCTGTGCCTATGGCATTGAATATAAGGACCATGAAGGTTACACCCATGACTGGCTTACCCTTCTACAAGCAGTCCAACTGGCCTATAACAAAAGTCAGCACTCTACCACAGGAAAACACCTGCACTGGTAGAAAAAGGGTGGAATACCCTATTGCCTGTGGATCACTTGAAGAAAAATCTTCTGACCATCCACCCCAAAGCCAAGGATTTCCATGAAATGTGGAAGAGGGCTTGTGACACAGCTGCCAAATGCATATCTGAGACAAAAGAATATAATAAGCAGAGGTGGGACAAATCACACATGGAACCTGACTTTAAAGAAGGGGACTAAGTGCTAGGGTCTAAATTGAGCGTTAATAATCTCAAAGGACCTAAGAAAATGAGAGACTAATTTGTAGGGCCCTTCACTATCATTAAATTGATAGGTAAAATGCAGTGGAAGTCAAACTCACTGAGGAATGTTCCAGGAAATACCCAGTCTTTCCTGTGAGTTTAGTCAAGCCATACTTCCAGACAGAGGAGGATAAATTCCCCTCCAGGAAGAAGAACCCCACCCCACCAGAAATAGTGGAGATGGAGGACTCCCCTGGAGCTGTGAAGAGAATTATCAAGGCCAGGAGGATCAGAGAGAGTACTTAGTCAGATTCAAGAACCAGACAGCGGATAAGGACAAGTGGTTGGAAGAAGATGCCATACCAGATGGGAAACTTCATCTAAGGATATTCAGAGCCTCTAGAAGAACTGAACCTTCTCATCAATTATGAGCCTTTTTTAAAGGGAGGGTATGTCAGCCTGTGACTCAAAACCAGAGCACAAGCATGACAGCCAAATACCATAAATCAATGGTATAGCCAAGATACCACCAAAACATGTATCTGAGCCAAATCAGCTCAAAAGGTATCAAAATAAAGAGGAAGCTTACCTCTTTCCAAATATACAAGTCCCATGATCAGAGGACAAAGAATAACATAGTTATTCCGGCTCAAAGTTGTTTCTGAGCATAAACCTTAATTTTGACCTCCCATATGAAATACAGAGTAAAAGGCTCAACCCCATCAAATTGGTATTCAAAATTAATCTCTAAGTCAGAGCTATCCAATGGTACCTGCGAAACTGAGCTAACACCAGTATCACAGAAGTTATGGCCAAATTCAGGCTAAATAAGGGTGAATAAAATATTCACCTCCCATATAACTTCTACAGTTTTAGTGTGAGATACATAAAGTGGGGTCTTTTTGGAAAAAGCACAATAAGGGCTATTTCATAGTGCTATTCATTTCTCTATATCTCATCTGGAAAGAAAATTATAGGGAAAACAAGCCCAATACACCTTTTTTCCTAAAACACACATATTTACAAAAATCTTGTACATGGCATAACTTTGCCATATTTAATGATAACCACATCAAATGAGGTACCATTGTGTAGAGCACATATAGGGCTACACACTGAACAAATATTTGAGGCTTATATCTCAAGAACTGACAAAGGCATGCCTGGTTTAAGGTCAAAATCCCACAGTTTGGCCAATACAGCCTTACCATTGGATAATATCCCATAACCATGATTATGAGGTGTTAAACTGACAAATAAGCTTGTTTTTACTTCAATACCTCATATTTCATTCAATACTGGGGTCCCATACAGGCTCTGTACAGCATTCTATGTGTCATACACATCAGAATCAGGCTGTGTGGTCCCCAGATGAAAATCTTCACCCTGCATTTCCCAGATGTGGTTTCAAAACCACATCTGAGCCCAATACAGGCTATACAGGCCTTTTTCAAGCCACAAGCCTGTTGTTGAGAGTGAAAATCTTAACTTCCTCTACATGAAAAGGTCTAGCAGCCTTTTCACCCCATTTTAGGATAAAAGGAGGCCTTTTCACTGCCAGAAAAGGAATCTCCATCCTGCTCTTGAATTCCTACGTAGTCCAACTGTCAAAAAAAGTTATACTTCTGGAAAATAAACAGGTTATACTACAAATATTAGTATTGTAGTCTTTATTGTTGTAACCCAGCAGGTAAAGCTGCACCCAGGGCTTTCAATAGCGCTCACCACCACTAATTATCATTAGTAAAGCTCTTTTTTTATCTTTATTCAAACCTTTTTTAAATATTTTTATTGGTGTCACAGTCATAGTTAAAGTTTTAAATAGCCTTATTACATTTTTATCATATACTTAGCCTGACAATATTTAACATATGCCTAACTACTATTTAATGAGAAGCTTCAATCTAATCATCATTCTCCAAGATCTTTTGAGTAAAGAACTGTAAATGACAAGAGGGAACCAGAAAAATCACAAAAAGCTATATAGAAAAATTTATTTCACCTCATGAATTCATATTTCTAATAAGTCTTCTTCTATTGAGAAATTCAAAGTACGAATAGAAATATCTATTTTTAAAGCTCAAAAATATTAAATATTAATATCTCACAAAGACTCTTCTCAGTTTAGAAATATGTAGAGAGAAATTTCAATTAAATCAATAAAGATAGTAATTTTAGTAAGAGGTAAGACTCAACATTTCAATATGGCCTCTTAACCTTTCTCAAACACTTTCAATTGAAATTTTACTATTATTCTCAAACGCATTTATGTAATTATCAAGTATTTGTTCAAATGATGTCCCAAAATATCCCATTTGGGTTACTGTTTTTTGGTTAGAACTCATAATTTAAAATTATATATTTTGGTTTTGTATAGTCTTAAAATAATGCTTTTTAATGGCTCATTGTGATCAATGATGAAAAATTATGTCATAAGGATCATACATAAAGTACAGTTTTGTATGCAATATGTATGGAGTAATTTGATAATATAGATATCAAGATTTAAGGCCAATAATCTCAGCTTTATATTAATAGTATCAAATAAGCTTTTCTATGAGCTGATGTTATGGGTTTCCAAATACTAGTCTTCTATATTAGTCTTTTGCACAACCTCATTTTTATTAATAGTTGTCAAAAGGAATAAAATACTTTATTAAAGTGTATTATTTGAAATCTTCCCAACATTAAAATAAAATTTTCCATTTTGTAATAGCATCATTTTTTGAAAGAGTCTTTTTCTATAAAGGATGAAGGAGTTTTATCTTTTAAGATATTCAAACTGTTTTACTTCAAGTAATCTTCAATGAGATGAGCTATTTGAGCTTAAAATTAAGTGTATATTCAAAAGAACAAAATGTAAAGCTTTTATTTACTGGGGAATAGTTTTAAAGCTTAAGCAGTGGAACACAAAAACTTCAGGATTTCTTGGCATAATTAGAATTCCTTCTTAAGCTGTTGGATTTTGGTGTAATCTTAGGTTCTTGTGAATGGGAAGGATAGTCAATTAATCTGATACTATTGTCAAATCCTATTATATAATTCAAAAAGGTAAAGATAATGCTTCAGATGAAGCATTTTATAGTAGTGTATCCTAGCATTTTGAGATATGGAGGTTACAGATAGAAAGAGGCATCTGATATTTGAAGCTATAGATTTTTTCATAATGAAACTTTCTGATATTTTTTATTACCAGTCATAGCCAAGAAACAATCAGGGCTTTCAATTGGAGTTTTTTGGCTTGCAAGAATGTCTTGTATTTCTTCCAAATCTTCTATCTTTCAGTTTCAATTCCACTTTAGGTTGAAACCTGTTTCCCACCCATCTTGTAAGGTTTGACTATGAAACAATAAGTAGATATTACAAATATCTCACTTATTGTACTATTAATGTCCTTATTAATTTAATAAATAAAATAAATAATAGCTATAATAATAAAGAATTATTATAATTATGGCATAAAATAATTAAATTATTAAATAAATATAATAATGTAATTTATATTATAAAAAAAATATAATAAAAATAAATATATTAATCTATAGTATTTAATATATATTTTTTACTCTTTATTATTGTTACTAACAAATAATTAAGGCATAAAGAATTCTTTTTTAATAATAAAAAAACAATTAATAACAATAATATTACCAATACTAAAGCTATATATTAATATAAATACTATTTATATTAATAAAAAAATAATTGAAAATAATAATAGATAGAAATTATAAATGAGAAAATAACATACTTACAACACTTAATATAATAATTTTGCAAGATTTTACACCAAAAAAATGTTAATAAAACTCATTTAAATTGTATTTACAAAATAAAATAAGAGAAATTACAAATATTCTTAATTTTATGTGGAAAATAGGATTTTTAGAGGAATATAACAAAAATAATTAAACAATTGGAGTGATCACATCAAGATGGATGATTATAATGAAGATTACCTTTTGTCTTTAATAATATAAAGGATTTATATATAAAGAATAAAGATTTTACCTTTTTGTTTAGTGTTTTATTGTTTTTGATGTGTCTGAGGGGGAAATAGAGTAAAAAGAGCTCTATTTATAGTACGTTCCTCCCTTATAGAGTCCAAAATACTTCTAGTAGAAGTGTACTGATGGTATCCACTGGAATTGATCAGTACTTTAAGGTTTAGTGATGATTACATCATAATTAAACCCTCTTAACTCATTATTACACCATTATTTAGAGTTATCACTATAACTCTAAGTTTGATGATATCATAGTCTTGGAAGAAGCCTAAAATATAAGGATTTTATTAGTCTTAATCATAATCTAATAGTATTCACCAGCTATATCACTTATATGACTGTTAAACTTAAAATAAGATTACAGTGAGTGATCATAAATGATCATTTTTAAGCTTAAGCTTTGATCATTAATAACTTTTTAAGTGATACACACTAAAGCTATTCAGAGAGTGAATTCTGATATCTTAGCATGTCCTTACTGAACTGACTAGATAATTTTATTACATCACCAAAACTCTATTTTTGATGATTTTTCTTGTAACTCATCTTTTCTGTTGAGATTTACTATTTTAAACTTTAAACCATGATTTTGGGGGGTTGTACCTTGAATATTATTATAAAAAATAAATAATTATTCACTTATGAGCTAGAAGAACCTGTATATCTACTTTACTTTAAGTTTGGACCACTTTCAAAACAAAGTGGTCAACAGCTCTAGCAATTTTGTTCAATAAACCCTTACAATTTATAACCTTTTTTGTAGCTTGTCAAAGAAAGTTCATATCTGTATTCTTAAAGTAATTACGTGTTAGCTTTATTTTTGGCTTAACTCTCCATCATGTATATTTCAGGAGATATTAGCTAAAAAACATGAATGTATGCATTGATCATAAAAGTGCACATATTCAGCATAATTCCTTCAGTACTACCTTTAGAGATATTACATAAAGTTTTTTTATGTGTAGGTTTCCATGGGGAATCCAATGGTGCAATTTATTTCACATTTTGTTTCATTGGGTTCTGAGATAAATAAGAATTTATGTCTTTTTATGGCATTTTTACTTATTACTCATTAGGTATTGACTTTACAGATATGCTATAAAAATGATATATATGGGTCTTATCATGAGGAATCTAATGGTGTGATTTATTTCACATTTTCATTCATCAGGTTTTAAGTTAATTAAGAATTTATGCCTTTTTATGGCATTTTTACTTATTCTAAGATAATTATTTAAAAGAAATAATTACTGAAAAATATCTTTGTGACCTTTTTGGATATGTGGTTATATCTCAAAGGCTCACACATCTCCTATGTTATTTTTGAAATGAAAAACCTGCTGACAGGTGTAGCAACTTTGCTCATGGTGCCTATGTAACAAGAATTTCAAAGAAAAACAAACAAAAAAACAAACCAGCAGGATACAGTCTTAATGAAATAGAACTACTTAGTAATCCAAGCTTTTGCAGTAGAATTTACAAGTCATGTTGATGTGCATCATTCAGGGCTTGGACAGTCTGTTGACCACTTATGTGAGCATTGAAAATGTTACCATCACTTATGTCAGAGGGACAAAACAAACAAAATTGATTCCTTGTGTCAAAAGAAAAAAGTATTTAATGACAGTAATAGTGGATTGCACTGTGCAGATGGAGTTATGTTAATGAAATTCAGAATCAAGAGACAAAAGGTTGTGGAGATTTTGATTCTTCATTCAGAAGATAAAAAAGCTCAGTTACCTGTAACACTGGTTTCTAATGAAGGAAATTTTTTTAATTTTTTTTTAGAAATAAAAGCTGTCAGATATATACTTGATTGGAAGGGTTGTGAGACCAGGCTTGGCTTAATCTTCAGATTGTTGAGCTTTGTATGTTTTATCTACAAATGGCACAAACAATATGCAATCAACTGAATTTTTTGTCCAGCAATTCCTCCCTCAGTTATATGATGAAGCTGAGATGAAAAAAATAAAGATTAAGGGTTTCTCACATTGTTTTCAATACAATAAGCATTACTCTAATCTATCATGATGTTGTTGATATGATCATAAAATATTAAGTCCCTATTCTTACCGTGAAGCGAAGATATGGTTGTGGGGTCACGAACAGAACGACTACTCTTTACAATATAAAATCAAAAGAGAACTATTTCCCTTATGATGGAACGTTTCTCCAATATTAGTGACAGCTTCCCTCTTACTTTTAACTTCGAATTTTACATTTCAGCTAATTTATATGCTCTGCATGAACAATTCATGACAATTCATGACTATTTTTCTCTTATTTTTATCCCGACTTCACACACTTTGCAAAATCTTTACAAACCTTTCTCTTCCTTTTGATATATTGATTATTTGAACTGTTAGTATCTTTTACTTGCAATTTACGACAAAAAAAGATGAATCATTTTGTTGGTTGCACTCCTGCATGTAAAACCAAATTATGTCACAATGTGTTAGCTAACTTATATTTCCAACTTTTTAATTCATGTGAAAGCGTCGATTTGAATTACCTCGTCAACTCTTAAAGAGGTCATTATTATGTCGTCTTGGTACATTTTCCTATACCTTTTCAAGGTCTTGCTGCTATCATGTGCTAACACAAGCAGATTGCTAGCAACCATTAAGATAGTTGTCAAAAATAAACATAAAGCAAATTAAAAACTTTTAGCGGCTATGGTTATCAATACGAAAGAGCTATTCCTTACATATTCAATGACATCACAGGAATGATGTTGTCAAGCTAAATCAGCGGAGTCTTCAGCCATAAGCTAATTTTTCGAGTGCAACATTGAAATGATGACACCTACTATGCTCCCTTTCACCCATTCCAATGCTTGTAAATCTAAGGAAAATCTGCGGTACTTCGCTCCAATGTTGTTTTAAAAACAAAAATATCATTCCAGGATCAAGGTTCATAAAAAGACTTACAGCCCAAACTGAAAAACCAACCCAACAAACGATGGCGAGAAACACTGAAAAAAATCTGTAAAGAATAGATTTCTGTGTGCTTTCAAGTTGCTTTTGCTCTTCAATCCATTCTACGCGATTGACATTTTTTGGCGGCTCCACCATCGCTAGGACTTTTATTTTTAACCTTAAATCCGATAATGACACAATCACAAGGGGTGGGTACATCTAATTCAAGATGTGTTAGGCTTTTAACTTTTCAAACCAGGTGACTTTAGGTTTTAGCATTTAATTATCAGAAATGCTCACAATTAACAAGCAAATATTTACACTTAAATAGATCACTATGACCTTTTGAATGTGCTTGAAAGCAAGACCCTGAACAGGAAGTCCGAAAAGGCTCAGCTTAAACCAAAAATACAGTATCGTGTAACTCCTGTGACAGGATTGACACTTACACCAATTTCTCCGAATCCTTTGGCTGCCAGCATTATTTCGAAAAGTGCCGGCACATTGTACGTACTTGGATCAAAGCTCGTGGAGGCTTCTTGTAGCTTTAAACGAAGCCTATGATATGCAGTTTCCACCCTTCCGACACTTTTATATATGCCAACGCATTCCCAAAAAATGATCACTAGCTTTAAAAATTATTAAAAAAAGTGTTTGCACATACGTAATTTTACTGAAAAGGCTTGCCTGTTACGATAATTAATGGTAACCAGAAAGACACGTTTAGTGGCCAAGTTGCAAGGGTCTGACGACTTTTTATCGGCCCATAAATTGAGACAGCGTGAAGGAAGGTGAGCCAGATAAAGCCTGAAAAACTTCAGGTGAGTGGTTTTGTGATATCTAACACCAGAAAATAGCATATTTTTTCGAATGCTTACACCTGTTAGATACATTGAAGAAAGCAATAAAAAGGCGATCTCAGTAACGCCGCCGGATTTGGTCATTCTTTCTGCATGATTAGGTATAAAATTGCAGCTAAAGAAGGTTGGTCTTACCAGTCCATCCAAAACAAGAAAAGGTACTTGGCTACACGGAGGGTAACTGCCCAACTGAGTGAGATGATTGCATTGGGAAAAGCCGATATCAATTCTGGAATGGTTTCAATCAATCCGACTGAAGCAAACGATTTTCAAAAACATGGATGAGGCAGTTAGCGGCAAAGAGCACATCAATTTCCTTTTTGGTAAGAAACTCGTAACAAGTCGTCGCTACTAACATGTACAATAGCACAGTGCCAAAATTGGTGAAACACAGACGGTGTCTACTTTCCATACGCGATCTGTCAAGAATGATTACCAGTCTAACATTTTCAAAGCGGTTTGCTTACGTAGAAAAAAATCCTTACAAAGTGTGATGCTTCCTATCCGGAGAGATTTAGTGCTGAGCAGCACATAAAGAATGTAGCTTGATTGAGAAATAACTCTAGCCAAGAGTTCAATGCCAAAATGAGCTTTGTTTCCATACACGATAGAGAGTTTTTGGCAAGTTCTTGATGCTTTACATAAAGATCATTACCAAAGTCAACCATGAAGACCATGTTGGAATATAATAACTCTTAACGATGAACACAAAGCATAAACATTAAACTGATTAGTGTGATGTCTTCGCAAACACGCGCTGCCCTAGCTTGGTTCTTATTGCTAAACATACCGCGAATTGCTCCTCAGCATACTTCTGGGCAAGGGGGAATGGATTTTCGCCAGGCGGGAGGGATGATAGATAACGAAGAAAATTTTCTTGCGTTTTAGCGATGCCCATGTTCGAGCAACCTGAAGATGAAATTGACGATGAGTGATGATGACCTTGGCTTTAGAGGTGCAAAGTCTGCTAGTTTTTAGTCCAGCAGACAGAAAAGTATGTAATAAGAAATTTCAGCCAAGCATTCGGATAACAAATGCCAAAAACAAACCGGTCTAGTCTTGCTTATTTCCGGAGGGCGACAATCACCTCCTACAAGGACAAGCAGCCGTTGATCTCGCGATGAAGGGAATTATACTCATAAATGAAGGGCAGGATGAATTGTCCCAGTAACATCCAATAGTAATCAAAGTTAAGCTTTCAATATCAAAACTCAACTAGAGGAAAATACAACTGCGCCAAATTCCGTACAGCACAGTCTCTGTTGCATAAGAAACTTCAATCACCGTGCTACTGTACTTACAGTACAGTACTGTACAGTACTTGTATTTTGTACAACAGTACAGTACACTGTTTCGGATCGAAATGTCGTGTCGAAATTCGAATGCCAATCTTGTGTAAAGAATGCATGGATAGTGAATCCCTGCAGTTTAACTAGGAATTTGTAGAACAGTATATTTCTGTACTCTACGCAGTAGGCTCAAAAAACCTTGCCGAAGTCTGAAACCCAATGATGTGCTCACTGCTCGGTAACGGAAAAAAGTGTTCCTCAGCCTTCTCACTCGGACCATGCACGATGCCTACACAATACATGAGCTATGCCCACATTGTGGGAGGTGGGAAACCCCTCCCATTTCCTCCTACTCTTCTGTCCTCTTTACAGGTAGGAAAGCTGGAAGTTCAGTGAAGAACACTCAAGAAAACAAAAAGAGCGCATCAACGCTTACAGCACAGATTCAATCTTAGATGCAGCTAGAGGATTTCAAAACCTGACAAGGTAACTACACCACCAGGAGCTTCCATTTTGTCAAGATGTATTTACCGGACCAATGACCCCGTGGACGTACTGTACAGCATTGACTCCCCCGGTTTTTTTTAAAAAAAAAAGGGGCTCTTGATTTAGGCCCAAATCCGATTTCTGATTTGGACTATTTCCAGTAAAGACTGAGCCACTGGAGACATAACGCCCAACAGAAATAGAAAGGCTTGAAAGCTGGAAAGAATGGTGATAGTTTTATGAGACGATTATTGGGAGGATTTGCAAATAGACAGAAAACTGGTTGTACTCTAAACAATAGGGGGGGTCCCAAAACACCTGTGGGAAGCCACATTTATCAGAAGAAAAAACCAACCAATCTGGCAAGCCTTCCCGCACCCAGTCCTGACCCCTTTTTTTTCTAGGGGGAATCAAATCTTCTAATTCAAAATTTTCCTCACTTTTGATATTTTATACTTGCACGATTTTTGAAGGAAGATTTATATTTTTATTTGAAAAAATGAAAAAAGACAATGAAGTAAAAGTGGGGGGCTATTGGCAAGCATACTGTATTGGCCTGAGATATCTGAATATCTGGTGTGCCTGATTTTGAAATCTGGCAGGCGGATTTGATGGTGTCACAAGGCAAAATCAGTCAAAGACCGACTCCCCTTAAATAAGGGGATTCAGTCTGAGCTTATTATTACGTTAATGGATTGAGTATTTTCTTTCATATAACAACGAGAATATTAATACTATTTCTACTAAATACTAGTGATAACTATGTTTGTATTCGATACTAGATTAATTAGTGGGGCTCAGTCTTTGCCTGATTTGGCCCTGGGAAACAAGAAAATCAGACTGACTGATTTCAAAATCAGTCATGCCGTATTTTCAGGTGTCACAGGGTCATACAGGCCACCGGGGGGCTTCTTTTCATGCCACACATCTTTTTCTTATGGCTTTTTGGAACCGCCCCCTACCTTGTTTTATATCACTTTTTTTTGAATTTTTGTTGTACTAATTTCCTTTAACATAACGACGTGATTTTTTTGTAAAAAAATATTGAAAAACAAATAGAGGAAAGGTTCAAAACTGAATGGAGGGTCCCATGGTGTTTGGGGTGCTTGCTCATGTTGGCCCATTCTGCATCTGATTTGGGCCTTTCTCACATGAATTTTGCCTCAGAAATCAGAAAGTCCCAAATCATCAAATATGGCAAAGACTGAGCCCCACAATTAATATTTATATTTAATCTCCCCTTGAAAGCGCACCTGATAATTATAAAAATAGTATAAATAGTTAGTTATCAAATAAGAAATAAAAAATAGGAAAAAATCTCCCCTTGAAAGCATACCTGATAATTTTAAAAATAGTATAAATAGTTAGTTATCAAATAAGAAATAAAAGATAGGAAAAAATATCCCCCAAGGAAGATTTTCTTGGAAGAGTGGGTTTTTTAGTATTTTATATTGTATTTATATTAATAATGAATATGCATTTTTAATATCATTTAGTTAGGTTTTGTGTCATTTATTCTGTATATGTCAAATATACAACACTCCCCTCCATAACAGTATGCTATGCAAAATTGATAGCATCAATAAATTTCTTCACATTGAGAGGGCCAATAGGCTTGGTCAGAATTTCAGCCATTTGTTCATTTGTCCCAAGCCATCTTAGATAAATCTTTCCTCTTGTGATATATTCGTTAATTAAGTTGAATTCACGGATGAGATGTCTAGTCCTCCTCCAACTAATTGAGTCAGTTGCAATCCGTGTGGCCGCCTTATTGTCTGAAAAAAGTGTTGGGGTAGGGTCATAAAGCAAAGGCCAATATAAGTTCAATATCCATAGACATTCCCTTGTGGAAAATAATAGGGCAATATATTCGGCTTGAGCTGTGGATGTAGCAACAGTTGCCTGTTTTTTCAATTGCCATAAAATAGGGTGTTTACCATGCAATAGTAAAAAACCATGGGTTGATCTATCCCCCTCACCACGCCAGTTGGCATTGACATATGTTCTTAAAGTCAGGCAAAGATCTGATCCAGTAATTTGAATTCCCAATGTTCCAGTTCCATGCATGTATGCAATGAGGTGCTCCAAGGCTTCCCAATGAGAAGCATTAGTTCCCATATAAAATCTAGCTAGGTAGTTGACAGCATAATATATATCAGGTCTTGAGCCCTGTGCAATGTATAACAGTATACCTATGCATTTCAGATATTCATTGTCCAATATGTTAGAAGTAGCTGATTCCAGTTTACAATGTGGTGGTAAAGGCAAAGAAAAGGTTATCCTTCTTGGCATTAAGTTAATTAGTTTGTCAATTAGGTCAGTTTGAGAGAATTTATAACCCTTGAGAACCTTTTCAATTGATAATCAAACCAGACCGGTAATTTTAGTATCCCACTTGATTTGCAATCGCTTGTTCATTTAATCAGAGATATAATCCAAGACTTCTATTGATGATCCAGTAAGGGCCCAATCATTGACATGAATCCATAAGACAGCCTTTCCCTTTAGGGAATCATAATAGTATGTGCTGGGGTCTTCACCGTTCATTCAAAAACCAATTTGGTGTAAGATATCCTTCAAATGAAGCCACCAGCATCTAGCTGCTTGCTTAGTACCATAAAGTGCTTTCTTTAGTTTCAGAACAGAGTGTTTTGGGGTAAAAATTCCTTTTGGTGGCCAAATATAGACCATTTTTTAATCAAACTGTGAAGAAAAGCAACTTTAACATCAAAAGTGCATATTGACCAGCTATTTGAACATGCAATGGAGAATAGCATTTTCAGTGCACCAAAGGTTTGAGTAGGAGAGAAATTTTCTTCAGAGTTTATACTGTGAATTTTCCTAAATCCCCTTGCAACTAGGCTTCCCTTGAATCTCTCTGGGTTTTGCTTCTTTGTGAAAACCCATTTGGTACCCAAGATTGATTCATGGGGAACTTCCTTCAAAGCATGAGATAAATTAAAAACTTCAAACACATCCTGATCATTCATACTCTTCAACTCCTCTGCAACAGCATTCTTTGACTGATTAGACTCATTTGACAACATCACCAAATGAAAATCTTTCAGTTTGGTCTCCACAAAATCATGACTTGGATTAATGGTAGAGATATAAGAATCTTGCCACTCCAGGAATTTTCTCATTGAGGTGTCAAAGACATTGTTGATTTTTTTCAAAGATAGAACTCCGGCATTATTTTCTTTTGCTGTGGAAAAAGAATCTTCATCAAACTTGATGCTGGCAGAACACACAACATTTTGTCAATCAAGAAGCCAAAATAACCAGCCTTTTGAATCAGGAGTTATACCTAAATGATATTCAACAATTCCTTTAGAGGACATATATTTCCAAGACAACTGATCATATGCATAATATCTAGTGCCAAAAACACGTAGAGCAACTAGGGAAGGTTTCATCCCACCAACAGCCTCATAAGGTGTTTGTTGGCTATCTGCATGCAGAGTGAAGTTGAAAATCCACACTGCATTCTTGAAGGCATATGGCCACAAGATTGTTGGTAGGTTTTTGGCAACAAGGAAATTACTTTCTATCTCAGATATGGTCCTGTTTGTCTGCTCAATCTTACCATTATGATGATGTTCATATGGGATTGACCATTCATGGATTTTACCATGCTCCAATAATAATTCATCAAGACTTTTATTATGAAATTGGGCCCTATCATCAGTCTTTAAAGCTCTGATCTTGAAGTTGGTGGAATTGATAAAGCAAAGAACCCAAAAACATACCTGATTCTTAGCCTCAGATTTGTTGGCAAGTGGAAATACAGAAGTCAATATGGAATATGAGTCCTGAATTATTAGGGCATACTTCTTGCCATCAATGCTGAGAGGTAAAGGTCCAATCAAATCAGCCGCAACCAGATCACCCAGTGAGGTAATGGGAGTTCAAGAAGGCAAAGAGAATGGTCAATTCTGTTAGCCTTAGAGGTATTTTCATATACCCAAAAGACCACAAACATAAATAAAATAAATTTATTTATATTGTTAAAATAAAAATTAAAATATAGATATGAATTTATATACAAAATAAAAAAATTAATTATAATTTAAGAATAAAAATACATTAAATTTTAAAATTGTAAAAACACATTTTTACTTGAAAAAATTAAGTAAGAATGAATTTCAAACAAAATTACCAAAAATAAAATAATTTTGGAAAGAGGTTAAATAAAATTTATCATAAAATTTTATTCAACAAATAAACATATAAAATTTATTTCACCATTGGATGCCTTATAAAAAATTAGGTGGGGTCACCTCTGAGTGAAATTTCTGTAACTCAGCTCTAAATAAGCTAAATTAAGTTTTTTGTATTTTCTGTATAAAAGTTGAAAATAATCAAAAACTTAATTTAATTCACATCAGATGTAGTGTTAATCATCAATTTTTGTGTCAAAATTGAGGTGTTGTGTATAGTTTGGAAGTTATGAGGAATTGCAGTATTTTCATTTGAATTCTATTGAATTGTCAAAATGTGCGCGTGTATTACATAAGTGAACATTGATTTACATATGAGGTGTCAATTATTACAGTAGTGTACTGTAAAACCTAATTGAATTACATATGTAAACTGTAAGTATAATACATGATTAGGAATTAAAGGAAAAAATAAATTGGAAAGATTAAATTTGGGGGGGAAAAGGAACTCTAGCTCTAAGGGGGAGCCAGACCCCCAAAATCCTTGCTGACAGGCGTGAGATGTCAAAATACACACAAAAGTTCATCAATTATGGCCTGGAATTGAGTCACAGGGTCCGTGACTCAATTGATGATGAGCTTTTGATACCAACCAGGGCAGTTTTAACTGTTTCCAAGAGGGTAAAACTACCCCTAAGATAGAACAATCTTAGTAAAAACAGTTTTGACTGTCTTATATGTCTCTTACACTCATTCTGACATGTTTTGAAGGCTCTAGGCCAGGTATTGCTATAGTAATGGCTGATTTAAGGGTCTAAAATGGCTAAAACCAGCCCTTTTTGGGTCTAAACCAGGGTTCACTGATGCCATAATTGGCTTTTCTGTTGTCAGAGTGTTTTCCACGACAAGCAAGAGTAAATATCACTTTTGGAGTAAGAAAATTGATGGCTATAAAAGAATTTTCTCTTTGCCCCTCTTTTCTCTTCATGTTAGAATCTTTTCCATTTATAATTAGTTTAAACATTGTTAAAAAGATCAATTAAAGATTACAACCAATCTTTATAGATCATTATAAACCTTTCAAACACGTGAAAAAATAATTATAGTAATTGTTTGTAACTCTTATAATCATTTTTACCCCTTGAACCACCCCAAAAGTGAATTAAAGCATCTTTCATCACTGTTAGCTTTGTCACTATGTTTCCAAATTCACTCTGGTCACTTTTGGGTGTGTTTTCTCTTTAAATATCTTTTTAAAGACTCTGTTACTTAATTAATTGCTTTCATTTCTTTTCTCAATTGATTCCAATTGAAATTTCTCTTGAAGAAATTTCTTTTGTAGCCTTGAATATCTCTTGTAGAGTATTTTTGGATAAATCTTTATTGTTGGTAAAACAATAAATCTGTATAATATTATTGTTTTATACTTATAGGGTTAAAAACAATGAAATTGGTGTGTTTTCTCTTAAAAATACTATTTCTTACTATTCTTAATTATATTTCACCTTATAAAAATTTTGAGGACAGGAAAAGTACTTCATTTTTAATCAAAGCTTCATATCAACACCTTACATTTGGGGGCCCAGCCATGATATTTTACCTGTGAAATATTTTTTTCACTCTTTTTAATCCTTTTTCTTATATTGAAAAATTTAAAAAACATATAAAAAATACTTATCATTCAAAAAATCTATAAAAGAATAATCTTTTCATATTATACATGAGGTTATATTTTTATTTCTTTTTTGAAATACCTTTTTTTTACTTAATTAATTGGATTTTTTATTAATTTGATGTCTGACAATGTGGTATGAGAAGAAAACATTGAAACAGCCTCAAACGTTACCAGCATTATTCCTGCCAGTACTGTTAATTCTGACCATAATAGTACTGTTATTGTGACTCAGAATAATCAACCTGAACCAATTTCTTCTGAATTGATTAACTCGGATATAATTAATACTCTTCGGAAAGCTAATAATTTGGCCAATAGTAAGTTTTGTGGTGTAAATTTACTATTTAAAAGCTTTTTAATCATAAAATATGCCTTCAACCAGATCAGGAGCCAGCTATAACCCCTCAAGCAGCTCCCAGAAAGTTTATAGACAAGATTATGGCAGAAGCCAATCAGTTAAAGAAGGACAAGGGTCAGTTGATGACCTTCAAATTAATAAATTGTGTCATTCTGAAGCTGATAAAACTGTTTTACCTTCATAAAGAGCTGACACTGCCACAAGAAGCCTCAGTGGATATTTACAAAGCCAGGCAGAAGGCTTACAACAATGCATTGCAGCACAAAGAGTACCAGATTGTTGCAGATCTGTGGAAAAACTGCATGAATTCTTACCTGACTGTAAGAAAATTCCTGGGCCATCCCAACACTTGCAAGTTACTCAATGGATGGCATCAATTGATGGAAAAGAAGAGCATGATGCTCTTAACAGCAGAATGGAGGAAAAACAACCCTCCACCACCCAAACAAGTGCCAAAAACAGCCCCAGTGGCCAGCAGCAGCAATTCCAACGTAAAACATCAGCCAGAAGCCCAGAACAAGGGCAAATGAAAGGCACCAGCCACAAAACCTTACAGCCAGAGCTACAGGATGCCATGGAAAATGTATTTCAGATGTCCAGAACAATGATGGAATTGAAAAAGAAGGAGGAAGCCAGATTAAAATATCAGAAATCATTTCTGAAATTTTTGATGCTATCCCAGAGCTGTATGAAGCTATAATTGACTTAAAAAGTCATATTTCTGATAAAAATTCATCAATTTGTAACAATCTTAAAGCAAATAACTTGAGTCTGAGCCAGATAAATGAAACACTTATATGTTTTGAAAAAAGCTTTAAGAACAATTAAAACTTCCAATAATGATAATTCTTTTGAAATAAGATAAATGAAAGATCTTCCATCATTAAGGAATTAACAGGCAAATATTTGAAATTCAATATTGATGACATAATTGAAACAAGAATAAAACAAGCCATAAGTAATATCAAAGAGGATAATAAGAAAGCTCTTGATGATATTTCAAAATAATTTACTGAAGTAAAGACACATATAATTGCCTTGAAAGAGTGTTTTGATACCTCAAAGGAGGAAATATTAAAATTAACAATAAAGCTAAATGAGGCTATCTCTGATAATACTAAACAAACAGAATTATGGAATGAGCTGACATATAAAGAGGATGATAATAAAAAGAATGTAATGAACTCTATAAAAAGCTTGCAACATGAATTAAGAAATTCACAAAGGTGTAACAACAGTAAAATGAATGATATTGAGCAACTACTAAACACCTTACCAAGAATGTCTACACCTCTGAATCAAAATGAGGGTACAGGGATTCCAAATACACAAGTATTGGATATTGAAAATTCACAGTTAAAAAATGAATTTTCTACTTCTTTTCATAACTTGGAACCACTAATGGGCCAAGCACTTTTGAAAGAAGTTCCAAAACTTAAGGAATGGCCTCACTTCAGTGGTGAAGGAGAGTATGACCATATAGAATTCATCAGAGGTATTGACATGATCAAAGAAGATTTTGAATTACCAGAAAGATTAGTAAAAGCTAGATTTAACACCTTTTTTACCAAATCAACTCACAGATGGTATATCAAATTGAGGCAAGTACATGGACACCAAAGCTGGACTTGGTGAAAAACCCAAATTATCAACAAATGGTCCAATGATGCTTAGAGGTTCAAGGTTGAAACAGCCTTTGAATCTGCAAAATTCAATTTTGATAAAGACAAAGCTTTACCATGGTTTTGCCAACAAAAAGACAGACTTACAGCATTATAATGGGACATGTCAGAATTTATGATTCATGGGAAAATTCTAAGACAATGTGGAGGTGACCTAGAGCATGCTGTCAAAAGCAGGACTACTGAACAATCTTCAGCAGAAGATATTGTCAATCTATTAGAAGAAGTAACCACCAGAACCAAAATTGGTTCTAGTAGGGTGAATCTCAAAACAAAGCTTAATACACCTTGGAAAGATTCTGTGGAAAAAAACCCCAAAGAAAATTCTAATAATCCAAAATATAAATCTGCAGATACAATCAGGAAATGCAATATTTTCCAAAGCACCACACATTTATCCAATACATGTCCAAAAAGGGGGAAAATCAATGAAATTAACATTGAAAAAGAACCTGAGGTTGAAAAAGATGATGTAATTGAAGAAAATTCAGATGATAAATCATCAATATTTTCTGAATCTTCAAAGGATATAGAAAATATCAATTCCACCTTTGACATCATGGAATCTTGTTCACACTTGCCACAGTTTAGCAATAGCCAACTTGATTTATCAAACACTCAAGATGCACAGTTAATGAAAACCAAACCAAACAGAGGGAAAGGTTATACAGCTGGTAACTCCTGTATAACAGAAGTGGTAATTGACAACAAACCCACTAAGCTACTAATTGATCCTGGAGCATTCTGCTCTTGTGTAGGTAAATTCTTTCTCAAGACTTGTGTACCAAATTTTTAAGATCAATTGTTGCCAATCGATGGCATAAAATTCAATAGTGCAAGTAACCCAATGAAAGCATTGGGAATATTTGAAACTAGTGTCATATTTCCACATATAAATGTAAATTTAAGAATAACTGTTGAATTTGTTGTTATGGAGAATTGCTCTAGTAACAATTTCATATTGGGAAATGATTATTTAATCATGTATGGCACAGATTTACATAACAAAAAGGACAGATAATTTACTATTGGAGACAATAAGCACCAAAAATTTGCCTTTTTACCATTTAAAAGACACATTACAGTGAACAAAGTATCACCAGTCAACTTAGAGTTAGAGAAATTCAAGTCTGAACAGTTAAATGAAGCTGAAATAAGCCTTCATTTGAGTGACAAACAAGAAAATTAACTTTCTGCTCTTTTATATGACCACAAAGAAGCATTTGCTTCAGATAAAGAACCCCTAGGGGCAATTATTGGTCATGAAGTTGACATTACTCTTAATATTGAGAGACCTTATCCACCACTCTTAAGAAGACGGGCATATCCAGAAAGTCCAAAATCAACAGAAGCTCTGGAAATTCATATCACAGAACTTCTAGGCCTTGGTGTAATAAGAAAGGTGGGCCACAATGAAGAAGTAGAAATAACTACATCAGTCATAGTGGAATGGAATAATGGAAAATCTAGAATTGTTGGGGACTTGAGAGCTCTGAACACTTACACTGTTCCAGACAGGTACCCAATACCAAAAATCCAAATTGCCCTCACCCAAATATCTCAAGCAGTGTATATAAGCACTATGAATGCCCTTAAATGATTTAATCAAAATGTAGTGACACCAAGAGAAAGGAAATACTTGAGGATTATTGCTAATTGTGGAGTTTATGAATATTTGAGGATAACGTTTGGAATCAAAAATGCACCTTCACACTTCCAAAGAATGATGAATAAAATTTTTCCTGAAGAGCTTTCAAAAGGATGGTTGATCATTTACATTGATTATGTTATTGTCTGTTCCAACACTTGGGAAGAACATATTTGAAGATTATCCAGAATTTTGCCCAAAATGCAATCTGTGAACATAAAAATCTTTTTGAAGAAATGTCATTTTGGATTTAAGGAACTCAAGGAACTAGGACATGTGGTATCTGGTCTATCCCTTGGGATTGACAAAAATAAAGTTGCAGCAGTCTTACTTAAACCTATGCCTCAAAGCAAAAAGGAAATTCAATAATTTTTGGGTTTTGCAGGATTTTATAGGCAACACATTAAAGATTTTGCATCTATAGCAAGACCTCTTTATAAGTTATGTGACAAAGACACAGTATTCTAAATGACTGTTGACAGAGTAAAAGCCTTGACCACTGCTCCACTCTTACTGATGCCAGACTTTATACTGCCCTTTAAGCTTTACATTTATGCATCAGGGGATGGGCTTGGTGCTGCACTTCATCAAGTCCAAATTTTAAATGATAAATCTGTTGAAGGGCCCATATGGTCCATAACCAGGACAATTAAACCAACTGAAGCCAGATATGAAGCAAGTAAGATGGAGTGTTTATGCCTTTTTTGGGCTTTAGAAAAACTCAACTACTTCCTGCAAGAATGTGTTTTTGAAGTAATAACATATTGTACCACTGATAAATCACTTTTAAACATGAAAACACCCAACAGACATATGCTTAGATGGCAAATAGCCATACAAGAGTATAGGGGCAATATAAATATTGCTCATAAATATGGGAATATTCATAAAACTTCAGATGGACTAAGCAGATGGCCATTACCAAATGATATTGATAATCCTGCTTATGTGCCAGAAGAAGCTTCCCCACAGATACCAATAGAAGGAATAAGTGTTACAGACTTGAACACCACCTTCTTTGAAGAAGTAAGAAACAGCTACACTCAAGATAAGAATTGTAGCATCTCATTCCAATTACTTAACAAAGACTGTAAAGACAACTCTCTAATACATGCCTTGGATGAATTATGGAAGAAATCTTATGATGAAGGAAGATTTTACCTACTGGATGGTAGAATTTACCACAGGACCAAGCACACATGTGTCATGATAGTTGTGGACAGGTCATTAATAAATCTTGTCTGAAAGAATGCCATGACAGCCCCTTTTCAGGACATCTGTCTGGAGACAGAACAAGACAAAAAGTAAAGACCTGCATATGGTGGCCAATGTGGCAGAAATATGTTGCAGAGTATTGCAAAACCTGTGAAAGATGTCAAAAGGCAAATAAATCCACTAGCAAAAGACTTGGAAATATGATCAAAATCCATGAACCCAGCAGACCTTGGGAAATTGTCCATATGGATTGGGTAACTGGCCTACCACCAGGAGGTGACAGAAGTTATGATGCTTGCCTAGTGATTTTAGACACATTCAGTAAAACTCCAATCTTTTTACCATGTCACAAAGATGATGCAGCCATGGATACAGATCTTCTGATATGGAATAGAGTAGTGTCATGGACTGGCATATTCACAAATATCATTAGTGACAGGGATCCCAAATTCACTTCAGCACTGTGGACAAATCTTCACCAATTATTTGGCACTAAGCTGTATTTCTATACAGCCTACCACCCACAAACTGATGGTCTAGCTGAAAGGATTATACAAACCTTAGAAGACATGGTGAGAAGATTTTGTGCATGTGGCCTTGAATTCAAAGATTGTGATGGATTCACTCATGATTGGTGTACTCTTCTACCAGCACTAGAGTTGGCATATGAGACAACAATTCATGCCAGTACCAATCAAATTCCTGCTATTCTAGAAAGAGGATGGAATCCCAAGTTAACTCAAGATTCTTTAAGGAAATATTTGGTTGAAATGAATCCTACAGCTTCCAGATTCAAAGGAATGCTAGACAGAGCTAGAAAGCATGCAGTAATATTCATGGAATAATCATTTGCATATTCTAAAGATAAATGGGACAAATAACATGCCACTCCAGATTTTAAAGTGGGGGATTTTGTAAGGTGTGGATATGAAACTTTGATTCAAAATCAAGTACTTTTCCTGTCCTCAAAATTTGTATAAGGTAAAAATCAATTAAAAATAGTAAGAAATATTATTTTTAAGAGAAAACACGCCAATTTTCTTTTTTATAACTTTATTAGTATAAGGCAATAATATTATAAAATTTTATTGTTTTACCAACAATAAAAATTTATCCAAAAAATACTCTACAAGAGATATTTTAAGGCTACAAAAGAAATTTCTTCAAGAGCAATTTCAATTGGAATTAATTGAGCAAAGAACTGCAAGCAATTAATTAAAGAACAAAGTATTTAAAAAGAATATTAAAGAGAAAACATGCCCAAAAGTGACCAGAGTGAATTTGGAAACAAAGTGAAAATGTTTACAGTGATGAAAGATGCTTTAATTCACTTTTGGGGTGGTTCAGGGGTAAAGATGATTATAAGAGTTACAAACAATGATTATAATGATTTTTTCACGTGTTTAAAAGGATCAAAATGATTTAAAAATGGTAGTTGGAATCTTTTATTGATTGGTTTAACAGTGTTTAAACTAATTAATAAAAGGAAAAGATTCTAACATAAAGAGAAAAGTGGGGCAAAGAAGACATTCTTTTATAGCCACCAATTTTCTTACTCAAAAAGTCAAATTTACTCTTGTCAGTTGTGAAAAACAGTCTTACAACAGAAAAGCCAATTATGGCATTATTGAACCCTGGTTTGGACCAAAAAAGGGCTGGTTTAAGCCATTTTTAGCCATTTTAGACCCTTAAATCAGCCATTACTATAGCAATACCTGGTCTAGAGCCTTCAAAACAAGTCAAAATGTGTGTAAGAGGCGTAGAAACCAGTTAAAACTGTTTTTGCTGAGTTGGTTTTATCTTAAGGGTAGTTTTACCCTCTTGGCAACAGCTAAAACTACCCCAGTTGGTATCAAAACCTCATCATCAATTGAGTTCACAGACCCTGTAACTCAATTCCAGGCCAAAAGTGATGAACTTTTGTGTGAATTTTGACATCCCACGCCTGTCAGAAAGGATTTTGGGGGTCTGGCTCCCCCTTAGAGCTAGAGTTCCTTTTACCCCCCAATTTTAATCTTTCCAATTTATTTTTACCTTTAATTCCTCATCATGTATTATACTTATAATTTACATATGTAATTCAATTGAATTTTACAGTAAAATACAGTAATAGTTGACACCTCATATGTAAATGAAAGTTCACTCATGTAATACACGCACACATCTTGACATTTCAATTGAATTCAATTGAAAATACTTCAATTCCTCATAACTTCTAAACTAAACACAACACCTCAATTTTAACACAAAAATTGATGGTTAACACCACATGTGGTGTGAATTAAATTAGAGTTTTGAGGATTTTCAACTTTTATATTGAAAATACTAAAAACTTAATTTAAGCTTATTTAGAGTTGAATTACAAAAATTTCACTCAGAGGTGACCCCACCTAATTTTTTATGAGGAATCAAATGGTGAAATAAATTTTATATGTTTATTTATTGGATAAAAAGTTATAATAATTTTTATTTAACTTTTTTCCAAATTTATTTAATTTTTTACAATTTTATTAAAAATTCATTTTTACTTTAATTTTTTCAAGTATAAATGTAATTTTACAATTTCAAAATTTAATGTAATTTTATTTTTAAATTGTAATTAAATTTTTAATTTTATATTTATATTTTGATTTTTATTTTAATAATATAAATAAATTTATTTTATTTATATTCATATGTTAATTTTGTATTTTGTGGTCTTTTGGGTATATGAAATTACCTCTAAGGCTCACATTCCCTCCCCCTAAAAAAGAATATTACTTTGTAATTTGGTATTTCTAGTGTGTCTGAATCTCCTGAGGAGTTTGGTAGCTTCTGGTATATCTTTTTCTTCTAACCATTCATCTTCACAAGTTGGGTCACTGTACCTAACAAGGTATTCCCTCACTTTCTTGGTTCTTAATTTTCTTGCTTTAAGAACTTTGGTAATTTTCTTAGTGCCAGATGTCTCAATAGGAGGTATAACTTGGGGAACTTTATTCCTCAGGCAAAATTTCTCAGAATCACTAGACTTATATAGCTTCACCAAGCTCACTGGAAATGTAGGATGCTTATTACTAAGTTCTTCATATAATTCTACTTCAACAGAATTTTCCCCATGGAGGGCTTTCATGACAAAAGGTCCTGCAAAGGAGTATTTGAGCTTTTTACATCCTTTGATGTTATTGAAGTTTTTAGTGGATACTAGTACTAAATCCCCTACCTTGAAATCTGGAGTGGCATGAGATTTGTCCCATTTATCTTTAGCATATGCAAATGAGTCTTGCATGCACCTTAATGCATGCTTTCTGACTCTGTCTAGCATTACTTTGAAGCTGGCAGCTGTAGGATGTATTTCAACCAAATATTTCCTTAAAGAATCTTGGGGTAATTTGGGATTCCACCCTTTTTCCAAAATAGCAGGAGTCTCATTGGTACTGGCATGAATGGAAGTTTTGTATGCCAGTTCCAGTGCGGGTAGAAGAGTACACCAATCATGGGTGAAAGCATCACTATCTTTAAATTCAAGGCCATATGCACAAAATCTTCTCACCATATCTTCTAAGGTTTGAATCATTCTTTCAGCCAGGCCATCAGTTTGCGGGTGGTAGGCTGTGGAGAAGGATAATTTTGTCCCAAATAGCTGGTGAAGATTTGTTCACAGTGCTGAGGTGAATTTAGGATCTCTGTCACTAATGATATTTGTAAATATTCCAGTCCATGATACTACTCTATTCCATATTAGAAGAGCTGTATCAATGGCTGTATCATCTTTGTGACCTGGCAAAAAGATTGGAGCTTTACTAAATCTGTCCACAATTACCAGGCAAGAATTGTAACTCCTGTCACCTCCTGGTGGTAGGCCAGTTACCCAATCCATATGGACAATTTCCCAAGGTCTGCTGGGTTCTTGGATTTTGATCATATTTCCAAGTCTTTTGCCAGTGGATTTATTTGCTTTTTGACATCTTTCACAGGTTTTGCAATACTCTGCAACATTGTTTTGCCACATTGGCCACCATATGCAGGTCTTTACTTTCTCTCTTGTTCTGTCTTCAGACAGATGTCCTGAAAAGGGGCTATGATGGCATTCTTTCAGTACAAGATTGATTAATGACCTGTCTACAACTGTCATGACACATGTATGCTTGGTTCTGTGGTAAATTATACCATCCAGTAGGTGAAATCTTCCTTCATCATAAGAGTTTTTCCATACTTCATCCAAGGCATGTATTAGAGAGTTGTCTTTACAGTCTTTGTTAAGTAATTGGCATAAGATGCTACAATTCTTATCTTGAGTGTAACTATTCCTGACTTCTTCAAAGAAGGTGGTGTTCAAGTCTGTAACACTTATTCCTTCTATTGGGATTTGTGGTGAAGCTTCTTCTGGCACATAAGCAGGATTATCAATATTATTTGGTAATGGCCATCTGCTTAGTCCATCTGCATTCCTATGAATATTCCCATCCTTATGAACAATAGTCATATTGCCTCTGTGTTCCTGTATGGCTATTTGCCATCTGAGCATATGTCTGTTGGGTGTTTTCATGTTTAAAAGTGACTTGACAGCTGTACAATCTGTTATCACCTCAAAAACACATCCCTCCAAGAATTAGTTCAATTTTTTCAAGGCCCAGAGAAGGCATAGACATTCCATTTGCCTTGCTCCATATTTGGCTTCTGTTGGTTTGATCTTCCTGGATATGAAACATATGGGTCCTTCTACAGGTTTATCATTTATGATCTGAGCTTGGTTAAGTGCAGCTCACAGCCCATTCCCTGATGCATCAATATACAATTTAAAAGGCAATTTAAAGTCTGGCATCAGTAAGAGTGGAGCAGTGGTCAAGGCTTCTCTTAGAGACTCAAAAGCTTTGACTCTGTCAACAGTCATTTCAAATACTGTGTCTTTGTCACACAATTTATAAAGTGGTCTTGCTATGGATGCAAAATCTTTAATGTGTTGCCTGCAATATCCTGCAAAACCTAAGAATGACTGAATCTCCTTCTTATTCTGAGGCATGGGTTTTAGCAATACTGCTGCAACTTTGTTTTTGTCAATTCCAAGGGACAAGCCAGATACAACATTTCCTAGTGCTTCAAGTTCTTTAAATACAAAATGACATTTCTTCAAGGAGATTTTCATGTTTACTGATTGAATTTTTGTCAAAACTCTGGACAATCTGTACATGTGCTCCTCCCAAGTTTTGGAACAGACAATAATGTAATCAATGTAAATGATTAACCATCCCTCTGAGAGTTCTTCAGGGAAAATTTCATTCATCATTCTTTGGAAGTGTGAAGGTGCATTTTTGATACCAAAGGGCATCCTTAAGTATTCATACACTCCACAATGAACAATAATTCTCAAGTATTTTCTTGCTCTTGGTGTCACCACATTTTGATGGAATCCTTTAAGGGCATCCATAGTGGTTATATAAACTGCTTGAGATATTTGAGTAAGGGCAATTTGGATTTTTGGTATTGGGTATCTGTCAGGCACAGTGTAAGTGTTCAGAGCTCTAAAGTCCCCAACCATTCTAGATTTTCCATTATGCCATGCCACTATGACTGGTGTAGTTATTTCCACTTCTTCATTGTGGCCTACTTTTCTTTTTACACCAAGGTCCAGAAGTTCTTGAATATAAATTTCTAGAGCTTCTCTTGATTTTGGACTTGTTGGATCTGCAGGTCTTCTTAAGAGTGGTGGATAAGGTCTCTTAGTGTTAAGAATGATGTCAACTTCATGACCAATAATTGCTCCTAGAGGTTCTTTTTCTGAAGCAAATGCTCCTCTGTGGTCATACAAAAGGGAAGAAAGTTCATTCTCTTGTTTATCAGTCAGATGAAGGCTTATTTCAGCCTCATTTAACTGTTCAGACTTGAATTTCCCTAACTCTAAGTTGACTGGTGATACTTTGTTTACTGTAATTTGTCTTTTAAATGGTAAAAAGGCAAATTTTTGGCACTTATTGTCTCCAATAGTAAAGTATCTGTCTTTATTGTTATGCAAATGTATCCCATATATGATTAAATAGTCATTTCCCAATATAAAATGGGTACTAGAGCAATTTTCCATAACCACAAATTCAACTGTGATTCTTAAATTCCCATTTATGTGTGGGAATATGACATTGGTCTCCAAAATTCCTAATACTTTCATTGGATTACTTGCACTATTGAATTTTATACCATCAATTGGTAACAATTGGTCTTCAAAATTTGCTACACAAGTCTTAAGAGAAGATGTTCCAACACAAGAGCAGAAGGCTCCTGGGTCAAGTAAAGGTTTGGTGGGCTTGTTGTCAATCACCACTTCTGTTATACAGGAGTTACCAGCTGCATAACCTTTCCCCCTGTTTGGTTTTGTTTTCATAAGTTGTGCATCTTGAACTTTTGATAAATCAAGTTGACCATTGCTCAATTGTGGCAAGTGGGAATAAAATTCCATGATGTCAAAAGTGGCATTGATATTTTCTATATCTTTTGAAGATTAAGAAAATCTGGATGACTTATCATCTGAATTGTCTTCAATTATGTCTTCTTTTTCAACATCAGGTTCTTTTTCAATGTCAATTTCATTCATTTTCCCTCTTTTTGGACATGTATTGGCTAAATGGGTGGTACTTTGGCAAATATGGCACTTTCTGACTGTATCTGCAGATTTATACTTAATATTACTAGAATTTTCTTTGGAGTTTTTGTCCACAGAATCTTTCCAAGGTGTATTAAACCTTGTTTTGAGATTCACCTTACTAGAACCAATTTTGGTTCTGGTGGTTACTTCTTCTAATATATTGATAATATCTTCTGCTGAAGACTGTTCAGTAGTCCTGCTTTTGACAGCATGCTCTAAGTCACCTCCACATTGTCTCAGAATTTTTCTATGGATCATAAATTCTGACATGTCTGGATATAATGCTGTTAATCTGTCTTTTTGTTGGCAAAACCATGGTAAAGCTTTGTCTTTATCAGCATTAAATTTGGCAGATTCAAAGGATGTTTCAACTTTAAATCTCCAAGCATCATTTGCCCATTTGTCAATGATTTGGGTTTTCCACCAAGTCCAACTCTGGTGTCCATGTGTTTGTCTTATTTTGATGTACCATCTGTGAGCTGATTTGGTAAACAAGGTGTCAAATCTTGCTGTCACCAATCTGTCTGGTAATTCAAAATCCTCTTTGATCATGTCAATACCTCTAATGAATTCCATATGGTCATACTCTCCTTCACCACTGAAGTGAGGGCATTCTTTAAGTTTTGGAACTTCTTTCAAGAGTGCTTGGCCCATTGATGGTTCCAAGTTATGAAAAGAAGTAGAAAATTCCTCTTTCAACTGTGAATTTTCAATATCCAATACTTGTGGATTAGGAATTCTTGCTCCCTCATTTTGGTTCAGAGGTGTAGGCATTCTTGGCAAGGTGTTTAGCAGTTGTTCAATATCATTCATTTTACTGTTGTTACACCTTTGTGAATTTCTTAATTCATGTTGTAAGCTTTGTATAGGGTCTATGACATTCTTTTTATGATCATACTTTTTATATGTAAGCTCATTCCATAATTCTGTTTGTTTAGTATTATCAGATATAACTTCAGTTAACTTTATTGTTAATTTTGATATTTCCTCTCTTGAGGTATCAAAATGCTTTTTCAAGGCAATTGTATTTGTCTTTACTTCGGCAAATGATTTTGAAATATCATCAAGAGCTTTTTTATTATCTTCTTTGATAGTGTTTATGGCTTGTTTTATTCTTGTTTCAATTATGTCATCAATATTGAATTTAGAATATTTATCTGTTAATTCTTTAATGATGGCAGATTTTTCATTTATTTTAATGCCAAAAGAATTATCATTATTGGAAGTTTTTATTGTTCTTAAAACTCTTTCAAAGCATTTAAGTGTATCATTTATTTGGCTCAGACTCAAGTTATTTGTTTTAAGATTGTCACAAACTGATGTATTTTTATCAGAAAGATGACTTTTTACATCAGAAATAGCTTTATACAACTCTGGAAAACAATTAAAAGTATCAGAAATCATTTTTGATATTTTAATCTGGCTTCCTCCTTCTTCTGTAATTCCATCATGGTTCTGGCCATCTGAAATACATTTTCCATGGCATCCTGTTGAATCTTTGGGATTCTGTAGCCCTGGCTGTAGGGTTTTGGGGCTGGTGCCTTCCCTTTGCCCTTGTTTGGAGCTTGTGGCTGCTTTTGCACGTTTGAATTGCTGGTGCTGGCCACTGGGGCTGTTTTTGGCACTGGTTTGGGTTGTGGGGGGTTGTTTTTCCTCCATTCTAGTGTCAAAAGCATCATGTTTTTCTTCTCCATCAATGGATGCCATCCATTGAGCAATTTGCAAGTATTGGGATGGCCCAGGAGTTTGATCACAGTCAGGTAAGAATTCATGCAATTCTTCCACAGGTCTGCAAAGATCTGGTACTTCTTTAACCGAAGTACATTGTTGTATGCACTGTGGCTGGCTTTGTATATGTCCACAGAGGCTTGTTGTGGCGGTGTCATCTCTTTTTGAAGGTAAAATGGTATTGTCAGCTTCAGAATGACCCATTTTAGTTGTTTGGAAGTCATCAACTCACCCTTTTCCTTCTGTACCTGATTGGCCTCTGCCATAATCACATCTATTACCTTTCTGGGAGCTGCTTGAGGGGTTATAGCTGGCTCCTGACCTGGTTGAAGGCATAATTATGGTTAAAAAAGGCTTAAAATAGTAATTTTACATCAAAAAACTTACTATTGGCCAAATCTTTGGCTTTCTGAAGAGTATTACTTATTTCTAAGTTGACTAATTCAGAAGAAATTGGCTCTGGTTGAATATTCTGAGTTACAATAATAGTACTATTATGATCAGAATTAACAGTACTGGCAGGAATAATGCTGGTTACTGTTGAGGCTGTTTCAATGTTTTCTTGTCTTACCACGTTGTCAGACACTAAAGTTAATGAAAAAACCAATTAATTAAGTAAAAAAAGAATATTTTCAAAAAGAAATGAAAATATAAGCCTCACTTATAATATGAAAAAAAAATATTTTTTATGGATTTTTTGATTATAAGTATTTTTTATATGTTTTTAAATTTTTCAATATAAGAAAAAGGATTTAAAAAGAGTAAAAAAAATATGTCACAGGTAAAATATCATGGCTGGGCCCCCAAATGTAAGGTGTGGATATGAAACTTTGATTAAAAATGAAGTACTTTTCCTGTCCTCAATATTTGTATAAGGTAAAAATCAATTAAAAATAGTAAGAAATATTATTTTTAAGAGAAAACACGCCAATTTTATTGTTTATAACTTTATTAGTATAAAGCAATAATATTATAAAATTTCATTGTTTTACCAACAATAAAAATTTATCCAAAAAATACTCTACAAGAGATATTTTAAGGCTACAAAAGAAATTTCTTGAAGAGCAATTTCAATTGGAATTAATTGAGCAAAGAACTGCAAGCAATTAATTAAATAAAAAAAGTCTTTAAAAATAATATTAAAGAGAAAACAAGCCAAAAAGTGACCAGAGTGAATTTGGAAACAAAGTGACAAAGTTTACAGTGATGAAAGATGCTTTAATTCACTTTTGGGGTGGTTCAGGGGTAAAAATGATTATAAGAGTTACAAACAATGATTATAATTACTTTTTCATGTGGTTAAAAGGATTGAAATGATTTAAAAATGGTGGTTGGAATCTTTTATTGATTGGTTTAACAGTGTTTAAACTAATTAATAAAAGGAAAAGATTCTAACATGAAGAGAAAAGTGGGGCAAAGAAGACATTCTTTTATAGCCACGAATTTTCTTACTCCAAAAGTAAAATTTACTCTTGTCAGTCGTGAAAAATAGTCTGAAAACAGAAAAGCCAATTATGGCATTATTGAACCCTGGTCTGGTTCAAAAAAGAGCTGGTTTAAGCCATTTTTAGCCATTTTAGACCCTTAAATCAGCCATTACTATAGCCATACCTAGTCTAGAGCCTTCAAACCACGTCAGAATGTGTGTAAGAGGCGTAGAAACCAATAAAAATAGTTTTCACTAAGATTGTTTCATCTTAAGGGTAGTTTTACCCTCTTGGAAACAGTTAAAACTGCCCTGGTTGGTATCAAAACCTCATCATCAATTGAGTCACGGACCCTGTGACTCAATTCCAGGCCACAATTGGTGAACTTTTGTGTGGATCTTGACATCTCACGCCTGTCAGCAAGGATTTTGGGGGTCTGGCTCCCCCTTAGAGCTAGAGTTCCTTTTCCCCCCAAATTTAATCTCTCCAATTTATTTTACCTTAAATTCCTCATCATGTATTATAATTATAATTTACATATGTAATTCAATTGAATTGTACAGTACAATACAGTAATAATTGACACCTCATATGTAAATCAAAGTTCACTTATGTAATACACACACACATTTTGACATTTCAATTGAATTCAATTGAAAATACTTCAATTCCTCATAACTTCTAAGCTAAACACAACACCTCAATTTTAACACAAAAATTAATGGTTAACACCACATGTGATTTGAATTAAATTAGAGTTTTGAGGATTTTCAACTTTTGTATTGAAAATACCAAAAACTTAATTTAAGCTTATTTAGACTTGAGTTACAAAAATTTCACTCAGAGGTGACCCCACCTAATTTTTTATGAGGAATCAAATGGTGAAATAATTTTTATATGTTTATTTATTGGATAAAAAGTTATAATAATTTTTATTTAACTTTTTTCCAAATTTATTTAATTTTTTACAATTTTATTAAAAATTCATTTATACTTTAATTTTTTCAAGTATAAATGTAATTTTACAATTTCAAAATTTAATGTAATTTTATTTTTAAATTGTAATTAAATTTTTAATTTTATATTTATATTTTAATTTTTATTTTAATAATATAAATAAATTTATTTTATTTATATTTATATGTTAATTTTGTATTTTGTGGTCTTTTGGGTATATGAAATTACCTCTAAGGCTCACAGATTTAGTACTAGTATCCACCACCAACTCAAATAATGTCAAAGGATGCAAAAAGCTCAAATACTCCTTTGCAAGACCTTGTGTTATTAAAGCCCTCCATGGAGAAAATGCTGTTGAATTAGAATTATCTGAAGAACTTAGTAATAAGCATCCTACATTTCCAGTGAGCTTAATAAAGCCATATATATCTAGTGATGCTGAAAGGTTTCCCTTGAGGAATAAAGTTACCCATTTTATACCTGCTATTGAGAAATCTGGTATTAAGAAAATTACCAAAGTTCTTAAAGAAAGAAAGTTAAGAACCAAGAAAGTAGGGGAATACCTTGTTAGGTACAGTGACCCAGCTTGTGAAGATGAATGGTTAGAAGAAAAGGACATACCTGAAGCCACCAAACCTCTCAGAATATTCAGAAATACTAGAAATAACAATATCACAAAGTAATATTCTTTCTTAAGGGGGAGGGGATGTGAGCCTTAGAAGTATTTTCATATACCCAAAAGACCACAAACAAAAAAATTAATATACAAACATAAATAAAATAAATTTATTCATATTATTGAAATAAAAATTAAATTATAAATATTAATTTATATACAAAATAAAAAAATTAATTATAATTTAAGAATAAAAATACATTAAATTTTAAAATTGTAAAAACACATTTTTACTTGAAAAAATTAAGTAAAAATGAATTTTCAACAAAATTACCCAAGATAAAATAATTTTGGAAAAAAGTTAAAGAAAGTTTATAATAACATTTTATCTAACAAATAAACATATAAAATTTATTTCACCATTGGATTCCTTATAAAAAATTAGGTGGGGTCACCTCTGAGTGAAATTTCTGTAACTCAGCTCTAAATAAGCTTAAATTAAGTTTTTTTGTATTTTCTGTATAAAAGTTGAAAAACCTCAAAACCTTAATTTCATTCACATCAAATGTAGTGTTCATCATCAATTTTTGTGTTAAAACTGAGGTGTTGTGTATAGTTTAGAAGCTATGAGGAATTGAAGTCTTTTCAATTGAATTCTATTGAATTGTCAAAATGTGCATGTGTATTACATAAGTGAACTTGGATTTACATATGAAATGTCAATTATTACAGAAGTGTACTGTAAAACTCAATTATATTAAATATGTAAATTTTAAGTATAATACATGATGAGGAATTAAAGGAAAAAATAAATTGGAAAGATTAAATTTGGGGGGAAAAGGAACTATAGCGTTAAGGGGGAGCCAGACCCCCAAAATCCTTGCTGACAGGCGTGAGATGTCAAGATCCACACAAAAGTTCACCAATTGTGGCCTGGAATTGAGTCACAGGGTCCGTGACTCAATTGATGATGAGGTTTTGATACCAACCAGGGCAGTTTTAACTGTTTCCAAGAGGGTAAAACTACCCTTGAGATGAAACAATCTTAGTAAAAACTATTTTTACTAATTTCTATGTCTCTTGCACTCATTCTGTTGTGTTTTGAAGGCTCTAGGCCAGGTATTACTATAGTAATGGCTGATTTAAAGGTCTAAAATGGCTAAAGCCAGCCCTTTTTTGGTCTAAACCAGGTTTCAATGATGCCATAATTGGCTTTTCGACTGACAAGAGTACATTATGCTTTTGGAGTAAGAAAATCAATGGCTATAAAAGAATGTCTTATTTGCCCCTCTTTTCTCTTCATGTTAGAATCTTTTGCTTTTATAATTAGTTTAAACATTGTTAAACCAATAAATTAAATATTCCAACCACGCTTTATAAATCATTATAAACCTTACAAACACATGAAAAAATCATTATAACCATTGTTTTTAACTCTTATAATCATTTTTACCCCTTGAACCACCCCAAAAGTGAATTAAAGCATCTTTTATTACTGTTAGCTTTGTCACTATGTGTCCAAATTCACTCTGGTCACTTTTGTGCGTGTTTTCTTGTTAAATATCTTTTTAAAGTCTTTGTTCTTCAATCCATTGCTTGAATTTCTTTGCTCAATTAATTCCAATTGAAATTGCTCTTGAAGAAATCTCCTTCGTAGCCTTAAACATCTCTTGTAGAGTATTTTTGGATAAATCTTTATTTTTGGTAAAACAATAAATCTTTATAATATTGTTCATTTATACTTATAAAGTTAAAAACCATAGAATTTGTGGTTTCCCTCTTAAAAATACTATTTCTTACTATTTTTAATTATATTTTACCGTATACAAATTTTGAGGACAGGAAAAGTACTTGATTTTTAATCAAAGTTTCATATCCACACCTTACAAATTCTCATCTTCTGGTATGGAGAAAGGATAACATATCTTTATGTCATCAAGGATTAGTTGTTCAATGCCATCAGAGGCATTTAATATTTATAATAGATCAATGACCCAATCTTCTATGCCATAACATGCTAATACCATAAGATTTGATAGATATTGGCCTAGTGCCATAATTGAGATGGGGAGAAGCAGAAAATTTAGAAACAGGGCTGACCATTGCAAGAGCAGGATAGATAAAAACCATCAGAAATCCCTTTGAAAATTATGAAGAAATATGAAGCCTTGCCATAAAATAAAAGAATTCCAAAAAAAACACTTCAGTTCCTTGAGAAATTAGCTGACCAATAGATAAAACAATTCCCGGTATTGCTTTGAAATACAAGACATCTTTCATAAGAATTTTACCATAGGCAGTGTTCAGTTGGACGCCTCCAATTGAATCTACTTTGAATTGGTGAGACAATGCAGCCGAGAGCTTCATATCAGTTCGTTTCAGACTAGCAAAGAGAGAAATATCTCCTACTACAGAGTGAGTAGCCCCAGCATTCAACAATGCTTCTTCATTCTCAAGCAATAGTACAACACCAATACTTGCAATTGTTGATTGCCTTTGAGTTGACGATGTAGATGCTGAAGCCTTCATGGCCTTCAAACATGCAGGAAATTTGGGAGCCCAGTGATCAGCTTCACCACAATAAAAACAGGGATTCTGAGGAGTGAGCCATCTTCTTCTCCATTACTCAGATCAAGTTGCAAGTGGAGATGCAGAGTTTGGTGGCCTTGCTGGAAGAGGTGTTTTCTGGCTTCCTGTTGGAGTGCTTGGCACCTGATCACTACCACGCTGAATCTTCTTTTGAGTGCTATAAAGTCTATTTGCCTCCATTTTGGAAATCTGAATTGAATCTTCCTCTTGCTAATCAATTTTATTGCCAGTCATTTTCTGCACAATGTCAAGAATGTCTTCAACATTGATATCCAAAGATGGAGAGGCAGCCATCTGAGTACCCAAATCAGAAGTAATTTGGTGTAAAAGCTTAGGAATAGAGAAAAAAAGAGACAAAGCTATCATCCTTTTGGTATTGAGCAGTCGAATTTGACTTTCAATTTCTTTGACAGCTTCACCAAGATTTATAGTGTGTTTCACAAGGTTTATTTGCTGGTCCATCGGGTTAAATAAGAGGCTAGTATGATGCATGATAGATGACCAAGAAGTTTTGTTAAATTGCTTCTTGATGGCTTGGTATACTGAATGGGAATTAGGAATGACAAGCCAAGCAACAATGGAGTCAAAAAGAGAACATTCAATATGATTTCAAATGAAGGATAAGGAAATTAAGCTCCACTGATAGTCACTGTCTCTTTCCACCAGATCCAAATAGTTTGGGTAGTTGATAAAGCAAGTTGACCAAGTGTGTATCATGTTTTGAGACAAGGAATTGAAGTTGAAACCATTGATTGCTAGCCTGGGTTAAATTCTGTCCAGACTAAAGAGAATCACTGCAAGATCTCAGCCTGTTTTTCAGCCTTCAATACAGCATCCTCAATATTAAAAGCAGATATATTCAGTACCTTGGAAGAGTCACCCATTTGAAGAGCAGATGAAAGTTTTTTGAATGAATTCCCAGATTGAGTTGTAGAGAACTCCAGGATGAGAAGAAAGAGACAATATAATAGTAGAAAAAATATCTAAGAAAGTAGTATTTAATTTAGTTGATTATGCTACTGGTAACTATAAGCCCATAACCTATTATTATGTTAATGGATTAAGTATTTATTTCATATAAAAACAATAATATTAATATTATTTCTACTAGTTACTAGTGATAGCTATATCTGTATTTGATAACTAGATTAGTTAATTTTTATATTCAATATCCCCTTGAAAGCGCACCTGATAATCTTAAAAATGGTATAAATAGTTAGTTATTGAATAAGAAATAAGAGATAGAAAAAATATCCCCTTGAAAGTATACCTGATAATTTCAAAAATAGTATAAATATTTAGTTATTGAATAAGAAATAAAACGTAGGAAAAAATCTCCCCTAAGGAATATTTTCTTGGGAGAGCGGGTTTTTTAGTATTTTATATTGTATTTAAATTGATATTGGATATGCATTTTTAATATCATTTAGTTAGATTTTGTGTCATTTGTTCTGTATATGTCAAATATACAACAGAGCTGAAACACCCTTTTTTGGTCTTAAATAAATTTCTCATTTGGGGCACTTTTTGGCTGTTGGATAGGGCAATTTCAGACACCAAAATGCTCAAATCAGACATGTCATAAAATGTAAATGATTGTGTGAAATTTTGATGTTATTGTTTAAAAAGAATTTGTGGTTGGTTGCAAAAATTGTGGTGACTAATTCACTTTTGTGAGAGTTTAGGTGGTGTACAAGCTGTATTGACCTGAGAGTATAGGGCCTGTAATGGCTGTATTCCCGTGGGAATCAAGAAAATCAGGGTTTGCTGAAATGTGGAATAAGATATCTGATTTCACCCAATCAGATTTCTGTTTCAGCACACAAATGAATCCCTCTAATAAGTGAAAGGAAAATATAGTCTAAATAGCAATACATGCACATAAATACATTATTCATTATCAAAATAGGGGGATTCAGTCTTGTTCTGAAATGGAAATCTGATAGGGTGAAATCAGATCTCTGATTCCATATTTCAGTGAATGCTGCTTTGCTTAATTCCTATGGGAATACAGAAAGTACAGGCCCTATACTCTCATGTCAATACATTCCATACACCACCTAAGCTCTCACCTAAGTGAATGAATCAACACAATTGTTTTGAACAAAAATTTCAAAATTTCACACAGTCATGCCCATTAAATGACTTGTCTTATTTCAGTGTTTTGGTGTCTGAAATAGCCATATCCCACAGCCAAAAATTGCCCTAAATCAGAAATTCATTTAAGAAAAAAAAGGTTGTTCCAGCCCAAGAATGAATATCCCTATTATGTGGTGTGAAGCACATTCCACTTTGTCAAGACTAGTGACCAAAAAGTGTTGTCCTCATCCATTTCCAATGAAGTATATTTTAATATGCTACAGCTTGTGTTATTTTCTCAGTCCTTCACATATATTGCTCCTGTTCTTCACTTTTATATCCTTGATACTTTTACCCTCATTCTCTTCAAATGAAACAGTAATCTGTTTTGTGACTGGATGTAAAAAGAAAACAATCTGAGCAATCATCATGATTGAATGTGAATATTTCCTAGATTCACATGAGGTAAAGAATGCCATCTACCCAAGGTGCAGAATAAACTGTTATAATTCAGACTAGCTACAAGAAAATTTACTTTGGATCTGTGAACCTTTGAGATATGACCACATACCCAAAAAGGTCACAAGAAATATTTAAAATAATTATACATTAAAAATAATTACCTTAAAGCTACAAAAATGCCATAAATTGGCATAAAACTTGGTTTAACTTAAAAACCAATGAATAAACATCTGAAATGAATTATACCATTGAATTAACCATGGTAAAATACACATATACCATTTTTATGGCATATCTGTAAAGTCAATATTTAATGAGTTATAAGTAATAATACCTTATGAAAAACAAAAATCCTTAATTATTTCAAATACCAATGTACCAACATGTAAAATAAATGGAACAATTGGATTATTCACAAATTTCCACACATAAAACAATTAAGAAGCTAATCTCCAAAGTCAATACTTAAGGAGTTAAGCTGAATATATGCACTTTTTTGGTCAATGCATATATTCAAGAATTTTAGCTAATATCTTTTGAAATATGCATGATAGAGTGATGAAGCAAAAAGAAAGTCATCACATAATTACTGTAGGAATACAGAAATGAACTTTATTTCACAAGTTACAAGCAAGGTTAAAACCTGTAAGGGATTATTGATTAAAATCAATAGAGCTGTTGACCACTTTGTTGTGAAAGTGGTCCAAACTTAAAAAGAAGTAGACAGTTGGATTATAATAGCTCATTAATGAAGAATTATGTATTTTTTTATTTTAATATTCAGGGTATAACCCCTTGAAATCATGATTTGAGGTTTAAAATATTGAATCTCAACAGAAAAGATGAGTTACAAGAAAAATCATCAAAAATAGAGTTTTGATGATGTAATGAAATGCTATTGGAAGAATAATACGGCTATGCCAAGCTATTAGAATTCACTCTCTCAATTGCTGTAGCGTGTAAAACTTAAAAGGTATTAAGGATCAAAGCTTGAGCTTAATTTGATCATTTATGATCACTCACTGTAACCTTAAATTAAGTTTAACAGTCATATGAGTGATATAATTGGTGAATACTGTTATTTTATGATTAAAACTAATAAGATCCACGAATTTTCTGGTCCTTCCAAGTCTTGACATCATCAAACTTAGAGTTATAGTGATAACTCTAAATAATGGCATAATAATGAGATAATATGGTTTGATCATGATGTAATCACCACCAAACATTAAAATATTGATCAATTCTAGTGGATATGATCAGTTCACGTCTATCAGAAGCCTGTTGGACTCTAGGAGGAAGGAATTTAATATAAATAGAGCTCTTTTTACTCTATTTCCCCCTCAGACGCTTACAAAACATTAAATCATTAAATAAAAAGGTAATTTCTTTATTCTTTATATATAAAAATCTTATATTATTAAATCCCAAAGATAATCTTATAATAATCTTCATCTTTGACATGATTATTACAATTTTTAATTTTTTTGTTTAAATTTCTCTTAAAAACCTCAATTCCACGTAAAACCAAGAAAATTTGTAATTTCTCTTAAATTTTATTGTAACTACAATTTAAATAAGTTGTATTTACATTTCTAGGCGTAAATTAATTAAAAATTATTATATTAAGCATTAAAAATAGGGTATTTCTCTTATTATAATAATTTTCTCTATTATTACTTTTAATAATTCTATAATTGATATAAATAGTATTTATATCAATTTATAGCTTTAATATTGGTAATATTATTGTTATTGATTGTTTTTTATTAATAAAAACCAATTTTTTACGCCTTTATTATTTGTTGGTAACAATAATAAAGTGCTTTCAAATATATTAATTATCTTATATTAATATATTCATTATATATATATCATTTTTTATAATATAGATTATATTATTATATTTATTTAATGATATAATTATTTTACGCCATAATTATAATAATTATTTATTAGTACAATTATTGTTATCTTATTTATTTCATTTATAAGGACATTCATAGTACAATAAGTAAAATATGAGTAGTTTTTACTTATTGTTTCATAGTCAAACCTTACATTTGGGGGCCTGGCCGTGATATTTACCCTAAAAGACCTTTCAAAAGATTATAATTGGGTTTATTCAATAATAAATTATAATTATAATCATAAAATGATAATATTATTTTTATATTTATTGATTTTAAATACTATTGAGGCATTTGGAAAGCAATTGTACTGTCTTACACATGGTTTTTTACATCCTTAGACTTGAAAGAACTTTCTTTGAGTGACTCTAGTAATTAAAAAAGGTATTTTATAAATTAAAAATAATTTTATATTATAAATTAATTTTATAAAAGAATCATATTAATTTTTATTTTATTCTTTAAAAATAAAAACATAAAAAATAATAAAAAATAATAAAAACCAATAAGAAAGTTATTTTATTCATTTTAATTTCATTTCTTTAATTATTTTCACTTTTTAAAGATATAAAAGCAATTTTTACGTGGAAAATTGCCATATCTTACCAAAAATAACACTTCTTATATAAAAGACTTATATTTATTGGTCTTTTTTAGTGTTTGAAGACAATCCAACAGAGGACAACCAAACCACTGTTGAAAGATTGTTGGAAGAAACTTGTCAAAGTTCTCCAACCCCAATAATCACTAAGAAAAAGAAAGCCAAGAAATTGGACTTTCCAGGACCCACTATTCAGGACTCTGAAGGTGAGTACCTCATTTATAAATTGCAATAAGAAGTCTTGCTGTTCTGAAATCCTCTTATTTCTTATTTTTCTTAAAGAATGACTACCAGAAGAGGCTCCCAATACTTCATCCAATCACATGGAGCAGGACTCAGAGGTAGAATTGATTCCTCAAAAGGGAAAAGGAAGGGCAATATCCCCAGTGGAACAGAATACACACAAGGAAGTGCCTTATCCCAAAGGCAAGTCCCAGAAATGCCCATGATATCTGAACCAGAATTGGAACTAAGTATGAGTGACTCAAATAGGTACAAATCACATTCAGAGGGCTCAAATAGACATTTACATGAGCCAGTACAAACAGTACTACACAGTGTACAAAGACAAGGATTGGGAAATGTTGCCCGAAATACAACAAGGAGTGATGAACTCCTGGCACATCCAGAAAAAGGTTCTCAAAGAGGAGGAAATAGTGAGATACTCCAATGGATGGAATCCACTATCATCCAAAACTCAAATAAAAAAGATCAAGGAGTATCATGCCAAAACGAAGGAGGCAACCAAGGAAGAAGCCCCAGTAGCTTCTACCAGCAAGCCCCAAGCCAACCCACTTCCCCAAGAAGGGAAGAAGAACAAGAAAAAGAATTGGAGAAAAACATATTCCCCAAGCTACAGGATTCCAAAAATCCAAAAGGATGCCATGGACAATGTATTCAACATGACCAGAACCTTGATGGAATTCAAAGGAAAAGAGGAGCAAAGAATGAGACAACCCCATTTCCCAAAGAAATAACCTTGTCTCTTGATGTTGTAAATACTTTAACAGAGCTTAAAAATAGTATTTTACCTCTTAAAGACATTAAAAATAGTTTATTATCTTTCCAAGAAATAAATAATAGCTTATCCTCTTTAACAAAACTTGATGTACAAAATATAAAAGAAATTGATAACATAAAATATATGATTGAAAATAATAAACCAAAGGTATTAATTGATAATAGTCAGAAATTAATAGAAGGACAACAAGAGTTGTACAAATACTTAAGTGATATCAAAGAAAAAACTTTGACAATCAATTATGATGTGAGTATTGATAATCTTACAGAAAAATTGAACAAATTAAGCATTTCTGTAGAAGAATTTGAAGAAAAGACTTCATCACACCAAAAATTACTTTTGGCCCATGTGGAAAAGAGTGATGAAGCAAGAACGCATCTGAAAGATGACATTCAAAGTGAAATAAGGCTCATCACTGATAAAATGGATAAAATTAATGAGGAGTGCTCAAATATGCCAAAGTTATCAACACAATTTTCTCACATAAGAAGCCCTGTTAAACCAAAAGAGGAATTAACAAATCCATTCATAACTGACTTGAGTCACAAAGACAATAACCAAGTCTTAATTAAGGAAGCACCTCAATTAAAATAATGGCCAACATTCAAAGGAGAAGGTGAATATGACCACATGTCATTTATCAAAACAGTTGACATGCTACAATAAGATTATAACATACCAGATTAATTAATCACTGCAAGATTACATTCATTGTTTGAAAAATCTGCAAAAAGATGGTACTATAGCATAAGGCAAACAAATGGCAAAAATACCCGGTCTTGGTGGAAACAAGTAATAATCACCAAGTGGGCTACTGATGTCTGGAGGTACAAAATAGAAAATGCATTTGAAAATTCTTTCTTTTACCCAGACAAAGACAAACCTTCAATTTGGCTCTTAAAACAAGTTGAAAGACTCAATGCATTGTACCCAGAAATGTCACAAAAAATGGTGCACATGAGAATACTTAAAAAATGTGGAGGAGAGCTAGAACATGCCCTAAGAAGCAGGTGTATAGAACCATGCTCCACAGAAGAGTACATCAATGCACTAGAGGACATAGTGACAAGAGCAAAAATTGGCAGAACTTGGAAGAAATTGGACATTAAAAGTCCAAATAAGCCATTTAATAAAAAAGATAAATCAAAAGAGACTTTCAAGGGCAATACATCCAACAATAATGAGCAAAGAAAATGCCATAAATGTGGAGGTATTGGACACTTAGCCAATAACTGCCTCAAAAAGGCAAAGATTAATGAAATTGTGGAAACAGAAAACCACAATGAAAAGGAGGAGGAATCTGACTCTGAAAAAGAGACAGAAGAATCAGAAAGTTCTGAAAGTGATGAAATCAATATAATTAATGCACAAATTAATAATATTGATATAATTTATGAAGTACTAGATGTTAACTCAAACTTACCACAAGTTGGAACATCTGACACAAACCTGACAAATGTACAAGATGCCAAAATTTACAGAACCAAACCTGCAAAAGGAATGGGATATACAGCTGGAAAATCAAGTATAAGTATTGTTATGGTTGATAACCAAGAAGGAAAAGTGAACTTGGATACAGGAGCATATTGCACCTGTGTTGGTAAAAGTTATTTAAAAACCATTGTCCCAGACTGGCAAGAAAAACTTATGCCAAGACAAGGTGTCAAATTTAGTAGTGCAAGTGAGAGAATGAAGCCCCTTAGAATAATTCATTTAACACTAATTTTTCCTCACCCCTCACAATGTGTCAGAATCAAAGTAGAGTTTGTAGTAATGGATAACTGTACTAGTAATAACTTCATACTTGGAAATGACTACTTATCAGTTTATGGTATAGATATCTCTAACCAAAACGATAGATATTTTACCATAGGAGACAACAAAAGACAAACGTTTGGCTTCTTAAATAACAAAAAACAAATAACAGCTATTAAGAATGAAGAGAAAATTCCAGAAAAGGAACGTTTTATATCTGAACAACTTAAAGAGGCAGAATTCAATTAAGAATTAACAGAAAAAGTGAAAGAAAAATTGATTGACCTCTTATTTAAGTACAAAAATGCCTTTGCAACTGACAAGGAGCCACTAGGTGCCATAATTGGGCATGAAGTGGATATAGTTCTTAATGTGGAAAAGCCTTACCCACCCTTACTAAGGAGACCTGCTTACCCAGATAGCCCAAGGGCTAGAGAAGCCTTGGAGGCACACATTAAAGAATTAATGGACTGTAAGGTTTGACTATGAAACAATGAGTAAAAGTTCCTAATATTTTACTTATTGTACTATGAATGTCCTTATAAATGAAATAAATAAGATAAAAATAATTATAATAATAAAGAATTATTATGATTATGGCGTAAAAATAATTATATTATTAATAAAATATGATAATATAATTTATATTATAAAACATAAAATGATAAAATAAATATATTAATATAAAATAATTAATATATTCAGAAACACTTTATTATTTTTACAAACAAATAATAAAGGCGTAAAAAATTGTTTTTTATTAATAAAAAACAATTAATAACAATAATATTACCAATATTAAAGCTATAAATTAATATGAATACTATTTATATTAATTAAAGAATTATTAAAAGAATAATAGAGAGAAAATTATTATAATAAGAGAAAATAAGCTACTTTTGATACTTAATATAATAATTTTGAGATATTTTACGCCAAATAATATAAATACAGCTTATCCAAATTGTATTTACAATAAAAAAGAGAGAAATTACAAATATTCTTGATTTTTACGTGGAAATGGGATTTTAGAGAGATTTTTAACAAAAAAAATCAAATAAATGATTTAATCATGTCAAAATTGATGATTATAATAAGATGATCTTTGGTCTTTAATAATATAAAAACTTTATATATAAAGAATAAAGAAATTACCTTTTTATTGTATTGATATAATGTTTTTGATGCATCTGAGGGGAAAACAGAGTAAAAAGAGCTCTATTTATAGTAAATACCTCCCTCCTAGAGTTTAAAAGGCTTCTAGTAGACGTGTACTGATCCAATCAACTGGGATTGATCAATAGTTTAAGGTTTGGTGATGATTACATCATGATCAAACCATATTACATCATTATTACGCCATTATTTAGAGTTATCAGTATGACTCTAAGTTTGATGACATCAAAGACTTGGAAGAACCCCAAATTTGTGGATTTTATTAGGTTTAATTATGAACTAATAGTATTCACCAATTTTATCACTCATATGACTGTTAAACTTAATTTGAGGTTACAGTGAGTGATCATAAATGATCAAATTGAGCTCAAAATTTGATGCTTAATAACTTTTAAGATTTACACGCTACAGCTGATAAGAGAGTGAATTCTAATAGCTTGCCATAACCTCATTATGCTTCCCAGATCTTTTCATTACATCATCAAAACTCTATTTTTGATGATTTTTCTTGTAACTCATCTTTTCTGTCGAAATTTAATATTTTAAACTTCAAACTATGATTTCAAGGGGTTATACCTTGAATATTATAATAATAAATACATAATTCTTCACTAATGAACTAGTAGAATCAAACTGTCCACTTTTTTTAAGTTTGGACCACTTTCACAACAAAGTGGTCAACAGCTCTGTTGATTTTAATCAATAATTCCTTACAGGTTTTAACCTTGTTTATAACTTGTAAAATAAACTTCATTTCTGTATATCTACAGTAATTACGTGATGACTTTATTTTTGGTTCATCACTCTATCATGTATAATTCAAGAGATCTTAGCTAAAATCCCTGAATATATGCGTTGACCAAAAAAGTGCATATATTCAGGATAATTCCTTAAGTATTAGTTTTGAAGCTTAGCTTATTAATTGTTTTATGTGTAGAGCTTTATGGAGAATCCAATAGTACCATTTATTCCACATGTTGATTCATTAGCCTTCGAAATAAATGAGGATTTGTGTATTTTATAAGGTATTATTACTTATAACTTATTAAATATTGACTTTACAGATATGCCATAAAAATGGTATATGTGTATTTTACCATGGGGAATCCAATGGTATAATTTCTTTCATGTGTTTATTCATTTGTTTTCAAGTTAAACCAAGTTTTATGTCAATTTATTGTATTTTTGTATTTTAAAAGTACTTATTTTTAATGTATAATTATATTAAATATTTCTTGTGACCTTTTTGGGTATGTGGTCATATCTCAAAGGTTCAAATTCCCTACCACTAAAAAAGATTGTACCACAATCTGATATGTGTAATTAAAGTATCATCCACTGTCCTACCTCTTCAATAGACTTTGTTAGTCTTGAAGCTCAATAATGCTTAACTTTTTTATTTTTATTTTTCAGGCTTTCTTTAATGTCTGAATCTTCTTAATAGTTTATCAGAATTTGTTATATCTTTCTCAAGTAGACATTCATTTTCTTGAGCTGAATTTCTATACCTTACAAGGTATTCTCTTTCTTTTTTGTTTCTTGTCCTTCTTTCTTTAAGGACTTTTACAATTTTCTCTTCTTCTCCTTCTTCCAAGGGGGGAATTTCAAGTGGGGGTTTATTTCTTAGTGGGAATAACTACTTGTCACTTGAGCTGTAAGGTTCTATCAGACTTACAGGGAAAGTTGGGTGTTTATTCATTAGTTCACCTGTGAGTTCCAATTGCACAGCATTGGGTCCATGAAGTGCTTTTATCATAAATGGTCCTGCAAAGGAATCTTTCAATTTCTTTGGGCCTTTTATGTTATTGAAATTAAGGGTTGATACTAGGACCAAGTCTCCTATTTTGAAATCAGGTGGCTTATGACTTTTATCCCATCTTTCTTGTGCATATTTGAAAGAATCTTGCATACATCTGTTTGCATGGTGTCTTGCCTTATCAAGCATTATCTTAAAACTGCTTGCTGTTGGGTGTATATCCACTAAGTCCTTTTTGAGGGTATCATAAGGAAGTCTTGGATTCCAACCTTTTTCTAGCATTGCTGGTGTTTTACCAGTAGAAGAATGGATTGATGTCTTATATGCCAGCTCAAGAGCTGGTATTAGTGTACACCAATAATGGGTAAAACCATCAGAGTCTTTGAATTCTAGCCCATAAGCACAGAATCTTCTGATCATGTCCTCTAAGGTCTGTATCATTCTTTCTGCTAAACCATCAGTTTGGGGATGGTAAGCTGTTGAGAATTATAACTTTGTCCCAAACAAGTTATGGAGATTTGTCCATAATGCTAAAGTGAACTTTGGGTCTCTGTCACTTATAATATTTTGGAATAAGCCTGTATGGCTAATAACTTTATTCCATATCATTATGGCTGTGTCCATAGCTGTGTCATCTTTATGACATGGTAAGAACATGGGAGTTTTACTGTATCTGTCAACTAATACTAGGCATGCATTATAGCTCCTGTCTCCTCCTGGAGGTAAAGCTGTTACCCAATCCATATGAACTATTTCCCATGGGGATTTTGGTTCTTGTATTTGGATCATCATTCCAAATTTCTCTCCTGTGGCTCTGTTGGCTTTTTGACATCTGGCACAGGTTTGGCAGTATTCTATAACATCTTTCTTCCAATTTGGCCACCAAGAGCAGGTTATTACCCTCTCTAGTGTCCTGTCTTCTGGAAGGTGTCCAGCTGCAACACTATCATGAAGCTCATGTAAAATAGTGTTTATCAGGGTTCTATCTGGTAAGGCCATAACACATGTGTGTTTTGTTCTATGGTAAAGGATTCCATCAAGGAGGTGGAATATTCCTTCATCGTATGCCTTTTTCCATGTTTCATTTAGTTTTGATGAAAGTGATGGGTCTTTGCAGTCTTTCATTAGAAGTTGGCTTAAGATATGTCAATTTTTGTCTATCTTATAGCTTTCTTTAACTTGGTTAAAGAATTCTGTGCCAATGTCTGTAGCACATATTCCTTCTATATGATGTTCTTCTTGTGGTACCCATGCTGGATTGTCAGGGGTATTTGCTAGAGCCCATCTGCTAAGACCATCTGCATTTTTATAAATACTTCCAGATTTATAAACAATAGTCATATTGCCTCTATATTCTTGGATAGCAATTTGCCATCTCAGCATATGTCTATTTGGAGTTTTCATATTTAACAGAGATTTTACAGCATTACAGTCTGTAATCACATCAAATACTGTTCCATCCAAGTAGTAATGTAATTTTTCTAAAGCCCACACTAAGCAGAGGCATTCCATTTGGCTTGCTCCATATCTCACTTCTGTTGGCTTTATCTGTCTTGAAATAAAACAGATTGGTCCTTCCACTGGTTTATCATTGATAATTTGTGTCTGGTGTAGTGCAGCACCCAGTCCTTCTCCACAAGCATCAATGTAAAGTTTGAAAGGTAGTTTCCAATCTGGCATTAGAAGAAATGCGGCATTTGTTAGTAAATTTTTCAATTCTTCATATGCCTTGACTCTTTCTTCTGTCATTTCATAGACTGTTTGCTGGTCACATAGTTTATACAAGGATTTAGCAATTTTTGCAAAGTCCTTTATATGCTGTCTATAGTAACCAGCAAATCCTAGAAATGATTGCATTTCTTTTTTGGCTTGAGGCATTGGCTTAAGTAGTACTTCTGCTACTTTATTATTGTCTATTCCTAGACTAAGTCCAGATACCACATGTCCTAGTGCTTTTAATTCACTGTATGCAAAATGACACTTTTTCAAGGAAATTTTCATATTCACTTGGACTATTTTTTATAGTACCCTTTCTAGTCTTGTAAGGTGATTTTCCCAAGTTTCTGAGCAAACTATGATATCATCAATATAGATTATTAACCATCCCTCTGGTAATTCTTCAGGAAATATGGTATTCATCATCCTTTGATAATGGGAAGGTGCATTTTTTCGGCCAAATGGCATTCTTAAGTATTCAAAAATTCCACAGTGGACTATTATCCTCAGTAGTTTTTTGGCATTGTCTGTTACAACATTTTGATGAAAACCCTTTAAGGCATCCATGGCTGTGATGAACTTAGCTTGTGACAATTGGGTCAATGTCTCATGGATCCTGGGTATTGGATACCTGTCTGGAATGGTATAGGTGTTCAGGCTCTGAAGCCTCCTAATATCCTTGATTTTCCATTATGCCAAGTTATAATGACAGGTGTAGTGACTTCTACCTTCTCATTATGTCCTACCTTTCTTAATACTCCAAGGTCAATTAATTCTTTAATGTGTACCTCTAGGGCTTCTCTAGCTCTTGGACTAGCTGGTTAAGCAGGTCTCCTTAGTAAAGGTGGGTAAGGTTTTTCCACATTAAGAATTATATCCACTTCATCTCCAATTATGGCACCTAGTGGCTCTTTGTCAGTTGCAAAGGCATTTTTGTACTTAAATAAAAGGTAAATCAATTTTTCTTTCTTTTTTTGTGTTAATTCTTGGTTCAATTCTGCCTCTTTAAGTTGTTCAGATATAAAAAGTTCCTTTTCTGGAATTTTTTCTTCATTCTTAATAACTGTGATTTGTTTTTTGTTATTTAAGAAGCCAAACTTTTGTCTTTTGTTGTCTCCTATGGTAAAATATCTATCCTTTTGGTTAGAGATATCTATACCATAAATTGATAAGTAGTCATTCCCAAGTATGAAGTGATTACTAGTACAGTTGTCCATTACTACAAACTTTACTTTAAGTCTGACACATTGTGAGGGATGGGGAAATATTAGTGTTAAATCAATTATTCCAAGGGGCTTCATGCTCTCACTTGCACTACTAAATTTGACACCTTGTATTGGCATAAGTATTTCTTTCCAGTCTGGGACAATGGTTTTTAAATAACTTTTACCAACACAGGTGCAATATGCTCCTGTATCTAAGTTAACTTTTCCTTCTTGGTTATCAACCATAACAATACTTATACTTGATTTTCCAGCTGTATATCCCATTCCTCTTGCAAGTTTGGTCCTATACATTTTGGCATCTTCTATATTTGTCAGGTTTGTGTCAGATGTCCCAACCTGTGGTAAGTTTGAGTTAAAATCCAGTACTTCATAAATTATATCAATATTATTAATTTGTGCGTTAATTATATTGATTTAATCACTTTCAGAAATTTCTGATTCTTCTGTCTCTTTTTCAGAGTCAGATTCCTCTTCTTTGTCATTGTGGATTTCTGTTTCCACAATTTCATTAATCTTTGCCTTTTTAAGGCAATTATTGGCTAAGTGTCCAATACCTCCACATTTATGAAATTTTCTTTGCTCATTATTGTTGGATGTATCGGGCTTGAAGGATTCTTTTGATTTATCTTTTTTGATAAATGGTTTATTTGGGCTTTTAATGTCCAATTTCTTCCAAGTCCTGCCAATTTTTGTTCTTGTCACTATGTCTTCTAGTGCATTAATGTACTCTTCTGTGGAGCATGGTTCTATACACCTGCTCCTTAGGGAATGTTCTAGCTCTCCTCCTCATTTATTGAGTATTTTCATATGCACCATCTTTTGTGACATATCTGGGTACAATGCATTAAGTCTTTCAACTTGTTTCATGAACCAAGTTAAAGGTTTGTCTTTGTCTGGGTCAAAGAAAGAATGTTCAAATGCATTTTCTATTTTGTACCTCCAGGCATCAGTAGCCCACTTGGTGATCATTTCTTGTTTCCACCAAGACCAGGTATTTTTGCCATTTGTTTGCCTTATGCCATAATACCATCTTTTTTCAGATTTCTCAAACAATGAATGTAATCTTGCAGTGATTAATTCATCTGGTATGGCATAATCTTCTTTTAGCATGTCAATTGTCTTGATAAATGACATATGGTCATATTCACCTTCTCCTGTGAATGTTGGCTATTCTTTCAATTGAGGTGCTTCCTTCATTAAGACTTGGTTATTGTCTTCGTGACTCAAGTTTGTTATGAATGGATTTGTTAATTCCTCTTTTGGTTTAACAGGGCTTCTTATGTGAGAAAATGGTGTTGATAACTTTGGCATATTTCAATTAGCCTTATTAATTTTATCCATTTTTTCAGTAATAAGCCTTATTTCACTTTGAATGTCATCTTTCAGATGCATTCTTGCTTCATCACTCTTTTTTACATGGTCTAAAAGTAATTTTTAGTGTGATGAAGTATTTTATTCAAATTTTTCTACAGAAATACTTAATTTGTTTAATTTTTCTGTAAGATTATCAATACTCACATCATAATTGATTGTCAAAGTTTTTTCTTTAATATCACTTATGTATTTGTACAACTCTTGTTGTCCTTGTATTAATTTCTGAGTATTGTTAATTAATACTTTTGGTTTATTATTTTCAATCATAAATTTTATGTTATCAATTTGTTTCTTATTTTGTGTAACAAGTTTTGTTAAAGATGATAAGCTATTATTTATTTCTTGTAAAGATAATAAACTATTTTTAATGTCTGTAAGAGGTAAAATACTATTTTTAAGCTCTGTTAAAGTATTTACAACATCAGGAGACAAGGTTATTTCTTTGGGAAATGGGGTTGTCTCATTCTTTGTTCCTCTTTGTCTTTGAATTCCATCAAAGTTCTGGCCATGTTGAAGAAATTGTCCATGGCATCTTTTTGGATTGTGGGAATCCTGTAGCTTGGGGAATATGGTTTTCTCCAATTCTTTTTCTTGTTCTTCTTCCCTTCTTGGGGAAGTGGGTTGTCTTGGGGCTTGTTGGTAGAAGCTACTGGGGCTTCTTCCTTGGTTGCCTCCTTCTTTTTGGCATGATATTCCTTGATCTTTTTGATTTGAGGTTTGGATGATAGTGGATTCCATCCATTGGAGTATCTCACTATTTCCTCCTCTTTGAGGAACTTCTTTAGGATGTGCCAGGAGTTCATCACTCCTTGGTGTATTTGAGGCAACATTTCCCAATGTTTGTCATTGTACACTGTGAAGTACTGTTTGTATTGGCTCATGTAAATGTCTATTTGAGCCCTCTGAATGTGATTTGTACCTATTTGAGTCACTCATACTTAGTTCCAATTCAGGTTCAGATATCATGGGCATTTCTGGGACTTGCCTTTGGGATAAAGCACTTCCTTGTGTGGATTCTGTTCCACTGGGGATATTGCCCTTCCTTTTCCCTTTTGAGAAATCAATTCTACCTCTGAGTCCAGCTCCATCTTATTGGATGGAGTATTGGGAGCCTCTTCTGATAGTCATTTTTTAAGAAAAATAAGAAATAAGAGGATTTCAGAACAGGAATTTTTCTTATGGCAATTTATAAATGAGGTACTCACCTTCAGAGTCCTGAATAGTGGGTCCTGGAAAGTCCAATTTCTTGGCTTTATTTTTCTTAGTGATTATTGGTGTTGGAGAACTTTGAGAAGTTTCTTCCACCAATCTTTCAACAGTGGTTTGGCTATCCTCTGTTGGGTTGTCTTCAAACACTAAAAAAGACAAATAAATATAAGTCTTTTACATAAAAGTGTTATTTTTGGTAAGATAGGGCAATTTTCCATGTAAAAATTGCTTTTATATCTTTTTTTATTAAAAAAAAAATGAAAATAATTAAAGAAATGGAATTAAAATGAATAAAATAGCTTTTTTATTGGTTTTTAATATTTTTAATATTTTTTTAAGTTTTTATTTTTAACGAATAAAATAAAAATGAATATGATTCTTTTATCAGATTAATTTATAATATAAAATTATTTTTAATTTATAAAATATCTTTTTTAATTACTAGAGTCACTCAAAGAAAGTTTTTTGCAAGTCTAAGGATGTGAAAAACCACGTGTAAAACAGTACAATTGCTTTCCAAATGCCTCAATACCTTTTGAGATCAATAAATATAAAATTATTATATAATTTTATGATTATAAATATGGTTTATTATTGGATAAGCCCAATTAGAATCTTTTTAAAGGTCTTTTAGAGTAAATATCACGCCCAGGCCCCCAAATGTAAGGTTTGACTATGAAACAATGAGTAAAGATTACTAATATTTTACTTATTGTACTATGAATGTCCTTATAAATGAAATAAATAAGATAAAAATAATTATAATAATAAAGAATTATTATAATTATGGCGTAAAAATAATTTATTATTAATAAAATATGATAATATAATTTATATTATAAAATATAATATAATAAAATAAATATATTAATATAAAATAACTAATATATTCAAAAGCACTTTATTATTGTAACAAACAAATAATAAAGGCGTAAAAAATTGTTTTCATTAATAAAAAACAATTAATAACAATAAGATGACTAATATTAAAGTTATAAATTAATATAAATACTATTTATATTAATTAGAGAATTATTAAAAGAATAATAGAGAGAAAATTATTATAATAAGAGAAAATAAGCTACTTTTGATACTTAATATAATAATTTAGAGACATTTTACGCCAAATAATATAAATACAGGTTATCCAAATTGTATTTACAATAAAAAATAGAGAAATTACAAATATTCTTGATTTTTACGTGGAAATGGGATTTTAGAGAGATTTTTAACAAAAACGATTAAATAAATGATTTAATCACGTCAAAATTGATTATTATAATAAGATTATCTTTGGTCTTGAATAATATAAAAGTTTTATATATAAAGAATAAAGATATTACCTTTTTGTTTGTATCTATTTAATGTTTTTGATGCATCTGAGGGGAAAACAGAGCAGAAAGAGCTCTATTTATAGTAAATACCTTTCTACTAGAGTTCAACAGGCTTCTAGTAGACGTGTAATGATCATATCTACTGGGATTGATAAATATTCTAAGGTTTAGTGATGATTACATCATGATCAAACCATATTACATCATTATTACGCCATTATTTAGAGTTATCAGTATGACTCTAAGTTTGATGACATCAAAGACTTGGAAGAACCCCAAATTTGTGGATTTTATTAGGTTTAATTATGAACTAATAGTATTCACCAATTTTATCACTCATATGACTGTTAAACTTAATTTGAGGTTACAGTGAGTGATCATAAATGATCAAATTGAGCTCAAAATTTGATGCTTAATAACTTTTAAGATTTACACGCTACAGCTGATAAGAGAGTGAATTCTAATAGCTTGCCATAACCTCATTATGCTTCCCAGATCTTTTCATTACATCATCAAAACTCTATTTTTGATGATTTTTCTTGTAACTCATCTTTTCTGTCGAAATTTAATATTTTAAACTTCAAACTATGATTTCAAGGGGTTATACCTTGAATATTATAATAATAAATACATAATTCTTCACTAATGAACTAGTAGAATCAAACTGTCCACTTTTTTTAAGTTTGGACCACTTTCACAACAAAGTGGTCAACAGCTCTGTTGATTTTAATCAATAATTCCTTACAGGTTTTAACCTTGTTTATAACTTGTAAAATAAACTTCATTTCTGTATATCTACAGTAATTACGTGATGACTTTATTTTTGGTTCATCACTCTATCATGTATAATTCAAGAGATCTTAGCTAAAATCCCTGAATATATGCGTTGACCAAAAAAGTGCATATATTCAGGTTAATTCCTTAAGTATTAGTTTTGAAGCTTAGCTTATTAATTGTTTTATGTGTAGAGCTTTATGGAGAATCCAATAGTACCATTTATTCCACATGTTGCTTCATTAGCCTTCGAAATAAATGAGGATTTGTGTATTTTATAAGGTATTATTACTTATAACTTATTAAATATTGACTTTACAGATATGCCATAAAAATGGTATATGTGTATTTTACCATGGGGAATCCAATGGTATAATTTCTTTCATGTGTTTATTCATTTGTTTTCAAGTTAAACCAAGTTTTATGTCAATTTATTGTATTTTTGTATTTTAAAAGTACTTATTTTTAATGTATAATTATATTAAATATTTCTTGTGACCTTTTTGGGTATGTGGTCATATCTCAAAGGTTCAAATTCCCTACCACTAAAAAAGATTGTACCACAATCTGATATGTGTAATTAAAGTATCATCCACTGTCCTACCTCTTCAATAGACTTTGTTAGTCTTGAAGCTCAATAATGCTTAACTTTTTTATTTTTATTTTTCAGGCTTTCTTTAATGTCTGAATCTTCTTAATAGTTTATCAGAATTTGTTATATCTTTCTCAAGTAGACATTCATTTTCTTGAGCTGAATTTCTATACCTTACAAGGTATTCTCTTTCTTTTTTGTTTCTTGTCCTTCTTTCTTTAAGGACTTTTACAATTTTCTCTTCTTCTCCTTCTTCCAAGGGGGGAATTTCAAGTGGGGGTTTATTTCTTAGTGGGAATAACTACTTGTCACTTGAGCTGTAAGGTTCTATCAGACTTACAGGGAAAGTTGGGTGTTTATTCATTAGTTCACCTGTGAGTTCCAATTGCACAGCATTGGGTCCATGAAGTGCTTTTATCATAAATGGTCCTGCAAAGGAATCTTTCAATTTCTTTGGGCCTTTTATGTTATTGAAATTAAGGGTTGATACTAGGACCAAGTCTCCTATTTTGAAATCAGGTGGCTTATGACTTTTATCCCATCTTTCTTGTGCATATTTGAAAGAATCTTGCATACATCTGTTTGCATGGTGTCTTGCCTTATCAAGCATTATCTTAAAACTGCTTGCTGTTGGGTGTATATCCACTAAGTCCTTTTTGAGGGTATCATAAGGAAGTCTTGGATTCCAACCTTTTTCTAGCATTGCTGGTGTTTTACCAGTAGAAGAATGGATTGATGTCTTATATGCCAGCTCAAGAGCTGGTATTAGTGTACACCAATAATGGGTAAAACCATCAGAGTCTTTGAATTCTAGCCCATAAGCACAGAATCTTCTGATCATGTCCTCTAAGGTCTGTATCATTCTTTCTGCTAAACCATCAGTTTGGGGATGGTAAGCTGTTGAGAATTATAACTTTGTCCCAAACAAGTTATGGAGATTTGTCCATAATGCTAAAGTGAACTTTGGGTCTCTGTCACTTATAATATTTTGGAATAAGCCTGTATGGCTAATAACTTTATTCCATATCATTATGGCTGTGTCCATAGCTGTGTCATCTTTATGACATGGTAAGAACATGGGAGTTTTACTGTATCTGTCAACTAATACTAGGCATGCATTATAGCTCCTGTCTCCTCCTGGAGGTAAAGCTGTTACCCAATCCATATGAACTATTTCCCATGGGGATTTTGGTTCTTGTATTTGGATCATCATTCCAAATTTCTCTCCTGTGGCTCTGTTGGCTTTTTGACATCTGGCACAGGTTTGGCAGTATTCTATAACATCTTTCTTCCAATTTGGCCACCAAGAGCAGGTTATTACCCTCTCTAGTGTCCTGTCTTCTGGAAGGTGTCCAGCTGCAACACTATCATGAAGCTCATGTAAAATAGTGTTTATCAGGGTTCTATCTGGTAAGGCCATAACACATGTGTGTTTTGTTCTATGGTAAAGGATTCCATCAAGGAGGTGGAATATTCCTTCATCATATGCCTTTTTCCATGTTTCATTTAGTTTTGATGAAAGTGATGGGTCTTTGCAGTCTTTCATTAGAAGTTGGCTTAAGATATGTCAATTTTTGTCTATCTTATAGCTTTCTTTAACTTGGTTAAAGAATTCTGTGCCAATGTCTGTAGCACATATTCCTTCTATATGATGTTCTTCTTGTGGTACCCATGCTGGATTGTCAGGGGTATTTGCTAGAGCCCATCTGCTAAGACCATCTGCATTTTTATAAATACTTCCAGATTTATAAACAATAGTCATATTGCCTCTATATTCTTGGATAGCAATTTGCCATCTCAGCATATGTCTATTTGGAGTTTTCATATTTAACAGAGATTTTACAGCATTACAGTCTGTAATCACATCAAATACTGTTCCATCCAAGTAGTAATGTAATTTTTCTAAAGCCCACACTAAGCAGAGGCATTCCATTTGGCTTGCTCCATATCTCACTTCTGTTGGCTTTATCTGTCTTGAAATAAAACAGATTGGTCCTTCCACTGGTTTATCATTGATAATTTGTGTCTGGTGTAGTGCAGCACCCAGTCCTTCTCCACAAGCATCAATGTAAAGTTTGAAAGGTAGTTTCCAATCTGGCATTAGAAGAAATGCGGCATTTGTTAGTAAATTTTTCAATTCTTCATATGCCTTGACTCTTTCTTCTGTCATTTCATAGACTGTTTGCTGGTCACATAGTTTATACAAGGATTTAGCAATTTTTGCAAAGTCCTTTATATGCTGTCTATAGTAACCAGCAAATCCTAGAAATGATTGCATTTCTTTTTTGGCTTGAGGCATTGGCTTAAGTAGTACTTCTGCTACTTTATTATTGTCTATTCCTAGACTAAGTCCAGATACCACATGTCCTAGTGCTTTTAATTCACTGTATGCAAAATGACACTTTTTCAAGGAAATTTTCATATTCACTTGGACTATTTTTTATAGTACCCTTTCTAGTCTTGTAAGGTGATTTTCCCAAGTTTCTGAGCAAACTATGATATCATCAATATAGATTATTAACCATCCCTCTGGTAATTCTTCAGGAAATATGGTATTCATCATCCTTTGATAATGGGAAGGTGCATTTTTTCGGCCAAATGGCATTCTTAAGTATTCAAAAATTCCACAGTGGACTATTATCCTCAGTAGTTTTTTGGCATTGTCTGTTACAACATTTTGATGAAAACCCTTTAAGGCATCCATGGCTGTGATGAACTTAGCTTGTGACAATTGGGTCAATGTCTCATGGATCCTGGGTATTGGATACCTGTCTGGAATGGTATAGGTGTTCAGGGCTCTGAAGCCTCCTAATATCCTTGATTTTCCATTATGCCAAGTTATAATGACAGGTGTAGTGACTTCTACCTTCTCATTATGTCCTACCTTTCTTAATACTCCAAGGTCAATTAATTCTTTAATGTGTACCTCTAGGGCTTCTCTAGCTCTTGGACTAGCTGGTTAAGCAGGTCTCCTTAGTAAAGGTGGGTAAGGTTTTTCCACATTAAGAATTATATCCACTTCATCTCCAATTATGGCACCTAGTGGCTCTTTGTCAGTTGCAAAGGCATTTTTGTACTTAAATAAAAGGTAAATCAATTTTTCTTTCTTTTTTTGTGTTAATTCTTGGTTCAATTCTGCCTCTTTAAGTTGTTCAGATATAAAAAGTTCCTTTTCTGGAATTTTTTCTTCATTCTTAATAACTGTGATTTGTTTTTTGTTATTTAAGAAGCCAAACTTTTGTCTTTTGTTGTCTCCTATGGTAAAATATCTATCCTTTTGGTTAGAGATATCTATACCATAAATTGATAAGTAGTCATTCCCAAGTATGAAGTGATTACTAGTACAGTTGTCCATTACTACAAACTTTACTTTAAGTCTGACACATTGTGAGGGATGGGGAAATATTAGTGTTAAATCAATTATTCCAAGGGGCTTCATGCTCTCACTTGCACTACTAAATTTGACACCTTGTATTGGCATAAGTATTTCTTTCCAGTCTGGGACAATGGTTTTTAAATAACTTTTACCAACACAGGTGCAATATGCTCCTGTATCTAAGTTAACTTTTCCTTCTTGGTTATCAACCATAACAATACTTATACTTGATTTTCCAGCTGTATATCCCATTCCTCTTGCAAGTTTGGTCCTATACATTTTGGCATCTTCTATATTTGTCAGGTTTGTGTCAGATGTCCCAACCTGTGGTAAGTTTGAGTTAAAATCCAGTACTTCATAAATTATATCAATATTATTAATTTGTGCGTTAATTATATTGATTTAATCACTTTCAGAAATTTCTGATTCTTCTGTCTCTTTTTCAGAGTCAGATTCCTCTTCTTTGTCATTGTGGATTTCTGTTTCCACAATTTCATTAATCTTTGCCTTTTTAAGGCAATTATTGGCTAAGTGTCCAATACCTCCACATTTATGAAATTTTCTTTGCTCATTATTGTTGGATGTATCGGGCTTGAAGGATTCTTTTGATTTATCTTTTTTGATAAATGGTTTATTTGGGCTTTTAATGTCCAATTTCTTCCAAGTCCTGCCAATTTTTGTTCTTGTCACTATGTCTTCTAGTGCATTAATGTACTCTTCTGTGGAGCATGGTTCTATACACCTGCTCCTTAGGGAATGTTCTAGCTCTCCTCCTCATTTATTGAGTATTTTCATATGCACCATCTTTTGTGACATATCTGGGTACAATGCATTAAGTCTTTCAACTTGTTTCATGAACCAAGTTAAAGGTTTGTCTTTGTCTGGGTCAAAGAAAGAATGTTCAAATGCATTTTCTATTTTGTACCTCCAGGCATCAGTAGCCCACTTGGTGATCATTTCTTGTTTCCACCAAGACCAGGTATTTTTGCCATTTGTTTGCCTTATGCCATAATACCATCTTTTTTCAGATTTCTCAAACAATGAATGTAATCTTGCAGTGATTAATTCATCTGGTATGGCATAATCTTCTTTTAGCATGTCAATTGTCTTGATAAATGACATATGGTCATATTCACCTTCTCCTGTGAATGTTGGCTATTCTTTCAATTGAGGTGCTTCCTTCATTAAGACTTGGTTATTGTCTTCGTGACTCAAGTTTGTTATGAATGGATTTGTTAATTCCTCTTTTGGTTTAACAGGGCTTCTTATGTGAGAAAATGGTGTTGATAACTTTGGCATATTTCAATTAGCCTTATTAATTTTATCCATTTTTTCAGTAATAAGCCTTATTTCACTTTGAATGTCATCTTTCAGATGCATTCTTGCTTCATCACTCTTTTTTACATGGTCTAAAAGTAATTTTTAGTGTGATGAAGTATTTTATTCAAATTTTTCTACAGAAATACTTAATTTGTTTAATTTTTCTGTAAGATTATCAATACTCACATCATAATTGATTGTCAAAGTTTTTTCTTTAATATCACTTATGTATTTGTACAACTCTTGTTGTCCTTGTATTAATTTCTGAGTATTGTTAATTAATACTTTTGGTTTATTATTTTCAATCATAAATTTTATGTTATCAATTTGTTTCTTATTTTGTGTAACAAGTTTTGTTAAAGATGATAAGCTATTATTTATTTCTTGTAAAGATAATAAACTATTTTTAATGTCTGTAAGAGGTAAAATACTATTTTTAAGCTCTGTTAAAGTATTTACAACATCAGGAGACAAGGTTATTTCTTTGGGAAATGGGGTTGTCTCATTCTTTGTTCCTCTTTGTCTTTGAATTCCATCAAAGTTCTGGCCATGTTGAAGAAATTGTCCATGGCATCTTTTTGGATTGTGGGAATCCTGTAGCTTGGGGAATATGGTTTTCTCCAATTCTTTTTCTTGTTCTTCTTCCCTTCTTGGGGAAGTGGGTTGTCTTGGGGCTTGTTGGTAGAAGCTACTGGGGCTTCTTCCTTGGTTGCCTCCTTCTTTTTGGCATGATATTCCTTGATCTTTTTGATTTGAGGTTTGGATGATAGTGGATTCCATCCATTGGAGTATCTCACTATTTCCTCCTCTTTGAGGAACTTCTTTAGGATGTGCCAGGAGTTCATCACTCCTTGGTGTATTTGAGGCAACATTTCCCAATGTTTGTCATTGTACACTGTGAAGTACTGTTTGTATTGGCTCATGTAAATGTCTATTTGAGCCCTCTGAATGTGATTTGTACCTATTTGAGTCACTCATACTTAGTTCCAATTCAGGTTCAGATATCATGGGCATTTCTGGGACTTGCCTTTGGGATAAAGCACTTCCTTGTGTGGATTCTGTTCCACTGGGGATATTGCCCTTCCTTTTCCCTTTTGAGAAATCAATTCTACCTCTGAGTCCAGCTCCATCTTATTGGATGGAGTATTGGGAGCCTCTTCTGATAGTCATTTTTTAAGAAAAATAAGAAATAAGAGGATTTCAGAACAGGAATTTTTCTTATGGCAATTTATAAATGAGGTACTCACCTTCAGAGTCCTGAATAGTGGGTCCTGGAAAGTCCAATTTCTTGGCTTTATTTTTCTTAGTGATTATTGGTGTTGGAGAACTTTGAGAAGTTTCTTCCACCAATCTTTCAACAGTGGTTTGGCTATCCTCTGTTGGGTTGTCTTCAAACACTAAAAAAGACAAATAAATATAAGTCTTTTACATAAAAGTGTTATTTTTGGTAAGATAGGGCAATTTTCCATGTAAAAATTGCTTTTATATCTTTTTTTATTAAAAAAAAAATGAAAATAATTAAAGAAATGGAATTAAAATGAATAAAATAGCTTTTTTATTGGTTTTTAATATTTTTAATATTTTTTTAAGTTTTTATTTTTAACGAATAAAATAAAAATGAATATGATTCTTTTATCAGATTAATTTATAATATAAAATTATTTTTAATTTATAAAATATCTTTTTTAATTACTAGAGTCACTCAAAGAAAGTTTTTTGCAAGTCTAAGGATGTGAAAAACCACGTGTAAAACAGTACAATTGCTTTCCAAATGCCTCAATACCTTTTGAGATCAATAAATATAAAATTATTATATAATTTTATGATTATAAATATGGTTTATTATTGGATAAGCCCAATTAGAATCTTTTTAAAGGTCTTTTAGAGTAAATATCACGCCCAGGCCCCCAAATGTAAGGTTTGACTATGAAACAATGAGTAAAGATTACTAATATTTTACTTATTGTACTATGAATGTCCTTATAAATGAAATAAATAAGATAAAAATAATTATAATAATAAAGAATTATTATAATTATGGCGTAAAAATAATTTATTATTAATAAAATATGATAATATAATTTATATTATAAAATATAATATAATAAAATAAATATATTAATATAAAATAACTAATATATTCAAAAGCACTTTATTATTGTAACAAACAAATAATAAAGGCGTAAAAAATTGTTTTCATTAATAAAAAACAATTAATAACAATAAGATGACTAATATTAAAGTTATAAATTAATATAAATACTATTTATATTAATTAGAGAATTATTAAAAGAATAATAGAGAGAAAATTATTATAATAAGAGAAAATAAGCTACTTTTGATACTTAATATAATAATTTAGAGACATTTTACGCCAAATAATATAAATACAGGTTATCCAAATTGTATTTACAATAAAAAATAGAGAAATTACAAATATTCTTGATTTTTACGTGGAAATGGGATTTTAGAGAGATTTTTAACAAAAACGATTAAATAAATGATTTAATCACGTCAAAATTGATTATTATAATAAGATTATCTTTGGTCTTGAATAATATAAAAGTTTTATATATAAAGAATAAAGATATTACCTTTTTGTTTGTATCTATTTAATGTTTTTGATGCATCTGAGGGGAAAACAGAGCAGAAAGAGCTCTATTTATAGTAAATACCTTTCTACTAGAGTTCAACAGGCTTCTAGTAGACGTGTAATGATCATATCTACTGGGATTGATAAATATTCTAAGGTTTAGTGATGATTACATCATGATCAAACCATATTACATCATTATTATGCCATTATTTAGAGTTATCACTATAACTCTAAGTCTGATGACGTCAAAGGCTTGGCAGAACCCCAAATTTCGTGGATTTTATTGATTTTAATTATGAACTAATAGTATTCACCAATTCTATCACTCATATTACTGTTGAACTTAATTTAAGGTTACAGTGAGTGATCATATATGATCAAATTAAGCTCAAACTTTGATCCTTGTTAACTGTTAAGATTCACACGCTACAGCCATTCAGAGAGTGAATTCTAATAGCTTGCGATAACCTTATTATGCTGCCAAGAGAATTTCATTACATCATCAAAACTCTATTTATGATGATTTTTCTTGTAACTCATCTTTTCTGTTGAAATTTAATATTTTAAACTTCAAACTATGATTTCAAGGGGTTATACCTTAAATATTATAATAATAAATACATCATTATTCACCAATGAACTACTAGAATCCAACTGTCCATTTTTTTTAAGTTTGGACCACTTTCACAACAAAGTGGTCAACAGCTCTGTTGATTTTAATCAATAATTCCTTATAGGTTTTAACCTTGTTTATAGCTTGTGAAATAAATTTCATTTCTGTATTCCTATAGTAATTACGTGATGAATTTATTTTTGGTTCATCACTCTATCATGTATAATTCAAGAGATCTTAGCTAAAATCCTTGAATATATGTGTTGACCAAAAAAGTGCATATATTCAGGTTAATTCATTAAGTATTGAGTTTGAAGCTTAGCTTCTTAATTGTTTTATATGTGGATTCTTATGAATAATCCACTGGTACCATTTATTTTACATGTTGTCTCATTGGCTTTCGAAATAAACAAGGATTTGTGTATTTTATAAGGTATTATTACTTATAACTTATTAAATATTGACTTTACAGATATGCCATAAAAATGGTATATGTGTATTTTACCATGGGTAATCCAATGGTATAGTTTCTTTCACATGTTTATTAGTTGGTTTTAAGTTAAAACAAGTTTTATGTCTATTTATGGTATTTTTGTATTTTAAAAGTACTTATTTTTAATGTATAATTATATTAAATATTTCTTGTGACCTTTTTGGGTATGTGGTCATATCTCAAAGGTTCACATGGACCTTGGAGTATTAATAAACGTAGGACATAATGAACAGGTAGAGGTCACTACACCTGTCATTATAACTTGGCATAATGGAAAATCAAGAATGGTAGAAGACTTCAGAGCCCTGAATAACTATACCATTCCAGACGGATATCCAATACCCAGAATCAATCAGACATTGACACAATTGTCACAAGCTAAGTTCATTACAGCAATTGATTCTTTAAAGGGTTTTCATCAAAATGTCTTAACAGACAATGCCAAGAAACTACTGAGGCTAATAGTCCACTGCGGGATTTTTTAAATACTTAAGAATGCCATTTGGCATAAAAAATGCACCTTCCCATTATCAAAGGATGATGAATACCATATTTTCTGAAGAATTATCAGAAGGATGGTTAATTATCTATATTGATGATATCATAGTTTGCTCAAAAACTTGAGAAAATCACCTTAAAAGACTAGAAAGGGTACTACAAAAGATAGTGCAAGTAAATATAAAAATTTCCTTGATAAAGTGTCACTTTTCATATAGTGAACTCAAAGCACTAGGACAAGTTGTATCTGGACTTAGTCTAGACATAGACAAGAATAAAGTAGCAGAAGTACTACTTAAGCCAATGCCTCAAACCAAAAAAGATATGCAATCATTTCTATGATTTTCTGGTTACTATAGACAGCATATAAAGGACTTTGAAAAAATTGATAAATCCTTGTATAAGCTATGTGACCAACAAACAGTCTATGAAATGACAGAAGAAAGAGTCAAGGCATATAAAGAATTGAAAAATTCCTTGACAAATTCCCCATTTCTTCTAATGCCAGATTGGAAACTGCCCTTCAAGCTTTACATTGATGCTTGTGGAGAAGGACTAGGTGCTGCACTACACCCGACACAAATTATCAATGATAAACCAGTGGAAGGACCAATTTGTTTTATTTCAAGACAAATAAAGCCAACAGAAGCAAGATATGGAGCAAGCCAAATGGAATGCCTCTGCTTAGTGTGGGCTTTAGAAAAATTACATTATTACTTGGATGGAACAGTATTTGGTGTGATTACAGACTGTAATGCTGTAAAATCCCTATTAAATATGAAAACTCCAAATAGACATATGCTAAGATGACAAATTGCTACCAAAGAATACAGAGGAAACATGACTATTGTTCATAAATATGTCAATATTCATAAAAATGCAGATGGTCTTAGCAGATGGGCTCTAGCAAATACCCCTGACAATCCAGCATGGGTACCACAAGAAGAACACCATATAGAAGGAATATGTGTTACAGACATTGGCACAGAATTCTTTAACCAAGTTAAAGAAAGCTATAAGACAGACAAAAATTGCCATATCTTAAGCCAACTTCTAATGAAAGACTGCAAAGATCTATCACTTTCATCAAAACTAGATGAAATATGGAAAAAGGCATATGATGAAGGAAGATTTCACCTCCTTGATGGAATCCTCTACCATAGAACAAAACACACATGTGTTATGGCCTTAACAGACAGAAAACTAATAAACACTATTTTACATGAGTGTCATGATAGTGTTGCATCTGGACATCTCTCAGAAGATAGGACACTAGAGAGAGTGAAAACCTGCTCTTGGTGGCCAAATTGGAAGCAAGATGTTGCAGAATACTTCCAAACCTGTGACAGATGTCAAAAAGCCAACAGAGCAACAAGAAAGAAATTTGGAATGATGATTTAAATCCAAGAACCAAAATCCCCTTGGGAAATAGTTCATATGGATTGGGTAACAGCATTACCTCCAGGAGGAGACAGAAGCTATAATGCATGCCTAGTATTGGTTGATAGGTATAGCAAAACTCCCATGTTCCTACCATGTCACAAAGATGACACAGCTATGGACACAGCCATAATGATATGGAATAAGGTTATTAGCCATACAGGCTTATTCCAGAATATTATAAGTGACAGAGACCCAAAATTAACTTCAGCATTATGGACTAATCTCCATAACTTGTTTGGGACAAAATTATGATTCTCAACAGCTTACCATCCTCAAACTGATGGTTTAGCAGAAAGAATGATACAGACCTTGGAGGACATGATCAGAAGATTCTGTGCTTATGGACTAGAATTCAAAGATTCTGGTGGTTTTACCCATGATTGGTGTACACTAATACCAGCTCTTGAGCTGGCATATAAAACATCAATCCATTCTTCTACTGGCAAAACACCAGAAATGCTAGAAAAAGGTTGGAATCCAAGACTTCCTTATGATACCCTCAAAAAGGACTTAGTGGATATACATCCAACAGCAAGCAGCTTTGAGATAATGCTTGACAAAGCAAGACACCATGCAAACAGATGTATGCAAGATTCTTTCAAATATGCAAAGGAAAGATGGGATAAAGGTCATAAACCACCTGACTTAAGAATAGGAGACTTGGTCCTAGTATCACCCCTTAATTTCAATAACATAAAAGGTCCAAAGAAATTGAAAGATTCCTTTGCAGGACCATTTTTGATAAAAGCACTTCATGAACCCAATGCTGTGCAATTGGAAATCACAGGTGAATTAATGAACAAACACCCAACCTTCCCTGTAAGTCTGATAAAAACTTACAGCTCAAGTGACAAGGAATTATTTCCACTAAGAAATAAACCCCCACTTGAAATTCCCCCCTTGGAAGAAGGAGAAGAAGAGAAAATTGTAAAAGTCCTTAAAGAAAGAAGGACAAGAAACAAAAAAGAAAGAGAATACCTTGTAAGGTATAGAAATTCAACTCAAGAAGATGAATGGCTACTTGAGAAAGATATAACAAATGCTGATAAACTATTAAGAAGGTTCAGACATGAAAGAAAATCTGTAAAATAGAAAAGTTAAGCATTATTGAGCTTCAAGAATAACAAAGTCTATTGAAGAGGTAGGACAGTGGATGATACCCTAATTACACATATTAGATTGTGGTACAATATTTTTTGGTGGTAGGGAATGTGAACCTTTGAGATATGACCACATACCCAAAAAGGTCTTAAGAAATATTTAAAATAATTATACATTAAAAATAATTACCTTAAGACTACAAAAATGCCATAAATTGGGATAAAACTTGGTTTAGCTTAAGAACTAATGAATAAACATGTGAAATAAATTATACCATTGGATTACCCATGGTAAAATACACATATACCATTTTTATGGCATATCTGTAAAGTCAATATTTAATGAGTTATAAGTAATAATACCTTATAAAAAACATAGATCCTTAATTATTTGAAATACCAATGAAACAATATGTGGAATAAATTAAACCATTGGATTCTCCATAAATCTCCACACATAAAACAATTAGGAATCTAATCTCCAAAGTCAATACTTAAGGAGTTAAGCTGAATATATGCACTTTTTTGGTCAACACATATATTCAAGGATTTTAGCTAGTATCTTTTGAAATATGCATGATAGAGTGATGAACCAAAAATAAAGTCATCACGTAAATACTGTAGAAATACATAAATGAGCTTTATTTCACAGGTTAGAAACAAGGTTAAAACCTGTAAGGGATTATTGATTAAAATCAATAGAGCTATTGACCACTTAGTTGTGAAAGTGGTCCAAACTTAGGAAAAGTAGACAGTTGGAGAATACTAGTTCATTTGTGAAGAATTATGTATTTTTTATTATAATATTCAAGGTATAACCCCTTGAAATCATGGTTTGAAGTTTAAAATATTAAATTTCAACAGAAAAGAAGAGTTACAAGAAAAATCATCCAAAATAGAGTTTTGATGATGTAATGAAATGCTCTTGGAAGCATGATGAGGTTATGCCAAGCTATTAGAATTCACTTCTTGAATTGCTGTAGCGTGTAAAACTTAAAAGGGATTAAGGATCAAAGCTTGAGCTTAATTTGATCACTTATGATCACTCATTGTAACCTTAAATTAAGTTTAACAGTCATATGAGTGATATATTTGGTGAATACTGTTAGTTTATGATTAAAACTAATAAAATACACAAATTTTGGGGTTCTTCCAAGTCTTGGACTCATTAAACTTAGAGTTATAGTGATAACTCTAAATAATGGCGTAATAATGAGATAATATGGTTTGATCATGATGTAATCACCACCAAACCTTAAAATATTGATCAATTCCAGTGGATATGATTGGTGCATGTCTACTAGAAGCCTTTTGGACTCTAGGAGGAAGGAATTTAATATAAATAGAGCTCTTTTTACTCTATTCCCCCCTCAGACGCTTACAAAACATTAAATCATTAAATGAAAAGGTAATTTCTTTCTTCTTTATATATAAAAGCTTTAAATTATTAAACACCAAAGATAATCTTATAATAATCTTCATCTTTGACGTGATTATTACAATTATTTAATTGTTTTGTTTAAATTTCTCCTAAAAACCTCAATTCCATGTAAAACCAAGAAAATTTGTAATTTCTCTTAAGTTTTATTGTAACTACAATTTAAATAAGTTGTATTTACATTTCTAGGTGTAAATTTATTAAAAAGTATTATATTAAGCATTAAAAGTAGGTTATTTATCTTATTATAATAATTTTTCTCTATTATTACTTTTAATAATTCTATAATTGATATAAATAGTATTTATATCAATTTATAGCTTTAATATTGGTAATATTATTGTTATTGATTTTTTTTTATTAATAAAAAACCATTTTTTACACCATTATTATTTGTTAGTAACAATAATAAAGTGCTGTTAAATATATTAATAATCTTATATTAATATATTTATTTTATATATATTATTTTTATAATATAAATTATATTATTATATTTATTTAATAATATAATTATTTTATGCCATAATTATAATAATTCTTTATTATTATAATTATTTTTATCTTATTTATTTCATTTATAAGGACATTCATAGTACAATAAGTAAAACATTAGTAATTTTTACTCATTGTTTCATAGTCAAACCTTACAGGATCTCTTCTCAATTAATCAAGAGTGGTTTGAGATGTTCTTAAAAGAAAATATGGCTGAAGATTTATCAAGAGTATGCCCCACCTGCAGCTAAAAATTATTTGAATGTTATTAAAAAGAATAAAATCTTTAAGTTGATGTAAATGACACAAATGAAACCTTCAATGGCCTCATAAATAAACAAAGATTACTCTGTGTCAGATTGTGACTCAAAACCAGAGAAAAAGCATGACATCAAAGTACCATAAACCAATGGTAAAGCAAAATTCCCACTAAAAGTGACCTGCTGTCACAGGGGCTCTTGGTGAAAAAACAAGAGTGGCCTGGAACTAAGCAATCAGGGAACTCACTTGGAAGACTCCAACAGAATAAAGAAAATAAAATAAAAGAATTGAATTCTCTAAGAAATATACAGGCACAAAAGATGAGATGCAATAAGAGAAATGAGAAATCAAACTTCCAAAGAGCCAACCAAGTAAGTCCTTAATAAATGTTTAAACCTGCCAGAAGGGACAATGGAATTAGTAAAGGATATGACCACCAATATCAACTTACAGGCAAAGAAAGTTAAAGGAAGGTGCTAAATGACTGACTTGATAATATCAGTATTCACTTAACAAAAAGATAAGATAAATAAAGATAAAATAAAATAAAAATGTATTAATTAACTGGGTGAAAACCCCCCACGGTCAAAGCAGGCTGGTATATGTGAAAAGCTGAGAGCTTGACTCCTTCAGGCTTACAGCTGGTCTGTATTGAATCCTGGAAGCTGTATTGACTGCTTGATGAAATGTATACGTTGCCAAATTGGGAAATGAACCGCTTGAATGCAATTTCCATGGTGTATGATTTAAAATACAGGTATTGATGAATCCAGACTGTATTGAATGAATGTGGTTGCCAAGGTGGATTGATGGAGCACTGAAACTTGGAAAATTGTTTTGGAACTGCCTCTGGAATATCCCTTGAGAATGAACTGCCAGTATTCTTTTGAAGTAATACTGTGAATGAGAATAACCAATGATTCCTTGATAGCATCTTTGGTATTTGAGATTGACACTTTTCTTTTGAGCCTTTATGAATCCTCTGGATGACATGCCTAGATGACCTTATGAAAAGTTGAAATAACCATTTTATATTGGCACGATTGGATTGCTGGTGAAAAAGATGCATAATGGTGTATAACACCATTTATGGCACTTTTGGTTATTGGAGTGGGGAAATGGCCAAAGGTCTTTTGGATTGATTCCAGGAGGATATAAGTGAAGAATGGGTTTTGAGTGGCTTCAAAGATGAAAAGGTGCTTTGGGTGATTTGGCCAATTTTGGGTTTTGGACAAATACAGCTAATACAGCTTTAAAACTGTATTTTCACAAAGTGCGCAAAAAATGTTCAAAATGCACAAAACCAGAAATTGAGCTCCAAATGGCCTAATACTGCCATTTACTCATATCTCCCATATTACATGGGAAAATGGCCTAAAATGGCAAATACAGCAAAATTCCCAGAAATGCGCATGTCAGCCTGTGACTCAAAACCAGAGCACAAGCATGACAGCCAAAATACCATAAATCAATGGTATAGCCAAAATACCACCAAAACATGGAGCTGAGCCAAATTAGCTCAAAAGGTATCAAAAGAAAGAGGAAACTCACCCCTTTTTGAAAATATAAGTCCCATCACCATAGGACAAGAAATAACAAAGTTATTCCTGCCCAAAGTTATTGCTGAGCATAAACCTTAATTTTCACCTCTCATCTAAAATCTAGAAGGAGAGGCTTAACCCCATCAAATGGGTATTCAAAATGAAGCTCTAAGCCAGGGCTATCCAATGGTGCCAACCAAACTGAGCTAGCACCAGTATAACTTGAGTTATGGTCAAATTCAGGCCAAATAAGGGTGAACAAAACATTCACCTCTCATCTAACTTTTACAGTTTTAGTGTGAGATACCTAAAGTGGGGTTTTTTTGGAAAAAGCACAATCAGGGCTATCTGATGGTGTCATCCATTTCCCCATAACTCAACTACAACAGAAGTTATTGGCCAAACAAGCTTAATACAGCTTTTTGCCCAAACCATGCCAATGTACAAAAATACTTGTACATGGGATAACTTTGTCATATTTAATGATAACCATGTCAAGTTGGGTACCATTGTGTAGAGCTAATATAGAGCTATTCAATGAACCAACTTTGAGCTTGATATCTCAAAAACTGACAGAGTTATGACCATTTTAAGGTCAAAATCCCACCAGCTGTCATATACAGCCTTACCATGGGATAACACCCCATAATCATGAATATGAGGTGTCAACAGACAAAGGAGCATGTTTTTGCTTCAATACCTCATATGTCAGTCAATACTGGGGTCCCATACAGTTTCTGTACAGCATTCTACGTGTCATACACGTCAGAATCAGGCTGTGAGGTCCCCAGATGAAAATTTTCACCCTGTATTGGTGAAAACTGCCCAGATGTGGTTTCAAAACCACATCTGAGCCCAATACAGGTTATACAGGCTGTTTGAAAACCACAAGCCAGTACTAGAGAGTGAAAAAATCTTCACTTCCTCTACGTGGAAAGGTCTAGCACCCTTGCCACCTCATTTCAGGATAAAAAGGAGGCTTTTCACTGCCAGAATTGCTTCTTCATCCTGCTCTTGAATAACCTATGTAGTAAACTGTCAAAAACAGTTTTACTCTTGGTTAATAATAAGGTATACTCTTGATTTAAAGTATTGTAGTCTTTATTATTGTAATCCAACAGGTAAAGCTGCACCCAGGGCTTTCAACAGTGCTCACCACCACTATATTTCTATAGTAAAGCCCTTTAAATTCTTAAATTAAAACTTTTATTATCAATTATATCCTCTTTAAAATTATTTTTACCGTGTCACAGTCATAGTTAAAGCTTGTAAATACTCTTATACACCTTTATCATAGATTCAGCCTGACATTTTGGGGGCCTGGCCGTGTTTTTTTTTTGACTTTTTGGACCTTACAAGTAAGTCTTTTCTCTTTTTTATGACTTATTAACCATTGTTTTTATCTTTTTTAGGCGTAATTTCTTTATTTGAATATATATATTATATATATTTATCCTTTTTTATACATACTCATATATCAAAGAGTATTATTCACGTGGCTAATACCCACTGAATTTAATTATTTTTGGCGTGTTTTGTATACAAAAACACATAAGCCATCAATAAAGTCCTGTATTCTTGACTGAATAAGGACACCTCTGACTGAAAAACCATCAGTTGAGGCGTGGTCAAGTGTATTGTTAATTCAATAACACTTGTATACAAACCACTTTTACAGAGTACACTTGCAAACCACAAGTGTATCTGTGGGATACTGGCACACAAACAGTGTGACAGGGCACCATAAGCTGTATTTTTGACGTGAAATTGTTAATTCAATTACACTGTCATTATACAAGGGCATATTGTAATAATATACAAGCCCAGAGGCCATTCTTAGACGTGCAAAACCAGCCATTTAAGAAGTCTTAACTGACATAAGCCCTCTTTTTCCTGTTTGATTCAGTGGAAGAAAACTTCATACCACTTGAGACCCAGTCACAGGCCAACACACCAGTGACACCCTCTGAGCCAGAGGGCAGCAAGGGCAAAGGAAAAAGGCTTAGTGAAGGCCTGATTACAGCCAAGAAGTGGACACCAATAGCCACTCAGAGAAGTAGAAAACCACGAAACTCTGCATCAATACAAGGTAAACCAACCTTAACCACTTGTACAGGGAAGATTACAATTATTAACCCAGTTGTAACTTCCAAAGGCAAACTGCCCAAATCAGCAGATAATAAATTTGTACAAGGCACAGTCAAAGGTAAATACCCTAAGAACATAAAGTTTTTGAATGCTTGCAAACACTGATATGTCCCCTGCACACCTCAGAGACCTTGGCTTCCAAAGGAACCAGCCAGAGGACAGAGCAGGAATGTCTAGAACCAGAAGACCTGAAAGAAGACACATTGGACACAGTGGTGGATGGCAAAACAATGAGGGAGATAATATCAACCTTGCCATTCACACTCCAATTCAACAGAAACCTCAAACCAGAGGACTGGAAGGATATGGATCAAGTTCTTCAAATCCACCAACTCCTCAAAGATTTGTTTCAATGGAGCATGGACAACAAGAGGTTCAACCTAGCAACTCACTGGGCAGAACTGGGATCAAGTTGCCAGAAGATCTGTCTCAAAGAGATAGACTTCAAAGACCTTATGGTAATCACCAAGGGTTGGAATCCTACCAGGCAGCACAGACTCCTGGAGGCAAGGGCACAGAGGATAAGGAAGAATCAAGCCACTATCCAAGCTATAGAAGAACAGTTAACCCAGACAGGGCCTACTCAGATTCCTTCAGGTTCACAAGGAGCAAGCCAAATCAGCTCTCCAGTGGCTTCACACCATTCAGAAACCAGCAGATCAGTGGCCAAGAGTCACCATTCTTCACAATTCCAGGAAGTTTCCAGGAGAAGACAAGGCAACAAGGGCAAGAACAAAGCCTCCTTCAACCAGAGGAGGAAAGAGTCAGACCCCATGATCCAGAAGCTGTTAGATTTGGTAAAAGAAGTACACAAGAACCAGAAGTAGTTGTAAACCACTCTAGAATCCGTAGTCCTAGTAATAGAAACATTACCCCCACTCAGACTGAAAATAACATTATCACATCTGAGAGTAACATCAACAGTGACACACTGTGGTTACAAATGTCCCAGTATGCTGAGAAATCTGCAAAGCAGGCTACAGAATTTGCAGCTGCCCAAGAGAGGATGAGAAAAACTCAAGCCTCATTGGAGCAGATAGTTAAAAACCTTCAGGAAGGATATGCTCAACTGAGCAAAGCCTCTGAAGAAACCAACAAGAGACTGAATCAAGTCTCTGAAGAACAACACCATAGTAGCAGGGACAGGGAGTGTCTGAACCAAGACATCAACAAATTGTTTGATGCCTACCATAGCTTGAAGCCCCAACCACAAAGCCAAGCTATGGAGAATCCATATCAACCAGATGACATCAAACCAGATGCCATGTTGTTGAATAAGGCAAGATCTCCATCACAATACCAGGATGGAGATGGCATGTCTTATTCAGAGAAGGAAGCCTTGAAACAGCTTCCTGAGGCCTCAAACTGGCCCAAATTCTCTGGATCAGGAGAATATGATCATATGGAACTCATAGATTATATTGATGGACTCTTCATTGATGTACCAAGCATACCAGATTACTGGATTACAGCTAGACTAAATACTGCATTTAAAGGTCATGCAAGTATATGGTACACTGAAATGAAAGAAATCCATGGCAGAAGGAGCTGGCCATGGTGGAAGAGTCAAATAATCCAAAAGTACAGTAATGGAACTTGGATATGGCAAAAGACCATGTCATTTGAAAATGACAAATAATCTGTGGACAAAGATCCATATGAGTGGTGTCATAGACAGTCTAAAAGACTTAAAGCCATTGATCCTCAAATGAACATTCAAATGAGGAATCATAAACTTCTGACACAACTGCCAGGAGAACTAGAGCATGCAGTAAAGTGCAGATGCAACCAAAATTGCACTCTAGATGATATAGCCAATACCTTACAAGACATAAGGAAAAGGACTAATATAGGGAAATTCACCCCATATAGAAGCAATAGTTTCAAAGAGAAACAACCTTTCACGGTAGAGTTTAAAGACAAACCCAGACAAAGAGTGGCAGAAGTGGCAAAGAAGAAGAATTCTTGTCACAATTGTGGTTCAACAGATCACTATGCCAACAACTGCCCAAAAGCAAAGAAGAAAGTCTATGCTATAGAAAAAGTCCCTGAGGAAGAACCTCCAACAGAGGATTCTGAATCAGACTCTATGGGTGATGCCATCAGAGAATCATCTGATGAGGATCAAGACCCAAGAGAGGAATTTCTAGTGGAATACCAAGAGGAAACCCCACTAGAAATCCAGGATATACAGTTGGAAGCAGGCATGCCACAAGACACTGCCAACAAGAACTTGTGTAAACACACACAAGATGCACAAACATTCCTGGTTACACCAACCAAAGGAATGGCATACATACATGGAACAGCCACAAAAATGACTGTATGTATTGACAATGCTCAGCACCCATTGATCATTGACAGTGGAGCACACTGCTCCATAGTGGCCAGAAATTATCTGGATAACCACTTCCCAAACTGGGAAAAAGAACTCTTGCCCACCAGGGCAAAGAACTTTAAGAGTGCATCTGGAAAGATGACCTCTATTGGGACAATTATCAAAGAGATAATTATACCCCACAGAAAAGGTAATATCAGACTCAACCCAGAGTTTGTAGTGCTTAAAGATGCCCATATCCAAGGGTTTTTACTGGGAACAGATTACCAGAGGATGTATGGCATAGATATTTACAATAGTAAAAATAGGCATATTACCATTGGTACTAACAAGGAAAAGAAATTTTCTCTTGATATATACCAGATATCTTCTCAGGACCCACTGGAAGAACTTCTGAAAGAATTCAGAGAGGGGCAGTTTAGCACTACCCTCACCAGTAAACAAAAGCTAAGTTTACTGAAGATGCTGAGGAAGAATAGACCAGCATTTGCCATTGGTGAAGAACCATTAAGCAAGATCAAAGGCCATGATATAGAACTATATCTGGATGTAGAAAGGCCTTATCCACCCATGTTAAGGAGACCTCCTTACCCAGCAAGTCTGGAGACCAGGAAAGAGATTGAGAAACATATCAATGAACTCCTGGACATGGATGTCATTAGGAAGATTGGACATAATGAAATAGTGGAAATCACCACTCCTGTCCTAATCACCTGGCATGATGGCACGTCTAGACTGTGTGGAGACTTCAGAGCCCTGAACAACTACACAAAAGCAGACAGGTATCCTATACCAAGGATACCTCATGCCTTGGATAAATTGGCCAAAGCCAAATACATAACCAAGATGGATTGTATGAAGGGCTTCCACCAAAATGGAGTTAAACCAAACTCCATGAAATTACTCAGAATTATATGCCATATGGGCATATATGAGTACACCAGGATGCCATTTGGCATCAAGAATGCACCAGCCCACTTCCAAAGGATGATGGACACCATATTTCAAGAAGAAATAATGGAAGGCTGGATGGTAGTGTATATTGATGATATCATTATATACTCAGAGACATGGGAAGACCATGTACAATACATAGACAGAGTGCTAAGTAAATGTACACCCATCAATCTAAAAATTTCACTTAAAAAGTGTAATTTTGGCCAACAAGAGCTACTTGCTCTAGGACACAAAGTTTCAGGCCTTAGTCTGGCAATTGACCAGAACAAAGTAGCAGCAGTACTGCAAAAGCCAGTACCAAAGAACATCAAAGAGATGCAATCTTTCCTTGGATTTGCTAGCTACTATAGAAACCACATCAAAAATTTTGCTCACATAACTAGTAGTTTATACAAGTTATGCTCAAAGGATGTAGTTTTTGAAATAACCAAGGAAAGGAGGGATGCATATGAGAGGATCAAATATGAACTCACAAATGCACCTGTGCTCATCTTGCCTGACTTTGAACTACCATTCAAGTTATATATAGATGCAGCATGTAGCCAAGGCTTGGGAGCAGCCCTTCACCAAAGACAAATTGTGAATGGTGAACCAAGAGAAGGTGTAATATGTTACATCTCCAGGCAGCTGAAAGATTCAGAAGCCAGGTATGGGGCCACCCAGACAGAATGTCTATGTCTAGTCTGGGCTCTAGAAAAACTCCATTATTATTTGGAGGGTGCAGTCTTTGAAGTCTACACAGACTGCACAGCCTTGAAGTCTTTACTAAACATGAAGACTACCAATAGACATATGCTGAGATGGCAAATAGCCATCCAGGAGTATAGAGGGAACATGACCATCATATACAAAGAAGGTAAAAGCCATACCAACGCAGATGGCCTTAGCAGATGGCCACTGGACAATGTCAAAAGCAATCCAGCTTATGACCCTGAAGTTGCTGCAAAAATTCCCATCCATTTCATGGAAATAGATAGGAAGAAGAACTTCAGATTCTCTGAATGGGCACCAGGGAGTGGTACCCTTGACAGTGGAAACACTGATTCAGAAGGGACAGAAACCCCCATACTAGGGATAAGTTCCTCAGAACTGCATAATGAATTCTTCAATACAGTACTGAAATCTTATGCTAAACACAAACAGTGTAGCATACTACTCCAACTCCTTCAACAGAAATACAGGAGCCCAGAACTGGAAACCCAGCTGGAGGAACCCTGGTTGAGGGCCTATAAGGACAATAAATTCTTCCTTATAGATGGCCTGATTTATCACAGAGACAAGCACACCAGTGCACTCACAGTGATAGACAGAGACCACATCTCTTTAATCCTGCAGGAATGCCATGACTGCCCCTACATGGGACACATGAGTGAGGACAGGACTAAGGAGAGGGTAGCAAGCACAGCTTGGTGGCCCAAGTGGGAGCAAGAGTTGAGTGAATACATCAACACTTGTGAAAGATGCCAAAAGGCAAATAGAAAAAATGGGAAGAAATATGGGTTGCTTCAACACATAGAAGAACCCAAACACCCATGGGAAACCATCAACATGGACTGGGTCACAGGACTTGTCCCAGGAGGCAAAGAAAACTACAATGCCTGCTTAATCATAGTTGATAGGTTCAGCAAGAGCATGAGATGTCTACCATGCCATAAAGAGGACACAGCCATGGACACTGCTCTGTTATTTTGGAATAACATCATATCCACCTGTGGAGTCCTTAAGATCATAATTAGTGACAGGGACCCAAAATTTACATCTGAATTTTGGACCAATTTATATGACATGCTTGGCACCAAGCTTGCTTTTTCCACAGCTTAACATCCACAAACAGATGGCCTAGCTGAGAGGATGATCCAAACAATGGAGGACATCCTCAGGAGGTTCTGTGCCTATGGCATGGAATACAGGGACCATGAGGGATATACCCATGATTGGGTCACCCTCTTACCAGCAGTCCAACTGGCTTATAATACAAGCCAGCACTCTACCACAGGAAAAACACCTGCACGGGTAGAGAAAGGGTGGAATCCCCTGTTACCTGTGGATCACTTGAAGAAAAATCTTCTGACCATCCACCCCACAGCCAAAGACTTCCATGATATGTGGAAGAAAGCCTGTGATACTGCTGCCAAATGCATAGCAGAGGCCAAAGAGTACAATAAGCAGAGGTGGGACAAATCACATATGGAACCTGACTTCAAGGAAGGGGACCAGGTGTTAGTGTCTACACTGAACTTTAACAATCTCAAAGGACCCAAGAAAATGAGGGACTCATTTGTAGGGCCCTTCACTATCATTAAGTTGATAGGGAAGAATGCAGTAGAAGTCAAGCTCACTGAGGAGTTTTCTAGGAAACACCCAGTCTTTCCAGTGAGCCTGGTCAAGCCATACTTCCAAACACAGGAGGAAAAATTCCCCTCCAGGAAGAAGAACATCACTCCACCAGAAATAGTGGAAGTAGAAGACTCCCCTGGACCTGTGAGTAAAATCATCAGGGCCAGAAAAATCAGACTTAATGGAAAGGATCAGAGACAATACCTAGTCAGATTCAAAAACCAGACAGCTGACAAAGACAAATGGTTGGCAGAGGATGCCATACCAGATGGGAACCTTCATTTAAGGAGATTCAGAGCCTCAAGGAGGACTGAACAGTCTCATCTATAATGAGCCTTTTTTAGAGGGAGGGTATGTCAGCCTGTGACTCAAAACCAGAGCACAAGCATGACAGCCAAAATACCATAAATCAATGGTATAGCCAAAATACCACCAAAACATGGAGCTGAGCCAAATTAGCTCAAAAGTTATCAAAAGAAAGAGGAAACTCACCCCTTTCTGAAAATATAAGTCCCATCACCATAGGACAAGAAATAACAAAGTTATTCCTGCCCAAAGTTATTGCTGAGCATAAACCTTAATTTTCACCTCTCATCTAAAATCTAGAAGGAGAGGCTTAACCCCATCAAATGGGTATTCAAAATGAAGCTCTAAGCCAGGGCTATCCAATGGTGCCAACCAAACTGAGCTAGCACCAGTATAACTTGAGTTATGGTCAAATTCAGGCCAAATAAGGGTGAACAAAACATTCACCTCTCATCTAACTTTTACAGTTTTAGTGTGAGATACCTAAAGTGGGGTTTTTTTGGAAGGAGCAAAATCAGGGCTATCTGATGGTGTCATCCATTTCCCCGTAACTCAACTACAACAGAAGTTATTGGCCAAACAAGCTTAATACAGCTTTTTGCCCAAACCACGCCAATGTACAAAAATACTTGTACATGGGATAACTTTGTCATATTTAATGATAACCATGTCAAGTTGGGTACCATTGTGTAGAGCTAATATAGAGCTATTCAATGAACCAACTTTGAGCTTGATATCTCAAAAACTGACAGAGCTATGACCATTTTAAGGTCAAAATCCCACCAGCTGTCATATACAGCCTTACCATGGGATAACACCCCATAATCATGAATATGAGGTGTCAACAGACGAAGGAGCATGTTTTTGCTTCAATACCTCATATGTCAGTCAATACTGGGGTCCCATACAGTTTCTGTACAGCATTCTATGCGTCATACACGTCAGAATCAGGCTGTGAGGTCCCCAGATGAAACTTTTCACCCTGTATTGGTGAAAACTGCCCAGATGTGGTTTACAGGTTATACAGGCTGTTTGCAAACCACAAGCCAGTACTAGAGAGTGAAAAAATCTTCACTTCCTCTACGTGGAAAGGTCTAGCACCCTTGCCACCTCATTTCAGGATAAAAAGGAGGCTTTTCACTGCCAGAATTGCTTCTTCATCCTGCTCTTGAATAACCTACGTAGTAAACTGTCAAAAACAGTTTTACTCTTGGTTAATAATCAGGTATACTCTTAATTTAAAGTATTGTAGTCTTTATTATTGTAATCCAACAGGTAAAGCTGCACCCAGGGCTTTCAACAGCGCTCACCACCACTATATTTCTATAGTAAAGCCCTTTAAATTCTTAAATTAAAACTTTTATTATCAATTATATCCTCTTTAAAATTATTTTTACCGTGTCACAGTCATAGTTAAAGCTTGTAAATACTCTTATACACCTTTATCATAGACTCAGCCTGACAGCGCAAAATGTGCAAATCTTTATTCAGAGCTCAAAATTCAAATACAGGCTTTTGGGATGTATTTTCCCTTTTGACTGGAAAATACCCAAAGGTGCCTAAAAGCAGAGAAAGGAAAGGAAAGGCCTGATGATGGTGAAGTGGCCAACTTGGGCCCATATAGTGAAATGACCATAAAAGGACAAAAGAGATGTAATGGCCAATTTGACCAATGATTATGGGTATGGACAAATTTCCATAAATTGGATATGGCATGAATTGGCATATTGAGGTACAAGAGGGTGAATCGCCATGGTTGTGACAGTACCCCCCTTGAAATGGTGAGCTCCTGATAACCAACACAAGGTGAAGCCTGTTGAGGCTATCAGAAAGGATTTTAGAAAGGGATTCAAGAGGAATGATTTAGATAGAAAATTTGCAACTGATATTAAGAATTTGACATATGACATGGGACTTGCTTGATCTTCTCTTGACATTAGCTTCATGATTGATGATGAATAAAAAATGATTGATGATTTTGACATGAAATTTGACATGATAAAAGAAAAACTTAAAATGAAAATAAGTAAAGAAAAAGAGAGAAATGAAGAGAAATGAATCTTGAGGAGGTTCCAACCTTCATCACTGAGGTTGATAATTGATTTTGAAATTAACCAAAGACTTGTAAAGAAAAATTTGATTCCAGGTGCTCACAAAGTGGCCAAGGTGATGTTTTGGAAGATTGTAGACCCCTCAGGGAAGTGCACACAAGGAAAGGAGCTTACTTTTGGTAGTTATCACTCCCAGAAGTGCCATAAAAAGAAAAGAAATTTTCCTAAAGAATGAATTGGAATGGGAAAGACTTGGAAAGGAATTGAGAACTGTAATGGTCCATTTTCTCAAGTGAAAATGGCCATAATTATGGAATTGATGTTAAACGCCAGGCCAAAGACCTGTGTCCAAAAATTGCAGAGTGCTCACAGAGTGCCCAAGGTGATTCTTACAACAAAAAGATTATAATACCTATAAATGAGATTACCAGGAGTGGGACTTACCTTTGGTAATTCCTCTCCCCAATAAGAACCATAAAAAAAATGAATGTTAGCCTGTGACTCAAAACCAGAGCACAAGCATGACAGCCAAAATACCATAAACCAATGGTATAGCAAAAATACCACCAAAACATGGAGCTGAGCCAAATTAGCTCAAAAGGTATCAAAAGAAAGAGGAAACTCACCTCTTTCTGAAAATATAAGTCCCATCACCATAGGACAAGAAATAACAAAGTTATTCCTGCCCAAAGTTATTGCTGAGCATAAACCTTAATTTTCACCTCTCATCTAAAATCCAGAACAAGAGGCTTAACCCCATCAAATGGGTATTAAAAATGAAGCTCTAAGCCAGGGCTATCTAATGGTGCTAGCCAAACTGAGCTAGCACCAGTATTACTTGAGTTATGGTCAAATTCAGACCAAATAAGGGTGAACAAAACATTCACCTCTCATCTAACTTTTACAGTTTTAGTGTGAGATACTTAAAGTGGGTTTTTTTTGAAAAGAGCACAATCAGGGCTATCTGATGGTGCCATCCATTTCCTCATAGCTCAACTACAACAGAAGTTATTGGCCAAACAAGCTTAATACAGCTTTTGCCCAAACCACGCCAATGTACAAAAATACTTGTACATGGGATAGCTTTGTCATATTTAATGATAACCATGTCAAGTTGGGTACCATTGTGTAGAGCTCATACAGAGCTATTCAATGAACCAATGTTGAGCTTGATATCTCAAAAACTGACAGAGTTATGACCATTTTAAGGTCAAAATCCCACCTGCTGTCATATACAGCCTTACCATGGGATAATATCCCATAACCATGAATGTGAGGTGTCAAATAGACAAAGAAGTATGTTTTTACTTCAATACCTCATATGTCAGTCAATACTGGGGTCCCATACAGTTTCTGTACAGCATTCTACGCGTCATACACGTCAGAATAAGGCTGTGAGGTCCCCAGATGAAAAATTTCACCCTGTATTGGTGAAAACCATCAAGATGTGGTTTCAAATCCACATCTGAGCCCAATACAGAGCATACAGGCTGTTTGCAAACCACAAGCCTGTCATAGAGAGTGAAAAATCTTCACTTCCTCTACATGGAAAGGTCTAGCAGCCTTTCCACCTCAATTTCAGGATAAAAGGAGGGTTTTTCACAGCCAAAAGCTTTTCCTCATCATGCTCTTGAATAACCTACATAGTAAACTGTCAAAAACAGTTTTACTCTTGGTTAATAATCAGGTATAATTATAAGTTTTAATTATTGTAGTCTTTTATTATTGTAACCCAACAGATAAAGCTGCACCCAGGGCTTTCAACAGCGCTCACCACCACTATAACCACTATAGTAAAGCCCTTTAAATTTATTCTTAATCATCTCAAAACCTTCTTAAAGCATTTTTACCGTTTCACAAACATAGTTTGAGTTGTAAATAGCCTACATTACCACTCTTTCATAGTTTCATCCTGACATTTTGGGGGCCTGGCCGTGTTTTTAACCTTTTTTGGACCTTATAAAGTAAGTCTTTTCTCTTTTTATGACTTATTGATAAGTGTTTTATCTTTTTTAGGCGTAATTTCTCTATTTAAATATATATTTTATATATATTTATCCTTTTTTATATATATACTCATATTATAAGAGTATTATTCACGTGGTTAATACCCACTGAATATAACTATTTTTGGTGTGTTTTGTATATAAAAATACATAAGCCATCAATAGGTCCTGTATTCTTGACTGAATAAGGACACATCAGACTGAAAGACCATCGGTTGAGGCGTGGTTAAGTGTATTGTTAACTCAATAACACTTATACAAAACCACTTGTACAGAATACACTTGAAAACCACAAGTGTTTCTGAGGGATACTGACACACAAACAGTGTGACAGGGTACCAAAAATCTGTAATTCTGACGTGGAATTGTTGATTCAATTACACTGTCATTATACCGGGCACATTGTAGTAACATACAAGCCCAGAGGCCAATCTCAGACATGCAAAACCAGCATTTTTTGAGAAGTCTTAACTTACATAAGCCCTCCTTTTCCTGCTTTGATTTCAGTGGAAGAAAATTACATCCCACTTGAGACCCAGTCACAGGCCAACACACCAGTGACACCCTCAGAACCAGAGGGCAGCAAGGGCAAAGGAAAGAGGCACAGTGAAGGCCTCATCACAGCCAAGAAGTGGACACCAATAGCCACTCAGAGAAGTAGAAAACCATGAAACTCTGCATCAATACAAGGTAAACCAACCTTAACCACTTGTACAGGGAAGATTACAATTATTAACCCAGTTGTAACTTCCAAAGGCAAACTGCCAAAATCAGCAGACAATAAATTTGTACAAGACACAGTCAAAGGTAAATACCCTAAGAACATAAAGTTGTTGACTGTTTGCAGACACCGATATGTCCCCTGTATACCTCAGAGACCTTGGCTTCCAAAGGAACCAACCAGAGGATAGAGGAGGATTGTCCAGAACCAGAAGACCTGAAAGAGGACACCCTGGACACAGTGGTGGATGGAAAAACAATGAGGGAGATAATATCAACCTTGCCATTCACAATCCAATTCAACAGAAACCTCAAACCAGAGGACTGGAAGGATATGGATCAAGTTCTTCAGATCCACCAACTCCTCAAAGATTTATTTCAATGGAGCATGGACAACAAGAGGTTCAACCTAGCAGCTCACTGGGCAGAACTGGGATCAAGTTGCCAGAAGATCTGTCTCAAAGAGATAGACTTCAAAGACCTTATGGTAATCACCAAGGGTTGGAATCCTACCAGGCAGCACAGACTCCTGGAGGCAAGGGCACAGAGGATAAGGGAGAATCAAGCCACTATCCTAGCTATAAAAGAACAGTTGACCCAGACAGGGCCTACTCAGATTCCTTCAGGTTCACAAGGAGCAGGCCAAATCAGCTCTCCAGTGGCTTCACACCATTCAGAAACCAGCAGATCAGTGGCCAAGAGTCACCATTCTTCACAATTCCAGGAAGTTTCCAGGAGAAGACAAGGAAACAAGGGCAAGAACAAAACCTCCTTCAACCAGAGGAGGAAAGAGTCAGACCCCATGATCCAGAAGCTGTTAGATTTGGTAAAGGAAGTACACAAGAACCAGAAGTAGTTGTAAACCACTCTAGAATCAGTAGTCCTAGTAATAGAAACATTACACCCACTCAGACAGAAAATAACATTGTCACATCTGAGAGTAACATCAACAGTGATACACTGTGGTTAAAAATGTCCCAATATGCTGAACAATCTGCAAAGCAGTTTGCAGAAATTAAAGCTAGCCAAGAGAGGATGAGACAAACTCAAGCCTCCTTGGAACAAATAGTTAAAAATCTTTAAGAAGGATATGCTCAACTAAGCAAAGCCTCTGAAGAAAGCAACAAAAGACTGAATATAGTCTTTGAAGAACAACACCACAGCACAAGGGACAGGGAGTGTCTGGATCAAGACATTAACAAATTGTTTAATGCCTATCATAGCTTGAAGCCCCAACCACAAGGCCAAGCTATGGAGAATCCATATCAACCAGATGACATCAAACCAGATGCCATGTTGCTGAATAAGGCAAGATCTCCATCACAATACCAGGATGGAGATGGCATGTCTTATTCAGAGAAGGAAGCCTTGAAACAGCTTCCTGAGGCCTCAAACTGGCCCAAATTCTCTGGATCAGGAGAATATGATCATATGGAACTCATAGATTATATTGATGGACTCTTCATTAATGTACCAAGCATACCAGACTACTGGATCACTGCTAGATTGAATACTGCATTTAAAGGTCATGCAAGCATATGGTACACAGAAATGAAAGAAATCCATGGAAGAAGAAACTGGCCATGGTGGAAGAGTCAAATCATCCAAAAGTACATTAATGGAACTTGAATATGGCAAAAGACCATGTCATTTGAGAATGACAAATACTCTGTGGACAAAGATCCATATGAGTGGTGTCTTAAACAGTCTAAAAGACTTAAGGCCATTGATCCTCAGATGAACATCCAAATGAGGAATCACAAGCTTCTGACACAACTGCCAGAAGAACTAGAGCATGAAGTGAAATGCCGATGCAACCAAAATTGCACTCTAGATGACATAGCCAATACCTTACAAGACATAAGGAAAAGGACTAATATAGGGAAATTCACCCCATATAGAAGCAGTAGTTTCAAGGAGAAACAACCTTTCAAGGTGGAGTTTATAGAAAAACCCAGATAAAGAGTGACAGAAGTGGCAAGGAAGAAGAATTCTTATCACAATTGTGATTCAACAGACCACTATGCCAACAACTGTCCAAAGGCAAGGAAAAAAGTCTATGCTATAGAAAAAGTCCCTGAAGAAGAACCTCCAACAGAGGATTCTGAATGAGACTCTATGGGAGATGCCATCAAAGAACCATCTGATGATGATCAAGACCCAAGAGAGGAATTTCTAGTGGAATACCAAGAGGAAACCCCATTGGAAATCCAGGATATACAGTTGGAAGCAGGCATGCCACAAGACACTGCCAACAAGAACTTGTGCAAACACACACAAGTGGCACAAACATTCCTGGTTACACCAACCAAAGGAATGGCATATATACATGGAACAGCCACAAAAATGACTGTATGTATTGACAATGCTCAGCACCCACTGATCATTGACAGTGGAACACATTGCTCCATAGTGGCCAGAAATTATCTGGATAACCACTTCCCAAACTGGGAAAAACAGCTCTTGCCCACTAAGGCAAAGAACTTCAAAAGTGCATCAGGGAAGATGACTTCCATTGGGACAATTATCAAAGAGATAATTATACCCCACAGGAAGGGTAATATCAGACTCAACCCAGAGTTTGTAGTGCTTGAAGATGCCCACATCCAACGGTTTTTACTGGGAACAGATTACCAGAGGATGTATGGCATAGATATTTACAACAGTAAAAACAGGCACATTACCATTGGTACCAACAAGGAAAAGAAATTTTCACTTGATATATACCACATATCTTCACAGGATCCACTAGAAGAACTCTTGAAGGAATTCAAGGAGGGACAGTTTAGCACTACCCTCACCAGTAAACAATAACTAAGCTTACTGAAGATGCTGAGGAAGAACAGACCAGCATTTGCCATTGGTGAAGAACCACTAGGCAAGATTAAACACCATGATATAGAACTATATCTGGATGTGGAAAGACCTTATCCACCCATGCTGAGGAGACCTCCTTATCCAGAAAGTCTGGAAACCGGGAAAGAAATTGAAAAACACATCAATGAACTCCTGGACATGGATGTCATCAGGAAGATTCGACATAATGAAATAATGGAAATCACCACTCCTGTCCTGATCACCTGGCATGATGGCAAGTCTAGATTGTGTGGAGACTTCAGAGCCCTGAATAACTACACAAAAGCAGACAGGTACCCTATACCAAGGATACCTCATGCCTTGGATAAGCTGGCCAAAGCCAAATACATAACCAAGATGGATTGTATGAAAGGCTTCCACCAAAATGGAGTTAAACCAAACTCCATGAAATCGCTCAGAATAATATGCCATATGGGCATATATGGGTACACCAGGATGCCATTTGGCATCAAGAATGCACCAGCCCACTTCCAAAGGATGATGGACACCATATTTCAAGAAGAAATAATGGAAGGCTGGATGGTAGTATATATTGATGATATCATTATATACTCAGAGACATGGGAAGACCATGTACAATACATAGACAGAGTGTTAAGTAAATGTACACCCATCAATCTGAAAATTTCACTTAAAAAGTGTAATTTTGGCCAACAAGAGCTACTAGCTCTAGGACACAAAATCTCAGGCCTTAGTCTGGCAATTGACCAGAACAAAGTAGCAGCAGTACTGCAAAAGCCAGTACCAAAGAACATAAAAGAGATGCAATCTTTCCTTGGATTTGCTAACTACTATAGAAACCACATCAAAAACTTTGCCCACATAACTAGTAGTTTATACAAGTTATGCTCAAAGGATGTAGTTTTTGAAATAACCAAGGAAAGGAGGGATGCATATGAGAGGATCAAATATGAACTCACAAATGCAGCTGTGCTCATCTTGCCTGACTTTGAACTACCATTCAAGTTATATATAGATGCAGCATGCAGCCAAGGCTTGGGAGCAGCCCTTCACCAAAGACAAATTGTGGATGGTGAACCAAGAGAAGGTGTAATATGTTACATCTCCAGGCAGCTGAAAGATTCAGAAGCCAGGTATGGGGCCACCCAGACAGAATGTCTATGTCTAGTCTGGGCTCTAGAAAAACTCCATTATTATTTGGAGGGTGCAGTCTTTGAAGTCTACACAGACTGCACAGCCTTGAAGTCTTTACTAAACATGAAGACTACTAATAGACACATGCTGAGATGGCAAATAGCCATCCAGGAGTATAGAGGGAACATGACCATCATATAAAAGGAAGGTAAAAGCCATACCAATGCAGATGGCCTTAGCAGATGGCCACTGGACAATGTCAAAAGCAATCCAGCTTATGACCCTGAAGTTGCTGCAAAAATTCCTATCCATTTTATGGAAATAAATAGGAAGAAGAACTTCAGATTCTCTGAATGGGCACCAGGGAGTGGTACCCTTGACAGTGGAAACACTGATTCAGAAGGGACAGAAACCCCCATACTGGGAATAAGTTCCTCAGAACTGCACAATGAATTTTTCAATGCAGTACCAAAATCTTATGCTAAACACAAACAGTGTAGCATACTACTCCAACTCCTTCAACAAAAATACAGGACCCCAGAACTGGAAACCCAGCTGGAGGAACCGTGGTTGAGGGCCTATAAGGACAATAAATTCTTCCTTATATATGGCCTGATTTATCACAGAGAAAAGCACACCAGTGCACTCACAGTGATAGACAGAGACCACATCTCTTTAATCCTGCAGGAATGCCATGACTGCCCCTATATAGAACACATGAGTGAGGACAGGACTAAAGAGAGGGTAGCAAGCACAGCTTGGTGGCCCAAGTGGGAGCAAGAGTTGAGTGAACACATCAACACTTGTGAAAGATGCCAAAAGGCAAATAGAAAACATGGGAAGAAATATGGGTTGCTTCAACACATAGAAGCACCCAAACACCCATGGGAAACCATCAACATGGACTGGGTCACAGGACTTGTCCCAGGAGGCAAAGAAAACTACAATTCCTGGTTAATCATAGTTGATAGGTTCAGCAAGAGCATGAGATGTCTACCATGCCATAAAGAGGACACAGCCATGGACACTGCTCTGTTATTTTGGAATAACATCATATCCACCTGTGGAGTCCCTAAGATCATAATTAGTGACAGGGACCCAAAATTCACATCTGAATTTTGGACCAATTTATATGACATGCTTGGCACCAAGCTTGCTTTTTCCACAGCTTACCATCCACAAACAGATGGCCTAGCTGAGAGGATGATCCAAACAATGGAGGACATCCTCAGGAGGTTCTGTGCCTATGGCATGGAATACAAGGACCATGAGGGATACACCCATGATTGGGTCACCCTCTTACCAGCAGTCCAACTGGCTTATAATACAAGCCAGCACTCTACCACAGGAAAAACACCTGCACTGGTAGGGAAAGGGTGGAATCCCCTGTTACCTGTGGATCACTTGAAGAAAAATCTTCTGACAATCCACCCCACAGCCAAAGACTTCCATGATATGTGGAAGAAAGCCTGTGATACTGCTGCCAAATGCATAGCTGAGGCCAAAGAGTATAACAAGCAAAGGTGGGACAAATCACATATGGAACCTGACTTCAAGGAAGGGGACCAGGTGTTAGTGTCTACACTGAACTTTAACAATCTCAAAGGACCTAAAAAAATGAGAGACTCATTTGTAGGGCCCTTCACTATCATTAAGTTGATAGGGAAGAATGCAGTAGAGGTCAAGTTCACTGAGGAGTTTTCTAGGAAACACCCAGTCTTTCCAGTGAGCCTGGTCAAACCATACTTCCAAACAGAGGAGGATAAATTCCCCTCCAGGAAGAAAAACATCACTCCACCAGAAATAGTGGAAGTAGAAGACTCTCCTGGACCTGTGAGTAAAATCATCAGGGCCAGAAAAATCAGACTTAATGGGAAGGATCAGAGACAATATCTAGTCAGGTTCAAGAACCAGACAGCTGACAAAGACAAATGGTTGGCAGAGGATGCCATACCAGATGGAAACCTTAATTTAAGGAGATTAAGAGCCTCTAGGAGGACTGAACAGTCTCATCTATGATGAGCCTTTTGTAGAGGGAGGGTATGTCAGCCTGTGACTCAAAACCAGAGCACAAGCATGACAGCCAAAATACCATAAACCAATGGTATAGCCAAAATACCACCAAAACATGGAGCTGAGCCAAATTAGCTCAAAAGGTATCAAAGGAAAGAGGAAACTCACCTCTTTCTGAAAATATAAGTCCCATCACCATAGGACAAGAAATAACAAAGTTATTCCTGCCCAAAGTTATTGCTGCGCATAAACCTTAATTTTCACCTCTCATCTAAAATCTAGAAGGAGAGGCTTAACCCCATCAAATGGGTATTCAAAATGAAGCTCTAAGCCAGGGCTATCTAATGGTGCTAGCCAAACTGAGCTAGCACCAGTATTACTTGAGTTATGGTCAAATTCAGAACAAATAAGGGTGAACAAAACATTCACCTCTCATCTAACTTTTACAGTTTTAGTGTGAGATACTTAAAGTGGGGTCTGTTTGAAAAGAGCACAATAAGGAAATCTGATGGTGCCATCCATTTCCACATAGCTCAACTACAACAGAAGTTATTGGCCAAACAAGCTCAATACAGCTTTTGCCCAAACCACGCCAATGTACAAAAATACTTGTACATGGGATGACTTTGTCATATTGAATGATAGCCATGTCAAGTTGGGTACCATTGTGTAGAGCCCATACAGAGCTATTCAATGAACCAATTTTGAGCTTGATATCTCAAAAACTGACAGAGTTATGACCATTTTAAGGTCAAAATCCCACCTGCTGTCATATACAGCCTTACCATGGGATAATATCCCATAACCATGAATATGAGGTGTCAAATAGACGAAGAAGCATGTTTTTACTTCAATACCTCATATGTCAGTCAATACTGGGGTCCCATACAGTTTCTGTACAGCATTCTATGCGTCATACACGTCACAATCAGGCTGTGAGGTCCCCAGATGAAAAATTTCACCCTGTATTGGTGAAAACCACCAAGATGTGGTTTCAAAACAACATCTGAGCCCAATACAGAGCATACAGGCTGTTTGAAAATCACAAGCCTGTCATAGAGAGTGAAAAATCTTCACTTCCTCTACGTGGAAAGGTCTAGCAGCCTTTCCACCTCAATTTCAGGATAAAAGGAGGGTTTTTCACAGCCAAAAGCTTTTCCTCATCCTGCTCTTGAATAACCTACGTAGTAAACTGTCAAAAACAGTTTTACTCTTGGTTAATAATCAGGTATAATTATAAGTTTTAATTATTGTAGTCTTTTATTATTGTAACCCAACAGATAAAGCTGCACCCAGGGCTTTCAACAGCGCTCACCACCACTATAACCACTATAGTAAAGCCCTTTAAATTTATTCTTAATCATCTCAAAACCTTCTTAAAGCATTTTTACCATGTCACAAACATAGTTTGAGTTGTAAATAGCCTACATTACCACTCTTTCATAGTTTCATCCTGACAATCAAGCTCTTGAACAATTGGGTCCTGGCTTGTCAGGATATAAAGAATGAAAATCCTTGATAAGTTCAGGAAGATTCTTGAGGTTTTCAGTTGGTTCCCAAGTGGATCTTTCTGGATCTTGACCAAAACATTTCTGTTTCACTAAATACCATAATTTTCCTCTCTTGATCTTTGATTCCAGTATTTGAGAGACTTCCCATTCCTCTTCTTCTTCATTTATGATTGGTGGAGGAGGCTCTTGATTCCCTTTTGGGATTTTTGATGTCTTGACTGGTTCCAAGAGAGAAATATGGGAGACTGGGTGGATGAACTTCCATTTAGATGGGAGATTCAGATGGTAGGCATGAGTTCTGAATTTCTTCATAATTGGAAAAGGACCCAACCATCTTTCAGACAGTTTTTTGGTGGGTCTAGTTGATTTGATTTTCTTGGAAGAAAGCCATACTATGTCAGCAGGATTGAAAACAGGTGGACTTGCTCTACTTTTATCTGCATACCTCTTAAACCTGTTTGTGGAAACTTCAAGTTGTCTCTTGACATTTTCCTGTACTGATTGGATTTTTGTTGATAATGTTCCAGCAGGATTATCTCGAGAAATTTAAACTGAGTCAGAATGAGGATCTCTTCCATAAACAGTGAAAAACAGTGATTGTTTTGTTGAAGAGTGGTCAGAGCTATTGTGGACAAATTCAGCCAGAGGGAGCCAGGTGTTCCAATCATCTTGATGATGACTGAAATACATCCAAAGGTACTTTTCTAGTATCTGACTTACCCTCTCTGTCTGTCCATCAGTTTCTGGATGATAAGAAGTTGACAGAGCTTTTGAAAGTTTGAGCTACTGACAAAGATTGGCCCAAAAAGAAGAACAAAAGAGTGAAAATCTATCACTGAAAATGCTTGGAGGAAGGACATGCTTTGAGAAAATATTCTTGATGAATAAATGGTCCGAATCCAGTGAAGTTATTGAGGACATTTTTGGAATAAAAACTGTCATTTTTGAGAATCTGTTCACTATGACAAGGATTGAGTCAAAAGTATTGGAGGACCATTTGGAATTGGAAGAGGTTTGAGTAGTCCAAACTTCTTGTGATAAATATTTTCGTTTCTTGAACACTGTTGAAAGGATGAGACATAATCCTTGATAAATTGAGTCATTCAAGACCAGTGAAAATCTGGCCTGACAAGTTTGAGAGTCTTCTCTTGGCCAGGGTGTCTAGTTAGAGGAGAGTAATGCTGCTTTTGAAGTATATTGGGTTGAATTGTGGGGTCATTTGGGACCACCACAAAATATTTGAGCAGGAGGAGTTGGCAAGAGGAATCAAAAGAATATTCTTGGACAGATTCACCTTTACCCAAGTTTTGAAGAATACCTCTATATTGAGAATCTTGCCATAATACCTTCTGAATTGAATGAATAAAATTTGAGAATGGATCCACCTTTACTGAAAAGAATTTTAAGGCTTGAATTTCATCTTTCTTGATTATTTGTTGATAATTCATTGGATTCTTGCTTGTGAAGTCCTCCCCCCTCTCTGGGTAAATGTTGTCTCAAAGTGACAATGCATCTGGAACAGTTTTTGAGTGGCCAGGGTGGTAAGTGATTGAGAAATGAAATTCAGATAAGGCCTCAGCCCATCAGGCTTGACAGAAAGTGGGGATCTTTGATGACATAAAATATTGAAGTGAAGAGTGATCACTGAGAACTTCAAAAGGGGAAAAAAGGGAACAAAGAAAATCTCTCCAGCACTTGAGATCCCAGACCATGCCAAGGAGTTCCTTGTAATGAATCTCATAGTTGAGCTCTGCTGGAAGAAGCTTGCAAATATCAAATTCAATGGGATTTTTTCCTGGGTCAGACATCTGACTCAGTAAAACACCCAAGGCATAATAAGAAGCATCAGTCTCTACAATGGTGAGTAGAGAAGGATTAAAGTGAGAAAAGATTGGAGCAGTGGTCAAAACCTCTTTGAGCTGATGAGAATTTCTAAGAGCTTCCTCATTGAGGGGAAAAGGGGAATTTTTCTTGAGGAAACTTGTGAATGAACTAATTTTATTTTAATAATTCTTGATACAAAGGAACTAAAAATTGGCAAAGCCAAGGAAATATTGAGGAGCCTTGAGGTTTCTGGGAGGTGGCCAATTGAAAATTTGCTGGAACTTTTCTTGGGCCATCTTGAGGCCTTCAGAAGAAACAATATAACCTAAATACTCTACACTAGAAACATGAAATAGGCACTTGGAGGCCTTAGCAAAGAGGTTATTGGATCTGAGTCTTCCAAGAACAGTGGACACATGAGTGACATGTTATTCCTTAGATTTGGAAAAGCCCAGAATGTCATTCAAATAAAACACAACATAAATATAAAGAAGATCATGAAAGATGTCATTGAAAATAGGCAGGAGCATTGGTGAGCCCAAATGGCACAACCAAGTCCTCATAACTGCCATATTGAGCTCTAAAACAAGTCAAATGCTCATCACCTTCCTTGATTCTGAGCTGTTTATATGCACCACACACATAAATCTTGGAGAAGATAGAAGAAATATTAAACAAAGTGAGAAGCTGATTCATAGGAGGAACAGGATACTTGTTCCTCATAGTAATAGTATTGAGTTTGCAGTAATCAACACACAAACAGAGGCCACCATCCTTCTTTTTGACAAAGAAAACAGGTGCTCTGGTTGAAGAGGAGCTTGGCCTGATGAAACCTTTATCTATATTCTCTAAGTTTTAGGCCCTTAGTGTATCTGACTCTTGTTTTAATGAAGATTAGATCACCCAAGCTGCAGGTAGAGACCTGTCCAGCTCAATATGATGATCACAGGCATGGTGAGGAGGAAGTTTCTCTGCTTTCACCTTGGAGAATACATCCAAGTACTGGTGATAAGCAGAAGGAACAATCTTCATCACAGTTTATGTTTCTTCTGGCTCCTCCTCTTCATCCCACAACTCCTCCAGGGAGTCATGATAAGACAAAGGAGGAAGGTCCATATTCCCAAAGAAGAGATGAAGTGAAGATACAGAATTGTCTCCTCCAAAATCTTTAATCTCTTTGAAGACTTCATCTCCAGAGGACAGTAATGATGTATGGGAATTAAGGGAAGGAATATGGAAAGAAGATGGGAATGATGGTGTTCTAAAATCACCAACAAGAGCTGCACATGATTTGGAAGAAAAAGAGTCATTACTGAAAGAATTTGAAGGATAATAATAGTCCTTATGATCAAAATTAAAGGTGATCAGCCCTTGCCTCCAATCAATAGATGGATTAAGATGATTAAGAAAGTCAAAACCAAATGTGAGGTCTTCTACCTTGGGAGTATCAATGACTAAAAAGTCACATTCAAGGCTTGGGAAGGAAGAGACCTCAACCACATATTTGCTATGGTGAGTCACAAATAGGGAAGGGGACTCAGAAGAGTCCAAGATAACAAGAGGAACCTTCTCTGGGAGTTCTGACATAGTCAAAGAATACTTTTGAACAAACGTATTTGCAATAAATGAGTTGGTAGCACCAGAATCAATGAGAATACTGTAAAAACCATCAGAAAGAGAAGAAAAAACAAAGAATTTAGAAGAATTATTGACACCAGTATTCAGACTGCACAATTGTTCTATGGATAGAAAAACGTGAAGACCATTGATCCCAAAATGATCTTCACTCAGGCTTTTCCCTCTCTGGGAAATTTGCCTGACGGTTGAGCAAGCTGGTTTTGAGGTCTTTTGAAACAAGACTAAAGACTATTCTTCCCAGCACAATAGGGAAATAAGCCCTCCTTTATTCTTCTTTATTTTTCAGAATTTATCAACTTGAAATCTTTTTGCAACAGTTGGTAATGGGGCTTTTCCCTTTTCTGAAAATTCTTCTTATTTTGACTTGAGCTTGAAGAACTTTTAGGATGAAAAGAAGTTGACTTTTAGGTTTCAAGCTTCTTGCTTTGATGATGACTCTTCTCCTTTTTCCTCTAATGGTACGTGGTATCAGGCTCCAGGGTGATATCCATTAAGTCTTGAAGAGAGTCAATTCTTGAAGGATGGGGGGCCAATTGGTCCAAATTCCTGGATGGCAATACCTTCCTGAAATGATAGATGAGAGCCCTTTCACCCCAATCCCCAATTCTTGAGACCAAAATTCTGAAATCAGCAATGTCTACTGAATATTTCCACCTTTTCTGATTATTAAGGAATCCAACTCTGCTTCAGCTTTTCTAATTTCATTTGGGTCCCCAAATAAGGCAAAGAGTTGAGATTAAAATAAACTCCAAGTATTGAGAAGGTAAATTGGGTCTTTATTGGTGAGATTTGAAAGATAAGTTTCAATCCATTTTCAGCCCTTCCAATAAGAAATTAAGTTGAATAAAGGAATTTCTTTCTTTCTTGAGAGAAATTGGCCATATCATTATAAAAAATTAATTGACAAGACTGAATGAAACATCTGACTTTGAAGGGTTGAGTCCCATCTGTGAGCCTTTGAGATATGACCACATACCCAATAAGGTCACAAAAAATACTCAGAATAATTATACCTTTAATATAATTATATTAAAATTAATTAGAATAATTATACACTAAAAATAATTACTCAAATATACAAAAAATACCATAAATTGGTACTAAAATTGGTTTAACTTCAAAACCAATGAATGAACATGTGAAATAAATTATACCATTGGATTCCACATGGAAAAATACACATATACCATTTTTATGGCATATCTGTAAAGCCAATATTTAAGGAATTATAAGGTACAATACCTTATAAAAACCATAAAACCTTATTTATCTCAGAAACTAATGAAACAACATGTGAAATAAATTGTACCAGTGGATTCCCCACAAAAATCCACATATAAAACAATTAATAAGCTAATTCCCCAAATCAATACTTAAGGAATTATCCTGAATATATGCACTTTTTTGGTCAACGCATATATTCAGTGATCATAGCTAATATCTTCTAAACTATACATGCTAGAATGATGAACCAAAAATAAAGTTACCACGTAATTACTGTAAGAACACAGATATGAACTTTATTTTGCAAATTATAAACAAGGTTAAGACTTATGAGGAAATATTGATAAAAATCAACAGAGCTGTTGACCACTTTGTTGTGAAAGTAGTCCAAACTTAAAAAAAAGTATACAGTTGGATTCTCCTAGTTCATTCGTGAAAAATTATGTAATTTTTATTATTAAATTCAGGGTATAACCCCCTGAAATCAAGGTTTGAAGTTTAAAATATTGAATTTCGACAGAAAAGATGAGTTACAAGAAAAATCATCAAAATTAGAGTTTTGATGATGTAATGAAAAGCTCTTGGCAGCATAATAAGGTTATGTCAGGCTATCAGAATTCACTCTCTGAATTGCTGTAGCGTGAAAACCTTAAACGTTATTGAGGATCAAAGTTTGAGCTTAAATTGAGCTGTTATGATCACATACTGTAACCTTAAATTAAGTTTAACAGTCTTAATAGTGATAAAATTGGTGAATACTATTAGTTTATGATTAAAACTAATACAATTCACGAAATTTGGGGTTCTGCCAAGCCTCTGATGTCATCACACTTAGAGTTATAGTGATAACTCTAAATAATGGTGTAATAATGATGTAATATGGTTTGATCATGATGTAATCACCCTCAAGCCTTAAAATATTGATCAATTCCAGTGGATATGATCAGTACACGTCTACTAGAAGCCTGTTGGACTCTAGGAGGGAGGTATTTACTATAAATAGAGCTCTTTTTACTCTGTTTTCCCCTCAGACGCATCAAAAACATTAAATCAATTAAATCAAAGGTAATTTCTTTATTCTTTATATATAAAACTGTTATATTATTAAAGACCAAAGACCACCTTGCTATAATCATCTATTTTGACGTGATTAAATCATTTATTTAATTGTTTTTGTTAAAAATCTCTCTAAAAACTCATTTCCACGTAAAATCAAGAAATTTAGTAATTTTCTTTATTTTTTATTGTAAATACAATTTGAAAAAGTTGTATTATATTCTTTTGGCGTAAAATATCTCAAAATTATTATTTTAAGTGTTAAAAGTAGGTTATTTCATCTTATTATAATAATTTCTCTCTTATTATTACTCTTAATAATTCTTAATTAATATAAATAGTATTTATATTAATATATAACTTTAATATTAGTAATATTATTGTTATTAATTGTTTTTTATTTATAAAAAACAGTTTTTTACGCCTTTATTATTTGTTGGTAACAATAATAAAGAGCTTTATAATATATTAATTATTTTATATTAATATATTATTTATAATATTATAATTTCATATAATATTAATTTATATTATTATATTTATTTAATAATATAATATTTTTACGCCATAATAATAATATTTCTTTATTATTATTATTATTTTAGTCTTATTTACTTTAATTATAAGGACATTCAGAGTACAATAAGTAATAAATTAGTAATTTTTTACTTATTGTTTCATAGTCAAACCTTACATTTGGGGGCCTGGCCGTGATATTTACTTGAAAGACCTTTAAAAAGATTCTATTTGGGTTTATCCAATAATAAATTATATTTATAATCATAAAATTATATAATAATTTTATATTTTATTGATTTTAAAAGCTATTGAGGCATTTGGAAAGCAATTGTACTGTCTTACACGTGGTTTTTCACATCCTTAGACTTGCAAGAACTTTCTTTGAGTGACTCTAGTGATTAAAAAAGATAATTCATAAATTAAAAATAATTTTTATTATAATTTAATTTTATAAGAATCATATTCATTTTTTATTTTATTCTTTAAAAATAAAAATATACATAAAAAATATTAAAAAATATTAAAAACCAATAAAAAAAGTTATTTTTATTCATTTTTATTCATTTCTTTATTTATTTCATTTTTTTTTAAGATATAAAAGCAATTTCTACGTGGAAAATTGCCATATCTTGCCAAAAATAACACTTCTTATAAAAAGACTTATATTTATTTGTCTTTTTTAGTGTTTGAAGATAACCCAACAGAAGACAACCAAGCTACTGTTGAGAGATTGGTGGAAGAAACTTGTCAAAGTTCTCCAACACCAGTTATCACCAAAAGAAAGAAAGCTAAGAAATTAGACTTTCCAGGACCCACCATTCAAGACTCTGAAGGTGAGCACCTCTTTTTAAATTGCCATAAAAGAATTTTATTCTAAAATACTTTTATTTTTTCTTATTCTTTAATTATGACTACCAGAAGAGGTTCCCAATACTCCATCCAATCAGATGGAGCTGGACTCAGAAGTAGAATTGATCCCTCAAAAGGGAAAAGAAAGGGCAATATCCCCAGTGGAACAGAATCCACACAAGGAAGTGCCTTATCCCAAAGGCAAGTCCCAGAAATGCCCATGATATCTGAGCCTGAATTGGAACTAAGTATGAGTAACTCAAACAGGTACAAATCACATTCAGAAGGCTCAAATAGACATCTACATGAGCCAGTACAAGCAGTATTACACAGTATACAAGGACAAAGACTGGGAAATGCTGCCTCAAATACACCAAGGAGTGATGAACTCCTGGCACATCCTGAAAAAGTTCCTCAAAGAGGAGGAGATAGTGAGATACTCCAATGGATGGAATCCACTGTCATCCAAACCTCAAATCAAAAAAATCAAGGATTATCATGCCAAAAAGAGGGAGGCAACCAAGGAAGAAGCCCCAGTAGCTTCTACCAGCAAGCCTCAAGCCAACCCACTTCCCCAAGAAGGGAAGAAGAACAAGAAAAAGCATTGGAGGAAACCATATTCCCCAAGCTACAGAATCCCAAGAATCCAAAAGGATGCCATGGACAATGTTTTCAACATGGCCAGAACCTTGATGGAATTCAAGGACAAGGAAGAGCAAAGAATGAGACAACCTCATTTCCCAAAGAAATAACCTTGTCCAAAGATGTTGTAAATACTTTAACAGAAATTAAAAATAGTATATTACCTCTAAAAGAAATTAAAGACAGTTTATTATCACTACAAGAAATAAATAACAATTTATCTTCTTTAACAAAAATTGTTGTACAAAACAAGAAAGAAATTGACAACATTAAGTTTATTGTTGAAAATAATAAACCAAAAAATTTAATTGACAATACTCAAAAATTAATACAAGGACAACAAGAATTGTATAAATACATAAAAGATATCAAAGATAAGACTTTGACAATCAATTATGATGTGAGTATTGACAATCTTACAGAAAAATTAAATAAATTAAGTATTTCTGTAGAAAAATTTGAAGAAAAGACTTCATCACACCAAAAATTACTTTTGGACCATGTGGAAAAAAGTGATGAAGCAAGAATGCATCTGAAAGATGATATTCAAAGTGAAATAAGGCTTATTACAGAAAAAATGGATAAAATTAATGAGGCTAATTTAAATATGCCAAAGTTATTAACACCATTTTCTCATATAAGAAGCCCTATTAAAACAAAAGAGGAATTGTCAAATCCTTTCATAACAGACTTGAGTCACCAAGATAATAACCAAGTCTTAATGAAGGAAGCACCTCAACTGAAAGAATGGCCAACATTCACAGGAGAAGGTGAATATGACCACATGTCATTCATTAAAACAATTGACATCTTACAAGAAGATTATGCCATACCAGATGAATTAATCACTGCAAGATTACATTCTTTGTTTGAGAAATCTGCAAAAAGATGGTATTATGGCATAAGACAAACAAATGGTAAAAATACCTGGTCTTGGTGGAAACAAGAAATAATCACCAAGTGGGCAAATGATGCCTGGAGGTATAAGATAGAAAATGCATTTGAAAACTCTTTCTTTGACCCAGAGAAAGATAAACCTTTAACTTGGTTCCTAAAACAAGTTGAAAGGCTTAATGCACTATACCCAGAAATGTCACAGAAGATGGTGCATATGAAAATACTTAAAAAATGTGGAGGGGAACTAGAACATGCCCTAAGAAGCAGGTGTATAGAACCATGCTCCACAGAAGAGTATATAAATGCACTAGAAGATATAGTGACAAGAACAAAAATTGGCAGGACTTGGAAAAAATTGGACATTAAAAGCCCAAATAAACCATTTATCAAGAAAGATAAATCAAAAGAATCCTTCAAACCCAATACATCCAACAATAATGAGCAAAGAAAATGCCATAAATGTGGAGGTATTGGACACTTAGCCAATAATTGCCTTAAAAAAGCAAAGATTAATGAAATTGTGGAAACAGAAAACCACAATGACAAAGAAGAAGAATCTGACTCTGAAAAAGAGACAGAAGAATCAGAAAGCTCTGAAAGTGATGAAATCAATATAATTAATGCACAAATTAATAATATTGATATAATTTATGAAGTACTGGATGTTAACTCAAACTTGCCACAAGTTGGAACATCTGACACAAATCTGACAAACATACAAGATGCCAAAATGTATAGAACCAAACCTGCAAGAGGAATGGGATATACAGCTGGAAAATCAAGTATTAGTATTGTTATGGTTGATAACCAAGAAGGAAAGGTTAACTTAGATACAGGAGCATATTGCACCTGTGTTGGCAAAAATTATTTAAAAACCATTGTCCCAGACTGGCAAGAAAAACTTATGCCAATACAAGGTGTCAAATTTAGTAGTGCAAGTGAGAGCATGAAGCCCCTTGGAATAATTGATTTAACACTAATTTTTCCTCATCCCTCACAATGTGTCAGAATCAAAGTAGAGTTTGTAGTAATGGACAACTGTACTAGTAATCATTTCATACTTGGAAATGACTACTTATCAATCTATGGTATAGATATCTCCAACCAAAAGGATAGATATTTTACCATAGGGGATAATAAAAGACAAAAGTTTGGATTCTTGAATAACAAAAAACAAATCACAGTTATTAAGAATGAGGAAAAAATTCCAGAAAAAGGACTTTTTATATCTGAACAACTCAAAGAGGCAGAATTCAATCAAGAATTAACAGAAAAAATGAAAGAAAAATTGATTGACCTCTTATTTAAGTATAAAAATGCCTTTGCAACTGACAAAGAGCCATTAGGTGCCATAATTGGACATGAAGTGGATATAATTCTTAATGTAGAAAAACCTTACCCACCTTTATTAAGAAGACCTGCTTATCCAGCCAGTCCAAGAGCTAGAGAAGCCCTAGAGGTGCACATTAAAGAATTAATGGACCTTGGAGTATTAAGAAAGGTTGGACATAATGAGCAAGTAGAAGTTACTACACCTGTCATTATAACTTGGCATAATGGAAAATCAAGGATGGTAGGAGACTTCAGAGCCCTGAATACCTATACCATTCCAGACAGATATCCAATACCCAGAATCCATGAGACATTGACCCAATTGTCACAAGCTAAGTTCATCACAGCTATGGATGCTCTTAAGGGTTTTCATCAAAATGTCTTAACAGACAATGCCAAGAAACTACTAAGAATAATAGTCCATTGTGGAATTTTTGAATACTTAAGAATGCCATTTGGGATAAAAAATGCACCTTCCCATTATCAAAGAATGATGAATACCATATTTCCTGAAGAATTATCAGAAGGATGGTTAATAATCTACATTGATGATATCATAGTTTGCTCAGAAACTTGGGAAAATCACCTGACAAGACTAGAAAGGGTACTACAGAAAATAGTCCAAGTAAATATGAAAATTTCATTGAAAAAGTGTCATTTTGCATATAGTGAATTGAAAGCCCTAGGACATGTAGTATCTGGACTTAGTCTAGGCATAGACAAAAATAAAGTAGCAGCAGTACTACTTAAACCAATGCCTCAAACTAAAAAAGAAATGCAATCATTTCTAGGATTTGCTGGTTACTATAGACAGCATATAAAGGACTTTGCAAAGATTGCTAAATCCTTGTATAAGCTATGTGACCAACAAACAGTCTATGAGATGACAGAAGAAAGAGTCAAGGCATATGAAGAATTGAAAAATTCTTTAACAAATGCCCCATTTCTTCTAATGCCAGATTGGAAACTACCTTTCAAACTGTACATTGATGCTTGTGGAGAAGGACTAGGTGCTGCACTTCACCAAACACAAATTATCAATGATAAACCAGTGGAAGGACCAATTTGTTTCATTTCAAGGCAGATAAAGCCAACACAAGCAACGTATGGAGCAAGCCAAATGGAATGCTTATGCCTAGTGTGGGCTTTAGAAAAGCTGCATTATTATTTGGATGGCACAGTATTTGATGTAATCACAGACTGTAATGCTGTGAAATCACTATTAAATATGAAGACTCCAAATAGACATATGCTGAGATGGCAAATTGCTATCCAAGAATATAGGGGAAATATGACTATTGTTCATAAATCTGGAAATATTCATAAAAATGCAGATGGTCTTAGAAGATGGGCTCTAGCAGATACCCCTGACAATCCAGCATGGGTACCACAAGAAGAGCACCATATAGAAGGAATATGTGTTACAGACATTGGCACAGAATTCTTTAACCAAGTTAAAGAAAGCTATAAGACAGACAAAAACTGCCATATCTTAAGCCAACTTCTAATGAAAGACTGCAAAGATCCATCACTTTCATCAAAACTAGATGAAATATGGAAAAAAGCATATGATGAAGGAAGATTCCACCTCCTTGATGGAATCCTTTACCATAGAACAAAACACACATGTGTTATGGCCTTAACAGACAGGACACTAATAAACACTATTTTACATGAGTGTCATGATAGTGTTGCATCTGGACATCTCTCAGAAGATAGGACACTAGAGAGGGTGAAAACCTGCTCTTGGTGGCCAAATTGGAAGAAAGATGTTGCAGAGTACTGCCAAACCTGTGACAGATGCCAAAAAGCCAACAGAGCTACAGGAAAGAAATTTGGAATGATGATCCAAATGCAAGAACCAAAATCCCCATGGGAAATAGTTCATATGGATTGGGTAACAGCTTTACCTCCAGGAGGAGACAGGAGCTATAATGCATGCCTAGTATTAGTTGACAGATACAGTAAAACTCCCATGTTCTTACCATGTCATAAAGAAGACACAGCTATGGACACAGCCATAATGATATGGAATAAAGTTATTAGCCATACAGGCTTATTCCAAAATATTATAAGTGATAGAGACCCAAAGTTCACTTCAGCATTATGGACAAATCTCCATAACTTGTTTGGGAAAAAATTATCATTCTCAACAGCTTATCATCCTCAAACTGATGGTCTAGCAGAAAGAATGATACAGACCCTAGAGGATATGATCAGAAGATTCTGTGCTTATGGGCTAGAATTCAAAGATTCTGATGGTTTTACCCATGATTGGTGTACACTAATACCAGCACTTGAACTGGCATATAAGACATCAATCCATTCTTCTACTGGCAAAACACCAGCAATGCTAGAGAAAGGTTGGAATCCAAGACTTCCTTATGATACCCTCAAAAAGGACTTAGTGGATATACATCCAACAGCAAGCAGCTTCAAGATAATGCTTGACAAAGCAAGACACCATGCAAACAGATGCATGCAAGATTCTTTTAAATATGCAAAAGAAAGATGGGATAAAAGTCATAAACCACCTGATTTCAAAATAGGGGACTTGGTTTTAGTATCAACCCTTAATTTCAATAACATAAAAGGCCCAAAGAAATTGAAAGATTCCTTTGCAGGACCATTTATGATAAAAGCACTTCATGGACCCAATGCTGTGCAATTAGAACTCACAGGTGAACTAATGAACAAACACCCAACTTTCCCTGTAAGTCTGATAAAACCTTACAGTTCAAGTGACAAGGAATTATTTCCACTAAGAAATAAACCCCCACTTGAAATTCCCCCCTTGGAGGAAGGAGAGGAAAAGAGAATAGTAAAAGTCCTTAAAGAAAGAAGGACAAGAAACAAAAAAGAAAGGGAATACCTTGTAAGGTATAGAAATTCAACTCAAGAAGATGAATGGCTACTTGAGAAAGATATAACAAATGCTGATAAATTACTAAGAAGGTTCAGACATGAAAGAAAACCTGAAAAATAAAAAGTTAAGCATTATTGAGCTTCAAGACTAACAAAAGTCTATTGAAGAGGTAGGACAGTGGATGATACCCTAATCACATATATCAGATTGTGGTACAATCTTTTTTGGTGGTAGGGAATGTGAGCCTTTGAGATATGACCACATACCCAATAAGGTCACAAAAAATACTCAGAATAATTATGCCTTTAATATAATTATATTAAAATTAATTAGAATAACTATACACTAAAAATAATTACTCAAATATACAAAAAATACCATAAATTGGTACTAAAATTGGTTTAACTTAAAAACCAATGAATGAACATGTGAAATAAATTATACCATTGGATTCCCCATGGAAAAATACACATATACCATTTTTATGGCATATCTGTAAAGCCAATATTTAAGGAATTATAAGGTACAATACCTTATAAAAACCATAAAAACTTATTTATCTCAGAAACTAATGAAACAACATGTGAAATAAATTGTACCAGTGGATTCTTCACAAAAGTCCACATATAAAACAATTAATAAGCTAATTCCCAAAATCAATACTTAAGGAATTATCCTGAATATATGCACTTTTTTGGTCAACGCATATATTCAGTGATCATAGCTAATATCTTCTAAACTATACATGCTAGAATGATGAACCAAAAATAAAGTTACCACGTAATTACTGTAAGAACACAGATATGAACTTTATTTTGCAAATTATAAACAAGGTTAAGACTTATGAGGAAATATTGATAAAAATCAACAGAGCTGTTGACCACTTTGTTGTGAAAGTAGTCCAAACTTAAAAAAAAGTATACAGTTGGATTCTCCTAGTTCATTCGTGAAAAATGATGTAATTTTTATTATTAAATTCAGGGTATAACCCCCTGAAATCAAGGTTTGAAGTTTAAAATATTGAATTTCGACAGAAAAGATGAGTTACAAGAAAAATCATCAAAATTAGAGTTTTGATGATGTAATGAAAAGCTCTTGGCAGCATAATGAGGTTATGTCAGGCTATCAGAATTCACTCTCTGAATTGCTGTAGCGTGAAAACCTTAAAAGTTATTGAGGATCAAAGTTTGAGCTTAAATTGAGCTGTTATGATCACATACTGTAACCTTAAATTAAGTTTAACAGTCTTAATAGTGATAAAATTGGTGAATACTATTAGTTTATGATTAAAACTAATAAAATCCACGAAATTTGGGGTTCTGCCAAGCCTCTGATGTCATCACACTTAGAGTTATAGTGATAACTCTAAATAATGGTGTAATAATGATGTAATATGGTTTGATCATGATGTAATCACCCTCAAACCTTAAAATATTGATCAATTCCAGTGGATATGATCAGTACACGTCTACTAGAAGCCTGTTGGACTCTAGGAGGGAGGTATTTACTATAAATAGAGCTCTTTTTACTCTGTTTTCCCCTCAGACGCATCAAAAACATTAAATCAATTAAATCAAAGGTAATTTCTTTATTCTTTATATATAAAACTGTTATATTATTAAAGACCAAAGACCACCTTGCTATAATCATCTATTTTGACGTGATTAAATCATTTATTTAATTGTTTTTGTTAAAAATCTCTCTAAAAACTCATTTCCACGTAAAATCAAGAAATTTAGTAATTTTCTTTATTTTTTATTGTAAATACAATTTGAAAAAGTTGTATTATATTCTTTTGGCGTAAAATATCTCAAAATTATTATTTTAAGTGTTAAAAGTAGGTTATTTCATCTTATTATAATAATTTCTCTCTTATTATTACTCTTAATAATTCTTAATTAATATAAATAGTATTTATATTAATATATAACTTTAATATTAGTAATATTATTGTTATTAATTGTTTTTTATTTATAAAAAACAGTTTTTTACGCCTTTATTATTTGTTGGTAACAATAAAAAAGAGCTTTATAATATATTAATTATTTTATATTAATATATTATTTATAATATTATAATTTCATATAATATTAATTTATATTATTATATTTATTTAATAATATAATATTTTTACGCCATAATAATAATATTTCTTTATTATTATTATTATTTTAATCTTATTTACTTTAATTATAAGGACATTCAGAGTACAATAAGTAATAAATTAGTAATTTTTTACTTATTGTTTCATAGTCAAACCTTACACCATCAAAGTATTATGGTGCCTTCATAGATGGAGTCCAAAAGGCTGGTGGTCTTGATGCTTCAGAAGATGAAGCTGCTTGAAGATTGGCCATAATCTGTGTCATTTTCTGAATGATGGCAAATAAGGATGGCTCAGACTTATGAGAGACAGTCAGATCAAAATGGGATAGAGTTGGTCCTCTGGTGCCTTCAGATGCTCCCACAGGAGCAGGAACACCTCCAGTACCATCAGACTCTTCCTCTTCCACCGAATTCTTCTCCTCCTCTTCACCATCTTCACCGGGACCTTTGAAAGTGGTCATTAAAAGTCCTGGAAAACTGCCAACTACTCCTGAAAAAAGAATTTGATCTTCTTGGCCCTATTCCTTCCTTCCTGGTTGGTGCTTCTCTTTCCAAATTATGTCCTCTGTGTAATTGGGCCCTCAGTTGAGGCACTGCTGGGGTGCTGTCAAGAGGAGCTCTTGGAGTTGGAGAAAGAACAGCTTGAGCTCTGGCCTGAGATCTTGTCTGTCTTGCAGGAGGTGAATGTTGGATAGGCATGATTTAAGGGTAAAAATAAAATGAAATAAATAAAATCAAAATTTTGAAGAGGAAAAGCTTGAGGCAAATCAACAGGAAAACTTGAAGTAAAAATCAAAATGAATATCAATTTTTTGAAGAAGAATCAATGAAGGAAAAATGAAATCTTGAGGTAAATCAATCAATCAAATACCAAAATGAAATCTTTAAGTCAATAAATCAATATTTTGATTTAAATAAAAATCTAAATCTTGCAGAAGATCAGTTGATCAAATTAATTATTGAGGCAAAATCAATTTATGTCAAAATTCTTGATGTGAAAAATCAGCAAAATCAATGAAATCTTCAGGTAAATCAATTTGCTTGAATTCAATATCAATTTTTGTCAAATAAATCAATCTAATCAAAATGAAGTGGGTGCTTCTTTTAAAGATCAAAATTCTTGAAGAATGAATCAATATGAATCTTGATGTGAAGAATGAATCTGAGTGATTTGATGATAAATTTGAAAATAAAATGAAAATAAGCCTGAATTATGAATAAAATAAATTTGATGATTTGAAATAAGATTTAAAAGAAGAAAAAAAAGAATGGGTCAGTTGTAAATTTTTGAAATGAAGAACTAATGAGAGAGAACTGAGAGATGATGATGAATCATAAAGTTCATAAACCTTAAAGAGTCATAATTTCAATTAATGAGTGAATGAAATTATAAAGAAAGTATGAAAAGAAATTATGATTTAATTTATATAATGTCACAGGGGCTCTTGGTGAAAAAACAAGAGTGGCCTGGCACTCAGCAATCAGGGAGCTCACTTGGAACACTCCAAAAGAATGAAGAAAATAAAGTAAAATAATTGAATTCCTCTAAGAAATATGCAGGTAAAAAAGATGAGATGAAATAATAGAAATAAGAAAGAAAATGGCCAAAGAGACAACCAAGAAAGTCCTTAGTCACTGTTTCAATCTTCCAGAAGGTACAATGGAATTAGTAAAGGATATGACCACCAATATCTACCGAAAGGCAAAGAAAGTTGAACAAAGGTGCTAAGTGACTGACTTGATAATATCAATATTCACTTAACAAAAAAGATAAGATAAAATAAAATAAAAATATATTAATTAACTAGGGGAAAACCCCCCACAGTCAAAGCAGGCTGGTATATGTGAAAAGCTGAGAACTTGACTCCTTCAGGCTTACAGCTGGTCTGTATTGAATCCTGGAAGCTGTATTGACTGCTTGATGAAGTGAGTACCTTGCCAAATTGGGAAATGAACTGGGTTGAATGAAATTCCCATGGTGTATGATTGAGAATACAGGTATTGATGAATCCAGAATTTATTGAATGAATGTGGTTGCCAAGGTGGATTGATGAAACACTGAATCTTGGCAAATTGTTTTGGAACTGCCTCTTGAATATCCCTTGAGAATGAACTGCCAGTATTCCCTTGAGGTATACTGTGAATGAGAATAACCAATGATTGCTTGATGGTGTCATTGTTATTTGAGATTGACACTTTTCTTTTGAACCTTGATGAATCCTTTTTCTGATGTGCTTTAATGACCTGATGAAAAGTTGAAATAACCATTGGATTGCTGGTGAAAAAAGATTCATAATGGTGTATAACACCATTTATGGAAAGTTTAATTATTGGAGGCTGGAAATGGCCACAGGTCTTTTGGATTGATTCCAGGAGAATATAAGTGAAGAATGGATTTTGAGTGGCTTCAAAGGTGAAAAGGTGTTTTGGATGATTTGGCCAAAGAAGGCTAATACATCTTTAAAACTGTATTTTTTCAAAGTGCACAAAAAATGCGCAAAACTGGAAATCAAGCTCCAAACAGCCTCATATGGCCATTTTGACATATTTCCCAGATTACATAGTAAAATGGCCTAAAATGGCAAATACCACAAAATGCACAAATCTGTCTTGAGAGCTCAAAATTCCAAATACAGGATTTTGGGCTGTATTTTCCCTGTTGACTGGAGAATACCCAAGGGTGCCTAAAAGCAGAGAAAGGCAGGGAAAGGCCTGATGATGGTGAAGGGGCCAAGCTGGGCCCAGAGAGTGAAATGACCATAAAAGGCCAAAAGGGATGAAATGCACAATTTGGCAAATTATTTTGGATATGGCCAAAATTCCATAAATTGGATATGGCATGGATATGCCATATTGAGGTCCAAGAGCATTCATTTCCATTGGTGTGACACATGCACCACAGTAGCTCATAATGGAATTAAAGAGAAAGAGGAAATCAACATTTGTACAAATATTCAACTCCCATGGTCATAGGACAAGGAATAACAAAGTTATTCCAGCTCAAAAAAAGGACTGAACATAAAGGTCAATTTTTACCTCCACATAAAGTCTACACAAAGAAGCAGAACCCCATAAAATGTTTTTTTCAATGTAATAGCTCAGTCAGGGATACCTAATTTTACTAGAAAAATGGTACTATCACCAAAACTACACAGTTTATTGCAAAATGTAAGCTGACTGAGGGTTAAAGAAGAATTTACCTCTAATCTAACTTGTTAATTTTTTAGTGTGAGCTGTGCAAAGTGGGGTCTTCTTAGAAGGAGAAGAATATGGTATTTCTAATGGCACTCTCCATATAACTTTACCACCTCTATAAAAAATTCAATAAGGATAATAACTTATAACAGGTTTTATCAGAAATCCAAATTCCAATAATGGTATTCAAAGCCTGTATAGCTTTTTCATCTTCAATGTTAGGTATGTCAAATGGGTAACCATTGTGTAGAACCCATAAAAGACTAAAAAATATACCACTTTTGAGCCCTCTGTATTCCAAATTGACAAAGCTATGGCAGTTTCAAGGTCATAATACCACAATATTGGAAAAAAACCAATACTTCAGGATACTATCCCATAACTGTTGATATGAGGTGTCTGTGAGCCTGTGACTCAAAGCCAGAGCACAAACATGACAGCCAAATACCATAAACCAAGTGTAAAGCCAAGATACCACCAAAACATGGGGCTGAGCCACATCAGCTCAAAATGTACCAAAAGAAAGAGTCAACGCATCACTTTCCAAATACAAAATTCCCACCATCATAGGACAAGAAATAATAATGTTATTCCTGCTCAAAGTAGTTGCTGAGCATGAACCTTAATTTTCACCCCTCATCTGAAATCCAGAGGAAGAGAATTAACCCATCAAATGGGTATTCAAAATTTAGCTCTAAGTCAGGCCTATCCAATGGTACTAGCCAAATTGAGCTAGCACCAGAAATACAGAAGTTATGACCAAAATAAGCCAAATAAGGATGAATAAAACACTCACCTCTAATCTAGCTTCTACAGTTTTAGTGTGAGATACCTAAAGTGGGGTCTTTTTGGAAAGAGAAAAATTAGGAATATCTGATGGTGCAATTCATTTCCCCATATTTCATATAAAAAAAAGTTATGGGGAAAACAAGTTCCATACATATTTTAAGCAAATCATACATATGTACAAAAAATCTTGTACATGGCATAACTTTGCCACATTTAAGGATAACCATATCAAATGAGGTACCATTGTGTAGAACACATCCAGGACTACAGAGTGAGTCAATGTTGAGCCTGATATCTAAAAAACTGACAAAGGTATGGCAGCTTTAAGGTCAAAATCTCACAGCTAGACCAATACAGCTTTACTGTGGGATATTCTCCAATAGCTATGATTATGAGGTGTCAAACAGACAAAAAAAGCCTTTTTATACTTCATTTCCTCATAGTTTGGTCAATACTGGGGTCCTTTACAGGTTCTGTTCAGCATTCTACCCATCATACACGTCAGAGGAGGGCTATGTGGTCCCCAGATGAAAACCTTCACTCTGTATTGGTGAAAACTGCCTGGATAGGGTTTCAAAACCACATATGAGCCCCATAAAGGCTATAAAGGCCTTGTGAAAACCACAAGCCAGTCCTTGGGAGTGAAAAATCTTCACTTCCTCTATGTGGAAAGGTCTAGTAGCCTTTTTCACCCAATTGTAGGATAAAAAGGGGCCTTTTCTCCACCAGAAAAGGTTTCCTCATCCTGCTTTTGAATTCCTATGCATTACAACTGTCAATAACAGCTATAATCTTGGAAAATAATCAGGCATAATTGTACTTTTAACTATTCTGGTCTCTATTATTGTAACCCAACAGGTAAATCTGCATGCAGGGCTTTCAACAGCACTCACCACCACTATGAATCAATAGTAAAGCCCTGCATATTATTTCATAAACCCTTATTTATCATTGATAAACCATTTTATTATTATTTTTACCTTGTCACAGTCATAGTTAAAGATTGTAACTATTCATTAATAAGCTTCATAATAGACTCAGCCTGACATTTTGGGGCCTGGCCATGTTTTATTTGATTTTTTGCACCTTTTTATGCATATAAGTGACTTTTTTCTCATTTTTATTTTATTTCTAACATTTTTTTCTTTTTTAGGGGTAATGTTCCTAAAAATAAATTATAATATATATCTTATATTTGTTCTTTGAGTGGTATATGTTATAAACCAGTGTGATATTTGTCTTTTAATTGATTTGTTGCATGGTTGATTTAAATTTAATCACCAGAAAAGCTTTATTTTTGGTGTGTTTTACATAATAAAACACTTCAAGCCATCAATAATGTCCATTTTTTTAATTAAAAAGGACACCTATTACTGTAAAATCAACAGTGTTAGAGGCGTGGTTGGGTATATTGATAACTTCAATTACCCTTTACAGGACCACGTTTTGGATTATACTTCCTGATTACAAGTTTATCTGTGAGATACTGGTATGCAAATAGTGTACCAGATATCAATAAGCTGTATTTCCGACATGTAAATGTAAATTTCAATTGCACTGTCACAATAAAGGGGAATAATATACAAATATATTTCCCAGAGGCCATTCTTAGACATGCAAACAGCCTTGTAAGAAGTATTAACTGAAATTAATCCCTCTTTCTCCTCATAGATTAAGTGGAAGAAAACTTCATCCCACTTGAGGCCCAGTCACAGGCCAACACACCAGTGATACCCTCAGAGCCAGAGGGCAGCAAGGATAAAGGGAAGAGGCACAGTGGAGGCCTTATCACAGCTAAAAGGTGGACACCAATTGACACTCAGAGGAATAGAAAACCACAAAACTCTGCATCAATACAAGGTAAACAAACCTTAACCACTTGTACAGGGAGGATTACAATCATGAACCCAGTTTTAACTGCTAAAGGAAAATTTCCAGAAGCAGTAGACAGAAAATTTGTACAAGGAACAGTCAAAGGTAAATACCCTAAGAACATTAAGTTGTTGACTGCTTGAAAACACTTATATGTCACCTGTACACCTCAGAAACATTGGCCTACAAAGGAACAAGCCAGAGGACGGAGAAGGCTTGTCCAGAATCAGAAGACCTGGAGGAGGACACCTTGGACACAATGGTTGATGGAAAGACATTGAGGAAAATTAAACCCACTCTGCCATTTTCATTCCAATTCAACAGAAACCTCAAACGAGAGGACTGCAAGTATATGGAAACAGTTCTTCAGCTCCACCAACCCCTCAAAGACGTCTTTCAATGGAGCATGGATAACAAGAGGTTCAACCTGGCATCCCACTGGGCAGAACTTGGAGCAAGTTGCCAGAAGATATGTCTCAAAGAGATAGACTTCAAAGACCTTATGGTAATCAAAAAAGGTTGGAAACCCACCAGGCAGTTGAGAATCCTGGAGGTGCGAGAAAGCAGGATAAGGGAGAATCAAGCCACTATCCAAGCTATAGAAGAACAGCTGACCCAGACAGGGAATACTCAGATTTCTTCAGGCTTACAAGGAGTAGGCCAAACAAGCTCTCCAGTAGCTTCACACCATTCAGGAACCAACCAATCAGTGGCCAAGAGTCACCATTATTCACAATCCCAGGAAGTTTTCAGGAGAAGGCAAGAATACAAGGGCCAAAAAAAGACCTCTTTCAACCAAAGGCATAAAGAGTCAGACCCAATGATCCAGAAGCTGTTGGAAATGGTGAAAGAAGTACACAAGAGCCACAAATAGTTATACATACTTATAGAATCATTAGGCCCATTAATAGCAATATGAATCCCACTCAGATTGACCACAATGTTGTTACACCTGAGAGTAACTTCAACAGTGATGCACTGGGGCTACAAATGTCCCAATTTGCTGAGAAAACTCAAAAAAAACAGCCTACATGGACAAAACTGTCAAAAATATTCAAAAGGGAAATGCTCAATTGAGAAAAGCCTCTGAAAAGACCAACAAAAGAGTGAATCAAGTTTTTGAAGAACAACACCACAGAAAAAGGGACAGGGTTTGTCTGGACCAAGACATAAATAAACTGTTTTATGTCTACCATAAGATGAAGCGCCAACCACGAGGCCATGTTATGGATATTACATATCACCAAGAAGAAATCAAACCAGATGCCCTTTTGGAGAATAAGGCAAGGTCTCCATCTCATTACCAAGATGGAGAGAGCATATCTTATTCTGAGAAGGAAGCATTAAAACAGCTTCCGGAGGCCTCAAGCTAGCCCAAATTCTCTTTCACAGGAGAATATGATCATATGGAGCTCATTGACTATATTGATGGACTCTTGATTGATGTACCAAGTATACCAGACTACTGGATTACTGCTAAATTTGTCAGCCTGTGACTCAAAACCAGAGCACAAGCATGACAGCCAAAATACCATAAACCAATGGTATAGCCAAGATACCACCAAAACATGGAGCTGAGCCAAATCAGCTCAGAAGGTATCAAAAGGAAAAGGAATCTCACCTCTTTCTGAAATCATAAGTCCCATCACCATAGGACAAGAAATAACAAAGTTATTCCTGCTCAAAGTTATTGCTGAGCATAAACCTTAATTTTCACCTCTCATCTAAAATCTAGAAAGAGAGACTTAACCCCATCAAATGGGTACTCAAAATGAATCTCTAAGCCAGGGCTATCCAATGGGACAAGCCAAACTGAGCTAGCACCAATCTTACTGGAGTTATGGTCAATTTCAGGCCAAATAAGGGTGAACAAGACATTCACCTCTCACCTAACTTCCACAGCTTTAGTGTGAGATACTTGAAGTGGGGTCTTTTTGGAAAGAGAGCAATCAGGGCTATCTGATGGTGTCATCCATTTCTCCATATCTCAACTACAGCAGAAGTTATGGGGCAAACAAGCTCAACACAGCTTTTTGCCTAAAACACATATATGTACAAAAATCTTGTACATGGCATAACTTTGCCATATTTAATGATAACCATATCAAATAAGGTACCATTGTGTAGAACACACACAGGGCTAAACACTGGTTTAGTTTTGCGGTTGATACCTCAAGAACTGACAAAGTTATAGCTGTTTTAAGGTCAAAATCCCACATTTTGACCAATACAGCTTTACCATGGGATATTATCCCATAACCATGAATATGAGGTGTCAAATAGACAAAGAAGCTTGTTTTTACTTCAATACCTCATATGTCAGTCAATACTGGGGTCCCATACAGTTTCTGTACAGAATTCTACGCGTCATACACGCCAGAATCAGGCTGTGAGGTCCCCAGATGAAAATTTTCACCCTGTATTGGTGAAAACTGCCCAGATGTGGTTTAAAAGCCACATCATAGCCAAATACAGGCTATACAGGCTGTTTGCAAACTACAAGCCAGTACTAGAGAGTGAAAAAATCTTCACTTCCTCTACGTGGAAAGGTCTAGCACCCTTTCCACCCCATTTCAGGATAAAAAGCAGGCTTTTCACAGCCAGAATTGTTTACTCATCCTTCTCATGAATGTCCTACGTAGTAAAATGTCCAAAACAGTTTCACTCTTGGGTAATAATCAGGGTATAATTATAATTTTAATTATTGTAGTACTTATCATAGTAATCTAACTGGTAAGACTGCATCCAGGGTTCTCAATAGCGCTCACCACCACTATTTTCCAAATAGTAGAACCCTTTTATTATCTTATAAACTATTATATTATCAAAAACTCTTATTATTAAAATTTTTTCCACATGTCACAGTCATAGTTCTAGCTGTAAATAGCCTAATTACTACTTCAACATAGACTCCAGCTGACAAAATTGGATACAGCATTAAAAGACCATGCTAGTATTTGGTACACAGAGATGAAAGAAATCCATGGTGGAAGAGTCAAATCATCAAAAGGTACAGCAATGGTACTGGGATATGGCAGAAGACCATGTCATTTGAAAATGACAAGTACTCTGTGGACAAAGATCCATATGAGTGGTCTTAGACAGTCTAAAAGACTTAGAGCCATTGATCATCAGATGAATATTCATATGAGGAATCAAAAACTCCTGACACAAATGCCAGGAGAATTAGCACATGCAGTAAAATGCAGATGCAACCAAATTTGCACTCTAGATGACATTGCAAATACCTTACAAGATGTAAGGAAAAGAACAAATATAGGGAAATATTCCCCATATCAAAGCAGTGGTCTCAGAGAGAAACAACCATTCAGGGTGGAGCTCAAAAACAAACCCAGAGAAAGAGTGGCAGAAGTGACTAAGAAGAAGAATCCTTGTCACAATTGTGGCTAAAAAGACCATTATGCCAATAACTTTGCAAAGTAAAAGAAGAAAGTCTATGCCATTGAGAAAGTCCCAGAAGATTAATTCCCCACAGAGAGTTCTGAATCAGACTCTATGGGTGATGCCATCAGAGAACAATCTAATGAAGACCAAGACCCAAGAGAGGAATTTCCAGTGGAGTATCAAGAGGAAACACCACTAAAAATTAAGGACATACAGTTAAAAGCAGGCATGCCACAAGACACTGAAAAAAACTTGTTTAAACACACACAAGATGAACAAAAATTCCTAGTTACACCAACTAAAGGAATGGCATAAATAAATGGGACAGCCACAACAATGACTGTTTGCATAGAAAATGCTCAACACCCATTGATCATTGACAGTGAAGCAAACTGTTCAATAGTTGGCAGAAATTAACTGGATCATCACTTCCCAAATTGGAAAAAACAACTCTTGCCACCCAAGGAAAAGAAATTCAAAAGTGCATCAGGGAAGATTACATCCATTGGAAAAATTATCAAAGAGATAATTATACCCCACAGGAAAGGTAATATCAGACTAAATCCAGAGCTTGTTGTACTTTAAGATGCCCACATCCAGGAGGTTTTATTGGGAACAGACTACCAGACAATGTATGGCATTGATATTTACAACAGTAAAAATAGGAATATTACTATCGCTACAAAAAAGGAAAAGAAATTTTCACTTGACATAAACCTAATATCTACCCATGAGCCTATAGAATAATTACTGATTGAGTTCAGGGAGGGCAAAATCAGCACTACGCTCACCAGTAAAAATGAACTTAGTTTACTGAAGATGCTGAGGAAAAATAGACCAGAATTTGCAATTGGTGAAGAATTGTCAGGAAAAATCAGAGGCCATGATATAGAATTATATCTGGATGTAGAAAGACCCTATCCACCCATGCTAAGAAGTCCTCCATACCCAGAAAGTATGGAAACTAGGAAGGAAATTGAGAAACACATCAATGAACTCCTAGAAATGGATGTCATCAAGAAGATAGGACACAATAAAATAGTGGAAATCACCACTCTTGTCCTTATCACCTGGCATGTTGTCAAATCTAGGTTGTGTGGGGATTTAAGAGCTCTAAATAACTACAAAGAATCTGACAGGTACCCTATACCCAGGATACCTCATGCCTTAGACAAACTGGCAAAAGCCAAATACATAACCAAAATGGGTTGTATGAAAGGCTTCCACCAGAATGGAGTTAAACCAAACTCCATGAGATTACTCAGAATCATATGCCATATGGCATATATGAGTACACTAGGATGCCATTTGGCATCAAAAATGCACCAGCCCACTTCCAAAGGATTATGGACAAAATATTTCAAGAACAAATATTGGAAGGCTAGATGGTAGTATATATTGATGGAATCCTTATATACTGAGAGACATGGGAAGAACGTGTGTAGTACATAAAAAGAGTACTGAGTAAGTGCACACCCATCAATCTGAAGATCTCACTTAAAAAGTGAATTTTGGGCAACAAGAATTACTGGAACTGGGACACAAAGTCTCAGGTCTTAGTCTGCCCATAGGCCAGAACAAAGTAGCAGCAGTACTTCTAAAACCAGTACCAAAGAAAATCAAAGAGATTAAATCTTTCCTTGGGCTTGCTAGCTACTACAGAAATCACATCATAAATTTTGCCCACATAATTAGTAGTCTATACAGGTTATGTTTAAAAGATTTAGTTTTTGAAATTACCAAGGAAAGGAGGGATGCATATGAGACAATAAAACATTAGCTCATAAATGCACCTGTGCTCATCTTACCAGACTTTGAACTACCATTCAAGTTATACAGAGATGCAGCATGTAGCCATGGCTTAGGGGCAGCCCTTAACCAGAGACAAATGGTAGATAATGAACCAAAAGAGGGAGTGATATGCTACATCTCTAGGCAAATGAAAGATTCAGAAGCCAGGTATGGGGCCACCAAGACTGAATGCCTATGCCTAGTCTGGGCTCTGAAGAAACTCCACTATTATTTGGAGGGTGCAGTCTTTGAAGTCTACACAGACTACACAGCTTTGAAGTCTTTACTGAACATGAAGACTACCAATAGACACATGCTGAGGTGGCAAATAGCCATCCAGAAGTACAGGGGAAATATTACCATCATATACAAGGAAGGCAAAATCCACAACAATAAAGATGGCCTCAGCAAATGGCCAATAGACAATGTAAAAAGCAACCCAGCCTATGACACTGAAGTAGCAGCCAAGATTCCTATCCATTTCATGGAAGTAGATAGGAGGAAGAACTTCAGATTTTCTGAATGGGCATCAGAAAGTGGTACCCCAGAAAGTAGACACACTGATTCAGAAGGAACAGAAACTCCCATATTGGGAATAAGCTCCTCAAAACTGCATAACAAATTTTTCAGTGCAGTAATAAAGACATATAAAAAACAACAACAGTGTAGAATACTGTCGCAACTCCCTCCACAGAAGTATGGGATTCCAAAACTGGAATCCTACTTATAGGAACCCTGGCTGAGGGGCTATAAAGACAACAAGTTTTTCCTAATAGATGGCCTGCTCTACCATAGAGAGAAACACACCAGTGCACTCACAGTAGTAGACAGGGACCACATATCCCTGATCCTTAAAGAATGCCATGACTCCCCCTATATGGGACACATGAGTGAAGACAAGACCAAGGAAAGGGTAGCAAGCACAGCTTGGTGTCTCAAATGGGAACAAGAGTTGAGTGAATATATCAACACTTGTGAAAGATTCCAGAAGGAAAATAGAAAACATGGGTTGAAATATGGCTGCTTCAGCACATAGAAGAAGCCAAGCACCCATGAGAAACCATCAATATGGACTGGGTGACAGGACTTTTCCAAGAAGGCAAAGAAGATTTCAATGACTTCCTAGTCATAGTTGATAGTTAGAGCAAAAGTGTGAGGCTCCTACCATGTCATAAGGGAGACACAGCAATGGATACAGGCTTCTTATTTTGGAATAACATCATATCCACATGTGGAGTCCCCAAAACCATCATCAGTGACAGGGAACCAAAATTCACATCAGAATTTTGGACCAACCTCTATGACATGCTAGGTACAAAGCTTGCATTTTCTACAGCTTACCATTCAAAAACAGATGGCCTAGCTGAAAGGATGATCCAAACCATTGAGGCTATCCTTAGGAGGCTCTAAGCATATGGCATAGAATACAAGGACCACAAAGGATACACCCATGACTGGGTTACCCTTCTACCAGCAGTCCAACTGGCCTATAATACTAGTAAGCATTCTAACACGGAGAAATCACCTTCACTGGTAGAAAAAGGGTGGAACCCCCTATTGCATGTGGATCACTTGAAGAAGAATCTTCTAACAATCCACCCCACAGCCAAGGAATTCCATGTTATGTGGAAGGAGGCTTGTGACACAGCTTCAATTCACATTTCTCAAGATACACCTGCTGAAAAGATATCATCAAAACTCCAATCAGTACAGCAAGTTGTCCGACAAGAGTTAGAGTCAGGAAGAAAGTGTTTTAAAAAGTATGAAGATAAAAATAGAGCAATTCCACCTGATTTTCAACCTGGGGACAAAGTATGGCTAGCTTCCAAGAGCATCAAGACAACAAGACCCACCAAAAAACTTTCAGAAAGATGGTTGGGACCCTTTGAAGTTCTCAAGAAGATTGGCAGCCATGCATATCACCTCAAGTTGCCTCAACAATGGAAGTCAGCTCACCCTGTTTTCCATGTGTCCTTGCTAGAACCAGTGAAGCAATCAAATATCCCAAATCGACACCAATTGCCACCACCTCCAGTAATAGTGGAAGAGCAAGAAGAATGGGAAGTGGCTCAGTTTCTGGACTCAAAAATCAAGAGAGGTACATTATGGTATTTAGTGGAATGGGTAGGATTCAATGAAGACCCAGAAAGAACAACTTGGGAACCAGCTGCTAACCTTACCAACTCCCCAGACCTTGTCAAGGACTTTCACACCTTATATCCTGACAATCCTGGCCCAAATGCCTCAAGAGTTTGGTTTATGGTGCTTGTTGTGGATTGGAGGTTATGAAAGTAAGTTCCTCTCCTGGCATGCACCTTTAAGGGGGTATTCTACCCAAATTTGCTGTAAGCATCAACTTGGCCACTTTGTGAGCACTTGTCAATTCTTTGGACAGGTTCAGAAGGCCTTGCAACATCATACCCTCAAGACTTTGGACCTTTCATCAAGATATGGCCCAATCTTTTCTCTTATTTTCTTTTCTTTCTTTAATCATGCTGTAAATTATCTTTCAAGACATTAATTACCACAATTCATGTTATGGCATAATTCCATTTTCATTTATGGTGCTTGGTGGAGAGTGGAAGTTATGAAAGTAAGTTCCATCTCCTGGTATGCATCCCTGAGGGGTCTACTTCTTGTAAAACATTACCTTGGCCACGGTGTGAGCATCAAATGCTTGATTTTATCTTTCAGAACATTTTGGCCAAAATCAAGCAACTCACCACAAGAAGGACAACCCTCAGTCATTTTTCTTATTTCCATTTCTTTACTCTCTTTTTCTCTCAATTTGTTTTCATTTTTATTTTATTTCATTTTATCTTACTTGCATGTTTTATTTTTTTTCTATTTCTTATTTCAAAAGCAGTAGTCATCACTCCCATATCATTTTTGGGAGTCAATCCATTTAATAATCAAGAGCAAACACTAGTAATGGTAAAGACCAGCTACAGATAACCCTCATCAAAATTTCTTCAAGTCAGCCTTGAACTCATCTTCAAGTCAAAATTTCAAATTCAAGACCAAGAAAATTATGGACAATTCCAAGTCAGCAAGACAATTATGGCAATTTGGAACTGCAAGAATGGGTTGAATCAAAGAAAATAGGAGGGGATAAGAAGAAAGACATTCAAGAAGAAATCAAGACCGAAGAGAAAAAAACTGCTCCAAATGGCCCAATCGGTCAATTTCATGCATTTATGCACTTTGGCACAAATGGCCATATCAGACCTCAAAACTTCAAAATAGCTCATTTTTATCATTTTTCATCAAAATATGCTTAATTATGCATATTGGCAAATTTGCGCATTTGTGCACTTTTGTGCAAATTTGTGCACTTTTGCGCAAAAGGCCTCTTTATCTTGTCAAAAGGCTTCAAAAGGCCTTTTTGGCCAATTTCATCATAATTGCGCATTTGCGCACTTTGCGCAAAAATGTGCCAAATGGCCAGAATCCTTTATAAGGCCATTTTTTCATCATTAATCAATTTCCTTTTCAATTTTTTCACCAATATATGCCATTATGGCATATATGCGCATTTGCGCACTTTGCGCAAATTGGCCAAAAACCCCTTTAATCACCAAATCAGGGATTTTGGCCAGGATTTCTGAAATGGTCCAAAACCTCAAGTATTGGCCATTTTATGCCAACACTCTCAAGACTCAAATTATGATGAAATCAGGTGTTCTTGGGACATAAACCCAGGTCACCCACTTTTCAAAAGCCATGAGGACTCAAGAAAATTTTGGTGAAGATACTCAAGACAAGAATGAAAAATTTTCAAGAAGAATGAAGGCATTCTGAAGGAAAAGAGGGATTTCAGAATCAAGATCAAGGGAAAATTACCTACAAGTGATCAAGTGAAGTTTTTGTTTGAGTATTGATTGAAGAAGAAAGTTTAATGGGATGAATTTAAGGAATTGGGGGAAAGAATGGTATGGATTGATTGCAAGCTCATCAAGACTCACTTTAATTATGGTTCTCAGAGCTCACCACTTTCAAGAGGGGGATAATGTCACAGCCAAGGAGGCAGGGGCATTACCAATCATCTTCAACAATCATTACTTCATTGATACCCTTCAAAACCCAATCAGCAAGGGGGCTTCATTCAAAATTCTCCAAATACAGTTTTCAGACCTCAATACAGTTTCATACATGCAAGACCCAAATACAGGACTCACCAAATACAGGCCTGTAATCAATACAGGCGCAAATATCTGTATTGACTGTATAACCTGTATTGGATTCACCAATACAGGATTCAATCCCATATCCAACTTCTTCCAGCATACAGGCAAGTATCTCAACACTCAAACTCCAAGGCTGGTATTTCTCACATATACCAGCCCCTCTTCATCCACCTGGGGGTTTTTCCCCCAGTTAATTAAAATATTGTATTTATTATTTAATATTATTTTGTTTCTCATTAAGAAATATTATTCTATTAATTATTAAGTTAGTCTTTGCCTTCCCTCACCTGTTCAGTAGAGTCCTGGTGGCCATATCCTTTATTAATCCTTTTCTCTTTTCTGAACAGGTTGAAACAGTGGTACAGGATTATTTGTGGTTGGCTCTTTATTATTGCTTTTGTTTTTCTCATATCTTTTAATGCTTATTATTTTATGATTAGGAATTTATCCTCTTACTTTATTACTCTTATCATTGAGTATTTTATTCTGAGCCCTCCATAAGTAAGTCTGTTCACTGAGTGCCAGGCCCTCTTCACTTATAAGAGCCCCTGTGACATCTCTGGTTTTGAGTCACATGCTGACACAAACCCTGTTTGTTTGGTACCCACCTGCATCCCCTGAAGGTTACTCAATTCAGCTGTGCACCATGCACATGATTGTTGTGCTGAATGACTGCCAAAACCAACCGTTTTGTGAATGGCCACATGATCATCAACTAGAGGGAGTAGTTGTGCATAACCATCCCAGCCTTCTGGATATAATTGTGTCTTGACAGTGCAGCTGTTTTTCATTACTAATAATTCATCCACTAGAGGTTTCAGTATGTTCAATATGGTGATGATATCAGGTGAGCTTGGTCCTCGGATGATGGAATAAAGTAAAGTGAAAGCTGGTTTGTTCCGGTATTTTGGTGGGAGATTAAGACACATCAATACCAGGCAGCCTAAGCTCTCCCGCTTACCAGCAATCTTGCCTCCTCATGGGTTAAACCAGTCTATGAATAGAGAGAAAGAAATAAGAAGTGAATTGGGGGTTCTTCTACTGGATTATGACCACAAGAAGGTTTTCCACGCCAAGCTTTGTTGTATGTCGCAGGTATGGTAGGTTTTTGTGAGTTCATTCTTCCAATTCTCAATTTACAACTCAATCGTTTCCAGGTTTAAGAGCAATTTCATCTGTTCCACAAGGTCACGAGTGTAGTAAATTGCATTTGGTGTGTTTATTAGACCTACTTCATTTAAGCTCATGTTGGATCCCATACGTGGGGCAATTCCTTTGTCTCATAGAGCATTAAATGTTGCTGTTGGTTTGAAAAGGTTGTTTTTGCAAATGTTATTCTGACTGGGCTGGTAGATACAGGTAATTGGGATTTTCTTGCCATTATACAATGAATAACATGTTGAGCAGCATTAAAAGGGCTTCAACTTGGGGGATCTTTTGAGGCTTTTCTTCATTGTGCGTAGGTCCCATGTTTGTCTGAGTAAAGGTGTGTGCTTCTTATGGGCTTCAATAAGGTTCTCTTGGAGCAATTTATAAAAAATATGGCAGTTTGGCAAGATACATGCACAGAAAAGGTAGAGCCAACAAATAAATATTGCTACAAGAACTACTGATGAAATATTTAAGCAAAGTTAGTATAGACATAACAAGCAAAAGAGAAACCCTTCTGACCTGGAAGACTTTGATCATCATCCAAAACAAAGGAATCTTCACTACTTGATGATTGGCAAGTCAAAGATGATGAAGAGAGATTACTTGAATTTGGTTCACTGCTAGCCTGACAAATTGGAAGAGTTTGCAGCTGTTGCCAATCATAATCCTGATGTTTTTGCTTGTTCCACATGGAAAGCAAGTGTTCATGTGTTGGACCATTGGGACGATTGAATGTATGTAAAACACATTTGCTGCAGGTACACAGCTCCATGAGAGTGAAATAAGATGACAATTTGTTGATGATTGAGATTAATTGTTGTCTCAAGAAAAGAATGGGTGAAGAAAAAAAAGTGAAAAATGGTAGAATTGGGCCAGACATAAGACATTTGAAAGAGTTGTTGATGCTTCAGTCAAACAAAGACTCATGAATAGGGGTGGACAGAAATGGATGGATGTTGTTATGAGAGGGTGGTGTTGTTACTGGTGAGGGAAGTGGGACAGCTGTCATTGCATTTTTTACAGTTTTCTTAGCAACTGTCAACCCAGTTAATCTGAGACTTGCCGTGCAATGTCTAGGTGACGTTGCATATTCAACATCACACTTTTGCGCGCTGTGCCAGGTGCCCCCGGGTGAGTCTGTCCAGCGCCCAGGATTGAACATGCTACCTCTCAACCAGTTTGAGAGGCAGATGTTCTAACAATTAGGTCATTCACATCACATTGAATTCTGTTTACACTTTGGGAGCAAAATGCTAAACTCACCTGAATTCTTTTCAGGTTGGTTATACAATTTTCTTCAATATAAAGTAATACTCTTAACCAAAAACTTGTTATTAAAAGATAGCCAAGTGAGTTTTTTTTTTGATTTTCAATTAATCAAATTTTGATTCTTTTTTAATATATTGGTCTTTAATTTGATCACTGCAGCTCTTACAGCCCCAGTGATTAAAATGTTTTTAAAAGAAAAATTGTTTTTCTTTTTTTTTGAATTTTAATTTTTAATTTTTTTTTATTTTAACTTTTAATTTATTAATGTTTTTTTTATTTTTTTTTAAGTTTAATTATATTGCTGGGGCTCTTACAGCCCCAGTGATCAAAACGTTTTTAAAAAAAAAAGTTTCTTTTTTTTAATTTAATTATATTGCTGGGGCTCGTACAGCCCCAGCCATCAAAATGTTTTTAAAAAGAAAATATTTTTTTTTTAATATTTTTTATCAATAATATAAGAAAAATATTTTTAATTTTCAATTTTTTTAAATACTTTTTTTTTATTTTTTTTTAATTTAATTTGATCAAGTTATTTTTTTTGTTTTTTTTTAAATTTTAATTTCTGAATTTTTTTTTTCAATAATATAATTGATGGGGCTGTAAGAGCCCCAGCAACAATGATTTTTTTTAAAAAAAAATATTTTTATTTTTTTTTTATTTTTTTTTCTAATTTAATCAGATTGATTTTTTTATTTTTTTTAAATTTTAATTTCTTAATTTTTTTTTCAATAATTTAATTGCTGGGGCTTTGTTTTTTAAAGAAATTATTTGTAATTTTTTATTTTTTATTTTCTTTTTTTATTTTTTTTTAATTTATTTGATCACTGGGGCTCTTACAGCCCCAGTGAAATTTATATTTTTCAAAAAAAATTATTGTTTGTTTTTTTTTGTTAGATTTTAATTTTTTTTGGTTCTTTTTGCATTAATTGAATTACTAACAATGATTTTTTTTAAAAAAAAAATTATTTTTATTATTTAATTTTTTTTCAAAATTCCATTAGATTGCTGGGTCTTATTTGTTTTTTTGAATAAGATTGAAGCAACAAAGATTTTTTTTAAAAAAATATTTTTTATTCATTCAATTAGATTGCTGGGGCTGTAAGAGCCCCAGGGACCATAATTTTATTTTTTTATTTCAATTTTATTTACTTATTTTACTTTTTATGAATAAAAATCATTCTAGGGGAAAGCCTCACACGTTGCTTCTTGCCATTTCACCAATCATGAGTCAACTTTCACCATCTCAACTCCTCAAACTCCTGAAATGTATGGAGTCACTTAATGATGAAGAAAAACATTTCATGGAAAGGACTATTTCACCAGTTGTAAATGACTTTTCTTCATCAATTAGTGACTCAATTCATCTGATAACTCTTCATAAATCAAGCTTATCCAACACAAATGGAAAGGATTGGTTGTTTTTGAATTCTGAGGATCATTTCATTGGAAGGACTATTTCACCAGCTGTGAAGGATTCCCCCTTATCCAAAAATGACTCATCTTTAAATAAGAAATCTAATCATTCACATAGAAGATTTCAGATTGCACAAAAATTACTCACCCAAATTTTGGACCATGCATCAAGAAGCAGAGGTGAATTCAGTACAGTTCCAGTTAACCCCAAGCCAAATAGAATAAATAAGATTTTATTACCTTCCATAAATGAAACACAAAATCCTTCAATAGTTTTCAATTCAAAAAATCACAAACCCCTCTTCATTTATCCCTTGAATCCATTTCATAATCCTTCTCCAACTTTTACTTCATTAAATCAATTAATAATATCACTTTACAAATTTGCCCAAAATCATCCTCATATTAAATCCAATAGTGATCTTATTGATGTTCATATGAAAGGAGGTGGATTTTGCTGTGGAAGTGATAGTGTTAAATCCTTAGGTGAGTCTTTAGAAAATTATATTCAAGCTTTTTTGTTCATTTTCTTCTCCTTTTACTAGGTGTTTATGCCAGGAAGACCGCAATGAATCCAGAAGTATTAGACGCAGATAATGAAGAATGTATGACCCTTTCTTGGTTTGAAAATTTTGTTTCCTCCCACATCAAGATTCTTTCTATTTCTGCTGCCCGTGATAATAATGACATCATGCAAGAGGCCCAGCTAGCTGAATGGAATCCAATGTTCCTCCAAAAATTACGGTCTTTCTCCAATGTAATCATAACAACAAATGGTTTTCACAATTGTATTCATAGAAATGAGAAGGACATGAATACTTGGACTTATGGTTTATTCAAATTCTTTGACAAATCAGCCATAAAACCAATTCCATCTCCCATCCGCTCCTGTGGTTATGGCCTCTCATTTCCTGAATACTCCACACTTTTGGATTTTTCTATAAAACAAGGTATTATTGAGCTTCTCTGGAAAACTTCAACCACTTTTTACCAGACCACCTAGACACCTCCTATTTTTGATGAACTTCCCACCATAACTCACTTTGGCTGTTCTTTCCAAATCAACTCCATGCTATATTCAAGAGCTAAAAGCCTTATATGTATGGATCCAGTAACACAAGAAGAGAAGACATATGGGCATCAAGAAAGGATTCAAAATGAAAATAAAAGACATCAACAGAAAAAAATGAAGCTTTTAAACATATAAATTTCTTATGATTTTCCATTTCTTTTGATGTAGCTTTTCAACCTTAGACTAGGATACTTATGCATGAAATGGGATGGCTGATGCAAACTTGAGTAAAAATTTTCCTTTGGTCACTTTCTTGAAATATATGTCCTTAGCCATCCTTAGGAATTTCCTTCATGTACTCTGTTCGAAGTAAGGACTTTGAATAGAGAGATTCTTCTCATTCACAGCTTGATACAATTATATGGACATATCCAAGAATAAATTTCCTTGCCTCTCTAAATTGAGCTGTTTTTTTCAAACAATCTTTTATTGAACCTCATGTGTTTCTATTTATAATACAAATAGTAACTGCAAACCACAAGCCGGCCTGATTAGTATTGAAATTACTTTAGTATATATTCTTGCTTTCTAGTTCATTGCATTTACCTACCATTCAATTTATCTCTCTTCCTTTTTTTTGAAATATGGATTCTTCCAAGCCATATTGCCTTGGTATATTTAAAACCCATGTATGCCTCATTAATCCCATTCAGAAACCTTTTCCAAAGGATGATTGGATTTTCTTGTGTCATACAAGTGAAAATTTATTCTTGTATACATGAAATCAAAGAGAAGCTTGGGGTAGCCTTCCTCTGGATGTCACCTCTGCACTGGTACCATTATTGGGTGACCCCAATTTCTTTATATCCTGTGGTCCTTCTGGCATGTGGAACACCAATCTAGAAAAAAACCCCAACCAGAAAGTATTCATTGAAATCTTTCTCAAGTTTAACCTTTAAAACAAGATAAACATCACTATTCCAATAGTAATGTTTATTTTTTTGTTTTCCTCGGAAAGCATTGATATATTGGACCTCATTAGGTATAATTCAATATCAATTCACCAACCAGAAACATACAACAGCTCTGAACATTGTGGGTGTTCACTTATCTCACACCTGGAGCCCCAGCCTGTTATCTCTTCTCAGACCGTATTGTTGTCACCTGAGCTGCACTCACAGCTCCTGAAGATTCCAAGTGGGAATGACCTTCCACAAATCCAATCCCTAATACCATTCCTAAAATCATCACTCAAGCCTCATCAAAAGCAAGGATTAGCATTTATCCTAGATAGAGAAGCCCCAAATGGAAAATTGGAAAATTCTCTGTGGTTAAATAAACCATAATCCTCATCTACAAGAATAAATTTGATACATGGCATCACAAAGAAGCAAGTAAATAACCTTGAAGACTCCTTCAGCCATACTCTCTTGGGCTGTCTGCTTGCGAATGACATGGGACTAGGCAAATCAATTCAGTGCATATCACTCATACGTACAACTCTTGAAGATTCCAAAAGAGATATTCCACCATCCATTCACTTTTTTAATAAAAAACAAAGACACTCCAAACTCATAATATGCTTACCTTGTTTGATAAAGAATTGGAAAGCTGAATTAAGATTACATACAGACATATCCCAACTAAGGATTGACACCTATCATGGGAAGAAAAGGAAGGAGATTGGACTGAAAAAATGGTCTGAGCTGATATTGTAATATCCAGCTATCATTTGTTAGGTCATGCGTTTGGTAAACCTAATAATATAGAAAAATCTTGGATTTACCATAGTGAATGGTACTGAGTTGTCTTAGATGAGGCCCAGTGAGTTTTTCAGTGCATTATTTATAAATTGTGGAATTCTGATGAAAGATATACAAATTAAATTGACATACCTAGTCAGATAAGAAGTCAGGAGTCAACTTTCTTCAAAGCAATTGGGGCAATACAAACATCCAGATTCATTTGCCTGACATGAACCCCTATTCAAAATAGTATAAATGACTTAATGAGCCTAATCACCTTCATTACAGAACCTCAAAGTGAAAAACAAGAGAATTGGGTACCACCTATATTGGAAGAGCTCAAAAAAGGAAATTATAGTCCCCTTCAGTTATGCCCAAGGCATCTTTGTCTACAAAGAAACAAGGACTGCATTTTAAATGATCTACCTGAAATTAATCATGATTATATCCATGAAACTCTCTCAGATTGGCCTTTAGATAGATATAATGATATTTACAAAGAGTTCATATCATCATCTAATCAAGGCCCATAAATGTTCTTCAAGTATATAAAGAAGCTTTGCCTTTGTTGCAATCATCACTTGCTTAGTGAAAGTATATATGACATTGAAGGTATGATCTCACCATATGGGACACAGACAGAAGGGATTTTTTTAATAGTACCATAACAGAACATGTTGATGTCAAAACATGTCTACAAAGGACTAAAATTCAGAGGCTCCTGACAATTCTTTTCTCAGGCCAAAATATTAAAAATTCAATCCCAAAATCATTGATTTTTTCACAGTTTACAACATTTCTTGCTCTGTAGGCTTGGTTATTTCCCTTATTTTGTCTATGAAACTTCTGTTTTGTACCTCTCCTTTGATAATTATGTAGCTTTTTATTGACAATTATTTGTGATACACTGGTATGATTGGAATTGTCTTAGAAAAAAATAAGATTATTTTTACACATGTTGACAGAACAATAGGTCAAGCTACACAGGAGGCAGAACTTCAGAAATTCAAGGAAAACAGCAATGTAGAAGTACTTGTGGTTTCAATAAGGGCTTCAGGGGTTGGCCTGAAAATAATTTGTGCAGATGTGGTATTTATAATGGTATGAATTATGATTGTATGACCATGAGGGTATATTTTAATATAACTTATATATCTAATATATGTCTAGGAGCCTCATTGGAATCCAGCTTCTCAAGATCAAGCTATTGATCATCTACATTGTATTGGACAAAGGAAAAATGTAATGGAATACCATTTTATATCACCTGATACAGTGGAGATAAACATGCAAAGGGTATGTTAATTCATGAGAAGTTTTATTTAATGAAAAATTTAGAACCACTCATTTTATATTTATGAATTACAGGTACAACAGAGGAAGCATACTTTCACAAGGTGTGTACATTTTTAATCATTCAAATAACTGATTGGATTTTTTTTTCTGTCCTTATGGTGGTTATTTTTTTCATGTAATAACAAATTTAGCAAGTACTTGGACATATGCTGAGCTATCAAAACCTTTCTTAGGGACTCATATCAACCTCAAAATTGAAAGTGGGTAACTGTGAAATTATAGTTCTTTTGGATTAAACAGAATTGTTGTGTGGATTTAGTAATCACATGGATGCGTGGATTTAGCAAAATACATCCATGGAAGGCATGAAGGCATATCTGAATCCCCAATTTTATGCATAGGCGTAGCCTTAAATTTTAGGTTGAGGCGTGGAAATATCACTCCCCATTTTTTATATGTTTTTAAAGAACTTTCAAGATAGGAAAAAAGATTAAAAATAGTAAAAAAAATATTTCACAGGTAAAATATCATGGCTGGGCCCCTAAATGTAAGGTGTGGATAACAAACTTTGATAAAATATCAACTACTTTTCCTGTCCTCAAAATTTGTATAAGGTAAAATTATTTAAAAATAGTAAGAAATAGTATTTTTGAGAAGAAAACAGGCCAATTCTTATTGTTTTTAACTTTTCAAGTATAAAACAATAATATAATAAAAATTTATTGTTTTACCAACAATCAAGATTTATCCAAAAATACTCTACAAGACATATTTAAGGCTACAAAAGAAATTTCTTCAAGAGCAATTTCAATTGAAATTGATTGAGCAAAGAACTGCAAGCAATCAATTAAAGAATAAAGTCCTTAAAAAGATATTTAAAGAGAAAACATGCCCAAAAGTGACCAGAATGAATTTGGAAACAAAGTGACAAAGTTAACAGTGATGAAAGATGTTTTAATTCACTTTTGGGGTGGTTCAGGGGTAAAAATGATTTTAAGAGTTACAAACAATGATTACAATGATTTTTCCACGTGGTTAAAAGGTTTAAAATGATATGAAAAGGGTTGTGGGAATATTTTATTGATTGGTTTTAACAGTGTTTAAACTAATTATAAAAGGAAAAGATTCTAACATGAAGAGAAAAGTGGGTCAAAGAAGACATTCTTTTATAGCCATCAATTTTATTACTCCAAAATACATTTGACTCTTGTCATTCATGTAAAATACTCTGACATCAAAAAAGCCAATTATGGCATCATTGAACCCTGGTTTAGACCAAAAAAGGGCTGGTTTTAGCCATTTTTTGCTATTTTTAGCCATTTTAGACCCTTAAATCAGCCATTACTATAGTAATACCTAGTCTAGAGGCTTCAAAGCACGTCAGGATGTGTGTAAGAGCTGTAGAAACCAGTTCAAACTGTTTTTACTATGATTTTTTTAACTTGAGGGTAGTTTTACCCTCTTGGCAACAGCTAAAACTACCCTGGTTGGTATCAAAACCTCATTATCAATTGAGTCAAAGACCCTGTGACTCAATTCCAGGCAAAAAGTGATGAACGTTTGCTTGTATTTTGACATCTCACGCCTGTCAGAAAGGATTTTGGGGGTCTAGCTCCCCCTTAGAGCTAGAGTGTCTTTCCCCCCAGAATTAATCTTTCCAATTTATTTTTTGTTTAATTCCTCATCATGTAATACAGTTACCTTATAAAAATTTTGAGGACAGGAAAAGTACTTGATATTTTATCAAAGTTTCACATGCACACCTTACATTTGGGCGCCCAGCCGTGATATTTTACCAGTGACATAATTTTTTCCTTTTTTTAATCATTTTTCTCATATTAAAAAATTCAAAAATATATATAAAATACTTATAATTCAAAAATATCCTTAAAAGATAATTTATTTTTATAGTTATAAGTGAGGCTTTATTTTTTCTTTTTCTTTTGAAAAACCTTTCTCAATTAATTGGCTTTTTTTATTAATTTTATTGTCTGACAACGTGGTAAGACAAGAAAATATTCAAACAGCCTCCACAGTTACTAGCATTATTCCTGCAAACACTGCAATTTCTGACCATAATAGCACTGTTATTATAACTCAGAATAACCAACAAGAGCCAATTTCTTTTGAGTTGATCAAGTGGGATATCAGTAATACTCGTCAGAAAGCTAAAAATTTGGCAAATACCAAGTTTTTGATGTAAAATTACAATTTTAAGCCTTTTAATCATAAAATATGCCTTCAACCAGATCAGGAGAAAACTATAAGCCCTCAAGCAGCTCCCAAAAAGGTCATAGACATTATTATGGCAGAAGCCAATCACATACAGAAGGACAAGGGACAGTAAACAGCTTCCACAACAATAAATTGTCAAATTCTGATGCTGATGACACTATTTTACCTTCAAAAAGAGCTGACACTGCCACAAGAAGCCTCAGTGGACATTCATAAAGCCAGCCAGAAGGCTTACAACAATTCACTGCAGCAAAAAGAGTACCAGATCCTTGCATATCTGTGGAAAAACTGCATGAACTCATACCTGACTGTAAGAAAATTCCCTGGTCATCCCAACACTTGCAAGTTACTCAATGGATGCCATCCATTGATGGAAAAGAAGAATATGATGCTTTTAACAGCAGAATGGAGGAAAAAAACCCACCACCACCAAAGTAAGTGCCAAGACCAGCCCCAGTGGCCAGCAGCAGCAATTTCAATGTGAAAAAGCAGCCACAAGCTCAAAACAAGGGAAAGGGAAGGGACCAGCCCCAAAGCCTTACAGCCAGGGCTACAGGATTCCAAATATTCAGCAGGATGCCATGGAAAATGTATTTCAGATGGCCAGAACCATGATGAAATTACAGAAGAAGGAGGAAGCCAGATTAAGATTCCAGAAATTATTTCTGACATATTTGATTCCATCCCAGAGTTGTATTAAGCTATAAATGACATTAAAAACTACCTTTCTGAAAAAAATGAAACCATTTGTAACAACATTAAGTCAAACAACCTGAGTGTGTGCCAAATTAATGAAACACTTATGTATTTTGAAAAAGGTTTAAGAACAATTGAAACTACCAATAATGAGAATTCTTTTGGCAATAAAATAAATGAACAATCTGCTATTAATGAAGAGTTAACAGACAAATATTCTAAATTCAATATTGATGACATAATTGAAACAAGAAGAAAACAAGCAATAAGTACTATCAAAGAGGATAATAAGAAATCTCTTGAAGATATTTCAAAATCATTTACTGAAGTAAAGACACATAAAATTGCATTGAAAAAGTGTTTTGATACCTCAAACAAGGAAATATTAAAATTAACAATAAAGTTAAACAAGGTTATCTCTGATAATGCTAAACAGATAGAATTAGGGAATGACCTGACATATAGAGAAGATGATCATAAAAAGAATGTGATTAACTCTATACAAAGCTGGAAATATGAATTAAGGAGTTCACAGAGGTGTTACAATAGTAAAATGAATAATATTGAACAACTACTAAACATCTTGCCAAGAATGTCCACACCTCTGAAGAAAAATGAGGGTACAGGGATTCCCAATCCACAAGTACTGGACATTGGAAATTCACAGTTAAAAAATGAATTTTATACTTCTTTTCATAACTTGGAACCATAAATGGGCCAATCACTCATGAAAGAAGTTCCAAAACTTAAAGAATGGCCTCACTTCAGTGGTGAAGGAGAATATGACCATATGGAATTCATCAGGGGTATTGACATGATCAAAGAAGATTTTGAATTACCAGACAGATTGGTAACAGCTAGATTTAACACCTTATTTACCAAATAAGCTCACAGATGGTATATCAAATTGAGACAAGCACATGGACACCAAAGTTGGACTTGGTGGAAAACCCAAATTATCAACAAATGGGCCAATGATTCTTGGAGGTTCAAGGGTGAGACAGCCTTTTAATCTGCAAAATTCAATTCTGATAAAGAAAAAGCCTTAACATGGTTTTTCCAACAAAAAGACAGACTAACAGCATTATACCCTGACATGTCAGAATTTATGATCCACAGAAATATTCTGAGACAATGTGGAGGTGACATAGAGCATGCCATCAAAAGCAGGACTCCTGAACAATCTTCAGCAGAGGATATTATCAATATATTGGAAGAAGTAACCACCAGAACCCAAATTGGTTCTAGTAAGGTGAATCTCAAAACAAGGTTTAATACACCTTGGAAAGATTCTGTGGACAAAAACTCCAAAGGAAATTCTAATAATATTAAGTATAAATCTGCAGATACAGTCAGAAAGTGCCATATTTGCCAAAGCACCACCCGTCTAGCCAATACATGTCCAAAAATGTGAGCCTTAGCGGTATTTTCATATACCCAAAGGACCACAAAAGATAAAACAAGATGCAAATAAAAATAAAATAAATTTATTTATATTATAAAAATAAAAATTGAAATATAAATGCAAATTCATATTTAAAAATCAAAATTCAATTACGATTTAAAAATAAAAGTACAATAAAATTTAAAATTGTGAAATTATATTTTTACTTGTAAAAATTAAGTGAAAATGAATTTGTAATAAAAATTTTGAATTCAACTATATTGGGTAAAAAGTTATATAAAATATATTATATCTTTTTATCAAATAAATAAACATAAAGAAATTATCACACTATTGGATTCCTCCTAAAAAATAAAGTGGGATCACCTCTGGATGAAATTTCTGTAACTCAACTCTAAATAAGCTTAAATTAAGTTTTTTGTATTTTCAATACAAAAATTTGATTTCATTAACACCACATGTGGTGTTAAGCATGAATTTTTGTGTTAAAATGGAGTTGTTGTGTTTAGTTTAGAAGTTCAGAGGAATTGAAGTATTTTCAATTGAATTCAATTGAAATGTCAAAATGTGAGCATGTATTACATAAGTGAGCTTCAATTTACATATGAGGTACCAATTATTACTGTATTGTACTGTACAATTCAATCAAATTACATATGTAAATTACAAGTATAATACATGATTAGGAATTGAAGGAAAAAATAAATTGGAAATATTAAAATTGGGGGGGAAAAGGAACTCTAGCTCTAAGGCGGAGCCAGACCCCCAAATTCCTTGCTTCTGGCATGGAATGTTAAAATCCATGCAAAAGTTCATTACTTTTGGCCTGGAATTGAGTCCTAGGGTCTGTGACTCAATTGATGATGAGGTTTTGATACCAACCAGGGCAGTTTTAACTGTTGCCAAGAGGGTAAAACTACCCTTAAATTGGAACAATTTTAATAAAAACAGCTTTAACTGATTTCCAAGCCTCTTACACACATTCTGATGTGTTTTGAAGGCTCTAGACCAGGTATTGCTATAGTAATGGCTGATTTAGGGGTCTAAAATGGCTAAAAATGGCTTGAACCAGCCATTTTTTGGTCTAAACCAGGGTTCAATGATGCAATAATTGGCTTTTCTGTTGTCAGACTGTTTTTCACGACTGACAAGAGTAAATTTGAATTTTGGGGTAAGAAAATTGATGGCTATAGAAGAATTTCTTCTTTGCCCCACTTTTCTCTTCATGTTAGAATATTTTCCTTTGATAATTAGTTTAAACACTGTTAAACCAATCATAAAAAGATTCCAACCACATTTTTTAAATCATTTTAAAGCTTTTCACCACGTGAAAAAATCATTATAATCATTTTTTGTAACTCTTATAATCATTTTTACCGCTGAACCACCTCAAAAGTGAAGTAAAGCAAATTTCATCACTGTTAGCTTTGTCACTTTGTTTCCAAATTCACTCTGGTCACTTTTAGGCGTGTTTTCTCTTTAATATTCTTTTTAAAGACTTTTTTATTCAATTAATTGCTTGCAGTTCTTTGCCCAATTAATTCCAATTGAAATTGCTCTTGAAGAAATTTCTTCTTGTAGCCTTAAATATCTCTTGTAGAGTATTTTTGGATAAATCTTTATTTTTGGTCAAGCAATCAATCTTTATAATATTATTGTTTTATACTAATAAAGCTATAAACAATAAAATTGGCGTTTTTTCTCTTAAGAATAATATTTCTTTCTATTCTTAATTGATTTTTACCTTGTACAAGTTTTGAGGACAGGAAACGTACTTGATTTTTGATCAAAGTTTCATATCCACACCTTGTAAAAAAGGGGGAAAATCAATTAAATTGATATTGAAAAGGAACCTTATTTTGAAAAAGATGACACAATTGCAGACAATTCAGATGACAAGTCATCAATATTTTCTGAATCTTCAAAAGATATAGAAAATATCAATGCCACTTTTGACATAATGGAATCTTATTCCCACCTGCCATAATTGAGCAATGGTCAACTTGATTTATCCAAAGTTCCAGATGCACAACTTATGAAAACAAAATCAAACAGGGGGAAAGGTTATACAGCTGGTAACTCCTGTATAATAGAAATGGTGATTGACAACAAGCCCACTAAACATTTTATTGACCCAGGTGCCTTCTACTCTTGTGTTGGTAAATGTTTTCTTGAAGCTTGTGTACCAAATTTTGAAGACCAATTGTTACCAATTGATGGTATAAAATTCAATAGTGCAAGTAATCCAATGAAATTATTAGGAATTTTTGAGACCAATGTCATATTCCCACACATTCATGGGAATTTAATAAGAACAGCTGAATTTGTTGTTATGGAACACTGCTCTAGTACCCATTTTATATTGGGAAATGACTATTTAATCATGTATGGGATAGATTTGCATAACAACAAAGACAGATACTTTACTATTGGAGACAATAAGCATCAGAAATTTGCCTTTTTACCATTTAAAAGACAAATTACAGTAAATAAAGTATTACCAGTAAACTTAGAATTGGAAACGTTCAAATCTGAACAGTTCAAGAAGGCTGAAATAAGCCTTCATCTGACTGATAAACAAGAAAATGAACTTTCTTCCCTTTTTTATGACCACAAAGGAGCATTTGCTTCAGACAAAAAACCTCTAGGAGCAATTATTGGTCATGAAGTTGACATCATTCTTAATATTGAGAGACCTTGTCCACCACTCTTGAGAAGACCTGCATACCCAGCAAGTCCCAAGTCAAGAAAAGCTCTGGAAACCCATATCAAAGAACTTCTAGGCCTTGGTGTCATACGAAAAGTTGGCCATAATGAATAAGTAGAAATAACTACACAAGTCATCATGGCATGGCACAATGGAAAATCCAGAATGGTTGGAGACTTCAGAGCTCTGAACACTTACACTGTTCCAGATAGGTACCCAATACCAAAAATCCAAATTTCCCTCCTCAAATATCTCAAGCAAGGTAAGTAACCACTATAGATGCCCTTAAAGGATTCCATCAAAATGTGGTGACACCAAGAGCAAGAAAATATTTTAGAATTATTGTTTATTGTGGAGTGTATGAATACTTAAGAATGCCCTTTGGTATCAAAAATTCACCTTCACACTTCAAAAGAATGATGAATGAAATCTTCCCTGAAGAAACTTCAGAGGGATGGTTAATCATTTATATTAATGAAAATATTGTCTGTTCCAAGACTTGTGAAGAACACATTTATATATTGTCCAGAATTTTGACAAAAATTCAATCAGTAAACATCAAAATCTCCTTGAAGAAATGCCATTTTGGATTTAAAGAACTTAAAGCACTAGGACATGCTGTATCTGGTTTGTCCCTTGGAATTGACAAAAAAAAAGTTGCAGAAGTAATGCTAAAACCCATGCCTCAGAACAACAAGGGAATTAAGTCATTTTTAGGTTTTTCAGGATATTACAGGCAACACATTAATGATTTTGCATCCATAGCAAGACCAATTTTTAAATTGTGTGACAAAGACACAGTATTGGAGATGACTGTTGGGAGAGTCAAAACTTTTGAGTCTCTAAGAGAAGCCTTGACCACTGCGCCACTCTTACTGATGCCAGACTTTAACTTGCCTTTTAAATTGTATATTGATGCATCAGTGGATGGACTGGGTGCTGTACTTCACCAAGTTCAGATCATAAATGATAAACCTGTAGAAGGACCCATATGTTTCATATCCAGGCAAATCAAACCAACTGAAGCCAGATATGGAGCAAGTAAAATGGAATTTCTATGCCTTGTCTGTGCCTTGGAAAAATTGAACTACTTCTTGAAGGGATGTGTTTTTGAAGTTATAACAAATTGCACAGCTGTAAAATCACTTTTAAACATGAAAACACCTAACAGACATATGCTCGGATGGCAAATAGCCAAACAAGAATACAGAGGCAAGATAACTATTGTTCATAAAGATGGGAATATTCATAAAAATACAGATGGACTAAGCAATTGGCCATTAACAAATGATATTGATAATCCTTCTCATGTTCCAGAAGAAGGTGCACCACAGATCCCAATAGAAGGAATAAGTGTTAAGTGTTACAGACTTGAACACCACCTTCTTTGAAGAAGTAAGAAGCAGTTACATGCAAGATAGGAATTGTAGCATCTTATGCCACTTACTTAACAAAGACTGTAAATACAACTCTCCGATACATGCCTTGGATGAAGTATGGAAGAAATTGTATGATGAAGGAAGATTTCACCTGCAAGATGGTATAATTTACCACAGGACCAAGCACACATGTGTCATGACAGTTGTGGACAGGTCATTAATCAATCTTGTACTCAAAGAATGTCATGACAGCTCCTTTTCAGGACTTCTTTCTGAAGACAGAACTAAGCTTCCAAGAGCATTTCATTACATCATCAAAACTCCATTTTTGATGATTGTGATTTTAACTCATCTTTTCTGTTAGAATTTACTATTTTAAAATTCAAACCAATATTTCAAGGGGTTATACCTTGAATATAATAATAAAAATCACATAATTATTCACAAATTGACTAGTGAAATATGAATATCCAATTTTTTTGGAATTTTGGACCATTTTCACAACAAAGTGGTCAACAGCTATTGCTATTTTGCTTGATAAACCCTTGTAGGTTATAACCTCATTTATAGGTTGTCAAATAATTTTTATATCTGTGTCCTTACAGCTATTACCTAGTAACTTCCTTTTTGGCTCAATTCTTCATCATGTATCTTTCAAAATATATGAGTTAAAAACCATCAATGTATGCACTGATCATGAAAGCGCATATATCCAAGCTATCTCAGTAAGTATGGACTTTGGAGATATGATATAAGAATTTTATATGTGTAGTGTTTCATAGGAAATCCAATGGTGTAACTTATTTCACATTCTGATACATTGGGTTCTGAGATAATCAAGGTTTTATGCCTTTTTATGGAAATTTTACATATTGTAAAATATCAATTTCAATTCTTATTATTAAGATGATTATTTTAATGTTATCTTGTGAACTTTTTGGATATGTGGCCAAACCTCAAAGGCTCACATTCACTACCACCAAAAAGTATTGTATCAAAATCTGATATAGCTAATTAGGGTATCATCGACTGTCCTACCTCTTGAATAGACTTCTTTAGTCTTTAGGATCAATAATGCTTTACATTTTTATTATTGAGATCTTCTTTCATGTCAAAAACTTCTTAATACTTTATTGGAATTAGTTATATCTTTCTCAAGTAGCCATTCATCTTCTTGTGTTGGGTTTCTATACCTTACATTGTATTCACTTTCTTTTTTGCTTCTTGTCCTCCTTTCTTTGAGGACTTTCACGATTTCACTTTCTCCTCCTTCCTCTAGAGGGTGAATTTCAAATTGTGGTTTATTTCTTAGGGGAAATAAATCCCAATCACTTGAGTTGTAATGTTTTATTAGACTTACAGGGAAATCTGGGTGTTGGTTTATTAATTCACCTGTTAATTCTAGTTGCACAGAATTAGGGGCATATAGTCCTCTTATACTAAAGTTTCCTTCAAAGGAATATTTCAATTTCCTTGGGCCATTGATGTTATTAAGGTTTAGAGTTGATAGCCAGACCAAGTCTCCTACTTTAAAATCAGGTGGCTTATGACTCTTGTCCCATATTTCTTTTGCTTATTCAAAATAGTCTTTCATAAATGTGTTTTGAGGAGTTCTTGCTTTGTAAAGCATTATTTTGAAACTGATTACTGTTGGATGTATATCCATTAAGGCCTTTTTGAGAGTGTCATAAGGACATATGTGATCCCAACATTTTTCTAAATTTGCTGTTGTTTTTCTAGTTGAAAAATCAATTGATGTCTTGTATGCCAGTTCAAGAGGTGGTATAATAGTACACCAATCCAGGGTAAAGCCAACAGAGTATTTGAGCTCTAGGACATAAGCAAAGAATATTCTGATCATTTCTTCTAAAGCTTGTATCATCCTTTCTTCTAAATCATCATTTTGGGGGTGGCAAGCTATTGAGAGTGATGGCTTTGTTCCAAAAAAGGTATGGATATTTCTCTATAATTCTGAAGTTAATTTTGGATCTCTCTCACTTATCATATTTTAGAATAATCCTGTATGACTAATTACTCTATTCCATATCATTATAGCTGTTTCCATAGCTGTATCATATTTATGAAATGGTAAGAAAATTGGGGCTTTACTGTACCTTTCAACTAATACTAGGCATGCATGAAAACTTATGCCTTTTCCTGGAGGTAAGGATACCCAATCCAAGTGAACTATTACCATGGGGGTTTGGTTCTTGAATTTGGGTCATCATTACAGCTTTCTTGGAGGTGTCTCTGTTTGCCTTTTGAAATATGAAACAGGTTTGGCAGTACTCTGAAACATCCTTTCTCCACTTTGGCCACCAAGAGCAGGTTTTCACCCTCTCCAGTGTTCTATCTTCTAGAAGACTTCCAGATACAACAATATAATGGCATTCATGTAGTATATTCTTAATCAGACTCCTATCTGTCAAGGTCATAACACATGTGTGTTGAGTCCTATGATACAGAATCTCATCAAGGAGGTGGAATCTTCCTACATCAGCTTTTTTCCATATTTCATCTAGTTTGGAAGATAGTGATGGGTCTTTGTAATATTTCATTAATAGCTGGAATAGGATATGAAAATTTCTTTCCATTCTATAGCTTTCTTTAGCTTGATTCAAGGATTTAATGCCAATATCTGTAACACATTCCTTCTATATTATTCTCTTCTTGTGGTACCCATGCTGGGCTTTCAGGTGTATTTACGAAAGCCCATCTGAGCTTTTATGAATATTTCCAGATTTTTGAACTATAGCTATACTTCCTTTATATTATTAGAAATAATCTGCAATCTTAGCATATGTTTATTTGGTGTCTTCATTTTCAATAAAGACTTGACAGAATTTCAGTTTGCAATTAAATGAAACACTGTTCCATCCAAATAATAGGGTAGCTTTTCTAAATCCCACATTAAGAAAAGACATTTTATTTGAAATGCTCCATATATTGCTTCTTTTGGCTTAATTTGTCTTGAAATGAATCAAATTGGCCCTTCAGCAGGTTTATCATTGATGATTTGTGTCTTGTGTAGTGCAGCACCTAATCCTTCTCCACAACAATCAATTTACAGTTTTAAAAGTCATTTAAAATCTGGCATTCAAAGGAATGGGGAATTTGTGGGGGCATTTTTCAGTTCCTCAAATACCTCAACCCTTTCTTCAGGCATTTCATACACTTCCTGTTTGTCACCAATTTTATACAAGGATTTGTAAATTATTGCAAATTTTTTTACATGCTATCTGCGATAACCAGAAAATCATAGAAATGATTTCATTTCTTGAATGGTATGGGGCATTGGTTTAATTATTACTGCTGTTACTTTGTTCCTATCTATGCTTAAGATTAGTCCAGATACAAAATGTCCTAGTTCTTTTAGTTAACTATGTAAAAAATTACACTTCTTCAAGGAAATTTTCATATTCTTTTGCACTATCTTTTGTAAGAAATATTATAGTCTTGTGAAGCAGTTTTCCAAACTGAAAAACCAGTATTTGAGGAAAAAATAATCCAAAAAGGATTTTTGTTTTCATCCTCTCATCTCATGTAAGATTATCATAATTACTCAATTAAGGCTTTTATGTGACTACAAACCCATTTATGGTTAATAATAAAAGGGGTAAAAACTGTAAGTCTTCTTTTATTTAAAGTTGAAATTTAATTTCCCAAATTTATCAATGTTATTGGAAATTTAATCACAGGTTGTATTCTCTGTGAATTTTGAAGATTCAGTGTTTCACATTGAATCATGAAAAATGGACTGTAAGTGAAACTTTGAATTTTACTCATAAAACTACAATTGTTTTTGGTTTATTTGTGAGTCACACTATTCTCCATTGGAGCTAAAATTTTCAGAAAGATTTGTTAAAGATTGTATTTTGAATGAATTTTTGAAGTTTTTGCCTCATTTCTAAGTATAATTGCAAATAGCACAATATAGTGAGTTGCTATGAGGTAAATCAATGAATACTAGTCCAAAAATGGTTTTCTTTGATCTTCTAAGGTTTATAACTGGAAAATTATTAATAATTGACATTGTTGAAGGAGTATGAGTTGCTCTTTACCTCCTTGTCATGTCAAAATAACCGGTTGTTTGCAATTTTCTTATGATTTAATGAGATTTTAACTTGGTAACCAGGATCCCAAAGGATTTTAGTATACTAATTGGGCCATAATCAGCCATGTATCCAAGATTTAGCACTATCCATGCCTCAGATGTCAGGTTGAGTCTATGTAGAAGTAGTAATTAGGCTATTTACAGCTTTAACTGTGACTGTGACATGTGATAAGGGGTTTAAAATAAAGGTATTGATAGAGAATAAGGATTTTAAAATGAAATTTAAAGGGCTTTACTATTATACAATAGTGGTGGTGAGCGCTGTTGAAAGCCCTGGGTGCAGCTTTACCTGTTGGATGACAATAATAAAGACAACAATAATTAAGATTATAATTATACCTGGTTATTTTCCAATATTATAACTTTTTTTGACAGTTTTACTATTTAGGAATTTAAGAGCAGGATGTGGAAAGCTTGTCTGGCTGTGAAAAGCCCTCCTTTTATCCTGAAATGGGCTGGAAAGGCTACTAGACCTTTCCACATAGAGGAAGTGAAGATTTTTCACTCTCTGAGACAGGCTTGTGGTTTGCAAAAGACCTGTATAGCCTTTATTGGGCTCAGATGTGGCTTTGAAACCACATCTGGGAAGGTTTCACCGATACAGGGTGAATATTTTCATCTGGGGACCACATAGCCTTCCTCTGACGTGTATGACGTGTAGAATGCTGTACAGAAACTGTATGGGACCCCAGTATTGACTGACGTATGAGGTATTGAAGTATAAACATGCTTCTCCATCTGTTTGAAACCTCATAATCATGGTTATGGGATATTATTCCATGGTAAGGCTGTATTGGCCAAAATGTGGGATTTTGACCTTAAAACAGCTATACCTTTGTCAGTTCTTGAGATATCAACCTCAAAATTGATTCAGTGTGTAGCCCTGAATGGGTTCTACACGATGGTACTTTATTTGATATGGTTATCATTAAATATGGCAAAGGTATCCCATGTACAAGATATTTTGTACATATGTGTATTTTGGGCAAAAGCGGTATTGGGCTTGTTTGGCCCATACCTTTTGTTCTAGTTGAGATATGAGAAAATGGATGACACCATCAGATAGCCCTTATTGTGGTATTTCCAAAAAAACCCACTTTAGGTATCTCACACTAAAACTGTAGAAGTTAGATGGGAGGTGAATGTTTTGTTCACCCTTATTTGGCCTGAATTTGGTCATAACTGCAGTAATACTGGTGCTAGCTCAGTTTGGCCGGTACCATTAGATAGCCCTGACTTAAAGATTCATTTTGAATACCCATTTGATGGGGTTAAGAATCTTACTCTGTATTTCAGATGAGAGGTGAAAATAAAGGTTTATGCTCAGCAACAACATTGAGCATGAATAACTTTGTTATTCTTTGTCCTCTGATGATGGGACTTGTACATTTGGAAAGGGGTGAGTTTCCCCTTTCATTTGATACCTTTTGAGCTAATTTGGCTCAGCTCCATGTTTTGGTGGTATCTTGGCTATACCATTGGTTTATGGTATTTTGGCTGCCATGCTTGTGCTCTGGTTTTGAGTCACAGGCTGACTTACACTCCCTCTAAAAAAGGCTCATCATGGATGAGACTGTTCAGTCCTCCTAGAGGCTCTGAATCCCCTTAAATGAAGGTTCCCATCTGGTATTGCATCTTCTGCCAACCATTTGTCCTTATCAGCTGTTTGGTTCTTGAATCTGACTAAGTATTGTCTTTGATCCTTCCCATTAACTCTGATCTTCCTGGCCCTGATGATTTTACTCACAGGTCCAGGGGAATCCTCTACTTCCACTATCTCTGGTGGTGTGGGGTTCCTCCTCCTGGAGGGGAATTTGTCCTCCACTGTTTGGAAGTATGGATTGACTAAGCTTACTGGAAAGACTGGGTGCTTCCTTGAAAATTCCTCTGTAAGTTTGACTTCTACTGCATTCTTTCCTATCAACTTAATTATAGTGAAGGGCCCTACAAAGGAGTCTCTCATCTCCTTGTGTCCTTTAAGATTATTAAAGTTTAGTGTAGACACTAGCACCTGGTCCCCTTCCTTAAAGTCAGGTTCCATGTGTGTCTTGTCCCACCTCTGCTTCTTATATTCTTTTGCCTCATCTATGCATTTGGAAGCTGTGTCACAAGCCCTATTCCCCATGCCATGAAAGTCCTTGGCTGTGGGGTGGATGGTCAGAAGATTCTTCTTCAAGTGATCCACAGGCAATGGGGGATTCTACCCTTTCTCTACCAGTGGAAGTGTTTTTCCTGTGGTAGAGTGCTGACTTGAATTATAAGCCTGTTGAACATCTGGTAGAAGGGTAACCCAGTCATGGGTGTATCCCTCATGGTCCTTGTATTCCATGCCATAGGCACAGAACCTTCTAAGGATGTCCTCCATTGTCAGGATCATCCGTTCAGCTAGGCCATCTGTTTGTGGATGGTAAGCTGTGGAAAATGCAAGCTTGGTTCCAAGCATGTCATATAAGTTGCTCCAAAATTGAGATGTGAATTTTGGATCCCTATAACTAATGGTTATTTTAGGGACTCCACAGGTAGATATGATGTTATTCCAGAATAACAGAGCAGTGTAAATGGCTGTGTCCTCTTTATGGCATGGTAGACACCTTATACTCTTGTGAACCTATCAACTATGATTAAGCAGGAATTGTAGTTCTCTTTGCCTCCTGGGACAAGTCTTGTGACCCAGTCCATCTTGATGGTTTCCCTAGGGTGTTTGGGTTCCTCTATATGCTGAAGTAACCCATACTTCTTCCCATGTTTCCTATTTGCCTTTGGGCATCTTTCACAAGTGTTGATGTATTCACTCAACTGTTGTTCCCACTTGGGCCACCAAGCTGTGCTTGCTACCCTCTCTTTAGTCCTGTCCTCACTCATGTTTCCCATATAGGGGCAGTGATGGCATTCCTGCAGGATCAGGGATATCTGGTGTCTGTTTACCACTGTGAGTGCACTTGTGTGCTTCTCTCTGGTAAAGTAGGCCATCTACAAGGAAGAACTTTTTATCCTTATAGGCCCTCAACCAGGTTTCTTCCAGCTGGGATTCCAGTTCTGGACTCCTGTATTTTTTGTTGAAGGAGTTGTAGTAATATGCCACACTGTTTGTGTTTGGCATAAGACTTCAGTACTGCACTTAAAAATTCATTGTGCAGTTCTGAGGAAATTATTCCCAGTATGGGAGTTTCTGTTCCTTCTGAATCAGTGTTTCCACTGTCAAGGGTACCATTTCCTGGTGCACATTCAGAGAATCTAAAGTTCTCCCTCCTATCTATTTCCATGAAATGGGTAAGGATATTGGCTGCAACTTCAGGGTCATAAGCTGGATTGTTCCTGTCATTATCCAGTGGCCATCTTCTAAGGCCATCTCCATTGGTATGACTTTTAACTTCTTTGTTTATGATGGTCATATTCCCTCTGTACTCCTGGATGGCTATTTGACATCTCAGCATGTGTCTATTTGTAGTATTCATGTTCAGTGAAGACTTCAAGGCTGTGCAGGATGTGTAGACTTCAAAGACTGCACCCTCCAGATAATAATCAAGCTTTTCCAGAGCCCATACTAAGCATAGACATTCAGTCTGGGTGGCCCCATACCTGGCTTCTGTATCTTTCAGTTGCCTAGAGATGTAGCATATTACTCCCTCTCTTGGTTCACCATCTACAATTTGTCTTTGGTGAAGGGCTGCTCCTAAGCCTTGGCTACATGCTGCATTTATGTATAGCTTGAATGGTAGTTCAAAGTCAGGCAAGATGAGCACAGGTGCATTTGTGAGTTCATATTTTATCCTCTCATATGCATCCCTCCTTTCCTTGGTAATTTCAAAAACTACATATTTTGAACATAACTTGTATAAACTACTATTTATGTGGGCAAAATTCTTGATGTGGTTTTTATAGTAGCTAGAAAACCCAAGGAGAGATTTCATCTCTTTGATGCTCTTTGATATTGGCTTTTGCAGCACTGCTGCAACTTTATTCTGGTCAATTGCCAGACTAAGACCTGAGACTTTATGTCCTAGATCTAGTAGCTCTTGTTGGCCAAAATTACACTTTTTCAGTGAAATTTTCAAATTGATGGGTGTACATTTACTTAGCACTCTGTCTATGTATTGTACATGGTCTTCCCATGTGTCTGAGTATATAATGATATCATCAATATATGCCACCATCCAGCCTTCTAATATTTCTTCTTGAAATATTGTGTCCATCATCCTTTGGAAGTTGGCTGGTGCATTTTTGATGCCAAATGGAATCCTGGTATACTCATATATGCCCATATGGCATATTATTCTGAGGAATTTCATGGAGTTTGGTTTAACTCCATTTTTTTGGAAACATTTCATACAATCCATTTTGGTTATGTATTTGTCTTTTGCCAGTTTATCCAAGGCATGAGGTATCCTAGTTATAGGGTACCTGTCTGCTTTTGTGTAATTGTTCAGAGCTCTGAAGTCTCCACACAGTATAGACTTGCCATCATGCCAGGTGATTAGGACAGGGGTGGTGATTTCCACTATTTCATTATGTCCAATCTTCCTGATGACATCCATGTCCAAGGGTTCATTGATATGTTTCTTAGTTTCTTTCCTGGTTTCCAGGCTTGCTGGATAAGGAGGTCTCCTGAGCATGGGTGGATAAGGTCTTTCCACATCCAGAGATAGTTCTATATCATGGCCTTTTATCTTGCCTAGTGGTTCTTCACCAATGGAAAATGCTGGTCTGTTCTTCCTCACCATCTTCAGTAAACTTAGTTTTTTTTACTGCTTAGGGTAGTGCTAAACTGGCCCTCTCTGAATACATTCAGCAACTCCTCCAGTGGATCATGGGTAGAGATTTGGTATATATCAAGTGATAATTTCTTCTCCTTGTTGGTACTGTGGTATACCATGAAAGTTCAGCTGAATAAACTTTCTATTTTTATGGTAATTATTTATATAAAAGAGGATATCAATAGTATGAAATCACCCTTGAGGGAAAATAACAGGAAAATAAACATGGAATAACATAAATGATATATTCATTAAGGAAAATTGACCACAGGTTTGCTCTTCCAGTGTCACCCCACTGCAGTATCCAACATATAATTGTGATGGACAGTACCCAAATCAAAGACATTTTTCAATTTTCTGTGTAAATAATTTTTTAATATATTCTTTTTAATATGCTTAAGTATAAGCAATTGGGTGATTAATATAATCAGAGTCACAATGAGTTTGCCAATTAATAAAGAGCAGAGTTGTAGGCATCATAGGGGACATAGAAGATTCAAGGTGTGGAACAAAACACTTTTGAAGTATCAATTTTGGGAAATTTCATGTGTTTTTGCTGTTATGAACCACCCAAACAGGGGATAAGCATCATTGAGTTCCTTTAGATAATTAAATGATTAATTTTTGAAGACTGAAATAATTTATCGTTGAATTGGAAAGGCCATATTACATCAACTTTTCTGTGAATGTAACCCCCAAAGTTCTGATTGAAGCTGCAGAGATGAAGAGTGGGACTGAATTTTGGAAGGAATATAAAAGATTTAGGAATTTTCAGGAAGAATACAGGTAAAACAGGTAATATAGGTCAATGAGTAATACAGGAAGCCAGAAAACTATAATACAGGAAAATCAGCTGACAGATTAGTAATCAATTGAGTAATACATGGAGATAAGGGTTCCAGGGCCAGAAATTAAGGTTTAAACTGTATTACACAGCCACATGTCACATGTAAATGGGAGAGATAAGAATGAATGGATCTGATTAGTCAGAAACACGTCATGTCATTAGGAAAAGTCAAGTGAAGCAATCTGATTGGTCAGAAATCCAGACTCGTGTCACGTCACAACACGTTTCCCTGAAAATCCACAATTAAAGTTTGCACAGCTTTGCACAGCCACCAGAGGCTGAAAATTTCTAAGACTCCTCTTTTTTGCACTCCTATTTTAAGCCCAGTAACTGAGGTTCGTTGTTGACATAGATCAAGAGAACCAATAGTGTGAAAAGACTTTAATTCATCCCTTACTAGCAGGTAGACTAGTGCCTTATTTAATTAGGATCTTAAAGCTTGAAGCTCATGAGCAAGGCGTCTCTGGAGTTTAGTGTTTAAATTCTTAAAAGTAGTTTTTAGAGAGTTTTAAAATAAAACCATCAAACCAAAGTAATTTTGTAGGCTTTAAAATAAAACCTAACCATTATAATTAGTTTTGGGTTAGTTTTTTTTGTAAACTTCCTCAAAGAGAGTAATTTTGCTTGTTTTAAAACAAAACCTGCACAACCAAAGTAATTTTACTACTTTTAAAATAAAAGTGGATTTGTATTTATTGGGTAATTCCTAATAAATTATCCTCAAGGAACAAAATAAAATTAAATACATTAGTGTTTAGTTCAAATTAATATTGAAACTATAACAATTAGATATCATTATTATCAGAAAACTAGAAGATATCATTTAATATATTATTAAATCAACACCAAACATAACATGAAACTACCCATATTATACTATATCATTCACAAGTATTAGAGTATTATCCCATCCATCACATCAAAAAGGCTTGAAATATATTTTTATCCCTTTCAAGTTTATTATTTCAGATAATTGAAGATTGTTGTTATCCTAGCTATTAGTTTCTATATCTATTAAAAAATTATCAAGAAAAGAATATTTTGTGGTTTTGTATTAGAAGAAAGTGCTTCCTATTATTTTTTTTATTTATTTTAGTTATGATATTGTTTTTATATATTGTTGTACTATCATCTGGTGGAATCCACTCAGCCTGCTGAAAGTTTTCAAAAGAATTTATTTGTTAAGGTTTTAAATAACCATTTTTTTGAGTAGAGCAAAGTCTGATTAGAGATTGTTGAGTATAATATTTTCTGATCAAGCCACTATCAATAATAAGATTGATTTGGTGAACTCAGTAAAGATAACTTAGCATATTAGGAAGGGCAGTCTAGATTATTCTAGCACACGAGCAGAGAAAGGGTTACAAGTCTCAAACAGCAATTCAAAACTGTTTTCTTGTAATTTCCCCTTCCAGGTACTGCCTCATTTTATCCCACACGCAGAGGAGTTCCCACAGTACCAATGGTAATGTGCCTGTTTTTACTATTGTAAATATCTACGCCATACATCCTTTGTAAACTGTTCCCAGTAAGAAGCCTTGGATCTGGGCATCATCAAGCACTACAAACTCTGTGTTGAAACTGATATTACCCTTCCTGTGGGGTATAAATATATCTTTTATAATTTCCCAATACAAGTCATCTTCCCTGAAGCACTTTTAAAGTTCTTTGCCTTGGTGGGCAAGAGCTGTTCTTCCCAATTTGGGAGGTGGTTGTCCAGATATTCTCTGGCCACTATGGAGCAGTGTGCTCCACTGCCAATGATCAGTGGATGCTGAGAATTGTCAATACAGACAGTAACTTTTGTGGCTGTTCCATGAATATATGCCATCCTTTTGGTTGGTGTAAGCTGGAATGTTTGTGCATCTTGTGTTTGTTTGTACAAGTTTTTGTTGGAAGTATCCTGTGGCATGGCTGTTTCCAACTGTATGTCCTGAATTTCTAGTGGGGTTCCTCTTGGTATTACACTAGAAATTCTTCTCTTGGGTCTTGGTCATCATCAGATGGTTCTCTGATGGCATCACCCATGGTGTCTGGGTCAGAATCCTCTGTTGGGGATTCCTCCTCTGGGACTTTTTCAATGGCAGAGACTATTCTCTTTTCTCTTGGACAGTTGTTGGCATAGTGGTCTGTTGAACCACAATTGTGACAAGAATTATTCTTCTTTTCCACTTCTGCCACCATTTCTCTGGGTTTATCTTTAAACTTTACCCTAAGAGGCTGCTTCTCTTTGAAACTACTGCTTCTATATAGGCTGAATTTCCCTATATTGGTTCTTTTCCTTACATCTTGTAAGGTATTAGCAATGTCATCTACAGTGCAATTTTGGTTGCATCTTCATTTTACTGCATGCTGTAGTTCTCCTGGCAGTTGTGTCAGAAGTTTGTGATTCCTCATTTGTATTTTCATCTGAGGATCAATGGATTTAAGTCTTTTAGACTTTCTAAGACACCTCTCATATGGATCTTTGTCCACAAAGTATTTTTCATTTTCAAATGACATGGTCTTTTGCCATATCCAAGTACCATTACTTTACTTTTGGATTATTTGACTCTTCCACCATGGCCAGTTTTCTCCGCCATGGATTTCTTTCATTTCTGTGTACCATATACTAGCATGACCTTTAAATGCTGTATTTAGTCTAGCAGTAATCCATGGCCAGTAATCTGGTATGCTTGGTACATTAATGAAGATTCCATCAATATAATCTATGAGTTCCATATGATCATATTCTCCTGTTCCAGAGAACTTGGGCCAGCTTGAGGCCTCAGGAATCTTTTTCAAGGCTTTCTTCTCATTATAAGGCATACTATCCCCATCCTGGTATTGTGATGGAGATCTTGCCTTATTCACCAGCATGAAATGTGGTTTGATTTCATCTGGGTTATATTGATTATCCTTAACATGGCCTTGTGGTTGGGGATTTATGTTATGGTAGACATTAAACAATTTGTTTATATCTTGATCCAGACAATCCCTGTCCCTTCTGCTGTGGTGTTGCTCTTCAAAGACTATATTCAGTCTTTTGTTGGTTTCCTCAGAGGCTCTGCACAATTGAGCATGTCCTTCATGAAGAGATTTATCAATTTTATCCATGGAGGCTGTTAATTTCTTCATCCTCTCATGGCTTGCTTCAAGTTCTGCAAACTGCTTTTGAGTTTTCTCAGCATATTGGGACATTTGTAACCACAGTGCATCACTGTTTAACTTACTCTCAGGTGTGAAAACATTATTTTCAATCTGAGGAGGGGTAATATTTTTATTAATGGGACTACTTATTCTAGAGCTATTTACAACAAATTCTAGTTCTTGTGCACTTTTTTCACCAAATCCAATAGCTTCTGGATAATGGGTTCTGACTCTCTCTTCCTCTGGTTGAAGGAGGTCTTGTTTTTGCCCTTGTTTCCTTGTCTTATCCTGGAAACTTCCTGGAACTGTGAAGAATGGTGACTCTTGGCCTCTGCGCTTCTGGTTTGTAAATGGTGTGAAGCCACTGGAGAGCTGATTTGGCCTGATCCCTGTGAGCCTGAAGGAATCTGAGTATGCCCTGTCTGGGTAAGCTGTTCTTCTATAGCTTTGATAGTGGCTTGATTCTCCCTTATCCTGGTTGCCCTTCCCTCCAGGAGTCTGAACTGCCTGGTAGGATACCAACCTTTGGTGATTACCATAAGTTCCTTGAAGTCTATCTATTTGAGACAGATCTTCTGGCAACTTGATCCAATTTATGCCCAGTAAGATGCCAGGTTGAACCTCTTGTTGTCCATGCTACATTGAAATAAATCTTTGAGGAGCTGGTGGAGCTGAAGAGCTTGATCCATGTCTTTCCAGTCCTCTGTTCTGAGGTTCCTGTTGAAATGTAGTGTGCATGGCAAGGTTTATATTATCCCCCTCATTATTTTCCATCCACCACTGTGTCCAAGGTGTCCTCTTCCAGGTCTTCTGGTTCTGGACAATCCTTCTCTGTCCTCTGGTTTGTTCCTTTGGAAGCCAAGGTCTCTGAGGTATACAGGTGACATGTCAGTGTTTGCAAGCAGTCAAAAACTTTAATGTCTTAGGGTATTTACCTTTGACTGTGCCTTGTACAAATTTGTGGCCTGCTGATTTGGGTAATTTACCTTTAGAGGTAACAATTGGGTTAATTATAGTAATCTTCCCTGCACAAGCTGTTAAGGATGGTTTACCTTGTATTGAAGCAGAATTTTGTGGTTTTCTACTCTTCTGGGTGGCAAGAGGTGTCCACTTTTTTGCTGTAATCAGGCCTTCATTGTGCCTCTTTCCTTTGCCCTTGTTTCCCTCTGGTTCTGAGGGTGTCACCGGTATGTTGGCCTGTGACTGGGTCTGAAGTGGTATGAAGTTATCTTCCACTGAATCAAACAGGAAAAGAGGGCTTAATGTCAGTTAAGACTTCTTAAAATGCTGTTTGCACTTCTAAGAATGGCCTCTGGGCTTGTATATTACTACAATATGCCCTTGTATAATGACAGTGTAATTGAATTAACAATTTCATGTCAGAAATACAACTTACAGATATTTGGTATACTGTTTGTATACCAATATCTCACAGATTTCTTGTAATTAGCAAGTATAATCTAGTAAAAGGTGGTGTATAGGAAGTTAATTGTATTAGCAATATGCCCAACCATGCCTCAACTGTTGGTTTTACAGTAAGAGGTGTCTTTATTCAATTGAAAAAAGACTGTATTAGTGGCTTAAAGTGTTTTTATATGTAAAACACACCAAAAATAAAGGTCCTTTGGTTATTAGCCACATGACAGGTACTCTTATAATGAGTATAAAATGGTGTGTACACCAATTAATCCAGAAAAATATATGATATATATGTATTTTTGAAAAAAAATATGCCTAAAAAAATAAAACAAAATGTCAAAAATAGAGAAAATAAGTGAAAAAACTCACTCTTAAGGTCCACAAAAGGTTAAAACATGGCCAGGCCCCCAAAATGTCAGGTTGAGTCTATGTAGAAGTAGTAATTAGGCTATTTACAACTTTGACTGTGACTGTGACATGTGATAAAAGGTTTAAAATAAAGGTATTGATAGAGAATAAGGATTTTATAATAAAATTTAAAGGGCTTTACTATTATAAAATAGTGGTGGTGAGCGCTGTTGAAAGCCCTGGGTGCAGATTTACCTGTTGGATGACAATAATAAAAACTACAACAATTGAGATTATAATTATACCTGGTTATTTTCCTAGAGTATAACTGTTTTTGACAGTTTTACTATGTAGGAATTTAAGAGAAGGATGTGGAAAGCTTTTCTGGCTGTGAAAAGCCCTCCTTTTATCCCGAAATGGGGTGGAAAGGCTACTGGACCTTTCCACATAGTGGAAGTGAAGATTTTTCACTCTCTGAGACAGGCTTGTGTTTTGGAAAAGGCGTTTATAGCCTGTCTTGGGCTCAGATGTGGTTTTGAAACCACATCTGGGCAGATCTCACCAATACAGGGTGAAAATCTTCATCTGGGGACCACATAGCCTTCTTCTGAAATGTATGACGCGTAGAATGCTGTACAGAAACTGTATGAGACCCCAGTATTGACTGACTTATGAGGTATTGAAGTATAAACATGCTTCTTTGTCAGTTTGACACCTCATAATCATGGTTATGGGATATTATCCCATGGTACGGCTGTATTGGCCAAAATGTGGGATTTTGACCTTAAAACAGCTATACCTTTGTCAGTTCTTGAGATATCAACCTCAAAGCTGAATGGGTGAGTATCCCTGTATGTGTTCTACACAATGATACCTTATTTGATATGGCTATCATTAAATATGGCAAAGTTATCCCATGTACAAGATATTTTGTACATATGTGTGTTTTAGGCAAAACCTGTATTGGGCTTGTTTGGCCCATACCTTTTGTTCTAGTTGGGATATGAGGAAATTGATGACACCATCAGATAGCCCTGATTGTGGCCTTTCCAAAAAAACCCACTTTAGGTATCTCACACTAAAACTGTAAAAGTTAGATGAGAGGTGAATGTTTTGTTTACCCTTATTTGGCCTGAATTTGGTCATAAGTTCAGTAATACTGGTGCTAGCTCAGTTTGGCTGGTACCATTGCATAGCCCTGACTTGGAGATTCATTTTGAATACCCATTTAATGGGGTTAAGCCTCTTACTCTTCATTTCAGATGAGAGGTGAAAATTAAGGTTTATGCTCAGCAACAACTTTGAGCAGGAATAACTTTGTTATTCTTTGTCCTCTGATGATGGGACTTGTACATTTGGAAAGGGGTGAATTTCCCCTTTTGTTTGATACGTTTGAGCTAATTTGGCTCAGCTCCATGTTTTGGTGGTATCTTGGCTATACCATTGGTTTATGTTATTTTGGCTGTCATGCTTGTGCTCTGGTTTTGACTCACAGGCTGACATCAGACACTTCAGAAGTCCAATACCCTGGCTCTCTTTGATGTCTTTTTTCCCCATTAGCTATTTTCATTTCAAAAATAGTAATTTATCCATCCAGACTGATATCCATCATGGGTGTACAAAAGTGTTATGCAGGAATACCATAATTTCAAGTTCCATAAACATGCATAACACTATTCTTGATATATATACAACATGAGATTTCTCACATTCCCATTATTTTGGTGTGAAATTGAGGATTTTTTTGGAAATCATTTTATGTGGTGTTGAAGTATTCTCCATACTACCACCTCATAGAGTTAAATTAAGCTTATTTACTCAATTGAGCTAGGCTGGGTGAAAGTTTGTGTAGAATTGAAATCGGGCCTTAAATTCATGGATTTATCTACGCAGAAAAAGGTTATGCATCCTTTTTGAAATCCAAAAGGATGAGTTCAAAATATATGCATGGCTTATGGGTTATGCATAGTTCAGAATTTATTTCAAGATAATTATGGCCTGTTTAGGTATGTAAAATATACCTCAAGGCTCACACTTTGAATCCTGTAGCTTGGGAAATAAGGTTTGCTCTAATTCTTTTTCTTGTTCTTCTTCTCTTCTTGGGGAGGCTGGCTGGAATCTGGCTTCCTGGTAGAAGCAACTGAGGGTTCTTTCTTTCTTGCTTCCCTCTTTTTGACCTGCCAGTCCTTTATCTGTTTGCTTTGAGGTTTGGATGATAGTGGTCTTCATCCATTGGAATATATCACTATTTCCTCCTGTTTGAGCAATGTTCTTAGGATGTTCCAGGAGCTCAACTGTAAGGGTTTACTATGAAACAATGTCAGCCTGTGACTCAAAACCAGAGCACAAGCATGACAGCCAAAATACTATAAACCAATGGTATAGCCAAGATACCACCAAAACATTCAGCTGAGCCAAATTAGCTCAAAAGTTATTAAACGAAAGAGGAAACTAACCCTTTTGAAATATACAAGCCCTATCATCATAGGACAAAGAATAACAAAGTCATTCATGCTCAAAGTTATTGCTGAGCATAAACCTTAATTTTCACCTCTCATCTGAAATACAGAGTAAGAGGCTTAACCCCATCAAATGGGTATTCAAAATGAATCTCTAAAACAGGGCTATCCAATGGTACCAGCCAAACTGAGCTATCACCAGTATTACAGAAGTTATGGTCAAATTCAGGCCAAATAAGGGTGAACAAAACATTCATCTCTCATCTATCTTCTACAGTTTTAGTGTGGGATACCTAAAGTGGCCTATTTTCGCAAAGAGAACAATCAGCGCTATCTGATTGTTTCAGCCATTTCCTCATATCTCAACTATAGCAAAAGGTATGGGGCAAACAAGCCCAATACAGCTCTTTGCCTAAACCACGCATATGTACAAAAATCTTGTACACGGCATAACTTTTCCATATTTAATGATAACCATATCAAATAAGGTACCATTGTGTAAAACACATACAGGGATACACACGGATTCAGTTTTGGGTTTGATATCTCAAGAACTGACAAAGGTATAGCTGTTTTAAGGTCGAAATTCCACATTCTGGCCAATACAGCCTTACCATGGGATAATATCCCATAACCATGATTCTGAGGTTTTAAACTGACAAGGAAGCATGTTTATACTTCAATAACTCATAATTCAGTCAATACTGGGTCCCATACAGTTTCTGTACAGCATTCTACGTGTCATACACGTCAGAAGAGGGCTATGTCGTCCCCAGATGAAAACTCTCACCCTGTATTGGTAAAAACTGCCCAGATGTGGTTTTAAAACCACATCTGAGCCCAATAAGGGCTATCCAGGTCCTTGAAAACCACAAGCCTGTCCCAGAGAGTGAAAATATCTTCACTTCCTCTACATGGAAAGGTCTAACAGCCCTTCCACCCCATTTCAGGATAAATAGGAGGCTTTTCACAGCCAGAATAGCTTTCCACATCCTGCTCTTAAATACCCTACGTAGTAAACTATCAAAAACAGTTTTAATCTTGGGTAATAAACAGGTATAATCATAATTTTAATCATTGTAGTCTTTATTATTGTAATCCAACAGATAAAGCTGCACCCAGGGCTTTCAACAGCACTCACCACCACTATATTTCATATAGTAAAGCCCTTTTATTCTTAAGTTAAACGTCTTTAAATTTTCTAAAACCTTTTTTAATCCTTTTTATACCATGTCACAGTCATACTTAAAAGTTGTAAATACATTTTAACACTTTTATCATATACTCAGCCTGACAAACAATAAGTAAATATTACAAATAGTTCCCTTATTGTACTATTAATGTCCTTATGAATTTAATAAATCAAGTAAAGAATAATTCTAATGATTAGGAATTATTATAATCATGGCGTAAGATTAATATATTACTAAATAGATATAAAAATATAATCCAATAAAAAAATGAATATATTAATATACAATAATTGATATCTTTTAAGCTCTTTATTATTGTTACCAACAAATAATAAAGGCGTAAAAAATTGTTTGTGAATAATAAAAAACAATTGATAGCAATAATATTACCAATATGAATGTTATATATTAATATAAATACTATTTATATCAATAAATTAATTAATTAACAAAAGTAATAATAGAGAAAAATTATTATAAAAGAGAAAATGACCTACTTTTAACACTTAATATAATAATTTTGAAATATTTTATGCCAAAAAATGTAAATAAAACTTATTTCAATTGTATTGACAAAAATAAAATTAGAGAAATTACAAATATTGTTAATTTTACATGGAAAATAGGATTTATGGAGAAATATAGAAAAAACAATTAAAAAATTTGAGTAATAATGTCAAGATTGATTATTTTAATGAATGTTACCTTTGTTATTGGATAATATTAAATATTTATATATAAAGAATAAATATTTTACCTTTTTGTTTTGAGTTTTATTGTTTTTGATGCATCTGGGGGGCAAATAGAGTAAAAAGAGCTCTAATTATAGTATATTTCTCCATTCTGGAGTCTAAAAGGTTGATAGTAGATCTCTACAGATGGTATCCACTTGAATCAATCAATATCTTGAGGTTTAGTGATGATTAAATCATAATCAAACCTACTTATCTCATTATGATGCCATTATTTGGAGTTATCACTATAACTCTAGGTTTAATGACAACATAGGCTTTGAAGAAGCCTAAATTTTTTGGATTTCATTAGTATTAATTTTAATCTAATGGTATTCACCAGTTTTATCACTCATATGACTGTTGAACGTAAAATGAGATTACAGTGAGTGATCATAAATGATCAATTTTAAGCTTAAACATTTATCATTGAAAACTTTGAATTTATATACACTACAGCAATTCAGAGAGTGAATTCTGATAGCTTAGCATGTCCTCACTAAACTGCCAAGAGCATTTTTATTACATCATTGAAAATCTTTTTTTGATGATTTGTCTTGTAACTCATCTTTTCTGTTCAAACTTACTATTTTAAACTTCAAAACATGATTTTGGGGGGTTTTACCTTGAATATTATGAACAAAAATACATCATTCTTCACTTCTTAACTAGTTGAATCTGAATATCCACTTTTGTTTAAGAGTGGACCACTTTCACAACAAAGTGGTTAACAGCTCTAGCAATTTTGTGCAATAAACCCTTACAGGTTATAAACTTGTTTGCAGCTTGTAAGATAAAGCTTATATATGTACTCTTACATTAATTACTAATTAAATTCATTTTTGGTTTAACTCTCTACCATGTATATTCCAGGAGATATTAGCTAAAAACCATGAATGTATGCACTGATCATAAAAGTGCATATATTCAGCTCAATTCCTTAAGTATTTACTTTGAAACAATGAGGTAAAATTGTTTTATGTGTAGTGTTTCATGGGGAATCCAATGGTTCAATGTATTTGAAATCCTGTTTCATTGGTTCCTGCGATAAATAAGAATGTATTTCTTTTTTATGGCATTTTTTCTTATTACTTATTAAGTATTGACTTTACAGATATGCCATAAAAATGATATATGTTTGTTTTATCATGAAGAATCTAATGGTGTAATTTATTTCAAATCCTTATGAATTAGATTCTAATTTAACTCAGTATTTATGCCTTTTTATGGTATTTTTACTTATCTTAAGACAATTATTTAAAAGGCTAATTATTGTGAAGTTTTCTTGTGACCTTTTTGCATGTGTGGTTATATCTCAAAGCCTCACATCATCACTGCTTGGTGAATTTGTAGCAAAATTTCACAATATTTATCCTTGTACACCATGCAATACTGCTTTTACTGGCTCATGTAGATCTCTATCCGAGCCCTCTGAATGTGATTTGTATCTGTTAGATTTGCTCATATGTAGTTCCAACTCTTTTTCAGAGATTATAGAAATTTCTTGGACTTTCCTTTGGGACATTTAACTTCCTTTTGTGGATTCTGTTCCAATGGGTATTTCTACCTTTCTTTTCCCTTTTGTGGGATCATTTCTTCATCTGAACCCACCTCCATCTGATTGGATAGAGTATTGGGATCCTCTTCTAGTAGTCATATTAGAAAAAATAATAAATAAAAGGATTTGAGAAAGACAAAAAGTCTGTTTATGGCAATTTTAAGGGAGGTCCTCACCTTCAGAGTCCTGAACGGTGGTTCTTGGGAAAAAATAATTTCTTAAATGATCTATTCTCATTTACAACAGATCTTTGAGAACTTTGACAAGTTTCTTCCACCAATCTCCCAGCAGTAGTCTTATTGTCCTTTGTTGAGTTGTCTGAAAACAGCAAAAAGAAAAATAAATATGAGTCTTTTTACAAAAAAAAGTGTTATTTGTGAGAAGATATGGCAATTTACACATAAAAATTGCTTTTATACCCTTTAAAATAAGAGAAATGGATAAAAAGGAATAAAAATGATTTTTTATTATATTTTTATTTTTATTGTTGAACAAAATAAAAATTAATATGATTCTTTCTTAATATTCAGTTATAATAGCAAAATAAATTTATTTCTAACTTATAAATATATTTTTCAATCACTAGAGTCACTCAAACAAATTTCTTGAAACTCTAAGAATATGAAAAACCACATGTAAGACAGTACAATTTCTTTCCAAATGCCTCAATAGCTCTTATAATCAACATATATAGAGTTACTGTATAGTTCAGTGATTATTACTTTAATTTATTACTTGATAGACCCAGTTTGAATACTTTTCAATGTTTGTTCAAGTAAACATCATGGGCAGACCCCCAAATGTAAGGTTTGACTATGGAACAAGAAGTAGATATTAATAACAGCTTACTTATTGGACTCTTAATTTCCTCATTAAAGTAATAAATAAGATAAGGAATAATTATAATTATGAAGAAATATTATAATTATCACATAAAAATACTTATTATTAAAAAGAATTAAAGAATATAATAAAAATGAATTTATTAATATTTAATAATTAATGTATTTATCAAAAAAAAGATTGTTATGAAAAAATAATGAATGTGTGAAAGACTTTATTTTTAATAATAAAAAACAATTTATAGCAATAATTTTACCAGTCCTGAAGTTATATATTAATAGAAATACTATTTATAATAATAAAAGAATCATTGAAAATAATAATAAAGACAAATTATTGTATAAGGAGGAAATAACCTACTTTTAACACTCAATATATTAATTTTGAATAAATTTAGGCTAAATGATGTAAATAGAAATTATTTCAATTGTATTATAAAAATAAGAAAGAAAAGAATTACAAATATTCTTGATTTTTTTGAATGAAGATTTCAGAGAGAAATTTAACTAAAAATTTGAATATGGTTTGAATCATCTCAAAATCAATGATTACAATAAGGATTAACTTGATTCTTTAAACATATAATAGAGTAATATAAAAAGAATAAAGTAATTAACTTTTGATTTAATATTTTGATGTTTTTTATTTGTGCAAGGAGGAAATAGAGGAAATAAAGGTCTATTTATAGTAAAATCCTCCCTTTTATAGTCCGTAAGGCTTCTAGTAGAGACTTACCAATGGTATCCACTATAAATAATCAATAATTTGAGTTTTAGTGAGAATTACATCAAAATTAAACCATCTTATCTCATTATTACACCATTATTAGAGTTATCACTTGAGCTCTCAGTTTTCTGGTGTCATAGTCTTGGAAGAAAGCCAAATTTAGTTATTTTTATTAGTATCAATCATAATATACTAGTATTAACAAGCTTTATTACTTATATAACTGTTAAGCTCAAACTAAGTATACAATGAGTGATTATGAATGATCATTTTTAAGCTTAAACTTTGATCATGCATAACTTTTGATTTCTACACACTAAATTCATTCAGATAGTGAGTTCTGATAGCTGGAAATTTTCTCAGTAAGCTTTCAAGAGAATATCATTACGTTATCAGAACTCTATTTTTCATGATTTTTCTTATAACTCATCTTTTCTGTCAAAATTTACTATTTTGAACTTCAAACCATTATTTCAAGGGGTATACCTTGAATATAATGATGAAAATCACATCATTCTTCCTGTATGAACCAGAAAAATTGGAATATTCAGTTTTTTTTTGTAATTTTTGACTAATTTCACTACAAAGTGGTAAACAGCTATTGTTATTTTGCTCAATAAACCCTTGTAAGTTATAACGTTGTATATAGCTTTTCCAATAAAGCTTTATCTGTGTCTTTAAAGATATTAAGAGGTATCTTTATTTTGGCTCAATGGTGTACCAGGTATATTTGTAAAGATATGAGCTAAAACCATGAATATATGCACTGGCCATAAAAGTGAATATACTCAGGTTATCTCAGTAAGTATCAATGTTTAAGATGTGACATAGAGATTCTATATGTGAAGCATTTCATGGTTAATCGAATGGTGTAATTTCTTTCAGATTTTTATTTATTGGTTCCTGAGATAATCAAGGCTTTAGGACTTTTCATGGAATTTTGACTTATTTTAAGATAATTATTTCAATTATTATTACTAAAAGAAGTATTTTGATTTTTTTTTGTGAAATTTTGAATATGTATTCATATCTCAAAGGCTCACAGCTTTGAAAAGGTTGCAAATGATATTTCCAAGCCATATTTGGTGTTTTTAATTTTTAAATATCTACCATGCTGGGACACACTTTTCAACTGTTGTGATTTTTCAAGTCTTTCATTTCTGTCAGTTTATGCTTTGGCCATTTCCTGCACAAAAAGTGAAAGTGGAATCTGGGCAGAGTGGGAAGGACTGAGGTTTTACTGATGTACAGCTCTTGATTTATTGTTTGTGGCAAAAGTGAAAAATTGGATATGTGAATACATTAAATCCAATAACCTCAAAATCAAATTAAATAGAACCAATAATATTTCACAGTGGTATTCTCATCTGGAATTCTTCACTAAATTGAAGTTGTGGTTTGTTTTGAATTTGAAAAGAGTTTCTCTCAATCATGCGATTATTACTTTAATGTTTATGGTGAGAAATTTATTGAATCTCAAAGGAGCTAGAATATGGTATATATGTACCAGGTTACTTTTTGAGTGAAAAATGTGATTTTTTCTGTGTTATTGGCCTCTTAATTATAGGATTTAAAACATGAAGCATGAAAAAACAGACCCTCACACTATCAGTAATTAGTGGAAAAATATGTACTGAGTTTGATTTATAGTTTGAGGAACCCTGAAAAATCCTGATTTATGAATTTTTATGAAATAGGTTTGTAAATTTCCCTGGCTTTAATGAATCATTCATATTTAATGCTGAAAGGGAATTTCAATATGCAGTAAAAACAATGGCACAATCACATATGCTCAAATATGCTGATACATTATTGAATTGGCTATAATTTTCTAAGTGCTGATATTTTCATTAATAAAGAGGCTTATCATAATTTGAAATACATCATGATGAAGAAAGACATATGCCAAAAACAAAATTTATGTTTATTTTTCTCAAAATCATCAACAATTTGGTAACTAGTGAGTAATAAGTATTCCAATAATTTTTGAACATATATGAAGGCATCAAATCTAAGCAATTTGATGGAACGTTTCTTGAACTATTTTTCCTTCAAATGAAAAATGGTACTAAGTAACTTTGTAATGCGCTTTATTTCAAATTGGGGAATTTTCTCAACCTTGAATATTGGGTATAATTTGAATTTATTGAAATGTTTTCAACACATAAATTTTGTGTGGATATGTCCAATTAACTGAAGGGTCACAAAATAAATGTCAGCCTGTGACTTAAAACCAGAGAACAAGAATGACAGCCAAATACTATAAACCAATGGTAGAGTCAAGATACCACCAAAATATGGAGCTGAGCAAAATCAGCTCAAAAGGTATCAAAAGAAAGAGCGACTCCACCAATTTCCAAATTCACAAGTCCCACCATCATAGGACAAGGAGTAACAAATTCATTCCTGATTGAAGTTGTTGCTGAGCATAAACCTTAATTTCACCTTCCATCTGAAATCCAGAGGAAAATGCTGAACACCTTCTAATTTTAATTGTAATTCAAGCTCCAAGTCAGGGCTATCCAATGATACTAGCAAAATTGAGTTAGCACCCGAACTACAGGAGTTAGGGCCAAAATAAGGTCAAATGAGGGTGAAGAAAATACTCACCTCTCAGCTACGTTCTACAGTTTTAGTGTAAGATACCTAAAGTGGGGTCTTTTTTGGAAAGAGAACAATAAGGGATATCTGATAGTGCCATCCATTTACCCATATCTCATCTAGAACAAAATCTATGGGGCAAACAAGTTCCATACAGACTTTAAGCAAAATCATACATATGTACAAACATTTTGTACATGGCACAACCTTTCCATATTTAATGTAAACCATATCAAATGAGGTATTATTGTGTATACCAAATCCAGGGCTACACAATGAATCAATATTGAGCTTGATATTTCAAAAACTCACAAAGCTATGACAGTTTTAAGGTTAAAATCCCACAATTGGGCCAATACACCTGTACTGTGTGATAATATCCCACAACCATTATTATGAGGTGTTAAATGGACAAAGAAGCAAGTTTATACTTCAATAACCCATAATTCATTCAATACTGGGGTCCCATCCAGGTTCTGTACAGCATTCTACCCATCATACATGTGAGAAGAGGGCTGTGTGGTCCCCAGATGAAAATATTTACCCTGTATTGATGAAAGCTGCCCAGATCTGATTTCAAAACCACATCTTAGCCCAATACAGGCTATACAGCCCTTGTGAAAATCACAACCCAGTCCTTGGAAGTCAAAAATATTCACTTCCTCTACGTGGAAAGGTCTGGAAGGCTTTTTTACCCAAGCTGAGGATAAAAAGGGGCCTTATGTCCACCAGAAAAGGTTTCCTCATCCTGCTCTTGAATTTCTACATAGTACAACTGTCAAAAACAGTTATACTCATGAAAAAGAATCAGGTTATACTTCAAAACTTTAGTATTGTAGCTCTTATGATAGTAATCCAACTGGTAAGATGCCACCCAGGGCTTTCAACAGTGCTCACCACCACTATTTTATCATATTAAATCCCTTAAAACTTTATTTAAAACTTTTATTATCTTTAATCCAACCATTTTTTAATTAATTTTACCGTGTCACAGTCATAGTTAAAGTTGTAAATCTCCTTATTACACCTTCATCATAGACTCAGCCTTACAATAAAGTTGAATTTTTGATAAATGCCAAAATATACATGTGGTGCTTTTTTGCAATATCAGAATCTTCAGTTATAAATATTCCTTGTATTGGTCAAGTAAAAAATCATTAGAAACCAATGTCTTTCCATAGAGATAAAAGGCTTTCCTGTTAAATACTATTTATTTTAATAATGATATATTTGCAATAGTTTCAATATGTTTGAGTTCTTCATATTATCATCTTATGGTAATCCCAACACACTTTTATTATTTTGAATAATAATAATGCAAAGGAATTAATTGAAATGGTAAAGTGTTATTCCTTTTCATAAATTATATTGATGGCTTTCCATATGAATCATTGGTTCCCTGTCAAGTGCAGCATTTCTTATGTAATTTCTTCAGATGGATATGGAAAAAGGTTAAATATATAAATTGTACTTAATAATTTTTGTCTCTACTTTCACCGAAAATAAGGAAATACAATTTCACAAAACATTCCATTGAAAAATATTCCATGTTATGAAAACTGACTGGCTTGGTGGTTTCCCTCCATGTTGAAACATCATTTATGGAATAGCCAAATGTGCTGGATGCAATCTTCTCAAAGCTAAATATGATTTTGAGTATAAGGCTTTGAGATTCTATTCAAGCCTGGATCAAAATGGGTTTTGGAATATTTCGATAGTGTGATTGAGAAGTAAGACCAATTTTGGTCATATATGGATAAATAATGCTAGAAACCTTAGTGAAACTTGAGTCCAAGATGTAACCACCATGGCTCCAAGGTAGCAGTAACATGAAGAAAACCAGGGCCCAACCCATGGGTTCAGGCCAGGTTGGAGTGAAGTTAGAACTTAGTTGCTATACAGCTCATATTAAATTTCCAATTTCACTATTAATGTTCAAAACACATTATCAATCATGCCTACAAGCTACCGGATAACTTACATATGCAAATTTGGGTAATTAATCTTGATTCAAATAGCCAATTTTTCACCTTAATTTAATTTTCTAATTCATGAAATGTTTATGCTCTGAACACCCTTTCCCCAAATCATTTCTCATTTTTATCATAATTTACACAATCTTTGTTATTTTAAATAAAGAAAATGACAATTTTAATGTTTTCAAAGTGTAAATCACTTAATACATGCTACATGCACATTCAATCCTGATTTTATTTCAGGAGAAACCTTAAGAATTGAATTTTTGGAAGTTTGCAGAAATTTTTTCAATTCTTTTATTTGCTATTCTCATACAAAGTTTGGCCAAGATTACTTTTTTGGAAAATTACAGATCTATGTACCAATTTAACCCACAGATGAAATTTATGCTTCAATCTTTTAAACACCTTTTATATGTAAAAGAGATGATTTCAAATACCAAACCAAATAAGCCTTTAAGGTAAACATTAGAAAATTCTCATTTGGAGCACAAAAATATGACATGAAAATGAAACCATATATTAATTGTGCACCTTTTTTGAGTTTTAGGTCATATTTCATGGTGTTGTATGATTAATCCCTCAAAATAAAACACACTTTAGACATTTATTAATTAAGAATCACATATTTTTGTAATAAATTTATCACAGTTTTATCAAGAGAACAAATTCGTCTTTTTATGCTCACTTTTAGGATTTTTTTGTCTTTGTCCTTACTAATAGGATCTTATTTTAATAATTATATCTCCTCTTTTTTGTCTATTGTAAATGACAACCACCTTATTTTTTGATTTAAAGTGGTCTTGAATATGAATATCTGAATTCCTTGTGCTCATCTTTTAATCACCAAAGACATTTTTCTCTTTAATCTTTGTCATTCATTGTTTTTTGATAACATTGCTTTTGGCCTTAATTGCTTTTTGTGGCACTCTACTCACATTCAAATTTGAGTCATATGTTTCTCTGGATATTTTCATCCCACTTGACATACTCAAGACTTCCTTCACAAATATATTTCATATTTTCCCACTCTCTTTTTTTCAATTTTTTTATGGTATTTTTATCTGAGATTACCATATTCCATAAAAGATTACTTATTTGTTTTTATAATGTGGAACTCCTTTTGGTGTGGGATTGGATAAGGCAGTCCTTGAGGGGGAAATCACAGGTAAACAGTTTTTAATTGCTGAAATAATCCTGTAACCAAGGGTGCTAATGGTGCTTTAGCTGCCCCTCTGAATATAGTAAACAATCTCCCTACAGAGCTCACAAATCAATTTAAGATTGTGGCTTTACAACTAGAGAAGACCTTTCAGCAGTCTCTATCAGACCTGTTCAATAACCAGACTAATGATAAAATAATAATAATTTTAAATAATAAATTTGTAGGTGATTTCAAGATGATAAGATAATAATTGAGTAGATAAATAATAGATATAATAGTACTGAGTGGTGATTTTAAGTTGTTTTCTTTGTTGAAGGTATTTTGTTTTAATGGATAATAGTTCAATATGAGAAAATTTAGTAATAGTGATAATATAATAATAACGTTTGATAGTTTTAAATAGTTGTTGTTGGTAAATAATTTTGATAATATGTAAAATATATTTTGTGATAATAATAATAGTGATATAGATTTTCTTCTAGTGAGAAGAGTATAATATAAACATTTTGTTGAATATGAATATTTCACCAATAGATGAATTTATAATATAGGCAGACCTACTGTTAACTACAGCTATTTATAAACCACTATTTAGTGTAATTTAATAACAATAATTTCTAGATTAACCTACTAGTAAGGGATGAAAAGTTATTCTCCTTCTTGGTATATAACTAATTGGATTCATTCGTGGGGAGAAGAGGATAAAATGAGCAAGAGGTCTCCTTTTATATTGTGAGAAGTACCCATGGGCTCTCCATGTAAAGTTTTATTATTGCCCTTGAGATAATTTTTCTGGTGTAGATTTTTGTAACAAAAGTCAGATGACCTATCTGCTACACTGTATTAGTACTCTTGCACAGCCTTGAGAGATTAATGCTAGTGTGTAAAATTGAGAATGGTGTCATATGACTGAGATATTGTTTGCCATTTGTTTGGCCAAAGTTAAGGTTGTGATGTTTTGGTTGGTGGGGATTTTTGATAAAAATATCAGGTGACTTCTCTTTTTTCACTGCTTTAGTCAGCTTGCATATCCTTGAGGAATTAATGCTGGTGAGTAAAGGGTGAAGATGGTGCCATGTGAATAAGCCCATGTAAAATTTGTTTGTAAGGTTTATTTAGTTCCAGGTGATTATGCTGTGCAATGTGGGGATATCTTCTTTTTAATTCTTGGTTACTGTAATTGCTGAGTACTTTACAGTTTTAGTGTATTTTCCTTGCATGCAGCTATTTGAATTTTAATTAAGTTGAATTTCAATAATCCTGTGGCTGTATAATTTCCAGATCTTATGCATGTGGACTGCATAAGTCTTATTTGGGCTTCTGTATTGTTGTGTAATTTTTAAGTTTTCTTTTTTTTTAGTGGATTTTCCCATGTATTGAGTTGAATTGGATACTGTCATGCAATCCTTGTGTCACATGAACTATATTTGGTTACTGTGATTCTTACTAATATAATCTTCTTGATGGATTTAGAGTGGATATAATGTACAATGTTACTTTTCCCATGTAATTTTCAGTTTCTGTATTTATTAAGCCTATTGTTGATTCTGTAAGGCTTTTATGTAGGTTTTCTTGTATAATTACATAAGATTGGATTCCCCTGTTGTTTATTTGATTGTAGAAATATGTTGATTATTTCAATTCTGACTACCAAATCTTCCATTCCTCCCTACTATTGATGTTATTCCTGGGTTTGTGTGATCTTTAATCATGTCCTTTGAGTGGTGATTTCCTGAATTAGTCATTTTGATCTTGATTTTCCAACTGTTAATTTTCAAAAAAATTCTTGAAACTGGTAAAAAGGTATGAAATACCACAATAACACATGATAAAATTGTGTTAATTTTTCTATTCTTCCCCAAATAAACACATTCATTCATTTTTTCAATATGAATCTATTTACTTACAATTCTTTTTTATGATTTACTGCGTTTCTTTTTTTCTTGTAAAATATCAATTTGTTTTTCCTTTTTTTAGGAATATAATCAATATGACCAATGTTAAATTAATTTTTTTGATTTCTTTTGTTATTTTGGTTGAATTTAATTTTGAATTTGGTATGTTTTTTGTTAAAAATGTTATTATTTATAATTCAATTCATTTTGTTTTTTTTTGAACTCTTGCCATTTCTATACCCTTTTTCTTTTTTTCAGTTGCCTTTGTTTTTTTAGTTTTTTCCTTTTCAATACTTCTTTCAGCCAAAAAGAAAATGTGATTTTTAATTTTTCATTTTTCATATTCTTTTTTTTTCTTAATGTTTTTTACTTTTTTTTTCAATTTAATAATTTTTTTTATTTTTTATTTTTTTGCAAGTGTTTTATAATTTTTCTCAAAAACAACATAAAATTGATGTTTTTTATTCCGATTTTCAAAAAATAGGAGAAAATTCCAAAAAAGACAAATAACATAACAAAATGACAAAAGAAAAACAAAATAAATAGAAAAAGAAACTTTTTTTTGCCTTCCAAAAACCCAAAAAATTACACATCAGGTATTTTTTGTCTTCTTTTTACAAATGAAACATGAAAATTGATAAGAAATCATAAATCAATTACACCACATATGAAGAATTCAATTAAAAGCACACATGGCAGAAAAATTGTCCAAAAAACACAACCATAAGGATTTTATATTTGATTAAATTTATTTCTTTTCCAAAAAACAATGAAAAATGGTTTTGGCCATTTTTTCAAGATTGGTGGCATCATGGGCCCTGATAATAAAATGACATGGCCAAAATATCAAGAAAAAATTAAAGTAAGACATAACTCAAGGAAAACATGAAAAAATAAAAACAAGAATAAGGAACAGAAAGTGGATGATATAATCAAATGAAAACATTACTCAAAAATTATTAATGAAATTCTGGCTCCTCAGGGGCAAGATCATATTGAATGCTTATGGGCAAAAATATGTGTTTATAAAGGTACTTCATCAGATATGCAAAAGAGCACATTCATTTTTCAGATAAAATGTTTTGTATTTCAATTTTTAAATTTTTTGCTAAACAAATCTAAGATCTTAGTAAAAAAACATAGGCTGCTACATGTTTTTACCAATTCATGTCCAAAGAAGGTAAGTTAATGGTAAAAACACATAAGTGACCCATTTTTTTGAGAAAAATTCCTCAGGCTCAGTTTTGAGGTTTATTGTTTCCAACATTGGATGTCAATATCCCCAAATGTTTACAATATAATTCTTTTTCCAAATTTCACAAATTCTGCCTATTTGACAAAATGGCATATGTTTTTGAAAGATTTATTTTAAATCTTCTCACTTATGAATTTCCTTCATTTTTTTAAAATAAAGGGTCCAATCTTGAAAATTCAAAACTAGAAGCCCATTATTTTGGGGAGTTTTTTTTGGTGGGACAAGTGAAGGTGACAAAAGGGTTTTTTGAAAGTATTTTTTCTCATGTTTGTAATGAATATTTTAAATATAAAAGTGCTACATGTTTGATAAATAATGAGACTGAGGTGGGATTTAAGCAACACATAGGACTGAGCAGGGCATATTTAGCACAAATTGTATATACAAAAATCAATTAATCTCAATCAACCTCTAAAACATTTGTTTTTGTCTGAGGGGGGGAGCCAGATTGGATGAATATAACATCCCATCTTTCTTAAATTTATCTGAACACGCCAGGGTTTGTGGTTGGGCATGAGATTCCTAATTCACAGTAATGGGGGGACTGGATAAACTTTAGAAATGATGTTATACAATGGGAAAAAATGAGAATAGCTATCCAAGAAGCAGATGACAAAGGGTGGATTATCCTTTGGAGGACAGAAATAAGGGAAAAAGAAAAAGATTGGACTGTGAAATAAAAGAAAACAGGTCTTTGTAACTTATTTAAAATTGGACCCCCATATCAGGAATGGACATCAAATTTCTCTTTGGAGCCTGGCCAACATCTTCATACCACTAAATTCTATCCAAATAAGAGGACACTGAGGTAATCAAAGTGTTAATGGATTTTTAAAGGTCTTGTTTTTTTAATTTATTAAGCCAAGTCACCTCTGACATCAGCCCATTGATCTTGAGTCTTTTAAATGTAGTGAGATACATTTCTGTAACCACAGTTTCCATAACCCTGGACATTGATGGGTTTGAAGGTTTATTTCAATATAAACTTGGGCAAGTCTTCTGAGCCATGTACCTGATAGGTTTACGTCACAAAAATGAATAAATATTCAAATAAAAAAAGATATACATTAAAATGAATCATAAACTCAGAGAGCTTGGAGTATTCATCACTGGTGTGATAATTGCTTTGGCAATGCTCACAGGTCAAGTAAATTGCATCATATATCTTCAAGATTGTGGTAGGGTTTTGGGACTTCCTTTGTGAGGCTTTGGTACCCATTGCCAGTCTTCTGCACCTTTTCAGGGTGACTCCTCATTTTCCATATTAATTAAATTCAGTTGCTGAGGGTATTGAATCTGATGAAATTTTCAGAATCTTCAGATTAATTCACATACCTAATTGGAGAGTGTGAAATTTACTGTTATCTTGATGTTTTTTTGCTTGCAATTTTTATGGGGTTCTTCCTCTCTTCTTGGATTGACGTTAAACTATTTCAAATCTTGAGGCTTCTCTTTTATTTTTATTTTTATTTTTATTTTTAATTTTATTTTTATTGTTATTTTTAATTTGATTTTCATTTTATTTTTATTTTTATTTTCATTTTGATTTTTATTTTTATTTTATTTTTATTCTTGGCTCCTTGAGGTACATCATGGATATTCCTGCATTCTAGTGGGTTTTCATAATATTGATCATCCTCTTGACTATTGGGAATTTGATCAAATGGGACTTTTCCAGTCAAACAATCTTTAAAATGTTGAAGAGTTGAGGTGATTTGTGTAATTTGTCTTTGAAAACGGTCTTCCCCAATATCTTCAAATATTCCTTTGGCTTCATTATTTCTTTGTTTCTCAAAGCTTTCATCATCACCTTTATAATCAGGCTGAAAAGACTATGACAAAGAATATTAGTTAATGAGAGAGAAAATTTGATGATAAAAGAAGTCTCACAGGAAAATTCATATGCCATTGAGGATGGAGGTCTGATATCTGGAGCCTTTGGCGCTTGCAAAATGCCTGTTGGGTTTCGTGCTGGCAAGTAATCCCTTGATAATTGCTTTGTCTGTGGGTGAATTTTTCATTTGGGGGAGATTTGGTTTTGAAATTGTCAAAGGCCATCTGAAGGGAATAATGAAACACCTTTACATTGAGAGCACAGATTTGTGGAGGAAAATTCTTGGCATAGACAATTAGCTGTTTTCTGAAAGACATGTGGAGAGCCCTAACTACCTTCAGGAGAGTACCAGTGGACTTTTGGAGCCAAAGTCTGACCATGGCATGGGGACCTCCAACACTTGAGGTGGAGCCCACACCCAGGTGGTAATGATGGTTGGTCCAGGCTGGTACATAATAATCCTTTAGAGGACACCAGGTATTTTCCAAATTTGGGAAGACTCCAGGACTTTTGACTTTGTTTTGAAGATTCTTCCAGTTGTCTTTGAAAGAATATTCAGTGGATGAATACATAGCCTGAGAAATGAATCCCAAATTCATTAATGAAAAGAATAATAAGAAGAAAAGTGAAAGATAAAATCATATTACTGTCACAGGGGCTCTTATGGAATCAAGAGTGGCCTGGAACTCAGGAATCAAGAGCTCACTTGGAGGGCTCCAAAAGATTAATAAAATAAGAAGAATGTATTTCTTTAATGAAGAATAAAAGTAAAGACAAGTATGCAAAAAGATGAAGAGAAAAGTAAGTCAATGGCCAAGATGATAAGAAAGCCAAAATCCAAAGAGCCAACAAAATGAATCCTCAATTCACTGTTTCAACCTGCCAGAAATAAAAATGAAATTATTAAAGGATATAACCACCGGTATCCACTGACAGGAAAAGAAGAAAAGGTGCAAATGACTGACTTATGATTATCAGTATTCACTTTAATAAGGTAAAAGAAAAGAAGAATAAAAATAAATCCAATATATTAAGGGTTTTGGTAAACACATGTAAGCTTTTAGTAAAAACACATAAGCCCTTACGTGCTTTTACAATTTATGGTAAAAACACGTACGTTTATGGTAAAAACATGTAAGTGACCTTATTTTTCAAGAAAAATTCCTCATGCTGAGTTTTGAGGATTTTTTTAATTTTTTTTTGCCATATTTTTCCCGACTTGGCATGTCAATAAGCACAAATTTTTTCAATTTTTTTTTTGCCAAATTTCACCAATTTGGCCAATATGCCAAAATGGCATATTTTTTTCAAAAATTCATTTAAAATCTTCCCACTTATGAATTTCCTTGATTTTTTTTTAAAATGAAGGGTTCAATGTGAAGATGAAGCACCAGAATCCCATAGTTTTGCCATTCTTTTTGGGTGGGACAAGTGAAGGCGCAAAAAGGGTTTTTTTTCAAAAATTTTTCCCATCATTGTAATATGCCTATTCTTAAAAAGTGAATTTAATACCTTCCCACTTATGAATTTCCTTCATTTTTTTGAAAATTAAAGGGTTCAATCTGGACAATAAAGAACCAGAAGCTCATGAATTGAGAAATTTTCTTTGGTGGGACAACAAGTGAAGGCTCAATGAGTGTTTTTTTTCAACTGTTTTTTTTCTTGTGTGTAATATGAGTATTTTCAAGTACAAAACTTCCACATATTTGATAAAAAAGGAGACTGAGGTGGTATTTAAGCAATAAAATTGACTGAGGAGGGGGATAATTGGCATAAACTGTATATACAAAAATCATTCAATCAGAATCAACCTCCAAAATAGTGAGTTTTTTCTGAGAGGGGGGAGGAGGATTGGACGAATATAATATTCTGTGTTTCTTAAATTTATCAGCCCACCCCAGGGCTTGTGTTTGGGCATGAATCTCCCAGTTCACAGTAATGAAGGGGACTGGATAAACTTTAGAAATTATGATGTCCAAAGGAACAAAATGAGCACAACTATTCAAGAAGCAGATAAAAATGGGGGGATTATCATTTGGAGGACAGAAATAAGGGAAAAAAGAAAAATATTGGGCTTTGGAAAAAAAGAAAACTGGTCTTTTATACTTATTTGCAATTGGATCCCCCATGTCAGGCATGGACATCCACTTGCTTTGTGGAGCCTGGCCAACATCTTCATACCATTCAATTCTTTCCAAATAAGAGGATACTGAGGGTATTAATGTCTTCATGGCTTCATAAAGGTCTTGATTTTGGTGAATTTCTTCCGCCAAGTCGCCTCTGACATCAGCCCATTGATCTTGAGTGTTGTAAATGAAGTGGGATAGTGTTCTGTAGCCACAGTTTCCATCACCCTGGACATTGATGGCCTTGAAGGTGTATTTTAATATAAACTTGGGCAAGTCTTCTTAGCCAGTTATCTGATAAGATAAGCTCAAAAGATGCATAAATATCAAAATAAACAACAGAAAATTACATTAAAAAGAATCAGAAACTTGCAAACAGCTTGGAGCATTCGTCACTTGTGTGATAATTGCTTTGACAATGCTCACAGTTCAAGTCAATTGCATCATAGATATTCAAACTGGTGGCAGGCTCGTGTGATTTTCTTTGTGAGGTTTTGCTTCCAATTGCCAATCTTCTGGACCTTCTAAGGGTTACTTTAGATTTATTTAATTCAGTTGCTGAGGGTAGTGAATCTGATGAACTGATGGATTTAGATAATGAGTCCTCAGAATCTTCAGAATCTTCAGATGAGTCCACTTCCATAATTGGAGAGGGGACAGTTGACTGGGATCTTGATGTTGTTATCCTGGTCACTTTTGATGGGGTTCTTCCTCTTCTCTTGGATTGACTTTCAATAATTTCAAATCTTGAAGGTTCTCTTTTGTTTTGATTTTTGTTTTTATTCTTGGCTCCTTGGGGTCTTCCGCAGATATTCTTGCATTCTAGAGGGTCTTAATAATATTGATCATCCTCTTGACTCTTGGGAATTTGATAAAATGGGACTTTTCCAGTCAAAACATCTTAAAAATGTTGAAGTATTGGAGTGATTTCTGCCATTGGTCTTTGAAACAGGTCTTCTTCAATGTCTTCAAATATTTTCTTGGCTTCATTGTTTCTTTCTTTCTCAACACTTTGATCATCACCTTGAAAACCAGCCTGAGAAGAATATGACAAATAAAATCAGTTAATAAGAAAAATAATAATAATAAGAAATTAAAAAAACCCTGACAGGCAAATTCAAATTCCATTGAGGATGGAAGTCTGATAATTCAAGCCTTTGGCGCTTGGCAAATGCCTTTTGGGTCTTATGCTTGCAAGGAATGCCTTTATAATTGTTGTATTTGTTGGTGCAATTTTCATTTGGAGGAAATTTTGTTTTGAAATTTTAAAGGCAATCTGAAGAGCATAATGAGACACCTTGCCATTGATGTCACATATGTGTGGAGGAAAATTCTTGACATGGACAATCATTTCTTTGGAGATTCTGTTAATAATTTCTATAAATTGTTTTCTGAATGCCATGTGGAGAGCCCTGACTACCTCCAGGAGAGTATCAGTGGAGTTTTGGAGCCAAAGTTTAACCATGGCATGGGCACCTTCAACTCTGGAGGTGGAGCCCACACCCAGGCGGCAATAGTGGTTGGTCCAGGCTGGCACAAAATACTCATTTAGAGGAAGCCAGGTATTTTCCAAATACTGAAATACCTCAGGATTTTTAAATTTCTTTTGAAGCTTCTTCCAGTTGTCTTTGAAAGACTTTTCAGTGGATGAATACATAAGCTGAGAAATGAATCCCAAAGTCATTAATAAAGACAATAATAAGAAAAAAAGTGAAATAAAGTTAAGAAGCATATTACTTGATTCCAAAGGCCCATAGGATTTTCAAAATCAGTTCCATGACCAATTTTCTTCATGCAATGAGCAGATACATCCTTGTTGATGTGCCAAATTCATAGCATGACTTTGGAGTCTGGGAAAAGCTTCTTAATAGAGTTTTTCAAGGCCAGATCCCTGTCAATAACAATAACTGGAGGGGGAACAAGATTGGTGTTGTTGAGGACCTTTTCAATGTATTGATTTAATGCCCAGGTATATGAAGTTTCATTGTCATTCTTCATCAAACAAAAAGCCCCAGAAAAGGTCTTATTGGTTGAGCTGAATCCAACAATATGAAAAAGGGGCATTTTGTACTTATTGGTTTTATAAGTACAATTCATAAGAATGACATGAGGAAAGCCATGAAGAAGTTTTACGGCCAGGGGGTGAGTAAAGAACAAGGAGGTAATATGTCCCTCAGAATACCTTGCAGAGAACCAAACAAAAGTTTCTTCTTTGAGAGTGTCAATAAGACCATCAATGGGCCTTCTGCCTTGCAGTTTGTCCTTCTTGATTTTCTTGACTTGGTTGTAAATGTCTTGAAGGATTACAGACCTGTCAGACTCCCTCTGGCTGCATAATTGGGCCTGAATATGCCTTGGCATGAGCAGTGATTCAGACATTTGAGAAATTTGGGAAGTTTCTTGCTCGTTGAATCACCTGAAAGCAGGATGTGCCATGATAATTTCAGTGGCATCATGGCTATGTTCAGGATTTTTGACTTTAAGAGTCCAAGTGGTACTCTTGGCATATTTCCTGGCATAAAGTCTAAAAGGAAAGTCATGCTTTATTGAGGTGACTGTTTTGGAGGGCCTTTTGATGGGATTTGGGGTGCCAGACCTGTCACAACATATTTCAATTTGGTTGTGGGTCATATTGGACCTCAAGGTGGACACAGCATACCCCTGAGCCCTGGCAACATTATGCACATGTTGCCAAATAAGCTCAAGGGTCTGAAATTCACCTGCAGTGGGGGGTTGAAGAATTTTTCTAATGAAAATTATGGATAAAAGTGAAAAAAAGGGGGAATCGGGGGATTTGGAATGGGGTAAGAACCTTTGAAAATGTGAAAAAGAGGTGCAAAAAGGTGTGAAAAATGAACAGAAGTGGTTAAGAGTGAAAGAAAGTGGTTTAAATGTGGGATTAATAGATGAGGGAAGTTAAAAAATTGAAAATTGAGAGGCTTGAAGCAGGTTATTGTGGTGGAAAATGCAGTCTTTGGGGGAAAAAAAGAAAAAAAAGTGTGAAAAGCTTTGCAAAATGGCTTTGGTAATGCTGTTTTTCCAAAAAAAACAATGGTTTGGGGTGGGGATAATGTGGATTATTGGGGTGTTTAGGCTTGTTTTTTTTGGGGGGGGGCTGGGCAAAAAAATCTGGAACAATTTGGAGTTAGAGAGGTTTTGTGGGGAAAATACCTCTTTTGGGCATGTTTTGGCCCAATACAGGCCCAATTGTGTTTCATTTTTAATTAAAAATGGGCCCAGGGCACCCCTTACGTGTTTTTACCAATTTATGGCCAAAACACGTAAGTTGTTAGTAAAAACACGTAAGCTCTTACATTTTTTTACCAATTTGCTTATGTGTTTTTACCAACACCCTATATTAATTAACTGGGGAAAAAGTTCCCAGGTGATGAAAGGTGGCCAGTATATGTGAAAAGCTGAAAGGCTGATCCTGGAAGGTGAATTATCAAGCTGTATTGTCTGAATTGGGCCAATACAGTTCTGTCAATCTTGAAAATTGAACTGTGTGACTGAATTCCCACTGTGGAATATGAATTTGCCCAATTGGCCCAAGGCCATACAGGATGCTTGATTACTACCTGTATGGACTGATTGAATTGTCCAAGGAATTCTGAGTACTTGATGCCCTGATAATGGTTTAACTTATTGATAACCTGTGATAACTGCCCTTAGAATAGTCCTGATGAGAAAATGACAACCCAACCGCTGCAGGGCCAGGTGGTTGGGATCCTTGAATGGTCTTCTGGTAGCTGCCAGGGAATTGCCAAGCTGAAATAGCCAAAAGATCCTCCTTCAAAATTGGTGATGGATTTGGTCCTGAATATGTCACCATTGGATTGCTGGAAGAAATTGTGCATAATGGTATATTATACCATATATGCACCACTCCTGGATCCTTGAGTATGGGGTGCATTGAAGAAGGAGAAGTCTTCCCCTGAACTGGCAGGGAATCCTTGCTTTGAGTTGATCTAGTGGCCTCTTGTGGTTGCCAGAGGCCATGGACTGATTTATGGCCATTTTGTTGTTCTTGGCCAATTTGGGTCCTAAGGTGGTTCTTGGCCATTTTGGGTTGATTGGGGTTTGGGGAAAAAACTGGCTCAGGTGGGCCCACTTGTGGTTTGGGACCCACCTGGCTTTGGGTACTGATGGAATGCCCCCTTGGCACCTTTTGACCTCATTGGATTTGGGCCAAAAGGGGCCTAAGGGTCCCATGGACCACAGACCATGGGCCGTGGAGGCTGTAGGGGGCCTAAATGGCCCCAAAAGTCCATTTAGGCCAAAACCCCACTAGTATAAGGGGTTGGGCCAAGGGGCCATAGGCCCCTTAAAGATTGAAAGGACCCCCAGGCCCAAAACCCAATGTAATGGCCTGGGGGTTGGTGAGGTGTAGAGTTGGCCAAGAAGGCCAATGAAGGCAGGATATTGCCTGGGGCCAATTGGCCATAAATGGGGGGTATGGCCAATTGGCCCTAAGTTGGGTCAGGCTAGAATTGCCCCAACACCCATTGAGGAGGGTGATTATTTGTGGTTGTGACAGTACCCCCCCTACCTTGAATGGTGAGCTCCAGAGCACCAAGATAAGGTACAAGCCTGTTAAGGCTGTTGAGACGGATTGGAAGTAGGGATTCCAGAGGTTTTGAGTCTTGAAAGGAATTTTCAGAATGGTAAAGAGGGTGGCATATGAGATGAGGTTGATTTGGTCTTCTTTTGACATTTGTCTTTGAATTTTGAAGAATGCGTTGACGTAAAGGTTGGAATTCAAGCTATAAGAAAGAAAATGTTGAAGAAAATATAAAGAAAGAAAGATAACAAAGAAAACTGAAAATAAGAAAAAAAATGAAAGAAAAGAGAATCTTGAGGGGGATTGCAATCTTCACCACGGATATTGACAGTTTATTTGAGATGGCCAAGGACCTGGAAAGGAAATATTTGATTCCAGGTGCTTACAGAGTGGCCAAGGTGATGTTTTAAAAGATTTTAGACCCCTCAGGGAAGTGCACACCAAGAGAGGAACTTACTTTTGGTAGTTACCACTGCCGCCAGTGCCATAAATTCAAAAAGATTAATGAAAGAGTGTATTTAAAAGTAATGAATTGGAAAAAAGGATTAAGAGGAATAATGGTCCATTTCCTGAAGTCAAAATGGCCATTAATTGGAATTTGATGTTGAAAGCCAGGCCATAAATCTGTGTCCAAAATTGCAAAGTTCTCACAGAGTGGCCAAGGTGATGCTTACAACAGAAAAGAGTAGAATACCCCGAAAGGTGCAAACCAGGAGTGGGACTTACTTTTGGTAATTCCTCTCCCAAAAAAAGCACCATAAAAATAAATCTCTTGAAGCAGTGGGGGCTGGCTTTTCAGGATATGAAGAATGGAGATCTTTGACAAGTTCGGGCGATTCTTGAGGTTTTTGGCTGGTTCCCAAGTGGATCTTTCTTGGGCTTGACTGAAACCTTTCCATTCCACCAGAAACCATAATTCTCTTCTCTTGAGCTTTTAATCCAGTATTTGAGAGACTTCCCATTCCTCTTCTTCTTCAATGATTATTGGAAGAGGACGCTCTCAATGCCGATTTGAGATTTTTAATGTCTTGACTGGTTCAAAGAGGGGAATATGGAAGACTGGATGGATGGATTTCCATTGAGGTGGTAGGCATGACCACTGAATTTCTTCAAGATTGGGAAAGGATCCAGCCATCTTTCAGACACTTTTTTGGTGGGTCTGGTTGATTTTATGTTCTTGGAAGAGAGCCATACCATGTCACCAGGATTGAAAAGAGGTGGACTTGCTCTACTTTTATCTGCATACCTCTTAAAACTGTTGATGGAAACTTCAATTTCTCTCTTGACACACCAGGGCAGATCTCGCGTCAATCGTTGGCAATTGACTTCACGTTGCACTGCGGTCAGTATAAAATCTTTCTTCAGTCGCTTTAGTGTCACTTTATAGTCACTGGATTTAGTGGGTCACATCACATCAGTGTCAAGGAAACGTCACTTGTCACATGTGTCACATGATAATGTCACTCAAAGCCCAAACCCATTTCAACACTATTTGCAATGTTTAGGTAATTTCACCTCATTGGCTTCCGCCTCCCTGACACTTAGCATTCTTAGGCGCCCGTGACGCCCTCCAGATGAGACTCCGACACTGCCCCCCCATCTCCATCCTCACCACTCCTTACGCTTTCACACCCTGGCCGTTACCATTGTTACGTTTGTGTAGTGCCCTCCCAGCATGCCTCCAACACAGCTGACAATCCTTATGCTCGTGGAGTGCCCTCCCAACATGCTCCCGACACCACTTATCCTTACACTTGTGTAGTGCCCTCCCGACATGCCTCCAACACAGCTTACCATCTTTAGGCTTGCGGAGTGCCCTCCCAACACTGCTTACCTGTCACAGCCAAGGAGGCAGGGGCATTGCCAATCATCTTCAACAATCATTACTTTATTGATACCCTTCAAAACCCAATCAGCAAGGGGGTTTCATTCAACATTCTCCAAATACAGTTTTCAGACCTCAATACAGTTTCATACAGGCAAGACCCAAATACAGGCCTGTAATCAATACAGGCGCAAATACCTGTATTGACTGTATAACCTGTATTGGATTCACCAATACAGGATTCAATCCCACATCCAACTTCTTCCAGCATACAGGCAAGTATCTCAACACTCAAAGTCCAAGGCTGGTATTTCTCACATATACCAGCCCTTCTTCATCTACCTGGGGGTTTTGCCCCCAGTTAATTAAAATATTGGATTTATTATTTAATATTGTTTTATTTCTCATTAAGAAATATTTTTTTATTAATTATTAAGTTAGTCTTTGCCTTTACCTCACCTGTTCAGTAGAGTCCTGGTAGCCATATCCTCTATTAATCCTTTTCTCTTTTCTGAACAGGTTGAAACAGTGGTACAGGATTATTTGTGGTTGGCTCTTTATTATTGCTTTTGTTTCCTCTCATATCTTTTAATTCTTATTATTTTATGAATAGGAAATTATTATCTTATTTCATTACTCTGATCATTTGATTATTTTATTCTGAGCCCTCCATAAGTAAGTCTGTTCACTGAGTGCCAGGCCCTCTTCACTTACAAGAGCCCCTGTGACATTACCATCCTTATGCTCGCGGAGTTCCCTCCCAGCACCACTTATCCTTATGCTTGTGTAGTGCCCTCCCGACATGCTCCCAACACTGCTTACCATCCTTATGCTCACAGAGTGCCCTCCCAACATGCTCCCAAAACCACTTATCCTTACACTTCCATATTACATCCATAGTGTATGGTGGCTTTTTGGTGTACATGATGAATGCAATTGCCGAAATATGGAGTGGCCTTCTCTGCCAACAGGACCTAAGGGGAAATTGGTCAGTATATTCACGATGTTGTGGTTAGGTTTTAAATCATGAGACTCACAAATTAAAACCTAATAAGTGGACTATTTAAGACAAGAATTGTGTCTCCTGTTTCCCCGACAAACCCATTTTATTTCATATCATTCAAATGGAACACTTTGCTTAGTCCTTACCTCATGAGTGTTGAATAGTTCAAAAGTTTACTTTAGTAGGTTTCTCACTAGTCAACTTTATTCAATATCTCACAGGGAAGTGATCTTATTTGAATGGGATGAAATAATTTGCAACACATTGCCTCCTCCAATTTCCCGACAGATTATATTTTGCAAATGCAATACAATTCCAATAGAAGGTTCCAAGTCTGTTGATGTGCAGGTTTATTTTGGTCAGCTTGTGGTTCTAAAATGTATTTTTTCTAGAATATTAAATAACTCTCAAACTGCTTTAAATTGATATTTAACTTCTTTCAAACTTGCCAAAATTCTCCATTATTACCTCAAAAAGAATCAATTATTCTAAACTTATTTTATGTCAACCTTTTTTCTTCAATTTGTATCTTTTTATTCAAACATTTTCAAACAAGTTATCAATCAACTTATCACCATCTATTTGCTTAATAAACTACCTCTGCTATGGCTCAAACCCCGGGAAATTCAACTGAATTCAATGAGGGACCAACTTCAGCCCCAGAGAGTGGAAGTGAAATCTCTGATATGGCCAGTAGTCGTGAATTAGGAATTGAAGTAGAGAGCCAGTCACATGAAGATAATCAAGATCCATCAGTTCTTCCAGAATGTGAGTATGCATCCATCATGAATATTTCAAATCTCTCAAAACCTGATATTGTTTCATAGCCTTTATTTCAGGTCAGCCTCTAAGCTCTCAAAAACCAAATTTTAAAAGCTATGAGAAGGTAAAGACTGTTGAACCTTGGGCACCAACAGAAGATGATGGGCAAGATGATGTAATTCTCAGTGGGGAGGTGGAAATTATATCCAAGGAACAATTTGGCTCCAACATTTCTCAAACTATCCCAAGGCTCAAAAAAATTCAAAATGATAGTAAAATTCCTGATTATGTGTGTCAAAAGATTGCTGAAGCCATGAGCCTCCTCAAAATGGATTTGAACCATAATTCCATTACTAATTCAAAACAAAATAGATAAAACTAGCTTCTTACAATATATGGGCTGGTGTGGAGGTGGGAGAATCTCTACCTGAAGGATCTTGAGTTGTAATTGGATTTCCAGGCAAAGGATTAGGAAAAAGACCAAATATACATGCAACCAAAAAAACAAACACAAAACGCCGTACCTTTGAAGACGCAAAGGATTCTTGGGATCAAGGTGATGAAATGATAAATTTTGAAGTGGACCATATTGATAATGAACCTCCGCATACGGAACCCACCCCCATACTCAATGAAACAATCCATGATGAAGTTCCACATACTGAAAGCCCCCCAATACTCAATGAAACAATCCATGATGAAACCCCTCCCACCTCTCCTCAAAATATTCAAGCCTTTCTATGAAAGGGAGACAATTAAACATGATACAATGGGACGAGATATGACTGATATAATTCCTGACCCTGAGCCCAAAGTGTCATCCTCTGCTAATTTTCAAGGAATATTTTTATCCTGCATGGAAGGGTTTTCAGGCATTTTGAATTATCATTCCAATATTACTCAACAATCATGGAAAAGGGGGCTTGATAATACCAATAGTATTTACAAAAATCCGTGGGAAAATTTACCAACAAAGGATGCTCATAAATTCCTGCCTGTTGGTATTAAGGTGATAAGTAACCAAGAGCTTAAAATGTCAGCCTGGCTGGAGGACCTTGAGATGGCAGGTGAGTTTTATCTTTGTGCATGATACATGATTATTGGCTGTTGACTGGTGATATAAATTGAAATATACAGGGTTAGATTTTTTAAAGGCAACAGAAACAGAAGCGTTTTTTGATCACAACATTTGGAATCTCAAATTGATGAAGGAATCAGCTAAACCTCCAGAGAATCTCCCAAAATCTGAACACTCCTTCTTCAAAATGGTTCAGAGCCTTCTTTACCCCGCCAATCCAGTTAAACATTTTTGGGCAAATGTTATGTTTGAATCCATTAGTTTAGTCTCATACGATGTGATTGCACCCAAACCATATGTTGCTATGGTATATTAGTGGCCTTCTGTGAGGCAGGGGTTTGTGGTTTGATGGTATGCTCAGATGACTGGAGAACAAGCTCAGTTAAAGGGGCTTTATCACTAATTGACATTTCCGAAAAACTTTCAGAGGGTAAGAATCTAGTGGAGCCGGTATGGCTACGTAGTGATAAGTATATATGTAATTTACTGAATAAAAGTTTCTTCTCATCAGAGTCTTTTAACCCCACTGTACCTGTTAGATTTGAATTTTCATGATGCTTAGTATTAGACTTTTGTGATGCCTGGGTGGCAAAGCGTGGTCTTGGTTCAAGTGATGAGGTCACATTGACTTTACCCAGTTCTGATAAACTTACAACCAGGATTGACCCGTTTTAGATTAGCTTTGTACCAGATAGATTTTAATTTAATTTTGCAAAGTCAGTTATAAATTTATTAATAGAGAATACCTATCCTACTACTTCCCTGATGCCACAGCATGAATACCAATGGTAATTGTATGGCGGCATGCCTCCGGACACCATTGAAAATACGCCGACAAGATGCAATCTGAGTCAGGCAGTTGTGCCCACGAGTAGCACACCCGGGGGCAATGTGGGCAGTTGCTTTTATCACTTCCCGCCACCCCATAATAGGCCAAATGTTCCTTTGTCTTTCAAGAGGACTAGGATAACTAGGGATCCGCAGAAGGGCGCATATTACATTTGCGCATTCTTGCAATATTCCACATGGTTGGATTGGAAAGCGATTGCATGGGAACATCAATATGTCAAATTGAATAATGCACAATCCACTGCAATTTTCAGGTTCAGGTATTTGAGATCACAAATTTGCAAAGGTCAGGTGTGATCTTTCTTTTCAGCTGCAATTAAAAAAGATTCATTTACCACAATCAAATTTAGGTGATATTAATAAATCAGTAAGCATTTGGTTTCATTTCATTTTCCGCTGCCAGAATGCCATTCACAAAAAAAGGAAAAGAGCATAAAAGGGAACTTGCGGGAAAGCGTTGGGGTGAGGAAGGAAAGTGTGAGTTGCTTGCTTAATCTCAGTGTATATATATAGATATATATGTATGATTCCAAATTTATGTGGCACCCTCCTTGGGCCCCACGGAAGAACATTAGCTTGAGTCGGTTCAGATTGTGCCAATGTCATGTGGGCTCCAACAGGTAAGTCAAAGGATGCGTGCTGAATAAAGCACCTTGGGCATTGGGCACCATTCTGGACTCAAACCTCCTCAGCTTCAAATGGCAGGAAGCAGTATCTGATATCTTGTCTGCTTCAAAACATAGTGATCCCTCAACCACTCAGGAATAGTTGGAGATCCAAAAAGACAAATGAGCGCAAAACAACCCGAATAAATAGGTTGTTTTCCCCGTCTTGCCCAACAGCACAAATATCAATGCCAGTATCAGCAAATATGACCCCAAGTGAAATTTGGAGGGTTATGGATGTCAATCAGATCAAACACATTCACTTTGGCCGTGTGGCAATTTTCTCTTCAACCGGATTACTCATTGCCCTTGTTGAATTCTGACCATTCACAACAATGAGTGAAGTTGAGGTCAATCAATGGGATGAATTATCACAATTCTTATTTTGCAAAAAGAGATTCACCAACCTAATTGCAACAAATGAAGAATTACTGGAGGGATTTATGTGTGCAATTGGGTGGCGCAAATGCAGCACAAACAATGAACAATTTGGTCTTTATGGAAGTGTTGGGAAAATTGAAAATGCAAAAGATGAATGGCGGAACCAAGGTGCCAATCTTAGCTTGGTGAATTGCATTCTAGGTCAATCCTTACAATATGCTGGGGATAATTTATTTCATAAGATTCAAAATTGCTACAACTCATTTTTGGTTTGGTCTTTTGATCAAGTCAACTATGAAGGCGATATTCCCGCAAATCAGGGTCCATGCGAGTTTGCTTCCGCATTCACTTTCACCATGAATGGATTCAAAAACTGACCTCATATTGATAAGGATGCATTGCTGTATGCTTTGGGATGGTGGTTTCAAGCTGATAAGAGGACCGGCCATATTCAAAGTGATGCGTCAAAGCGGTGTACAGGGGGGAAATTGATTTTCCCAAATGAGCATTTTTGGATTGATCTATCCAACAGTCATGGGATCATTCAGGTAGTGTGGGCCAGTAGTACATTTGTTCATTATACTGATCCAGCACATGAAAACAAAAGCACAACACTAGCGGGTATGTCCACACAATGCTCAAGGAGGTTGGCAAAAACAATGTGCCAAAAAAGCCACGGCTATTATGAGATTGGCGAGGGAGCGGGCTATTAAATAAGCGATGGCCATACAATCTCATGCCAATTCAAATGATGAGGAGATCTGCATGTGTGTTGGAATTGCAGCATGATGGGTAAATAATGGTGGGGTAAGGCAGAGGACAATATACACCAGGATTGCATGGTTTGGAGTGCGGGAGATAGGGTGGCTAACATGAAAAAGGGGTGAAGTGGATTATGTATGGTGGCATGCCATTGTAAATATGTCGTGGTTTGTTGCTCTTGTCCAGGATTCCAATGCTTCACACACAAATCCTTACACTTGTGTAGGTTCCAACAATGCTAAAAGTTCCTTACGCCTCTGCGGGCTGCCAACGCTTCACACACAAATCATTACACTTGTACAAGCTCCCCACAATTTGAAAAACTCGCTACGGTGGTGCAGGCTCCCAACAATTAACACACTAATCCTTACGCTTGTGAAGGTTCCCGACAATGCTGAAAAGCTCTTATGCCTGTGCAGGCTCCCAACAATTCAAACCCCAACCCTTACGCTTGTGAAGGTTCCTGACAATGCTAAAAATTCCTTATGCCTGTGCAGGCTTCCGACAATTCACACGCCAATCCTTATGCTTGTGAAGGTTCCCGACAATGCTGAAAATTTCTTACACCTGTGCAGGCTCCCAACAATTCACATGCCAATCCTTATGCTTGTGAAGGTTCCTGAAAATGCTAACAATTCCTTACGCCTGTGCAGGCTCCCAACAATTCGCATGCCAATCCTTACGTCTGTGCAGGTTCCCAAAAATGCTAAAAATTCCTTATGCCTGTACAGGCTTTTGACAATTCATATGCCAATCCTTATGCTTGTGAGGGTTGCCAACAATGCTGAAAATTTCTGACGCCTGTGCAGGCTCCCAACAATTCACATGCATATTGTCAATGATAATTATCAAGTGGGGAGTGGCAGGACGAGAGGGAGATGGTCGAAGAAAAGGTGAGGAAAAGTTGATAGGAGTGAAGAAAGAGAAGTGGTTACTTACCAAAAGGTTCCTCCATGGATTGCGTAGGAGCCACCTCAGGTTCTGGCTCACAAGTTGTAACGTCCTCAGGTGGTTGGGAGGATGGACTCGGGCCAGGAATAGGTGGCTCTTTGGTTCGGGAGGGTTCTAAAAAAGGAGTAAGAGTCAGTTAACTCAAATCAAAAGTGAAAGTGAAAATGAAATGAAACTTTGGCTGCTTACTGCGGAATAATTCCTCTGACCATCGGGTGCCACTCGGGCCTGGAGTGGGTTGCCGCGGGGTTTGCTTGCAAGGCAAACCAGGAATGGGAGAGTCTTGTTTGGGGGGATTTGGGGTTTTTGTTCTATGAGTAATGGAAAAAAGTCAGTATTATTGCGTGAAGAGAAATGAGATAAGGAGGAGAAAGAAAACTTACTTTGGCATTTGAATCCCATCAGTGACAAGACATGGTGAGGATTGGCCCAAGCTCAAATGTCCTCTCGCCATTGCCATCCTTCATCGGCCGGATAATCACTTCGCTCAGGGCAAGGGGTGAAGTGACCATCGGATGGTGGCCTAGGAGGGGGGTGGACAAATCAATACTTGAGGGGAAAGGGCTAATTGTCCAGAATTGTTCCGGTAAGCCTGCTTGGGTTCCCAGTGTCCATTCCCCCTTGGATATGGTTTCATCATTGTCGACCACAAAGGAGTGCTCGCAAGGGCGTCTTGGGCAAGAACTCCTCTGGCCACGTGGTCGGAAGGGGCAGAGAACAAACAAACATTTCTTGGGTGCTTGTCGGCAAGCATCACAAGTGTCAGTCGTGGTTGAGGAACAAATGCAGGGGATACCCCGCTTGGTGCATAAAGTGCCCCAAATCTAAAAACAAACAATTGAGGTTAGTAACTGAATAGAAAGTAAACAATCAAGAAAGAAAATGAATATGTACGATGAATTATATAAATTTAAAACGGATACAAAATAAAGACGCTCTAGTTGGAAGTTTTTGAAAGTCTGGAGGAGAAGAAAAAGAAGTATTAAGATAGGAACATAATGTCAACAAAAGTTTAAAATGGAGGTAAGGCACGAGGTGGATAGATGTAGGGTTCTGAAAGTATGAGCAGGAAACACAAACAGGCAAAAGAAAGGGGAGTGGGTTTAGTGGAGTGCAAAAGAAAAGAGTGGAAAGGCAGGAAGACAAAGGGGAATACGCACAAGAAGGACAACAGCGGGTGAGCTTGAATGAAGTGGAGCGGGTGAGAAAGAAAGGGAAGGACTTGTTGGGTGAAGGTGGTCTTTTATACCATGGTGAAGCTGAGACAATCTAAGCAGTTGCAGCACCAGCAAAAGTCTCAGCTTCAAGGCGTGTGGGCAAAATTGAAGCTCAGTCACAGCGAATGCTGCAAATGAGAAGGGAAATGCTGGCGTGAGGCAGAAGGACAATGGGGTTCTGCCTGAGTATTGCAATTGATTGAATTTTCAAGCTCAGTCAAATCCCCTTTGTTTCTTTAAAGAGCCACCCAATCACCCAGGAGGGTGGTTGTGAGGCCCTTGTTGAATGTGCATGGTGGGTGCAATGCACAAGTGCCCCATGCAGAAATGCATGTGGTGCATTTGGTCACAAGTGACCGCAGGGAGATTAGCGGCCATATGACCTGATAATAGTGTTTGAACAAAGGGGGGCTGTAAAACAAGTGAATACAGCATGAGCTTGGCTCGCCCCATTGCTCAGGTTTGCTTTTGGGTCATAATTGAAATGCTCAGTGGCGGAACATTTTAATTGCACAGTAATTGAACTATTGATATAACAATATCAAATGCACCATTCTGAGCAAATGCTAGGTCATTTTTGTAAGCACAAAATCTGAGCATTTTGCACAGCATTGGATGACATTCCAGCCAGGTGCAGCATTTCACATGCTTTGGTGAAGTGCTCCAAACTGAGCCTTCCAATGAACTATTGCAAAAATGGTCCTGACCATGGCTTTACTGAGCACTTTCACAGGGTGCTTTTTACCATGACATGCTCAGCTTGCATGTGCAAATTGGGTGAAATGCAATGCTGAGCATGTGGCACATGAGCTACGTATATGCAAACGATTGGAAGGGGGATACCCATTGGCTATATGCATTCAGGCTGAAGTAGATTTACACCTTCCTAATCTGTACAGCCAACACTGTAATACACAGTACACCTTTGTAAATGTATGCTGCAGGGCAGAGCAAAATCTGTTCAACAATGTAACATGCAATCACGTCAAGCCATCGACTCATATATCTCAACTGCATCCATTTGATGCACCTTGTTGGAGAGCTCTGCCTAACTATGGCACAGATGCTGGTGTAATCCAAGTTAATGAAAGTGGGTCATAATGGGATGACTTATTATTTTGGTCATACACAAACAGTGGATTCACTCCAGTGCTATTGTTGGGTCAAACTTTGACTGGCCGCCCTTGATCATTGCGCATGCTCATTGGCGGGCAGCCACATGCTTTCATACGCACCCCCTGGCGGGTCATACACAGGCAACTTTCACATTCCTGGAAGACATTCTACTTCCAGTCTTCCGACCGGCTATTTTCTGGGCTGGGTGGTCAGCTTGACTGCAGACGCTCACCCGCTGGCGTGTGGAAACCTGAGGACAATCAGTGTGGATTTTCTTCAGCCTCATCCGCATTAGAATAATCCCGGCCTATGATTGCTGAGGCTGGTTATGTTTGCGTGGGTATCTCGCACTGCTGGTTATTTTCTGCACGTTCCCATGCGCCCCGCACAAGTTGTGGCGCCTGGCTTGTAGCCAAATATTTCCTTGGGCAGGTGGCCTCTTTTTCTGGAGTTTTGTACACGTGTGAGGCAAAGACCCTGATACCAATCTTGGTGGATTAGTACCTGCCTCAAATGCAATAGGGGTGAATGTATATGTGGATCACGGTTCACGGCTGGCGCCCCCTCTGATCATGCCACACATTCCCCCATGGAAGCCCAGTAGGTATCAGTCAGCAAAAAACTTCAGGCAAAAATAAGCTTATGTTTGGTGGCATGCCACCAAACATATCTCACCTGCCCACACACAAAAATCCCCACAGTGAGATTGCCCAGTAGGTCCCTGTGCAACAATTAACCTGGGGGAGATATGCTCATTGTTTGCTGTCACACCAGCAAACATGGCTGCATGCCTCTAATATGCCCCTCCACAATAAGTTGCTACAGCCAACAAAATTTTGGATATGCTAATGTCAAGCTTGGTCCACCAAAGGTTGCGTAACTTGCTGCAGATCCAGGAGTCATATTGGTGCACCCACATTTTGGCCACCTTGCCTTAATATATGCCCCAAATTGGATATGAAAATTATGAGCCCAAGAGGCCCACCTCCATCAAGACCATGCACATAACCAAAGGCCATCCCCCTTGAGCCCATTGCTGCCTCTCATATAAGTTCCCCACCTGCACTTATTCATCTTCATTCCCTTTAGCTACCCCTTCCTGATCATATAGTTTCCAACTGTCCCCAAATAATTCATAATAGCCATCATTTCAACCCCTTCACAGCCACTTTGCATTGGGATTATTAATATTTGTATTCAAATAAATAGTGATATAACGTTAAATGCTGATAATTCCCACTTAGCTTCTTGAATTATCCTATGGCACAATCAACACAACATATTTGTATATCTCCCCAATCACCAGCATGCTATTGCCTCTCTCCCTGGAACCCTTTCCAAAACATTGATACCATTCCTTGGGGCACCACAAACTTTCATGCACTGTGGTCTTGGTGGGGCATGGATTGAAAATTGCCAATTCAATCCTACTCAAATATTATTTGTTGAGGGAGTATTTATGACTTATGCAAATGATCCCTCCTCATCTCAAAAACCCAATGTAGCATTGATGTTCTTCACATGGTATCCAAACATTCTATTCATAATTGAAAGCTTTCAAACACAAGATTTCAAGCTTAAAATGCCCAAAGAATATGACTGTAATACTCATACTCAATGTCAACTCTTTACTCCAACATTTCCTGCTTCATACTTGACACCAGCTTCATGTCCTGCTGTTTCATCATTGATTTCCAAGCAAAAACTGATACAATTACCCAGTGGATCAGACCTCCCCATGATGACCCCGCCCCATTCCATTATTCAAACCCCCCTCCTCCCTCATCAAAAGACCGGACTAGCTTTTCTCTGGGATGAGAAATCCCCAATGGCCAATCAGCCCGTAACCTTTGGGCCACCTCACCCCCAGGATCCACTTTTAATGCCAGGCACATCATTACAAACAAGGTTGTTAGCTCATTTGAATCCCTTTCAACCAATACCCCTCTTGGAGGACTGCTTGCGGATGATATGGGATTATGTAAGACCATTCAGGCCATTGCTCTAATTGGTACCTCCAAGGAGCGGATGATTGCTCCACACCCACCATGATCATCTGCCCCCCTTGCTTAATTACCAACTGGCAATCAGAAATATACAAGCATGCTCAGGCTGGAGCGCTGCATGCCAAAATCTACCATGGTCCCACTCGTCACTCATTATTGGAGGCCGAAATCTTAAAATATGATATCATTATCACTTCTTACAATACTATCACCCAAGAATTTAAGCAAACCAATACCTCTACATCATTCATTTTTCAAATCAATTGGCATCATATAATTTTGGATGAAGCACAGTGAGTGTCTGATCTTTAAATGATTCAAGTTACCTTTTATATCCAATAACCCTTCCCCCATCTTATAGCTATATTTGCTCTCAATACACTGCCACTCACCGTGCCATTAATAGCCTCCTTTCATCCCATTGAATATGTATAACGGGCACACCTATTTGCAACACCATTTATGACCTTTTGGGCATAATATCATTCATTTGCCAACCCCAGAGCTCAGATAAAGATAACTGGTCACCATTCATCCTTAGTAGTCTTTCCAAAGGTAGCAATGATTTTTGCATTTGGCATTGCGGAATTTAAGTTTGTGCTGCACCAAAACCACACATCTCAAATCCCTCCCCACTATTAGCCATCATTATGAGCTGCTCCCACTCAACCCAACCATTCAGCAAGAATATTCCACATTATACAAAGAATTCCTATCATCCAAAAGCAAAGGACAAGGAGAATTTTTCAGAAAATATTAATAAGCTGCAAATATGTTGTAATCATCACATCATGCTTAACATGATTGCGGAGGCGGATTTGGAAGACCACAAGGGCAGGAGCACTCAGGATAACTCCCCAACAATCACAAAAACTATTGTGGATGTGGAAACATGCATGATGAGTAGTAAAATTGCACACCTCCTACAAAGCTTAATGAATAACAAACAAACAAGGTGTGGTCCAACCAAATCGGTGGTTTATACCCAATGGACCCAGTTTCTTGATTTGTGAGTTAATTCTAATATGCATCCATTACCAATTGATTCCATCTGACTGTTTTTTATTGTAGAATTGGTATTGCACTTTCCCATCACTCTATCCTTTCAGCAAGAATTGATGGAACAATTACAGCACAAGTGCAGGAGAAGGCACTGGAGAATTTCTTCAATAATCCTGAATGTGAAGTACTGATTGAATCCATTGCCACAGCTGGAACTGGCCTCAATATAGCTTATGCTAATATTGTCTATTGAATGCTGAGGGGACCCCCAAAATTCTACCCTGATTGTTGGCCCCTGACATCCACATTTCCAGGAGCCCAATTGGAACCCAGCCATTGAGGCTCAGGCTGTTGATCGACTCCATTGTATTGGCCAGAAACAACCTGTAAAGGTCATTCAGTTGAGGTCAACATGTGGAAAGTACCTTTCAAGCTCATGTTTGACCCTGATAGTATTGCTATTCTAAAATCCTTCCTTATGGGAATTCCATATTCCAATCACCAATAGGTCCCAGAAAAGAAAAAATCATTAACTGCATGAGCCTTACTGATATTATATGATTTGTGTTTGACCAAGTTGATGAAACCTGCTCACCCTGGCACAGGTCCACAATTATGAACACCATGAGCTGCATTGAACACCTTCAATATTTCCTCAATCAAAATGAGCAATAGAGTCTTATTTATAAGGGAGACGGTGATACATTCCAATTCATATTGTATATATTCTGAAATATTTAGCAAGTTGTTGCATCTTTAAGAAATAATAATCAGATTGTATTACACCTGCACAAATAATTTACAAAATTTCAATTTGTAGTGGTGCTATACATTTATCTTACTAAGTTATTGCAGAGCATCACCATTAGGCCTAATAACTGGCATGTCAAGTATTTTGAGGGCGCTAGTCTGCATCTTACTACAGCTCTTGAGCTGATCTTGATCAAATACCTGAAATGATACGCCTTCCAGAATATCACCATCATCTGTCGATTGTAATTCTGGCAATCTATCAATAGTTTTTTTACCCTTCTTTTTAATGCAATTACAAAACTCTATGTCTAGATTCATTTTTAATACCAATTCATTAAATAACTGGGAGCGCCAGCCTAATCCCACTTTGCAGTAAACTTGACAGAAATTTTCCAGTACCTCCTCAGTATCTGAGAATACTCAAGGGTCATTGAATTGTGATGCTAGAATGGGAAATTTAGCTGTATCACACCATTCACGATGGCACTCACAGGTCTGCACATAATTAAGTAGATCATCATCAGTCTTTGTTCACAATGAAGAGAAACAGTAACTAACCCTTTGACAAATCATTGCAAGCTTTTGATTCTCCTTCTTTTTTACCAAATATGTGGCATCCTTTTGAATAGACTTCCATTCTCTTTTCAAATAAGTGAAATATTGCTCCATTAAAGCCGCCACAACGCCATAGTTATTATGATCCTTTTTCCAACAGTAATGATGATACTCAGTGCTGACAAGTGCAAGACGGAATGTATGGTAAAACACCATAGACATCAACTCATTGAAAGGATGTTGCCATGAGCTCTCCCAGTCCCAAGTGAATTGCTTTAGTCCTAGCTTGTGGAGCTCATTTTCACAGTAGCTTTGGAAACCCTGAGACTGAACCTGTGTTTATGGCTCATTGAAAACATTCTCAGGGACATATCCAAGATGACCAGCCACTTGAATTGCAATTTCACACTCTTCTGTGCTGGGTGGTGCTGGTAGTGAGGAAAAATCCTTATCCCTAACTTTGAGTAGGAACAGGCAATGGGCATGTACTGCTGATCTCATTCCATGGACATTCTCTGGAAGTTCTGCTTTCAGCCATCTTTGTTGCTCCTTCTGGCTTGCACATTTCGCCACATTATGAGCTTTATGAGCCTGGTTCCTTTGCTGTCTGACCTTGGATTGTTCAAGCATACTCTGGGCAAGGGGCATTTGAGGATGGGTGAACTCACTATTTGACTGAGTGCCATGCTCATGTGCCGTGAAATTGTCCTTCCTTGGTTCATCATTTGTTTTCATTTTAGTCGGAGAGATGTTCTCATCCTCATCATACACCATTTTTTCTCTTGATGAACTGGCATGAGCTGTTCTTGCTTTGGAGGCATATGGATGATGACTTCCAGTGACTTTCTCTTTATGGACCAGAGGTGAAGATTCATAAATTTCATCACCTCCCATGCACATCATCAGTTAATACATCAAAAAATTAATAAAGACTGGTCATACTCACAATCTTCAATTGGCTCCTGAGATCAGACTGACTTTCCTTTAGGTGCCATATCTAACCCATCAAACAAACATATCAAATTGTGAAAAAGGTTATACTCCAAAATTAAAATGACTTACTTTGATGAAGCGTCAATCCTGGATTTCCCTCCGACAGACCACTCCAAGTTACATTTTCCAATGGTATTTTTCTTTGCCCCCCATCCACGCACCTTTCATAGCCCACATGAACCTGAGATCCTGATGGAATATTGACAGTTGGCTGTTTACTTTGTCCAAAGGAATCCTGGGATGTGACTGGATTCCGACCGGGATTAAGGAGGAACTCATGTGGAAATTGTGACTGGGGATTAGCATTTGATGAGATTTGAGGTGTGCCTTCTGGCCCCTGAGACACATGCATTTGTGTATTAGTGGGATTCAGGAGAATTGGAGTGACAGAAATATTTGAGACCAACCAAGTTCCTGAAGTTGGAGCCTTCGGATTTCCCACATCAATGTTAAGACCTGATACATTCATTGAGGATGAAATAGGGGTTGTGAGAGGAATGTTGGGACTCAATGGTGACTGTGTTTGAACATATTCTATGCTAGATTCACTATCTGAGTCATGAACAGAACCTGAACAGGATTTATGTGACTTGGAAGATGACATAAGGTCCAAAAAAGTACAGTAATATTTTTAACTAGATAAAACACCTCAGTATTATTATAAAATAGAGTGATATGAGATGAAATCTTTTCAAATTCAGAATAGAGATATTCTATGAAGATTTCTAAAAAGAGTCTTATTGGAAGTCCAATAAGCCTCTTTTTAGCAGAATCCTCCCTGCCTCCTTTTGAGCTCCTCCGCTTTTGTCAGAAACCACCCTGCATATATGCATTGAAATTCCACAGCATTGTACATCTGTAAAGGGGTATATTCATGAAGGATTTACCCACAAAAGAGACATCACCTTTACAAGAAAGGCAAAACAATCCAAATCACACTCCAACCGATTAAAAGCCTGCTGCACTCAAACCAAATACCAAGACTTTAGCTGCACTCCAACCCCTTATGTAATAGCGTTATATTGTTATTTCTGTAATAAGGTTTAAGCCATTTATGATGGTGTGCCAGCGTACATGGTTTGAATGTCAATCCCCTCAATTCAATGTTGACACATCCCTATTGGAACGCCCCTCAAGGTTCAAAACCGCAGTATCACCATGTGTAAATAAAATAGAATATGTGTGAGCATTGAGAAGCATGGCATTTTACCCAATTAAACTCCTAACCAATTCTGCCATCCAGATCAGACATGTTACACTTTATCAGCTGCAGCTCACGCACCATTACAAATGGGATAAAATTCTCAGATGGCTCAAATCATCTCCCCCTTCATAATTAATCACTCAATTTTTTTTCCGATTAATAACACTCCTAAACACTTTCACATCAGCCATAGATATTTATACACAAACCAACCATACTCCCAATTCCTGCAACAATGACAACCCGTCGCTATTCCTCAATGTGTATATGCATGTATCAACACTCTTCCCCTGAGGGTGATAGGCATGGAGTTGCCTTCACACCTTTCCAATATAAACAGCACATTAAAAAGCTCAAATCAACCATTGCACCCAAATCTCTTCCAAACATCCCTACTTCTGCATCAGTATCTGAGTGCCCACAACTTCTATTGGATCAAATTTTCCCAGCTGATTATTCATAATTTACCCAAAGCACATTCTCCAAAGCACTGGGTCTCAATTCAACTGCACAGAAACCATACAGCAGCAGTCAAACCCTTCCCCCACAAGACCTTGGAATGATAATATCTGCCATTCTATCATTAAGGTATAATATACCCTGCAGGGCTTCATGCATTCTAAACCCCGCCCTAAACCTGCTGATCAAGTCCAGCATCTCAAGCTCCGGTGGTCCCCCCACTCCTGCATTCCATATACCTCAAGATCTGAGTACCATATTTGAACATCTCCAATTGGAACCAGTGGTTCAAAACTATATATGTTGTCCTCAACTTTTCTCTCTTAATGGCCTTACTGAATCAGTCACAACTGACCAATCCCACTGTCAATGCCATAATGACCCAAATGATCATGATCCCCCTTGCACACAATCATTAGGCAAATTCATCTATTCATTTGAACCCCACACCCAAAACACAACCAGCATGAAGCAAGCATTTATACCAACAAAACATTTCATTTATCAACCATTCAAAAATTGGCTTGCCAGATTTTTCCAGTGGGCTGGAATTATGGAAATTCTGCATCAACATCAACAATCCCAAACTCCCAAAGGTTCCCCAAAATGTGACATCTGGGATGGATTGGTCTGGAGAGGCTTCACTGGCACTATAAATATCAACGACCCCCATTCATGTCCATTCCTGGTGCATTGGCCTTCTCCATTTATGTAGACTGGTTTAATGCACATGGAAAGTAAACCTGGTTGGCCAGCATTGGACCTATCATGCTTATTTGTCTTAATCTCCCCCCAAGTGAAAGCTTGAAGCCAGAGAATGTCTATGTTGCAGGAATCATCCCTGGTCCAAAGGAGCCAACTTCCCTTGAATTCAATTACCTATTAATGCCACTCATCAACAAGCTCAAAGAGCTATGGAAAGGTTACCATTTTCACCCACCTCAACAGGTCCTTCAGGATCCTTCATCTGTGTTGTCATCCTCACAGCCATTGCGGATGTGGTCGCCATGCACAAGCTTACTGGATTTAAATCCCATTCAGGCAACCACTTTTGTAATTTTTGCACCATTCACAAAGCTCAAATTGAAGAAATTGGTCCTCAATTTCACTACACACGCTCATACCAAAATCATAAATCAACCATTGCCAAATGGCTTTGGGCAACCCAACAACAAAGACAAGCAATTTTCTCTGAGTATGGAGTGCGATATTCAATTTTGGAAGACCTTCTGTATTGGGATGCAACCATAATGGTTAATCTTGACATAATGCATAATTTAATACTTGGAATTTTGAGGGATCATGCAACTTTCAAATTGTGCATTCCAGAGTCCAAATCAAAAAATTTACCTCAGGTCCCACAGGAAATCCAATGACACCAACAGTTTAGACTCAGATTCCATGATCTCCAACAGCTCTCTTGATAAAATCACATTGAGAGAGGCCTGCTCTCTGAGAAGAGACACAGCAAAAATAATAAATGAGCCACTCCCCACTACTTCCACCCAAAAAAAATACTTCTCAATGCCCACCCCTCACACAGAACATCCATCTAGTAGTTCTGCGGAGATTCCTTCATTTGATGCAAATTACATCCCCACTTCTGAAATCCCCTCTGAATTGGATATCACTGCACTGAGTGATCACCAGCTCAAGGGTGAGGCTCTGGAGCATCTCAGAAAAATCATATCTGAGACAATAATTCCCTCATCATGGACAAGAGTACCTTGCAACATGTGTTCCCCCTCTCATAGTAGCTTAAAAGCTGCTGAATGGGCTCTCTTATATAAGGTCTATATTCCATTTTAATGCTCAGTCAACAGATGTCATTAGATGCACACCAATCCGCCAACACTCAAAGAAAAATGGGTCAGTTAAAAGAACTTGCAAATGAACTAACCAAGAATACATTCCATTTGATTAGTGCTATCAACATTGCCACAAGTTGGACTGTTTCAATAGATGATGCGACTGCATTTGATGAACATTGGAAAAAATTCCACCTTTCCAATCAACACCTGTTCCCAAAACAGAAAATTAAACAAAATCATCATTTTGCTGATCATATTCCCAAACTCTTCCAACGTTGGGGCCCAGCACAAGCCTCAGCCACATGGGGTTATGAGCGCTTGATTGGAGTAATTGCAAAGATGCCAACAAGTAACAAAATAAGTACGTCAATTAATAAGATCAATAAATTCACATTGATTAAACACCTGAACTGAATAAGACTAACTTCTTGCAACTCTGAATAGATGATATAGATCAAACCTTACTTCAACATATCTTTCAATGTTCCAACCTTTCCATTCTCCTGAAATCCCCATCTGTGCCATGTGAAAGAAAACAACTTTTCAAATCACAGCCACCTGCCCTGTTCAATCACCATAAATTTCACAAACCATCCCGCCATGACCAAGAAAACTATGATTGCCTGGTTGAGTACTTACAGAATTTTCATGCAACAAGGGAAATATTTGATTGGATCAGCTTAGACACTACCATGCAATCCGAAAGTCATCCCACTTCAAGGATTGTCTCACCTTGGTATTTTCCAGTTTCAAACATTAATATTGGGAACAATATATTTTCAAATGAATCCAAAAATGTCAGCAACAATGTGATATGTTTTCTGAGGGGCAACTCATGACGATTTGGTATTATTAATAACATTTTTAAAGTCCCTGAGCCATCTAGCATACTGAACAATAACTTTCTGATCTTAAAAACTTTGAAGATTGATGTGAATTTCTTACCAGATTGGCCGCATCTCAATATTTATAAAGCTGTTGGTTTTTATGATGGACAATTGATTATATCTGAAGAAGAAATAGAAGGTAACTGTGGATTGTATGATAACAAACTTCTGTCATGTGGACTGCTTGTAATGATAAAGCCGTTATTTCATGATATTTAGTCTACAAAAATGCAAATCTCTCAGATTCATTAGCAATTTTGCTAGTGAAATAATTGCCTCAAAATTTAGTGACAGAGACATGCCATTGTACAAGCAAAGCTCATTATTTCACATTGCCACAAAGAACTTACTATTTTGACATTTGGTACAGTGTGAATAAGCCAAGTTCAATGATCAAATGACCCACACACTCACCTTTCACAGCATCCAAAATTTCTAACTGCGCCATCATCATGTTGGAAGGGGAATTGGCCCTTGTGCACCCACACATGCCAATGCACACGCAAACACACCCACACCCGCACATGTACACGCAAACGCACCCGCACACGCCAATGCAATTGCACCCGCACCCGCCAAGAGTGGTTTCATCTTTCACCCACAAATGGTCAATTCCACCTGACATTGGGCCCTCACATGTATTGCCTTTGTGTGCATGTGTCACCCATGCACCCACTGAATTGTGCAGCGGGCTCTAACCATGTCACCCCCTCCTGCTGAGCTAGCTGATTCATGGCTACACAAAATTAGTACCACACATCATTTGGCCATGGTGTGCCTGTCACACACACACACACGGTATTGTGTGGGGGGCTCTGCCAGTGTCATCTGCAAAACAACAATCCCGCTCAGGCAGAGTCCTTTCATGGATGACCTGGTGAAGTCAAACCCTCCGCCTACATCAAGACTGGCTGAAGGACCTTTTTGATGTGTGTTTGTGCAAACAGGCGGGTCTTGTGTAATTTTTACCAACCATTGGACGGTTGTGGGATGATCATGTGGTGAGGAATCTGAGTTGAAGGAACAGGGGAACCAATATTGGTGGATGTCACAGGATTTGGTGTAAGACAAGAGTGTGATGTGTGCTCAATGTTTGCTTGACGTGAGCTCAACTTTTATCTTTCTTGATGTGAAGTCAATCGCCAACGATTGACACGAGATATCCCCTGGTGACATCTTGCTGTACTAATTGGATTTTTGTACATAACTTTCCATCAGGAGTATCTTGAGTGATGTGAACAGAGTCAAATTGTGGATCTCTTCCATATGCAGTGAAAAACAGTGATTGTTTTGTTGAAGAGGGATCAGAGTTATTGTAAGCAAATCTAGCCAGAGGGAGCCAGGTGTTCCAATCATCTTGATGATAACTGACATACATCCAAAGGTAATTTTCTAGTATCTGATTTGGCCTCTCTTTCTGTAGATCAGTTTCTGAATGGTAAGCAGTTGACAGATCTCTTGAAATCTTGAGCTGCTGAGAAAGATTGGTCCAAAAGGAAGAATCAAAAAGTGAATCTCTATCACTGACAATTCTTGAAGGAAGGACATGCTTTGAAAAGATATCCTTGATGAATAAATGGGCCAAATCCAGTGAAGTGATTGGAGACTTTGTTGGAATAAAAGCCGCTATTTTTGAGAACCTGTCCACTATTACCAGAATTGAATGGTAAAAAAAATGGACCATGGCAGTTGAGTGATGAATTCCATTGAATGACAAATCCAAGGACCATTTGGAATTGGAAGAGGTTTGAGGAATCCCAACTTCTTGTGATCAATATTCTTGTTTATTGAACACTGTTGACAGGATGAGACATAATCCTTGATGAATTGAGTCATGCCAGACCAGTGGGAATCCCGCTTAAAAAGTTTGAGAGTCTTCTCTTGGCCAGGGTGTCCAGCTAGAGGAGAATCATGACGCTTTTGAAGGATACTGAGTTGAATTGTGGGTTCATTTGGGACCACCACCTGATCTTTGAGTAAGAGAAGTTGGGAAGAGGAATCAAGAGAATAATTTCTCACAGATTTACCTTTACCCAATTCTTGGAGAATACTTATGTATCACAAATCTTGCCATAGAGCCTTCTGAATTGAATCAATCAAATTTGAAAAATATTCCCCCTTGACTGCAAATAATCTTGAAGGTTGGACTTCATCCTGCTTGATGAGCTGTTGGAATTTCATTGGATTCATTCTGATGAAATCCTCCCCCCTCTCCAGATAAACTTTGTCCCAATGTGATAAAGCATTTGGAAGAGTAGCTAGGAAGCCAGGGCGCTAGGTGATTGAGAAATGAAATTCAGAGAGGAATTCAGCTCAGCGGGCTTGATGGCAAGTAAGTACTTTTGAAGACATGACGTATTGAAGGGAAAAATGATTGGTGAGAACCTCAAAAGATGAAGAAAGGGAAAGAAGGAAAGCCCTCCAGCACTTGAGAGCCCAGACTATGCCAAGGAGTTCCTTGTCATGAATCTCATAGTTGAGCTCTGCTGGAATAAGTTGCAGCTGTCAAATGAAATTTGATGTTTTCCTGAGTCAGAGACCTGACTCAGTACAGCACCCAAGGCATAATCAGATGCATCAGTCTCTATGATGGTGGGTAGAGAAGGATTGAAGTGGGAAAGGACTGGAGTGGTGGTGAAAGCCTCTTTGAGTTGGTGAAACTGACTAAGAGCCTCCTCATTGAGGGGTAAACAGAAATCTTTCTTGAGGAAACTGGTGAGTGAACTGATTCTCTTTGAATAATTCTTGATGGAATGGCAGTAGAAATTGGCAAAGTCAACAAAGGATTGAAGAGCTCTGAGGTTTCTTCAAGGTGGCCAATTGAGAATCTTCTGGAATTTTGCTTGGTCCATCTTGATACCTTCAGAAGAAACAATATAACCCAGCTATTCCACACTAGAAACATGGAATAGGCACTTGGAGGCCTTAGCAAAAAGGCTATTGGCTCTGAGTCTGGAAAGAACAGTTGACACATTAGTGACATGTTCTTCTTCAGATTTGGAAAAGACCATCATTTCATCCAAATAAACCACAACATAGACATCAAGAACATCTCGGAAAATATCATTGACAAGATTTTGAAAGGAGGCAGGAGCATTGGTGAGCCCAAATAGCATAACCAAGTAGTCATAACTGCCATATTTAGTTCCAAAAGCTGTCAAATTTTAATCAACCTCCTTGGTTCTGAGCAGGTTATATTCACCACGCAAATCAATCTTGGAGAAGATAGAAGAAACATTAAAGACATTGAGAAGCTGATTCATAGGAGGAACAGGATACTTGTTCTTCCTAGTAACAGCATTGAGTTTGCGGTAATCAACACACAAACGGGGGCCACCATCTTCCTTCTTAACAAAAAGGACAGGTGCTCCTGTTTCATAGGAGCTTGGCCAGATGAGACCTTTCTCTACATTCTCTGAAATGTAGGCCCTGAGTGTATCTTACTCTTGGTTTGATAAAGAGTAGATCACTCCAACTGGAGGTGGAGACCCCTCCAGATTGATATGATGATCACAGGCATGGTGAGGAGGAAGTTTCTCTGCTTTCACCTTGGATAATACATCCAAGTACTGGTGATAGACAGAGGGGAGAACCTTCATCATGGTTTCTACTTCTTCTGGCTCTTCCTCTTCATCCCACAACTCCTCCAAGGAGTCATGATAACATAAAGGAGGAAGGTCCATATTTCCAAAGAAGAGATGAAGTAAAGATACAGAATTATCTCCTCCAACATCTTGAATCTCTTTGAAGACTTCATGTCTATATGATAGTAACGACTGATGAAAATTAAGGGAAGAAATATGGACAGAAGATGGAAATCATGGTGTTCTATAATCACCAACCAGAGCTGAAAACAATCTGGCAGAAGAAAAGTCATTACTGAAAGCTTTTTAAGGATCATAATAGTCCTTATGGTCAGAATTAAAGGTTATCAGCCCTTTCCTCCAATCAATAGAAGGATTAAAATGATTAAGAAAGTCAAAGCCCAATATGAGATCTTCTCCCTTGGGATTATCAATGACTAAAAAGTCCCATTCAAAGATTGGGAATGAAGGAAGCTCAACCATATATTTAGCATGGTGAGTCACAAATAGCAAAGGGGACTCAGAGAGGTCCAAAATGATAAGCATAATCTTCTCTGGGATTTCTGACATATTAAAGGAATACTTGTGAACAAACTGCTTTGAAATAAATGAGTTGGTAGCACCAGAATCAATGAGAATACTGTAAAAAACATCAGAAAGAGAAGGAAAAACAAATAATTTAGGAGAATTCTTGACACCAGTATTCAGAATGAACAATTGCGCTCTGGATGGCAAATAGTGAAGACCATTGAACACAACATGATCTTCACTAAGGCTTTTCCCTGGCTGGGAAAATTGCCTGACAGTTTGGTAAGCTTTTCCTGAGGCCTTTTGAAACAGGACTCAAGACTATACTTCCCACCACAATAGGTACATAGACCCTATTTGATTCATCTTTCTTTTTCAGAATTCATTACCTTGAAGTCTTTATTCAGAAAAGAAGAGTGGGGCTTGTCCCTCTTCTGAAAATTCTTTTTCTTCCTTTGACTTGAGCTTGAAGAATTTTTAGGATGAGAAGAATTTTAATTTGAGGCTTCAAGCTTCTTCTCTTGATTATTACTCTTCTCCTTTTGCCTCTTGTGGTACCTGGTATCAAGCTCCAGGGTAACATCCATTAAGTCATGAAGAGAGTCAATTCTTGAAGGATGGGAGGCCAATTGATCCAAAATTATGGATGCCAATCCCTTCCTTAAATGATGAATAAGAGCCCTTTCAACCCAATCTCCAATTCTTGAAACCAAACTTCTGAAATCGGCTATGTACAAGGAAACATGGCCACATTCTTTCATCCTTAGAGAATCCAATTCTGCTTTGGATTTTCTGACTTCATTTGGGTCTCCAAAAAAAGGTGAATAGTTGAGATTCAAATAAGCTTCATGAATTGAGAAGGTAATCTGGATCTTTATTGGTGAGATTGGAAAGGTAAGGCTCAATCCATTTTTCATCCCTGCCAATGAGAAATGAAGTGGCATAGAGAACTTTCTTTCTGTATTGAGAGAAATTTGCCAGATAATTATGAAAGATCAATTGACAAGACTGAATGAAACTTCTGACTTTGAAGGGCTGAGTCACATCAAAGCATTCTGGTGCCTTCATAGATGGAGTCTTGAAGGTTGGTGGTCTTGATGACTCAGAAACTGAAGCTGCTTGAAAATTGGCCATAATTTTAGTCATCTGCTGCATAATGGCCAATAAGGATGGTTCAGACTGATGAGAGACAGGCTGATCAGACTGGGCTAGAGTTGGCCCTCCAGTACCTTGGGATGCCCCCACCGGAGCTGGGACACCTTCAGTACCATCAGACTCTTCCTCTTCCACAGAATTCTCCTCCTCCTCTTCACCATCTTCACCTGGACCTTTGAGAGTGGTCCTTGAAATTCCTGGTAGTCCTCCAACTACTCCTGAGAATGAGCTTGATCTTCTTGGCCATCTTCCTTCCTTCCTAGATGGTGGTCCTCTATCTAATTGGGCCCTCAGTTGAGGAACTTCTGGGGTTCCATCAAGAGGAGCTCTTGAAATTGAAGTAAGAACAGCTTGAGTTCTGGCCTGAGATCTGGTCTTTCTTGCAGGATCTTAATGTTGAGTAGGCATGATTTCAGGAATAAAATTGAATAAAACTAATAAAATTCAAAATTTGCAAGATTAAAAGCTTGAGGCAAATCAACTGGAAATTTGAAGTCAAAATCAAAAATCAAAATGAATGTCTTGAAAAAAATCAATCAATCAAAATTCAAAATTGAATCTTCAATTCAATAAATCAATTTCTCAAATCAATCAAAATCAAAACCTTGAAAAATCAATCAATAAATCAAATGACTTCTTGAGGCAAGATCAATTTTATGTCAAAATTTGTGATGTGAAAAATCAGCAAAATCAATGAAATCTTCAGGGCAATCAATTTTCTTGAAGTTAATATCAATTATTTAAAATTAATCAATCAAATCAAATCAAGTGAGTTTTTTCTTTGAAATCAAAATTTCTTGAAGACTGAATCATAATGAATCTTGATGTGAAGAATGTGTCTGAATAATTTGATGATCAATTTTAAAATCATCTTTTAAAATGAAACCTTGAATTATGAATGAAATTAATTTGATTATTTGAAATAAGATTCAAAAGAGAAACAAAAATAAAATTGGGTCAGCTTTTGATTTTCAAAATGAAGAATGAATAAGAGAAAATTGAGAGGTGACAATGAATCAGAAAGTTCATAAGAATTAAACAGTCATAATTTCAATGAAATGAGTGAATTAAATTATAAATAAATAATCAACATAATGAAAATAAATTATGAGTTAATTAATATAATGTCACAGGGGCTCTTGTGGAAAGCAAGAGTGGCCTGGCACTTAGGAATCAATAGCTCACTTGGAGGGCTCCAAACAAATAAAGAAATAAAAAGGAATATATTTCTTTAAAGAAGAATAAGAGTAAGTACAAGTATGCCAAAGAAAAAAGAAAAAGAGAAGCCAATGGCAAAGATAATAAAGGAAGCCAAAAGCCAAAGAGCCAACCAAATGAATCCTCAATTCACTGTTTCAACCTGTCAGAAAGAACAATGTAATCAGTAAAGGATATGACTACCAATATCCACTGACAGGAAAAGAAGAAAAGGTTCAAATTACTGAATTAAGATTATCAGTATTCACTTTCATTAATGAAAAGAAAATAAGGATAAATATAAATCCAATATATTAATTAACTGGGGAAAAAGTCCCCACAGAAGAAAAGGTGGCAATTATATGTGAAAATCTGAAGACTAATCCTGGAGGGTTAATCACCCAGCTGTATTGACTATTTTGGGTCAATACAAATCTGGCTATCTTGAGAATTGAACTGTGTGACTGAATTCCCACAGTGGAATATGAATTGGCCCAAAAGGCCCAAGGCCACACAGCCTGTATGGACCAATTGAGTTGTCCAAAGGATACTGAAGTATTTTATGCCTTTAAAGCAGATTGAAACATTGATAACCTCATGAAATTACCCTTGGAATAATCCTGGAAAGAAAATACAACCTAAACCCTGCAGGGCCAGGTGACTGGGGTCCTTGAATGGTCTTCTGGTAGCGGCCAAGGATTGAAAGACTTCCTTCAAAATGGGTGATGGATTTGGGGACTTGAGTTGAAAAGGCATAATTTGGTCCTGAAAACATCACCATTGGATTTCTGAGAAAAAATGGTGCATCATGGTACATCATACCATATATGTACCATACCAGAATCCTTGGTGCGGAGTAAGTTGGTGAAGGAGAGTCCTTCCCCTGAATGGAGGGCAACGCTCTCTGGACTTGATCTGGTGGCTTCTGGTGGTTACCAGAGGCCAGGGGTTGACAATGGCCTTTGGGTCCTGGGGTCCTTTTGGCCATTTTTGGGAACATTGAGATTGGGGGCCAAAATTGGCTCAGGTGGGCCCAATTGTGGTTTGGAACCCACCTCGGCTTGGGGGCTTGTGTTTGGCCCCCTTCGCATATTTTGGCCTCATTGATTTTAGGCCAAAAGGGGCCTAAGGGTTACACTTACCGTGGGCCATAGAGGCTGTAGGAGGCCTAAATGACCAAATAGGCCATTTAGGACTTAGACCCCATATTCATAGGGGTTGTCCAAAGTCCCTGGTGAGGGCTAGAGGGGCTAGAAGCCCTTGGAAGTCCAGATGGACACCCAAGGCCCACAACAAAGGTATTGGCCTGGGGGTTGGTGAGGTGGAGAATTGCACAAAAAGGACAATGGCTGCAGGATATGGCCAGTGAAAAGTGGTATGTCCCAAAGGCCATCAAACACCAAGATAGTCCAATTGGCCATAAAATTAGGTCAACCCATATTTGCCACAAACACCCATTGGGGGAGTGATTACATGTGGTTGTGACACCAACTCAAGAAGATTGTCAGGATGATACTATGATAAAGGTATAACTAGGCTAATTACAACTTTAACTGTGTATGTGACACGGTAAAAAAAGATTTAAAAAAGATTTATAAGAGTTTATAATGAGATAAAAGGGTTCTACTATTGAGAAATAGTGGTGGTGAGCGCTATTGAGAACCCTGGGTGCAGGCTTTATCTGTTGGATTACTATAATAAAGTCTACAATAATTAAAGATTATAATTATACCTGATTATTTAACCAAGAGTAAAACTGTTTTTGACAGTTTACTATGTAGGTTATTCAAGAGCAGGATGAGGAAAGGGTTTTGGCAGTGAAAAGCCCTCCTTTTATCCTGAAATTGAGGTGGAAAGGCTGCTAGACCTTTCCACGTAGAGGAAGTGAAGATTTTTCACTCTCCATGACAGGCTTGTGGTTTGCAAACAGCCTGTATACCCTGTATTGGGCTCAGATGTGGTTTTGAAACCACATCTGGGCAGTTTTCACCAATACAGGGTGAAAAGTTTCATCTGGGGACCTCACAGCCTGATTCTGATGTGTATGACGCGTAGAATGCTGTACAGAAACTGTATGGGACCCCAGTATTGACTGACATATGAGGTATTGAAGTAAAAAAATGCTTCTTCGTCTATCTGACACCTCATATTCATGGTTATGGAATATTATCCCATGGTAAGGCTGTATCTGACAGCAGGTGGGATTTTGACCTTAAAATGGTCATAACTCTGTCAGTTTTTGAGATATCAAGCTCCAAGTTGGTTCATTGAATAGCTCTGTATGAGCTCTACACAATGGTACCCAACTTGACATGGTTATCATTAAATATGACAAAGTTATCCCATGTACAAGTATTTTTGTACATTGGCGTGGTCTGGTCAAAAACTGTATTAAGCTTGTTTGGCCAATAACTTCTGTTGTAGTTGAGTTATGAGGAAATGGATGGCACCATCAGATAGCCCTGATTGTGCTCTTTCCAAAAAGACCCCACTTCAGCTATCTCACACTAAAACTGTAAAAGTTAGATGAGAGGTGAATGTTTTGTTCACCCTTATTTGGTCTGAATTTGACCATAACTCAAGTAATACTGGTGCTAGCTCAGTTTGGCTGGTACCATTGGATAGCCCTGGATTAGAGCTTCATTTTGAGTACCCATTTGATGGGTTTAAGCCTCTCCTTCTAGATTTTAGATGAGAGGTGAAAATTAAGGTTTATGCTCAGCAATAACTTTGAGCAGGAATAACTTTGTTATTTCTTGTCCTATGGTGATGGGACTTATATTTTCAGGAAGAGGTGAGTTTCCTCTTTCTTTTGATACCTTTTGAGCTAGTTTGGCTCAGCTCCATGTTTTGGTGGTATTTTGGCTATACCATTGGTTTATGGTATTTTGGCTGTCATGCTTGTGCTCTGGTTTTGAGTCACAGGCTGACAAAGATAAATGGCTACTTGAGAAAGATATAACTAATTCTCATTAGCTATTAAGGGGGCCTATACATGAAAGAAGACCTAAATAATCGAAAATCTATGCATTACTGAGCTTCAAGACTAAAAAGGTCTATGAAAGAGGTAGGACAGTGTATGATACCCTAATTAGCTATATGGGATTGTGGTACAATATTTTTCATGTGGTAGTTATATTGAGGCTTTGAGATATGACCAGATATCTATCAAGGTCAGAAACCAACTTTAGAATACTTCTTCTAATAATAAGAACTGAAATTACTATCTTAAAGTAAGTAAAAATGCCATAAAAATGCATAAAATCTTGATCATCACAGAAACCAATGCATAAATATTTGGAATAGACTACACCATTGAATCCCCCATTAAGCGATACAGATATACTATTTTTATGTCATATCTGTAAAATAAATACTTATTGACATAACCTGAATATATGCACTTTCATGATCAGCGCATATATTCAGGACTTTTACCTCATATCTCTTTAAATATGCATTATAAGAAGTTGAACCAAAAAAAATGTTACAACTTCATAGCTGTGAGAAAATAGATATAAAATTTCTTTGAAAAGCTATAGGCAAAGCTATAACCTACAAGTGTTTTCTTGAGCAAAATAGCAATAGCTGTTTGCCACTTTTAGTGAAAGTAGTCCAAACTTAAAAAGAAGTAGATATTCAGATTCTACTAGTTAATATGTGAAGAATTATTCAATTTTTATTATTCTATTCAATGTATAAACCCTTTAAATCATGGTTTGAAGTTTAAAATAGTAAATTTTAACAGAAAAGATGATTTACAAGCAAAATCATTAAAAATGAAGTTTTAATGATTTAATGAAGTTCTCTTTGAGCTCTAGTCAAGACATGCCAAGCTATCATATTTCAGTTTCTTAATGGATTTTTTGTGGTTGACTCAAACGTTATGAATGATCAAAGCTAAAGCTTAAAAATGATCATTTATGATCACCTACTGTAATCTTATTTTAAGTTTAACAGTTACATAGGTGATACAGATGTTTTATACTAGTATATTATGATTGATAAAAACAAAATTCATGAATTTCAACATTATCCAAACCTATGATTTCAGAAAATTTAGAGTTACAGTGATAACTCTAAATAATGGCATAATATTGAGATAAGAAGGTTTCATCATGATGTAATCATCACTAAACCTTAAATGACTGATAAATTTCATTGGGTAAAATAATTAAAAGTCTACCAGAAGCCTTATGGACTCTGAGAAGGAGGATTTGACTATAGATAAATCTCTTTTTCCTGCATCTCCCCTTAAGACGGATCAAAAACACTAAGAATATTGAATCAAAACATCAAAGCTTTATTCTTTTTCTATAATTATATTATATTATTAAAGAAAAAGGTTCATCTTTGTAAGAATAACAACTTTTGATGTAATTAAATCAATATTCAATTGTTTTTGTTAATTTATCTCTAAGATCTTTAATTCCATTTAAAATCAAGAATATTTGTAATTTCTTTTATTTTCAATTTCAAATATGATTTTGTTAAGTTGTATTTTAATTATTAGGTTTAAAATTAGTCAAAGTTACTATATTAGCTGTTAAAAGTAGGTTTTTCCTCTTTATTATTATTTTTAATAATTCTTTCATTAGTATAAATAGTATTTATATTAATATATAACTCTAATATTGGTAATATTATGGCTATAAGTTTTTCTTTGTTGATAAATGACAATTTCTCACACTATTATTATTTGTTTGTAGCAATAATAATTTTCCATAAATATATTAATCATCCAATATTAATATATCTATTTTTACTATATTATTTTATTAATATAACTTATATAATTGTATTTATTTAAAAGAAACTTAGGCAATAATTATGATATTTCTTTATTATTATAGTTATGTTGTATCTTATTCATTAGTTTAATAAGGAAATTCAAAGTACAAAAAGTAAAATATTAGTAATATTTACTTATTGTTTCATACTCAAAACACACACATATATAGGCCCCTCTTCCTCCCTATGGGGCCTTTTCCTCAGTTAATTAATATATTTTATTTACTATTATTGAGTCTTTTATTATTATTTATTTTGAATATCTTTTTTTGAATTGTTAGGTCACTGTTTTCATTTTTTGTCAGAGGTTCAGTGGTGGTGTGGTAACCATAACCTTATTAAACCTTCTATTTCCTTCTTAGAGGTTTGAAAACTGTAATTGTACTTGTTTGTGGCTGGCTCCTTCATTTATTAATACTTGTTGTTTTTTCTGCTTTCCATATTACTTTCTTATTAGAAATCCAATTTTATTTACAATAATCAAATGTTATTATTCTTATCCATTCTGAGCCCTCTGAAAGTACCAGTCCCTCTTCACTTGAAAGATCCCATATGAAAGGGATCTCTGGAACCATAATCTGTTCTCAATACTTAATTCACTGAAACAAAGCTACAATATTTTCATTTTTCATTATTGGAAGTCTGTTTTTGTGATGAGCTTGGCAGACTTATATGTTAAATTTAAGGCATAATGAAATCTTCTTAAGATCACTAAGGATGGAAATACAATTCAAAATTATTTTTGAAGAAAAATATTGTATTTTCCAATGATAGCTCCAATACTACCTTATCTGCATATTTAGAAAACAGAAAGACATGTAAAAATCGCTTCTACAGTGGCTGTTAATAATTCTAAAGGGTTGAAATAAAACATTCCATAGCCAATGAGCTTTATAGAGAATCTTTTTTGGCGATTCATCATTCATTTTCTGAGGAAAATATGTAAAATGAAACAAAAACCAGCCTATATGGATGGTATGTCTAGTTTTTGTAAAAAATGGCAAAAGGCAAAATCTATGAAGTTAGATAGGCTTTCAGGGTCTGTAGATATGTCAAATACAGATTTTTCTCTAAATTAAACTCTGAAATAATCATTAAAAATTGTACAATTATTTGGGGGCTGTGTTTTTTGAAAAATGGTGAAAACCCCCAAGATGCCAAAAAATGGCCACATTTCCTCCTTTAATAGTGTTTGAGGGTCTGTATATCTTTCATAAATGGACTTGTTACTGATGTACAACTTTTAATATTCATTCCAAGACGTTGGTCAGTTCTGGAGGCTTTACAATGAACAATTGAGATAAATCCCTAACCTGCCCAAAATGGCCATATTTGTGTGATGAAATGGGTTTTGAAGGAATTTATGTCTGTCTAAATTACGAATTTGAATACTAATTCCGATAGACAGGCCAACTTTTTGTGGGGATGTTCTTTGTCCAAAAGAGTAAAGATCCGACAGTAAGACAAAAAATGGCTGTTTTGTGTGCTGGGGCCTTCCCCACAGGTTCAGGGGCTTGTTTGCCATAGCTACTGTGAACAACCCCAAGTAGTCGTGGGAGAATTAGCTTAACGGCTTTCCTATCCAAAACTGAAGGGAGACGGTGTGAAACGGCAGAATTAGAGCTTTAAAATGATCTTTGAGGGTCTTTATGGACGGAAATACATCCCTGTTTCTATAGTAAAGTTTTGAGTACTCAGGTCGATATCTTTTCCAGCTCTTTGGAGATCTTGGTATGGAAATAGAAACAAGAGATAATAAAACTGGACATTGTATGGCCCCATGATATCTCTATGTCTTTTGGGGTTCTTAGTGTGTCAAGTGCTACCCCCACTTCAAAGGTTCCCAATTTTTCATATCGATTGGTTTTCATGCTCTAGAAACTTGCTGATTAAGCCTTTATTTTGAGGAATACTCTTATTTATTGTTTTGAGATTTTAATTCTGTATTTTAAGAATTTAATATGGCAAATTTTGGCTGGTAAAATGCATCGGGAAAGCCCATAAATCTTTTTTTTCCATGGTATTCTTCTAATATATCCCAGAGCCAATGTGACACTTTGAAGGAAATTTCTATGGCTGATTCTGTTATAACTCCAACAGAGACTTTTGAATGTTAAGAAATATTTTTAATTTATATAAAAAATTGGAGATTTCCTTTTTCCTTAACAGAGCCTGAATTAAGTTATAGCATATGCTTGAGTTAGTTTTTGAAAGTAAGGAAGTTTGGCCACATTTTCATGTAAAATAGGTTGTGGGGGTCAATGAATTGTTTGAAGTACTGATTTTCGTAGTCAAGGAATTTGATGGAGATCTCTTGTCAAAAATTGAAGTGGCTGAGGTGTTCTACCTGTATTGAAATATTCAAACTCCAGTTTATCCACAAAAAATTCAGTTTTATGAGCTTGGAGGAGAAATATCAAAGATATTTCAATGTATCAATCAGCTTTTATACGATGAACTTAATAAATTTCCTCATTTGTGATCTTAATTGATATCTTTTTGAGTAATTTTTTAGCGTTATTTCATAAGAAATAGTAAGTGATAGTGCTCCCAAGGGATCACTTTTTACATATGTAATAACCTGGCTTCATTCAAATTTTCTGTGTTAAAGTCTATGATGAAGCTCCCACACAGCTTCCAAATAATTACCTCATGGTAGAAACAATCAAAAATATCCTTAGAAGCTAGAGGAACAAAAATTTCGTCTTAACTAGAAACCTCTAAAATAATAATATTTCTATTTTACCATGATTCAAATTCAAGAAATTCGGTTGGAGTTGTGCAATGTCAAAACGGCGCTTTTCAACTTTTATTTTTCTATGTGACATTCATTTGTTAAGATTTTATTTCTTTAAAAATACTCTAGAAATCATCCTATTTTTCATAATTATTTTACTCTTTAGTATTTAAAGACGCAGTAACTCGTTGTAACTTGATGTATGCAAATTAATAGAATTATAAATAAAAATTAATTTCATCCTTGTCATCATTGTTTCATTCTCTTATACCCAACAAATTCAATCATGGTTCATCTACTTTAATCAGAATGAGTGTTCAGACTACTATCATGGCATTACAAAGTCATCTTTATGTCACGTTATAGTTATATTTAAACAATATAACATATGTTTATATTCCACTCATATGGTACTAATGAGTAGCATGTAAGGTATCTTTGAGGAATTAGGTATGAATGGCGAGCCAGTGACATGAAAAATACCCGGTTTTATAGAGGTTTCAATGTCATTTTTTGGCCATCATAACCAAAATAAAAAAGGAGTTTTAATAAATTTCAAGCAAGCCTGATAAATATTATTGAGGGGAGGTGTGATTTTGTTTTAGGTTGGAAAAAATAAAGGGAGAAGATAAATAAAATATGCTTTTGGATCTTCCTTTGGATATCACAGTATATTCAATGAAGCCTTTCCGGTGAAATAAAGATATGGGGGATCTGATGACAGCATGATTTTTTGATTATTTTCGCAACGCCCTTTAAAATAGCCTTTGAGAACCAGGTTGAATTTTTATACCTATATCTCCTATAGAAAATAATACAGACTCATACACTAATATTCAATTTCAGAGCTAAAGATTCCATCGTTTACCAAAATTCCAACCAGGTCTCTGTTTAAATAATCAACTCAGGTTTTTTCATAGTTTTTACTATCTTAATATAAATATCTTCATATTAATTACCCTTTCATAAAGAATTGGTTTTAGAATAAAAGGAGAACTACTATTCAATTATTCTATATTTATTCTATAATGAAGTCATCTTACCAAAATCTCCAGTTGAATTTAGATTTATCTCCTCATTTGGCACAATAGGTGTCATCCTTGAGTTTTTGCTTGTTGAATCTCTGTTTTGTTTTACTTCAAGATGCTCATGTATGAAAAAAGAATATTTCTCCAATTTCTTTCTTAAATTTCTGAATTTTCCACTTAAACTACTCTGTTGGAGTTGGTGAGTTAGTTTGAAATATGAATATCATGCCAGAAGTTTTATGGAGGCGCATTTCTTTTGCCAAATTTTTAGGCTGACCAAAGCCCAAAGTTTCAAAGTTCGGGAGGCTCGGGGGAATGATCGAGAGTTCCGGTGGATGATGACGCAAGATCTGTGGGTGCAGTAACAAAGGCAATGAATGGAACACATCCAAGACCAACTTCCCAAAAATTTGTCAGTCCAAATCCATCCATCTTTCTTTTGAGCAAGCATCAATCGACTCGCACGAGTGGCACTTTGGGCTTTCATAATGGTTGCAGCTACTAGTGAGGAGATGGTCGCACTTAGCACAACCCAGGTAAAGAATCGTGTCTTCATCTATTGCATATTATTGACTTGGTTTGCATCATTTGAGGTTGAATATCAATTGAGTAATTCTTATTTACTTATAAAATATAAAAATAAAACAGGTTATCATTCATCCCTTGGTCTTACTCTCTGTTACTGACCATGCGGCTCGAGTTGCGAAAGGAGGCCAAAAGCGTGTAGTGGGTGTATTACTTGGCCAAGACCTTGGGAGTTCGCTCAATGTCGCCAATTCTTTCGCCATTCCTTTTGATGAAGAGGATGCTCTTTCTTCATCAGGCCGTCATCAGCCATCTTGGTTTCTTGATCACAATTTTGTCGAGTCAATGGGTGAAATGTTCAAAAAAGTGTCAGCAAAGGAGAAGCTCATTGGCTGGTATCATACTGGGCCAAAGTTACGATCAACTGATCTTGAAATCAATGAAGTTTTCAAACGCTACTGTGCAAGGCCCGTGATGGTCATTGTCGACGTTCGGGCTGATCGTGGTGTCGGAAAGGGAGCGGTGACAGACGCATACTTTGCGATTGAAGAGATCAAAGATGTATGTGTTTAATTGATTCAAACTAATCTTAGATATCGCTCATTTCGTTTGTGGTCGCATTCCTTCAGGATGGTACGGCAACTCAGAATACGTTTATGCATGTTCCGTCGTCGATTGAAGCAGAAGAATCAGAAGAGATTGGCGTTGAGCATTTACTGCGAGATATTAAGGATCTTTCAACAGGCACACTGTCTACTCGAGTTTCAGGACGATTGAATTCACTAAGGGCCTTGCAAGCAAGACTGGGTGAAATCAGCGAGTACTTAGAGGGTGTACTCAAGGGCCAACTTCCATTAAATCATCAAATTATTTATAACCTTCAAGACATCTTCAACCTCTTACCCAATATTGATCTTAGTCCATCTTCAGGGACGCTGGATCGATCTAGGCCACTAACAGTCGTGACAAATGATCAATTATTAGTCATTTACCTTTCCAGCCTTATTCGTGCTGTTATTGCGCTTCATGGTCTCGTCAACAATAAATTAGAAAACGTAAGGCAGAATTTCAATGTTTCTCTTATAATTACAAACAAGTAATTTTGCATCCTAAAACTTGTTTGACATGTTAAACCTAGCAAACATCGGTAAATTCGATTGAACAACTTGATCAACCTAGTCCAACCAACCCCAATTCCAATGCTAACCCAGATCCAGCATCATCTGATAAAAAAAAAACTTCTAGTAATCGATAATATGTTTATTTTTTTCCCCACAAAAGAAAATCAACTTCAAACCATAAATGTTTTCATTGTTTTAAGAAAAAATATTATTTTTGATTGGTAATGTATTTTCTTAAGTTCTTGTTTGATGGGCTAGATATCATCTGAAGTGTAAGAATGACTTGAGGCAAAGCAAACAATGACAAAAGGAAGCAGTTGTTGATTTACAACGAAAAATGTTTTGTCAAAAGTGCAGAGGTTAGACTTGTTGGACATTTCAAAAACAACCGCTGTGAAAATTATTTATGTAGCAAGAAGAAACACTGAACGTGGCCACCAATAAAAGCTATGTAAGTTGATGTTCATTCTATGATGACATACAAAAATATACTACAATTTTTAGCCTTGGGGAGTCTTCATAGCTTTACTCAGGTCAAGAAAGTTTCCATTTTCTAACAATCACTTGACTTCCCTGTGAGAAATTAATTTTAAAACCTTTCATCTTTTTTTACCTTGCTAGCCTCAACTCTAATTCATAATATCTTCAATATATACTTCTAAAGTTTTTCTCACCTTTAACCATTTTATTCTACCCCAAAGCGAGCTTTCCTTGAATACACTTGGAAAAAACCATGTCCCAAACTTCATAAGGAAGGTTTATCTCCCAATGCAAGAACTGAAGATAATCATAAATTTCTAAGATTGATTGAGAGGTCAAAGAGGCCAAAAAGTGCAATACTTGTGCCAGTATTAAAATTCAATTTGAATGTCATTGAGTTGCTTCTTTGCTATGGTAAATAAGCAAAATTATGCTTCAGCTGAGTTTTCTCTCTTTTTTTCAGAAAATGACTATATAAGAAATCATTTCTTCAAAATAATTATAATGATTTGAATTTTTCTGCATTTTTGAAGCTTTGTTCTTGTTCAGCAATTGACTCTTGAACTGATTCTAGAACATGGAGAATAAACTTATTATTAGTTAGAGTTTTTTTTTCCTCACAAACAATACATTCTTTGAGATGCAAAAAATCATGTCCTGAATGGAAGAGATTGCTTTTATAATGAATTCAAACCACTTTAAATGTGAAAAAATCATAAAACAATACTCTTTTAACCAATTTTCATAAAATACACATTGCAGGAACCACAGTAACAATGCCAAAGCTTTACCTGATGTTAGTTTAATCCCTTTCACAGAATTGCAACACTTTTTCTTAGTGATTTCAAGCTTGATGCTTCCTTATTGAGTTATTCAAAAAAAAATTTCAACATGACTTCTAAACCAGCACCCACACCATTTCATATTTTGGGAAATGAGCCTCAGTAACTTGCAAGAAACATTCAAGTCATCTGCTGGTAACCTTGCAGTAAATATACACTATCTTCAAGTAATAAACTTGTCACTTTGAGCTCATCTTTTTTACACATCAAGATCAGTCTTAATTCACCACTACAGAAACTGGACCAACTCCATTTTCAGAGATTTCTGGGATGTTTCTATTACTATTTATTAAATAACCAATATGATACAGCACATCAATATTTATAGTATTTAACAAAAATAATCATCACTTTTTTAGGAAGTAATGAATGTATTTAGTGTCATTGAAACCCTTTCACAAAGAAAGTTTCTTCTTTGTAAAGTAATGATACCTCTGTATAATGGCCTGGTGGCCTTGTTGATAATACTTATTCAGAAAGTCATGAAGTACTTAATAAAAGGAAGCAGCTATTCTTGGAGAGACAAATCGATAGCTATATTCTGTGAGCCTTTAAGATATGATCAAATATCAAAAAATGTCACAAAAAACCATTATAAATCTTACTCTAATAATGAGAATTGAAATTATAATCTTAAAATATGTAAAAATGCCATAAAAGGAATAAATTCTTGATTATCTAAGAACCCAATGGATAGAAATGTATAATAAATCACACCATTAGATTTACCATAAAAAAAGACATATGTGAAATCCTTATTTCATATCTGTAAAGTCAATACTTATTCAGATAGGCTGGATATATGCACTTTTATGATCAATGCATATATTCATAGTTTTTAAATCATATCTTTTGAATTACACAAGATAAAGAGTTGATTCAAAAATGAAGTTAGCAGAAAATAACTGTAAGAATAAAGATATAAATTTTATTTAGATAGTTAAACACAAAGTCAAAAATTATATGGAGATATTGGACAAAATAGCAATAGCTGTTGCCCACTTGAAATTAAAATTGGTCCAAACTTACAAAGAAATAGCTATTCACATTCTACTAGCTTATACCTGAGTAATAAGAGAATTGTCATAATAATATTCAAGTTAAAAACCCATGAACTCATGGTTTGAAGTCTAAAATAGTAAATTTTGACAGAAATGTAGAGTTACAAGAAAAATCATCAAAAATAGTGCTTTGATGACAAAATCCTCTTGGAATATTAGTAAGATAATTCCAATATATTAGAATCCACTATTTGGATTGCTTTAGAATTAATAAATGAAAAGAAATTAAGTAACAAAGTCCAAGCTTAAAAATGATCATTTATGAGCATTAAATCTAATCTTATTTTAAGCTTAACAGTTAAATAAGAGATAAAACTGTTTGATATTAGTATTTCATGATTAAAAATACTATAATTAATGAAAATGAATCATTTGAAAATTTTATTATGTCATAAAATTAGAGTTACAGCAATAAATTTAAAAAATGGCATAATATTGAGATTAAAATGTTCAATAATGATGTAATCATCACCAAAACCTGAAATAATGATTAATTCCTGTGGATAGAATCTGTAAACATCTACTAGAAGGTATCTTGTCATTAGAAGGAAAGATATTTACCATAAAAGGAGCTCTTCTTTATTTGATTCCCATTCAGATGCCTAAAAAGCATTAAAAAATTAAAATAAAAGGTAATTTCTTTATTCTGTATATATAAAACTAGGAATATTAAAGAACAAAGATTCCCTTTGTAGTAATATCTAGCTTTTACTTTATGAATTTAATATTTTATTGATTTTTGTTAAGTTATCTCAAATGTCTCTAAATCCACATAAGAATAGTTAGATTTGTAATTCTCCTTATTTTTGATTGTAACTACAGCTTAAATAGGTTATATTTATGTTCTTAGCCATAGAGTTAATTAAAATTATTATCTCAAGTGTCAAGAATATGTTATTTTCTCTTATTATAATATGTTTTCTCTTTATCATTATTTTTGATGATTCTTCTATGAATTTATAGCTTTAGTATCAGTAATATTATTGTCATTTATTATTAGATATCAATTTTTATGCATTTATTAATTTTTTGTAACATCAATAAATTCCCATAAATATATTAATTTATCCTAGATTAATATATGTAATTTAATTTTTTATTTTTATTTATTAATGTAATAAATTCCATACCATAATTATAATATATCTTTATTATGATAAGTCTTTTCAATCTTATTATTCATTAAATTAGGAAATATAGAGCGCAATATGTAAAATATTGGTAATTCTCACTTATTGTTCCATATTAAAACCTTATATTTGGGGTCCTGGCCATGATATTTACTCAAATGGCCTTTAAGAACATTCAAATTTGGTTTATCCAATAATAAATTATATTATAATTTTATATTTAATGATTTCAAAAGTTATTGAGTCATTTTGAAAGTAATTGTATTGTGTTACACATGGGATTTCACATCCTCAGACTTGCAAGAACTTTCTTTGAGTGACTCTAATAATTAAAAAAGATACTTATAAATCAAAAATATAAGTTTATATTTTTTTATTACTTCTTAATAATATAAAGAATCAAAAAAAAATGTTATATTATAAAATAAATAAAAAACAGTTTTTTTCCTTATTTCTCTTATACAAAGATAGAAAGCTGTTTTTTATGTGGAAATTGCCATATCTTTCCAAAAACAACATTTTATAAGAGGATTCATATTTCTTTGTCTTTTTTAGTGCTTTAACTCAACCCAACAGAGGACAATCAAATCACTGTTGAAAGATTTGTGGAAGAAACTTGCCAAAGCTCTCCAACACCAGTTGCTGACAAGAAAAGAAAAGCTAAGAAATTAGTTTTTCCAGGACCCATCATCAAGGACTCTGAAGGTGGACACCTTTCTTTAAATTACACAAAATGAATAAGATCTTTTTGAAATTTTTCTTTGATAACACTATTTCAATTATGACTACAAAAAGAGGTTCCCAATACTCCATAAAATGAAATGGAGGTGGACTGAGAGGTAGAAACAATTCCACAAAAGGGAAAAGAAAAGGAAAAATCTTCAGTGGAACAGAATCCACACAAGGAAGTGCCATATCCCAAAGGAAAATACAAGAAATAGCCATAATATCTCAACCAGAATTGGATCTAAGGATGAGTCATTCACAAAAATAAAAATCACATTCAGAGGGCTCAGATAGACATCTACATGAGCCAGTACTAACAGTATTACACAGTTTACAAGGAAAAAGATTGGGAAATGTTCACACAAATCCACTAAGGAGTGATGAGCTCCTGGCACATTCTCAAAAAGTTTCTCAAAGAGGAGGAAATAGTAAAATAATATAATGGATGGAATCCACTATAATCCAAACCTCAACTCAAAAAGATAAAGGACTGGAAAAACAAAGAGGGAGGTAAGCAAGGAAGAGACCCAGTACCTTTGGCTAGCAAGCCAAAAACCAGTAAAACATCCCAAGAGGGGAATAAGAGAAAGAAAAAGAACTAGAAGAAACCATATTCCCCAGTTACACAATCCCAAGATTCCAAAAGGATGCCATGGACAATTTTTTCAACATGGCCAGAACCTCAATGGAATTCAAAGGCAAAGAGGATCAAAGAGTGAGACAGCCAAATTTGCCAAAGAAATAAATTTTTCTCCTGATTTTGTAAATACTCTAACAGAAATTAAAAGTTATATATTACCTTGAAATAACATTAAAGAAAATCTATTATCATTAAAAGGAATAAACATTAGTATATTATATTTAAGCCTAATTCTTGTACAAAACACAAAGGAAATACAAAGTATTAGATTTATGTTTAAAAATAATAACCCAAACATTTTAATTGAAAATACTCAGAAGTTAATACAAGGGCAACAAGAGTTGTATAAACATATGAATGATCTCAAACAAAATACTTGAAAATAAATTATGAACAGAGTATCAACAACTTGAAAGAAAAGTTAAAAAAATTATCCATTTTTGTGGAGAAATTCAAATAAAAGACTTCATCACACCAAAAAAAACTTCTGGACCACGTAAAAAAAAGTGATGAAGAAAGACTTAATCTTAAAGATGATATTAAAAGCAAAATACAACTTGTTACACAAAAATTAACAAAATAAATGAGGCTAGCTAAAATATTCAGATGTGATCAACCCATGTTTCCCACATAAGAAGTCCTTTCAAGCCAAAAGAGGAAAGAACTAATCACTTCATCATATAATTAATCCGTCAATAAAACAATCATGTCTTAAAGAAAGAAGCACCTCAACTTAAATAAGGGGCAAAATTCAAAGGTGAAGGTTAATATTACCATATGTCATTCATTAAGAAAATTGACCTGTTGCAAGAAGATTATGCCATACCTGTGAGCCTTAGAGGTATTTTCATATACCCAAAAGACCACAAAAGATAAATCACGATACAAATAGAAATAAAATAAATTTATTTATATTAGAAATATAAAATTCAAATATAAATATAAATTTATATCTAAAAATCAAAATTTAATCATAATTTAAAAATAAAATTACAATAAAACTTAAAATTATGAAATTATATTTTTTACTTGTAAAAATCAAGTAAAAATGAATTTTTAATATAAATTGTGAAATTGAAATATTTTTAGTAAAAAGTTATATAAAATATACTAAAAATTTTTATCCAATAAAAAAAAATAAAGAAATTATCACACCATTGGCTTCCTCATAGAAAATAAAGTGGGGTCACCTCTGGATGAAATTTCTGTAACTCAACACTAAATAAGCTTAAATTAAGTTTTTAGTATTTTCAATACAAAAATTGAAAATCCTCAACACTTTAATTTAATTCACACCAAATGTGGTGTTAACCATCAATTTTTGTGTTAAAATTGAGATGTTGTGTTTAGTTTAGAAGTTATGAGGAATTGAAGTATTTTCAATTGAATTCAATTGAATTGTCAAGCTGTGCACGTTTATTACATAAGTGAACTTTGATTTACATATGAGGTATTAATTATTACTGTATTGTACTGTACAATTCAATTGAATTACATATGTAAATTGCAAGTATAATACATGATGAGGAATTAAAGGAAAAAATAATTTGGAAAGATTAGAATTGGGGGGGAAAAGGAACTCTAGCTCTAAGGGGGAGCCAGACCCCCAAAGATCCTTGCTGACAGGCGTGAGATGTCAAAATTCAGGCAAAGGTTCATCACTCTTGGCCTGGAGTTGAGTCACAGGGTCTATGACTCAATTGATGATGAGATTTTGATACCAACCAGGGAAGTTGTAACTGTTGCCAAGGGGGTAACACTACCCTTAAGTTAAAACAATGTTAATAAAAAAAGTTTTAACTAATTTCTACGACTCTTAAACACATTCTGACGTGTTTTGAAGGCTCTAGACCAGGTATTGCTATAGTAATGGCTGACTTAACAGTCTAAAATGGCTAAAAATGGCTTAAACCAGCCCTTTTGTGGTCTAAACCAGGGTTCAATGATGCCATAATTGGCTTTTCTGTTGTCAGACTGTTTTTCACGACTGACAAGAGGAAATTTTACTTTTGGAGTAAGAGAATTGATGGTTATAAAAGAATGTCTTCTTTGCCCCACTTTTCTCTTCATGTTAGAATCTTTTCCTTTTATAATTAGTTTAAACACTGTTAAACCAATCAATCAAAGATTCCAACCACCTTCTTTTTAAATCATTTTAAACCTTTTAACCATGTGAAAAAATCATTATAATCATTGTTTGTAACTCTTATAATCATTTTTACCCCTGAACCACCCCAAAAGTGAATTAAAGCATCTTTCATCACTAGGGGGTGTCAAAGTCACCAAATCCCTCCTTAAAATAACACAGGATTTGGACCCCAAACACTAAATCCCAGGTTTTTTATGTGTAAATCCCATGGCATTTTAACTGAGTCCCCTGGTATTTTGACCAAATCCCATGCATCTGGGATTTCAGCTTGTGTGAGCCTTAGAGGTAATTTCATATACCCAAAAGACCACAAATACAAAAAATAACATATTAAGATAAATAAAATAAATTTATTTATATTATTAAAATAAAAATCAAAATATAAATATAAAAAATTATATTGAAAATAAAAAATTAATTGCCATTTAAAAATAAAAATACATTAAATTTTGTAAGTATAAAATTACATTTATACTTGAAAAAATTAAGTAAAAATGAAATTTTAACAAAATTGTGAAAAAATAAATAAATTTGGAAAAAAGTTAAATAAAAATTATTAGAACTTTTTATTTAATAAATAAACACATAAAAATTATTTCACCATTGGATTCCTCATAAAAAATCAGGTGGGGTCACCTCTGAGTGAAATTCTTGTAACTCAACTCTAAATAAGCTTAAATTAAGTTTTTAGTATTTTCAATACAAAAGTTGAAAATCCTCAAAACCTTAATTTAATTCACATCACATGTGGTGTTAACCATCAATGTTTGTGTTAAAATTGAGGTGTTGTGTTTAGTTTAGAAGTTATGAGGAATTGAAGTATTTTCAATTGAATTCAATTGAAATGTCAAAATGTGCGCATGTATTACATAAGTGAACTTTGATTTACATATGAGGTGACAATTATTATTGTATTGTACTGTACAAATTGAATTGAATTACATATGTAAATTATAAGTATAATACATGATGAGGAATTAAAGGAAAAATAAATTGGAAAGATTAAATTTGGGGGGGGGGGGGGGAAAGGAACTCCAGCTCTAAGGGGGAGCTAGACCCCCAAAATCCTTGCTGATAGGCGTGGGATGTCAAAATTCACGCAAACATTCATCACTTATAGCCTGGACTTGAGTTACAGGGTCTGTGGACTCAATTGATGATGAGGTTTTGATACCAACTGGGATAGTTTTAGCTGTTGCCAAGAGGGTAAAACTACCCTTAAGATAAAACAATCATAGTAAAAACAGTTTTAACTGGTTTCTAAGCTTCTGACACACATTCTGATGTGTTTTGGAGGCTCCAGGCCTGGTATTGCTATAGTAATGGCTGATTTAAGGGTCTAAAATGGCTAAGAATGGCTAAAAATGGCTTAAACCAGCCCTTTTTGGTCTAACCCAGGGTTCAATGATGCCATAATTGCCCTTTCTGATGTCAGAATGTTTTTCACGACTGAAAGGAGTAAATTTTACTTTTGGAGTAAGAGAATTGATGGCCATAAAAGAATGTCTTCTTTGCCCCACTTTTCTCTTCATGTTAGAATCTTTTCCTTTAATAATTAGTTTAAACATTGTTAAACCAATCAATAAGATATTCCAACCACCTTTTTTAAATCATTTTAAACCTTTTAACCACGTGAAAAAATCATTATAATCATTGTTTGTAACTTTTATAATCATTTTTACCCCTGAACCACCCCAAAAGTGAATTAAAGCATCTTTCATCACTGTAAACTTTGTCACTTTGTTTCCAAATTCACTCTAGTCAATTTTGGGCATGTTTTTTCTTTATTATTCTTTTTAAAGACTTTTTTCTTTAATTAATTGCTTGCAGTTCTTTGCTCAATTAATTCCAATTGAAATTGCTCTTGAAGAAAAATCTTTTGTAGCCTTAAATATCTCTTGTAGAGTATTTTTGGATAAATTTTTATTGTTGGTAAAACAATAAATTTTCATAATATTATTTCTTTATACTAATAAAGTTATAAACAATAAAATTGGCGTGTTTTCTCTTAAAAATAATATTTCTTACTATTTTTAATTGAATTTTTACCTTATACAAATTTTGAGGACAGGAAAAGTACTTGATTTTTAATCAAAGTTTCCTATCCACACCTTACATTTGGGGGCCCAGCCGTGATATTTTACCTGTGACATATTTTTCTTACTCTTTTGAAATCTTTTTTCTTATATTGAAAAATTTAAAAACATATAAAAAATACTTATAAATAAAAAAAACCCATAAAAAATGAATTTTTTCATATTATAAGTGAGGCTTATATTTTTATTTCATTTTTGAAATAACTTTTTTTTACTTAATTAATTGGCTTTTTGATTAATTTTAGTGTCTGACAACTTGGTAAGACAAGAAAACATTGAAACAGCCTCAACAGTCACCAGCATTGTTCCTGCAAGCACTATTAATTCAGACCATAATAGTACTGTTATTGTGACTCAAAATAACCAACCTGAACCAATATCTTCTGAATTGATTAACTTGGACATAAGTAATACCCTTCAGAAAGCTAAAAATTTGCCCAATAGTAAGTTTTTGACGTAAAAATACTATTTTAAACCTTTGTAAACCATAATTATGCCTTCAACCAGGTCAGGAGCCAGCTACAACCCCTCAAGCAGCTCCCAAAAAGGTAATAGACGTGATTATGGCAGAGGCCAATCAGGTACAGAAGGAAAAGGGTCAGTTGATGACTTCCAAACAACTAAAATGGGTCATTCTGATGCTGATAATACCATTTTACCTTCAAAAGGAGCTGACACCACCACAACAAGCCTCTGTGGACATATACAAAGCCAGCCACAGTGCATACAAAAATGCACTTCAGTTCAAAGAGTACCAGATCCTTGCAGACCTGTGGAAGAATTGCATGAATTCTTACCTGACAGTAAGGAAATTTCTGGGCCATCCCAACACTTGCAAATTGCTCAATGGATGGCATCCATTGATGGAGAAGAAAAACATGATGCTTTTGACACTAGAATGAAGGAAAAACAACCCTCCACCACCCAAACCAGTGCCAAAAACAGCCCCAGTGGCCAGCAGTAGCAATTCCAACGTGAAAAAGCAGCCAAAAACTCCAAACAAGGGCAAAGGGAAGGCACCAGTCCCAAAACCTTATAGCCAGGGCTACAGAATCCTAAAGATTCAACAGGATGCCATGGAAAATGTATTTCAAATGGCCAGAACCATGATGGAATTACAGAAGAAGGAGGAAGCCAGATTAAGATTCCAGAAATGATTTCTGATATATTTGATTCCATCCCAGAGCTGTATGATGCTATAAATGACGTGAAAAAACATCTTTCTGATAAAAATGAAACCATTTGTAACAACATTAAAAAAAACAACCTGAGTCTGTGCCAAATTAATGAAACACTTATGTGTTTTGAAAAAGTTTTAAGAACAATTAAAAATTCCAAAAATGATAATTCTTCTAACAATAAAATAAATGAACAATCTGCCATTATTAAAGAATTAACAGATAAACATTCTAAATTCAATATTGATGACATAATTGAAACAAGAATTAAACAAGCCATAAATATTATCAAGACAGATAACAAGAAAGTCCTTGATGACATTTTGAATTCATTTACTTAAGTAAAGACATATACCATTGCCTTGAAAAAGTGTTTTGATGCTTCACAAGAAGAAGTATCAAAATTATCAATGAAATTGAATCAAGTCACTGCTGATAATACAAGACAGACAGAGTTATGGCAAGAACTGACACATAAGGAAGACATGTATAAAGTTGAAGTAATGAATTTAATACAAAGCTTCCAACATGAATACAGAAATTCCCAAAGGTGTAGCAACAGTAAAATGAATGACATTGAACAAATACTGAACACCTTACCAAGAATGTCTACACCTCTAAATCAAAATGAGGGCACAAGAATTCCAAATCCACAAGTATTGGATCCTGATAATTCACAAATAAAATGAATTATCCACTTCTTTTCATAACTTGGAACCATCAATGGGCCAAGCACTCTTGAAAGAAGTTCCAAAACTTAAAGAATGGCCTCACTTCAGTGGTGAAGGAGAGTATGACCATATGGAATTCATTAGAGGTATTGACATGATCAAAGAGGATTTTGAATTACCAGACAGATTGGTAACAGCCAGGTTTAACACCTTGTTTACCAAATCAGCTCACAGATGGTACATCAAAATAAGACAAGCACATGGACACAAGAGTTGGACTTAGTGGAAAACCCAAATCATCAACAAATGGGAAAATGATGCTTGGAGGTTTAAAGTTGAAACAACCTTTGAATCTGCCAAATTTAATGCTGATAAAGACAAAGCTTTACCATGGTTTTGCCAACAAAAGGACAGATTAACAGCATTATATCCTGACATGTCAGAATTTATGATCCATAGGAAAATTCTGAGACAATGTGGAGGTGACTTAGAGCATGCTGTCAAAAGAAGGACTACTGAACAATCTTCAGCAGAGGATATTATCAATATACTAGAAGAAGTAACCACCAGAACCAAAATTGGTTCTAGTAGGGTGAATCTCAAAAAAAGGTTTTATACACCTTGGAAAGATTCTGTGGACAAAACCCCAAAGGAAATTCTAGTAATATTAAGTATAAATCTACAGACACAGTCAGAAAGTGCCATATTTGCCAAAGCACCACCCATTTAGCCAATACATGTCCAAAAAGGGGGAAAATCAATGAAATTGACATTGAAAAGGAACCAGATGTTGAAAAAGAAGACATAACTGAAGACAATTCACATGATAAGTCATCCATATTTTCTGAATCTTCAAAAGATATAGAAAACATCAATACCACTTTTGACATCATGGAATCTTATTCCCACTTGCCACAATTGAGCAATGGTCAAGTTGATTCATCAAAAGTTCAAGATGCACAACTTATGAAGACAAAACCAAACAGAGGAAAAGGCTATACAGCTGGTAACTCCTGTATAACAGAAGTGGTGATTGGCAACAAGCCCACCAAACCTTTGCTTGACCCAGGAGCCTTCTGCTCTTGTGTTGGAAAATCTTTTCTTAAGACTTGTGTACCAAATTTTGAAGACCAATTGTTACCAATTGATGGTATAAAATTCAACAGTGCAAGTAACCCAATGAAAGCATTAGGAATCTTTGAGACCAATGTCATATTCCCACACATAAATGGGAATTTAAGGATCACAGTTGAATTTGTTGTTATGGAAAATTGCTCTAGTACCCATTTTATATTGGGAAATGACTATTTAATCATGTATGGGATAGATTTACATAATAACAAAGACAGATACTTTACTATTGGAGACAATCAGCGCCAAACATTTGCCTTTTTACCATTTTAAAGACAAATTACAGTAAACAAAGTATCACCAGTCAGCTTAGAGCTAGAGAAATTCAAGTCTGAACAGCTAAATGAGGCTGAAATAAGCCTTCATCTGACTGATAAACAAGAAAATGAACTTTCTTCCCCTTTTGTATGACCACAGAGGAGCATTTGCTACAGACAAAGAACCTCTAGGAGCAATTATTGGTCACAAAGTTGACATCATTCTTAACATTGAGAGACCTTATTCACCACTCTTAAGAAGACCTGCTTATCCAGCAAGTCCAAAATCAAGAGAAGCTCTAGAAATTCATATCAAAGAACTTCTGGACCTTGGTGTAATAAGAAAAGTAGGCCACAATGAAGAAGTAGAAATAACTACACCAGTCATAGTGGTGTGGCATAATGGAAAATCCAGAATGGTTGGGGACTTTAGAGCTCTGAACACTTACACTGTTCCAGACAGATACCCAATACCAAAAATCCAAATTGCCCTTACTCAAATATCTCAAGCAGTGTATATAACCACTATGGATGCCGTTAAAGGATTCCATCAAAATGTGGTGACACCAAGAGCAAGAACATACTTGAGAATTATTGTTCATTGTGGAGTGTATGAATACTTGAGGATGCCCTTTGGTATCAAAAATGCACCTTCACACTTCCAAAGAATGATGAATGAGATCTTGCCTGAAGAACTCTCAGAGGGATGGTTAATCATTTACATTTATGACATTATTGTCTGTTCCAAGACTTGGGAAGAGCACATGTACAGATTGTCCAGAGCTTTGACAAAACTTCAATCAGCAAACATGAAAATCTCCTTGAAGAAATGTCATTTTGGATTTAAAGAACTTAAAGCACTAGGACATGTTGTATCTGGTTTGTGGCTTGGAATTGACAAAAACAAAGTTGCAGCAGTATTGCTAAAACCCATGCCTCAGAATAAGAAGGAAATTCAGTCATTCTTAGGTTTTGCAGGATATTACAGGCAACACATTAAAGATTTTGCATCCATAGCAAGACCACTTTATAAGTTGTGTGACAAAGACACAGTATTTGAAATGACTGTCGACTGAGTCAAAGATTTTGAGTCTCTAGGAGAAGCCTTGACCACTGCTCCACTCTTACTGATGCCAGACTTTAAATTGCCTTTCAAACTGTATATTGTGCATCAGGGGATGGACTGGGTCCTGCACTTCACCAAGTTCAGATCATAAATGATAAACCTGTAGAAGGACCCATATGTTTCATATCCAGGCTAATCAAACCAACTGAAGCCAGATATGGAGCAAGTCAGATGGAATGTCTATGCCTTGTCTGGGCCTTAGAGAAATTGAACTACTTCTTAGAGGGATGTGTTTTTGAGGTGATAACAGATTGTACAGCTGTCAAATCACTTTTGAACATGAAAACACCCAACATACACATGCTCAGATGGCAAATAGCCATACAAGGATACAGAGGCAATTTGACTATTTTTCATTCGGATGGGAATATTCATAAGAATGCAGATGGACTAAGCAGATGGCCATTACCAAATAATATTGATAATCCTGCTTACGTGCCAGAAGAAGCTTCACCACAAATTCCAATAGAAGGAATAAGTGCTACAGACTTGAACACCACCTTCTTTGAAGAAGTCAGAAGTAGTTACACTCAAGATAAGAATTGTAGCATCTTATGCCAATTACTTAACAAAGACTGTAAAGACAACTCTCTAATACATGCCTTGGATGAAGTATGGAGAAGATCTTATGATGAAGGAAGATTTCACCTACTGGATGGTATAATTTACCACAGAACCAAGCACACATGTGTCATGACAGTTGTAGACAGGTCATTAAGCAATATTGTACTGAAAGAATGCCATGATAGTCCCTTTTCAGGACATCTGTCTGAAGACAGAACAAGAGAGAAAGTGAAGACCTGCATATGGTGGCCAATGTGGCAGAAAGATGTTGCAGAGTATTGTAAAACCTGTGACAGATGCCAAAAGGCAAATAAATCCACTGGCAAGAGACTTGGAAATATGATAAAAATCCAAGAACCAAACAGACCTTGGGAAATTGTCCATATGGATTGGGTAACTGGCCTACCACCAGGAGGTGACAGAAGCTATAATGCTTGCCTAGTAATTGTGGACAGGTTCAGTAAAACTCCAATCTTTTTACCATATCACAAAGATGATACAGCCATGGATACAGCTCTTCTGATATGGAATAAAGTAGTGTCATGGACTGGGATATTTACAAATATCATCAGTGATAGAGATCCCAAATTCACTTCAGCACTATGGACAAATCTTCACTGATTATTTGGCACTAAACTGTCTTTCTCTACAGCCTACCACCCACAAACTGATGGCCTGGCTGAAAGGATGATCCAAACCTTGGAGGACATGGTGAGAAGATTTTGTGCATATGGCCTTGAACTCAAAGATTGTGATGGATTTACCCATTATTGGTGTACTCTGTTGCCAGCACTGGAATTAGCATATAAAACATCAATCCATGCCAGTACCAATCAGACTCCTGCTATTCTAGAAAAAGGATGGAACCCCAAGTTACCCCAAGATCCCTTGAGGAAAGACTTAATTGAAATACATCCCACAGCTGCTAGCTTCAAAGGAATGCTAGACAAAGCTAGAAAGCATGCAGTAAGATTCATGGAGGACTCTTTTGCATATGCTAAAGACAAATGGGATAAATCACATGCAACTCCAGATTTCAAAGTGGGGGACCTAGTTCTTGTATCCACCACTAACTTCAATAACATCAAAGGATGTAAAAAGTTGAAAGACTCATTTGCAGGACCTTTTGTGCTTAAGGCCCTCCATGGAGAAAATGCTGTTGAAGTAGAGTTATCTGAAGAACTTAGAAATAAGCATCCTACATTTCCAGTGAGCTTGATAAAGCCATATAAATCTAGTGATGCTGAGAAATTTCCCTTGAGGAATAAGATTCCCCAAGTTATACCTCCTATTGAGACATCTGGTACTAAGAAAATTACCAAAGTTCTTAAAGAAAGGAAATTAAGAACCAAGAAAGTAAGGGAATACCTTGTTAAGTACAGTTACCCAACTTGTGAAGATCAATTGTTAGAAGAAAAGGATATACCAGAAGCTACCAAACCCCTCAGGAGATTCAGACACACTAGAAACACCAATATTAAAAAGTAAGATTCTTTTTTAGGGGGAGGGAATGTGAGCCTTAGAGGTAATTTCATATACCCAAAAGACCACAAATACAAAAAATAACATATTAATATAAATAAAATAAAAATCAAAATATAAATATAAAAAGTTATATTGAAAATAAAAAATTAATTACAATTTAAAAATAAAAATACATTAAATTTTGTAAGTATAAAATTACATTTATACTTGAAAAAATTAAGTAAAAATGAAATTTTAACAAAGTTGTGAAAAAATAAATAAATTTGGAAAAAAGTTAAATAAAAATTATTAGAACTTTTTATTCAATAAATAAACACATAAAAATTATTTCACCATTGGATTCCTCATAAAAAACCAGCTGGGGTCACCTCTGAGTGAAATTCTTGTAACTCAACTCTAAATAAGCTTAAATTAAGTTTTTAGTATTTTCAATACAAAAGTTGAAAATCCTCAAAACCTTAATTTAATTCACACCACATGTGGTGTAACCATCAATTTTTGTGTTAAAATTGAGGTGTTGTGTTTAGTTTAGAAGTTATGAGGAATTGAAGTATTTTCAATTGAATTCAATTGAAATGTCAAAATGTGCGTGTGTATTACATAAGTGAACTTTGATTTACATATGAGGTGTCAATTATTACTGTTATGTACTGTACAAATGGAATTGAATTACATATGTGAATTATAAGTATAATACATGATGAGGAATTAAAGGAAAAATAAATTGGAAAGATTAAATTTGGGGGGGAAAAGGAACTCCAGCTCTAAGGGGGAGCTAGACCCCCAAAATCCTTGCTGACAGGCATGGGATGTCAAAATTAATGCAAAAGTTCATCACTTTTGGCCTGGAATTGAGTTACAGGGTCTGTGGACTCAATTGATGATGAGGTTTTGATACCAACTGGGGTAGTTTTAGCTGTTGCCAAGAGGGTAAAACTACCCTTAAGATAAAACAATCATAGTAAAAACAGTTTTAACTGGTTTCTACACCTCTGACACACATTCTGACGTGGTTTGGAGGCTCTAGGGCTGGTATTGCTATAGTAATGGCTGATTCAAGGGTCTAAAATGGCTAAAAATGGCTTAAACCAGCCCTTTTTGGTCTAAACCAGGGTTCAATGATGCCATAATTGGCTTTTCTGATGTCAGAATGTTTTTCACGACTGACAAGAGTAAATTTTACTTTTGGAGTCAGAGAATTGATGGCTACAAAAGAATGTCTTCTTTGCCCCACTTTTCTCTTCATGTTAGAATCTTTTCCTTTTATAATTAGTTTAAAAATTGTTAAACTAATCAATAAGAGATTCCAACCACCTTTATTAAATAATTTTAAACCTTTTAACCACGTGAAAAAATCATTATAATTATTTTTACCCCTGAACCACCCCAAAAGTGAGTTAAAGCATCTTTCATCACTGTAAATTTTGTCACTTTGTTTCCAAATTCACTCTGGTCAATTTTGGGCGTGTTTTCTCTTTAATATTATTTTTAAAGACTTTTTTCTTTAATTAATTGCTTGCAGTTCTTTGCTCAATTAATTCCAATTGAAATTGCTCTTGAAGAAATTTCTTTTGTAGCCTTAAAATATCTCTTGTAGAGTATTTTTTGGATAAATTTTTATTGTTGGTAAAACAATAAATTTTTATAATATTATTGTTTTATACTAATAAAGTTATAAACAATAAAATTGGCGTGTTTTCTCTTAAAAATAATATTTCCTACTATTTTTAATTGAATTTTTACCTTATACAAATTTTGAGGACAGGAAAAGTACTTGATTTTTAATCAAAGTTTCATATCCACACCTTATAGCTTGAAACCTAACCCAACTTAGTACTCACAATTCATACCTGCACAAAATATTCTTCTACACTCCATTTTGGACAATCTGACCGAACAGCTTACAGTCCATTTATACTTCTTTGTCCATATAATAATGCCTCGATCCAAAGCAAGACAAATCAAGACAGATATGAAGATCACCTCTAGCCTGCCTCATCCATCACGTCACTTAATATGTACAGATTATTTAACCATAATTAATTGGCTTTCAGTAAAAGCCAATTTTGAGTCATTTTTTGGTACTAGTGGTTCAACATCTATTGGAAGACCTCCCTCATCAAAGCAGCATGGATTTCAGCTTATGGCGATTGAGGTCAACAAAAAATCATGTAATCGACTAAACCTTAGTTCAAGCAGCATCCGAGATCAATGGAGAACATATAAAAAGAAATATATGGTAGCAAAAAAAATTGGAGAATTTAACTGGGGCTGGAATAACAGTAGAAGATGAGAGTAATGGAATAAAGTCAATGAGTGAAAAGCTTGAAAGTATGTGTCCTTTCTATGCTGAAATGGATGTGCTCTTTGGCCACAAGCCCAATGTCACTCCGGTTGCAAGCTATGATTCACAAGACAAAGACAGCTTAAATGGTGATGATGATGATGTTTTTCCCGATAAGGTAAGTTATTGTCTCTTCCTTTTTTACCTGTGATAATTAAAGTTCATGTGCTTTTTAAAGGAGAATAATGGATTGGAATCACCTCTCAATCTTGTTCCTTTGGTTCATAATGAAGATGACTTGGTTCAAGCGGAAAACCTTCAAGATGAATCAGTAAGTATGTTTAAGCCTGATACTTATGAAATCCATTGTTGATTATTTCCCCTTTGAACAGCAAATTAAATCCATAACGCATTCAACACAAAAGCGTAATCAAGCATTGACACCCAACTTGAATGACAAGAGTGGCTCTAGGAAAAGGCCAATGGATATGTTTCCACCGACATATGCCAATTTGCTTGAATCACGGCAAAAGGGTATGTTTTGGACTTATGGCTACTCTTATCAATCCCACTGACTAAATTCATGATTTGTAGCCCGTGAAACCAGTGACAATGCTCGTTTGGAGTGGGACAGGGAGAGGTGGAATGAAGAGAAAGCAAGCAACATGGAAAACCAACGGTTTGAAGAAGTCAAGTTGCAAAAGCAAATGGAGTTTGAGGAGAAGCAACATGCAAAGCAATATGAATTTGAAAAAGAAAAGTGGAATCGTGAATTGGAATTGAAGGAAAAGCAATTCCAGATGGATCTCACTATAGCGGCATTGTCATCAAGCAGGCCAATCGGGGAGCTGGAATGCATTCTGGCATTAATCAATAAAAAATAACTTATTACATATATGTAATGTGATCAATTTATATATGGTGCTTGTTAAATAAATCTTATGTTTATGTTTAATTATTGATCTTATGTCATTAAATCTAACTCCACTTCATTACCAAAAGGAAATTGCAATGTTTATGCATAATTGGGGCACCAACTTGCAATTTCAATTTCATATGACATTTATTTGCAATTTCCGGCAGATTTGAAAATTTGGGGAAGTTTTGCATTGAGAATTTATATGAAGTCTGTTCAAAAAGCAAATTCAATGACGGCTTTTTTCCTTTTTTATGAAAATGTCATTTTATGGTTTGTTTTTTTTAATTTTTTCATCTTTTTCTATATTTTTTTTCTTATTTTAATGGTTATTCTTTATTTTGAAGTGTTTCAACTTTTAATTGGGCAAAGTCCCTTGTTTGGTTGATTTTTGATTTTTAATTCTTAATTTTTAATTTTTTTTTAAAGTTGATTTTTTTCTTTAATTTCTTTTAATGTATTATTTTTTATTTTTACTGTTCACCCCTCCAATTTAAAAAAAAAAACACCTTTTTTTTAATTTTTCTTTTTGAATTTCAAATCTTAAATTTCACTTTTTTTTTTTCATTTTTACTTTTCACCCCTCCCTCTTAAAAAAAATCACCAATTTTTTTTAATTTTTTTTTTTAAATTTTATTTTTTAATTCTCAATTAATTTTTTTCTAATTTTACTTTTCACCCTTCCCTCTAAAAAAAACCCACTTTTTTTAAAATTCAGGTAAGTGAATTTCTCTTCTTTTTGTTTAATCACAACCCTTTTTTGCTAATTTTTTTTAATTTTTCTGTAGGTAATTTTCTTTTTGTCTTTTAAAATTTTTTTATTCATTTTTTTGCATCTCCCAAACTCACCCTCCCATCACCATCATCATCCACAACTCACCCACCCATCACCATCATCATCCACAACTAACCCACCCATCACCATCATCATTCATCATCCACCTCCCAAATAGGCTCATGGGAGGTTCCAGGGCCTGAGGCCTTCAAATCGCGCCAAATCGATTCGGAATTGATTTGGCGTTGTTTTACTTCATTATCATTCTAATGGCCCCTAGAGGCCATTAGAATGATGATTTTTTTTTTCAATTATATCATTTTTTTAAAAAAAGATACTGATCTTTTTTTTTGTTTTTTGTATTCATTTATTTTATTGCAAAAACCTTTGACTGATCATGATTTTTTTTTACTGATGTTTTTTTTTGATTTTTTTTAATCATTTATTTTAATTCAAAAATCATTTACTGATCATGATTTTTTTTTTGATTTTTTTTAATCATTGACTGATAATCTTTTTTTTTTCGATTTTTTTTAATTCATTTATTTTATCTGAAAAATCATTTACTGATATTGATATTTTTTTTCCTTTTTTTGAATTTTTGGGATAATCATCATTACTGACCCTTGATTTATTTTTTATTTTAATTTTTGTTTCACTTTTTTATTTATTTGTTCATATAGGGGAGGATCAATTATAAGAATTTATTTTGCAATGTCATTTCATTTCCCATCCCTTCCATCATCCTTAAAATTCAAAAAAAAAACTCCTCCTCCCTCTCATTCTTCCAATCATTTTGATGATGTCATGGTTAGGACTAAACCAGGCTCAGAAAATCATCAGAATGATTTGAAAGATGATGAAGCTCATATTACTCTTGATGTCATGGTTAGGACTAAACCAAATATAGAACATCATGAGGATAATAATACCAAATTAAATAATAAAAGAAAGCTCACCCAAAGCCAAAGACAAAACATCCATGATTCAAAAGAAATAATGTCGCACCTTGGCCATTCCAAAAAAGAATTTCAAAAATTTTCAACAATTTCAATTGACAAGAAATCTGCCAATGCCTCATGGTTAAAACTTCCATCACTTAACACTCTCCCCCATCCTTATATCCTCATTAATAAAAAATCCAAGCCGTTTTTGCCTGTCATCATATATGAAATAACACCATTTGATAATTCTTCTGGCCACTCTCAAATGCTGCAAAACATCATCATGAAATTAATGTCCTTATCCCAAAATCAACAAGAAATTAAAACCAATAAGCAACTCCAAGGTGGCATTATGAAAGGTATTGGGTTTCGATCTGGTTCTGATTCTGGAAAATCTGCAGATGTGTGATATTTTTGTCATATTACCTTAATAATTACTGACTAATTACAAAATTATTAGGTGTTTACTCCAGAAAACCTGGTTTAACTCCTAATCAAATTGAAACAGATAACAATCAATGGATCAAGCTTCATCAATATGATGAATTTGTTTACTCAAGAATCTCCCATTTTTCAAAATTAGCAGCAAATAAAAATCAATCATTAATGGAAGCAGCCCAATTACCCAATTTTAGTCAACTTGAATGGACTTCTGCCAATCCCAAGGAAGAATTCAAATCATTTACCAATGTCATTGCCACCCAAGATGGATTTTTCAATAAGACACACAAAGATTCAAACAATCTCAATGCCTGGACTTATGGTATATTTTCTTTTGTATCAAAAAAAAATTTTCATCCACTTCCTACTGTATTCACCCCCTCTGGACATGGCTTACACTTCTCTGAATTGAAAATGGAGATCGATTTTTCAAAAAAACCTGGCATCATGGAAATTCTTTGGAAGACATCAACAATGGTTCATCATACAACAAACCAACCTCCAGAAATTATCAATCATGACGAAATTACTCATTTTGGATGTTCTTTTCAAATAAACCATAAATTATTTAATGTAGGTGACAAATTCTTGAAAATGACACCCACCAAAATTAATTCAAGAGTCAATGGGTACTTTGAAAGAAATATGCAGGATCAAAAAAGAACTAAAAAATCTTAATTGTAAATACTTTTATTTTATGAATAACATCTCAACTCCGTTGTATGCCAATAAATTAAGTTTATAAAACCTTGGTCCTGATGAAATTTACAATTGACTATTTTTCCATGCCAAAGTGATTGGTTTAATTTTTTTCCTGCATATTTAGCACATCTTCCCCAATGTCATTGTTGGCCAGATTTTCCGCTTTTGGTGGATCATCATCTTCATATAAATCAAACCACTAATCACCAATTTGAGGTAAAATATTATGTAAAATCGTGCAAGACACAACCCAACTAACAAAATATTCAATTTCATGATTATCCCTCATTTGATTTCTCATTTCCCTTAGAGAAAACCACCTCCCCTTCAAAATTCCAATTGCATGCTTGATTCTGACCCTTGATTTTGCTAGAAAGTAATTGAAAGAACGGTTGTCTTCATTATGTGCTACAACTCCCTTATATGCTGGAACAACCCAAGGAGAGCTTGCATATGCCGAATCTGCAAGTAAGTACTGATCCTTTTCATAAAACTCTTGAGGTGTTTGTGCTATTTTCATATGTTGATAGACATTCGAATCATGAATTGACACAGTACAACCAACATGCAGAGCAGTGAACTGTTTGTTGATATCACAAACCAGTTGTATTGACATAGAATACCTTATATGTAAACCATCAGTAAGATTGAAATAAAGAATAAAGATTCAACAGCTTACCTTTTTTTGTGATCAAAATACGCTTCACCATCATTGGGAGGACGTTGTGATAATGGTATGAGACTCCCATCAATAAACCCAATGCACCCAGGGAAGCCTTCTGCTTGCATTACTTGAGACATCTCTCTGCGTTGTTCTATTCTTGGCCACACAATCACTTTGTGCTTCAACTTCATTAATATCTGAATGACTCTTTGAGTGTACAACACAATAGCCCATGGCTAATTCCAAACAACATTCCAATCTTTCCCAAAGAGGCCCCATTTCCATTTGATCCTAGCCTTGATAATGCCACAGCCAATTGGATGGCAGGATTGCGTTGTTTGTTTTGTGACAAGTTTTGAAAGGTTTTATCAGCTTGAATTTGTGAAACCAATTTTTCAAATGATTCATGTGTGGTCCTACATAGCTGTAGAAACCTTTCAGATGATAATGTCTGTAAATCATTCATTGTATACATGTAATGAGATGGATATCTTCTACAAGGATTGACGTATCTTTGTGATGTTATCATATCTAATAAGATTATATCTTCCTGGATAACAGAATCACTATCAGAGTTGAGAGCATCGATGAACTGAAGTGAGTTCAAGGTCTGAAGTAAAGGTAGCCTTTGCGATGCCTTGGGCATGGTAAATGAAGAAAAGGCTGGTATTAAATGCAATTTGAAATCAAAAAACTTAATAAATGATGAGTGTATTTAGATTTTATGCAAGAGAAGAAAATTTTTATGCAATCTAACATTCCCTTACTGAGTTGTGTGTTTGAAAAATGTGCCTTTATGGGAAGCTAAAGGTGGGATTTTGGTATTTAAACACGGGATTTGGTACCAAAAAACCTGTGTTTTTGTACCTCAAAATACCTCACCTCTTGAGGTGTGGTATTGCCCAAATCCCAAAAAAATTAATGCGGGATTTTGGCAAAAAAAAACTCGGGATTTGGTAACTTTGACGACCCCCTACTGTTAACTTTGTCACTTTGTTTCCAAATTCACTCTGGTTACTTTTGGGTGTGTTTTCTCTTTAATATTTTTTTAAAGACTTTTTTGTTCCATTAATTGCCTCCAGTCCTTTTCGCAATTAATTCCAATTGAAATTTCTCTTGAAGAAATTTCTTTTGTAGCCTTAAATATCTCTTGTAGAGTATTTTTGGATAAATGTTTATTGTTGGTAAAACAATAAATCTTTATAATATTGTTGTTTTATACTAATAAAGTTATAAACAATAAAATAGGCGTTTTTTCTCTTAAAAATAATATTTCTTACTATTTTGAATTGATTTTTACCTTATACAAAGTTTGAGGGCAGGAAAATTACTTCATTTTTAATCAAAGTTTCATATCCACACCTTACATTTGAGGGCCCAGCCATGATATATTACCTTTTAAATATTTTTTTACTCTTTTTAAACCTTTTTCTTATATTGAAAAAATTTAAAAACATATAAAAATTACTTATAATCCAAAAAATCCATAAAAAATAATTTTTTTCATATTATAAGTGAGGCTTATATTTTTATTTCTTCTTTGAAATAACCTCTTTTTTACTTAATTAATTGGCTTTTTCATTAATTTTAGTGTCTGACAACACGGTAAGACAAGAAAACTGTCAGGATGATACTATGATAAAGGTATAACTAGGCTAATTACAACTTTAACTGTGTATGTGACACGGCAGAAAATGATTTAAAAAAAGGTTTATAAAGCTTTATAATGAGATAAAAGGGTTCTACTATTGAGAAATAGTGGTGGTGAGCGCTATTGAGAACCCTGGGTGCAGGCTTTATCTGTTGGATTACAGTAGTAAAGTCTACAATAATTAAAGATTATAATTATACCTGATTATTTAACCAAGAGTAAAACTGTTTTTGACAGTTTACTACGTAGGTTATTCAAGAGCAGGATGAGGAAAGGCTTTTGGCTGTGAAAAGCCCTCTTTTTATCCTAAAATTGAGGTGGAAAGGCTGCTAGACCTTTCCACGTAGAGGAAGTGAAGATTTTTCACTCTCTATGACAGGCTTGTGGTTTGCAAACAGCCTGTATACCCTGTATTGGGCTCAGATGTGGTTTTGAAACCACATCTGGGCAGTTTTCACCAATACAGGGTGAAAAGTTTCATCTGGGGACCTCACAGCCTGATTCTGACGTGTATGACGCGTAGAATGCTGTACAGAAACTGTATGGGACCCCAGTATTGACTGACATATGAGTTATTGAAGTAAAAACATGCTTCTTCGTCTATTTGACACCTCATATTCATGGTTATGGGATATTATCCCATGGTAAGGCTGTATCTGACAGCAGGTGGGATTTTGACCTTAAAATGGTCATAACTCTGTCAGTTTTTGAGATATCAAGCTCAAAGTTGGTTCATTGAATAGCTCTGTATGAGCTCTACACAATGGTACCCAACTTGACATGGTTATCATTAAATATGACAAAGTTATCCCATGTACAAGTATTTTTGTACATTGGCGTGGTCTGGTCAAAAGCTGTATTAAGCTTGTTTGGCCAATAACTTTTGTTGTAGTTGAGTTATGAGGCAATGCATGGCACCATCAGATAGCCCTGATTGTGCTCTTTCCAAAAAGACCCCACTTTAGGTATCTCACACTAAAACTGTAAAAGTTAGATGAGAGGTGAATCTTTTGTTCACCCTTATTTGGTCCGAATTTGACCATAACTCAAGTTATACTGGTGCTAGCTCAGTTTGGCTGGTAACATTGGATAGCCCTGGCTTAGAGCTTCATTTTGAATACCCATTTGATGGGGTTAAGCCCCTCCTTCTAGATTTTAGATGAGAGGTGAAAATTAAGGTTTATGCTCAGCAATAACTTTGGGCAGGAATAACTTTCTTATTTCTTGTCCTATGGTGATGGGACTTATATTTTCAGATAGAGGTGAGTTTCCTCTATCTTCTGATACCTTTTGAGCTAGTTTGGCTCAGCTCCATGTTTTGGTGGTATTTTGGCTATACCATTGGTTTATGGTATTTTGGCTGTCATGCTTGTGCTCTGGTTTTGAGGCACAGGCTGACAAAAACATTGAAACAGCCTCAACAGTCACCAGAATTATCCCTGCCAGTACTGTTAGTTCAGACCACAATAGTACTGTCATTGTGACTCAAAATAACCAACCTGAACCAATATCTTCTTAATTGATTAACTTGGATATAGGTAATACCCTTCAGAAAGCTAAGAATTTTGCCAATAGTAAGTTTTTTATGTAAAAATACTATTTTAAGCCTTTTAAACATAAAATATGCCTTCAACTAGATCAGGGGCCAGCTATAACCCCTCAAGCAGCTCCCAGAAAGGTAATAGACGTGATCATGGCAGAAGACAACCAGGTACAGAAGGAAAAGGGTCAGTTAATGACTTCCAAACAACTAAAATAGGTCATTCTGATGCTGATAATACCATTTTACCTTCAAAAAGAGCTGAAACCACCACAAGAAGCCTCAGTGGACATATACAAAGCCAGCCACAAAGCTTACAACAATGCAATGCAGTACAAGGAGCACCAGATCCTGGCAGATCTGTGGAAAAACTGCATGAATTCTTACCTGACTGTGAGAAAGTTCATGGGCCATCCCAATACTTGCAAATTGCTCAATGGATGGAATCCATTGATGGAGAAGAAAAACATGATGCTTTTGACACTAGAATGAAGGAAAAACAACCCTCCACCACCCAAACAAGTGTCAAAAACAGCCCCAGTGGCCAGAAGCAGCAATTCCAACGTGAAAAAGCAGCCAAAAGCTCCAAACAAGGGCAAAGGGAAGGCACCAGCCCCAAAGCCTTACAGCCAGGGCTACAGAATTCCAAAAATTCAACAGAATGCCATGGAAAATGTGTTTCAGATGGCCAGAACAATTATGGAATTACAAAAGAAAGAGGAGGCCAGATTAAAATATCAGAAATGATTTCTGATTTTTTTGATTCTATTCCAGAGTTGTATGAAGCTACAACTGACATAAAAAGTCATCTTTCTGATAAAAATACATCAATTTGTGACAATCTTAAAACAAATAACTTGAGTCTGAGCCAAATCAATGAAACACTTAAATTTTTTGAAAAAGTTTTAAGAACAATTAAAACTTCCAATAATGATAATTCTTTTGGAAATAAGATAAATGAAAAATCTGCCATTATTGAAGAATTGACAGACAAATATTCTAAATTCAATATTGATGACATGATTGAAACAAGAATAAAACAAGCCATAGATACTATCAAAGCAGATAATAAGAAAGTTCTTGCTGATATTTCAAAATCATTTACTGAAGTAAAGACGCATCTAATTGCCTTGAAAGAGTGCGTTGATACCTCAAAAAAGGAAATATCAAAATTAACAATAAAGTTAAATGAGGTTATCTCTGATAATACTAAACAAACAGAATTATGGAATGAGCTAACTTATAAAGAGGATGAACATAAAAGGATTTAATAACCTCTATACAGAGCTTACAACATGAATTAATAAATTCACAAAGGTGTAACAACACTAAAATGAATGATATTGAACAACTACTAAACACCTTACCAAGAATGTCTACACCTCTGAATCAAAATGAGGGTACAGGGATTGCCAATCCACAAGTATTGGATATTGAAAATTCTAATGTAAATGAATTTTCTACTTCCTTTCATAACTTGGAACCATCCATTCGCCAACCACTCTTGAAAGAAGTTCCAAAGCTTAAGGAATGGCCTCACTTCAGCGGTGAAGGAGAATATGACCATATGGAATTTATCAGAGGTATTGACATGATCAAAGAAGACTTTTAATTACCAGACAGATTGGTAACAGCCAGGTTTAACACCTTATGTACCAAATCAGCTCACAGATGGTATATCAAATTGAGACAAGCACATGGACACCAAAGTTGGCCTTGGTGGAAAACCCAAATTATTAACAAATGGGCCAATAATGCTTGGAGGTTTAAAGTGGAAACAGCCTTTGCATCTGCCAGATTTAATGCTGATAAAGAAAAAGCTTTACCATGGTTTTTCCAACAAAAAGACAGATTAACAGCATTATATCCTGACATGTCAGAATTTATGATCCATAGAAGGATTCTGAGACAATGTGGAGGTGACTTAGAGCATGCTGTCAAAAGCAGGACTACTGAACAATCTTCAGAAAAAGATATTATCAATATATTGGAAGAAGTAACAACCAGAACCAAAATTGGTTCTAGCAGGGTGAATCTCAAAACAAGGTTTAATACACCTTGGAAAGATTCTGTGGACAAAAAACCCAAAGAAAATTCTCATAATATTAAGTATAGATCTTCAGATACAGTCAGAAAGTGCCATATTTGCGAAAGCACCACCCATTTAGCCAATACATGTCCAAAAAGGGGGAAAATCAATGAAATTGATATTGAAAAGGAACCTGATAATGAAAAAGATGACATAATTGAAGACAATTCAGATGATAAGTCATCAATATTTTCTGAATCTTCAAAAGATATAGAAAATATCAATGCCACTTTTGACATCATGGAATCTTTTTCCCACTTGCCACAATTGAGCAATGGTCAAATTGATTTATCAAAAGTTCAAGATGAACAACTTATGAAAACAAAACCAAACAGGGGGAAAGGTTATACAGCTGGTAACTCCTGTATAACAGAAGTGGTGATTGAAAACAAGCCCACCAGAATTTTGCTTGACCCAGGAGCCTTCTGCTCTTGTGTTGGAAGATCTTTTCTTAAAACTTGTGTACCAAATTTTGAAGACCAATTGTTACCAATTGATGGTATAAAACTCAATAGTGCAAGTAATCCAATGAAAGCATTAGGAATTTTTGAGACCAATGTAATATTCCCACACATTAATGGGTTTTAAGAATCCCAGTTGAATTTTTTGTTATGTGAAACTGCTCTAGTACCCATGTTATATTGAGAAATCACTATTTAATCATGTATGGGATAGATTTACATAACAACAAAGACAGATAATTCACTATTGGAGACAATAAGGGCCAAAAATTTGCCTTTTTACCACTTAAAAGACAAATTACAGTAAACAAAGTCTCACCAGTCAACTTAGAGTTAGAAAAATTCAAGTCTGAACAGTTGAATGAACCTGAAATAAGCCTTCATCTGACTGATAGACAGGAAAATGAAATTTCTTCCCTTTTGTATGACCATAAAGAAGCATTTGCTTCAGATAAAGAACCCCTAGGGGCAATTATTGGTCATGAAGTTGACATCATTCTTAACATTGAGAGACCTTATCCACCACTCTTAAGAAGACCTGCATATACAGCAAGTCCAAAATCAAGAGAAGCTCTAGAAATTCATATCAAAGAGCTTCTAGACCTTGGTGTAATAAGAATAGTTGGCCATAATGAAGAAGTAGAAATACCTACACCAGTCATAGTGGCATGGCATAATGGAAAATCCAGAATGGTTGGAGGCTTTAGAGCTCTGAACACTTACACTGTTCCAGATAGGTACCCAATACCAAAAATCCAAATTGCCCTTACTCAAATATCTCAAGCAGTTTATATAACCACTATGGATTCCCTTAAAGGATTCCATCAAAATGTGGTGACACAAAGAGCAAGAAAATATTTGAGAATTATTGTTCATTGTGGAGTGTATGAATACTTGAGGATGCCCTTTGGTATCAAAAATGCACCTTCACACTTCCAAAGAATGATGAATGAAATCTTCCCTGAAGAACTCTCAGAGGGATGGTTAATCATTTACATTTATGACATTATTGTCTGTTCCAAGACTTGGGAAGAGCACATGTACAGATTGTCCAGAGCTTTGACAAAAATTCAATCAGCAAACATGAAAATCTCCTTGAAGAAATGTCATTTTGGATTTAAAGAACTTAAAGCACTAGGACATGTTGTATCTGGTTTGTGGCTTGGAATTGACAAAAACAAAGTTGCAGAAGTATTGCTAAAACCCATGCCTCAGAATAAGAAGGAAATTCAGTCATTCTTAGGTTTTGCAGGATATTACAGGCAACACATTAAAGACTTTGCATCCATAGCAAGACCACATTATAAACTGTGTGACAAAGACACAGTCTTTGAAATGATTGTTGACAGAGTCAAAGCTTTTAGGTCTCAAAGAGAAGCCTTGACCACTGCTCCACTCTTACTGATGCCAGACTTTAAATTGCCTTTTAAATTGCATATTGATGCATCAGGGGATGGGCTGGGTGCTGCACTTCACCAAGTTCAGATCATAAATGATAAACATGCAGAAGGACCCATATGTTTCATATCCTGGCAAATAAAACCAACTGAAACCAGATATGAAGCAAGTCAAATGAAAAGTCTATGCCTTGTCTGGGACTTGGAAAAATTGAACTACTTCTTGGAAGGATGTGTTTTTGAGGTGATAACAGATTGTACAATTGTCAAATCACTTTTAAACATGAAAACACCTAACAGAAATATGCTCAGATGGCAAATAGCCATACAAGAGTACAGAGGCAATATGACTATTGTCCATAAGGATGGGAATATTCATAAGAATGCAGATGGACTTAGAAGATGGCCATTAGCAAATAATATTGATCATCCTTCTTATGTTCCAGAAGAAGCTTCACCACAGATCCCAATAGAAGGAATAAGTGCTACAGACTTGAACACCACCTTCTTTTAAGAATTGAGGAATAGCTACACTCAAGACAAGAATTGTATCATCTTATGCCAATTACTTAACAAAGACTGTAAAGACAACTCTCTAATACATTCCTTGGATGAAGTATGGAAGAAATCTTATGATAAAGGAAGATTTCACCTACTGGATGGTATAATTTACCACAGAACAAAGCACACATGCGTCATGACAGTTGTGGACAGGTCATTAATCAATCTTGTACGGAAGGAATGCCATGACAGCCCCTTCTCAGGACATCTGTCTGAAGACAGAACAAGAGAGAAAGTAAAGACCTGCATATGGTGGCCAATGTGGCAAAAGGATGTTGCAGAGTATTGCAGAACCTGTGACAGATGCCAAAAGGAAAATAAATCCACTGGCAAGAGAGTTGGAAATATGATAAAAATCCAGGAACCAAGTAGACCTTGGGAAATTGTCCATATGGATCGGGTAACTGCCCTACCACCAGGAGGTGACAGAAGTTATAATGCTTGCCTAGTGATTGTGGACAGATTCAGTAAAGCTCCAATTATTTTACCATGTCACAAGGATGATACAGCCATGGATACAGCTCTTCTGATATGGAATAGAGTAGTGTCATGGACTGGGATATTTACAAATACCATTAGAGATGGGGTTCCCAAATTAACTTCAGCACTATGGACAAATATTCACCAATTATTTTGCACTAAGCTGTCTTTTTCTACAGCCTACCACCCAAAAACTTATGGTCTGGCTGAAAGGATGATCCAAACTTTAGAGGACATGGTAAGAAGATTTTGTGCATATGGCCTTGAATTCAAGGATTGTGATGCATTTACCCGTGATTGGTGTACTCTGTTGCCAGCACTGGAATTAGCATATAAAACATCAATCCATGCCAGTACCAATCAAACTCCTCCTATCCTAGTAAAAGGATGGAACCCCAAATTACCCCAAGATTCTTTGAGGAAAGATTTGATTGAAATACATCCCACAGCTGCTAGCTTCAAAGGAATGCTAGACAAAGCTAGAAAGCATGCAGTAAGGTGCATGGAGGACTCTTTTGCATATGCTAAGGATAAATGGGATAAGTCACATGCAACTACAGATTTCAAAGTGGGGGACTTAGTTCTTGTATCCACCACTAACTTCAATAACATCAAAGGATGTAAAAAGCTGGAAGACTCCTTTGCAGGATGTTTTGTTATTAAGGCCCTCCATGGAGAAAATGCTGTAGAAGTAGAGTTATATGAAGAACTTAGCAATAAGCATCCTACATTTACAGTGAGCTTGATAAAGCCATATAAATCTAGTGATGCCGAAAAATTCCCCTTGAGGAATAAAGTTCCCCAAGTTATACCTCCTATTGAATCATCTGGTAGTAAGAAAATTACCAAAGTTCTCAACGAAAGAAAGTTGAGAACCAACAAAGTAAGAGAATACCTTGTTAGGTACAGTGAACCAACTTGGGAAGATGAATGGATGCCAGAAAAGGACATACCTGAAGCTACTAAACTTCTCAGAAGGTTCAGGCACACTAGATATAGCAATATTACAAAGTAATATACTCTTTTTAGGGGGAGGGAATGTGAGACTTAGAGGTTTTTTCATATACCCCAAATAACACAAAAGATAAATAAAGATACAAATATAAATAAAATAAATTTAATTATATTATAAAAATAAAAATTGAAATATAAATATAAATTTATATCTAAAAATCAAAATTTAATCATAATTTAAAAATAAAATTACCATAAAACTTAAAATTATTAAATTATATTCTTACTTGTAAAAATTAATTAAAAATGAATCTTTGATAAAAATTGTGAAATTAAAATATTTTTAGTAAAAAGTTATATAAAATATATTATAGCCTTTTATCCAATAAATAAACATAAAGAAATTATCACACCATTGGATTTCTCATCAAAAATAAAGTGGGGTCACCTCTGGATGAAATTTCTGTAACTCAACTCTAAATAAGCTTAAATTAAGCTTTTAGTATTTTCAATACAAAAATTGAAAATACTCAAAACTTTAATTTAATTCACACCACATGTGGTGTTAACCATCAATTTTTGTGTTAAAATTGAGGTGTTGTGTTTAGTTTAGAAGTTATGAGGAATTGAAGTATTTTCAATTGAATTCAATTAAAATGTCAAAATGTGCATGTGTATTACATAAGTGAAATTTTATTTACATATGAGGTATCAATTATTACTGTATTTTACTGTACAATTCAATTGAATTACATATTTAAATTACAAGTATAATACATGATGAGGAATTAAAGGAAAAAATAAATTGGGGGGAAAAGGAACTCTAGCTCTAAGGTGGAGCCAGACCCCCAAAAATCCTTGCTGACAGGCATGAGATGTCAAAATTCATGCAAAAGTTCATCACTTTTGGCCTGGAATTGAGTAACAGGGTCTATGACTCAATTGATGATGAGATTTTGATACCAACCAGGGCAGTTTTAACTGTTGCCAAGAGGGTAAAACTACCCTTAAGTTAAAACAATGTTCATAAAAACACTGTTTACTGATTTATACGCCTCTTACACACATTCTGACATGTTTTTAAGGCTCTAGACTAGGTATTGCTATAGTAATGGCTGATTTAAGGGTCTAAAATGGCTAAAAATGGCTTAAACCAGCCCTTTTTTGGTCTCAACCAGGGTTCAATGATGGCATAATTGGCTTTTCTGTTGCCAGACTGTTTTTCACGACTGACAAGAGTAAATTTTACTTTTGGAGTAACAAATTTGATCCCTATAAAAGAATGTCTTCTTTGCCCCACTTTTCTCTTCATGTTAGAATATATTCCTTTTATAATTAGTTTAAACACTGTTAAACCAATGAATAAAAGATTCCAGCCACCTTTTTTTAAATCATTTTAAACCTTTTAACCATGTGAAAAAATCATTATAATCATTTTTACCCCTGAACCACCCCAAAAGTGAATTAAAGCATCTTTCATCACGTTAACTTTGTCACTTTGTTTCCAAATTCACTCTGGTCACTTTTGGGCGTTTTTTCTCTTTAATATTCTTTTTAAAGACTTTGTTCTTCAATTAATTTCCTGCAGTCCTTTGCTCAATTAATTCCAATTGAAATTGCTCTTGAAGATATCTCTTTTGTAGCCTTAAATATCTCTTGTAGAGTATTTTTGGATAAATGTTTATTGTTGGTAAAACAATAAATCTTTATAATATTGTTGCTTTATACTAATAAAGTTCTAAGCCATGAAATAGGCGTGTTTTCTCTTAAAAAGAATATTTCTTACTATTCTTAATGGATTTTTACCTTATACAAATTTTGAGGACAGGAAAAGTACTTGATGTTTAATCAAAGTTTCATATCCACACCTTACAATACCAGCTGAATTTATCACTGAGATTTCACATTAATTGTTTTAAAAATCTGCAAAAAGATGGTATTACAGCATAAAAAACAAATGGAGAAAATACCTGGTCTTGGTGGAAAAATGAGATGATCAACAAGTGAGAAAACAAAACCTGGAGGTGTAAGATAAAAAATGAATTTGAAATCTCATTATTTGAAACAGATAATAATAAACCTTTAACTTGGTTCTTAAAACAAGCTGAAATATTAAATGGACTTTATCCAGAAATATCACAAAAAATGGTGTAGATTAAGATAATGAGAAAATGTGGAGGAAAACTGGAATATTCTCTCAGAAGAAGGTGCATAGAACCATGTTCCACAAAGGAGTATATCAATGCACCAGAAGATATAATGACAAGAACCAAAATTGGCAAAACATGGAAAAAATTGGATATTAAAAGTCCTGATATACCATTTATTAATAAAGACAAACCAACAGAACCTCTCAAACCCAATACATCCAACACCAAGGAGCAAATAAAATGCCATAAATGTGGTGGTATTGGATACTTAGCCAACAATGCCTCAAAAAGGCAAAAATCAATGATATTGTGGAAACATAAAGCCAGGATGACAAAGGGGAGGAATCCGAATCTGAAAGAGATACTTAAGAATCACATACCTCTGAAAGTGATCAAATAAATGTAATTAATAACCAGATTAACAATATTGACTTAATATATGAAGTGCTAGATATAAATTCAAATTTCGTACAAATTGGCACATCTGATCCATTCCTTACAAAAATACAGGATTCCAAATTTGATAGACCCACGGCTGCAAAAGGAATGGGCCATACTTCCGGAAAATCAAGTATAAGTATTTTTATGTTGAAAAATCAAGAGCAAAGAGTAAATCTGGACACAGGAACACACTTCACATGTGTTGGAAGGAACTATATACTAACACTTGTAACAGATTGGGGAAATCAACCTATACAAATACAAGAAGTCAAATTTAGTGGTTCAAGTGAAAGCATAAAACCAATTGGGATGGTTGAATTAACATTGATTTTCCCACATCCATCTCAATGTATAGGAATGAAAGGGAGTTTATAGTAATTGATAATTGTACTAGTAATCATTTCATAATTTGAAATGATTACTTTGCTATTTATGGCATATATATCTCTAGCCAAAAAAAGAGATTTCATCATGGGAGATAATAAAAGACAAAAATTTGGCTTCTTGATGAATAAGACACAGATTTCTGTTTTAAAACATCAGGAAAAAACCCCAGAGGAAAACTTATTCATAAGTGAACAACTAAAAGAGGCAGGATTCAACAATGAAGTAACAGAAAAAATGAAAGAAAAACTGATTGACCTCATATATGAATACAAAATGCCTTCACAACTTACAAAGCACCACTAGGTTCCATCATTAGAAATTAGGCGGAAATTATTCTAAACTTAGATAAACCTTATCCACCCATATTAAGAAGACAAAATTATCCAGCAAGCTCAAGAGCTAGAGAAGCCTTAGAGGTACAAATTAGAGAACTAATGGACTTAGGGATTCTAAAGAAAGTAGGCCATAATGAACAAGTGAAGTGACTATACCAGTCATTATAGCCTGGGAAAATGGTAAATCAAGGATGGTAGGGAACCTGAGAGCTGTAAGTACATAAAATATCCTTGATGGATATCCAATAAATAGGATCCATGAGACATTAACAAAACTTTCACACACTGGGTTCATCCCAGCCACAAATTCCCTTAAAGGTTTTCATCAAAATGCCTTATTTGATAATGACAGAAAACAACTGAGGATAATAGTCCACTGTGGAATATATGAATACTTAAGAATTCCATTTGGTACAGAAAATTTGCCTTTCCATTACAAAAGAACAATTAACACAATATTCCCTGAATAACTATGAGAGGTATGGCCAATTATCTATATTGATGGTATTCAAATTTGCTAAGAAAATTAGGAAAATCACCTGACAAGACTTGAAAGAGTTTTACAGAAAATAGCTCACATAAATATGAAAATATAATTGAAGAAATGTCATTTTAATTCAGCAAGCTAAAAGCACTGGGACATGTAGTATCTGGACTAAGTTTTGGAATGAAGAAAAATAAAGTAGAAGAAGTACTAATAAAGTAAATTTACCAAGATATGAAAAAAATACAATCATTCTTAGGACTTTCTGGATATTACAGCTCACATATAAAAGACTTTACAAAAATTTCAAAATATTTGTATAAGCTCCTTGATCAACAGACAATCTATGAGCTTACTGAAGAAAGGGTTAAAGCATATGAGGAACTGATAATAGCACTCAAAAATTATCTTTTTCACTTAATTAGAGATTGGAAGCTGCCTTTCAAGGTATAAATAGATACTTGTGGAGAAGGACTAGGTTCTGCACTACACCAGACACAAATCATAAATGAGAAACCTGTTGAACAAAAAATATGATTTATTTCAAAACAAATTATGCCAACAGAAGCAAGGTATGAAGAAAACCAAATGGAATTGCTTTACTTAGTGTGGAATTCATAAATTTTACACTATTACTGTGGTATTCCATACCTTTTTACCAGTTTCAAGAAATTTTTTAGAAATTAAAAGTTGGAAAATCAATATCCCAATGACTAATTCAGGAAATCACCATTCAAAGGACATGATTAAAATCATAAAAAACCCAGGAATAACATCAACAGTAGGGAGGAATGGAAGATTTCAGCATTCACAATTGAAATATTCAATATACTTATATAATTAAATGAATAATAGAGAACTCCAATCTTATGGAGTTACACAATAAAGGCTACATATAAGCCTTACAGAATCAACAATAGGCTTAATACATACATAAAACTCAAAATTACATGGACAAAGTAACATTGTAGTATTATATCCACCCTAAAGCCATCAAGAAGATTATATTACCAAGAATTACAGTAACCAAAAGACAGTTCATGTGACACAAGGATCATATGATAGTATCCAATTCAACTCAATACATGGGAAATCCACTAAAAACCGGAAATTAAATAACAATACAGGCACTTAAAGAAGGTTTATGCAATCCACATGCATGACATCTGTACATTACACAGCCTCAAAATCATCAAATACAACTCAATTCAACTTTAACTAGCTGCATGCAAGGGGAATACACTAAACTGTAAACCACACAGCAATTACAGTAATCAAGAATTAAAACTCAAGAAGATATCCCCACATTACACAGCATAATCACCTGGAACTAAATAAATCTTACAAGCAAATTATACTTGGGCTTATTCACATGTAACCATCTTCATCCTTTACTCACCAGCATTAATTCTTCAAGGCTATGCAAGCTGACTAAAGCAGTGCAAAAGAGAAGTCACCCGATATTTTTATCAAAATCCCCACCAAGAAAAACATCTCAACCTTCATTTTGACCAAACAGATGGTGAAAATATCTCAGTCATATGATACCATTCCCAATTTTACACACTAGCATTAATCTCTCAAGGCTGTGCAAGATTACTAATGCAGTATAACAGACAGGTCATCTGATTTTTGCTTCAAAAATCTACACCAGCAAAATTATCTCAAGGGCAAGAATAAAACTTTACATGGAGAGACCATGGGTACTTCTCACAACATAAAAGGAGGCCTCTCTCACTCATTTTCTCCTCCTCTCCCCATGAATGAATCCAATTAGTTATATACCAAGAAGGAGAATAACTATTCATCCCTTACTAGTAGGTTAATCTAGAGATTATTATTATTATTATTACATTACATCAAAAGTGATTTATATATAGCTGTAGTTAACAGTAGGTCTGCCTATATTATAAATTCATCTATTAGTGAAATACTCATACTCAACAAAATATTTATATTATACTCTTCTCACTAGAAGAAAATCCATATCACTATTATTATTATTATCACAAAATATATATTTAACATATTATCAAAATTATTTATCAATTAGACTTATTTGAAATATCAAACAATATTATTATATTATCACCATTACTAAATCTTCTCATATTGAGCTATTATCCATTAAACAAAATACCTTCAACAAAGAAAACAACTTAAAATCACCACTCAGTACTATTATATCTATTATTTATCTACTCAATTATTATCTTATCATGTTGAAATCACCTACAAATTGATTTATTTAAAATTATTATTATTTTATCATTAGTCTGATCATTGAATAGGTCTGATAGAGACTGCTGAAAAGTCTTCTCTAGTTGTAAAGGCACAATCTTAAATATTGATTTGTGAGCTCTGTAGGGAGATTGTTTAGTATATTCAGAGGGGCAGCTAAAACACCATTAGCACCCTTGGTTACAGGAGTATTTCAGCAATTCAAAACTGTTTACCTGTGATTTCCCCCTCAAGGACAGCCTTATCAAATCCCACACCAAAAGGAGCTCCACATCTGGTGTCCCAACAGTGGCATTTCAACTTTAAAATTCAACAATCAGTCAATAATCAAGACAGAAGATAATCAAATCAACATAACTCACAAAAATAATTATCATTATCAAGAATTAACTATAAACACCCTCATACAATCTGGAATCTGGAAACAAATCCCATTCCAAATCATCATCACCATCACAATCCTCAAATCAATCATATCATTTTTATTATCCAGTAAAAGAAGGAACACCAGAAAATCAAACACCTCAGGATATTGATTTACTCATTGCAACACCAAGAACAGAACAGAAGGAAAGGGAATAATTAAGGATATTTTTCTTCAAGTTAATTCAAGAAGCAAGGAAAAACAAGAGAAGTAAGAAGGAATTTAGAGGATCAGTTTATCAAGTAGAAATGAATCAACAATCAACATCTGACTTACCACCATTAACTGAAGATACTGTAGAAGGACAGTATGCAGAAGAAAGTGAAGAGGAAGATCAAACAGTACAAATACAAAGTCTTATGAAGCAAATGCATGATTTATTATTAACACAAAGTAAAAAGAAAGGAAAAAGAAGGGAACAAAACATCTTACACACCTGGAGCCAGTCCAAGTGAACAAACATTACCAAGGAATGTTAGACCTGAAGACTCACCAATATCACCTACACCTGGTCCTAGAGCAACCTCTACTCCAGTAACAGAACCAAGAACTCAAAATATTCCAAGGGGAGTTTTTGTCTCTAAACCTAATAATCCAAGTCCATTACAGCAGAAAGCTCCAAGACAAGAAAGACCTGTAGTTAAAATTAAAGCAAAATATTACAACCTAAATTTTGATGGAGAAGAAGTAGAGAAATTTATCAAGAAAGTCGAAAGAATAGCTCAAATTGAAGGAGCAACAGATGAAGACCTAGCAATGCAAATGGCATTTTGGACAACAAACCAAAAGGTGAGTGATGCAATTGAAGCTATGTCAGGTTATGAAGAAGGAAATTGGACACAGCTCAAGAAAGATCTCATAACAAAATGGGGAAGAGTTGAACCTGAAAGAAGATACAGAAAAGACTCACTGATGAAGCTTTTTTCTGAAACTAAAGAAGATGGAGGAATTGGTAGTCTATCACAATATAAAAAGTTTATGGGATAATATGAAACTATTGTTACTTACTTATTAAGATACAGGTATATTCCTCAAGATAACATGTTCCATGAAGATTTATTTGACTGCCTCTCAGCTGATATTAAAGGGGCCATAAGCAAGGAAATGATTAAAGATAATGTTACGGTTAGAGCAGAAGATGGAGGATACCTTATACCACCTATGAAGATCCTCAAGAAGTACATTGAACAAGAATTGGAAGCCACAATATTAGTAACCAAAAGATTCTCATCATCGAGAGATACAGGAAGTAATGTTACTGAGAATAAAAATGAAGTTCATTTCAAGGAAAAGGCTTTCCCAGGAATGAATGAAGCTTTTAATAAAATGAAGGAAATTACTGAATCCCTCAAAGAACAAAAACTGGAAACTAGAAAGCAGGCACAAGGGGAAAATGAAGATTTCAAGAAATTTATGACTCAACTAGAAGAATTGAAAAGTCTATCCAAACCTCAAATTGGTGGGGTTACCAATAATCAACTTAATAATCAACAGTTCAAGCCAAGAAATGATTTACTTCCATTCTCACAAAGGCATGTTCCCTATGCACCAGCACAAAACATACCTAAACCTTATGTCAAATGTTACTACTGTCTGGAGGAAGGACATTCAGTAAATAGATGTAACTATCTATTTGAAGATCAAAATAAGAAATGGGTCAGCAGACAAGGAGGTGGATTTTTGCTTCCCAATTGGCAAAGAGTACCAACAGATGGAAAAATATTACCAAAGAAATTAGTGGAAGAATTTTCAAAAGAACAAGAAGAACTTATCAAGAAAAGAAAAGAAAATGAAGCTAAAGAATCAATACACCAACCAAAAGAAGTAAACATAATACAAGCAAAGAAAAATGACATTTCAACAGCTATAGCCAAAATTGAAGATTGGGGAAGCTGGCAACCACCAACCATATCATCAGCCAATGATCCATTCCTCAATAATTATGGATTGAGAAACACCAAACAAAGATCCTCAAGAAATGAGCATCCAAGTCAAGAACCAACAAAGTCATTACCAAAAATAATGTAAAAACCACTAAGAAAGAAACCAAACATACCTGGAGCCTATATTGAAGATGAACATGGAACAGTGGAAAAAACAATTATTCCCACTAAATTCAAGAAACCTCAAGAGTTCAAGGAGGAAGAAGTTAGCCCAGAAGTTAAAGAATAACAGGAGTCTGGAAAAAAGCAGGAATTGACTTAAAATACTATTAAAAACAAGGATATCAAGCAAGAACAAACAGAATTTCAAGAGGTTATGACTCAAATTATCAAAAAGGTTTTGGATCAGAAAATAAATCTCACCTTAGAACAAGTTCTTATCATGTCACCCAAAGTTATGAACCACCTTAAAAATTTGACAACAGAAGAAAGAAACTCAATCAACTCACTTGACACAAAAGAAATTCAAACCAAACTTATAAACCACCATTTAGGAGATGATGAACAGCCCAAACTACATTATGCCTGTCCATTGGGATTTATGCAAGTGTACTTAGGAGAAGAAGGACATGAAATAATGGCATTAGTTGATACAGGATCAGAATTAAATATAATACCAGAAGATTCAGCAATCAAAGCAGGACTTACCACAAGATGTCTCAACATGAATTTAAGAGGAATTGGTGGTCACTGTACTTCAATTGTTGGATTAGCAGAATTTACCCCAATTACTCTAGTTACTGGGGAAGAAAGAAATATAAACCTTTTTGTGGCAAGGGGAGCAGTAAACACAGTATTGTGAAGGCCCTTCCTTGCAGACAATAACATCAGATTAGACTTTTCTCAACAAAAAGGGGAAATGTTCAGTTATATAGAGCCAGATGGAAGAATACTTTGCTTACCAATTTGTTCACCACAGAAACTAGGATGGAGAGAAAACCCACCAGCAGGAATGGAAACATGTGCAGTTTCTAAATTGGAAGATTGGAAAGAATTACCAGTAGAGAAAGACCCAAGCTCCAACAATCAGGAAATTTCAGAAAAACATTCTAACCAAGTATTTAAGGAAGAATAAATAATTGAATCTGAAGGAAAAAGGGAAATCAAAGTGGAATTAGCCCCAGTTAATACAGAAAATATCAAGCCAAAGCCTAAAGAAATGAATCTTACAGGAATTACAACCTCAAAAAGAGAAAATGGAAATTCTGGTAACCAAATAACTCAAGCTATCAACTATTATAATCTCAAAAGTCCTGAAGAAATCAGAAGAAAACCACTCACTAAGTTCCTCTCACCTATCAAAGCATTAAAATCCCTTTCAAAAGGAATATTTAAGAGTAGTTGGAAGTCAAGTATCAAACCAGTTGCAACAGTAATAAATGTCACAGCAGAAGCAAGGAATTTGGACTCTCATCCTGATACATCAGCATTAAATTCCTTAAAAGGAATTTCTCTCAAATACAAGATTACCATAAATAAAGACCTCAAACCTCAAGAAAATCCCATAGTTCAGGGAGAAAGTATGGACTCAACCTCAAAAGCTAAAGAATCTACAGAATTAAACAAAAAATTGGAATATATCAGGAAAAATCAATCAACAAATGGAAATGATTATGGTCAAGCAACCTTTAAGAAAGCATCCAGAAAACCCAACATCAAAAATAATGGGGATAAAGATAAATCACTCTTACCACAAGAAGTAACCAGTCCACAAATTTTATTTTCAAAGCTACTCAAACAGGACAGTGATGAAATTCAGAAACTTCAACTTTTCCCCTCAAATATGATAAACATTGACCCAAGGCTTATTATGGAAAATAAAGATATTATCAAACAAAACCTAAATAAGTCAGAAATTGAAATAAGAAAATCAGAACAAGAACTGGCAAAAGAACTCACTCAAGAACCAAAAGAAGAATCAGATACTTATCTTCCCAAAGAAAATAACCTATTGCATATCCATACATCCAATAAGGATCCAAAATTCCCAGAATATTCTTAACACCTTAAATATTTCAACCCAAGCAGAGAATTGAATAAGGAAATCCAACCTGAAAATGATGCTATCAAGCAGGTGGTAACTGTAGAAAAAGGAAGTGAAATTACCAAAAATGAAGATCCAATTAACCTAAAACTTCAATATTTTACCAACACCACAAATCCTATGGAACAATATCTTATGGAAAACAAATCAGTGCCAAAGGAGATATATAGGTAAAATTCTATAAATCATTCAGCCAATACCAAAGAGGAAGACTCACCTACCCCACACCATCACTCTAGTAAAGAAAACAACAATTTTAATCTGGGAATAAATTACTTTTCTTTGGACAAAACCAAAGAAATCCAAATAAATGAAAATGAAGAAATAAATGGAGACATCAGTAACAGACAGCAGAAACAGGATCAAGAAGCTTTATTAAAACAAACAAATATTGAAGAACTTGAAGCAGATGGAATTTTACTTACAGAAGACCAAGTTCCCTGGGAAGGCTATACCAATCGGCAGCCTTTGAGGAATGAAAACTGCAACCTGGAACTATACAAAATAACTCAACAAGATCATCAATGCTCAACCCAACATGTAAAATGGCTAGAAGAAATGAAGAAAGCACTAAATGAAAAAACTGAGATTAAAAAAGAAAAGCTCACCAAGGAAGAAAGGGTATATTTTTGGATTACTCAGAATAAGAAGATATGCCCAAATTTGCAAGCCCATTTGGCACACAGATATCAAGTTTAAACACAAAATAAGGACAGAAAAGAAAATAATAACAGAAATGGAAACACTGATCATGAGTATTTAAGGGATAAAGGGGATATTCATGATCAATATTTCAATCAAAAAAGAAGAAATGAACTTGCAGCCAAGAAGACCAAATTCAAGGATAATCTTGACAACAAAATTTCACACCCTCATTGAATTTCTTTAAGGATAATGTGTTTTCTTTCTTATCTCTTCTTATTTTTTTCATTTTTTTTAGTCTCAAATATCCATATATACATAAATAAAATAAAATAAAAAATTATATATATTTAAAAATAAATAAAATTAAAAAAAAAAAAACTCTAAAACTTAAAAAAATAACCAAAAAAAAAATATAAAATTATTTATTTTATTTATAAAAAAAAAAAAAAAAAAATGATGAATTGCAATGGAAGAAGAAGGGAATGGTACTTTACAAGGAAGAAAAAAAAAATATATATCACTTTTTTTTATTTTTTATTTTCACTAAAAAAAAAATAAAAAAAATAAAAAAAACAAATCATGATAATATAAAAAAAAAAAAAAAAAAGACAATAAATCACGACCAAAAACAAAGAATACATTACTGTACTGTACAGTACAATCATTCGACAAAAAAAAATTTAATTATTTATTACTCTTTATTTATTTTCTAAAAAAAAAATATAAAATAATAAAAAATTATAAAAAAAAAAAAAAAAGCATTGAACGCGATGGGAAAAGAAGAGTACTGTACTACAGTACAGTGTAGAATTTACAAAAAAAAAAAGAAAATATCATCACTATTATAAAAGATGGAAAGTAGGTCACAATTATTAAATGGAGAGGGGGGGTGCCCACCCATTTAATAATCATCAATGGATATGTAATCCAGAGTTGTCATGAAGAGGATGACATGGGGAAGGAGGATATTAGGCCTCAACACTAACAAATACAATAAAAAATAGGTCAAAACAAATTCAATTAAGCAAATATTTCAAAACACAACTCATTACTTCAAGAAAAGGTCCTAGATAAGACCTTAAACTGTCTGAATAATTACTTTATCTTTCATCAATACCATTCAACAAAATCAACTCAAGAAAAGGTCCTACATAAGACCTTAAATTGTCTAAATATCTCAATTTTCTTTATCTATTTTATCCATCATAAAACAACATTACTTCAAGGAAAGGTCCTAGATAAGACCTTAAACTTTCTGAATCATTATTTCATCATTCATCAAGACAATTCAATAAATTCAAAACTCAGGATGAGGTCCTAGATAAGACCTTAAACTGTCTGAATAATTACTTTATCTCTTATCAATACCATTCAACAAAATCATCTCAAGAAACAGGTCCTAGATAAGACCTTAAACTTTCTGAATCATTATTTCATCATTCATCAAGACAATTCAATAAATTCAAAACTCAGGATGAGGTCCTAGATAAAACCTTAAACTGTCTGAATAATTACTTTATCTTTTATCAATACCATTCAACAAAATCATCTCAAGAAACAGGTCCTAGATAAGACCTTAAACTTCTCGAATCATTATTTCATCATTCATCAAGACAATTCAATAAATTCAAAACTCAGGATGAGGTCCTAGATAAGACCTTAAACTGTCTTAATAATTACTTTACCTTTTATCAATACCATTCAACAAAATCATCTCAAGAAACAGGTCCTAGATAAGACCTTAAACTGTCTGAATCATTGATTTATCTTTCATCAAGACACTTCAACAAAATTCAACTCAAGAAAAGGTCCTTGATAAGACCTTAAAACTGTCTAAATATCTCAATTTTCTTTAATTTTTTGCCCATCATCAACCAAAACTACATCAGGCAAGGTCCTTGATATGACCTTAAACTGTCCAAATATTCTTTTTTTTATTTATTTATCATCAACAAATTAACACAATAAATGGTCCTTGATAAGAAATTAAACTGTCTGAAAAACTCTCTTATAGTACTTTTTCAAAACCAATAATCAATTAAACGTCCTGAGTATGACCTTAAACTGCCTCATCAACATCATTTTATGCTAATTACAGTCTCAGGACTAAAGCAGAGGTCCTGGATAAGACCTAAAACTGTACCAATTTTTTATTATTATTCATTTATTTTATTCTATGGAAGCACTGGTGGAAACAATTGATCAAAAGGAGTTATTAGTATTTGGAAGGATTTTTATCAAATGGAGAGGGAAATTACCCTAAATCAGTATTGATGATATAGGACAACATTAACATGGATAAACAAACAAACAAGAAGAAACAACAGGGTACAAATCAAATATGAAGAAAGGGATATTCAAAATCAATTAAACAAACCATCAATGTAATTATCAACTGAATTTATTGAAATAAAGATTTAAAGAAAAACGATTCTCACTTATGAACCCAGGATATTGTACTTGAAACTGGAATGCTGGGGACAGCATTAAATGGAGAGGGGGATGTGGTATTCCATACCTTTTTACCAGTTTCAAGAAATTTTTTAGAAATTAAAAGTTGGAAAATCAAGATCCCGATGACTAATTCAGGAAATCACCATTCAAAGGACATGATTAAAATCATAAAAAACCCATGAATAACATCAACAGTAGGGAGGAATGGAAGATTTTAGCATTCACAATTGAAATATTCAATATACTTCTGTAATTAAATGAATAATAGAGAACTCCAATCTTATGGAGTTACACAATAAAGCCTACATATAAGCCTTACAGAATCAACAATAGGCTTCATTCATACATAAAACTCCAAATTACATGGAAAAAGTAACATTGTAGTATTATATCCACCCTAAAGCCATCAAGAAGATTATATTACCAAGAATTACAGTAACCAAAAGACAGTTCATGTGACACAAGGATCATATGACAGTATCCAATTCAACTCAATACATGGGAAATCCACTAAAAGCCTGAAATTAAATAACAATACAGGCACTTAAAGAAGGTTTATGCAATCCACATGCATGACATCTGTACATTACACAGCCTCAAAATCATCAAATACAACTCAATTCAACTTCAACTAGCTGCATGCAAGGGGAATACACTAAACTTTAAACCACACAGAAATTAAAGCAATCAAGAATTAAAACTCAAGAAGATATCCCCACATTACACAGCATAATCACCTGGAACTAAATAAATCTTACAAGCAAATTATACTTGGGCTTATTCACATGTCACCATCTTCATCCTTTACTCACCAGCATTAATTCCTCAAGGCTATGCAAGCTGACTAAACCAGTGCAAAAGAGAAGTCACCCGATATTTTTATCAAAATCCCCACCAAGAAAAACATCTCAACCTTCATTTTGACCAAACAGATGGTGAAAATATCTCAGTCATATGATACCATTCCCAATTTTACACACTAGCATTAATCTCTCAAGGCTGTGCAAGATTACTAATGCAGTATAACAGACAGTTCATCTGATTTTTGTTTCAAATATCTACACCAGCAAAATTATCTCAAGGGCAAGAATAAAACTTTACATGGAGAGCCCATGGGTACTTCTCAAAACACAAAAGGAGGCCTCTCTCTCATTTTCTCCTCTTCTCCCAATGAATGAATCCAATTAGTTATATACCAAGAAGGAGAATAACTATTCATCCCTTACTAGTAGGTCAATCTAGAAATTATTATTATTATTATTACATTACATTAAAAGTGATTTATATATAGCTTTAGTTAACAGTAGGTCTGCCTATATTATAAATTCATCTATTAGTGAAATACTCATACTCAACAAAATATTTATATTATACTCTTCTCACTAGAAGAAAATCCATATCACTATTATTATTATTATCACAAAATATATATTTAACATATTATCAAAATTATTTATCAATTACACTTATTTAAAATATCAAACAATATTATTATATTATCACTATTACTAAATTTTCTTATATTGAGCTAGTATCCATTAAACAAAATACCTTCAACAAAGAAAAAAACTTAAAATCACCACTCTGTACTATTATATCTATTATTTATCTACTCAATTATTATCTTATCATCTTGAAATCACCTAAAAATTTATTTATTTAAAATTATTATTATTTTATCATTAGTCTGATCATTGAATAGGTCTGATAGAGACTGCTGAAAAGTCTTCTCTAGTTGTAAATCCACAATCTTAAATATTGATTTGTGAGCTCTGTAGGGAGATTGTTTAGTATATTCAGAGGGGCAGCTAAAACACCATTAGCACCCTTGGTTACAGGAGTATTTCAGCAATTCAAGACTGTTTACCTGTGACTTCCCCCTCAAGGACAGCCTTATCCAATCCCACACCAAAAGGAGTTCCACATTACTTAGATAGAAAAGTCTTTGATATGGTTACAGACTGTAATTCTGTAAAATCTTTGTTAAACATGAAGACACCAAATAGACATATGCTGCAATGGTAGATTTCCATCCAAGAATTTAGACAAAATATGACTATAGTCCACAAATCTAGGAATATTCATAAGAATGCTGATGGTCTTAGCAGATGGACTCTAGCAAATACACCTGAAAACACAGCATGGGTACCACAGCAAGAAAGTCATATAGAAGGAATATGTGTTACAGAAATTGGAACAGAATTCTTTAACAAAGTAACAAAAAGCTATACAATGGACAGGAACTGTGATATATTATTCCAACTATTAATGAAAGAATTAAAAGACCCATCATTATCCTCCAAACTAGATGAAGTATGGAAAAAAAGCATAAGATGAAGGAAGATTCCACCTCCTTGATGGAATAATTCATGATAGGACCAAACAAAGATGTGTTATGAAATTGACAGATATGGTTTTAATAAACACTATACAACCAGGGTGAATCTTGTATCAATCATTGGCGATTGACTTCACATCAAGCAAATGTCAAGCAGGATAAAAGTCAAGCTCACATCAAGCAAAAATCAATCCAACGTCAAGCACACGTCACACTCTGGTCTTACACCAAATCCTGTGACCCCACCAATATTGGTTCCCCTGTGCCTTAAACTGAGATTCCTCACCACTGGATCCTCCCTCAACCATCCAAAAGTTAGTAAAAATTACACAAGACCCACCTGTTTCTACACACACACATCAAAGAGGTCCTTCAGCCAGTCTTGATGTAGAGGCGGGGGGGTTTGACTTCACCAGGTCATCCATGAAAAGACTCCACCTCCGCAGGGCTGTCATTTTGCGAAGGACACTGGTAGAGTCCTCCGCACAATACTGCGGGTGCGGTGGGGTTGCATTGGCGTGTGCGTAAGGGCCAATCCCCCTTCCAACGTGATGATGGCGCAGTTGGACATTTTGGATGCTGTGAAAGGTGAGTGTGTGGGTCAATTGATCATTGAAACTGGCTTATTGACACTGTACCCAATGTAAAGATAGTAATTTCTTTGTGGAAATGTGAATTAATGGGCTTTACTTGTCACAATGGCATGTCTCTGTCACCAAACTTTGAGGCAGTTATTTCACTAGCAAAATTGCTAATGAATCTGAGAGATTTGCATTTTTGTAGACTAAATATCATGAAATAACAGTTTTATCATTACAAGCAGTCCACATGACATAACTTTGCTATCATACAATCCACAGTTACCTTCTATTTCTTCTTCAGATATAATCAAGTGTTCATCATCAAAAACCAGAGCTTTGTAAATATTGAGATGTGGCCAATCTGGTAAGAAATTCACATCAATCATCAGTATCTTTTTTTGAGGAAGTTATTGTTCAGCATTCATGATGGCTCAGAGACTTTGAAAATGCTATTAATAACACCAAAATGTCGTGAATTGCCCCTCAGAAAACATATTACACTGTTGCTGACATTTTTGGATTCAGTTGAAAATATATTGTTCCCAATATTAATGTTTGAAACTGGAAAATACCAAGGTAAGACAATCCTTGAAGTGGGATGACTTGTGGATTGTATGGTAGTATCTAAGCTGATCCATTCAGCTATCTGCCTTGTGGAATGAAAATTCTGTAAGTACTCAACCAGGAAATCATAATTTTGTTGGTCATGGCAGTATGGTTTGTTATATTTTTGCTTATTGAATGGGGAAGTTGGCTGTGATTCGAAAAGTTGTTTTATTTCAGATTGGACAGATGGGCATTTCAGGAGAACAGAAAGGTTGGAACATTGACAGATATGTTGAAGTAAGGTTTTATCTAAATCATCTATTCAGAGTTGCAAGAAGCTAGTCTTATTAAGTTCATGTGTTTAATAAATGTGAATATATTGATCCTATTAATTGACATACATATTTTGTTATTTGTTGGTGTCACAACCACAAAGAATGACCCTCCTCTATTGGTGTTGCAGAAATTCCAACCTGAGACCAAGTTGGGGCCAATTGGCTACACCATATCTTTATGGCCAATTTGGCCCCCTCTGGTGCTCTATGGCCTTTTGGCCATATCACTCTTCACTGGCCAATCATGGCCCCAATCATCATTTATGGCCTCAGGCCATATCCTGCCATCATTGGCCTCCCTGGCCCATTCTTCCATATCCCCAACCCCCAGGTCTTTATCCTTGTTTTTAGGCCTGGGGGTGTCCTTCTGTTTCCTAGGGGGTTCTGGTCCCCCTAGCCAGAAACAGGCCTTCTGGGCCACCCCTTTTCATTAGGGGGTCTGGGGCCTAAATGGCCTTTTTGGGCCATTTAGGCCCCCTACGGCCTCCACGGTCTGTGGTTGGTGGGCCAATTAGGCCCCTTTTGGCCTAATCCAATGGGGCCAAAGGGGAAGTTCATTAGCCCCCAAGGATAGGGGGGTCCCAAACCACAATTGGGCCCACCTGAGCCAATTTTGGCCCCAAATCCCACCAAACCCAAAATGGCCATAAAGACCCTCAGGACCCAATTTCGGCCAATAGCCTCCATGGACCACTTTTCAGCCCATGGCCTCTGGTAACCACCAGAGGCCACCAGATCAGCTCAGCTCAAGCTTTCCCATCACCTTAAGGGGAATTCTTCCACTCCTCCATGCACCCCGTACTCAAGGTTGCAGGAGTGGTGGATATATGGTATTATTTACCATTATGCACCATTTTTTCTCAGCAATTCAATTGTGACGTTTTCAGGACCCAATTCCATCTTTCCAATGGGGACTTTTTCCCCAGTTAATTAAGATACTGGATTTATTTCTATCTTTATTTTCTTTTGCTTTATTAAAGTTAATACTGATAATCTTAAGTCAGTCATTAAGAACCTTTTCTCTTTTTCTTCCTTGCCTGTCAGTGGATATTGGTGGTCATATCCTTTGCTAATTCCATTTCCTTTTCTGGCAGGTCGAAACAGTGAATTGAGGATTCACTTCGTTGGCTTCTTGGCCTTTGGATTCTCTTATTATCTTTGGACTTTGGCTTCTTATCTTTTGCATACTTGTCTCTTCCCTTATTCTTCTTTTAAAGAAATTTAATCCTTATTATTTCTTATATCCTTTGGAGCCCTCCAAGTGAGTTCTTGATTCCTGAGTGCCAGGCCACTCTTGCTTCCATAAGAGCCCCTGTGACAGTTGGCATCTTTGCAAATACTCCAATCAAGCGCTCATAACCCCATGTGGCTGAGGCTTGTGCTGGGCCCAAACATTGGAAGAGCTCAGGAATATGATCAGCAAAATGATGATTTGGTTTACTTTTCTGTTTTGGGAACAGGTGTTGATTGGAAAGGCTGAATTTTTTCCAATTTTCAGCAAATGCAGTCGCATCATCCATTGAAACAGTCAAACTTGTGGCAATTTTGATAGCACTAATCAAATGGAATGTATTCTTGGTTAGTTCATTTGCACTTTCTTCTGATTGACACATTTTCTTTGTGTGTTGGTGGATTTGTTTTCATCTAACGACATCTGTTGACTGAGCATTACAAATGGAATATAGACCTTGTATAAGAGAGCCCATTCAGCGGCTTTCAAACTACCATGAGAGGGGGAACCCATTTTGCGGGGTACTCTTGTCCATTACGAGGGAATTATGGTATCAGATATTATTTGTTGGAGATGCTCCAGAGCCTCACCCTTGATCTGGTGATCACTCAGTGCACTGATATCCAATTAAGAGGGGATGTAATGTGCATCAAATGAAGGAATCTCTTCAGAACCACTAGATGAATGTTGTGTGTGAGGGGTGGGCATTGGGAGGTAATTTTTTCAGGTGAAAGTAGTGGGGAGTGACTCATTTATTATATTTTCTGAATCTCTTCTCAGGGAGCGGGCCTCTCTCAGTGTGATTTTATCAAGAGAGCTGTTGGAGGTCATGAAATCTGAGTCTGAACTGTTGGTGTCATTGGATTTCCTGCGGGACCTGAAGTAAATTTTTGATTTGGACTCTGGAATTCACAATTTGAAAGTTGCATGATCCTTCAAAATTCCAAGTATTAAATTATGCATTATGTCAAGATTAACCATTCTGGTTTCATCCCAAGACGGAAGGTCTTCCAAAATTGAATATCACACTCCATACTCAGAGAAAATTGCTTGTTGTTTTGGGATTTCCTGAAGCCATTTGGGAATGGTTGATTTATGATTTTGGTATGAGCACGTGTAGTGAAATTGAGGACAAATTTCTGCAGTTTGAGCTTTGTGAATAGTGCAAAAATTACAAAAGTGGTTTCCTGAATGAGAAATAAGTCCAGTAAGCTGGTGCATGGCAACCAAATCCGCAATGGCCATGAGGATGGCAACACGGATAAAGGATCCTGAAGGACCTGTTGAGGTGGGTAAAAAATGGTAACCTTGCCATAGCTCTTTGAGCTCCTTGATGAGTGGCATTAATAGGTAATTCAATTGAAGGCCAGTTGGATCCTTCAGAACAGGAATGATTCCTGAAACGTAGACATTCTCTGGCTTCAATCTTTCACTTGGGGGGAGATTAAGACAAATAAGCATGATAGGTCCAATGCTGGCCAGCCAGGTTGACTTTCCATGTGCATTAAACCAGTCCAAATAAATGGCGAAGGCCAATGCACCAGGAATGGACATGAGTGGGGGGTCGTGAATATTTCTAGTGTCAGTGAAGTGTCTCCAGACCAATCCATCCCAGATGTCACATTTGGGGGAACCTCTGGGAGTTTGGGATTGTTGATGTTGATGCAGAATTTCCATAATTCCAGCCTGCTGGAGAAATCTGGAAAGCCAATTTTTGAATGGTTGATAAATGAAATGTTTTTTTGGTATAAATTTTTGCTTCATGTTGGTTGTGTTTTGGGTGTTGGGTTAAAATGAATAGATGAATTTGCCTAATGATTGTGTGCAAGGGGGATCATGATCATTTGGGTCATTATGGCATTGACAGTGGGGTTGGTTGATTGTGACTGATTCAGTAAGGCCATTAAGAAAGAAACATTGAGGACAAAATATATAGTCTTGAATCACTGGTTCCAATTGGAGAGGTTCAAATATGGTACTGAGATCTTGAGGTATATGGAATGCAGGAGTGGGGGAACCACCTGAGCTTGAGATACTGGACTTGATCAGCAGGTTCAGGGTGCGTTTGAGAATGTGTGAAGCCCTGTGCGGTATATTATACCTTAATGATAGAGTGGCAGATATTATCATTCCAAGGTCTTGTGGGGGAAGGTTTTGACTGCCACTGTATGGTTTCTGTGCAGTTGAATTGAGACCCACTGAAGTGGAGAAAGTGCTTTGGGTCAATTGTGAATAATCAGCTGGGAAGATTTGATCCAATAGAATTTGCAGGCACTCAGCTCCTGATGCAGAAGTAGGGATTTTTGGAAGATATTTGAGTGCAATGGTTGATTTGAGCTTTTTAATGTGCTGTTTATATTGGAAAGTTGTGAAGGCAACTCCCTGCCTATCACCCTCAGGGGAAGAGTGTGTTTGAGTTGAGCAGTGTTGACACATGCATATACACATTGAGCAATAGTGGCCGGTTGTCATTGTTGCAGGAATTGTGAGTAAGTTTGGTTTGTGTATGAATATCTATTGTTGATGTGAAAGTGTTTAGGAGTGTTATTAATTGGGAAAAAAATTGAGTGATTATTTATGAAGGGGGAGATGATTTGAGCCAGCTGAGGATTTTATCCCATTTGTAATGGGGCTGAACTGCAGGGGATAAAGTGTAACATGTCTTATCTGGATGGTGGAATTGGTTAGAAGTTTAATTGGGTAAAGTGCCATGCTGTTCAATGCTCATACATATTCTATTTTATTTACACAGGGTGATACTGCGGTTTTGACCCTTGAGGGGCATTCCATTAGGGATGTGTCAACATTGAATTGAGGTGATTAAGATTCAAACCATGTACGCTGGCACGCCATTGTACATGGTTTAAGCCTTATTACAGACATAACAATATAGCTCTATTACATAAGCATTTGGGGTGGAGCTAAAGTCTTGTTATTTGCTTTGAGTGCAGTGGGATTTTAATTTCTTGAAATTTGATTTGGATTTTCTTGCCTTTCTTGAAAAGGTGATGTCTCTTTTGTGGGTAAATCCTCCATGAATATACCCCTTTACAGATGTACAATGCTGTGGAATTTTGATGCATATATTGGCAGTTTGGATAATTCACAAAATGTGAAAATGGGGAGGGGGAAATCTTTATTGAATCTGATTACTTATGGATGATGGGTCCCTTTTAAGATCAAGGAAATATCAAATTATATGCTGGTAGGCTGTGCAGGGTGGTTTCTGACAAAAGCGGAGGAGCTCAAGAGGAGGCAGGGAGAATTCTCCTAAAAAGTGTCTTATTAGACTTCCATGAGACAATTGGTTCCGACTATTCATAGAATTTCTCTATTATAAATCTGAAGAAATTTCATCTCATATCACTCTATCTTATCATAATACTGAGCTGTTTTATCAAGTTAAAAAAATTACTGTACTTTTTTAGCCCTTATGTCATCTTCAAACCCACGTAAATCCCATTCAGGTTCTGTTCATAACTCAGATAGTGAATCTAGCATAGAATATTTTCAAACAACACAGTCTCCAATGAGTCCCAACATTCCACTCACATCCCCTATTGCATCCTCAATGAATGTATCAGGTCTCAACATTGATGTGGGAAATGTGACTTCTCAAACTTCAAGAACTTGGTCCATTCCTAATATTTCCGTCACTCCAATTCCCCCAAATCCCACTAATACACAAATTCATGTGTCTGAGGGGCCAGGAAGCATACCAGAAATCTCCTCGAAGGCTAATCCACAAGACTTCCTCCTTAATCCTGGTTGGAATCCAGTCGCATCCCAGGATCCCTTTGGATGAACTAAACAGCCAACCCTCAATATTCCATCAGGATCTCAGGTTCATGTGGGCAATGAAAAGCGGGCTGATGGCAGGCAACAAAAAAGACCATTGGAAAATGTTACTTGGAGTGGTCTGTCAGAAGGAAATCCAGGATTGACGCTTCATCAAAGTAAGTCCTTTTGATGTTGGAGTATAAGCATTTTCACAATTTGATATGTTTGCTCCATGGGTTAGATATGGCACCTAAAGGCAAGTCAGTCCAATCTCAGGAGCCAATTGAAGATCGTGATTATGACCAGTCTTTATTAATTCTTTGATGTTTCAACTGATGAACTTTATGGATCTTCACCTCTAGTCCATAAAGAGAAAGTCACTGGACATCATCATTGATATGCCTCCAACCCAAGGATGGGTCATGCCAGTTCAGCAAGAGAAAGAATTATGGATGATGAGGATGAGAACATGTCTCCGACTCAAAGTGAAACAAATGATGAACCAAGGAGGGACAATTTCATGGCACATGAGCAAGGCACTCAGTCAAATAGTGAGTTCACCCATCCTCAAATGCCCCTTGCCCAGAGTATGCTTGATCAATCCAAGATGAGACAGAGGAGGAACAAGACTCGCAAAGGTCACAATGTGGCAAAATGCGCAAGCCAGAAGGAGCAACAAAAATGGCTGAAAGTGCAACTTCCAGAAAATGTCCATGGGATGAGATCAGCTGTACATTCCCATTGTCTGTTCCTACTCAAATTAAGGGATAAGGATTTTTCCTCACTACCAGCACCACCCAGCACAGAAGAGAGTGACATTGCAATTCAAGTGGCTGGTCATCTCGGATATGTCCCCAAGGAGGTTTTCAATGAGCCATAAACACAGGTTCAGTCTCAGGGCTTCCAAAGCTACTGCAAAAATGAGCTCCACAAGTTAGGACCAAGGCAATTCACTTGGGACTGGGAGAGCTCATGGCAACATCCATTCAGCGAGTTGATGTCTATGGTGTTTTACCATACATTCTGTCTCACACTTGTCAGCACTGAGTATCATCACTACTGTTGGGACAAGGATCATAATAACTAAAGGGTTGTGGAGGCTTTAATGGAGCAATATTTCACTTATTTGAAAAGAGAATGGAAGTCTATTAAAAAGGATGCAGAGTATTTGGTAAAGAAGAAGGGGAATCAAAAGCTCGCAAAGCTTTGTCAAAGGGTTAGTTACTGTATCTCTTCTTCATTGTGAAGTAAATCTGATGATTTGCAGACCTGTGAGTGCCATTGTGAATGGTGTGATACAGCTAAATTTCCAATTCTAGAATCACAATTAAATGAACCTCAATTATGCTCAGATACTGAGGAGGTAGTGGAAAATGGCCGGCAAGTTTACCGCAAAGTGGGCTTAGGCTGGCACTCAGGCCTATTTAATGAGCTGGTATTAAAAACTGATCAAGACATAGAGTTTTGTAATTGGATTAAAAAAAGGGTAAAAAATATTGATAGACTGCCAGAAACACAATCAAGAGATGATGGGATATTCTTGAAGGGCTATATTTTCAGGTATTTGATCAAGATTGGCTCAAAGGTTGTAGTAAGATGCATAATATCACCCTCAAAATACTTGAAATGCCAGTTATTAGCGTGAATGGCAAAGATCTGCAATAAGTTAGGAAAATAAATGTATAGCACAGTTACACATTAACATTTTGTGACTTATTTGTGAAGGTGTAATACAATCTGATTATTATTTCTTAAAGATGAAACAGCTTGCTAAATATGTCAGAATATAAAAAGTATTAATTGGAATGAATCACTGTCTCCCTTAGAAATAATACTCTATTGCTCATTTTAATTGAGTAAATATTGAAGAAGTTCTATCCAGCTCATGGGGTTCATGATAGTGGACCTGTGACGGGGGTGAAAAGGAATTATCAACTTTGTCAAACACAAATTAGATAATATCAGGAAGGCTCACGCAGTTAATGAGTTTGTCTTTTCTTGGACCTATTGGCTATTTGAATATGGGATTCCCATCAAGAAAGATTTCAGAATAGTAATACAATCAGGGACAAAGATGAGCTTTAAAGGTACTTTCCTCATGTTGACCTAAACTGAATTAGGAGTGATATAGTGAATGACCTTCACAGGTTGTTTTTGGGCCAATACGATGGAGTCGATCAACAGCCTGAGCCTCAATGGCTGGGTTCCAATTGGGCTCCTGGAAATGTGGATGTCAGTGTCTGAAACTCACAGTAGAATTTTGGGGGTCCCCTCACCATTAAATAGACCATATTAGCACAAGTTATATTGAGGCCAGTTGCAGATGCAGCAATGGATGCAATGAGTACTTCGCATTCAGGATTCTTGAAGAAATTATCCAGGGCCTTCTCCTGCGCTCGTGCTATAATTGTTCCATCAATTCGTGCTGAAAAGATAGAGTTATGGGCAAGTGCAATACCAATTATACCATTAAAATGGTCAGATGGATTCAATTAATAATGGCTGCATATTAGAATTCACTCACAAATTGAGACATTGGGTCCATTGCATATAAACCACCTATTTGGTTGGACCACAATTTGATTGTTTGTTCTTCAGTAAGCTTTTTAGGAGGTGTGCAATTTTACTACTCATCATGCAGGTTTCCACATCCACAATAGTTCATGTGATTTTTGAGGAGTTATCCTGAGTGCTCCTGCCCTTGTGGTCTTCCAAATCTGCATCCACAATTGTGTTAAGCATGATGTGATGGTTACAAAATACTTGCAGCTGATTAATATTTCTGAAAATTCTCCTGGTCCTTTGATTTTGGATGATAGGAATTCTCTGTATAATGTGGAATATTCTTGCTGAATTGTTGGGTTGAGTGGGAGCAGTTCATAATTATGGATAATATTGGGGAGGGATTTGAGATTTGTGGTGCAAACTTAAATTCCACAATGCCAAATGCAAAATATCATTGCTACCTTTGGAAAGACTACTCAGGATTAATGGTGACAAGTTATCTTGATATGAGCTCTGGGGTTTGGTGATGAATGATATTATTCTCAAAAGTTCATAAATGGTGTTGTGAATAGGTGTGCCCATTAAACATATTGGATGGGATGATATGAGGCTATTAATATCACGGTGAGTGGCAGTTCATTGAGAGCAAATATAGCTATAAAATGGGGGAAGGGGTATTGGATATAAAAGGTAATTTGAATCATTTAAAGATCAGACACTTACTGTGCTTCATCCAAGATTATACAATGCCAATTGATTTTAAAAATGAATGATGTGGAGGTATTGGTTTGTTTAAATTCTTGGGTGATATTATTGTACGAAGTGATGATGATATCACATTTTAAGATGTTGGCCTTGGATAATGAGTGACAAGTGGGATCATGGTAGATTTTGGCTTGCAGCGCTCCAGCCTGAGCATGCTTGGATATTTCAGATTTCCAGTTGGTAATTAAGCAAGGTGGGCAGACAATAATGGTGGGCATTTGTAATTAGCTGCTCCTTGGAGGTACCAATTAGTACAATGGCCTGAATGGTTTTACCTCATCCAATATCATCCGCGAGCAGTCCTCCAAGAAGGGTATTGGTCAAAAGAGATTCAAATGAGCTGACGACCTTGTTTGTAATTATGTGCCTGGCATTAAAAGTGGATCCAGGGGGTAAGGTGGCCCAGAGTTTATGGGCTGATTGTCCATTGGGGATTTCGTGATCCCAAAGAAAAGCTAGTCCGGTCTTTTGATGAGGGAGGAGGGCAGTTTGAATAATGGAATGGGGTGGGTCATCACGGGGAGGTCTGATCCACTGGGTAATTGTATCAGTTTTTGCTTGGAAGTCAATGAAAAGACAGCAGGGTATGAGAGTGGCATGGAGTTTGAAGGGGGAAATGTGGGAGTAAAAAGTTGACATTGACTATGAGTATTACAGTCATATTGTTTTAGGCATTTTAAGCTTTATGTCTTGTTTTCAAAAACTTTCAATTATGAATACAATGTTTGGATACCATGTTAAGAACATCAACTCTATATTGGGTTTCTGAGATTAGCAAGGATCATTTGGATCAGTCATAAATACTCCCTCAACAAATAATGTTTGAGTAGGATTGGTTTGGAAATTTTCAATCCATGCCCCAACCGGACCACAGTGCGTGAAGGTTTGTGGTGTCCGAAGGAATGGTATCAATGTCTGGGAAAGGGTGCCAGGGAGGGAGCCAATAGTATTCTGGTGATTGGGGAGATATACAAATATTTTGTGTTGATTATGCCATAGGATAATCCAAAAAACTAAGTGGGAATTATCAGGATTTATGTGAGCCTTAGAGGTAATTTCATATACCCAAAAGACCACAAATACAAAAATAACATATTAATATAAATAAAATTTATATTATTAAAATAGAAATCAAAATATAAATATAAAATTATATTAAAAATAAAAAATTAATTACAATTCAAAAATAAAAATACATTAAATTTTGTAAGTATAAAATTACATTTATACTTGAAAAAATTAAGTAAAAATGAAATTTTAACAAAATTGTGAAAAAATAAAAAAATTTGGAAAAAAGTTAAATAGAAATTATTATTACTTTTTATCCATTAAATAAACATATAAAAATTATTTCACCATTGGATTCTTCATAAAAAATTAGGTGGGGTCACCTCTGAGTGAAATTCTTGTAACTCAACTCTAAATAAGCTTAAATTAAGTTTTTAGTATTTTCAATACAAAAGTTGAAAATCCTCAAAACCTTAATTTAATTCACACCAAATGTGGTGTTAACCATCAATTTTTGTGTTAAAATTGAGGTGTTGTGTTTAGTTTAGAAGTTATGAGGAATTGAAGTATTTTCAATTGAATTCAATTGAAATGTCAAAATGTGCGCGTGTATTACATAAGTGAACTTTGATTTACATATGAGGTGTCAATTATTACTGTATTGTACTGTACAATTGGATTGAACTACATATGTAAATTATAAGGATAATTCATGATGAGGAATTAAAGGAAAAATAAATTGGAAAGATTAAATTTGGGGGGGAAAAGGAACTCCAGCTCTAAGGGGGAGCTAGACCCCCAAAATCCTTGCTGACAGGCATGGGATGTCAAAATTAATGCAAAAGTTCATCACTTTTGGCCTGGAATTGAGTTACAGGGTCTGTGGACTCAATTGATGATGAGGTTTTGATACCAACTGGGGTAGTTTTAGCTGTTTCCAAGAGGGTGAAACTACCCTTAAGATAAAACAATCCTAGTAAAAACAGTTTTAACTGGTTTCTACGCCTCTGACACATATTCTGACGTGGTTTGAAGGCTCTAGGCCTGGTATTGCTATAGTAATGGCTGATTTAAGGGTCTAAAATGGCTAAAAATGGCTTAAACCAGCCCTTTTTGGTCTAAACCAGGGTTAAATGATGCCATAATTGGCTTTTCTGTTGTCAGACTGTTTTTCACGACTGACAAGAGTAAATTTTACTTTTGGAGTAAGAAAATTGATGGCTATAAAAGAATGTCTTCTTTGCCCCACTTTTCTCTTCATGTTAGAATCTTTTCCTTTTATTAATTAGTTTAAACACTGTTAAACCAATCAATCAAAGATTCCAACCACCATTTCTAAATCATTTTAATCCGTTTAACCACGTGAAAAAATCATTATAATCATTGTTTGTAACTCTTATAATCATTTTTACCCCTGAACCACCCCAAAAGTGAATTAAAGCATCTTTCATCACTGTAAACTTTGTCACTTTGTTTCCAAATTCACTCTGGTCACTTTTGGGCGTGTTTTCTCTTCAATATTATTTTTAAAGACTTTGTTCTTTAATTAATTGCTTGCAGTTCTTTGCTAAATTAATTCCAATTGAAATTTCTCTTGAAGAAATTTCTTTTGTAGCCTTAAAATATCTCTTGTAGAGTATTTTTTGGATAAATTTTTATTGTTGGTAAAACAATAAATTTTTATAATATTATTGTTTTATACTAATAAAGTTATAAACGATAAAACTGGCGTGTTTTCTCTTAAAAATAATATTTCATACTATTTTTAACTGAATTTTACCTTATACAAATTTTGAGGACAGGAAAAGTACTTGATTTTTAATCAAAGTTTCATATCCACACCTTACAATTTAAGGTTATATCAGGATTTATTCAAATACAAATATTAATCATCCCAATTCAAAGTGGTCATGAAGGGGTTGACATGATGGCTATTATGAATTATTTGTGGACAGTTGGAAATTATATGATTAGAAAGGGGTAGCTAAAGGGATTGAATACCAATAAGCACAGGTGGGGAACTTATATGAGAGGAAGAAATGGGCTCAAAGGGGGAGGGCCTGTGGTTACATGCATGGTCATTAGGAAGATGGGCCTCTTGGGCTCATAATTTTCATATCTGATTTGGGGCATATATCAAGTCAAGGTGGCAAGAATGTGGGTGCACTCATATGACTGCTGGATCTGTAGCATATTATTCAAGGATTGGTGGACCAAGGTTGAAATTAGCATATCTGAAATTGGGTGCATTTTAGAAGCTTATTGTGCAGTGGCATATGAGTGGAATACAGCCATGTTTGCTGGTGTGACAGAAAACAATAAGCATATCTTCCCCAGGTTAATTGTCATACAGTGACCTACTGGGCAATGGTGGGAGTGGATAGGAAAATTTCACTGTGGGGATCTTTTTGTGTGGGCGGGTGAGGTATGTTTGGTGGCATGCCACTGAACATGAGTTTGCTTTTGCCTGAAAATTCTTGTGGACTGACGCCTACTGAAATTCCAGCAGCAAATGCGTGGCTTGAGCAAAGGGGGCACCGGCCGTGAGCCATGATCCACTTACACATTCACCCCTATTGCATTTGTGGCTGTTACCCATCCACCCAGATTGTCATCAGGGTATTTGCCTCACAGGTTTGAGAAACTCTGGAGGAATAGGCCATCCGCCCAAGGTATTTTTTGGCTGCAAGCCAGGCGCCAAAACTTCCACGAGGCGTGTGAGAATTTCCGGCATATGACCAGCGGTGGCGGATCCCCACGCATAAATAACCAGCCTCAGGGATCATAGGCAGGGGTTATGCTAATGTGTATGAGGCTTAAACAAATCCGCACCGATGGGCCTCAGGTTTCAGCATGCAGGCGGGTGAGCGTCTGCAGTTAAGCGAGCCACCGGAACAAGCAAATAGCTGGTCAGAAGACAGGCATGTAAAAGGTCCCCCAGGCCTGTGAAAATTCCCTGCGTATGACCCATGGGGGCATGAGAAACAAGCAGGGCCAGTCATTGTTTGCCCCGACCTCGGCACTGGAGTGCATCCAGCTCTTGCGTATGACCCAAATCATTAGTCATCCCATTATGCACCCCTTACATTAACCTGGATTACACCAGCATCTTTGCAGTAGTTAGGCGGAGCTCTCCAAAAAGGTGCATCAAAGGGATGCATTTGAGAAATCTGACTTGATGGCTTGGCATGATTGCATGTTACATCCTTGTACAGCTTTTGCTCTGCCCCAAAGCATACATGTACAAAGGTGTATGTACTAAAATTTTGACTGTGCAAATTAGGATGGTGTAATACTACTTCTGTCTGCATGCATATTACCAATTGGGATCCACCTTCCAATTGTTGGCATACATATAGCTCATGTGCCACATTCTCAGCACTGTGATTCACCCAATTTGCACATTCCAGCTGAGCATGTCATGGTCAAAAGCTCCATGTGGAAGTTTTCAGTAGAGCCATGGTCGGAACCATTTTTGCAATAGTTCATTGGAAGGCTCAGTTTGGAGCACTTCACTGAAGCATGTGATGTGCTGTGCCTGGCTGAAATGTCATCCGATTCTGTTCCAAAATGTTCAGATTGTGTTCTTACAGAAATGACCTAGCAATTGCTCAGAATGGTGCATTCAATATTGTTGTATCAATAGCTCGATACCTGTGCAATTCAAATGTTCAGCCACTGAGCATTTCAATTATGACCACAGATCAGATCCAAGCAATGGGTCAACCAAAGCTCATGCTGTATTAACTTGTCATATAGCCATGTGACCCTTTGTTCAAACACTATCACCCAGCCATAAGGCCGGTATACTTGCCGCGGTCACCTGTGAGAAAAGGTCCCACGTGCTTTTCTGCATGGGGAATTTGTGGATTGTACCTACCATGCACGTTCAACAATTCCCTCACAAAAGCCTTCCTGGGAAATTGGATGGCTATTTAATGCAACAAAGGGGATTTTACTGAGTCTTAAAATTCAATCAATTGCAATAATCAGCCAGAACTCCTTTGTTCCTCTGCCTCACACGGGCATTTACCTTCTCAGTTGCAGCCAATGCGGCGACTGAGCTTCAATTTTCCTGACACAGCTTGAAGATGAGACTTTGGCAGGTGCTGCAACTGCTGCAATTGGCGCAGCTTCACCATGGTATAAAAGACAATCTTTTCCCAACACACCCTCCACTTTTTCCCATCTCACCTGCTCTTCTCATTCTTGTGCATATTTCCCATTGTCTTCCTGCATTTCCACTCTTTTATATTGCACTCCACTAACCTCACTCCCCTTCCTTTTTGCTGTCTGTTTTTCCCGCTTATACATCCAGAACCCCCCTTCTATCCACATTGTGTGTCTCCTTCATTTAAATTTTTTATTGATATTATGTTCCAATATTAATCCTAATTCTTCTTCATGACTTTCTTCCAGACTTTTAAAGCTTTCCAACTAGAGCATCCATATTTTAATTCCATTTTAAATTTGAAATTTATTGTATGTCTGCATTTTTTTTCTTGATTTTTTACTTTCTATTCAGTTACTAACCTAAATTGTTTTGTTTTTAGATGTTGTGCACTTTATGCACTAAGCGGGGTATCTCCTGCATCCGCTCCTCGACAATGACCAACACTTGTGATGCTTGCAGACAAGCACACAAGAAATGCTCATTTGTTGTCTGACCCTTCTGACCACACGGCCAGAGGAGTTCCTGACCAAGACGCCCTCGCAAGGACTCCTTTGTGGTCAGCAATGATGAAAGCATTCCCCAAGCAGGAATGGACTCCAGGACACCAAACAGGCAGAAAGGAATAATTCCGGACAATTAGCCCAGTCCCCTCAAGTATCAATTTGTTCACCCCCCTCCTAGGCCACCATCCAATGGTCACTTTACTCCTTGACTGGAGCAAAGTGCTTATCCGGCCAATGAAGGATGGCAATGGCAAGAGGACAATTGAGCTTGGGACAATTGCCACCATGTCTTGTCACCCTTTGGATTGAAACACCAAAGTAAGTTTTATTTCTCCTCCTTAACTCATTTCACTTCACGCAATCATACTGACTTTTCTCCATTACACATAGAACAAAACCAACTGAATCCCTTGTGACAAGACTCTGATTATTCCGCAGTAAGAAGCCAAAGTTTCACTTAATTTCCACTTTTGACTCAAGTGAACTAACTCTTCCTCCTTTTGTGGGACCCTCCCAAACCAATGAGCCACCTATTCCTGGCCCAAGTCCATCCTCCAAACCACATCAGGACATTCCGACTTGTGAGCCTGAACCTGAGGTGGCTCCAACACAATCCATGGAGGAACATTTTGCTATGTCCCAACTTTTCCTCACATTTCCTTTGACCATCTCCAGCCCATCCCACTCCACTCCACTCTGTCATCATCATTGACAATATGCCCATCGGATCCCCCCCTCCCTCCCAGTGACCCAGGAACCCCACCACCACCTCCCCCCTGGTGCCAAGCTCCCCTCATTCGCACAATGAGTCTCACCAGGAATTTACCAACTTACGACCAACCTTAATGATCCCTCAAGCCATTGTCCACGAATTCATCAACCGAATCTTGTTGGAGCATCGCCAATTGCTCCACATGATTCCCTTTGTGGATGCAGCTCATTGAAATGAGATGCACTGGGAGTTCTGGGAAGAACTAAACTCCCTTCTTTCCCAGGCACTGGAGGCTTATCCAAAGGAGGACAGCACTGGTGTCAGCCTGTGACTCAAAACCAGAGCACAAGCATGACAGCCAAAATACTATAAACCAATGGTATAGCCAAGATACCACCAAAACATGGAGCTGAGCCAAATCAGCTCAAAAGGTATCAAAATAAAGAGGAAACTCACCTCTTTCTGAAAATATAAGTCTCATCACCATAGGACAAGAAATAACAAAGTTATTCCTGCTCAAAGTTATTGCTGAGCATAAACCTTAATTTTCACCTCTCATCTAAAATCTAGAAGGAGAGGCTTAACCCCATCAAATGGATACTCAAAATGAATCTCTAAGCCAGGGCTATCCAATGGTACCAGCCAAACTGAGCTAGCACCAGTATTACTTGAGTTATGGTCAAATTCAGGCCAAATAAGGGTGAACAAAACATTCACCTCTCATCTAACTTCTACAGTTTTAGTGTGGGATACTTGAAGTGGGGTCTTTTTAGAAAGAGCACAATCAGGGCTATCTTATGGTGCCATTCACTTCCTCATATCTCAACTATAACAGAAGTTATGAGGCAAACAAGCTCAATACAGCCTTTTGCCCAAACCACGCCTATGTACAAAAAACCTTGTACATGGGATAACTTTGTCATATTTGATGATAACCATACCAAATTGGGTATCATTGTGTAGAGCTCATACAGGGCTATCCAATGAACCAACCTTGAGCATGATATCTCAAAAATAGACATATTTATGGCTATTTGAAAGCTATAATCCCACAATATGACCAATACAGCTGTATTATGACAGGATACAGTTGTACTCTGATTATGAGGTTTCAAACAGACGCTGAAGCTTATTTATACTTCAATAACTCATAATTAAGTCAAATACAGAGGTCCATACAGGTTCTGTACAGTTTCTGACGCTTCAGGAGCACCAGAATACACCTGCAAACTCCATTGGTGAAAACTTTCACCCTGTATAGAGTAAAAATGACTACTTGTGGTTCTAAAACCACATTTCAACCCAATACTAGCCTGTATTGAGTGTATAGAACCACAAACCAGCCCATAGTAATGAAAATTTTCACTCTGTGGTCGTGTTCAGAGGTAAACCACCTACCACTACCCCAGAACAAGATAAAAGGAGGCTTTGCCTCACCAGGAAGCAAATCCAGCATCCTGTTCTTGATATTCTTACGTGTTATAGCTTTTTGAAAAGGAAGTGATAATCTTAGAATTTAACAGGTATACTTTAAGTTTAAGTATTGTAGGGTTTGCTATTGTAAACCAACAGGCAAACACTGCACCCAGGGCTATCAGCAGTACTCACCATCACTAAATTATTTTAGTATAGCCCTTTTCACTATTATTCTCACTCTAATATCATCATTATTTTCGTGTCACACTCAGAGTTATAGCTTTTATTATCATTCTGAAGCTATATCGTAAAGTCACCCTGACAACCGGGATAGTCTCAAAATACTTAGAAAACTAAAACTAAAAAAAAAACATTCTTTCCTCTTTTTGTCTTTTGTAATACTTTCTTTTAAATAAGTTATTTGTATTAAATGATTGTTATGTTCAATTTATATTACATTCTTTGTTCACGTGAAATTATATTTTCCTCAATAGTTCAAATATCCTATTGCGCGAGAATAATTTTTTTAAGTTCCCCACCAAATTTTTGAGTTAGTATTTGTTTGTGAGAACCTCTTTTGCCAAAAATGTGCCAATAGTCACCATTACCCCTCCTATATTCTCTTCTTCCATGGATTAAAAACACCTCAGATCTTAACTGTAAAAATTTGGGGGTTCCCCCATGTGAGCAATCCACTCCAGATTCATGAGTCATTGCCTTTCCTATGGTCACATTCTATTAATGTTAGTCGTGTAAGGAATTTTTAGAATTGTCTGGAGGCTGCCCAGGCGTAAGGAATGGTCTGAATTGTTGGGAACCTGTACAAGCATAAGGATTTGCATGTGAATTGTTGGAAGCCTTCCCTGGCATAAGCAATTGTTTAAATTGTTGGGAACCTGCACAAGTGTAAGGCTTTGAATTTGAAGTGCTGGGCGCCTGCACCCACATAAGGAAGTGTTGGAGCTGTAGCAAGGCTTCCCTGGTGTAGGCAATTATTTGAATTGTAGGGAACCTGTACAGGCATTAGGAATTGTTGGCATTGTTGGAAGGCTTCCCCGGAATAAGGATTTACAGTGCAAGGTTTTGTGTGTGAAGTGTTGGGATCCTGGACAGGCATAAGGATTTGTGTGTGACGCATTGGGATCCTGGACAAGACCAAGGAACCAGGACAAGCGTATGGTGGCATGCCACCGTACATGAGCCATTTCACCTCTTTTTCATGTGATCCACCATATAACCCCAATTCCAATCCATCAAGATCAGGTGTATACTGTCTTGCGCATTATCACACCCTTATTCACCAATCACCCTCTAACTCCAAGATTCATCCAAACTCCCTCATTCTTTGACTTGGGAGGAAACTGTATCACCATCCCTGATGTGATAGCCTGCTCCCTCGCCAATCTCATAATAGCAGTGGCTTTTCCGCCACATAGTTTTTGCCAACCTCCTTGAGCATTGTATGGACATACCCACTAGTGTTGTGCTTTCATTGTCGTGTGCTGAATAAGTATAATGAACAAATGTACTACTGGCCCACACTACCTGAATGAGCCCTTGTCATTTGGATAGATCAATCCAAAAATGCTCATTTGGGAAAATCAATTTTCCCCCTTTACACCTCTTTGACGCATCTCTTTGAATTCGGCTTGTCTGCTTATCAGCTTGAAACCACCATCCTGAAGCATACAACCATGCATCCTTATCAAGATGCGGTGAGTTTTTGAATCCATTCATGGTGAAAGTGAGTGCAGAAGCAAGCTCCAATGCAACCTGATTTGCAGAGATATCAGCTTCATAGTTAACTTGATCAAAGGACGGAACCCCCAATGACTTGTAGTAAGCTTGAATATTTTGAAATAATTTATCCCCAACATATTGTAAGGATTGACCTAGAATGCAGCCAACCAAGCTAAGATTTGCCCCTTGGTTCCACCATTCATCTTTTGCGTTTTAAGTTTCCCAAGACTTCCATAAAGACCAAATTGTTCATTCTTTGTGCTGCATTTGTGCCACCCAATCGCGAACATGAATCCCTCCACTGATGCCCCATTTGTTGAAATTGGGTCAGTGAATTTGCTTTGACGAAATAAGAATTGTGATAATTCATCCCCTTGATTGACCTCTACTTCACTCATTGTTGTAAATGGTCTGAATTTAACAAGGGCAATGAGTAATCTGGTTGAAGAGAAAATTGCCACGTGGCCAAAGTGAATGCGTTTGATCTGATTGAAATCCACAACTCTCTGAATTTCACTTGGGGTCATATTTGATGATACTGGCATTGATATTTGTGCTGTCGGTCAAGTGGAGGAAAAAAACTTATTCTTTTGGGTTGTTTTGGCCTCAATTGTCTTTTGGGATGTTCCACTATTTCTGAGTGGGTGAGGCATCACTTTGTGTTGAAGCAGACAAGGTATCAGATACTGCTTCCTCCCATTTGAAGCTAAGGCCTTTTGAGTCCAGAATGGTGCCCAAAGCCCAATGAGCTTTATTTGGCACACATCTTTGACTTCCCTGTTGGAGCCGACATGGCATTTGCTTGATCTAAACTGACTAAAGCCAATGTTATTCCATGGGGCCCAATGAGGGTGACACATGAATGCTGACCCATATATATATCAATATATATATGCTGAGAATAAGTGATCCATTTACACTTTCCTTGTTCACCCCGACGCTTTCCCGCGAGTTCCCTTTTACGCTCCTTTCCTTTTTTTTGTGAATGGCATGCTTGCAGTGGAAAATGAAATGAAACAAAATGATTACTAACTGTTGTGTGAAATATCAAGTTCAACTAAATTTGATTTCGGTTGATGATTATTTTTTAATTTCAGCTAAAAATGAAAGATTACATCTGACTTCCGCTAATTGGTGATCTCAATTACCTGAACCTGAAAAATGCAGCGGATACTGACTTATTAAATTTGATATATTAATATTCCCATTTAATGAGGCTCAACTCCAACTGTGTGAAATATTGCAAGCACACGCAAATGCAATATGCACTCCGCTGCTGATCCCTCATCATCCTAGTCCTCTATGAAAGAACTACTGCCTTTTGGCCTATTATGAGCTGGCAGGAAGTGATAAAACACAATTCCTGTGATTCTCCTGTCTGTGCTAATCGCGGGCCCAACTTCCTGACTCAATTTGGGTCTTGTCGGAGTATTTTCAATGGTGTAAGGAGGCATGCCTCCATACAAGGCAGTTATTATTGGTATTCATACTGTGGCATCTGGGCAGTAGTAGGATAGGTATTAACAATTAATAAATTTATAAATGACTTTGAAAAATTAAATTAAAATCTATCTGGTACAAAGCTAATCTAAAATGGGTCAATCCTGGTTGTAAGTTAAGCTGACCTGGGTACAGTCAATGTGACCTCATCACTTGAACCAAGACCCTGCTTTTCCACCCAGGCATCACCAAAGTCTAATACCAAGCATTGTGCCAATTCAAATCTAAGAGGTACAATGGGGTTAAAAGACTCTTATAAGATGAAACTCTTATTCAGTAAACTACATATATACTTATTAGTACGTAGCAACACCAGCTCTAGTAGATTTTTACCCTCTGAAAGTCTTTTGGAAATGTCAATGAGTGATAAAGCCCCTTTAACTGAGCTTGTTCTCCAGTCATCTGAGCATACCATCAAACCACAAACCCCTGCCACACAGAAAGCCGCTAATATACCATAGCAAATTCGATTTATTCCAAGATTCTTGTGACACGTCAATAGATCTTTTATGGCCTCATTCTTTTTCGAGCTCATGAGTTTGCCTTTCATGCCATAGACTTTGACCTTTGTATGTGCACATACCATGTTACACCCCATCATCAAATGGATAACTGTATCAATTAGATCCTCCAGGTTCTTGTGTGGCTTTGTCAATATCTCATTGTCAGCCCTTCCACCTTCAATGCTAAGTTGTGTTGCACATTGCTTTTATTTACTCAAGCAGGGGCAAGGTATTCAACTGCTCCCCGTTTGAGTTCAAGAGAATTGGTTGAATTTGATGTTGGTGCAACATATGGTTGGGGTGCAATCACATCATATGAGACTAAACTAATGGATTAAAACATAACATTTGCCCAAAAATGTGTAATTGTATTGGAGGGGTAAAGAAGGCTCTGAACCATTTTGAAGAAAGAGTTTTCAGATTTCTGGAGATTATCTGGAGGTTTAGCTGATTCCTTTATCAATTTGAGATTCCAAATGTTGTTATTAAAGAATGCTTCTGTTTATGTTGGCTTAAAAAAATGTAACCCTGTGTATTGCAATTTATATCATGAGTCAACAGGCAATAATCATGCATCATGCACAAAGATAAAACTCACCTGTAATCTCAAGCTCCTCATGCCAGGCTGACATTTTAAGCTCTTGGTTACTGATCACCTTAATACCAATGGGCAGGAATGTATGAGCATCCTTTGTTGGTAAACTGTCCCATCAATTTTTGTAAATACTATTTATATTATCAAGCCCCTCTTTCCATGATTCTTGAGTAATATTGGAATGATAATTCAAAATGTCTCCAAACTCTTCAATTGGGGATAAAAATATTCTTTGAAAATTAGCAGAGGATGACACTTTGGGCTCAGGGTCAGGCATTATATTGGTCATATCTTGTCCCATTGTATCATGTTTAATTGTCTCCCTTTCTTGAAAAGCTTGAATATTTTGAGCAGAGGCAGGATGGGTTTCATCATCGAGTTTTTCATTGAGTATGGGGGAGCTTTCAGTATGTGGAGGTTCATGATCAATATGGTCCACTTCAACATTGATCATTTCATCACCTTGATCCCGGGCATCTTTTGCGGCTCCAAAGGTATGGACTTTTTTGTTGGTATTTTTGGTGGCATTTATATTTGGTATTTTCCCTAATCCTTTGCCTGGAACTCCAAATACCAATCAAGATCCTTCAGTTAGTAATTCTCCAACCTCCACACCTGCCCATATATTGTAATCAGACATTTTAACATTTTGGTATTGAATTAGTAATGGACTTACTGTTCAAATCCATTTTGAGGAGACTAATTTCTTCAGCAAATGTTTGACACACATAATAAGGAATTTTACTATCATTTTGAGTTTTTGTGAGCCTTGGGATTGTTTGAGCAATGTTTTAGACAAAGCTTTCCTTGGATATGATTTCAACCTCCCCACTGAAAATTACGTCATCTTGCCCAGCATCTTTTGTGGGTGCACAAGGTTCAACAGTATTATCCTTCTCATAGCTTTTAAAATTTGGCTTCTGAGAGCTTGGAGGCTGAGCTGAAATAAAGGCTATGACAAAAGTATCAGGTTTGGAGATAATACAAATATTTAAGATAAATCTATGCCCACATTCTGGAAGAACTGGTGGATCTGGATTACTTTAATGTGCCAGGTTCTCTACTTCAATGCCTAATTCATTACTACTGAACATATCAGAGATTTCACTTCCACTCTCTGGGGCTGAAGTTGGTAGTTCATTGAATTCAGTTGAATTTCCTGGGGTTTAGGGCAGTGGTTGTGGAATAGCGGAGGTAGTTTATTGAGTAAAGAGATGGTGACAAGTTTATGGTTAACTGGATCGAAATTCTTTGATGAAAAAGATCAAAATTGACTAAAAAAGGTGGGAGTTCTGAAAGTGGTTGAACTAAGATAAGCTTAAGATATTAATTGTTGATTCCTTTTTAGGTAATATCAACATTGGAGAATTTTTGGAAAGTTTGAGACACCTTAAATATCAATTTAAATCTTGGTGAATCTTCTAGAAAAAAGACATTTTAGAACCACAAGCTGACCAAAGGAAACATGCCCATTGACGGCCTTGGAACCTTCCATCAAAATCCATTGAGCTTGTTGTATTGCATTTGCAAAATATGATTTGTCGGGAAATTCAAGGGGGTGATGTGTTGCAAATTCTTTCTTATAATTCCAATGAAATCACTTCCCTGTGAGAAATTGAATAAAATTTACTAGTGAGAAACCTACTAAAGTCAAATTTTGAACTATTCAACGCTCATGAGGTAAGGACTAAGCAAAGTGTTCCATTTGAATGATATGAAATAAAATGGTTTTGTCGGGAAAACAGAAGATATAATTTGGGTCTTAAATAGTCCACTTATTAGGTTTAAATTTGTGAGCCTCAAGATTCAAACCCTAACCACAACATTGTGAATATACCTACAAAATTTCCCCCTGGAGCCTGTTTGCAGAGATTGCCACTCAGCATATCTCCCTGATTGTGTTCATCATGTATTCCAACAAGCCACTGTACCCTATGGATCTAGTACCTGAGTGTAAGGATGGTAAGCCGCAGAGAGAGGATTAGGCATAAGGGGGGTTGAGGGTGGTGTTGGAGGCATATCTTGAGGGCGCAGCGGGAGCGTAATAATTGTAAGTGGTGGAGAAGATAAGGCGGGGGTGGTGAGGGCAGAGATGGGGGGCCAAATCATAGTATCATCTTGAGGGGGCTGCATGAGCGTAAGGATCATAAGCGGCCTTGAGGATTGGGCCAGTGTGAGGGGGGTGTCAGAGGCAGGTTGGGAGGGCACTGCGAGCATAAGGAAGGTATGCAGCATCAGAGGCATGTTGGGAGGGCACTGCAAGCAGCGTTGGAGGCATGTTGGGCAGGCACTATACAAGGGTAAGGATGGAAAGAGGCATCAGATGCATGTTGGGAAGGCACTCCACAAGCGTAAGGATGGTAAGCAGCGGATAGGATTAGGCGGGTCCAAGGAGGCATAAGGAGGGGTGAGGGCGGCATTGGAGGCATGAATTGAGGGCCCCGCAGGAGCCTAAGGATTGTACGCCAAGGAGAAGATGAGGCGGGGGTGTGGAAGCATAAGACGTGGGGGGGAAGTGTCGGAGTCTCATCTGTAGGGGGGTGCGGGCGCGTAAGCATGCCCAGTGTTGGAGAGGATTAGGAGGGGATGCGGAAGCCATTTCAAGCATGAGAGTAGGCATTGTAAAGGGGTGAGATGACCAGGCGGTGGGGCAGAAGTTTCTCATGCACAAATATGAGCACGCCAAACTGCTGGGTAGCCCCATGAGGTGTAATTTCCCAAAAATTGCAAACAGTGTTGAAATGGGTTTGGTCTTTGAGTGACATTCACATGTCACACATGTTACGATGTGGTATTCCATACCTTATTGGCCCAGTTTCAAGTGAAAGTTCATTTATAAGGCTATAAATTGAAGAAATAACAAAGAAATATCAATAATTAATCAACTATAATAGAGGAATTCAGCAATAAAATGGATTTAAATTCATCAAAATGTATAATCCTATAATCAAATCCTGGAAGAATGGACCATTTGATTACAAGAATAACAATAAAATAAGGAAAAGAAAAAGACAAACTAGCAAGAATGTTAAAGTTACCAGTGAAAGGGGTAGTGTAACACTCAAGTTACCCAAGCTCTGCTCAACCATTGGATTACTCAGCAATGCAGTTATTAAACTGAGGACAGTTCAATACGGAATAAATTAAAACTGTATTAATCAACAGTCACAAGACAGAAAGAATAAAATCAATTAATTTATGCAAGGAAAATCCATCAAAAAACCTTAAATTCCACAGCATATCTGTGTAAATACAAGCACAGCCACCTGATAAGCCAGTAAATAGAAATTAAAAACAGAATTAAGTTAGATAAAGAAAAATTAAATCTCATACAGGACAAACAGAATCCCCACAATACACAGCATTCTCAACCTAAAGTTCAAACAACAAACCAAACATATGGTGCAATATCTTAATCAAATGACACCATCTCAAAATTACTCACCAGCTCAATTCCCTCAAGGCTGTGCATAATAATTTTAAATTTTAATTAAAATATAAAAGAAGCTTCAGAAATGGTGCAATATACAAAACATATGGTGCAATATCTTGATCAAATGACACCATCTCAAAATTCCTCACCAGCTAAAACATCTCATATTACATAATCATACATAAATTGGTGCAAATAACCAAACAAATGCTATCTCACCACTATAAAGAAATTATCCCAGCCAAAAGAAGTGGAAAAATTCTAAGTCCCTTGTTTTTGAGTGCCTCTATGGAGAGCCCAAAGAATATAAATAAAGGTCCTCTCTCCCTTATTTTTTCCTCTTTTCCCCATGAATCCAATTAGTTATATACCAAGAAGGAGAATAACTATTCATCCCTTACTAGTAGGATAATCTAGTTATTTTATTAAAGTATTATAGACTTATAAGTTTAATTCATAGTGATTTCTAATTAATAGTAGTTAACAGAAGGTCTACTTAATATTATTAATCCACCCTATGTTTAAATTATTAGTCTTATAATTATAATACTATCAATAATACTCATAATATTGAGTTTATCACCATAACCTTTACATTATAAAGGAAAAATAGTCTTATTATATCTTCATAAAAAAACCAACCTTACAATATATTATTATTAGATATAAAAAAAACCTACCCTTATATTATATTATATCTTTTATATATTTAACAAACATCCTCTATATATTGAACAATATCTTACCAATAAATTATTAAAGGTCTTATTGTTATATTATATTAACAGTTACCCTCTCAAACCATTAAGAATTATAACATATATAACATTAATTTGAACTTACCCCTTAAAATATATATTATTACTATTATATTAAATCAACCTCTTATACTATTAAGGTCTTACCCTTAAAATTATCTTATATTATTATTTGAAAATTATATTTTATACTGGTTTAACTTATAAGTCATTTATCTGATTATTGAATAGGTCTGATAGAGACTGCTGAAAAGTCTTCTCTAGTTGTAAAGCCACAATCTTAAATATTGATTTGTGAGCTCTGTAGGGAGATTGTTTAGTATATTCAGAGGGGCAGCTAAAACACCATTAGCACCCTTGGTTACAGGATTATCTCAGCAATTCAGAACTGTTTACCTGTGATTTCCCCCTCAAGGACTGCCTTATCCAATCCCACACTAAAAGGAGTTCCACATCTGGTGTCCCAACAGTGGCAATTTTAACTTCAACATTCAATAATCAGTCAATCATCAATAAAAGAAGAAACCCAAATCAACATAGCTCACAAAAAGAATTATCATTATCAAGAATTAACAATCAACACTCTCATACAATCTGGAATCTGGAAACAAATCCCATTCCAAATAATCATCACCGTCACAATCCTCAAATCAATCATACCATTTTTATTATCCAGTAAAAGAAGGAACACCAGAAAATCAAACACCTCAGGATATTGATTTACTCATTGCAACACCAAGAACAGAACAGAAGGAAAAGGAAGAATTAAGGAGATTTTTCTTCAAGCTAATTCAAGAAGCAAAGAAAAACAAGAAAAGTACAAAATAATTTGAAGGATCAGTTTACCAAGTAGAAATGAATCAACAATCAACATCTGACTTACCACCATTACCTGAAGATACTGTAGAAGGACAGTATGCAAAAGAAAGTGAAGAGGAAGATCAAACAGTACAAATACAAATTCTTATGAAGCAAATTCAAGATTTATTATTAACACAAAGTAAAAAGAAAGGAAAAAGAAGGGAACAAACATCTTACACACCTGGAGCCAGTCCAAGTGAACAAACATTACCAAGGCATGTTAGACCTGAAGACTCACCAATATCACCTACACCTGGTCCTAGAGCAACCTCTACTCCAGTAACAGAACCAAGAACTCAAAATATTCCAAGGAGAGTTTTTGTCACTACACCTAATAATCCAAGTCCATTACAGAAGAAAGTTCCAAGACAAGAAAGACCTGTAGTTAAAATTAAAGCAAAAGATTACAATCTAAATTTTGATGGAGAAGAAGTAGAGAAATTTATCAAGAAAGTGGAAAGAATAGCTCAAATTGAAGGAGCAACAGATGAAGACCTAGCAATGCAAATGGCATTTTGGACAACAAACCAAAAGGTGAGTGATGCAATTGAAGCTATGCCAGGTTATGAAGAAGGAAATTGAACACAGCTCAAGAAAGATCTCATAACAAAATGGGGAAGAGTTGAACCTGAAAGAAGATACAGAAAAGACTCACTAATGAAGCTTTTTTCTGAAACTCAAGAAGATGGAGGAATTGGTAGTCTATCACAATATAAAAAATTTATGGGAGAATATGAAACTATTGTTACTTACTTATTAAGATACAGGTATATTCCTCAAGATAACATGTTCCATGAAGATTTATTTGACTGTCTTTCAGCTGATATTAAAGGAGCCATAAGTAAGGAAATGATTAAAGATAATGTCATGGTTAGAGCTGAAGATGGAGGATACCTTATACCACCTATGAAGATTCTCAAGAAGTACATTGAACAAGACTTGGAAGCTAGAATATTAGTAACCAAAAGATTCTCATCATCAAGAGATACAGGAAGGAATGTTACTGAAAATAAAAAGAAAGTTTACTTCAAGGAAGAGGTTTTTCCAGGAATGAATAAAGCTTTTAATAAGATGAAGGAAATTACTGAAGCCCTCAAAGAACAAAAAATGGAAACTAGAAAGCAGGCACAAGGGGAAAATGAAGATTTCAAGAAATTTATGACTCAACTGGAAGAATTGAAAATTCTATCCAAACCTCAAATTGGTGGGGTTACCAATAATCAATCCAATAATCAACAGTTCAAGCCAAGAAATGATTTACCTCCATTCTCACAAAGGCATGTTCCCTATGCACCAGCGCAAAGCATACCAAAACCATATCTCAAATGCTATTATTGTTTGGAGGAAGGACATTCAGTGAATAGATGCAGCTACCTCTTTGAAGATCAAAATAAGAAATGGGTCAGTAGACAAGGAGGTGGATTTTTATATCCCAATTGGCAAAGAGTTCCAACTGATGGTAAAATACCTCCAAACAAGTTAGTTGAAGACTTTGCAAAAGACCTAGAAGAACTCACAAAGAAAATGAAAGAAGATGAAGCTAAAGAAGCACTACCCAAACCTAGTCCAATGAACATAATACAGTTAAAGAAAGATGATAGTGCAACTGCTATAGCTAAAGTTGAAAACTGGGGAAGCTGGCAACCACCAACTATTTCATCAGCCAATGAGCCACTTTTAAATAATTATGGATTAAGAAATACTAAAGAAAGAAACTCAAGAGCAGAAAATACTAACAAAGATGCTTTAAGATCACATCCAAAAGGGGAAGCACCTATAAAGAAAAGACCCAATATACCTGAAGCTTATATTGAAGATGAGCAAAAGGAAGAAGAGAAAACAATTATTCCAACCAAATACAAGAAACCTCAACAGGTGCAAAATGAAAAGGAAATATGTCAGCCTGTGACTCAAAACCAGAGCACAAGCATGACAGCCAATATACCATAAATCAATGGTATAGCCAAGATACCACCAAAACATGGAACTGAGCCAAATCAGCTCAAAAGGTATCAAACGAAGGAGGAAACTCACCCCTTTCTGAAAATATAAGTCCCATCACCATAGGACAAGAAATAACAAAGTTATTCCTGCTCAAAGTTATTGCTGAGCATAAACCTTAATTTTCACCTCTCATCTAAAATCTAGAAGGAGAGGCTTAACCCCATCAAATGGGTACTCAAAATGAAGCTCTAAGCCAGGGCTATCCAATGGTACCAGCCAAACTGAGCTAGCACCAGTATTACTTGAGTTATGGTCAAATTCAGGCCAAATAAGGGTGAACAAAACATTCACCTCTCATCTAACTTCTACAGTTTTAGTGTGGGATACTTGAAGTGGGGTCTCTTTGGAAAGAGCACAATCAGGGCTATCTGATGGTGCCATTCACTTCTTCATATCTCAACTATAACAGAAGTTATGAGGCAAACAAGCTCAATACAGCTTTTTGCCCAAACCACGCCTATGTACAAAAACCCTTGTACATGGGATAACTTTGTCATATTTAATGATAACCATACCAAATTGGGTATCATTGTGTAGAGCTCATACAGGGCTATCCAATGAACCAACTCTGAGCATGATATCTCAACAACTGACAGAGTTATGGCTGTTTGAAGGTTATAATCCCACAATATGGCCAATACAGCTGTATTATGACAGGATACAGTTGTACTCTGATTATGAGGTGTCAAACAGACGCTGAAGCTTATTTATACTTCAATACCTCATAACCAAGTCAAATACAGATGTCCATACAGGTTCTGTACAGTTTCTGACGCGTCAGGAGCACCAGAATACACCTGTAAAGTCCGTTGGTGAAAATTTTCACCCTGTATAGGGTAAAACTGACTACTTGTGGTTCTAAAACCACATTTCAACCCAATACTAGCCTGTATTGAGTGTATAGAACCACAAACCAGCCCACAGTAGTGAAAATTTTCACTCTGTGGTCGTGTGCAGAGGTAACCCACCTCCCACTACCCCAGAACAAGATAAAAGGAGGCTTTGCCTCACCAGGAAGCAAATCCAGCATCCTGTTCTTGATATTCTTACGTGGTATAACTTCTTAAAAAAAGAAGTGATACTCTTAGAATTTAACAGGTATACTTTAAGTTTAAGTATTGTAGGGTTTGCTATTGTAAACCAACAGGCAAACACTGCACCCAGGGCTATCAGCAGTACTCACCATCACTAAATTATTTTAGTATAGCCCTTTTCACTCATATTATCACTCTAAATCTCATCATTATTTTCGTGTCACACTCAGAGTTATAGCTTCTATTATCATTCTGAAGCTATATCATAGAGTCACCCTGACATTTTGGGGGCCTGGCCAGGTTTTTTACCTATTTTAGACGAAATTCTAGCTTATTTTCACTATTTTTAGCTAATTTTCATGCCTTTTGAAGTTATTATACTTGTTTTCTTGCTTATTTTCACTTTTTTTAAACCATAAGAAGCCCTGAAGGGGATTCATTTCGTGGTTTTTCTCTATTCTGATTTTTTTTACTCAAAAAAAAAATATTAAAAACATAAAAAAAAAAAAATAAATAAAAAAAACTGTATACATATCCTTTTTTGAAAAAATAATATTTTTTCATTTTTTGAAGAGTTATAAATATATAATTTATATTTATAAAATATTCTCTTTTTATAATAAAATAAAAACCATATTTTATTATTGTTTTTTTTCATAATATATAAAAATTATATATTATTTGAATTTTTCTTGAAGAAAAACTCTGATAATTCATTTTTTCACCCAAATTGGCGTGAAAAATTGATTATTATCATTATTATTGATAATACCAATAATTATACTTCATAATAAAATAAAAACCATATTTTATTATTGTTTTTTTTTCATAAGATATACAAAGTATATTATTTGAATTTTTCTTGAAGAAAAACTCTGATAATTCTTTTTTTCACCCAAATTGGCGTGAAAAACTGACTATTATCATTATTATTGATAATACCAATAATAATACTTCATAATAAAATAAAAACCATATTTTATTATTGTTTTTTTTTTCATAATATATACAAAGTATATATTTTGAATTTTTCTTACAGAAAAACTCTGATAATTCATTTTTTCACCCAAATTGGCGTGAAAAATTGATTATTACCATTATTATTGATAATTTCAATAATAATACTCAATAATAAAATACAAATCATATTTTATTATTGATCTTTTTTTCATAATATATACAAAGTATATATTGTTTGAATTTTTCTTACAGAAAAACTCTTATAGTTCATTTTTTTACCCAAATTGGCGTGAAAAATTGATTATTATCATTATTATTGATAATTTTAATAATAATAATTCATAATAAAATACAAACCATATTTTATTATTAATCTTTTTAATATATACAGAGTATATATTGGGGAGAGTTGATTGATATTTATTATTGATATTTTCAATAATAACTTGTCCAAAGTGACTTATAAATCCTAACAAAAGGATTCAATCAACTAGCTGAAACTCTCACTTTACAAATCAGAAATGATACCACCTCATTCCAAAGACTTTGGATTTCCAAGGGATTATTCCTTACAAAGAGAAACAACCATCAGTTGGAATAGAGGCCTGGAAAAGAGAGAAGTTGAAGTTGTTCAAAGTCATAATACATGGCAAAATGAACCTTTCTACACCTTCCAAGATGGGTTTCAACAGCAAACCTCCAGGAATGGCTTGCATAGAACAGTTTGTTCTAACCCATCAAATCTTCCAAGGAATTCTCCAATGGGGAATGGCAGACAGGGAATTCAAACCAGATTCCCACTACAAACAACTTGCAGAAAGTATTCAGAAGATTTCCCTCAAAGAGATACTCTTCAAAGAACTTATCATAGACAAGAAATGGAACAAGAGCTAACACACTCTAACCCTTTCAGGCTCATGAGGACTGGTAACCCAACCAGACTCCCTAGTGGCTTCACACCACTCAGGCACCAGCAGATCAGTGACCAAGAGTCACTATACTTTCCAATCCAAGATAGAATCCAGGAGAGGAAGAGGATCATAAGGCAAGAACAAGACTTCTTTCAACCAGAGGCTGAAAGAGTCAGATCTTATGATCCAGAAATTGTTGGACCTTTTGCAAGAAGTACAAAAAAACAACAAACAGTTGTAAATACTTCTAATGCACCTAGCAGCCCTATGATAAGGAATGATATCTCCACTCAGATGAAACACAATGTTGTGATACCTGAGAGTACCATAAGTAGTAATACTCTATGGTTACAATTTTCCCAATTTGTAGAACAAACTCAAAAAGAGTTTGAAAGACTCCATGAAAGTATGTCAAGGTTACAAGAGGCTTGTACCTTACAAACCAAAACTATTCATACTCTTCAAGAGGACTATATTGAATTATATAAAGCCTCAGAAGATTCCAAAAGAAGACTAAATCAAGTCTTGGAGGAGCAAAATCACTGCAAAAGGGAAAGGGAATACCTGGATCAAGATATTGACAAATTGTTCAATTTCTGCCAAAAAATGAAACCCCAAACACAAGGGCATGTTTCTGGAAGCACCCCATACCACCAGGAAGACATCAAACCAGATTCTTTATTGGTGAATAAGGCAAGGTCTCCATCAGAATACCAGGATGGAGATAATATGTCTTATACTGAAAAGGAAGCCTTGAAACAGCTTCCTGAGGCCTCAAGCTGGCCCAAATTCTCTGGAACTGGAGAGTATGATCATATGGAACTCATAGATTATATTGATGGACTCTTTACTGATGTACCAAGTATACCAGATTACTGGATTACTGCCAGATTAAATACAGCTTTTAAAGGACATGCTAGTATTTGGTACACACAAATGAAAGAAATCCATGGCAGAAAAAACTGGCCATGGTGGAGGAGCCAAATAATCCAAAAGTACAGAAATGATACATGGATATGGCAGAAAACCCTTTCATTTGGAAATGATAGATACACAGTGGACAAAGATCCATATGATTGGTGTCTGAGACAGTCAAAAAGGTTAATAGCCATTGACCCTCACATAACAACAGAAATGAGAAATCACAAACTGTTGACCAAACTACCAGGAGACTTAGAACATGCAGTAAAATGCAGATGCTCCAAAGAATCCACCTTGGATCAAATATCCAATACTTTGCAAGAAGTAAGGATTAGAACATCTATTGGTAGATACAATAACCATAGTACTGGTGATAACAGGGAGAATCCAACCCTGGAAGCCAAAGAAACTCATGATTCAGATTCTGAAATCACAACAGGATTTCACAATTGTGAACCACCCAATCACTATGCAGAAAATTCTCCCAAAGACAGGGAAGAGATATTTGCAAGAGAGGAAGAAACAACAAAAGACCAAGAAGGTCATGAATCTGACTCTGATAGTGTGGGGAATGTCTGTGGAAATAATTCATACAGTGAACCTAACCCTCATGAGGAATATTTTGTGGAATTTAAGAACCATGCAATAGAGGAAATTGGTTCAGTGCATTCCCAAAGGAGGAAACCAATGACCAAACACCTGGATGGTTTGAAACATAAGCCACCAGACAGGGAGGGTATGACCACAAGAAAGTTGTTGGCTCAAGTTCAAATGAACCATGCTAATACCTCCAAGAAGAGAGGAAAGTCTCATCAATGATGAGCCTTTTTTTAGAGGGAGGGTATGTCAGCCTGTGACTCAAAACCAGAGCACAAGCATGACAGCCAATATACCATAAATCAATGGTATAGCCAAGATACCACCAAAACATGGAACTGAGCCAAATCAGCTCAAAAGGTATCAAACGAAGGAGGAAACTCACCCCTTTCTGAAAATATAAGTCCCATCACCATAGGACAAGAAATAACAAAGTTATTCCTGCTCAAAGTTATTGCTGAGCATAAACCTTAATTTTCACCTCTCATCTAAAATCTAGAAGGAGAGGCTTAACCCCATCAAATGGGTACTCAAAATGAATCTCTAAGCCAGGGCTATCCAATGGTACCAGCCAAACTGAGCTAGCACCAGTATTACTTGAGTTATGGTCAAATTCAGGCCAAATAAGGGTGAACAAAACATTCACCTCTCATCTAACTTCTACAGTTTTAGTGTGGGATACTTGAAGTGGGGTCTCTTTGGAAAGAGCACAATCAGGGCTATCTGATGGTGCCATTCACTTCTTCATATCTCAACTATAACAGAAGCTATGAGGCAAACAAGCTCAATACAGCTTTTTGCCCAAACCACGCCTATGTACAAAAACCCTTGTACATGGGATAACTTTGTCATATTTAATGATAACCATACCAAATTGGGTATTATTGTGTAGAGCTCATACAGGGCTATCCAATGAACCAACTCTGAGCATGATATCTCAACAACTGACAGAGTTATGGCTGTTTGAAGGTTATAATCCCACAATATGGCCAATACAGCTGTATTATGACAGGATACAGTTGTACTCTGATTATGAGGTGTCAAACAGACGCTGAAGCTTATTTATACTTCAATACCTCATAACCAAGTCAAATACAGATGTCCATACAGGTTCTGTACAGTTTCTGACGCGTCAGGAGCACCAGAATACACCTGTAAAGTCCGTTGGTGAAAATTTTCACCCTGTATAGGGTAAAACTGACTACTTGTGGTTCTAAAACCACATTTCAACCCAATACTAGCCTGTATTGAGTGTATAGAACCACAAACCAGCCCACAGTAGTGAAAATTTTCACTCTGTGGTCGTGTGCAGAGGTAAACCACCTCCCACTACCCCAGAACAAGATAAAAGGAGGCTTTGCCTCACCAGGAAGCAAATCCAGCATCCTGTTCTTGATATTCTTACGTGGTATAACTTCTTAAAAAAAGAAGTGATACTCTTAGAATTTAACAGGTATACTTTAAGTTTAAGTATTGTAGGGTTTGCTATTGTAAACCAACAGGCAAACACTGCACCCAGGGCTATCAGCAGTACTCACCATCACTAAATTATTTTAGTATAGCCCTTTTCACTCATATTATCACTCTAAATCTCATCATTATTTTCGTGTCACACTCAGAGTTATAGCTTCTATTATCATTCTGAAGCTATATCATAGAGTCACCCTGACAAAATACCTCTACAGGAACCTAAAGGTGATCAAACTGAAAATACTCAAGAACCAATGAAGAAAGTCAATGAAAGGAAAATTGTTAAGGAAGAAAAATTAGATATTCAAGAAATTATGGCACAAATTATCAAAAAGGTATTGGATCAGAAAATAAATCTTACCTTGGAACAAATTTCAGTCATTTCACCAAAGTTTTTTACTCAATTAAAGAACCTGTCGGAGGAAGAGAAAAAATCTATTAATTCAATTGATACAAAGGAAATTCAAACCAAACTCATAAATCATCATTTGGGTAATTATGAACAGCCAAAATTACATTATGCCTGTCCATTGGGATTTATGCAAGTATATTTGGGGGAAGAAGGACATGAAATAATGGCATTAGTTGATACAGGATCAGAATTGAATATAATACCAGAAGATTCAGCAATCAAAGCAGGACTTACCACAAGATGCCTCAACATGAATTTAAGGGGAATTGGTGGGCATTGTACCTCAATAGTTGGATTAGCAGAATTTACCCCAATCACTTTAGTCACTGGGGAAGAAAGAAATATACATCTTTTTGTAGCAAGAGGAGCAGTTCACACAGTATTGGGAAGGCCTTTCCTTGCAGATAATAACATAAGATTAGACTTTTCTCAACAGAAACAGGAAATATTCAGTTATATAGAGCCAGATGGGAGGAGACTTTGCTTACCAATTTGTTCACCACAGAAAGTAGGATGGAGAGAAGAACCACCAGCAGGAATGGAAACATGTGCAGTTTCTAAATTGGAATATTGGAAAGAAATACCAATAGAAAAAGAGTCAAGATCCAAAAATCAATCAAATTCAGAGAAAAGTCCTCATCAAAGTTTTGATAGTGAGGAAATGAAAGAATCCAAAAACAAAGTGGAAATAAAGGAGGAATTTTCAATGAAAAATTAACAAATTATTCAAGAAAGAACACATTCACAAGAGATAAATCTTCAGGAGTACCACAAGGAAATGAGAAGAACTGACAACACCATAAATAAATAAAAATTAAGATCACATAGTTTATCTGAAAAACCTGAATTGAAAGGAGTTGATATGCCTTATACAGAAGAAAATTTACTTATCAATGAGACCAAGAAAATGGAAGTTCATAGTGAAATTCTTAGGGAATCAAAACAGACTTCCAAGGAAGAAACTCATACTGAAAGTAAAAACTGTAGTTTTAATCCCAAAGAGAATGTTTTTTATGAGAATTCCTCAAAGAAATTCACACCCTTAAGATCATTAAACTCAATTTCAAAAGGAATCAAGAGTATGAAAAAGTCATTCACACAAAGATCAAAATCATTGGAGAATTTATTGGAACCTAAAAAGAAAGAAAAGTTTATTTCAGAGTCAAATTCTGAGATTTCAAATGAAGAAAAAGGCTCATTAAAGAAAGATACTTACAAAAGTGAAAAGCCCAAACACTTTGAAGTAAAATTTCTAATTAACAATATGATCATCAATTCAATTAAGAATATTAAAGTAAAGCAGTCCAATTCAAAAAATAATAAAAAAATTAAAGAAAAGAATACAGAATCTTTAGTCATACCTAGAATATTCAGTAAACCCAATTCAAGTGATCACATAAAGAAGGTTGTAAGCCCACCCTCAATCTTAGAAGATAGAAGTATCATACATATTTCCAATGTCAACTCTCAGATTACTTCAGCAAAGAGTAAATTCCCAGAAGAAGAGGATAATTCAGAGAATAACATATCATTCAAAGAAGAGGTTTCACATGAAGAGAGAAATAAACAAAATCAAGTGAAAGAAATACCTTTTTGTATAGAAGAAGAACCTTTAAAAATGGAATTCCCTTGTTATACATCAACAAGAAAAGATATAGAATGCAGTTTCAGTACAGTGCAGAATATAAATGAAGCTAAAATTGATGAGTCAAGATATGAAAATTCAACCAATTCACTGTCTCAATTGACAATTAAGCAGGAGTTAAATCAACAAAAAACCTTACACCCTCAAGAGAAATTCTCTGGGAAAGCTCACAATAACTATAATATTGAAAAAGAAATTAATTCAAGATTTAAGAAGCTTAAATCCATTAGAAATAATGCCACAAATGAATACATAAAAAATACAATACCCTCACCAATTATCTTAGAAAAACATCTTTCTGAATCAGAATATGAGAAGGAAGCAGGATTATTTTGTCAAATGGAAATACAAGAGGAAGCTGAAGATGAAAATAAATTTATACTTACTGAAGAAGAATACCCTCGGGAAGGTTATACAAATTGGTAACCTCTTTGAGATGCCAACCTTGAGGATCACAATAAAAATAATTCTAGGGACAGCTTTGAATGTGCAAACCAACATGTCAAGTGGTTGGAAGATATTAGTACCATAAAGAAGAATGGATCAAATAAAATCAAAGATAAAAGTAGCAAAAAGAAGAAGAAGACTAAGGAAGAAAAGGAATATTTTTGGATTACTCAGAATAAAAAGATATGCCCAAGCTTGCAGGCCCATTTGGCAAGGCAATATAAGACATCAACACAAAAAGAGGATTGGAAAGAAAATAATGATAGAAATGGAAAAATTATCCAGGATTACTTTGATAATAATGAAGATTTTCAAGATCAATATCTTAATGAAGAAAGAAGAAATGAGCTTACAGCTAAGAAGGCCAAATTCAAAAATGGTCTTGACAACAAATTTTCACATTATCAATAACTTTTTTATTATAATAAGAAATTTTCTTTTTCTTATATCATGAGTTTTAGTTTTATTTTAGTATAAAAAATATAAAAAAATATATATATAAAAATATCAAACATCAAAAAAAAAAAAAAAAAAAAAAAAGTGTTTCAAGTGTATCAGTATCATTATTCTATGTTATCTTATGTATTAGTATATAAAAAAAAAAAAAAAAAAAAAAAAAAAAAAAAAAAAAACTCAACTAAAAAATTAGGGTGGGTGTCTATTTCTTAAATCCATCCTTTATGATTTTAGTTTTTGGGATGAAATTCTGGGGAATTTCAATTTTATTCCATAATTTACCCTCATCAATATTAAATATCATAGTCAATAATATCACCACATTCAAGAATTTAACTCAAAGTGAAGAATCACACAAACAAATCAAGAATATATATGTTAAGATCTTAATGCAGTCAAATAATCAATACATAATCAAAAGGATATCTGGCCAGGTTAAACCCAGATGAAAATATTTCTTTATAAAATTATTTCTCCTTTAATTAATTTGCTTTGGATATTCAAAATAGCTTATTATAAAAGACATAGAATTATTATTATTATTTTTATTGAGAATAAGGGAGAAAAAGACCTCCTTTTATATTAAAGATGGGGCAATCTTCTTCTACCCACAATTTGGCCCTATAAACCTTTCATATATCAAAGGCTATGCAAAATTCTAAATATTCATCTTATCAACCATTTAACCCCATTTCAAATTTAATTCCCAAAGGAATAGACTGCATAAAATTAAATCCACCTTATATTGATTGATTTAAATGATTAAATTAAACTTCAATTTTAATTTTAACACAAAAACTTAATTGATTTAATCCCATATTGTTTTGTTAAATTAATTATCAACTTCACTCAACTAAAAAAAAAATAAATAAATAAATTCAAATTAATTGAACTTTAATTTAATTTAAAAAAACAAAAAAATAAAAATAAAAATAAACAAAAATCTTAATTAATTTTATCTTATATTATTTGATCAAATTAAATCTTAACCCCACTCCAAATTTAATTCAAAAAGAAAAATCACAAATTTAATAAATCCACCTTATATTGCTGGATTTTAGAGATTAAATTAAACTTAAATTTTAATTAATTTAATCTCATATTTATTTATTACATTCAATTTTAACACCACTCAACTAAATTAAAAACAAACAAACAAACATTAAATCAAGATCAATTCAACTTAATTAATTGATACTTAATCTTAATTTTAATTTAAAAAAAAAATTAAAAGAAGAACTTTAATTTAAAGCTGCTTGGTATTGATTATTCTTATTCTTAGTTCTACATGTCAATACTGCAGCTGATGAATATTCAATTTAATTAATACAAAAAAAAATAAACAAAATTTATATAATTAATTATTTTTTTTCTTTTTGTTGTGAAAAAAAAAAAAAAAAATAAAAAAAAATAAAAAAATTATATAAATTCTTTATTTTTTATTTATCTTTAAAAAAAAAATTAAACAATAAATAAAAAAAAAACATTCAATCACAGTCAAAAATAAAAAATGAAAAACAACAAAGAAAAATACAATGCAGTACTGTCTAACAAAAAAAAAATATATCACTTGTTTTATGTTTTATTTTTAATTTCATTTTTTTTTAAAAAAAAAAAAAAAAAAAAAAAAAAAAAATATATACATCAAATACAACAAAAAAAAAGGAAAAGAAAAAGCATCGGAACGATGCAAAAACAGCAAAAAAAAATAAATAAATAATTGAAACAAATTAAAAAAAAAAAAAAAAAAAAAAAACTTAAAAAATAATAATATAATATTATTAGATTTATCATATTTTTACTTTAGTATATTCAATTAAAATAAAAATAATAAAAACTAAAAAAAATATATAATTTTTGAAAGAAAAAAAAAGAAAAAGCATCGGAACAATGCAAAAAACAGCAAAAAAAATTAAAACAATAGAAACAAAAAAAATCAAATCAATCACAGTAACAAAAAAAAAAGGGCAGTACTACATTGTACTGCACTGTACATTTGTACTATTAAATCACAAAAAAAAAAAAATATTGATCGCGACTAAAAAGCAGCACTACCATACTACAGTACTGTACTGTACTGTAAACATCAACAAAAAAAAAATAATTAAATCAAAATATAATTTATTTTAATATAATCTATTTAATTCAAGCAGAACAGGAAAGAGGGCTAAATTAACGTTGGAAGAAAATTAATCACCCGCGCCACAATAAGAAGTACAGCTGGTTTATTTTGAAGTATCCACACCCAGCTACTTCAAAAAAAAATTAAAATTAAAATTAAAAATTATTATTATATAAATTAAATTAAATTTACAATTATTATTTAAATTAAGTGAAATTTAGTATTATTATATATAAATTAAATTAAATTTATCATTATTATTTATATTAAATTAAATTTATCATTATTATTTAAATTAATTTCAAAATCTCATTATTATTAATATTAAAAGTAAAATATTATTATTATTTATATTAAATTCAATTTATTATTATAAAAAAAAAAATAGAATAGAATAAATAAATTAAAATTAGGTTATAATTATTAAATGGAGAGGGGGTGTTAACCCCTAATAACAATAAACAAAATCCACTCACCATTAATAATAATTAATAGATCAAACAAACAAAAATATAAAAAGATAATTTAAGAAGTCCACTAAAGACCTTAAATTAGTTTTAATTCTCAGAAATATTTAAGTAATCTAATTTATTATTATTGTGTTATCATTCATATTACTGGATATCAATTTTATTATTAGTTATTTTCTTACTTGATTATCTTATCATCATTATTATTTATGATTATTTTACTACTTTTATATTATTATTTCTTTAATAAATTATAAAAAAAATAAAAAAAACCACCCATATTATATATTTATATTAGATTATATTTCTTTTAATTATTATATAAAGTAGATATGATGGTATAGTTATTAAATGGAGAGGGGATGGCCCCACCATTTAAGGTTAATTTCAGCAAAAACAAAAACAAGAAGAAAGAACAACCCAATCAGGAAAACCAAATAAAAAGAAGAGAGGTCCTAGATAAGACCTTAAACTGTCCAAATATTTTATTTCTTATATTTTTCCAACAAAATTGCTTCAAGAATAGGTCCTTGATAAGACCTTAAACTGTCTGAATAAATTATTTATTATTTTTTATCAATTATTACTTCAAATAACTCAAGCAATGGTCCTGAGTATGACCTTAAACTGCATTATTATTCATCAAAATGAAATAAAATGAAATAATCTTCTCTTATTATCAAAATCCTCTTTAACAAAAAAATAATAATAAATAAATAAAAATGAAGTATGAAGATCAACCAATAAAACAAAATCAACTATATCAATACGGAAATGATCAAAAAGAGTTATATTTCAAGACAAAGCCAAGAAGACAACACAAAATAAGAAGCTATGGAGATTCAAAATCAATATAAAGAGCTACAAACAGAAAGCCTCAAGTGAAGTTATTAGAATAGAGATTTAAATAAATGAAGTTTTGATGAATGAACCCAGAATATTCCTCTTGAAACTGAAATGCTGGGGAAAGCATTAAATGGAGAGGGGGATGTGGTATTCCATACCTTATTGGCCCAGTTTCAAGTGAAAGTTCATTTATAAGGCTATAAATTGAAGAAGTAACAAAGAAATATCAATAATTAATCAACTATAATAGAGGAATTCAGCAATAAAATGGATTTAAATTCATCAAAATGTATAATCCTATAATCAAATCCTGGAAGAATGGACCATTTTATTACAAGAATAACAATAAAATAAGGAAAAGAAAAAGACAAACTAGCAAGAATGTTAAAGTTACCAGTGAAAGGGGTAGTGTAACACTCAAGTTACCCAAGCTCTGCTCAACCATTGGATTACTCAGCAATTCAGTTATTAAACTGAGGACAGTTCAATAAGGAATAAATTAAAACTGTATTAATCAACAGTCACAAGACAGAAAGAATAAATTCAATTAATTTATGCAAGGAAAATCCATCAAAAAACCTTAAATTACACAGAATATCTGTGGAAATACAAGCACAGCCACCTGATAAGCCAGTAAATAGAAATTAAAAACAGAATTAAGTTAGATAAAGAAAAATTAAATCTCATACAGGACAAACAGAATCCCCACAATACACAGCATTCCCAACCTAAAGTTCAAACAACAAACCAAACATATGGTGCAATATCTTAATCAAATGACACCATCTCAAAATTACTCACCAGCTCAATTCCCTCAAGGCTGTGCATAATGATTTTAAAGTTTAATTAAAATATAAAAGAAGCTTCAGAAATGGTGCAATATACCAAACATATGGTGCAATATCTGGATCAAATGACACCATCTCAAAATTCCTCACCAGCTAAAACATCTCAGATTACATAATCATATATAAATTGGTGCAAATAACCAAACAAATGCTATCTCACCACTATAAAGAAATTATCCCAGCCAAAAGAAGTGGAAAAATTCTAAGTCCCTTGTTTTTGAGTGCCTCTATGGAGAGCCCAAAGAATATAAATAACGGTCCTCTCTCCCTCATTTTTTCCTCTTTTCCCCATGAATCCAATTAGTTATATACCAAGAAGGAGAATAACTATTCATCCCTTACTAGTAGGTTAATCTAGTTATTTTATTAAAGTATTATAGACTTATAAGTTTAATTCATAGTGATTTCTAATTAATAGTAGTTAACAGAAGGTCTACTTAATATTATTAATCCACCCTATGTTTAAATTATTAGTCTTATAATTATAATACTATCAATAATACTCATAATATTGATTTTATCCCCATAACCTTTACATTATAAAGGAAAAATAGTCTTATTATATCTTCATAAAAAAAACCAACCTTACAACTATATATTATTATATATAAAAAAATCTACCCTTATATTATATTATATCATTTATATATCTAACAAAGATACACTTTATATTGAACAAAATCTTACCAATAAATTATTAAAGGTCTTATTATTAGATTATATTAACAATTAACCTCTCAAACCATTAAGTACTATAACATATATAACATCAAATTGAGCTTACCCCTTAAAATATATATTATTACTATTATATTAAATCCACCTCTTATACTATTAAGGTCTTATCCTTAAAATTATCCTATATTATTATTTGAAAATTATATTTTATATTTTTTTTAACTTATAAGTTACTTATCTGATTATTGAATAGGTCTGATAGAGACTGCTAAAAATTCTTCTCTAGTTGTAAAGCCACAATCTTAAATATTGATTTGTGAGCTCTGTAGGGAGATTGTTTAGTATATTCAGAGGGGCAGCTAAAACACCATTAGCACCCTTGGTTACAGGATTATTTCAGCAATTCAAAACTGTTTACCTGTGATTTCCCCCTCAAGGACTGCCTTATCCAATCCCACACTAAAAGAAGTTCCACAATGGTTTCTAACTCACTTGGTTTTCATTTTGCTCAATTAAATTCCTCTGTAAGCTGTTTTAGACGCAAAAGAAGCCTACTATTTCTGTTTTTCCCAGGAATCATCGTCTTATCATTTGGTTTAATCATTAATGCCATTGGTAAGTATTAGTCAAATTCATTCTTATAGAATTTTCATCATTTTTTTCAAATAAATCATAAAGATGTTAAGCCAAAAATATTACCATTTCCAACAACATTCAAGTATAAACCTTTGCATTACTGTCCTAGATTACCTTTTGATTTTTTAAACCCACAAATAATCCATCAAATAGCTCTACAATATGTTTCCAAGTTAATGTTGGATTAATAGTGAGCTATTTATTGAATTCTTGAAGTTTTTTCTAAGTCTTTTGTAGTTATTAAGCAATTTTTAATAAGTATTCTTGAAAAAGATGTTTTTTAATTGAAAGGATTTCATATTATTTCAACAAGGAGTTTTATTATTTAATATTCTCATAGCTGAATCTAGTAGGAAATTACTGCTTACTGTTATAGTCACTCTCAGTGTATGATAAGTAAAAGGAATAATCAAAAATCATTCATTTATTATTATTATTAAAAACAGTCATAGTACTTCTTATCAATAGTAGAATTATCAAGAGTTTAATAGGAAGATCTTAAATCCCAGTTCTCCTTCCAGATATATTAAAGAATTAATTCCTTTCAGGGGTCTTTTTTAGATTTAAAATATTCAACCTTGTTTTTCCTTTTCTTTTTCAACACTAAAATTATATCTTAAGAGTTCTACTATAGAGACTTATATAGCTTAATATAATTGGTGAGCTCTAGAGAAGATACTACCCAAATCTTTAAGCCCCTACATGGGAAAATACAAGGGAATATTGTAATTGGGTATCTCTTATTTATTTCTTACATCATTCTCTCAATGAAAGAATGTTGTTTGAAATCGTCAAACTAAATTCATGTATATGTTTGCTTATAGTTTGACAGTAGATTTTGGTGGTAAATCTTGATTAAACATCTTTTCACAAACTATGAGCTAAGTGCCTTTCAATTAAGGAAATAAGGATATCAAAATTAAATTTCATTCACTTCCTTTATTTTTAATTACTTATATAAATGTTTCCAAAAGAAGAATTCTTGAATATAAGACTTTTTCTTTTCATTTTCTAAAATCATTTCACATTAAATTATTTTTGAAAAAGTCTATAAGTATAATTATTTCTTAAAAGAAATTTTGTGTTTGTAAATTTTTGCTGTCAAACAGAAAAAAATGGAGAGAAATTCCTTAAGTATATTGGAAAGTCCTTTTCTGTTCCTCATTTTAAAAAGGAAGGTATTACGTCTGCGAAGAACCATCAAAGTGGAGAATTTTCAAAGTTTATATAGGAATATTTTCATACAGTCTGATAGTTAATAGTTGGAGATGTGATACAGATTTATTATATTGTTTAGAAAAATTATTATATCATGTTCACCTTTAATATTCAATGTAAATCATAGTTTACTTCAGAAATGTAGAAGCATATGTTAAATATGGCACAAATATGTCTTCAATTTTCTTCATTTTCAAAGATATTCATCCATTCACATTAAATTACTTTAAAAAATGCTTAGACAGAAATTTTTAAAAGGTGTGAGGTTTTGTTTGAGCTTTGATTTGAAGATATGTTTAACCTTTTTTCAAATGTATTTCAAACCCTTTTTCAACCCACCTCTAATCGCTGGGTTGGAAATTCTTCACACTCAAATTTGAAATAAATTGGAAAGTCCTTAATTGTGAGGGGTAGCGGAATATCTTGAGAGGTCTTAATTGAAATTACTTGAATAAAAATTTATGGAAATCTTTGAAAGAAATATTCTCTGTCAGCTTATAAATCATTTTCAAAATGATGTAATATTTGGGATTTCAAATGTGTGTAAGGTGTTTCAATGATGCCAAAAATTCAGAATGAAATTTTGAATCAGTTTTGAATGAAATCTCATTCAGTTTACAGGCATTCATTACCTTTAAATGTATTAATTATTAGTTATGTACCGATTTCTACACTCTTCTTACAATTTTAGGATATTTTCTCCCTGTTTAATTCTTGTTCCACCTGAGTTTGAATGTATTCATTGAAATTTTTACAGAATGATTTCTTATATTTTTCCACTATTACTCCCAATAATAGAGGTCTTTGGAAAACATTTTTTATGTTTTCTTTGGTATTTTTCTTGTTTTTAATCTTGTCATTTCTTTGTTTTTCATTTTTGATTTTTTCCATTCTTTTTTTCTTTTTTTTATCAAGTTGTTTCCAATTACTCAAAAAGAAATTATTCTGCCATTTTCATTGGGTTTGAAATTTTTGCAATTTTGATCAATTTGTTTTTGTTTCTTTTTATTTTCCATTTTTTTGAATTTTCAACTTTTTTTGAATTTATAATGTTGGTTTTCGATTTTCTTTTTCTTTTTAGATTTTTTGTCAATTTTGATTGTTTTTTTGAGGGGATATGATATCTTGGGATATGCTGGAATAAGTGTATGTAATAACCCTGATCCTAGTGTATCTACACCCACAAAGAAAAAAAAGAATAAAAATTACTCCAAAACAAAAAATCAAATAAATAAAGAAAGTGTTCTGGTAAAACACCTAAGAAATCCCCTGGGCCCCTTTGTAATTCAAAAAATCCCTTCATTAGGCTAAAAGCTTCCAAAACTCCCCAAAAAAAAATTTCTTTCCCAAAGTAAAGCCCCTGACCCTTTTTTTGAATTTTGTTTTTCACATCTCCACCCAATAAACCCCAAATGATCCCAAATATATTCCATCCCCAACCCAATTTTATTTTTCAAAGAGACCATTCTCAACCTAATTTCTCAAATATTTAGAATCCATTTTTCTTTATTTTTCACCCCAAATAAACCATTTGTTTCAAAAAAGACCTGCCTCCAAAACATTTTTCACCTCTTTCTCCTTCGCCAAAAAAAAAAGCTCCATTTTTTTCCCTTCCCTCTTTAATTGACCATAACTTTAACCCATTTTGTTTCACTTTTCATAGCTTTTATCTCCTGTCTTTCTTATTTTGATAACCTCTTTCATCATTACAAAAACCTTAAATTATTCGTTTTTTCTTTTTTATTAAATATTTTCCTGAATTTTTACATGAAGAATGCTGAAACCCCCACTGAAGGTTAATTTCAGACACTTGAGCTTCTTTGGAAGAATTTTCATGATGTTTCAAGGGGATAGGGGTATTCTGTGCCCACCCTGAGGTCCAATTTGACCCACAATCAAATTGAAATGTGATGTGATAGATCTGGGACCCCTAATTGCCACAAAAGCTTCTCCAGAACAGCCAATTTGAGGAAATTGACCTGTTATTGTAGACTTTATACAAGGAAATATTTGAATAGTACCACTTGGGCTCTTAAAGTAAAAAATCCTGAGCACAGTCATGATGCCACCAAAAGAATCATGTCACATCCTGCATTCAGAAAATTCAATAAGGAGACATCCCGAATTTCTCGGATGTATTAATAAATCCACATTCAAGGGAAAGTTCAGGACAAATTATTAATTCAGAGGGAGCTTTAAAGGACTGTAATAACTCAAGATATTTATAACAAATTCAAGAAAGTGAAGAAAGACAACCTGCAAGGATGAAGAACCATTGATGCTCTTATTGACACCCTCAAACAAGAAATTATTTTCTGGTCCTGCTCAAGGGGTACAGAGGAACACATTAGCTGATTGTTTTTCACTCACCTTGTTGCCATAAAGCCCTTACAAGGCTTTCCTAATGTGATTCTGATTGATCGTACCTATAAAGTTGATAAGTACAAAATTCAACTTGCTTTAGCTCCACAAATAAGATCTCATTGGGTATGTTTGTTGTTTTAACTATTAAACTGAACCCTCCTATATTTGGGTACTGGATCAATACATACAAAAAAACACCAACAATACCAATGTTTTTACCCCTCAAGTGATTGGTATTGATAGGTATTTGGCTATGAATACGTCTCCTCAGAAACTCTTCCCAGACTCAAAAGCCATTCTATGCATTTGGCTCATCATCAAATATTTATCTTCCCATTTCATGAAGCAAATTGGCCATGGGACTGATTTTGAATTTTTGTGGGCATTTGGTGCCAAGGAACTCACTTTTATTTAAATTGATGTGTTTATTGTCAAATTTTGGATGTATTTCTCAAATGGGAAATCCTTCAAATAAAATTGGAAAAAACTTCACAAGAAAGTAAAAAATCCCAAAGTATTGAAATATTTGGAAAAACCTGGCTTCCTCCAAATGAGTATTCCATTCCTGCATGTAAAAACTAATATTGTCATCTGTGTTCTGGTTCCCCCTCAAGAGTTGAAGGTGCCCATTCCATGGTCATACTTTGGCTACAAATGTCCACTTGTACTCTCCTCAAGGTTATTACAGCCCTTCAAATAACCTTAAAGAAGCAATTTATTTAAATTATCAACAGAATATCAAAGGAAATGATTTTCCATATCAAGAATTTCCATCCTCACCTGTGAGGCTTAGAGGGTGTTTGACATACCCAAAGGACCATCAATAACAAAATTATGTTATATTTATAAATAACTAAATTTCCTTGTATTATGCAAACACAAATGAAAATATAAATATAAAGTTTATATACAAAATTAAAGTCTTAACTATAATTTGAAATTAAAATTAAATTGAAGTTTAAAATTGTGAAGATACACTTTTACTTGAAAAAATTAAGTAAAAATGAATTTTCAACAAAAATATAAAAATTTAAATGATTTTGGAAAAAAAGTAAGAACGGTTAATGAAAGTTATTATATCTTTTTTCCAATGAATAAGCTTATTGAAATTATTTTACCATTTGATTCCTCATAAAAAGCTAGGTGGGGTCACCTCTTAGTGAGAATTCTGTAACTCAACTCTGAATAAGCTCAAATTAAGTTTTCAGTATTTTGTGTATTAAAATATTAAAATCCTCAAAGAAAATTCAATTAACACCACATGAGGTGTTAACCATCAATTTTTCTGTTAGAACTGGGGTGTGTTTTATAGCTTAGAATTTATGAGGAATTGGAGTATTTCCAATTGAAATGTTAAAATGTGTGTATGTATTACATAAGTGAGCTGGGATTTACATATTTGGAATCAATTATTACAGTTGGTTATTGTAAAAACTCAATTTAATCAAATATTTAAATTACAAGTATAATACTTTATGGGAATTAAAGAAAAAATAAATTAGAAAGATTCATTTTGGGGGCAAAAGGAATCTTGGCTCAAAAGGTGCCATACTCCCCCAAATTCCTTTCTGCAAGGCATGGGATGTCAAAATTCATGCAAAATTTCATTACTTTTGACCTGAAATTGAGTCACAGGGTCTGTGACTCAATTCATGATGAGGTTCTGATACCAACCAGATTTTTTGCCAGACTCAGTCTATAAAGAGGTGATAATAATAGCATTTACAACCTAGACAATGACTGTGACAAGGATAATTAAAATAAAAAGGGCTTTACTAAAAGAGTTTTATGGGTGGTTAGCACTGTTGAAAGCCCTGGGTAAATTTTTATCAATCGGATTGTTGTAATAAAAGATTAAAATAATTATATTTATAACTATACCTGGTTATTTCCAAGAGCATAACTGTTTTGTAAAGTTTTACTACATAGGAATTCAAGAGCAGGATGAGAAAACCTTTTCTGGTGGAGAAAAGGCCTCCTTTTATCCTCAAATGGGGTGGAATGGCCCTCTAGACCATCAACGTAGAGGAAGTGAAGGGCTTTTCACTTCAGAGTTCTGGCTTGTGGTTTCCACAAAGCCTATATACACTGTATTGGGACCAAATGTGGTTTTGAAACCACACCTGGGCAGTTTGCACCAATACAGGGTGAAAACTTTGATCTGGGGACCACACAGCCCTCTTCTGATGTGTATGACGTGTATTTCTGTACAGAACCTGTATGGGACCCCAGTATTGAATGAACTATGATATATTGAAGTGTAAACATGCTTCTTTGTCTGTTTGATACCTCATAATCAAAGTTGCTGGATATTATCCCACAGTAAAGGTGTATTGGCCCAATTGTGGGATTTTAACCTTAAAACTGCTATAACTTTGTCAGTTTTTGAGATATCAAGCTCAAAGTTAGTTCATGGTGTAGCACAGGATGAGATATACAAAAGGGTACCTCATTCAATATGGCTAATGTTCAAATGGAAAGGTTATGCCATGTTCAATTTTTGTTATTCAGATGTATGATTTTTTCAAAATCTATATGGAACTTATTTGTCCCATAACCTTTGTTCTAGATGAAATATGGGAAAATGGTTGAGACCATCAGATAGCCCTTATTGTTCTCTTTCCTAAAATACCCCACTTTAAGTATCTCACACTCATATTGTAGAAGTCAGATGTGAGGTGAATATTTTGTTTACCCTTATTTGACCTTATTTTGGCCATAACTTCTGTAATTTTGGTGTTAGCTCAATTTGGCTAGTACCATTGGATAGCCCTGAATTGGAGCTTCAATATGAATACCCATTTTCTGGGTTTAAGCCTCTTCCTCTGGATTTCAGATGAGAGGTGAAAATTGATGTTTATGCTAAGCAACTTCTTTGAGAAGGAATAAATTTGTTATTCTTTGTCCTATGATGATGGGACTTGTATATTTGGAAAGAGATTAGTTTCATTGTTCTTTTGAGACCTCTTGAGTTAATTTGTCTCAGCTCTATGTTTTGGTGGTATCTTGGCTTTACCATTGGTTTATGGTATTTGGCTGTCATTCTTGTGCTCTGGTTTTGAGTCACAGGCTGACATATTTAAAATGTTGCCCAGAGGGTAAAGCTTCCCTTAAGTTAAAACAATCTTATTAAAAAAGTTTTAACTGGCTTTGTGGTCTTTACACTCATTCTTATATTTTTTTGAGGCTTGAAACCAGGTATTATTATATCAATGGCTGAAAATAGCAAGAAAAGGCTCAAACCAGCCCTTTTTTGGTCTAAAAAATGGTTCAATAGTTTCATAATTGGATTTTCTGTTGTCAGAGTGTCTCTCACGACTAATTGGAGTAAATTTTACTCTTTAAGAAACAAAATTTGTGGCTATAAAAGATTGTCTTCTTTTCCCTACCTTTCTCTTCATGTTAGAATCTTTTCCTTTGATAATTACTTTAAACACTGTTGAACCAATCAATAAAAGATTCCAACCCCCTTTCTTAAATAATTTCAAACCCTTTAGCCATGTAAAAAAATTATTATCATAGATTTTTGTACCTCTTATAGTCATTTTTACCCTTGAGCCACCCCAAAAGTGAATTAAAGCATCTTTCATGACTGTTAGCTTTGTCACTTTGTTTCCAAATTCACTCTGGTAACCTTTGGGAATTTTTTCACTTTAATATCCTTCTTAGAGACGCTTTTATAATATAAACTGCCTGAAGCTCTTTGCTCAATTAATTCCAATTGAAATTTCTCTCAAAGAAATCTCTTTTGCAGCGTGAAATATCTCTTGTAGAGTATTTTTGGATAAATTTTAATTGTTTGTAAAACAATAAATCTTTATAATATAATTCTTTCATAATAACAAAGTTGAGAACAGTAAGTTTGGCATTTTTCCTTTTAAATCTCTTCAAGTTTACTAGTTGTACTTAAATTTTTACCTCATAAACATTTTGAGGCCACAAAAAGTACTTGATTTTTGATCAAAGCTTCATATCTGCACCTTACATAACCTCTGTGCTTCCAATGGCAAGGTTTCTCATTATGCACTTCAGATGGCCTTTGAAAATTTTTAAATAAACTTTCCAACAAATAAAAACAGTAGCTCCTAAGGGATATCTTTCAAGCACAAGATCCGACAGTAATTTCCCAATCTCCAAAGGCTCCAGTCATCAGAACTCCATCCTCAGTGTCATTTGAATTTAACTTTCAGGATTTTTTATCTTTAATTTCTTATATTTTTTCACATTCACTCATTTCCTTTGCAATATCCTTTTCATAATTGCCATCAGGAAGATGAGAAAGAAAAAATGAAGACAAATAAATTTGAAGACCTTGGGGAAGACTCTTTTCAAAGACAAATGGAATAAATAACCCCAATCTTTTAACATTTTCAAGATTTTTTAGCTGGAAAGATACCTTTAGATTGAATTCCCAAGGGTCAACAGGACCAAAAATATTAGAAAGACCCACTTCAATGCAAAAATACCCATGGGAGACCTCAAGGAGAAAAAATTTAAAATAAAAATAAAATAAAAGAAATGCCTCAATCCTTGAAATAATTGAGAGTCAATACAAGAGAAGAGGAAGTCCTCCATCAAAAGTCAATTTCATAACAACTTCAAGATCACAGTAAAATGCCCCCCCCTAAAATCATGGAAGTGGATTCATCTGTGTGTTCTGAAGATTCAGAGGTCTTGTTATCCAAATCAATCACTTAATCAGCTTCACTACCATCATAAACTGACTTGAGCATGTATTTCCAATCAGGAGTCACCCTCAGGAAGTCAATAAGATTGTCCAAGAGCAGAACGACCTCATAAGTAAAGTTGAACAATAATGAAATAACTTTGAAGATTTATTATTCAATTTCCTTAACCAGTGAGGAATTCCAAAGGAATTATAACACAAGTAATGATTTCTCCAAGCTTTTTGTGATTTTTTTGTTTGTTTTAACTGAGAGTTTTTTGGTGTTGGAATATTTATTAATTTTTTTAGCCCATTTTTATTAGTTACCTGGCTCAAAATATTTTTCAAAATTTATTTTTAAATACACCTTCAAGTCCATCAATTTCATGGGTGATGGAAGCTTTGGCTATAGAACAGTATCCCATTACATTTACATTACTCAAGAACAATGGGCTGATGTTTGAGGTGACCTCATTGAAGGAATAAGAAATAATAAACAGCTTTCTGAATCTATGAATGTGTTAGTACCATCAGTAGAAGCATTTGAGCCTTGGAGGTATTTGCATATATCCAAAAGAGCACAAAAATTTGAAGTTATAATTAAAAATAAAACTTTCATTTGTGAATATGAAAACAAGCCTTGAATAGAAATATAAAATTCATAATGAAAATTTGATAATCAATTTACTTCAAATTTTGAAAGTGTGTGAATATTTTTCTACTTTAAATAATGAAGTAAAAATAGGTTTTTTGTAAAAAATATTAAGAATAAGATATTTTTGGGCAGAAAGTTAATAAAATTATTAAAAATTTTTTCCAAAAAATAAAAATATGAAAATCATTTCCCCATTGAATTCCTCATAAAAAATCAGGGGTGGTTCCTTCTGAGTAGAACTGCTGTGTCTGTCAGGCTGAGTTTATAATAAAGTGATAATAATTGTATTTACAAATTTAACTATTACTCTGATACAGTAAAATATAATGAAATGTACCTTGTAAAGTATCTTCAACGGATTTACTATGAAATTTAGTGGTGGTGAACACTACTGAAAGCCCAGGATGCACTCATTATCAGTTGATCAACTATAATAAGACACTATAATACTATTACTAGAGTATAGCCTGATTATTTATAAATGGTATGACTTTTTTGAAATGTTTCTCTATGTATTAATGTAAAAGAAGGATGAGGATTCCTCTTTTTGGAAGAGAAAGGTCCCTTTTTATACTGAAAATGGGGGAAAAGGTCCGGAAGTGAATATTTTTGGCTTCCATGGACTGGCTTGTGGTTTTCACCAAGCCTTTGTTGGGCTAAGATGTGGCTTTGAAACCATATCTGGGCAGTTTTTATCAATACAGGGTGAAAGTTTCCATCTGGGGACCACAAAGCCCTCTTCTGATGTGTATGGTACATACAATGCTGTGCAGAACCTTCAAGGGGACCCATATGTACTGAACTATGAGTTATTGAAGGATAAACAGGCTCCTTTGTCTAAGTTACACCTCATAATCAAAAATATGGGATAGTATCCCACAGTAAAGGTGTATTAGCCCAGCTGTGGGAGTTTAACCTTAAAACTTCCATGACTTTGTCCATTTTCAAGATATTGCGCTCAAACATTGGTTCATTTTTTAGTTCTCCATGGGTTCTAAACAGTTTTACCTCATTTGGTATGGGTAACATTACATATGGAAAAGCTATACCATGTTCAATTTCTATTATTCAGACATGGAATTTTGTGAAGTCCTGTATGGAGCTTGTTTGCTCCATAACTTTTGTTCTAGATGAGGTATGGGGAAATGGATTGCACAATCAGATAGCCCTGAATTTTCCCTTTCCAAAATGACCCCACTTTAACTATCTCACAGTAAAACTGTAGCAGTAATATGAGAGGTGAATATTGTGTTCACCCTTATTTGATTTAATTTGGCCATAAATTCTGTAGTTTTAATGCTAGCTCATTTTGGCTAGCACCATTAGATAGCCCTAACTGATAGATTCAATTTTAATACCCATTTGATGGGGTTCAGCCTCTTTCCCTGGAATTTAGAAGAGAGGTGAAAATTAAGGTTTATTCCCAGAAACTTCTTTGAGCCTGAATAACTTTTTTTTTATTTTTCCTATGATTATGGGTATTTTATATTTGAAAATGAGGGAGTTTCCTCTTTTGTTTGATAACTTTTGAGCTGGTTTGGCTCAGATCCATGTTTTGATGGTATTTTGCTCTACCATTTGGCTTATTGTGGTTGACTTTCATGCTTGTGCTCTGGTTTTCACTCACAGGCTTACATACCCTCCCTCCAAAAAAGGCTCATCATTAATGAGACTGTTAAGGCCTTCTAGAGGCTCTGGACTTTCTCAGGTGAAGGTTAACATCTGGTATGGAATCTTCTGCCAACAATTTATCCATGTCTGCTATTTGGCTCTTTAATCTGACCAAATATTGTCTCTGGTCTTTACCATTCAGTCTTATCTTCCTGGCCTTGATGATATTTTTTGCTGGGCCGGGGGATTTTTCCACCTCCACTATGTCTTGTGGGGTGTAGGTCTTGTTCCTGTAGGGGAACTCATCCTCTCCTGTCTGGAAGTAGGTTTTGACTAAGCCCACTTGGAATACTGGGTGTTTCCTATAGAATCTGTGTGTAAGTATAACCTCTACTTCAACTTTTCCTATCAATTTGATGATAATTACAGGTCCCATAAATGATTCTCTCATTTTCTTTGGTCCCGTAAGGCTCTTAAAGTTGAGTGTAGGTACTAACACTTGGTCCCCTTCCTTAAAGTCTGGTTCCATGTGTGTCTTTTCATACCTCTGTTTTTTTATTTTTTAGCCTCAGCTATTTACTTAGCAGCTGTATCACATGCTCTCTTCCACATGTCATTGAAGTCTTTGGCTGTGGGGTGGAGTATCAGAAGATTCTTCTTCAAGTGATCCACAAGAAATAGGGGGTTCCACCCTGTTTCTGCCACCAAGGGTGATTTCCCTGTGTTAGAGCTCTGGCTGGTGTTGTAAGCCAGTTGAACCTCTGGTAGAAGTGTGACCCAGTCATGGGTGTATCCTTCATAGTCCTTATATTCCATTCCATATGCATGGAATCTTCTGATGATGTCCTCCATTGTATGTATCATCCTTTCAGCTAAACCATGTGTATGTGGATTATAAGATTTACAAAATGCAATTTTTGTTCCAAGCATTTCATAGAGGTTGGTCCAAAAATTCTGATGTTAATATTGGGTTCCTATCACAAATGATGATTTTAGCGACTCCACATGTGGATATTATGTTATTCCAGAATAACAGGGCTGAATCCATAGCTGTTCCTTCCTTGTGAAATGGAAGGCACCTTAAAAATTTACTGTACCTATCAACTATTACTACACAAGCATTGAAGTTTTCCTTGCCTCCTGGGACTAATCCTGTGACCCAGTCCATGTTGATGGTTTCCCATGGGTGTTTGGGTTATTCTATATGCTGAAGTAGCCCATATCTCTTCCCATGTCTTCTTTATTCCTTCTGGAATATTTCACAAGTGTTGATGTATTTACTCAACTCTTGTTCCCATTGGAGCTACCAAGCTGTGCTTGCTACCCTCTCTTTGGTCCTTCCTTCACTCATGTGTCCCATGTAGGGGCAGTCATGGCATTCTTGAAGGATCAGGGAGCTGTGGTCCCCATCTATCACTTTGAGGGAACTAGTATGCTTCTCTATGTGATAGAGTAGTCCATCTATAAGAAAAACTTTATTGTCCTTATAGTCCCTCAACCAGGGCTCCTCTAACTGGTATTCCAGTTCTGGGCTCATGTACTTCTGTTGAAGGAGTTGTAACATTATGCTACACTGTTTGTGCTTGGAATAAGTTTTAGTGACTGAACTGAAAAATTCATTATGCAGTTCTGAGGAGCTTATTCCCAATATGGGAGTTTATGTCCCTTCTGGTTCAGTGTTATCACTGTCTGAGGTACCAAATTCTGGTTCCCATTGAGAAAATTTGGAGTTTTTTCTCCTGTCTATTTCCATGATATCAATAGGAATCTTGGCATGTAATTCAATGTCATAAGCTGAGTTGCTTTTGACATTGTTCAGTGGTCATCTGCATTCATGTGTCTTTTGCCTTCTTTTTATATTTTGGTCATATCACCTCTATACTCTTGAATGGCTATTTTCCACCTCAACATGTGTCTATTTGTAGTCTTCATGTTAAGTAAAGACTTCAAGGCTGTGCAGTCTGTGTAGACTTCAAAGACTGCACCCTCCATGTAATAATTGATTTTTTCTAGAGCCCAGACTAAACATAAGAATTTATTCTGAGTAGCTCCATACCTGGCCTCTGAATATTTCAATTTCCTGGAGATGTAGCATATTACTCCCTCCCTTGGTTCACCATCCACAATTTGTCATTGGTGAAGGGCTCCTCCTAGGCCTCAACTACAAGCTGCATCTATATACAACTTGAATGGTAGTTGAAAGTCAGGTAATATGAGGACAGGTGCATTATTGAGTTCATATTTGATTCTCTCATATGCATCCCTCCTTTCCTTGGTAATTTCAAAAACTAAATCTTTTGAACATAACCTGTATAGACTACTGGTCTGTGGGCAAAGTTTTTGATGTGGTTTCTGTAGTAGCTAGAAAATCCAAGGAAAGACTGAATCTCTTTGATGTTCTTTGGTACTGGTTTTTTCAGTACTGCTGCTAATTCGTTCTGATCTATGGCCAGGCTAAGTCCTGAGAATTTATGTCCTGGTGCCAATAGTTCTTGTTGGCCAAATTTACACTTCTCAAGTGAAATTTGGGGATTCATGGGTGTGCGTTTACTTAGTACTCTGTCTATGTATTTTAAATTTTCTTCCCATGTCTCTGAGTATATAATAATATGATCAATATATACCACCATCTAGCCTTCCAATATTTCTTCTTGAAATATTGTCTCCATCATCCTTTGGAAATGGGCTGGGGCATTTTCAATGCCAAATTGCATCCTAGTGTACTCATATATGACCCTATGACATGTAATCTTGAGTAGCTTCATGGAGTTTGGTTTGACTCAATTCTGCTGCAACCCTTTCATACAATCCATCTTGGTTATGTATTTGGCTTTTTCAGTTTGTCTAGGGAGTGAGTTATCCTTGGTATAGGGTACCTTTCAGCTTTGGTGTAATTATTCAGGGCTCTGAAATCTCCACACAACCTAGATTTGCCATTATTCCAGGTAATAAGGACAGGAGTGGTGATTTTCACTATTTCATTGTGTCCTATCTTCCTGATAACATCCATATCTAGGAGTTCATTGATGTGTTTTTCAATTTCTTTCCTAGTTTCTGGTCTTTCTGGATATGGAGGTTTTCTGAGCATGGGTGGATAAGGTCTTTCCACATCCAGATATAGTTCCATATCATGGCCTCTGATCTTGCCCAAAGGTTCTTAGCCTATGGAAAATTCTGGTCTATTCTTCCTCAGTATTTCCAGTAAGAAAGTCCTTTTGTTTACTGGTGAGGTTAGAACTGAATTGGCCCTCTTTTAATTCATTGAGAAATTCTTCTAGAGGGTCTTGGTTAGACATATGGTATATATCAAGTGAAAGCTTCTTTTCCTTGTTTACACCTATGGTAATGTGCCTGTTTTTACTATTGCAAATGTCAATTCCATAAATCCTTTGCTAGTTTGTTCCCAGTAAGAATACCTGGATGTGAGCATCTTCAAGCACTACAAACTCTGGGTTGATTCTGATATTACCTTTCCTATGGGGTATGATTATCTCTTTGATAATGTTCCCAATTGATGTCATCTTCCCTGATGCACTCTTAAATTTCTTTTCCTTGGTTGAAAAGAGTTGCTTCTCCCAATTTGAAAGTTGTTATCCAGGTATTCTCTGGCCACTATTGAGCAGTGTGCACCACTATCAATTATCAATGGGTGTTGAGCATTTTCAATAGAAACAGTCATCTTTTTGGCTGTTCCATGTATATATGTCATTCCTCAAGTTGATGTAACTAGGAAGGTCTTTTCATCTTCTATGTGCTTACACAAGTCTTTTTGCATTATCTTGTGGCATTCCTGATTCCAATTGTATATCCTGAATTTCTAGTTGTGTTTCCTCTTGGTACTCCTCTATAGATTCCTCTTTTGGGTCTTGGTCATCATCAGAGTATTCTTTGATGGCATCACCCATAGAGTCTGATTCAGAATCCTCTGTTGGGGATTCTTCCTCTGGGACTTGTTCAATGTCATAGACTTTTTTCTTTGCCTTTGGACAGTTGTTGGCATAGTGGTCTGTTGACTCACAATTGTGAAAAGAGTTTTTCTTCTTGATCACTTCTACCACTCTTCCTTTGGGTTTTTCTCTGATTTCCAACCTGAAAGGTTATTTCTTTTTGAAACTACTGCTTTTTTATGGGTAATATTTCCCTATATTTTTCCTCTTCCTTAAATCCTGTAAGGTATTGGAAATGTCATCTAGAGTGAAACTCTGGTTGCAGCTGCATTCTATGGCATTCTCTAGTTCTCCTGGCATCTGTGTCAAGAGTTTGTGATTCCTCATTTGAATTTTAATCTGAGGATTAGTGGCTTTAAGCCTTTTGGATTGTCTAAGACACCACTCATATGGATCTTTGTCCACTGAATACTTGTCATTTTCAAATGACATGGTCTTTTGAAATATCCAAGTACCATCGCTGTACTTTTGGATTATTTGCCTCTTCCGCCATGGCCAGCTTCTTCTTCCATGGATTTCTTTCATTTCTGTGTACCAGATACTAGCATGTCCTTTTAATGCATTATTTAATCTAGCAGTAATCCATTAATCTGGTATTCTTGGTACATCAATTAAGAGTCCATAAATATAATCAATAATTTCCATGTGATCATATTCTCCTACACCAGAGAATTTTGGCCAACTTGAGGCCTCTGGAAGCTGTTCCGGTGCTTCCTTCCCTGAATAAGTCATGTTATCTCCATCTTGGTATTGTGATAGAGATCTTGGCTTATTATCCAACAAGACATATGGTTTGATGTCCTCTTGGTATGGATTATTCAAAGCATGGCCTTGTGGTTGAGGCTTCATGTTTTGGTATATATTAAAAAATTCGTTTATGTCTTGATCCAGACAATACCTATCCCTCTTGCAGTAATATTGCTTTTCAAATACTATATTTAGTCTTTTATTGGTTTCTTCAGAGGCTTTTCATAATTTGTTGCAGCTCTCTCTTGGATGGCTTTTATTGTAGCCTCATGTAATTTTGTCAATTGTTTCAACCTTTCATTTCTCCTATGGATTTCATCAAACTTCTCTTGAGTTTTCACTGCAAATTGGGACATTTTTAACCATATTTTATTAATTTTTGAGTTATTCTCAGGTGTAACAACATTGTGTTCATTCTGAGTGGGGGTACTATTTCTATTAGTAGGGCTACTGATTCTGGAAGTATTTACAACTATTTCTGGCTTTGTTTATGTCTTTCACCAAGTCCAACAGCTTCTGAATCATTGGTTCTGACTTTTTCTGCCTGTGGTTGAAAGATGTCTTGTATTTCCCTTTGTATTCTTGTCTTCTCCTGGAAACCAGCTGGGATTGTGAATAATGGTGACTCTTGGCCATCTATCTGCTAGTTCCTGAATGTTTTAAGCCACTGGAGAGTTTGGTTGGTCTACTCCTTGTGAACCTGAAGGAATCAGAGTAGGCTCTGTCTGGTTCAATTTTTTGTCTATAGCTTGGATAGTGGCTTTATTTTCCCTTATCCTGGTTTCCCTCTCCTCCAGGAGTTTGAACTGCCTGTTGCCATTCCATTTTTGGTGATTACCATAAGGTCTTTGAACAGTATCTCATTGAGACATATCCTCTGGCAACTTTCTCCAAATTCTGCCCAGTGTGATTCTAGGTTGAACCTCTTGTTGTCCATTCTCCATTGGAATAGATCTTTGAGGAGCTTGTGGATCTTAAGAACTTGATCCATATCCTTCCAGTCCTCTGGTTTGAGGTTTCTATTGAATTGGAAGGTGAATGGCACAGTGGGTATGATTTCCCCAAGTCTCTTGCCATCCACCACTGTGTAAAAGATGTCCTGTTCCTGGTCTTCTGGTTTTGAACAGGCCTTGTCTGTTCTCTGGCTGGTTCCTGAGGTGTACAGGGTAAATATCAGTGTATGCAAGTAGACAAAAACTTTATGCTCTTAGGGTATTTACCTTTGACTGTGCCTTGTACAAATTTTTTCACTACTGCTTTGGGCAATTTGCCTTTAGAAGTTACAACTGGGTTAATTACTGTAATCTTCCCTGTACAAGTTATCAAGGTTGGTTTACCTGGTATAGAGGCAGAGTTGCTTGGTTTCCTACTCCTCTGAGTGGCAATTGGTGTCTGCTTCTTGGTGGTGATGATGCTTTTACTGTACCTTTTTCCTTTTCCCTTGTTTCCTTCTGCTTCTGAAGGTATCACTGGGTTTCAAGTGAGATGAAGTTTTCTTTGACTGAATAAAAGGAAATGAGGACTTATGTCAGTTAAGACTTCCTAAATTGCTGTTTGCATGTCTAGAAATGGCACCTGAACAATATATTACTATCTTATGCCTCTGTATTATGATAGATAATTAAAATTATCAATCACACATTAAAAATACTGCTTTGTTAATTTATGGTGTACAGTTTGTATCCCAATATGTCAAAGATTAACTTGTAATTAACAAGTGTAATCTTATTAGTGGTTATGTAATGGAAAATTGAAATTATCAATATGTCCAACCACACCTCTGAACTGTTATTTACAGTACTGAGGGTTTTTTTAATTAGAAAAGGAATTTACCAAGGGTGTAATTGTTTTTATATCAGAAACACACCCAAAATATTCTTGTGGTGATTAAGTTATAATCAAACCACATCAAAAAGCAATAAAAAGGAAAAAGGAAGTGTTATATTATTATATACCACTCAAAAAGAATAATATATAATATGTAATATATTATTTTCTTTGAGATTTTATGCCTAAAAGAAGAAAAAATGATGTTAAAGAAGAAAAAAAAGATATAAAACTCACTTTTACACCAAATTTAGTCAAAAAAAGTTCAAAATACATGGCCAGGCCCCCAAATTCTCAGGCTGAGTCTATGATGAAGTGGTAAATAAAAGTATATACAACTTCAAATCTGACTGTGACACAAATAGCTAAGCTTAAAAAGGGTTTCTAATAGATAATGTAAGGGATTTACTATGAGGAATAGTGGTGGTGAGCATTGTTAAAAGCCCTGGGTGCAGTTTTACCAGTTGGGTTACTATAATAAGAGCTACAATACACCAATTAAGGTATACTTGGTTATTTTCCAAGAGAATTGTGAGCCTTTGAGATATGACCACATACCCAATAAGGTCACAAAAAAGACTCAGAACAATTATACCTTTAATATAATTATATTAAAATTACTTAGAATAATTATACATTAAGAATAATTACTTAAATATACAAAAAATACCATAAATTGGTACAAAAACTGGTTTAACTTAAAAACCAATGAATAAACATGTAAAATAAATTATACCATTGGATGCCCCATGGAAAAATACACATATACCATTTTTATGGCATATCTGTAAAGTCAATATTTAAGGAATTATAAGGTATAATACCTTATAAAAACCATAAAACCTTATTTATCTCAAGACCTAATGAAACAACATGTGAAATAAATTGTACCAGTGGATTCCCCATGAAAGTCCACACATAAAACAATTAATAAGCTAATTTCCAATGTCAATACTTAAGGAATTAACCTGAATATATGCACTTTTTTGGTCAACGCATATATTCAAGGATCATAGCTAATATCTTCTAAACTATACATGATAGAATGATGAGCCAAAAATAAAGTTACCACGTAATTACTGTAAGAACACAGATATGAACTTTATTTTACAAATTATAAACAAGGTTAAAACCTATGATGAAATATTGATAAAAATCAACAGAGCTGTTGACCACTTTGCTGTGAAAGTGTTCCAAACTTAAAAAAAAGTATACAGTTGGATTCTACTAGTTCATTCGTGAAGAATGATGTAATTTTTATTATTAAATTCAGGGTATAACCCCCTGAAATCAAGGTTTGAAGTTTAAAATATTGAATTTCGACAGAAAAGATGAGTTACAAGAAAAATCATCAAAATTAGAGTTTTGATTATGTAATGAAAAGCTCTTGGCAGCATAATGAGGTTATGCCAGGCTGTCAGAATTCACTCTCTGAATTGCTGTAGCGTGTAAATCTTAAAAGTTATTGAGGATCAAAGTTTGAGCTTAATTTGAGCAGTTATGATCACACACTGTAACCTTAATTTAAGTTTAACAGTCTTAAGAGTGATAAAATTGGTGAATACTATTAGTTTATGATTAAAACTAATAAAATCCACGAAATTTGGGGTTCTGCCAAGCCTCTGATGTCATCAACTTTAGAGTTATAGTGATAACTCTAAATAATGGTGTAATAATGATGTAATATGGTTTGATAATGATGTAATCATCTCCAAACCTTAAAATATTGATCAATTCCAGTGGATATTACCAGTACACGTCTACTAGAAGCCTGTTGGACTCTAGGAGGGAGGTATTTACTATAAATAGAGCTCTTTTTACTCTATTTTCCCCTCAGACGCATCAAAAACATTAAATCAATTAAATAAAAGGTAATTTCTTTATTCTATATATATATAGCTCTTATATTATTAAAGATCAAAGACCATCTTAATATTAGTCACTATTTTTACGTGATTAAATCAATGCTTTAATTGTTTTTGTTATAAATCTCTCTATAAACTCATTTCCACGTAAAATCAAGAAATTTAGTAATTTTCTTTATTTTTTATTGTAAATACAATTTGAAAAAGTTGTATTATATGCTTTTGGCGTAAAATATCTCAAAATTATTATTTTAAGTGTTAAAAGTAGGTTATTTCATCTTATTATAATAATTTCTCTCTTATTATTACTCTTAATAATTCTTAATTAATATAAATAGTATTTATATTAATATATAACTTTAATATTGGTAATATTATTGTTATTAATTGTTTTTTATTTATAAAAAACAGTTTTTTACGCCTTTATTATTTGTTGGTAACAATAATAAAGAGCTTTATAATATATTAATTATTTTATATTAATATATTATTTACAATATTATAATTTCATATAATATTAATTATATTATTATATTTATTTAATAATATAATATTTTTACGCCATAATAATAATATTTCTTTATTATTATTATTATTTTAATCTTAGTTATTTCAATTATAAGGACATTCAGAGTACAATAAGTAATAAATTAGTAATTTTTACTTATTGTTTCATAGTCAAACCTTACAAGAATAATTTTTTTTTACAGCTGTACTATGTAGGAATTCAAGAGCATAATGTGGATTCCTTTTCTGGAAGTGAAAAGGCCTCCTTTCATCTAGAAATGGGGTGGAGAAGTCCTCTAGAACATCCACGTAGAAGAAGTGAAGATTTTTCACTTCAGAGTACTGGCTTGTTGTTTTTACGAGGTCTTTATTCTCTGTATTGGGCTCAGATGTGGTTCTGAAACCACATCTGGGCAGGTTTCCCCAATACTGGGTGAAAATTTTCGTCTGGGGACCTCACAGCCCTCTTCTGAAATTTATAATGTGTGGAAAGCTGTACAGAACCGGTATGGGACCCCAATATTGAATGAACTATGAGGTATCGAGGTATAAACAATCTTCTTTGTCTATTTAACACCCCATAATCATAGTCATGGGATAATATCCCACAGTAAAGGTGTATTGGTCAAATTGTGGGATTTTAACCTTAAAATTGCTATAGCTTTGTCAGTTTTTGAGATATTGAGCTCAAAACTGGTTTATTTTGTAGCCCTGGATGAGATATACACAATGGTACATCATTTGGTATGGGTGACATTCAATATGGCAAAGGTATTCCATGTTCAATGTTTGTTATCCATATATATGATTTTCTCAAGATCTGTATGGAGCTTGTTTGCTCCATAAATTTTGTTCTAGATGAGATATGGTGGAATGGAGGCAGCCATCAGATAGAACTGATTGTTCTCTTTCCAAAATTACCCCACTTTAGGTATCTCACATTAAAACTGTAGAAGTTGGATGAGTGGTGCATATTTTATTAACCCTTATTTGACCTTATTTTGGCCATACCTTCTGTAGCTTTGGTGCTAGCTCAGTTTGGCTAGTACCATTGGATATCCCTGACTTAGATATTCAGTTTTAATACCTATTTTCTGTGGTTAAGCCTCTTCCTCTGGATTTTAGATGAGAGGTGAAAATTAAGGTTGATGCTAAGGAGCTTCTTTGACCAGGAATAGCTTTTTTATTATTTTTCCTATAATGATGGGACTTGTATATTTGGAAAAAGGTAAGTTTTCCCTTTCTTTTGATAACTTTTGAGATGGTTTGGATCAGATCCATGTTTTGGTGGTATTTTGCTCTACCATTGGTTTATGGTATTTGGCTGTCATGCTTGTGCTCTGGTTTTGAGTCACAGGCTGACATTTATTTTATTCCACAGTCCATTAATTCCCCTTTTTCCCTTATTTCTAACCTTCAAAAGACAATCTTCCCATTTTCATATGTATTTTGGATAGCTATTCTCATTTTGTTCCCTTGGGTTACATCATTTCTAAATTTTACCCTGTCCCCCCCATTACTGTGAGTTGGAAATTTCATGCTCAACCACATGCCCTGGGGTGGGAAGATAAATTCAAGAAGCACAGAATGCAAGAGTTTTCCAACCTTCCTCCCCCCTTTCAGAAAAAAAGTACTATGTTAGAAGTTGATTCAGATTCAAATTATTATTTGTTTTTCTTTGTAAATACAAGGTATCCCATTTTTCCCCCTACTGAGTCTTATTCATCTCTTAAATCCCACCTCAGTCATCTTCTTTATCAATATGGAACTTTTCTACTTACAAAAGTTCATATTGTGGCCATGAACAGAAAAATCCTAAAAAAACACTTTTTGTACCTAAACCTATCCAACCCAAAAGAATTCCCAGAATTATGGGCTTCTGGCTTGTTATTCTCAAATTTTTCCCATAATTCCAGAAAAAAATTGAGGCAATTTATAAGTGGGAATTTTTTTCAATTACTTTTTCAAATGGAATATCCAATTGCGATAAAGTTAGAAAACAAGCAATTATGAAAAATTTGGGTATCTTAAAATTGGACAATGGAAAAAATGGCTCAAAAGTGTTCTTGAGGAATTTCTTTCAAAAAAGGGTCACTTACCTGTTTTTGGCCATAAATTGGTAAAAACACATAAGGGCTTACATCTTTGCACAAATATTTTATGTGCTTTTACCAGAACCCTAAATAAAAATACAGAAAAAATCAAATAATAAAAAACTTATAAAATAAAAAAAAAAGAGAATGATTGATAAGGATGCCAAAAATAGTAAGAAAAGAGAAAAAAACTAAAATAAAAAACAGCAAATTTGAAAAATATCACCTTGATATTGATAAAATTTAAAGAAAATGTTAAAAAATTATAACAAAATTCAAAAAAGTTCACAAAATTATAAAATTAAACAAATACAAAAATCAAAACAAGATTAAAGAAAAGTTCAAAATTTTTGAAAAAAAAAATTAAGTTAAAAAAGCAAAAAAAAAAAATCATAAAAAAAATTAAATAAAAAAAATCAAAAAAAGACTAAAACAAATCCAGAAAGAAAATTGTAAAAAAATCAAAGAAAAAATTAAAAAAAAAAATCAAAAAAAAATCAAAAAAAAAATCAAAAAAAAAATCAAAAAAAAAATCAAAAAAAAAATCAAAAAAAAAATCAAAAAAAAAATCAAAAAAAAAATCAAAAAAAAAAATCAAAAAAAAAAATCAAAAAAAAAATCAAAAAACAAATCAAAAGAGAAAATTCAAAAAAAAATATTTTAAAAAATAAAAAATTAAGATTAAAATTCAAAACAGAAATAAAAAAATTAAAAAAAAGGGTATTGGTAAAAACACATAAGCAAATTGGTAAAAATACATAAGAGCTTGCGTGTTTTTACAATCAATTGGTGAAAACACATAATTTTATGGTAAAACATGTAAGGGGTGGTTTTTAAATGAAGTATGGCTATTTATGGAATTTCTGATGCCATTCATGTCATTTATGGCATCAACAATGCCTTTTATGGCATTAACAGTGCCATTAATGACATATTCAATGCACTATTTCTGATGCCATTAATGCCATTAATGGTATTTCATAAATGACATTAATAATGCCACATTAACAATGCCATTAATGGCATTATCAATGCAATAAATGGCATAATGCCATAAAGGAATTGTTGATTCCATAAATGGCATTAAAAATGCCATTTATGGTATTGTTAAGCCCATTAATTCCATTTTTAAGGCCAATGTTAAGGCCATTCATGCCATTTTTAAGGCCAATGTTAAGGCCTTTCATGCAATTGTTGAGGCCATTTATGGAATTTTTAAGGCCATTGAATTCAGCTTATGGCATTGTTGTAATGCCATTTAGGCCAATTTTCTGGCCATAAATGGCATCTGTATGTCATTCTTGATGCCATTTATGGCATTATTATGTCATTTGTGATGCCATTTATGGCACTTTTGATGTCATAAATTGCACTGTTAATGCCAAAAATGAAATTTTAACTTCCACTCATCATAAATTACATTTTGAATTCAACTTATGTCATTAATGGCATTTTCAATTTAAATACAAACATGAACAAAAAATGTAAAGAAACAAGGACTTTTTGGGCCTACAAATGTCCTGGAAAAAAATCCCAAAATGTTGGGATCTGGTTTTTTATTCTCAAGATTTTTCCCTTTATTTTAGAAAAACATTATGGAAATTCATAAGTGGGAACATATTTAATGATTTTTTTTGAAAAATAGGCTATTTTGCCAAATTGGGCCAAAAAAAAAATTCAAAAAATTTGGGGACCTTCGCATCCCATGTCAGAAAAATATGGCACAAAAAAAATTATAAAAATGCTCAAAACTGAGCCTGAGCAATTTTTATTAAAAATAAGTTACTTACATGTTTTGACTAAAAGCTCATGCGTCTTTACCAACACCAAAAAAAAATTCAAGAAAAAAATCACAACAAAAAACCGTAAAAAAACATTAAAAAAAATTAGAAAAAAAAATTCAAAAAAAACAATCAAAAACAAAAACAACAAATTAAAAAAAATGAAAAAAATGTCAAAAAAAAATTAAAAAAAAATTACAAAGAAAAAATAAAAAAAAATTAAAAAACAAATAAATAAAATAAAAAAAAATAAACAAAAATAAAAAATAAAAAAAAATAAAAAAAATAAAAAAAATAAAAAAAATAAAAAAAATAAAAAAAATAAAAAAAATAAAAAAAATAAAAAAATAAAAAAAATAAAAAAAATAAAAAAATAAAAAAAAAATGAATAAAAGAATAAAAAAGATAAAAAAAAGTAAAAAAAAATTAAAAAAAAAAATAAAAAAAAAATAAAAAAAAAATAAAAAAAAAATAAAAAAAAAATAAAAAAAAAATAAAAAAAAATAAAAAAAAATAAAAAAAATAAAAAAAAATAAAAAAAAATAAAAAAAAATAAAAAAAAATAAAAAAAAATAAAAAAAAATAAAAAAAAATAAAAAAAAATAAAAAAAAATAAAAAAAAATAAAAAAAAATAAAAAAAAATAAAAAAAAATAAAAAAAAATAAAAAAAAATAAAAAAAAATAAAAAAAAATAAAAAAAAATAAAAAAAAATAAAAAAAAATAAAAAAAAATAAAAAAAAAATAAAAAAAAATAAAAAAAAATAAAAAAAAATAAAAAAAAAATAAAAAAAAATAAAAAAAAATAAAAAAAAATAAAAAAAAATAAAAAAAAATAAAAAAAAATAAAAAAAAATAAAAAAAAATAAAAAAAAATAAAAAAAAATAAAAAAAAATAAAAAAAAATAAAAAAAAATAAAAAAAAATAAAAAAAAATAAAAAAAAATAAAAAAAAATAAAAAAAAATAAAAAAAAATAAAAAAAAATAAAAAAAAATAAAAAAAAATAAAAAAAAATAAAAAAAAATAAAAAAAAATAAAAAAAAATAAAAAAAAATGAAAAAAAAAATAAATGAGAATGAAAAAAAATAAAATAAAATAAAATAACATAAAATAAGATAAAATAAAATAAAATAAAATAAAATAAAATAAAATAAAATAAAATAAAATAAAATAAAATAAAATAAAATAAAATAAAACAAAAAATAAAATAAAAAAAAAAAAATAAAAACACAAATACATATAAAATAAAAGAAAATTGTTAAAAAAAATGAAAAAAAAATTGTAAAACAAATCAAAAAAAATTGAAAAGAAAAATTAAAAAGAAATAAACAAAAATAATTGAAAAAAAAAGATAAAATAGATAAAAAATTAAAAAAAAAAAAAGATACAAAAAAAGATAAAATAAATTAAAAAATTAAAAAAAAGACACAACAAAAGATAAAAAAAGATAAAATGAAATCACAAATTAAAAATTCAAACAAAACATTAAAAAAAAAAAAAAAAAAATTATTAAAACTTATTTAACATTTAAATTAGAAATAGATATATATATTATTAATTTAATAAATGAAAGAAGTTTAAAAAAAGATATAAAAAACTTTAAAAAAAAAAAAAAACAATTTATTTAATTTTTCAGAAAAAAAATTGAATTTTAAAATAAAGTAGTTATCTCAAAAAAAAAAAAAAGAAAAAAAAAACATAATAGATAATAAAAAAAAAACTTTAAATGAATTTCTATATTTAATCAATTTATTACAATAGCTGAAAAAAAAAATCAATATCAAAAAAGATTTTACATTTAATAAATCTTTAATTACATAAAAAAAAAAAAAGATGATAAATCTTTAAGAGAAAATTTAATGGATAAAAAAAAAAGATTCTTTCATGATATATATCTTGAAGAATAAATATAATTATAATAAAAAATATTTTAATTATATTTAGATTTAAATTTAAATAAATTTTTTAAGAGGACAAAAAAAAAAAAAAAAAACATACTGAAGGGTTTTAATTTTGCTTAAAAAAGATTTTATATTTTTTTTTATAAATTTATTAGTATAAAATGAAACCTTTTTCTTCAGAAAAAAAAAATAGTTAAGGGCTTGGAAATGGTGATCATGTGTTAAACAAGTTTTTTATTTCAAGTATAAAAGATAAAGGAATCCTTGTAAAATTACTTCACTGATTTTTTTGAAAGAATTGTATTTCACTGTTAGGATTAATTTTCATTCAAGAACTCATTGTATAATTTGAGAGGTATATATGATGTATGAGTAAAAATATTGAGCTCATAGGAAATTCATAATCTTCTATTTTAATTGAGTCAAATTATGAATGACCAAACTTTTGGCTGGAAGTATCTGCAAAAGTATTCCAAGTTTAGAACCAAGGTTGAGAGAAGGTTGGACCTTAGTTGTACCTGCTTCCCTTAAGAGCCAGGATAGCCTTTCTTTTCATGTTGAGATGAGGAAAAATGTCGCAAGGTACTCACTTGTAACTCATAGTTTTTTTTCGCTGCTGTGGTACCAACCAATTGAGTACTTCAATCTTATCTGAAATTATTAAAACCTGAGTCTTGAGGTGATGACCAAAGGAAGTTTTTTTCTTTTTCTTTTAATTTATGCGTTGAAAAAATTTCATTTTTTTGTGTCTTTTGAATGATGCAATTAACTACTTAAAACTCTTTGTTGGATAATTTGATTGTTTCTTCATTGCTCTTGAGTTGTAAGAAGTTTTTTTGACAAGGATATGTTTTTAAATTAAATTCCCAAACCCATAAAGCTATTCTTCTTCATCTTTTTTGAATGTTTCTTTTGCTTGTTTTCCCTGAAGCTTTCTCTTCTTAGCCTCAACAGAATGATCCAAGTGTTTCAGGCTGTCTTCAAATTCATCAAGTTCAAATACCTCGAGCATTTCAGAAGCAGAATGTTTTTTGCTTTGAGGTTGGATCATGAGAAGAATATTGTGTTGCCAATACAGATGGTCCATGTTTTTTGGAATGGGGTCCATTGATGGTGCAAATACTCATGAAGATTCAAGATTAAACCAATGGGCTGAGAAGTCCAATGAAAAAAATTGGGGTGATGAAAATTATGGGTTGTGAGAGGTATTTTGCTTTGGTGGTTCAGAACCTCATGGGTTATGGATGCAGGCACTGGCCTAGTGAACATCCTCGTGGATGGGTTTTGGCAGTTGATGAGTTTATAGAGGCATGGGTTAAGAGAGTTTTGATTGTATACTATTTATTATACTTCATTATACTATACTAAAAATTATTGATCTTTTTTGAAAAAACTAAACACATTTAGGATAAAGAGAATTTAAAATAATTTTAAAAATGAGTTATTTTAATCGTTCGATATATATTAGATTACGTTAACGAAAACTAAATTAATATCATTAGTGATATCAAAGCAATTCATAAGTATCAAACAGACGGGAGCAAAAAATGCATAACCATTCTACCATGAATAAATTATAGCTAACTGACTAGGTAGGTTAAGATAACCACATTTTATACTAGGGTGACCCCTGCCTAATCAACAGGCCAGACAAGTCTGGAGACAGAAAGTTCCACATTTTGTTTTTACAAAAGCCATGATCAGCTTTTATATAGGCTTGTAAGAAATAAAACAAGAAAAATGATTTACCTGAAAAAAGAGTAACTTTTAAAGGGAGCCTTGTCAAATTAGCACTGACACATTTCCCATTCAACATATTTCAAAAAGGTATATTTATGACTTTATAATGACAATTTTATGCTTTTTACATGAATGATTTATTAGAACACATTAATAAGACTGAAAGTTTTCTCTTGACGACCCAATTAGCAAATCAAAAAAATAATAATCCAAAATCTTGCAAGTTTCCACTGAAATAAACAAAAAAAGGCCAAGGTGTGACTTGAGAGAAAAAATACATAAAATCTTCAAGAATTCTTGAAAGGAAAGGAAAATCAATAAAGTTGAGACAATGAAAAACATGCGGAGAATATTATGCATAAGTATTATGATTTAAAAAAAAATCATCATGGACCACAACAATTTCTCGTCGCATTTCTTGCAGGAATGAGAGGAAAACTTGATCTTGAGCTAGTTGAGTTTGATGGGTTTCCTTGATCTAATAGGCCTGATTCATAAATTTTTTGAGCAACTTTTGAAAAAGTCTGAACAAGATCATTTGAAGATACTTTGTGAACAAAAAGGACATTGCCATGATTAATAAACTAGTTAGGGCTAACCTCTTCAACATTAGTTCCTGTTTTCGCACTAACTTCAATGTATTCAAGACCTCGTTCCTGAGCCCATTCTTTTGCTTCATCCGTTAAGACTTCGCGGGAAGACGATCGGGATTGATCAGAGGGATTGTTTGAGTCACATAAATCTGACTTGTTTCCCACCAAGATGATAACTAAGCCTTCATCACCGTATGATTTTAGATCTTCAAGCCATTGTGAAATGTTCAAGAACGATTTGCGATTGGTGGTATCAAAAACGAGCAAGGCGCCTACCCCACCTCGATACTAATATCAAGGGAACGCCGATCAATTAAAAATGGATGGGAAAAAGAGAAAAAAATGCAATGATGTGAGATTAGTATGCTAAGAATCTGAGAATTTGGAACAAAGGCATGAACTGAAGAGGGGCTTAAAGTTGGGAAAAGTGAAGAGTAGAGTACACCAAAAAAAAGAAAATGATCCTACATAAGAGCGAGTGATTGAACGAAAACTTTCCTGTCTAGATCAACATCAAGGCGAAAGATCTTTTTTAAAAGAAGAGCTAGTGCGAGATAGATAGGAGAGAGTCTTGTAGACTAAAGAAAAAACTGATAGATACCCAGCTGTATCCCAAACTTGAGCTTTGACGATTTTCCCATTAGGTAATGAAATCAAAGAAGCACCAAACTCTACACCTATCTAAGGAAAAATGAAGAATAAGGAGATGAATTAAATGAAAAGCTGAGCAAATGATAAGATTTTTTGGACTTTAAACCAAGTATCGAATGACTGACGGTGGGATCACATTGGCCTAAGAATCGTTTATCCGTTAATTGAACCAATAAAGATGATTTACCTGTACTTGAATCACCGACAACGACCTGGAGTATTTTTTTAAAGAATAATAAAAAAGGAAGGCTGAAGTTAACTGAGAGTGAAGATTAAAGGATTGCCAAATAATCAAGGTGAAAATCCAAAATTACAAAAGATAGAGCATTGGACCTACAAATTTCATAATCTTTTGAAAAAATAAAAGAATGAATGAATTGACAGATTAGTAAATGAAGTAAGATGGAAGCTTCGGATGATCCCAAATATTGACTGACATAATCCCAAGTGGCCATAATGTAAAATGAAAGTATCCAAAAGTTTTTGCGAGCGATGTTTGGATCTCTTGAAGGGTAGATAAACTTTTAATTTTCGGTCCAAGTTCAAAGATGATGTCGGAAATGAAATATTGAGATCTTGTTGGGGATCAGATTGATTTGATAGATCGATGGATGGATTGAACCAGTCAGCGGTAGATGATTTTAACTGAGCAGATGGCTATGACGAATTCGCTGGACTAACCCAAAAGAGAAATAGAACGATACCCTTGAGCAACAACCGATCGCTTTTGCTGAGGATGGCAAGTGTTAATTTGAAAGGAATGACGACGACGACGATGATGAGATGGAAGATTTGACGGAGGCAGTCTCAAGAAGAAATTTAAAAATCTCGAGAATTCGTCAGGGGCCTTGCCATCGACCTGGTTGCTGGTGAGATTGAGAGCTTTTTGAGGAAAATCTTGAGAAATTCGGTCCAAATCGCCCACAAATCAAGGCTGAGATGACTTTGTGGATTTCCTGGCTCAGCAGATTTCATCTTATTCCTCAAAATTATCCAAAATTCTACAAAATTATCCAAAATTATCCAAAATTATCCAAAATTATCCAAAATTATCCAAAATTATCCAAAATTATCCAAAATTATCCAAAATTATCCAAGAATCAAACTTGAAGTTTTCTCGTGGGGATAATGAGGCCTTGGTACTTGTTTTACTCCAAGATTGAGACACTGGAGGGATTTGTGAAAAACTTCTCCTTCTCAGTGCTGTCTCAGGGCATGATCCAGAAGCAACTGAGGCATTTCTCCTGTTTTATCATGGCCTGTACATCAATCTATCTCCAAAGCTATGTTTGACAGAAAACATGAATAGTTTGGGAAGCTTCATATTCTGATTCCTTCAAAAATCCTACAATCTAATGGATATTTACAGAATATTTTTCAGAAAAGTAGAACCTCCATTTTATGGATTGATATCTCACTTAGTGAATGATGTTAGTCATTAAAAAGAATAATTGGTATAAATATAAGCTTTCACATCAGTAAAATGTCATATCTTTGAGAATTCTTAGCCTTCTTTAGATTTTTCATTAAAGAGACTTTTTTCATTTTCACAATGAGTTATTTAAATTTTTATTTTCACATCACTTCAACTTCTTTCTGAGTTACTTAAATCACCCATGTTAAGATAGTGTAGGAGTTGAGAGACATGTAGAAATCTCCACAAATGAATTACAAACTCAATTTCTTTGTTTAAGAACTTGAAAGTCCTTGAATTTTTCATATTCAAAATTACGTGAAAGGTTTACCCTATGTGGTAAATAATGTTTTTATCTCATATACTTAAATGAACAATCTGTGTAGATATAGGCTCTACCATGAAAAAAAGCTTTATGTAGTTGAGTGATTTCAACTTTCTTCCAAATCTTTTCAAAGAATGCCTTTGTGTGAACCTTTGAGATATGACCACATACCCAAAAAGGTCACAAGAAATATTTAAAATAATTACCTTAAAGCTACAAAAATGCCATAAATAGGCATAAAACTTGGTTTAACTTAAAAAACAATGAATAAACATGTGAAATAAATTACACCACTGGATTCTTCATGGTAAAATACACATATACCATTTTTATGGCATATCTGTAAAGTCAATATTTAATGAGATATAAGTAATAATATCTTATGAAAAACATGAATCCTTAATTATTTCAAATACAAATGAATCAAAATGTGAAATAAATGGTACCATTGGATTCTCCATAAAAATATACACATAAAACAATTAAGAAGCTAATCTCCAAAGTCAATACTTAAGGAGTTAAGCTGAATATATGCACTTTTTTGGTCAACACATATATTCAAGGATTTTAGCTAATATCTTTTGAAATATACATGATAGAGTGATGAGCCAAAAATAAAGTCACCACGTAATTACTGTAAGAATACAGAAATGAACTTTATTTCACAAGCTATAAACAAGGTTAAAACCTGTAATGGATTATTGATTAAAATCAATAGAGCTGTTGACCACTTTGTTGTGAAAGTGGTCCAAACTTAAAAAAAGTAGACAGTTGGATTCTACTAGTTCATTTGTGAATAATGATGTATTTTCTATTATAATATTCAAGGTATAACCCCTTGAAATCATGGTTTGAAGTTTAAAATATTGAATTTTGACAGAAAAGATGAGTTACAAGAAAAATCATCAAAAATAGAGTTTTGATGATGTAATGAAATTCTCTTTACAGTGTAATACGGACATGCCAAGATATCAGAATCCACTCTCAGAATAGCTGTAGCATGTATAACTTAAAAGTTATTAATGATCAAAGCTTAAGCTTAAATTTGATCATTTAAGATCACTCACTGTAATCTTATTTTAAGTTTAACTGTCTTATAGGTGATAAAGCTGGTGAATACTATTAAAATATGATTAATACTAATAAAATACACAAAGTTTAGGCTTCTTCCAAGCCTATGACATCATCAAACTTAAAGTTACAGTGATAACTTTGAATAATGGTGTAATTATGAGGTAAGATGGTTTGATCAGATGCAATCATCACTAAACCTTGAAATATTGATCAATTCTAGTAAAAAGAATCAGTACACGTCTACTAGAAGCCTGCTGGACTCTAGGAGGGAGGTATTTACTATAAATAGAGCTCTTTTTACTCTGTTTTCCCCTCAGATGCTTACAAAACAATTAAATCATTAAATAAAAAGGTAATTTCTTTATTCTTCATATATAAAGCTTTTATATTATTGAAGAACAAAGATAATCTCATTATGATCATCATCTCTGATGTGATTATTGCAATTATTTCATTGTTTTGTTTAAATTTCTCTTAAAAACCTCTATTCCACATAAAAATCAAGAAAAATTGTAATTTCTCTTAAATTTTATTGTAACTACAAACTAAATAAGTTGTATTTACATTTTCAGGCGTAAAATTATTCAAAATTATTATATTAAGTATTAAAAGTAGGTTATTCCTCTTATTATAATAATTTTTCTCTATTATTACTCTAATAATTCTATAATTAATATAAATAGTATTTATATTAATTCATAACTTTAATATTAGTGATATTATTGTTATTAATTGTTCTTTATTAATAAAAAACAATTTTTTATGCCTTCATTATTTGTTGGTAACGATAATAAAGTGCTCTTTAATATATTAATTATCTTATATTAATATATTTATTTATAATATAAATTATATTATTATATTTATTTAATAATATAATTATTTTACACCATAAGTATAATAATTCTTTATTATTATAATTATTTTTATCTTATTTAATTCATTTATAAGGAGATTCATAGTACAATAAGTAAAATATTAGTAATTTTTACTTATTGTTTCATAGTCAAACCTTACACTTTGTGACTTTTATAATGAAATATATGGATTTGTAACCCTACTTGGCTTTAACATTTTCTGTATTACTCAAATCACCTAATATAATCTAGTTTATAAATTGATTATGATTTGAAGACCTTTAAGAATTTTATTTATTAGTAAAAGAGAATTTCCATTCATAAATGATAAGACATATTGTCTATAATCTCAAAATTTTATTTCATCTTTTTTTCAAAAAAAAGGCAGAGAGTTTTCTAGGGAAATAAATAATATTGAGTGTAAAATTTTTTTAAATAAAGCTTCAAATTGAATATCTCTGAATATTCAAACAATTTTATATATTTCAATTTTTTAAAAGGAATAATTTACTTGGGGTGCATAAGTGTAATTATTAACTTTTTTTGAGCCCATTTTTATGAAGTGTTAAGCTTCATTCAAATTGAAAAAATGAAGCTCTAGATTTAGGTAATTAGGAATATAATATTAAAGATCTTGTCTCTAAAGGGTATTTCTCCTTCTTTAAAAATGCCTTTCAAGCCCTTACATCTTTTATTTACTCCAACATATGCTTGAGTTCTTCAGATTTTATTATGTAGTGTAATTTTTAATCTTTCTTTATAGTTCTCAAAATGAAATGTAGGGCTATGAAATAGTATTTAAAAGCTTAACTATGACTTTGACACAGAGAATAAATTGTAATAAAGCTAAATAGTAATGGTATTGGGCCTTTACTAATGAGAATCAGTGGTGGTGAGCACTGCTGAAAGCCCTAAGAGCATCTCCACCAGCGTTGCTAAACATTGAGAGCTATAACTCACGGATAGCTCCCCAATTCTGTAAAATGGCTTCTTGATGTGCAATGCAAAATTGCAGCGTAGGTATCTGGGGAGGCAAATTGTTACTTTCACAGAAACAGTATTTTTTTTCTAATTCAGTAGGGGTGGTTGAGTGATGGTTTGGACATTTCAAATGCAAGTTTCACATGAATTGATGAGTGTTGCGGGAGCTAAAGGGTTGCCAGATTTGGCAACCCAAGGTCATTTTTTAGCAACGGAGCTAAATGAAATTTGCCTTTAGCAACGCTGGTGGGGCTGGATTTTGGACGCGGGAGGGGCCAAACTGTGAAATCTCACTATTTAGCAACGCTGGTGGAGATGCTCTAAGTGCAGTAGTTATCAATTGACTAACTAAAATAAGTACTACAATACTTATAATTCCTTGATTATATCTGATCCTTTTCCAAGAGTACAACTGTCTGTAAGCATATATACTATTTAGAAATTTAAAAGCAGGATGTAGATTCCTCTTTCAGGAATAGAAAGGTCCCTTTTCATCCTAACACTGAGTGGAAGGGCCATTAATCCTTACCATATAGGAGGAATGAAGGCCTTTTTGACTTCAGAGTGTGTATTTGTGATTTTTACAGTCCTTTATATCCTTTATTGGGCTCAGATGAGGTTTTGAAGCCACATCTGGGCAGTTTTCACCAATACAGGGAAAAGATTTTCATTTGGAGACCACACAGCCCTCTTCTGATGTGTATGACATGTATAATGCTGTACAGTATGTGAATGGGGACTCCATACTGGCCAGAATATGAGATGTTGAAGGATAAACAAGCTCCTTAGTAGAATTGTCACCTCAGATTGAAGAGTATGGGAAAATATCCCACAGTATTGGGGTTCTAAAAGTTCTATGTGATTTTGAACTTAAAACTGCCATAAATTTGTCACTTTTGAAGATCCAGAGCTCAAAAGTGGCTCATTTTGCAGACATTGATGGGGTCTACAAAATAATACCTCATTTCTTAAGGATAACCTTAAATATGGCAAAGCTATACCAATTTTGAATTTCTTTATTCAGATATCAATTCTTTCTTGAATCATGTATTAAGCTAATTTGATTGATAACTTTTGATACCTATGAGATAAAAGAATTTGGATAGCACCATAAGAAATTTCTTATTGTGCTCTTTCCAAAAAAAAACCAACTTGAAGTATGTAACACTGAAACTGTAGAAGCTAGATGAGAGGTGAGTAATTGATTCATCCTGATTTAGTCCTTATTTTACCATAACCTCTGTAATTTGGATCCTAGCTCAATTTGGTAAGAATAATTGGAAATCCCTAATAGAGAGATTCAGTATGAATACTAATTTTGTTGAGTTAGTAATTTTTACTTTGATTTTAGATGAGAGGTGAAAATTAAGGTTTATTCTTGTCACAACAATGGATAATACTCCCTTGTACCATTCTATGGAATATCAATTCCATATCTATTTTATGCAATTTGACCATATCCATCAATCTTGGCCAAATTGGCCACTTTCACTTTTATGGCCCTATGTGGCTCTTTAATCATCTGGGGCCAATATGGTCCCTTCACCATCATCTTTCCATTTATGGCCATTATCTTCATTTGAGCACTTTTGGGAATTTCCAGTCAATAGGGGAAATACAGACCAAAAGCCCATATTATTCTTTTTCAGCTTAAAATAAAGTTTTGCACATTTTTTGCATTTAGACATTTTATCTCATATTTCCTTGTAATATGGTAAATATGCTCAAATGGCCATATCAGGGAGGTTGGGTATTAAATGTAAGATTTTCCAATTTTGCACTTTTATGCAAACTTTCTACAAAGAGATTTCAAAAGCCTTTTAGGATTGTTTTGGCCAAAAAAACCTCTGAAATTCCTGAATCCACTAAAGCTTCATTTTATCTCTTTATCCTCCTGTAATTAATTTAAAAGAGCTTTGGAAACTGTTCCTCTTCAATAACTCAAAGTGCCATAAATAGTGCTATACACCATTATGCACATTTTTCCTCAAAAAATCCAATGGTGCCAATATCAGAAGGTCATTAAAACATCCCATCACGTCATCAAGGCATCACATTATCCGGAGGATTCGTCAAGGATCAATTGAAAGTGCCATTCTTAAATACCAATCACACCATCAATAAGCTGTTGGAAATTTTTAATTAGGAATTATTCCTCCAAGGTAATACTGGAAGTTCATTTTTAAAGGATATTCAAGAGTTAATTACAAAAAAATTTTAAAGTGTCAATCCTCCATAAATCCACCTTGGCAACCACATTCATTCCAATACAGTCTTGTTTCATAAAGACATGTATTTCAACCATACACCCGGGGAAGATCATTCAACTCAGTTCATTTCCCAATTTGGAAAGGTATACACTTCGTCAAGCAATCAATACAGATTCAAGGATTAAATAAAGACAAGATTTCAGCCTGAAGGAGTCAATATCTCAACTGATCATATATACTGTGAGCCTTAGATGTATTTTCATATACCCTAAAGACCAAAAACAACAAAATAAGATACAAATATAAATAAAATAAATTTATTTATATTATCAAAATAAAAATAAAAATCTAAATACAAATTTATATATAAAAATAAAAAATTTAATTATAATTTAAAATAAAAATTACATTAAATTTTAAAATTATGAGAATGCAATTTTACTTAAAAAAAATGAAGTAAAAATGAATTTTTAGTAAAATAAATGAAATTAAAATATTTTTTTGGTAAAAATTCAAATAAAATATATTATAGCTTTTTATTCAATAAATAAAATTAAGAAAATTACTTCATTATTGGATTCCTCATAAAATTTAAGGTGAGGTCAACTTTGGGTAAAATTTCTGTAACTCAACTATAAATAAGCTTAAATTAAGTTTTTAATATTTTCTGTATAAAAGTATGAAGATCCTCAAAACCTTAATTTAATTCACATCAAATGTGGTGTTAACCATCAATTTTTGTGTCAAAATTGAGGTATTGTGTGTATTTTAGAAGTTATGAGGAATTGAAGTATTTTCAATTGAAATGTCAAAATGTGTGCATGTATTACATAAGTGAACTTTAATTCACATATGAGGTATCAATTATTACTGTATTGTACTGTAAAATTTAATTGAATTACATTTGTAAATTGAAAGTATAATACATGATGAGGAATTAAAGGAAAAAATAAATTGGAAAGATTAAAATTGGGGGGGGGAAAGGAGCTCTAGCTCCAAGGGGAAGACAGACCCCCAAAATCCTTGTTGACAGGCATGAGATGTCAAAATTCATGCAAAAGTTCATCACTTTCAGCCTGGAATTGAGTCACAGGGTCTGTGACTCAATTGATGATGAGGTTTTGATACCAACCAGGGCAGTTTTAACTGCTGCCAAGAGGGTAAAACTACCCTTATATTAAAACAATGTTAGTAAAAACAGTTTTAAATAGTTTCTAAGCCTCTTAAACACATTATGACGTGTTTTGAAGGATCTAGACCAGGTATTGCTATAGTAATGGCTGATTTAAGGGTCTAAAATGGCTAAAAATAGCAAAAAATAGCTTAAACCAGCCCTTTTTGGTCTAAAACAGGGTTCAATGATGCTGTAATTGACTTTTCTGTTTTCAGGGTGTTTTCCACGACTGAAAAGAGTAAATTTTACTTTTTGAGTAAGAAAATTGATGGCTATAAAAGAATGTCTTATTTGCTTCACTTTTCTCTTCATGTTAGAATTTCTTCCTTTTATAATTAGTTTAAACACCATTGTACCAATCAATAAAAGATTACATCCACCCTCTTTAAATCATTTTAAACCTTTTAACCACGTGAAAAAATAATCATAATAATTGTATGTAACTCTTATAATCATTTTTACCCCTTGAACCACCCCAAAAGTGAATTAAAGCATCTTTCATCACTGTTAACTTTGTCCCTTTGTTTCCAAATTCACTCTGGTCACTTTTGGGTGTGTTTTCTCTTTGTATATTTTTTCAAAGACTTTATTCTTTAATTAGGTTCTTGCAGCTCTTTGCTCAGTTAATTACAATTGAAATTTCTCTTGAAGAAATTTCTTTTGTAGCCTTAAATATCTCTTGTAGAGTATTTTTGGATAAATTTTTATTGTTGGTAAAATGATAAATCTTTATAATATTTTTTTTTAAACTTATGGAGTTAAAAGCAATAAATTTGGTGTTTTTTCTCTTAAAAATACTATTTCTTACAATTTTTAATCCAATTTTACCTTATACAAATTTTGAGGACAGGAAAAGTACTTGATTTGTGATCAAAGTTTCATATCCACATCTTACATTTGGGGGTCCAGCCATGATATTTTACCTGTAACATAATTTTTTACTCTTTTTAAACCTTTTTCTTATATTGAAAAATTCAAAAACATATAAAAAATACTTATAATTTAAAAAATCCATAAAAAATAACTTTTTTCATATTATAAGTGAGGCTTTATTTTTTCATTTCTCTCTTGCAAAAATCCTTTTTTACTTAATAAATTGGATTTTTAATTAATTTTACTGTCTGAAAGTGTGGCAAGACAAGAAAATTTTGAAACATTGACATTTGAAGTGTTTGAAGATCTGGGAGTCTTGTGAAAATCAATTTACATTGCAACATTTAAATTAAAAAAATTAAAAAATTTAGAGAACTTACAAAATGATTCTTGAAGAATATTGAATACTCAGCTGAAGGTTAAAGTATAGAAGAGATAGTCTCTCTATATACACATAAATGTTCTTCACCTTCAAGAAAAATATCCTCAATTAGCTTCAATTTCCTGATTAAAAAACATTTAAGTTCAACATTATCATATCAAAACAAAATATTTCATCCTAAGTAGCCTATCCAAATGAATTTATTAGAGATTGAAAGCTGAAAACAGTTAGTCATTTTTACTCTAACATCAAAACTGGCGATCTTGACTCTACCTCATAAAGCTAAAGTAATCATTCTCAGAATTAAATAGGAAACTGAAGGTCTTTCAAAATCTTCATTATCAAAAATGAAGTTTATTAGATATCAATTAATCCATCTAATATAAGGGGAAAACTAAGCAAATTATCATCCTCATGAACCAATCTAAAATTTTTCAGAAAAGGAAGAATTGAAGTAATATCCTGGATTCCAAAAATACCTCAAATTTCTTTGGAGAAAATCTGTAATCAATAAATGGGTACTTTTCACCAGTTGAAGTGTCAAAAATTCAGCACTATTGCTTCTCCTTGAATATGAATCTGGTAGGTGAAGCTCTATTGAGAAATAAATTTGCAAAAATTATTAATAAGGATAGAGGATAAAAGGGAATATTTGAAAACACTAACAAGAATGTTTCAAATTGAAAAAAGGATCTATTTTTAAGAGGGATTTTACACTTCTGTAGTTTTTTTTACAGCCCTTAAGAGCAGTAATTGGAAAAACTTGTGCTATTTATTCATTTTTTATTTTCATTTCCTCCTATGAAGAATTCCTTCCATTACCAAAAAATTCCAAAAATAGAAATTATATCTTCAAATTAGTTTCAAAAAGATTTTTGTTTGTTGAGGTGAGAGAAATTCAAAACCCTCGGTTAGGGATATCTAGAATTTAGCTTTAATTCATGTAGGATAGTCAATTCTTCTAATATACATCAACACTGTAAGGTGTGGATATGAAACCTTGATTAAATATCAAGTACTTTTCCTGTCCTCAAAATTTGTATAAGGTAAAATTCTTCAAAAATAGTGAGAAATAGTATTTTTGAAGAGAAAACACACTAATTTTATTGTTTTACCAACAATAAAAATTTATCCAAAAATACTCTACAAGAGATATTTAAGGCTAAAAAAGAAATTTCTTCAAGAGCAATTTCAATTGGAATTAATCGAGAAAAGAACTGCAAGCAATTAATTGAAGAGCAAAGTCTTTAAAAGGATATTTAAAGAGAAAACAGGCCCAAAAGTGACCAGAGTGAATTTGGAAACAAAGTGACAAGGTTAACAGTGATTAAAGATGCTTTAATTCACTTTTGGGGTGGCTCAGGGGTAAAAATGATTATGAGAGTTACAAACAGTGATTATAATTATTTTTTCACATGGTTAAAAGGTTTAAAATGATATAAAAAGGGTGGTTGGAATATTTTATTGATTGTTTTAACAGTGTTTAAACAAATTATAAAAGGAAAAGATTCTAACATCAAGAGAAAAGTGAAGCAAAGAAGACATTCTTTTATAGCCATCAATTTTCTTACTCCAAAAGTAAAATTTACTCTTGTAATTTGTGAAAACAGTCTGACAACAGAAAAGCCAATTATGGCATCATTGAACCCTGGTTTAGACCAAAAAAGAGCTGGTTTAAGCCATTTTAGACCCTTAAATCAGCCATTACTATAGCAATACCTGGTCTAGAGCCTTTAAAACATGTCAGAATGTGTGTAAGAGGTGTAGAAACCAGCTAAAGCTGTTTTTACTAACATTGTCTTAGCTTAAGGGTAGTTTTACCCTCTTGGAAGCAGTTAAAACTACCCTGGTTGGTATCAAAACCTCATCATCAATTGAGTCACAGACCCTGTGACTCAATTCCTGGCCAAAAGTAATGAACGTTTGTGTGGATTTTGACATCCCACACCAGTCAGAAAGTATTTTGGGGGTCTAGCTCCCCCTTAGAGCTAGAGTGTCTTTTCCCCCCAGAATTAATCTTTCCAATTTATTTTTCCTTTAATTCCTCATCATGTAATACAATTATAATTTAAATATGTAATTCAATTGAGTTTTTAATTACACATCTGTAATAATTGATACCTCACATGTAAGTTAAAGTTCACTTATGTAATACACATGCACATTATGACATTTCAATTGAAAATACTTCAATTCCTCATAGCTTCTACACTAAACACAACACCTCAGTTTTAACACAAAAATTGATGGTTAACACCACATGTGGTGTGAATTAAATTAAGGCTTTGAGGATCTTCATACTTTTGCACAAAAAATACTAAAAACTTAATTTAAGCTCATTTAGAGCTGAGTTACAGAAATTTCATCCAGAGGTGACCCCACTTTATTTATTATGAGGAATTCAATGGTGTGATAATTTCTTTATGTTTATTTATTGGATAAAAGTTTATAATATATTTTATATAACTTTTTACCAAAAATATTTTTATTTCATAATTTTTATTAAAAAATTCATTTTTACTTAATTTTTACAAGTAAAAATGTATTTTCATAATTTTAAATTTTATTGTTAATTTTATGTTTGAATTATAATTAAATTTTAAATTTTAAATATAAATTTGTATTTATATTTCAATTTGTATTTTTAGAATATAAATAAATTTATTTTATTTATATTTTTATCTTAATTTATCATTTGTGGTCTTTTGGGTATATGAAAATACCTCTAAGGCTCACATTACCTCCCCCTAAAAAAAGAATGTTACTTTGTAATATTGTTACTTCTAGTGTGTCTGAACCTTCCGAGAAGCTTTTTAGATTCAGGTATGTCTTTTTCTGGCAACCATTCATCTTCACAAGTTGGGTCACTGTACCTAACAAGGTATTCCCCTACTTTGTTGGTTCTCAACTTTCTTTCTTTGAGAACTTTGGTAATTTTCTTACTTCCAGATGACTCAATAGGAGGTATAGCTTGGGGAACTTCATTCCTCAAGGGAAATGTTTAAGCATCACTAGATTTATATGGCTTTATCAAGCTCACTGGAAATTTAGGATGCTTATTGCTAAGTTCTTCAGATAACTCTACTTCAACAGCATTTTCCCCATGGAGGGCCTTAATAACAAAAGTTCCCGCAAAGGAGTCTTTCAGCTTTTTACATACTTTGATGTTATTGAAGTTAGTGGTGGATACAAGAACCAAATCCCCCACTTTAAAATCTGGAGTTGCATGCAGTTTATCCCATTTGTCCTTAGCATATGCAAAAGAGTCCTCCATGCACTTTACTGCATGCTTTCTAGCTTTGTCTAGCATTTCCTTGAAGTTAGCAGCTGTGGGATGTATTTCAATCAAATCTTTCCTCAAGGAATCTTGAGGTAATTTGGGGTTGCATCCCTTTTCAAGGATAGAAGGAGTTTGATTGGCACTGGCATGGATTGATGTCTTATATGCTAATTCCAGTGCTGGAAACAGAGTACACCAATTATGGGTAAATCCATCACAATATCTGAATTCAAGGCCATGTGCACAAAATCTTCTTACCATGTCCTCTAAGGTCTGGATCATCCTTTCAGCCAGACCATCAGTTTGTGGGTGGTAAGCTGTAGAGAAAGACAGCTTAGTGCCAAATAATTGGTGAATATTTGTCCATAGTGCTGAAGTGAATTTGGGATCCCTGTCACTAATGATATTTGTAAGTATTCCAGTCCATGAAACTACTCTATTCCATATCAGGAGAGCTGTATCCATGGCTGTATCATCTTTGTGACATGGTAAAAAGATTGGAGTTTTACTGAATCTGTCTAAAATCACTGAGAAAGCATTATAACTTCTGTCACCTCCTGGTGGTAGGCCAGTTACTCAATCCATATGGACAATTTCCCAAGGTCTGCTGGGTTCTTGGATTTTGATCATATTTCCAAGTCTCTTTCCAGTGGAGTCATTTTACTTTTGGCATCTGTCACAGGTTTTGCAATACTCTGCAACATCTATGTGCCACATTGGCCACCATATGCAGGTTTTCACTTTTTTTCTTGTTCTATCTTCAAACAGATGTCCTGAAAAGGGGCTGTCATGGCATTCTTTCAGTACAAAATTGATTAATGACCTGTCCACAACTGTCATAACACATGTGTGCTTGGTCCTTTGGTAAATTATACCATCCAGCAGGTGAAATCTTCCTTCATCATAAGATTTCTTCCATACTTCATCCAAGGCATGTATTAGAGAGTTGTCTTTACAGTCTTTGTTAAGTAGTTGGCATAAGATGCTACAATTCTTATCCTGAGTGTAACTGTTTTCTTACTTCTTCAAAGAACATGGTTTTCAAGTCTGTAACACTTATTCATTCTATTGGGATCTGTGCTGAAGCTTCTTCTGGCACATAAGCAGGATTATGAATATCATTTGGTAATGGCCATCTGCTTAGTCCATCTGCATTTTTATGAATCTTCCCATCTTTATGAACAATAGTCATATTGCCTCTGTATCCTTGTATGGCTATTTGCCATTTGAGCATATGTCTGTTAGGTGTTTTCATGTTTAAAAGTGATTTGACAGCTGTACAATTTGTTATCACTTCAAAAACACATTTTCCAAGGCCCAGAAAAGGCATAGACATTCCATTTGACTTGCTCCATATTTGGATTCAGCTGGTTTGATTTGCCTGGATATGAAACATATGGGTCCTTCCACAGGTTTATCATTTATGATATGAACTTGGTGAAGTGCAGCACCCAGCCCATCCCCTGATGAATAAATATACAAGTTAAAAGGCAGGTTAAATTCTGGCATCAGTAAGAGTGGAGCGGTGGTCAAGGCTTCTCTTAGAGACTCAAAAGCTTTGACTCCGTCAACAGTCATTTGAAATACTGTGTCTTTGTCACACATTTTATAAAGTGGTCCTGCTATGGATGAAAAATCTTCAATGTGTTGCCTGTAATATCCTGCAAAACCTAAAAATGACTGAATTTCCTTTTTTGTTCTGAGGCATGGGTTTCAGAAATACTGCTGCAGCTTTTTTTTTGTCAATTCCAAGGGACAAACCAGATACAACATGTCCTAGTGCTTTAAGTTCTTTAAATCCAAAATGACATTTCTTCAAAGAGATTTTCATGTTCACTGATTGAATTTTTGTCAAAACCCTGGACAATCTTTACATGTGCTCTTCCAAAGTCTTGGAACAGACAATAATGTCATCAATGTAAATGATTAACCATCCCTCTGAATGTTCTTCAGGGAAAATTTCATTCATCATTCTTTGGAAGTGTGAAGGTGCACTTTTGATACCAAGGGGCATTCTTAAATATACATACACTCCACAATGAACAATAATTCTCAAATATTTTCTTGCTCTTGGTGTCACCACATTTTGATGGAATCCTTTAAAGGAATCCATAGTGGTTATATAAACTGCTTGAGATATTTGAGTAAGGGAAATGTGGATTATTGGTATTGGGTACCTATCTGGAACAGTGTAAGTGTTCAGAGCTCTAAAGTCTCCAACCATTCTGGATTTTACATTATGCCATGCCACTATGACTGGTGTAGTTATTTCTACCTCTTCATTATGGCCAACTTTTCTTATTACACCAAGGTCTAGAAGTGTTTGATATGAGTTTCCAGAGCTTCTCTTGACTTGGGAATTGCTGGGTATTCAGGTCTCCTTAAGAGTGCTGGATAAGGTCTCTCAATATTAAGAATGATGTCAAATTCATGACCAATAATTGCTCTTAGAGGTTTTTGGTCTGAAGCAAATGCTCCTTTGTGGTCATTCAAAAGGGAAGAAAATACATTTTCTTGTTTATCAGTCAGATGAAGGCTTATTTCAGCCTCCCTCAACTGCTCAGATTTGAATTTTACTAATTCTAAGTTGACTGGTGATACTTTATTCACTGTAATTTGTCTTTTAAATGATAAAAAGGCGAATTTCTGATGCTTATTGTCTCCAATAGTAAAGTATCTGTCTTTGTTGTTATGCAAATCTATCCCATACATGATTAAATAGTTGTTTCCCAATATAAAATGGGTACTAAAGCAGTTTTCCATAACAACAAATTCAACTGTGATTCTTAAATTCCCATTAATGTGTAGAAATATGACATTGGTCTCAAAAATTCTTAATTCTTTCATTGGATTACTTGCACTATTGAGTTTTATACCATCAATTGGTAACAATTGGTCTTCAAAATTTGGTACACAAGTTTTAAGAAAAAATTTACCAAAACAAGAGCACAAGGCTCCTGGGTTAGGAAAACATTTAGTGGGCTTATTGTCAATTACCACTTCTGTTATACCAGAGTTACCAGCTGTATAACCTTTCCCCCTGTTTGGTTTTGTTTTCATAAGTTGTGCATCTTGAACTTTTGATAAATCAAGTTGACCATTGCTCAATTGTGGCAAGTGGGAATAAGAGTCCATGATGTCAAAAGTGGCATTGATATTTTCTATATCTTTTGAAGATTCAGAAAATATTGATGACTTATCATCTGAATTGTCTTCAATTATGTCATCTTTTTCAACATCAGGTTCCTTTTTGATATCAATTTCATTGATTTTCTCTCTTTTTGGACATGTATTGGCTAGATGGGTGGTGCTTTGGCAAATATGGCACTTTTTGACTGTATCTGCAGATTTACACTTAACATTATTAGAATTTTCTTTGGGGTTTTTGTCCACAGAATCTCTCCAAGGTGTATTAAATCTTGTTTTGAGATTCAACCTAATAGAACCAATTTTGGTTCTGGTGGTTACTTCTTCTAGTATATTGATAATATCCTCTGCTGAAGATTGTTAAGTAGTCCTTCTTTTGACAGCATGCTCTAAGTCACCTCCACATTGTCTCAGAATTTTCCTATGGATCATAAATTCTGACATGTCAGGGTATAATGCTGTTAGTCTGTCTTTTTGTTGGCAGAACCATGGTAAAGCTTTGTCTTTATCAGCTTTAAATTTGGCAGATTCAAAGGCTGTTTCCACTTCAAATCTCCAAGAATCATTGGCCCATTTTCTGATAATTTGGGTTTTCCACCAAGTCCAACTTTGGTGTCCATGTGCTTGTCTTAACTTGATATACCATCTGTGAGCTGATCTGGTAAACAAGGTGTTAAATCTTGCTGTTACCAATCTGTCTGGTAATTAAAAATCTTCTTTAATCATGTCAATTCCTCTGATGAATTCCATATGGTCATATTCTCCTTCACCACTGAAGTGAGGTCATTCTTTAAGTTTTGGTACTTATTTCAAAGGTGCTTGGCCCATTGATGGTTCCAAGTTATGAAAAGAAGTGGATAATTAATTTTTTAACTGTGAATTATCAGGATCTAATACTTGTGGATTTGGAATACTTGTGCCCTCATTTTGATTCAGAGGTGTAGACATTCTTGGTAAGATGTTCAGTATTTGTTCAATATCATTCATTTTACTGTTGTTACACCTTTGGGAATTCCTGTATTCATGTTGGAAGGCTTGTATTAAGTTTATTACTTCAGTTTTATACATTTCTTCTTAATTTGTCAGTTATTACTATAACTCTGTCTGTCTTTTATTATCAGCAGTGACTTGATTCAATTTCATTGATAATTTTGATACTTCTTCTTGTGAAGCATCAAAACACTTTTTAAAGGAAATGGTATATGTCTTTACTTCAGTAAATGAATTTGAAATGTCATCAAGGACTTTCTTGTTATCTGTCTTGATAATATTTGTGGCTTGTTTAATTCTGGTTTCAATTATGTCATCAATATGGAATTTAGAATATTTGTCTGTTAGCTCTTTAATAATGGCAGATTGTTCATTTATTTTATTGCCAAAATAATTATCACTATTGGAAGTTTTAATTGTTCTTGAAGCTTTTTCAAAAGACATAACTGCTTCATTAATTTGGTACAGGCTCAAGTTGTTTGCTTTAATGTTGTTACAAATGGTTTCATTTTTATCAGAAAGATGTTTTTTCATGTCATTTATAGCTTCATACAACTCTGTGATGAAATCAAATATATCAGAAATAATTTCTGGAATCTTAATCTGGATTCTTCCTTCTTCTGTAATTCCATCATGGTTCTGGCCATTTGAAATACATTTTACATGGCATCCTTCTGAATCTTTGGAATTCTGTAGCCCTGGCTGTAAGGCTTTGGGGCTGGTGCCTTCCCTTTGCCCTTGTTTTGAGCTTGTGTCTTCTTTTTCACATTGGAATTGCTGCTTCTGGCCACTGGGGCTGGTCTTGGAACTTGCTTTGGTGGTGGAGGGTTTTTTTCCCTCCATTCTGCTGTTAAAAGCATCATATTCTTCTTTTCCATCAATGGATGCCATCCATTGAGTAACTTGCAAGTGTTGGGATGACCCAGGAATTTTCTTACAGTCAGGTATGAGCTCATGCAGTTTTTCCACAGATCTGCAAGGATCTGATACTCCTTGTGCTGCAGTGCATTGTTGTAAGCCTTCTGGCTGGCTTTGTAAATGTCCAATGAGGCTTCTTGTGGCAGTTTCAGCTCTTTTTGAAGGTAAAATAGTGTCATCAGCTTCAGAATTGGACACTTTATTGTTTTGGAAGTCTTTTACTGATCCTTGTCCTTCTGTATCTGATTGGCTTCTGCCATAATCATGTCTATGACCTTTTTAGGAGCTGCTTGTGGGCTTATAGCTTGCTCCTGATCTGGTTGAAGGCATATTTTATGATTAAAAAAGGTCAAAATAGTAATTTTACGTGAAAAACTTACTATTTGTCAAATTTTTAGCATTCTGAACAGTATTACTGATATCCAAGATTATCAATTCAGAAAAAATTTGCTCTTGTTGGTTATTCTGAGTTATAATAACAGTGCTTGCAGGAATAATGCTAGTAACTGTGGAGGCTGTTTCAATATTTTCTTGTCTTACCACATTGTCAGACACTAAAATTAACAAAAATAAAGCCAATTAATCAAATAAAAAAAGGTATTTCACAAAAGAAATAAAAATATAAGCCTCACTTATAATATGAAAAAAAATATTTTTTATGGATTTTTTGCATTATAAGTATTTTTTATATATTTTTAAATTTTACAATATGAGAAAAAAGATTAAAAAAAGTAAAAAAAAATATTTCACAGGTAAAATATCACGGCTGGGCCCCCAAATATGAAACTTTGACAAAATATCAAGTACTTCTCCTGTCCTCAAAATTTGTATAAGGTAAAATTATTTAAAAATAGCAAGAAATAGTATCTTTAAAGAGAAAACACACCAATTTCATTGTTTTTAACTTCTTAAGTATAAAACAATAATATAATCAATATTTATTGTTTTACCAACAATAAAGATTTATCCAAAAATACTCTACAAGAGATATTTAAGGCTACAAAAGAAATTTCTTCAAGAGAAATTTCAATTAGAATTAATTGAGCAAACAACTAAAAGAAATTAATTAAAGAGAAAAGTCTCTAAAAAGATATCTAAAGAGAAAACATGCCCAAAAGTGACCAGAGTGAATTTGGAAACAAAGTGACAAAGTTAACAGTGATGAAAGATGCTTTAATTCACTTTTGGGGTGGTTTAGGGGTAAAAATGATTATAAGAGTTACAAAAAATGATTATAATGATTTTTTCAAATGGTTAAGAGGTTCAAAATGTTTAAAAAAGGGTGGTTGGAATATTTTATTGATTGTTTTAACAGTGTTTTAAGCTAATTATAAAAGGAAAAGATTCTAACATGAAGAGAAAAGTGGGGCAAAGAAGATATTCTTTTATAGCCATCAATTTTCTTACTCAAAAAGGAAACTTTACTCTTGTCAGTCGTTCAAAACAGTCTGAAAGCAGAAAAGTCAATTATGGCATCATTGAACCCTGGTTTAGACCAAAAAAGCGCTGGTTTAAGCCATTTTAGACCCTTAAATCAGCCATTACTATAGCAATACCTGGTCTAGAGCCTTCAAAACACGTCAGAATGTGTGCAAGGGGCGTAGAAACCATTTAAAACTGCTTTTACTAACATTGTTTTCACTTAAGGGTAGTTTTACCCTCTTGGCAGCAGTTAAAACTACCCTGGTTGGTATCAAAACCTCATCATCAATTGAGTCACATACCCTATGACTCAATTCCAACCCAAACGTAATGAAATTTTGCATGGATTTTGACATTCCACGCCAGTCAGCAAGGAGTTTGGGGGTCTAGCCCCCCCTTAGAGCTAGAGTGTCTTTCCCCCCCCCAGAATTAATCTTTCCAATTTATTTTTTCTTTAATTCCTCATCATGTAATACAATTATAATTTACATATGTAATTAAATTGAGTTTTTAATTACACATCTGTAGTAATTGATACCTCATATGTAAATTAAAGTTCACTTATGTAATACACACGCACATTTTGACATTTTAATTGAAAATACTTCAATTCCTCATAACTTCTAAACTAAACACAACACCTCAATTTTAACACAAAAATTGATGTTTAACACCACATGTGGTGTGAATTGAATTGAGGTTTTGAGGATTTTCATACTTTTGCACAAAAAATACTAAAAAGTTCATTTAAGCTTATTTAGAGTTGAGTTACAGAAATTTCATCCAGAGGTGACCCCACTTTCTTTTTTATGAGGAATCCAATGGTGTGATAACTTCTCTATGTTTATTTATTTGATAAAAAGCTATAATATATTTTATATAAATTTTTACCAAAAATATTTTTATTTCATAATTTTTATTAAAAAATTCATTTTTACTTAATTTTTACAAGTAAAAATGTATTTTCATAATTTTAAATTTTATTGTAACTTTTCTTTTAAATTATAGTTAAATTTTGATTTTTAAATATAAATTTGCATTTATATTTCAATTTCTATTTTTATGATATAAATAAATTTATTTTATTTATATTTGTATCTTAATTCATCATTCGTGGTCTTTTGGGTATATGAAAATACCTCTAAGGCTCACAGAATTGGTGGCTAAGAATCCCTTCTTGCAGCTGATAGATGGTGCTTGGGGTGTTGGGGTGACTCTATGTAGAAGCTATATACAGCTGATAATGTGAGTGTGACACATATAAAGAAGTTAAGAAAAGGTATTATAGAGCTGTTTGGGCTTTACTATATTGGTATAGTAGTTGTGAGTGCTTTTGAAAGCCCAGGTTGCAGCTATTATCAATTGATTAATTAAAATAATTGATACTATAATTATACCTGATAATTTTCCAAGGGTATAATTGTTTGGAGATAATGGTACTATGTATGGATGTAAGGTTATGATGGGGATTCCTCTTTTGAAAGAGGAAGTTTCCTTTTTATCCTGAAGAGGGGTGGAAGAGCCTCTGCTCCTTACCACAGAGAAGGGGTTAATCATTGTTCACTCAAATGGGTGGGCTTGTAGTTTTGAAATCCCAGTATAGCCTGTATTGATCTCAGATGGGGTTTTGAAATCACATCTGGTAGTTTTTCCCAAATACAGGGTGAATATTTTCTCCTGGGGTCCTCATAGGCATGCTCTGAAATTTCAGACTTGTAGTAAACTGTACAGCACATGTCATTGGACCCCATATTTTTCATACTATGAGGGATTGAAGTAAAAACAGGATTTTTTTGTGGTTTTGAAAGCTCATATTCAATAGTATGGGAGACTAATCCAGACATTTGAGTTTTTTGCAATATTTTGAGACTTTGACCTTTGAACTGTCATAAATTCGTTGGTTTTGAAGATAGAGAGCTCAAAAGTGGCTCATTTTTTAGCCCTTGAAATTTAATAAAAAAATGAGTACTTGGCTGGTATACCTAGTATTAGATATGGAAAAGTCATTCTGGCTTGAAATTCCACTGTAAGAATATGTATTTTGTATGAATTCTGTATCAAGATAATTTCCTTCATAACCTTTTCTGTAAATGAGATACAGGGTTATTGAGGTTACCATAATTATTTTCTGTTTCTTCTCTTTCCAACAATACTCCACTTTAGGTAGACCACAGCCAAACTTTAGAATCTAGATGGGGGGTGAATATTTCATTCACCACTATTTGACCTATGGTTGGCTCTAACCTTTTTAATTTTTATGCTAGCCCAATTTGGGTACTACCATCGAATATCTCTAATTGAGAGCTTAATTTTAAGAGCCTATTTGATGGTGTTCTTCCTCTTTCTCTATATTTTAGATGAGAGGTGAAAATAAAGGTTTATTCTCAGTTCTTAGTTTGAGGTGAAATAACTTTCTTGTTCCTTGTATCATGGCTATGGTAGTTGTACATGTGAAATGAGGTAAGTTTCCTCTTTCTTTGGAATTTAACTGTGAGATATTTTTGGTCAGGTCACCTTTAGTGGTATTTTGTTTTCATTATTGTTCTCTTGTTGTGAGTAACAGGCTGACAGAGGGTGAAATGCACCATACCAGGCTATTGCCAAGTTATAGTATAATATTAGTGCTCTTTGAAGGTCTGGTAGTGCAATTATGTATTTGTGTACATAATTGTGCCTTAATATGCCATTAGAGGCATTTATTTATATAAATGACATTCTGAGTGATGATTGAAGTGCATTTATATATATATGGGTCCATAATTGGACCTTTTAAAGCCATTCACCAAAGATATGGTCAAGCTCATGGCTATTGGGTGGCACATGGTGGAATTTGATCTATAGCTTTCCAGTATAACCAGTCTTTCAACCAGTTTAATAGCCTTCTCACACATCAGGAAAAACGCTGATTTTTCAGCTGCAACGTCGGGCCAATGTTGCAGTGATTTTGCATGCAAATGGTCCTGAGCTGACACAAAAGATTGTTAATATCATCTTTCTCCAAAGATAAACAAAATTTTTGATAATGTTGTTGAATTTTTCGCTAATAAAAGGAGAATTTCAAACACTTGGCTATCTTCTTTTGAGGAATCATAAATTATACAAAGAGACAGAAGCAACTCAGCAAATCTACTTAAATTTTTGATTTGGAAAAGGTGTTGACATTGAATAACATATTGCTTGAGTCATCAAAATATGGTCCAGATTTCTACCTTCTTCTTCTGATTCCAGATTGTGCTTCTGATTGCTTTGTAGCAAATAATTGAAATTTTGGAGTTTTTGGTAAAAAACAAAATGGACCAGGTCATTGAGCAAAGGACACCCATTCATGATCCAGGTGTGGAAAATGATGTTTTAAGTTCAAAAGGTATCTTGAAATAACAATGAACTCAAAAAAAGGAACTTGGCTTTGTTGAAAACAGAACGGAGCAAACATAGTAGTAGAAAGGGAGTTTCATCCTGTGCGTGCACAATAGAAACTCAGGGTGCTCAAAGGGGCTCATTCAAATATAACTTCACTATTTAAAATATTCTGATTTCTTCCTCATATCAAAGATTATATCTTTACTTTATCAATTGTTTTTTATTGCAATACTTGAGGGTATCTTCCTTATTAGTTGAAATCTAATTCTCTTTGATCTCAACTCATCCTGCAAGCTTTAATTTTGGGAATGGTTTTCAATTAATTAGCTGGAGTCTTCATACACTGTTCAAATTAATTTACTTTATTTATTGGTCTTATTGTTTTATTTTATTCAACTTCATTTTCTTTCACCATTTGATAGATTAAGAAATCTTGAACTATTTTTTTCTTATTTTTCTTTATTTAACTCTAATTGAAGTACATTATATAATTCAAAATCACTATGAGGTAGCAACAAATGAACAATTATTAGTACAACTTTCCATGTTAGACATGAAAATTACTACATTGGAGATAATTATCCAGGCAACTTCTCAAGATAAAACTCAAGTGTGGGCAAGTCAATGAAAATTAAGCTGCAGAATCAGGCTGGTGTCATTTAAATACCAGCTTGAATGCAAGGTCAGCGCGATGTTGCAAATGCAATTTCAGGCCTTTTCCTGATGTGTTCAGCAAGAGTTCCCTTTGTTGAGGTCCAGTAGACAGCATTGTGACAATAAAACAGTTACCAAACTCATGGGTTCAATTCTGGTTAGACACAAGGGGAGGTCTCAATCAAACAACCAAATATTTCTTTATTTTCTGCTCTATTGGCATACAAGAGTTCCCTTGGGGGTTTCTTGTAGGCTCTTATTGTGAATAATGTATATCTATGAGGGTGACATGGCTAATACCATCAGTTACATGCACTGTGAGATGCAGTGCTCTAAACCTGGGGGTACTGTCACATGGTGGAATGTGATCTACAGATCTCCAGTATTAACCAGTATTTCAACTGGTTTGATAGTCCATTTTGAAATATTTCTCTTTTTGAGGTCTTACATACAGGTTCATGAAAATAAATAATTAGAACATGCAAACCCATTGGCATAAATTTTTGTGGTGATGATAGTGCATGTAAGTTTGTTTTCTTATAATTTCACTTTAAAAGGGAATTGGTGGTTGGTACTTCTATCTTTCACCTACTGGATGATTCTGGGGTGAAGTTATGTAAAACTTTACATAATTGCACCATACAAGGCAATTTAAAAAGGACAAGACCATATCAAAACTCCTTGGAAGCTTTGGGAGTGCAATTAGGTAAGTCCATACAGCATTGAACCTTAGGAAGAAATTAAAAGCATTTATTGAAATATGTTGCCTACTGATTGATGATGGAAGTTTATTAATGTATATGGATCCATAATTTGATCTTTTGTAGCCATTCACTGAAGCTATGGTCAAGCTCAATGCTGTAGGGTGTCGCATGGGTGAAAGTAATATGTGAATGAATAATCAAAACTTTAAACCCCATTTCTAGAAATTGGGGTACCATTGGTTCTTTTGTGGTAATTATAGTACACATATTTATGTGTGCTTATAATTGAACTTTGAAAAGGAATTGGTGGGTGGTACTTCTATTTTCAGCTCCTTGATGGCGCTGTAGGTGCGATTCTGTACAAGAGGAAATAATTGCAAAAGAACAGGCCATTCTCAAGGTATCAGGTCACATTAGAGCTCCTTGGCAGTCTTCGGGGTGGAATTATGTATTCCCGCACACAATTGCACCCTAGAAAGCTATTCAAATAAGTTATCAATATAATATACCTCCTCATAAATTAAGCAAGTGAATTTATATCTATGAGTCCACATTTTGATCTTTCAAAGCCATTCACTGAATCTATGGTGAAATGTAAGGCTCTTGGGTGTTCCATGAATAAAAATTTTATAGGAATCCAGAATCAAAACTTGAAAGCCATTTCCATAGAGATTGGCACCAATTGGGCTTTTTGGTGGTAATAATAGTGAAAATATGTATGCTTGCCTAAAATTGCACTATGAAAGGGTATTGGTGGGTGGTACTTTCATTCTTTAGCACCTGAATAGTCCTGATGGTTAAATCATTTTCAACTGCACATAATTGCAAAAGACCAGGCCATTGCCAAGGGCTAAGGCCATATCAGCACTCCTTGGAAGTCCTGGGAGTGCAATGATTAACGTGCGGACATAATTGCACCTGAGGAACTTATTGGAAACACATAACCATAGAAATGACCTTCTCAGTGATCATGGAAATGAAACTATCCACATGGGTACATAATTCGACCTCCCCAAGACTTTCACTGAAACCATTGTCAAATTCAAGGCTCTTGAATGTCCCATGGGTTAAAGGTGTATGTGAATGAATAATCTAAACTTGAAAACCCACTGGAATATTTTGTGTCTCCCATTGAGCTTGTGGGTAGTGATAAGAGTGCAAGTATGTATGCTTTTATCTAATTGCACTTTTAAAGTGAATTGAAGAGATTTATGGGCATATTTGAGCTCAATAGTGGTAAGTGCCTTGCGATTATGTGTATTCTTCTCTCATAATATGCTCTCCCCAAGACATTTATTTAATCTATTCCCATTTTTTTTCTTTAGGTGTCTTATTGGTGAAATTATTCATGCGCTCATGTTTTCACCTTGAAAAACCGTTGAGAGAAGCTATGAAAAAATATGGAGACTGTTTGTGGTATTGGGCCTGCATTTGTGTATTCCTGTATATATTTTTAAGGGGGAAGGACATTTCAAGGCTTTATTTCCATATTCAAGAGCCTGGCTGGTCTTGAAATCTAATTCATTTAAGTTTCAAATTACTACATATGGCCAAGAAATTGGAAGGAGTTATTCCTGAATTTGAGATCCTTGGTAATTCTATGGATTCAATTATATATTCTCATCAATAATTGAGCCTCCCAAAGCCATCGAATGTATATTTCAATATATTTAATCTTCTCAATAGTTTTTTGGCTTAAATTATTAATTAAAATGCATAATTTTTCCTTCCCAACACATTTAAGGGGTCAATTTTTGGATTTCCATGAAGTTCATTTGTGCAAGAGTACACAAAACTGTCTCTGGAAGCATAAATCACATATTTGGATGTGTTTCATAAACTATTCCTAGGCTTTCTCTTTAGTTAAATGATATTCACACTTTTTTGAAAGAATACTAAATAAGGTCCTCAATAATTTTTACATCAATCATAAGTCATTCATAGTTCTTACGGGGATGTTTATTATACAGATTGAATTGAAATTTCGCTCAAATTATCCATTATAATAGGGATTGTAGCTGATGTTTAATGTTTTGTGTTGAATTATGATGTGATTTTTTTAAGCTTCAAAACTTCTTGAGGAATTTATTCATGTAGTAAAATTGATGTAGCATCAAGAGCTTCAAGCTTAGTGGGTATGTTAATTTATGCACTTTAATTTTGAATCTTGTTGTGAAAAATAATTATACATTTTTAAATTGAAAAAGAGGACAAAATTTACTCCTACATGCTTCCTAATCTTGAAGAATAGTCAAAAATTGAATAATATCTGACAAAATTTGAATATTCTGTCTCAAGAATTCATTTTTCAAGAAAAAAAACTATCAAACATCTTTTGAAGTGAGAGACTCATATTATTGGAGTTTGATGAATAGCAAAAGTATCTTTATTTATGACTTCATTCTGGCCAAATAAATTGAATTTATGAAGCTGATTTATGGTATTCTTCTAATTGAGCTATCTTCTCTTAATTTCAGTTTAATTGTGCATGAATGTTCAAAATTCAACCTATTTGAGGGTTTGGGAGAGCAATTTATTGATGTGGCTGAAAGAATTTCATGCTTGAATTCCAAGAGAAAAATTTAATAAACTCCTTGTATATACAAAAATTTGAGTTTTTAACTGAAATCCTTTTTTTAATTATCAAAGTTTTGATATTGATTCCTATTTTTTAGATTTATTTTTCGAGTATCATGATTCCTTTGCTCCTTAATCCACATTTGGGTTGAATTTTCCAAATTTCTTCAATAATAGTTTAATCAATTGATAGCTTATTGATAATGCCGAATTGATCATAATTACAGCCTGGAGCTAAGCTATCTTGTTTAAAACGAGAATATCATATTTCTCATATTTTAATGAGACACATTTTCAAATATACCTCTGTTCAATATCACCGCCTTTTCAAAATTTAAGTGTTTTCTAGTTATTGGAAAGATGTATCTCAGGGCAGAAATTGGGTTTACAGATTACAAATATGATTAAAAGAAATTTTCATGTACACCTTTTAGTAAAATTTTGAATTTGAAAGAAGCTTTACTAAAACTTTCATAATATTGTGCAAATTTCCAAAAGGGTCAATTTCAAAATACTTCTGTCAAGTTTATGGACCATCACATTGAGAATAAAACATCATACATTTAATCTCACCATTAAAAAACCTCTCATAAATCGACTTGGGGATACAACAGTGATGAATGACTTCAAAAATTCTTCCAATAAACATTCAATTGTGAAAAGCACTGATACATCTTACTGGAATCCATTCATTTCCACCTCTCTCAGCCATAAAAATTTGTCTTCTTACCACTCATTTTGGCATTAATCTCAAATATTGATTCATTTTACTTCTCTTAAGCATAAATCATACAGATATTTGCTAAATAAATGATTTTATACCTTTTAAAGCTATTTTTAACCAACTTTTTTCTCAAAAACTGAAATATAGGCCTCTAATTCTAAGTATTGTGGCCTATAAGGTTTGAGTTTTTTCTTTGGACACACATGAGAATCCCAATAAAAGAAACTGCGATAGGTTGAGCTTTGTACTAATTCCTTTCATATTGTTTAGATCCTTATTTCAATGAAAAAATTATATTATTTTGTTATATAAATACAATGAATATAATACTGAAGTCATTTGAAGATTCTAGGATAATATTCGATTTGGCCAAGCTCCTATTCCTTGCTCAAGAGGGATAATTAATATTTATTATTGGGTTTTTTATTATGAAAATAGTATATTATAGACACTTTTACCTTCAAACACACATGATTTTGAGAGAAAAATGAGCTCATTCATATTCAGTGCAAGAGATATTGTAAGGGACTTGTAATCAAGTCCCTATACTTTTTTTGCAGTGAGATGAGCTAGCAAATTTGAAATTTATTCATAATCACCATGAAAAAAAGCAAACCCTGCCAGTGGGGGTAGAAGGTTCAACCTAGGTGCAACCAGCCTTCCACCTTGCTTCATACTGGGCTCTAACTTTCTCTGATTATTTTGTTTCCTTCCAAGCCGGATTATCATGGTTACTAAATACTTCATATGAAATAAGTTAAATTGTTTGTATTAATTAAATCCTGAATAAAACTTTATTCCTAGCAAGTCCCTCATCCCCAAACAAACAACCCTCAAATAAATTTAAGCCCAATTAAAATTAAACAATTCATTTTATATTTCTAAAATTACAATTATGCTATTTTCACATTTACTATCATATCTTCCCTTTGATTATTTTTTCCTTAAGTTTCTCACATCATATTATGATATTTTCACAGTCAAAAATATTTGGATCAAACTATTGTTTGCAAAATAATTATCCCTAATGAGGTTCTCTGACTCAAAAAAACAAAATTTGTATTATTTATTATTAATAATTTCTGAAATCTGAATCTATTCTTAATTAAAGAAATAGGATACAAATTAAGATATATCACTTTCTCTTTCAACCATTGGAAATATAGATTAGAAATTCATTTTGAGTATTCAGATCAAAATCAATTACTTGAAAAAAACCTTCAGTGGCTATTTGTTTCTATTCCTATATCCCTTAAATTTTCATTTATCATTCAAAACCAAGACGAAATACTATTTGGGGTTTTCCAAATTCATTATTTATTCATTTTCATAACCTTTTCCCTTGTTCAAAATATCTTGGGATCTCTTATTGTTTTCCAAGAATGTCTTACCATATCATATAGCTAATAAAATCCCCAAAAGTCTCAAACTAAACAAATGTATTAGAATACATTTGGGAATTTAATTTTCTTGATAATAAAATTATTATTGAAAAATAATTCCATCAATTCTACTTACATGGGGAAATCAAAATTAACCCACTTTCTAAATTTTATTATCTATTTCAGAGAGAAATAGAAATTATTATCATGAATATCACCAATCAAAAAAGGGGAATACATTACCATTCCTTCACGAAAATAAGATTACTCAAAACTATCTTAGCTGTATAAATTTCACATATTTATATAAATGATCAGCTTATTTGAAATAAAAGTTCAAACAAAGCTTCCAATAATATAAAAAATCAGAAAGTAAATTTCAAGGAATATTTGGGCTTGAATTTTAATTGTGAGAAGTCTTGGGTTCACCAAAAATCAACTTTCTTTATATAAAAATTGCATTATCTCATAATTGTTTTTCCAAAGGAAATTATTCAGGCCAAAAAATTCTCACATTTATTTCACAGCTTATTTATTATTTCCAATGACTTAGTAATCATACATTTATTATAGCTGTAATAGTTAATAAGGGAAAATTATCATTTGTAAATAATTAATAATATAAAATCTACTAAAATAACTCTATCCAAATAGAAATCTGATCCTATATCAATACTCTAAATAAAAAAACTATTACCCTCATAAATTTCAATTGAGCAGTATATCAATGTAATCAGCTTTATCAAAAGGCTAAGAATTATATTCAAATACAAGTACCTCATTTTGGTGCATATTCAATATACCAAATTTTAAGCCTCTCCCTCTAATAAGTCAATATTCAATTCAAAACCCATTTATTATTATTATTTGGATGAATATTATTCAATAATATTCCTATTTTAATGATAAAATTAACGTGATTACAAAGGTGAACCATTTTGGAATGCTCATTTCATTCAGAAATTTTGAATATTTCTGGGAAAATGTTTTTTTTTCAATGTCAAAGCTCCAAAATACTCTTCTTCCAAACATTCATTTACCATATATATTGGAATGATTGATAATATAAAGTTTTGGCTGATAAGTGCAAAGATTTGAATACAATATTCTTTTGGACTTTTAAGAATTAATGGGATGGTAAAAAGGAACTTTATGCAATTTGTATAATTTAATAGATTAACTTAGCTTCAATGAAGTTACTACTCAATCTTCTGAACCCCTTAAAAAAGAATTCGGAAGATAATCTACAAATTCTGTTTCATTCAAGGAGTTTTTGAATTAATCCTACAATATACAAATCTTCTTCACAAATTTATCAACTATGTTTATTTGTATGTTTTACCTACATCTTTAACCATATGATTTTTTACCACCCTTTTAATAAATTTCTTTTCATAAACTATGAGTTAATCCGATATTTAGGGAAGACATAAATTTTTTAAAATTTTGAGCTATTATTTTTATTAATCTTAATAAAATCCTCATAATGTCTTCAAGATGCAAGGATTTAGGCTTAAAAGGTAGTTTTAATTTTTGAAATTATTCAATCCTAAATTATGTTGCAATATCCTCCAAAATATAGCTTTATCTTGAAAAAATATTTGTATTTTAGAGATTTTATATCTAAAGAGCTTAAAAATACAAAATCATTTCAGTTTAAAGCTTTATGATACCTTTTTATGCTTTTTTATTAATAGAAAGAATCAAGAAACTCATTTATTTAAATTTACAAGCTGATTTTATGTTAATAATGTGTTTAGAAAGGATATAAAATTATCATCATTTGAATTTTGTATTAAAAAATTGGAAAAAAAATATGGAAATGATATTTAAAGCTTCTTATTTGTCAAATTTAAGTAAAATAATATTTTCATTTATTTATCTATGTAAGCATTAATGATATGATACAAAGATATTTATATTGATACATAAACTTATAATACACTATTCAGCTATCTGATTTAATGAGAATGAGATTTTTCCTTGATATTTAATCGTAAAAATCTCAACACATCATTAAATCTTCTGAAACTTTCTTTATTTACACAAAAAAAGGAGAAATTGATAAAAAACCTTCTTGGACCCTGTTTAGGGGGCCTGAGATTTTTTTGATTGATGGATGCAGCTTGGGTGAAATTCCTTTTAATATCTGCTCAAACCTTGGCCCAACTGACACACAGTGACTGGGTTGGACATTTGGTAGAGTCAAGCTGAAAACAAATTGGATATGTAAATTCGTGATAAATTAGTATTACTATACAGTTTATAGCTATCAAATATCTTGAAGTGTCTTGTGAGATACCAATTTTAATGAATTAAACATAACTTGTATTAAATTATATTACAGAAATATCCTTTATCCGCTTGGCAATCATTTTGAAAATAGTTGTATATTTGGTGCTCACAGTTTCTGAAACATTTTTGAATGTGGTTGAGAGAAAGAAATGAAACTTTTAAGCAATTTTTAATTCTGAATTTCTTGATCCCTGGGGACGTCTCAAGCTGAAAATCATGTTTTCTTAAGTATGTACAAGTTTCTAAACCAATATTCTTGCTTACACTCCCATTTTATCTTTGCACAGTCTTATCTTCATATCATATAATTTGTAACTTTTTCATTGAATTTTTCACATTCAATATTTGATATTTTTATTTTTAGATTTTATCAGTAATTTTTCTAATCATATTGTTTTTTCAATTTATTAATTTTCCTATTTTATTAGTGGTTTTATTTTTTTTATTTTTTTCTCTTTTTTTTTTCATTTTTGATTCTTCATGTTATTTTTCTTTAATTGGACTTTTGTTAAGCTTTAATATTTTCTTTAATTTTTTGAGAATAATTCTTTCTCATTTTGATTTGTTTTGATTTTTTTGAGTTTGATTTTATTATATTTTTTTCTACTTCTTCTTTTAAATTTTTTTTAATTATGTGTCAGTTTTATCAAAAGAAAAATTTAAATCAAATTTTGAATCCTTCCAATTTTTTTTTGATTTTCCGAATTTTATTTTTATTTTCTTTGAATTATTTTGGGTTGAGATACACTGGAATGAGTTTAATTACACAGATTCCAGTGTATCTCTACCCTAAAAACTTCAAAAAAAATAAGAAACATGAGCACACCACAAACACAACCAAAAGAATAAGCAATAACCAACAAATAAGAAGTAAAAGAATAAAAAAATAAAAAATAAAATAAAAACAAAAAAGAAAAGCAATAAAATTATGATGAAAGATAAAAACGCATGAGCATTACAAAAATAAAAAGTAAAAATATAAAAAAATTAAAAAAAACATTGATAAATAATGAAAAAACTCAAATCCAAAAAGGTAAAAAATTGAAAGTTTAAAAAAGAAATTAACAACATTTTCAATGATAATTTAGTTTTTTTTTTTGATTTTATTCTGATTAAATTGATTAAATTTCAAATACTAAAATGTATTTAAATCTTAAAATCAAAATTTCAGGGGATTGAAAAATGAGCCCAAAAATGATAAAGCTCAAACCAATACATGGGAACTTCAAAAAACAAAGTCTTTTTTTGGCAGCGAAATGTATTTGATTTTTGAAAACATGTGAGCAATTATGAGTTTTCCTCAAGAATTTGGATAATAAGACAAGAAGTGTAAGTAGATCTGCATTATTAGCAGAGCTTCAAAACTCCACAGGAATTAAGCTTAAATTGGCAATGATATTTAATAATGAAACAATCTAATAAAATTGAAGGAAGCTCATAAATCTTTGAGAACCTATGGAAGCTATAACACTATTTGCATTTCTTACAAATATCCTGCATAATGAAGGTAGGAAAGCTGATATTTGAAAAAAACAATATTATTTCTGATTTATTGTAGTTATCTCTTTAATTATGATCCATAATCTCCAAGAGCTTGTGCAAATAATATATTAAAAATTACTATGGAATATAAGCAACTAGAAACAGTAATATTATTTATTTAACAGCACATTATTTGAGCTTGTGGAAATCCCTCTTTGATAATATTCAAGATATTTTAAACAGAAAGAAACACAAACTGTGTGGTGGATAATTGATCTAGAGGATGTCTCATTTCTTTATAGATAATTCTTGATGTATTAAAGGTTTTCTTTCCGAAAATATTCATATGAACATCTCTCAATAGGGGGTGTCAAAGTCACCAAATCCTGCCTTAAAATAACACAGGAGGCGGAACCCAAATCCCAACACTAAATCTTGGGGTTTTTATGTGTAAATCACATGGCATTTTAACTGAGTCCCCTGGTATTTTGACCAAATACCATGCATCTGGGATTTGAGTTTGAAACCTAACCCAAATGAGTACTCACAATACATACCTGTACAACATATTCTTCTACACTCCATTTTGGACAATCTGACCGAACAGCTTACAGTCCATTTATACTTCTTCATCCATATAATAATGCCTCAATCCAAAGAAAGACAAATCAAGACAGATATGAATATCACCTCTGGCCTGCCTCATCCATCAGGTCACTTAATATGTACTTATTATTTAACCATAATTAATTGGCTTTCAATCAAATCCAATTTTGAGTCATGTTTTGGTACTAGTGGTTCAACATCTATTGGAAGACCTCCTTCATCAAAGAAGCATGGATTTCAGCTCATGGCCATAGAGGTCAACAAAAAATCACAAAATCACCTAAACCTTAGCTCAAGCAGCATCCGAGATCAATGGCAAACATATAAAAAGAAGTATATGGCAGCCAAAAAATTTGAAAATTTAACTGGGGCTGGACTAAGGTAAGAAGATGTGTCAGGATGAGTCTATGTTGAAGAAGTAATAAGGCTATTTACAACTAGAACTATGACTGTGACACGGTAAAAATGGTTTTAAAATATAATAAAGTTGATAATGGATGATTAAATTAAGATTTTAAGGGCTTTACTATAGAGATATAGTGGTGGTGAGTGCTGCTGAAAGCCCTGGGTGCAGCTTTATCTGTTGGGTTACAATAATAAAAGACTACAATAATTAAATTTATAATTATACCTGATTATTAACCAAGAGTAAAACTGTTTTTGACAGTTTACTACGTAGGTTATTCAAGAGCAGGATGAGGAGATGGTTTTGTTTGTGAAAAGCCCTCCTTTTATCCTGAAATTGGGGTGGAAAGGCTGCTAGACCTTTCCACGTAGAGGAAGTGAAGATTTTTCACTCTCCAGGACAGGCTTGTGGTTTGCAAACAGCCTGTATACCCTGTATTGGGCTCAGATGTGGTTTTGAAACCACATCTGGGCGGTTTTCACCAATACAGGGTGAAAACTTTCATCTGGGAACCTCACAGCCTGATTCTGACATGTATGACGCGTAGAATGCTGTACAGAAACTGTATGGGACCCCAGTATTGGCTGACATATGAGGTATTGAAGTAAAAACATGCTTCTTCGTCTATTTGACACCTCATATTCATGATTATGAGATATTATCCCATGGTAAGGCTGTATATGACAGCAGGTGGGATTTTGACCTTAAACCAGCCATAACTCTGTCAGTTTTTGAGATATCAACCTCAAAATTGGTTCATTGGATAGCCCTGTATGAGCTCTACACAATGGTACCCAATTTGGTATGGTTATCATTAAATATGGCAAAGTTATCCCATGTACAAGGTTTTTTGTACATAGGCGTGGTTTGGGCAAAAAGCTGTATTGAGCTTGTTTGCCTCATACCTTCTGTTATAGTTGAGATATGAAGGAGTGGATGGCACCATTAGATAGCCCTGATTGTGCTCTTTCCAAAGATACCCCACTTCAGGTATCCCAAACTAAAACTGTAGAAGCTAGATGAGAGGTGAATGTTTTGTTCACCCTTATTTGGCCTGAAACTGACCATAACTCCAGTAATATTGGTGCTAGCTCAGTTTGGCTGGTAACATTGGATAGCCTTGACTTAGAGCTTCATTTTGAATACCCATTTGATGGGGTTAAGCCTCTCCTCCTAGATTTTAGATGAGAGGTGAAAATTAAGGTTTATGCTCAGAAATAACTTTGAGCAGGAATAACTTTGTTATTTCTTGTCCTATGGTGATGGGACTTATATTTTCAGAAAGAGGTGAGGTTCCTATATCTTTTGATACCTTTTGAGCTAATCTGGCTCAGCTCCATGTTTTGGTGGTATCTTGGCTATACCATTGGTTTATGGTATTTTGGCTGTCATGCTCGTGCTCTGGTTTTGAGTCACAGGCTGACAAGATTGAAGTAAAGGAATCAAATAAATGAGTGAAAATCTTGAAAGTATGTGTCCTTGCTATGCTGAAATGGATTTCCTATTTGGCCACAAGCCCAATGTCACTCCCATTGCAAGTTATGATTCACAAGACAAAGATGGGTTAAATGGTGATGATGATGATGTTTTTCTTGATAAAGTAAGTTATCATCTCTTCCTCTTTTTACCTGTGATAATTAAAGCTCATTTACTTTTTAAAGGAGAATAATTGCTTGGATTCACCTCACAATCTGGATCCTTTGCTTAATAATGATGATAACTTGGTTCCAGAGGAAAACCTTCAAGATGAATTGGTAAGTACATTTAAGAGTGATATTTATTCACTACAATATTGATTATTTCTCCTTTGACCAGCAAAGTAGATCCATAACACATTCAACACAAAAGCGTAATCAAGCAATGATGCCCAACTTGAATGACAAGAGTGGTTCTAGGAAAAGGTTGCTGGATATGTTTGCACCTACTTATGCAAATTTGCTTGAATCATGGAAAAAAGGTATTACTTGCAATTATGGCTACTCTGATAGTTCCTACTGACAGAATTCATGATTATTAGCCCGTGAAATCAGTGATAATGCGCATTTGGAGTGGGACAGGGAGAGGTGGAATGAAGAGAAAGTGAGAAACATGGAAAAGCAACGGTTTGAAGAAGTCAAGTTACAAAAGCAAATAGAGTTTGATGAGAAGCAACATGCAAAGAAACACCAATTTGAAAAAGAAAAGTGGAATCAGGAATGCAAACTTAAGGAAAAGCAATGCCAGATGGATCTCACTATAGTAGCATTGTCATCAAGCAGGCCAATTGTGGAGCTGGAATAAACTCTTACATTGATCAATAAAACATAACATATCAGGTATATGTCATGTGATCATTTGATACATGGTGATTTGTCAAATACAATTGATGTTTATTTGAAAATGATCTTATGTTTTGAAATTGGATTGCAATTTATTACAAAATCGAAAATTTGTGCAGGTTTGGCATCATGATGTTATGTGCCAAATATCAATGTCTGCGTTTCAACCAATTGAATTTGAAGGTGTCTTCAAAATTTCAATTGGGTGTAGAATTTTTGCCAAATAAGAGTGGATTGTGCCTTTTTTTTTCCTTTATTTGTCTCATTTTCTTTAAGTTGCATTTAATTGAACATCCCTTTGCATTCCTTTTTCTTTATTTTTTGATGATTTTGGTATATCATATTTGGTTTTTTTGGACTTTTCCTTATTTCGATTTGTTTTAATATATTCTTATGATCCTTTGTGTTTATCTATTTCATTTTGATTTTGATTTTGTTTCATGCGTTTTCAAAGTTTTCATGTTGTTTTTGGGTTTTAAGTGTGTTTTGAATTGTCTCAATTAGTTATAATTTATTTTCATTTGTTTGGGTTTTTCTGTCTTTTTTTGGGTTGGTTGAATTTTCTTCAAATTTATTAAAATTGATTTTCATTTTAGTCAAAGATACATCCTTTTTATTTATTTTTCCTTTGGATGGATGTGAGTATTTTAAATTCTATTTTTTTTCAAAGCATTTGCCACAATTCATCTTGTATTTCCTTTCATTTTAGTTGGTTCAAAGTCCTTTTTCAAAGATTTGGGTTTTGATCAATGTCAGTTTCAATCCTCCCCCTTCTTGCCCCCATCCTTTTTTAGGCAGTTAAAAAATCTTTGTAACAATTTCTTTTTGGATTGTCCTCAATTTTTTCGAATCAATTTGTTTTTTTCTTCAGCCTTATATGAAATTCATTTTGCAAAAACAGCTTTTGTAAAAAGGCGCTGTGAGTTTTTTGTAATTACTTTTGGTTCAAAAGGATGTGATGAAACTGATGTTTAAATGATACCACATCCTTTTGCAGTTTGTGTTTTTTGGATCGAGGTGGGTCTTTTTACTTATATTCGTGCGTTCAACTGTGTGCCATCCAACTAATCTTTGGATGAACAATATTTGTAGTTTTTTAGTCATAGTTAGTAGATATTCCTAATTGGAACGAGGTGAGTCTTTGGATTCTGTTCTCTGGCTTCAACAGGGATCTGTTTGGCATCAACACCTCCATGTCAGACCCAAGGATTGTGCTTTTGTCCATGTATGGAAAGCAGACAAGCATGGCATTTGTACGTATAGGTATTCAGCCCACAACTTCGCAGAGGTCATGGCTCGAAATGCAAAGTTGACATTTCACTATGGCACCTATACTCAAGATGAATATTTAAAACAATTTGTCACCTTCGCAAAATCAAAGCTTTAATCAGTTGTCTTAGAGAAACTTTTAGAAGGTGACCAATGGATAAGGCATTTAAACCCTCAATTACACACTAGATTAGATAGTTATGCTTCTGAATTAATCCCCTCTTCCCCTTCTATCAATCCTTCAAACGATAATAGGATCTCTTTGAACATTCAGTCAACCTCAAGTAACGTTTCCCCATCAATTTATGCCACTTCCATGTCTCCTTGGGCATCTAGCCATTTTATACATGATATGCCCATCGTCAAAACCATTGGCCTTTTGTTTAATATATCTCACTGTCAATTACAAAAAGATCTCAGTTTAATTCCAAATTGGTGCACTGAAAAGGTTAGAAATCATCAATGATTCAAAATTCAATTTGATCAACCCCTATAAAATTCCTTGGTTAAATTTCTCACTTAAATGTAAAGATTTATTGGATTTTTTCTTGCGTTGTAATGAAAATTAGGGCTTATTTGATCTTTTGAAACTTCTTATAGCAAATATTGCACAACAGTGGAGGACTAAAGAGTCACATGATTTGTCTTGTCCTTCTAGTGCAATGTGCCTTGCAACAGATATTAACATCACCCTTTCAATTTTCCATGGTTTTCAATGCTATTTTTCAGAGATTCAATCAATGAAGAGATGCCAATCATTGATTGCATTAGTGAGGTGCTTTACGCTTTTTTAAAGGTTTTTGAAGGTATCAAGTTTGAGATGTGGGCTCATCGTGATGTGAGTGAATTAATAGAGTAAAAAAATAGAAGCAGCACAACAAATTAGTAATTGTCATATTTTTGTTTCAAAAAGAATTATGATATACCCCTCCAGAAGATATACCCAATGCATCGTGTTGTTTCATTTCCATTCATGAATCAGAGCCCTTCCAATTAGTTCCCAATTTACGTCCACAACCAGGCGGATTTGACTCAGCTGGGACCGAGTTATAAGACAACCTGCACTCACTGAAACACGACGGACTCTTGTCATCCGAACGTGCCATACTTACCAATGAAACATATCAGCAGCCCCTTCTTGATTCAATAGCTTTGATGGCCATTTATCACACGCCGCTCTCAACTCACCTTTTCCCAGATCCAGATTTTTCCAAAGCAATGCTACTGCCACCTCCTCCTATTATACCCAGGAAACATGGTCCAGGCAATGTTGGGTTCGTTAACCAGGAGGCTGAAACCAATTATGATTATCCGGATGTACTAGCTCTCTATCATGCCTTGATCTAAATCAAACAAAATCATTAGTTGTGCAACTCAAAGTTGGTCGCTCTTTTTTCCTATAGGTTGTTAGTTTAGAGCATTTACCTCAACTGATTTGCCATTCAAATCTCCTGTAGCATTCATTTGGTTATGCGAGCCGATGAATGGTTCCTACCTTATGTACAAGCCTGGCTAGACGCAGTGGAAACCAAAACATGCGATTGGGTTCAATCGGCGATAAGAGCTGACAAAGTGCCAACCATTTCTCACTACTGTTTATCTTACTTCTCACTCCTTTGCAAATTGTGGGACCCCCTTGGTTTATTCAGTACTATGGCAATCTTTACACCAGAAGGCAACAATTGCCATAGCACTTCAATCCACAAGCAGTTGATTTTACTCTAAAGCTCAAATGGCCCAATGATGATGCAAATCTCTACCATCTTACCTATATCACCAAAAATACCAACCAGGCCATGGTAGAGTGACTGACTTTTTCTTTTTTAACTTTGGTTTGCGACTGACATTTTCTTTTTTAACTTTTGTTTTACTCTTATGTTTTGACCTTTTGATCATTATCATGAGCCTCATCACTTAACTGTTCCTTTTTTCTGTAGATCATTACTGATCTTTTTTTTTCACATTCAAAGATGGTTAATGCTAATAATCTTTCTTCCTTTGTTCTGTATTTTTTCTTAAATCATCATGCTGACTGACTTATGTGTTTTCTTTATTAAACTCATATTCAAATACTTTGATGAAATGATTATACTGATCATTCTGCTTTTTTTGAATTGTTTTGTACTGGGTTTTTACCATTTCTTAATATTATAAGGATATCTTTTGCAATTTCATTCCCATTCTGCCCCCTTCCATCATCATTAAAATTCAAAAAAAGTGCTCCCCCTCCCTCTCACTCTTCAAATTATTCTGATGATGTTATGGTTAGAACTGAACCAGTGTCAGTACATCATCAGAATGATTTGAATGATGATGAAACTATTGTTCCTCCTATTGATGTCATGGTTAGGACTAAATCAAAGATAGAACATCAGGAAGATAATAATATCCAAACCAATCATAAAAGAAAACTCACCCAATGCCAAAGACAAACATATTCATGATTCAAAACAAATCATTTCTCAGCTTGGACATGCTAACACAGCATACAAGAACTTTTCCACCATTGCAATTGACAAGAAATCCGCCAATGTCTCATGGTTAAAACTTCCATCAATCAATACTTTACCCCACCCTTATGTACTCATTGATAAAACACACAAGCCATTTTTACCTGTCTGCATTTATGAAATCACCCCTTTTGATATTTCCTCAGGCCACTCTCAAATACTAAAAGACCTTATCATTACATTGATGTCCTTATCTCAAAATCGCCAAGAAGTTAAAGCTAATAAGCAAGCTCTAGGTGGCATTATGAAAGGTATTGGCTTTTTTCCTGGTTCTGATGCTGGCAAATCAGCAGGTGTGTGATTTTTTTTACTTATTATTTCAACAATTACTAAGTAATTTCAAACGGTTTAGGTGTTTACTTCAGAAAGGCTGGTTTATCTCCTCTTCAAATTGAATTGGATAATATACAATGGACCAAACTTAAAAAATATACTGAATTCATATACTCCAGAATCTCTCATTTTTCACAATTATCCACACAAGAAAATCAGTCAATAATGGAAGCAGCAAAATTACCAAACTTCAGTCAACTTGAATGAACTTCTGCCTATCCAAAGGAAGAATTCAAATCTTTTTCCAATGTCGTTGTAACTCAAGATGGATTTTTCAATAAGCCATACCAAGATTTAATTGATCTCAATGTCTGGAATTATGGTATTTTTTCCTTTGTATCTAAAAAAGATTTTCATCCCCTTCTTGACATGGCTTGCACTTCCCTGAATTTAAAATGGAGATTGATTTTTCAAAAAAACCTGGCATTATGGAACTCCTTTGGAAAACATCAACAATGGTTCATCATACAACAAAACCTTCTCCAGAAATTATGAATCATGATGAAATCACTCATTTTGGTTGTTTTTTTCAAATTAACCATAAATTATTTAATGTAGGTCAAAAATTCTTGAAAATGTCACCCACTGAAATCAAATCAAAAGTCAATGGGTACTTTGAAAGAAATGTGCAGGACCAAAAATGTGCTAAAAAGTCTTAATTGTTTTATTTTCCAAATATTAATTGTAAACACTTTTATTTTTCCAATAACACCTCCACTCCATTGTATGCCATTAAACTAAGTACATATATCAATGGTCCTGATGAAATTTACAATTGACTATCTTTCCATGCCACAGTAATTGGTTTAATTTTTTCACACATATTTACCACATCTTCCTCACTGTTGTTATTGGACAGATTTTCTGCATGTGGTGAATCATCATCCTCATATAAGTCAAACCATTCATCATCAATTTGTGCCAACATATTATGTAAGATTGTGCACGAAACGACCCAACTAACAAAGTATTCAATCTCATGATCATCCCTCATTTGATTCTGCATTTCCCTTAGAGAAAACCACTGCCCCTTCAAAATTCTAATTGCATGCTTGATTCTGACCCTTTATTTTGCTAGACAGTAATTGAAAGAATGGTTGTCTTCATTCTGTGCTGCAACTCCCTTATATGCTGGAACAACCCAAGGAGAACTTGCATATGCTGAATCGGCCAGTATGTACTGATCTTTTTCATAAAATTCTTCAGGTGTTTGTGCAATTTTCATATGTTGATATACATTTGAATCATGAAGTGACCCTGTACAACCAACATTTAGAGTAGTGAACTGTTTGTTTATGTCACAAACCAGTTGTATTGACATAGAATACCTTATTTTTAAACAATCAGTAAAAATTCAAAAGCCTACCTCTTTTTACAATCAAAAAAGGCTTCACCATCATTGGGGGGACATTGGGATAATGGTATGAGACTCCCATCAATAAACCCAATGCAGCCAGGGAAGCCTTCCACCTGCATAACTTGAGACATCTCTCTGCGTTGTTCTATTGTTGGCCACACAATTATTTTCCACTTTAACTTCATTGATATCCGGATAACTCTTTAGGTGTACAACACAATAGCCCCATGGCTAATTCCAAATAACATTCCAATCTTTCCCAAAAGCAGCCCCATTTCCATTTGATCCTAATCTTGATAGTGCCACAGCCAATTGTATGGCAGGATTGTGTTGTTTGTTTTGTGATGATTTTTGAAAGGATTGATCATCTTGAATTTGTGCAACCAATTTTTCAAATGAATCATGAGTGGTCCTACATAGCTGGCAAAACCTTTCAGATGATAATGTTTGTAAATCATTCATTGTATACATGTAATGTGATGGATATCTTCTATGTGGATTGATGTATCTTTGTGATGTTATCATATCTAATAATATTATATCTTCCTGGATGTCAGAATCACTATCAGAGCTGAATGCATCAATGAATTGCAGTGAGTTTAAGGTCTGAAGTAAAGGTAGCCTGTGTGATGCCTTTGGCATGGTAAATGAAGAAACAATCAATAGAAAATGAAATTTGAAATAAAATAACTTAATAAATGACCAGTATATTCAAATTTTATGCAAGAGAAGTAAAGTTTTATGCAATTTAACATGCCCTTACTGAGTTGTGTGTTTTAAAAATGTGCCTTTATGGGAAGCTAAAGGCAGGATTTTAGTATTTAAACATGGGATTTGGTACCAAAAACCTGGGTTTTTGTACCTTAAAATACCACACCTCTTGAGGTGTGGGATTTCTGAAATCCCAAAAAATTAATGTGGGATTTTGAGTGTGGGATTTGGTAACTTTGACACCCCCTAATGGTGGGAAAATTTGAGATAGGTCAATTCATCCAAGTATAATAGACAATGGAATCAAGTGAAGTTATTTCCCAAATTTCTTTGGAAGCAGTGTCTTTACCTGTTAGAAATAGCTTTTATTAAAGAATTGTGTGTATTAGTGAGTATTGTATATTTAATAGAAAAGTAAACAAATAGAAATTTTGGAGAATCCATTGTCTTCTATTTTAATTGAGTGAAGTTCTGAATGACCAAACCTGTGGCTGAAAGTATTCACAAAAATATTTCAAGGTTACAACCAAGGTTGGGGCTCAGGTTGGACCTGGGTTGGACCTGCTACTCCTGCTGGTGGGGATAGCCTTTTTTTTATGGTGAATTTGCTTACTAATTTCAATATGTATTTGCTTTGGATTTTAGCTGGATATGATTGCTGATTAGGGTCTGGGAGTGACAAATGCTTGTTCTTATTTGGAAATAAGCTAGCTCATAGTTGAGGTTTGGCCTTGAGCAATAGCCTTTATGACAAAGTGATGGCTAATTTGGTCACAAGGCTAGCTCTTGTGACTGATAATTATCAATACCATCTTGCTTATTTCAGATTCTTAGGCTTGAAGCGAAGATCATTGAGTGATCCCAAAATTTCCTACTTGTCTTTGTTTTTTTTTGTTTGATGACCAAGTTGTCCAAGGAGTTTTGTCATAATTTCAATAGAGACGTTCTCCTTGAAAAACTCTAGGGAGATTTGAGCGGTCAAGACAGTCAAAAGAATCTCTTGGCGCAGGGGTCACCAAAGAAATTTAAACTTCTGATTTTGATTTTTTCCTCGTCCGGATCCTTGGTTTCTTCCAATCTCAAAATCAATCTTCACCCACCAGCAACAGCATCATCGTCATCATGGGTATGGGCCCTTCACCTAGTGCTAAAATTATAACAAACCAATCTTTAACACCTTCTATATCTTCAAATCCTTCAATTAACCCGTCCAAAAATCAAAAACAACCTCTTTCAATCGAAACTTTACTGGCCAAACAAAAGGCTGAAAAGGAAGCTGCTAGTAAAGTAATCTCTTCGTCTTACTTTATTCTTTCAATCAAACAATCAAAATCAAACTAAAAATATCTTTACTTTCTCTTATTAAAGCCAAAATTTCTTTCAAAAGAGGAAAGGGCAGCTTTGGCCATCGCAAAACGTCAAGACCAAGTGGCTGCCGAAAAGGCTAGGTTGGCTCAACTAGCTGCTAAACGTGAAGAACTTGAGAGGTCGGCCCGTGAAGCAAAGTATGGCTCGTATTCATCTCGTGGTCCTACTCGAAACGGGACTTCGGATCATAATCATCAATCTTATGGTGCAACCGATCCTAGATCTTCAAATTCTTTCAAGATCGATATGTCCGGTGTACCTACTGCCCCAAAAGCTTTTCGCAAAAAAACTGCTAGCGGTCCCAACACTCCATCAGGTCCTGGTCCCTCATCACTTCGTAATTCTTATAAACCTGAACCTTCTATCAATCAAACATCAAATTCAAACTCTTCCTCTCCTCCTTTACTTCCTTCGAATCAATCACCCAACTCAATTCCTTCTGTCAATAAACATCTAAACTCTCTCCCTAGTACTGAGCCTATGCTTGGTACTGCACCTCCACCTGTCTTAAATCAAAAATTACTCATGGCACGTTATCTTGGTCAACCTGATAATAAAAAACGTAGAATCAGAAAAATGTCAGATAAAAAGTTTGTATTCGACTGGGCAAAAGATGAGGATACAGCCTTAGAAGAAGTCGATCCATTATATGCCATCTCAATCCCACCTCCTCCATCAACTCAATCTCATTCTTCATCAGATCGTCATCACTATAATTCCAATCATCGTGGTAGTCTACCTCCTCCAACCCTTCCGCCCCTTCAAGTAGTTGGAAGATTTGGTTTATACGGAAATGGCAAACTAGCTGGAATCGATCCAGCTGTTCAAAATACTAAATCAATAGCAAAAGAATTGGCTCAAAGTAAACTTGATCCAAATGATCAAGTTTTAACTTCAAGACCTTCAGAATCAGGATCAAAACGTAATCCGGCTATCATCAATGAATTACATTGGAGCCAAAAACCTTTAGGATCTATGCGCGATAGAGATTGGAGAATCTTTAGAGAAGATTTCTCTATTGCTGCTCGTGGTGGAAATATACCAAATCCTATGAGATCTTGGGAGGAGTCTAAATTACCCATGCAAATCTTAGAAATTATTGATGAAATCGGCTATAAGGAACCTTCACCAATTCAAAGACAAGCAATCCCTCTTGGTCTAAATAATCGTGATCTAATCGGTATCGCTGAAACAGGTTCAGGAAAAACAGCTTCATTTGTCATACCAATGTTAACCTATATTGGGAAATTACCTCCCTTAACAGATGATAATCGTCATTTAGGACCTTATGCTCTCATCTTAGCTCCAACTCGTGAATTGGCTCAACAAATCGAAGTAGAAACTAATAAATTTGCTCTTAGATTAGGTTACAGATGTGTTTCAATTGTGGGTGGAAAAGCTATGGAAGAACAAGCTTTAAATATGCGTGATGGCGCTGAAATTATCATCGCCACTCCTGGTCGATTGAAAGATTGTATTGAAAGACATGTACTAGTATTAGGACAATGTACTTATGTAGTCATGGATGAAGCTGATCGAATGATCAACTTGGGATTTGAAGAGGTCGTTAACTTTATTCTAGATCAATTACCTTTAAGTAACTTAAAACCGGATACTGAAGAAGCAGAGGATTCTGCAAAAATGACTAGTTTTATCGGTGGAATCGAAGGCTTTGATGTAACTGGTGCTAAAGGACTTTATCGTCAAACTGTAAGCTTTAGGTTTTCAAATTGGCCCAAAAGGTTACCTCTTAAACAAGTACCTTAATTGAATTTCACCCTCTTCATAGGTCATGTTTTCCGCTACCATGCCACCTGCTGTTGAGCGCTTAGCCCGTAAATATCTAAGAAGACCGGCTGTGGTCACGATTGGTGTTGCAGGTCAAGCAGTTGACACCGTTGATCAACAAGTCGAATTTCTGCCAAACGAAGACAAAAAACGTGGTCGATTGCTTGAAGTACTTAACCAAGGCTTCACTCCCCCCATCATTGTCTTTGTCAACCAAAAAAAAACAGCAGATCAATTGGCAAAGGATATCAGTCGAGCTGGCTGGTCAACTACTACTTTACATTCAGGTAAAAATCAAGAACAAAGAGAAGCCGCATTGGCCTCTTTACGATCCGGAGAATCAGATATTCTTGTTGCTACTGATCTAGCTGGACGTGGGATTGATGTTCCTGATGTTGGCTTGGTTGTCAATTTCCAAATGGCTGGTACCATCGAAGCCTATGTGCACCGAATCGGTAAGTCTTGATAAGATTTCATTATACTAATGTCTATGTAGTTAAACTGATAAAAAATAAATTATCCAAAAAACATAATAGGTCGAACGGGTCGTGCCGGAAAAGTTGGAACGGCAATTACATTCTTAACTAATGATGACGCCGATGTGATGTATGATTTAAAGCAAGAAATTATGAAAAGTCCTGTATCTAAATGTCCACCTGAACTAGCCAAACATGAAGCTGCCCAATCTAAGGTAATGCCGTTTTTTTCATTCCCTGACTCAAAATCCGTGTGCTTGATCGCTAATTATTATTGTTATTCGTGCGATTTAATCTTCTCAGATGTCGGCTGCTATGAAACGTAGAGCAGCTGACTTAGATGACGGTTAAAAAACAAGTTACATGCATCAATAAAAATAGCTTTTTTTATTGGCTTTCTGCTTGATTTGTTCAAATTTGGAGTCAATTCTTGAAAAAGCAAAAAAAAGTTTAATATCTAGATGTCTCTTTTTTGAAGACATCTACTGCAAAAAATAATACAAGGACATTTGCACCGATGGAATTTTGCAAAAGCTGATAATGTAGAATCATTTTTTACCTAAGAAAAATTTTTCAGAAAATTGAGGGTGATTTTTTTTTGAAAACAAAGCGGGTTGCTTACACCGGTAAACCAATGTAATAAGAAATGGGTTTCTAACCTTTTAAGCTTTGATGAACAAGTCGAAAGTCAAATATTTTTGCATTTTTGTTTAATTTAAGCTTGTAAAACATCGTAAAAGTTTGATTACTTATTCTACAATGGGAACATTTATACCAAAGAGCTCTTGTTTTTTTTGCATCTTTGCTTTATTTGAATAGATTTTGAGATCAATTACCAAAAAAAACTAAATTGTTAACATAAAACATTATTAAAGGTCTATTCAAATATTTAAAAATAACAAATCAAACGAAGAAAAATTATAAATTTTGTCTAAACTGAAATCTGAAACAAAAAAAAAGTTTAAATTTTTTTTTAACTTTTAATTGTTTTTTTAAAAAAATAAAAAATAAAGGTATTTATTTATTTTGAATGTTTTGTTTTCCTTTTTTTTGTAATTAATTTTTCTTATATTATTTGATTTTGATTATAATTTTCTGATTTTTTAATTTAAAAAATAATAATTAACATTTAACAGTTAAAAAAGTGAATGACTTGAGATGATAATCATTATTAAATTTTATTGTTATCATATATGGTAATATGTTATATTAATTTCACTAATAATGGGGTTCAAAATTCACTGACCATTTGACCTGTCGAATTGAACTGATTGGGCATATTAGATATGTTAAATAAAGTACCTTTTGAAGTACTTTGTTCGACGCAATTCTAGTTTATTTCACATTAATTTCCCTATAAGATCAGCATTGCAAATTCTAGTAGCTGTCACAATATTTTTTGTCCATTCTGAGTAACCATACTACATTTTTACTTCTGATTTTTATCTCTTGTTTTTTTTTTGAATAATCCACCATTATTGTTGATTCTTTTGTTTTATTTCCTGGGTAAATTTTCTTGCTTCACATTGTACAATGTTTTCTCAAGGTCCAATCTAACACTCCCTCAACACTTGCAAAGATTTACACCTCAAGGCAATTTCCATCAAACAGTCTTAGCAGTCAGGTTTTCAATCAAAGTTAAGCATCATGATACCTACTTCAGATCAAAACATGTTGGATCCATTATTTTTGGATATTAATCAATGATCATAGGAGGCAGTGGAAGGTCTGTTGAAATACAATTGTCAGAGGCACTTTGTCATTCAAGTGGTACTGTTAAAGCTAAAAAGCATTGTCAGACAAAGGCACAAATCAATTACAATGAAAAAAATGGACCAGCTTGCCAACAGCAATCAGGCCTTACAATCAAGAGGACAAGCCAAACATCATCATAGTGCTCCATTTTTCAAAGAAGATTATGAGCATTTTTTCACGCAATTTGGAGACACAAAAATTTTTAATGGTTTGTTTATTTAGTCTTTTCAATTTTTTAAATACCTAAGATAATCTTAATAAGCTCATGTAATTATTTTGAATTGTTTGAGGATCTAAGAGAGCTCATATGGGGTATCAATAAAGCAACACAATAGCAAGATTTCAAGAAATTTTCTGACCACTTGAAGAAGAGTCATACAAGAAGAAAGCTGAATCTTGATAGTTTCAAAATACAGCAGCAATAGTTCACATATAAATAGAAATTTTCTGGGATGATGAAATGAGAAAATAACACTTGGACAGGCATAAAAAACAAAGATTACAACAACCTACCCAATTTACTCAAGGGAAAAACTCCATGTTACAATTGAATTAAAGGTATTTTTGGAGAGAAGGAATGTAAGGTTTGTCTATGAAACTCTTGATAATAGTAAAAAATATCAAGAGTACTATGACTTTCCTCAGTAGAAAATATAATATAATGGAATATTATAACCACAAATTAATATAATTATTAAGACTAATTTTATTAATTATCATTAAATAATTTAATAATAATAAAAATCTTAATAATTATAATTATTCTATTATTATTATAGTTACTGACAGTTATAATAATAAGAAATTATAAACCTCTTAATTAGACAATTATATGTGTAAAAAAAATAATATTTAACCCCTTATAAATAATATTACTATTATTTACAAAAGAATTATCACACACAATGTGCAAAGATAAATCTTATAGAAAAATTTTATATAAAAAAAATGATATAGATTTTTTTAGAGAAAACTTATTTATAATATCTAATTAATAAAAAAATTCAAACAATAAAATTTGTTATATTAAATAATTTTTTATAAGTTAAAAACAAACCAAAAAAAAAATCAATATTTTAAAAGATAAAACAGATTTTTATGATAAAAAAAAAATAAGATTTATAAGTTTTTTTTAAAAGGAATTTGTGAATTTTAAAAGATATTTAAGATAATAATTTTATATAATAAAATTAGGGTATTGATAAAAACATGTAAGAGCTTACATGTTTTTACTAAAAACTTACATGTTTTGGCCATAAATTGGTAAAAACACGTAAGGGGTGCCCTGGGCCCATTTTTAATTAAAAATGAAACATAACATGCCTGTATTGGGCCAAAACATGTCTCAAAAAGGGTTTTTCTCCCCAAAACCCCTCTAACTCCCAATTGTCTCAGATTTTTGGCCCTGCCCCCCCCTAAAAAAAGACCAAACACCCCAAATAATCCACATTATCCCCACCCCAAACAATTTTTTTTTGAAAAACAGCATTACCCAAGCAATTTCGCAAAGCTTTTCACACTTTTCTTTCTTTTTTTCCCCCAAAGACTGCATTTTCCACCACAACAAACTGCTTTCAAGCCTCTAAATTTCCAATTTTTTACCTTCCCTCATCAATTAATCCCACAATTAAATCATTTTTTTTCACTCTTAACCACATCTTTTAATTTTTCATACCTTTTTTAACTTCTTTTTCACCTTTTGAAAGGTTCTTACCCCATTCCAAATCCCCAAATTCCCTTTTTTTTCAAATTTATACCTCTTTTTCACTCAAAAATGCTGCAACCCCCCACTAAAGGTGAATTTAAGACCCTTTAGCTTCTTTGGCAGAATGTGAATAATGTTGCCAGGGCTCAGGGGTATGCTGTGTCCACCTTGAGGTTTAATATGACCCACAACCAAGTTGAAATAGGTTGTGACAGGCTGGGACCCCAAATCCCAACAAAAGCCCCTCCAAAACAGTCACCTCAAGAAAGCTTGTCTGTCCTTTTAGACTTTATGCCAGAAAATATGCCAAGAGTAACACTTGGACTCTTCAAGTCAAAAATCCTCAACATAGCCATGATGCCACTGAAAATATCATGGCACATCCTGCTTTCAGGAAATTCAATGAGCAAGAAACATCCCAAATTGCTCAAATGTCTTAATCACTGCTCATGCCAAGGAAAATTCAGGCCCAATTATGCAGCCAGAGGGAATCTGACAGGCCTGTAATCCTTCAAGACATTTACAACCAAGTCAAGAAAATCAAGAAAGACAAACTGCAAGGAAGAAGGCCCATTGATGATTTTATTGACACCCTCAAAGAAGAAAATTTTGTTTGGTTCTTTGCAAGGGATGCTCAGGGACACATTACCTCTGTGAGCCTGTGAGGTATGTATAACATACCCATAAGGCCAAAAATGACTTTCTATACAGTTGATTTAGTCTTCAACAGAATTTCAATTGAATTTAAAATAAAAAAGTATATCTTTTTTTGGATAAACAAAGTTATAAATATTATGTCATTTTTGGATTCTACACCAAAAATAACCAAGGGTACACTCACAGGGTGTTATACCAAAAAATGCTTCTTTCTTATGTTATTGGAAGATTTGAGAATTTCAAAGTACTAATTTAACTTTTATAACATTTTTTCAAAATTGTTAAATCTAAGCTTAAATAAGCTTAAATTTAAAGCTGCATAAGTTTTATGCAAACTTACCAAAATTTTAGTTAAAATTGAGGTGTTGTGTATATTTACTGAGTTTGCTAAGGATTTGCCATACAGGATGTAAATCCTGCGTGGGCTCAATTTTAAAGGGTTTAAGGCCATAGTATGGCGTTAAATAAATAAAAGGGCAAAATCCACACAAAAAGGTGGGACAAAGGAAAAAGACCAAATAGAGCTGGGGTACCCAACTTTTTGGATCTGAAAGTATTCAATTAAGGTAGGCCACCTGTATTGGAGGATTTTCAACCTTATTTAAACTTTCAGATTAGACTTTGATCCAACCTTAAAGTTTAAACTGGTTTTATCCCAAATTGGACAGGAATTTCAAGCTGCCACAGGGTAAATACCTATATGCAGGCTTGAAATTAAGGTTTTAAGAACTTTCAAAGCTTAATAAAGCTCAAAAATCTTAAATAAGCTTAAACCTTTAGGGTTAAAAGCATTAAAACCTTACCAAAAGTTAAGGTTCAGTGTGTATTGCTATCTTACGTGGAAAAATAGCAATAACTTCAAAAATTCATCAAAAATCCAATTCTTAATGGATTTTCTCAAAGATTTCACACAGCTTACAATTTAATATTATCTATGTATAAATTAAATTTTAAGTATCTTTTATAAAGAAGTTTCCTGGGTATTTTGTAAGGTTTTACTATGAAACAATAAGTAAAAATTACCAATATTTTACTTATTGTACAATGAATGTCCTTATAAATGAAATAAATAAGATAAAAATAATTATAATAATAAAGAATTATTATAATTATGGCGTAAAATAATTGTATTATTAAATAAATATAATAATATTATTTATATTATAAGAGCTAATATATATAAAACAAATATATTAATATAAAATAATTAATATATTTAAAAGCACCTTATTGTTGTTACCAACAAATAATAAAGGCGTAAAAAATTGTTTTTTATTAATAAAAAACAATTAATAACAATAATATTACCAATATTAAAGTTATAAATTAATATAAATACTATTTATATCAATTATAGAATTATTAAAAAGTAATAATAGAGAAAAACTATTATAATAAGAGAAATAACCTAGTTTTAATATTGAATATAATAATTTTGAAGAAATTTACGCCTAGAAACATAAATACAGCTTATTTAAATTGTGGTCACAATAAAGTTTAAGAGAAATTACAATTTTTCTTGATTTTACGTGGAATTGAGGTTTTTAAGAGAAATTTAAACAAAAAAGTTAAATAATTGTAATAATCATGTCAAAGATGATCTTTGGTCTTTAATAATATAAAAGTTTTATATATAAAGAATAAAGAAACTACCTTTTTATTAAATGATTTAATGTTTTGTAAGTGTCTGAGGGGAAAACAGAGTAAAAAGAGCTCTATTTATAGTAAATACCTCCCTCCTAGAGTCCAACAGGCTTCTAGTAGACGTGTAATGACCATATCCACTGGGATTGATCAATACTTTAAGGTTTGGTGATGATTACATCATGATCAAACCATCTTATCTCATTATGACGCCATTATTTAGAGTTATCACTATAGCTCTACATTTGATGACGTCAAGGCTTGGCAGAACCCCAAAATTTGTGGATTTTATTAGTTTTAATCATAAAAGGACACTATTAACCAATTTTATCGCTCATATGACTGTTAAACTTAATTTAAGGTTGCAGTGAGTGATCATAAATGATCAAATTAAGCCCAAACTTTGATCTTTAATAACTTTTAGCTTTTACACGCGACAGCAATTCAGGGAGTGAATTCTGATAGCTTGGAATAACCTCATTATTCTTCCAACAGAATTTCATCACATCATCAAAACTCTATTTTTGATGATTTTTCTTGTAACTCATCTTTTCTGTCGAAATTTAATATTTTAAACTTCAAACCATGATTTCAAGGGGTTATACCTTGAATATTATAATAAGTAATACATCATTCTTCACAAATGAACTAGTAGAATCCAGCTGTATCCTTTTTTTTAAGTTTGGACCACTTTCACAACAAAGTGGTCAACAGCTCTATTGATTTTAATCAATAATCCCTTACAGGTTTTAACCTTGTTTATAACTTGTGAAATAAACTTCATATATGTATTCCTAAAGTAATCAAGTGATGACTTTATTTTTGGTTCATCACTCTATCATGCATATTTCAAAAGATATTAGCTAAAATCCTTGAATATATGCATTGACCAAAAAAGTGCATATATTCAGCTTAACTCCTTAATTATTGACTTTGGAGTTTAGATTCTTAACTGTTTTATATGTGGATTTTTATGGAGAATCCAATTGTACAATTTATTTCACATGTTGTTTCATTGGCGTTTGAAGTAATTAAGGATTTGTGTTTTTTATAAGGTATTATTACTTATAACTCATCAAATATTGACTTTACAGATATGCCATAAAAATGGTATATCTGTATGTTACCATGGGGAATCCAATGAAATAACTTATTTCACATGTTTATTCATTGGATTTTAAGTTAAGCCAAGTTTTATGCCAATTTATGGCATTTTTGTAGTTTTAAGGTAATTATTTTTAATGTATAATTATTTTAAATATTTCTTGTGACCTTTTTGGGTATGTGGTCATATCTCAAAGGTTCACATTCCCTACGACTAAAAAAAGATTGTACCACAATCTGATATGTGTAATTAGGGTATCATCCACCGTCCTACCTCTTCAATAGACTTGTTAGTCTTGAAGCTCAATAATGCTTAACTTTTCTATTTTTCAGGTTTTCTTTCATGTCTGAACCTCCTTAGTAGTTTATCAGAATTTGTTATATCTTTCTCAAGTAGCCATTCATCTTCTTGAGTTGAATTTCTATACCTTACAAGGTATTCTCTTTCTTTTTTGCTTCTTGTCCTTCTTTCTTTAAGGACTTTTACAATTTTCTTTTCTTCTCCTTCTTCCAAGGGGGGAATTTCAAGTGAGGGTTTATTTCTTAGTGGAAATAACTCCTTGTCACTTGAGCTTTAAGGTCTTATAAGAATTACAGGGAAAGTTGGGTGCTTTTTCATTAATTCACCTGTGAGTTCCAATTGCACAGCATTGGGTCCATGGAATGCTTTTATCATAAATGGTCCTGCAAAGGAATCTTTCAATTTCTTTGGGCCTTTGATGTTATTGAAATTAAGGGTCAATACTAGGACCAAGTCTCCTATTTTGAAGTCAGGTGGTTTATGACTTTTATCCCATCTTTCTTTTGAATATTTGAAAGAATCTTGCATAAATCTGTTTGCATGGTGTCTTGCTTTGTCAAGCATTATCTTAAAACTGCTTGCTGTTGGATGTATATCCACTAAGTCCTTTTTGAGGGTATCATAAGGAAGTCTTGGATTCCAACCTTTTTCTAGCATTGCTGGTGTTTTTCCAGTAGAAGAATGGATTGATGTTTTATATGCCAGTTCAAGAGCTTGTATTAGTGTACACCAATCATGGGTAAAACCATCAGAATCTTTGAGTTCTAGTCCATAAGCACAGAATCTTCTGATCATGTCCTCCAAGGTCTGTATCATTCTTTCTGCTAAACCATCAGTTTGAGGATGGTAAGCTGTTGAGAATTATAATTTTGTCCCAAACAAGTTATGGAGATTTGTCCATAATGCTGAAGTGAACTTTGGGTCTCTGTCACTTATAATGTTCTGGAATAAGCCTGTATGGCTAATAACTTTATTCCATATCATTATGGCTGTGTCCATAGCTGTGTCATCTTTGTGACATGGTAGGAACATGGGAGTTTTGCTATACCTGTCAATTAATACTAGGCATGCATTATAGCTTCTGTCTCCTCCTGGAGGTAATGCTGTTACTCAATCCATATGAACTATTTCCCAAGGGGATTTTGATTCTTGGATTTGGGTCATCATTTCAAATTTCTTTCCTGTGGCTCTGTTAGCTTTTTGACATCTGTCACAGGTTTGGCAGTATTCTGCAACATCTTTCTTCCAATTTGACCACCAAGAGCAGGTTTTCACCCTTTCTAGTGTTCTGTCTTCTGAAAAATGTCCAGCTGCAACACTATCATGACACTCATGTAAAATAGTGTTTATCGGGGTTCTATCTGTTAAGGCCATAACACATGTGTGTTTTGTTCTATGGTAAAGGATTCCATCAAGGAGGTGGAATCTTCCTTCATCATATGCCTTTTTCCATGTTTCATCTAATTTTGATGAAAGTGATGGATCTTTGCAGTATTTCATTAGAAGTTGGCTTAAGATATGGCAGTTCTTGTCTATCTTATAGCTTTCTTTAACTTGGTTAAAGAATTCTGTGCCAATGTCTGTGACACATATTCCTTCTATATGGTGCTCTTCCTGTGGTACCCATGCTGGATTGTCAGGGGTATTTGCTAGAGCCCATCTGCTAAGACCATCTGCATTTTTATAAATATTTCCAGATTTATGAACAATTGTCATATTTCCTCTGTACTATTGGATAGCAATTTGCCATCTCAGCATATGTATATTTGGAGTTTTCATATTTAATAGAGATTTTACAGCATTACAGTCTGTAATCACATCAAATACTGTTCCATCCAAGTAATAATTCAATTTTTCTAAAGCCCACACTAAGCAGAGGTATTCCATTTGGCTTGCTTCATATCTTGCTTCTGTTGTCTTTATTTGTCTTGAAATAAAACAAATTGGTCCTTCTACTGGTTTATCATTGATAATTTGTGTCTGGTGTAGTGCAGCACCTAGTCCTTCTCCACAAGCATCAATGTACAGTTTGAAGGGTAGTTTACAATCTGGCATTAGAAGAAATGGGGCATTTCTTAAGGAATTTTTTTAATTCTTCATATGCATTGACTCTTTCTTCTGTCATTTCATAGACTGTTTGTTGGTCATATAGCTTATACAAGGATTTAGCAATTTTTGCAAAGTCCTTTATATTCTGTCTATAGTAACCAGCAAATCCTAGAAATGATTGCATTTATTTTTGGTTTGAGGCATTGGCTTAAGTAGTACTGCCGCTACTTTATTCTTGTCTATGCCTAGACTAAGTCCAGATACAACATGTCCTAGTGCTTTTAGTTCACTGTATGCAAAATGACACTTTTTCAAGGAAATATTCATATTCACTTGCATTATTTTTTGTAGTACCCTTTCTAGTATTGTAAGGTGATTTTCCCAAGTTTCTGAGCAAACTATGATATCATCAATATAGATAATTAACCATCCTTCTGATAATTCTTCAGGAAATATGGTATTCATCATCCTTTGATAATGGGAAGGTGCATTTTTTATGCCAAATGGCATTCTTAAGTATTAGAAAATCCCACAGTAGGCTATTATCCTTAGTAGTTTCTTGGCATTGTCTGTGAAGACATTTTGATGAAAACCCTTTAAGGCATCCATGGCTGTAATGAACTTAGCTTGTGACAATCGTGTCAATGTCTCATGGATTCTGGGTATTAGGTATCTGTCTGGAATGGTATAGGTGTTCAGGGCTCTGAAGTCTCCTACCATCCTTGATTTTCCATTATGCCAAGCTATAATGACAGGTGTAGTGACCTCTATCTGTTCATTATGTCCTACCTTTCTTAATACTCCAAGGTCCATTAATTCTTTAATGTGTACCTCTAAGGCTTCTCTAGCCCTTGGACTAGCTGGGTAAGCAGGTCTACTTAGTAAAGGTGGGTAAGGTTTTTCCACATTAAGAATTATATCCACTTCATGCCCAATTATGGCACCTAGTGGCTCCTTGTCAGTTGCAAAGGCATTTTTGTACTTAAATAAGAGGTCAATCAATTTTTCTTTCATTTTTTCTGTTAATTCTTGATTGAATTCTGACTCTTTGAGTTGTTCAGATATAAAAAGTTCCTTTTCTGGACTTTTCTCTTCATTATTAATAACTGTAATTTGTTTTTTGTTATTTAAGAAGTCAAACTTTTGGATTTTGCTGTCTCCTATGGTAAAATATCTATCTTTTTGGTTAGAGATATCTATGCCATAAATTGATAAGTAGTCATTTCCAAGTATGAAGTGATTACTAGTACAGTTGTCCATCACTACAAACTCTACTTTAATTCTGACACATTGTGAAGGGTGAGGAAAAATTAGTGTTAAATCAATTATTCCAAGGGGCTTCATGCTCTCACTTGCACTACTAAATTTGACACCTTGTATTGGAATAAGTTTTTCTTGCCAGTCTGGGACAATGGTTTTTAAATACATTTCCCAACACAGGTGCAATATGCTCCTGTATCCAAGTTCACTTTTCCTTCTTGGTTATTAACCAAAACAATACTTATACTTGATTTTCCAGCTGTATATCCCATTCCTTTTGCAGGTTTGGTTCTGTACATTTTGGCATCTTGTATATTTGTCAGGTTTGTGTCAGATGTCTCAACTTGTGTTAAGCTTGAGTTAACAACAAGTACTTCATAAATTATATCAATATTATTAATTTTTGCATTAATTATATTAATTTCATCACTTTCAGAACTTTCTGACTCTTCTGTTTCTTTTTCAGAGTCAGATTCCTCCTCTTTGTCATTGTGGTTTTCTGTTTCCACAGTTTCATTAATCTTTGCCTTTTTGAGGAAATTATTGGCTAAATGTCCAATACCTCCACATTTATGGCATTTTCTTTTCTCATTATTGTTGGATGTATTGGGCTTGAAAGATTCATTTGATTTATCTCTTTTTATAAATGGTTTATTTGTACTTTTAATGTCCAATTTCTTCCAAGTTCTTCCAATTTTTGTCCTTGTCACTATGTCTTCTAGTGCATTGATATACTCTTCTGTGGAGCATGGTTCCATACACCTGCTTCTTAGGGCATGTTCTAGCTCTCCTCCACATTTTTTAAGTATTTTCATGTGCACCATTTTCTGTGACATTTCTGGGTACAATGCATTGAGTCTTTCAACTTGCTTTAAGAACCAAGTTAAAGGTTTATCTTTCTCTGGGTCAAAGAAAGAATTCTCAAATTCATTTTCTATCTTGTAGCTCCAGGCATCATTAGCCTACTTGGTGATTATTTCTTGTTTCCACCAAGACCAGGTATTTTTGCCATTTGTTTGCCTTATGCCATAATACCATCTTTTTGCAGATTTTTCAAACAATGAATGTAATCTTGCAGTGATTAATTCATCTGGTATGGCAGAATCTTCTTGTAGAATGTCAATTCTTTTGATAAATGGTATGTGGTCATATTCACCTTCTCCTGTGAATGTTGGCCATTCTTTTAATTGAGGTGCTTCCTTCATTAAGACTTGGTTATTGTCTTGGTGACTCAAGTCTGTTATGAATGAATTTGTTAATTCCTCTTTTGTCTTAACAGGGCTTCTTATGTGGGAAAATGGTGTTGATAACTTTGGCATATTTGAGTTAGCCACATTAATTTTATCCATTTTTTCAGTAATAAGCCTTATTTCACTTTGTATGTCATCTTTCAGATGCATTCTTGCTTCATCACTTTTTTCCACATGGTCCAAAAGTAATTTTTGGTGTGATGAAGTCTTTTCTTCAAATTTTTCTACAGAAATGCTTAATTTGTTTAATTTTTCTGTAAGATTATCAATCTTCACGTCATAATATATTGTCAAAGTTTTTTCTTTGATATCACTTATGTATTTATACAACTCTTGTTGTCCTTGTATTAATTTCCGAGTATTATCAATGAATACTTTTGGTTTATTATTTTCAATCATAAATTTTATGTTATCAATTTCTTTTTTATTTTGTACAACAAGTTTTGTTAAAGATGATAATCTGTTATTTATTTCTTGGAAAGATAATAAACTATTTTCAATGTCTTTAAGAGGTAAAATACTATTTTTAAGCTCTGTTAAAGTATTTACAACATCAGGAGACAAGGTTATTTCTTTGGGAAATGGGGTTGTCTCATTCTTTGCTCCTCTTTGTCTTTGAATTCCATCAAAGTTCTGGCCATGTTGAAGACATTGTCCATGGCATCTTTTTGGATTTTGGGGATCCTGTAGCTTGGGGAATATGGTTTTTTCCAATTCTTTTTCTTGTTCTTCTTCCCTTATTGGGGAAGTGGGTTGGCTTGGGGCTTGCTGGTAGAAGCTACTGGGGCTTCTTCCTTGGTTGCCTCCTTCTTTTTGGCATGATAATCCTTGATCTTTTTGATTTGAGGTTTGGATGATAGTGGATTCCATCCATTGGAGTATCTCACTATTTTCTCCTCTTTGAGGAAATTTTTCAGGATGTGCCAGGAGTTCATCACTCCTTGGTGTATTTGGGGCAACATTTCCCCATCTTTTTCCTTGTAAACCATGTAGCACTGTTTGTACTGGCTCATGTAAATGTCTATTTGAGCCCTCTGAATGTGATTTGTACCTGTTTGAGTCACTCATACTTAGTTCCAATTCTGGTTCAGATATCAGGGGCATTTCTGGGACTTGCCTTTGGGATAAGGCACTTCCTTGTGTGGATTGTGTTCCACTGGGGATATTGCCCTTCCTTTTCCCTTTTGAGGAATCAATTCTACCTCTGAGTCCAGCTCCATCTGATTGGATGGAGTATTGGGAGCCTCTTCTGGTAGTCATATTTCAAGAAAAAATAAGAAATAAGAAGATTTCAGAGCAGGAATTCTTCTTATGGAAATTTATAAATGAGGTACTCACCTTCAGAGTCCTGAATAGTGGGTCCTGGAAAGTCCAATTTCTTGGCTTTCTTTTTCTTAGTGATTATTTGTGTTGGGTAACTTTGACAAGTTTCTTCCACCAATCTTTCAACAGTGGTTTGGTTGTCTTCAAACACTAAAAAAGACAAATAAATATAAGTCTTTTATATAAAAGTGTTATTTTTGGTAAGATATGGCAATTTTCCACGTAAAAATTGCTTTTATATCTTTTAAAAAGTGAAAATAATTAAAGAAATGAAATTAAAATGAATAAAATAACCTTTTTATTGGTTTTTAATATTTTTTATGGTTTTTTTTAAAGAATAAAATAAAAATGAATATGATTCTTTTATAAAATTATTTTTAATTTGTAAAATATCTTTTTTAATCACTAGAGTCACTCAAAGAAAGTTTTTGCAAGTCTAAGGATGTAAAGAACCACGTGTAAGACAGTACAATTGCTTTCCAAATGCCTCAATAGCTTTCAAAATCAATAAATATAAAATTATCATATAACTTTATGATTAGAATTATAATTTATTATTGGATAAACCCAATTAGAATATTCTTAAAGGTCTTTTAGAGTAAATATCAGGGCCAGCCCCCAAATGTAAGGTTTGACTATGAAAAAATAAGTGAAAATTACCGATATCTTACTCATTGTACTATGAATGTCCTTATAAATGAAATCGATAAGATAAAAATAATTATAATAATAAAGATTTATTATAATTATGGCGTAAAATAATTATATTATTAAATAAATATAATAATATATATAAAATAAATATATTAATATAAGATAATTAATATATTTAAAAGCACTTTATTATTGTTACCAATAAATAATAAAGGCATAAAAAATTGTTTTCTATTAATAAAAAACAATTGATAACAATAATATTACCAACCTTAAAGTTATAAATTAATATAAATACTATTTATATTAATTATAGAATTATTAAAAAGTAATAATAGAGAAAAATTATTATAATAAGAGAAAGAATCTACTTTTAATGCTTAATATAATTATTTTGAATAAATTTACACCTAGAAATGTAAATACAACTTATTTGAATTGTAGTTACAATAAGTTTTAAGAGAAATTACAATTTTTCTTGATTTTACATGGAATTCAGGTTTTTAAGAGAAATTTAAACAAAACAGTTGAATAATTGTAATAATCATGTCAAAGATGAAGATTATTATAAGATGATTTTTGGTTTTTAATAATATAAAAGTTTTATGTATAAAGAAGAAAGAAATTACCTTTTTATTTAATGATTTAATGTTTTGTAAGCGTCTGAGGGGAAAACAGAGTAAAAAGAGCTCTATTTATAGTGAATAACTCCCTCCTAGAGTCCAACAGGCTTCTAGTAGACGTGTACTGATCATATCCACTGGAATTGATCAATATTTGAAGGTTTGGTGATGATTACATCATGATCAAACCATCTTATCTTATTATTACGCCATTATTTAGAGTTATCACTATAGCTCTAAGTTTGATGACGTCAAGGCTTGGAAGAACCCCAAAATTTGTGTATTTTATTAGTTTCAATAATAAACTAATGGTATTAATCAATTTTATCACTGAGATGACTGTTAAACTTGATTTAAGGTTACAGTGAGTGATCATAAATGATCAAATTAAGCTCAAACTTTGATCTTTAATACCTTTTAAGTTTTACATGCTACAGAAATTAAGAGAGTTAATTCTCATAGCTGGGAATAACCTCATTATTATGCCAAGAGCATTTCATTACATCATCAAAACTCTATTTTTGATGATTTTTCTTGTAACTCATCTTTTCTGTCAAATTCAATATTTTAAACTTCAAACCATGATTTCAAGGGGTTATACCTTGAATATTATAATAAAAAATACATCATTCTTCACAAATGAACTAGTAGAATCCAACTGTCTACTTCTTTTTAAGTTTGGACCACTTTCACAACAAAGTGGTCAACAGCTCTATTGATTTTAATCAATAATCCCTTACAGGTTTTAACCTTGTTTATAGCTTGTAAAGTAAACTTCATATCTGTCTTTTTACAGTAATTACGTGATGACTTTATTTTTGGTTCATCACTCTATCATACATATTCCAAAAGATATTAGCTAAAATCCTTGAATATATGCGTTGACCAAAAAAGTGCATATATTCAGCTTAACTCCTTAATTATTGACTTTGGAGTTTAGCTTCTTAATTGTTTTATATGTGGAAATTTATGGAGGATCCAATGGTACCATTCATCTCACATGTTGTTTCATTGGCGTTTGAAATAATTAAGGATTTGTGTTTTTTATAAGGTATTATTACTTATAACTCATTAAATATTGATTTTACAGATATGCCATAAAAATGGTACATGTGTATTTTACCATGGGGAATCCAATGGTATAATTTATTTCACCTGTTTATTCATTGGATTTTCATTTTTTTAGTTTTAAGGTAATTATTTTTAATGTATAATTATTTTAAATATTTCTTGTGACCTTTTTGGGTATGTGGTCATATCTCAAAGGTTCACACCAAAGGTTCATCTTTGCAATCTTTGTCAAGTAGAGCAGTAAGAATATGACAATTCTTATCCGGCTTATAGCTTTCTCTAACTTCTTCAAAGAATTCTGTTCCCACATCTGTGATTTTAATTCCTTCAATTGGAATCTGAGGTTCTGCACTTTTAAGAAAATAGGCAGGATTTTCAGGTGTATTGGGTAATTTCGATCTACTCAATCAATCAGCATTCTTGTGAATATTTCCAGCGTTATGTACTATGGTAATCTTTCCTTCTTATTCCTGTATAGCAATCTGCCATCTCAACATGTGTCTGTTTGGAGTTTTCATTTTGAGGAGTTATTTTACTGCATTAAAATAAGTAATTACTTCAAGCACACTACCATCAAGATAAAAATGAAGATTCTCTAAAGCCCACACAAGGCAAAGACAATCCTTTTGGCTAGCTCCATATCTTGGATCAGTAGGTTTGATTTGTCTTGAGATAAACCAAATTGGACCTTTATAAGGCTTGTAATTGAAAATTTCAACTTGATGAAGAGCTGCACCTAGACTTCCACCACATGCATCAATATAAATCTTGAAAGGAAGTTTCTAGTCTGGCATCAATAGTAATGGCAAAATAGTCAAGGCATACTTGATTTTTTCATATTCTTGAATACTTTCCTGTGTCATTTCAAAGACAGTTTGTTGATCACAAATTCTGTACAATGATTTGGCAAGGATTGAAAAATCTCTAAGGTGTTGCCTGTAATAACTGGCAAACCCTAAGAAAGACATCATTTTTTTGTTCTTGGCATTTGTTTCAGTAAAGCTTCAGCCAATTTGTATTTATCAACACCAAGGCTCAGTCCTGAGACTACATGTCCTAGAGCTTTCAGCTCATGAAACCCAAAATTACATTTTTTGAGAGATATCTTCATTTTCACTTGAATAATCTTCTTAAGTACTAATGAAAGTCTCTCTAAGTGCAATTTCCAGGTGTCTTAACAAATTATAATGTCATCAATATAAATGATAAACCATTACCCTTATAATTCATGTGGGAAAATAGTATTCATCATTCTTTGATAATGAGAGGGTATTTTTTTAATACCAAAAGGCATCCTCAAGTATTCATAAATACCACAATGAGAAATTATCCTCAATAATTTCTTAGCATTAGGTATCAAAACACTCTGATGAAAACCTTTAAGGCATCCATAGAAGTGACAAATTTTACTTTGGATATACAAGTCAAAGCTTCATAGTTTCTAGGGATTGGATACCTATCTGGAATATTGTAGGTATTCAATGCTCTAAAATCACCAAATATCCTTGATTTATAATTATTTCAAGTAATGATCATAGGAGTTGTAACTTCTACTTCTTCATTGTGCCCAGCTTTTCTAAGAACTCCCAGTTTCATAAGCTCATCAATATGAGTTTTCAATGCTTCTCTAGCTCTAGGGCTAGCTGAGTAAGCCGGGCTTCTTAATAGTGGAGGGTAAGATCCTTCCACATTATGCATAATTTCCACTTCATGGCCTTTGATAGTTCCATGTGGTTCATTGTGAGCCTGTGTGGTATATATGACATACCCATAAAGCCACAAATAGCTTTATATACAGTTGATTCAGTCTTGAACAGAATTTTCAATTTAATTTAAAATAAAAAATAATAAAAAATAAGTATATCTTTCTTTGGATAAGCAAAGTCATAATTATTATGTCATTTTTGAATTCCACACCAAAAATAACCTAGGGTACACCCACAGGGTTTTATACCCAAAAATGATTATTTCTTATGTTATTGGAAGATTTAAGAATCTCATAGTAGAATTGAAACTTTGTTAAAAATTCTTTCAAATTTTTAAATTTAAGCTTAAATAAACTTAAATTTAAAGTTGCATAAAGCTTATGCAAACATACCAAAATTTTAGCTAAAATTAAGGTGTTGTGTATATTTACTGAATTGGCTAAGGATTTGCCATACAGGATGTAAATCCTGCGTGGGCTCATTTTAAAAGGGTTTAAGGCCGTAGTATGGCTTTAAATAAATAAAAGGTAAAAATCCACACAAAAAGGTGGGACAAAGGAAAAAGATCAAACAGAGCTGGCATACCCAACTTTTTGGATCTGCAAGGATTCAATTAAGGTTTTCCACCTGTATTGGGAGATTTTCATCCTTGTTTAAACTTTGAGATTAGACTTTAATCCAACTGTAACTTTTAAACTGTTTTTATCCCAATCTAGACAGGAATTTTAAGCTTTCAAAGGATACATCCCAATATTCAAGCTTGAAATTAAGGTTTGAAGAACTGTCAAAGCTTAATCAAGCTTCAAAAACCTAAAGAAGCTTAAAACTTTGAATTTACAAGCATTAAAACCTTATCAAAAGTTAAGGTTTGGTGTGTATTGCTATTTTATGTGGAAAAATAGCAATAACTTCAAAAATTCATTAAAAATCCAATTTTTAATGGATTTGCCTGAAGTTTTCACAAAGCTTACAATTTAATGTTAGCTGTGTATACCATAAATTTCAAATATCTTTTATAAAAAGGTTTTATTGGTAATTAGCCTGGAAATTTACTCTTTGAATTATACTTAAAGAAAATGAGGATTTCTTTGCAAATTAACTAAAAATTGAGTTTAAGATATTTCTGCTTGAAACTCTATTTCCAAGTTGTTCATGTGATGAAATTTAATATAAATAAACTTATCTTATATTAAAATTCAAAATAATTAATCCAAATGAGGATTAAAGCTACTTGGAGATTAGAATAACACTGGTAACTTTAAATTGGAATTAAAAATAAGTTACCTTAAGTTAAGAACCTTATTTTTAAGAATTTTGTTTCAGTTTTTACCTGAGCACGCCCTCTATATCCATTACAAATCATGATAGCTTCTCTGAAGACATAAAAAGAGTCTATTAATCGCTGTTTTTCTCCACCATTCATTGTCAATCCAATTATATCAAGCATTTAAACAGGTAATTTTTTGTTACATAAAAAACTTTATTATTAAATTAATTCTTGTTTTATTTTATTCTTTATTAATCTTAAATCAAAGAATTAAAATCATAGAATTCTGATTATTGTTGTAATCACCAATATGAAAATAATGATATTATTAAATGATTTAATAATAAAAAATCCTAATATCTATAATATATTATAATTATTCTACTATTGTTTTAGTCACTGACAACTATAACAATAAGAGGTGTAAATCTATTAATGAGACAATTACACATGTAAAATATGAATATTTAACCACTTATAAATAATATAGATATTATTTATAGAAGAATTATCACACCCAATGTTCAGAAATAATTCTTATAAAAAAATCCAATATAAAAAAAACTAATAATAGATAAAATATATAGAACTTCAGAGAAACACTCACCTGTAATATATACTTAATACAACAAGTTAAATACAACAGTTATTATATTAAATAGTTATTATAAATTGAAGACACAGAAAAAAATCAATATTTTGAGGATAGAACAACTTTTGATAATAAAAATATTGTTCAAAGAGTTTTTAAGATGAATTTTTGAATTTTATAAGATATTTAAGATGATTATTTTATAAAATAAAATAAATTATTGGTGATTATAAAGATAATCTGAATTCTATGATTTCAATTCTGTAATTCAAGATTTAATGAAGAATAACATACCTTGTGAGTTACTTTAATAATAAGATTTTGCATTTAATAAACCTTTACCTGTTTAAATGTCTAATATATTTGGATTGATGATGAATGATGTACAAAAGAAGTGATGAATAGACTCTTTTTATGTCTACAGAGAAACTCTCATGATTCATAATGGATATGAAGAGCGTGCTCAGGTCAAAACTGAAAAACCATGCTTGAAAATAAGATTCTGAACTTAAGGTAACTTACTTTCAAATCCAATTGAAAGTTACCAGCGTTATTCTTAACTCCAAGTAGCTTTAATCCTCATTTGGGTTAATTATTTTAAGTTTTGATATAGAATTAATTCATTTATATTAAATTTCATTACGTTAACAACTTAAAAATAGAGCTTCAAAGAAGAATCTCTCAAACTCAATTTTCAATTAATTTTTAAAGAAATCTTAATTTTCTTCAATTAACATTAAAAGAGTAAATTTCCAGGCTAATTACCTATAAAACCTGTTTATAAAAGATACTTAAATTTTAGATTATACACAGAAAACATTAAATTGTAGGCTATGTGAGAATTCCAGGCAAATCTATTAAGAATTGGAATTTTAATGAATTTTTGAAGTTATTACTATTTTTCCATGTCAAATAGTAATACACACCAAACCTTAACTCTCAATAAGGTTTTAATGCTTTGAAATTTGAACTTTTCAGCTTACTTAAGCCCTTTAAGCTTAGTTGAGCTTTGAAATCTTTTAAAACCTTAATTGCAAGCTTGCATATTGGGATTTACCCTTTGGCAGCTTGGAATTCCTGTCCAAATTGGGATAAAACAAGCTTAAACTTTAACTTTGGATCAAATTCTAATCTCAAAGCTTAAATAAGGTTGAAAATCTTTCAATACAGGTAGAAAACCTTAATTGAATCCTTGAAGATCCAAAAATTTGGGTATGCCAGCTCTGTTTGATCTTTTTCCTTTGTCCCACCTTTCTGTGTAGATTTTTCTCTTTTATTTATTGAAAGCCGTACTATGGCCTTAAACCCTTTTCAACTGAGCCCACAAAGGATTTACATCCTTTATGGCAAATATTTATCCAATTCAGTAAGTATACACAACACCTCAATTTTAACTAAAATTTTGGTATATTTACACAAACCTTATGCAACTTTAAATTTAAGCTTATTTAAGCTTAAATTTAACAATTTTTAAAAAATGTCAAAAAAAGTTTCAGTTGTACTATTAGATTCTGAAATCTTTTAATAAAGTAAGAAATAATCATTTTTGGGTATAACACCCTATGGGTGTACCCTAGGTTATTTTTGGTGTAAAATCCAAAAATGACATAATACTTATAACTTTGTTTATCCAAAAAAAGTATAACTTTTTTTTATAGTTTATTTTCACTTCAATTGAAAATTCTGTTCAAGCTGAATCAACTGTATATAAAGCTATTTTTGCCCTCATGGGTATGTTATATATACCTCACCAGCTCACAATATATCACTTATTCAAGAATTAACAATAGAAATGAATTTAATAATAAGGTATATTATGAATTTAAAACAATGTCAACAGAAATCAGCCTGCCCATTGATTCTTGTTTAATATCATTAAGAAAATAATTTATAAACAATTGTTGAATGTTTGGCTATTATTGGTCACTTGAAAATTTTTGTGAATTTAAATTGTCTTTGTGTCAAGTGTTGAGCTAAGTTTAGTTGGTTTAAGGAATGAAGTGACATCAAAAAAATAAGAAGAAATTGAAAAAGAATATGGCCCTGAAAAAATTCTGGGTGGTGCAGAATTCCAAAAATAATTGGATCCCCTTCTTCTTCAGGTCAGGGTTGTTGACCAGTATTTGTTTGAGATACTTTTAAATCCAATATTCCTGATATTAAAATCAGGCTTGTGGATTTCATGATGTCCCAGGGGAAAATCAGTCAATGACTGAGCCCCACTATTAGGGGGACTCAATCTTTGCCACAAATGCAAAATGTGAGATGTCTCATATTTTACCCAAAGAGCATGTGTGAAAGTTCAATATGAGGTGCCATACCAAGTTTCCAGCAGCCCTGTGAACATTGCCTTCTTGGTTAGATTTGAGGGAAAGGTAAACAAAAAATTTGAACCAGGAAAGGGTTTGTGGTGGTGAAAAAACCCCACTTGGGTATCACAGGGGATGGTGGGGCTTGGTGTACTGGTGTGAGATACCTACAAATACAGCTTTCCCAACTTTTAAATAAGGGGACTCAATTGTTGTGGCAAATGCAAAATGTGAGATGTCTCATATGTTACCCAAAGAGCATGTGTGAGAGTTCAGTATGAGATACCATACCAGGTTTCCACAAGCCCCCTGAACATTGCCTTCTTTGTCAGATTTGAGGGAAAGGTGGACCCAAGAATTGAACCAGGATAGGGTTTTTGGTGGTGAAAAACCCCGCTTGGGTATCACAGGGGATGGAGGGACTTGGTGTATTGGTGTGAGATACCTAAAAATACAGCTTTCCCATTTTCAAAATGAGATAATAGTGGGATTCAGTCTTGAGCTGAAATTCCCTTTTCTTGTCTTAAATGCATTTCTGATTCAAGGCAATTTTTGGCCATGGGATATGGCCATTTCAGACACCAAAATGCTCAAATCCAACATGTCATGTAATGGCCATTACTGTGAAATTTTGATGTTTTTCTTCAAAAACAATTTGTGGTTGGTTGCAAAAATTGTGGTGACTCATTCACTTATATGAGAGTTTAGGTGGTGTACAAGCTGTATTGACATGAGAATATAGGGCCTGTACTTGCTGTATTCCTGTGAAAATGAAGCAAATAAGTGTTTTCTGAAATGTACAATCAGATGTCTGATTTCACCCAATCAGATTTCTGTTTCAGCACAAGACTGAATCATCCTAATCTCATTTGTTAATATCCTGGGGCCATTTTTGGAAAGGATTGATTCCCCCTAATGATATAATCTCATTTGGTGATATCCCAGGGTCATTTGCAGCAAATATTGGTTCAACCTATTGTGACATGTCAGTACCTGTGTAGTCTACACACTGAAAATCCATAATATATACACATCTATTATGGGAGTTCAAGGTGGATCTTCTTGTGCACTCATGCTCATGGGTTTGATCACAAAATTTGAAGCTCATGAACCACTCCATGAGCCATCAAAAAAATAGCTCATAATCTGTTCATGCCTCCCAATTGACCTCCAGCCCCAATAAACTCACCAAAATGGACAGCTATCTTCCCTCAGACTATATAAGGTCAAGTCATGTTATGCAATCATCCACAATACCTCAGAAACTCCATGGCTGGAAGCCTTTGGCCTCTTACCTCAGGCAAGACCCATCATAGTAACCTTCATAATCTTGCAAATAGCAAGACAAATTGTAGTAGCATACATGATTCTAAACCAATATGTCAAGAAGCTCATCCTTCATTTGGCCCCTTTCAAGACCAGTATTTGGTATGATGAATGAAAATCCAGTCCAGCCATGGCCAATTGCATCTGATTTCATTGCAGAGAAATCAATATTTATGAATGAACTTCAATATAACCAGCCACCAAGTATGTCACAAGTACCAGCCAAGAAAGGAAAAAATAGAAAAAATTAATAATAATGCCAACAATGAAGGAACTGATAAGCACTCATGGCTAATGTCATCCATTAGTGCTGTTGAAGGGACTAATCAAGCTCCTAGTCATATTCTCCAACCATAAATCCACCTCCAATATCATGCATTGGAACCAGCATAAGAGGCTATTGTGGCTACTAGGTCTGGGCCAAGCCAGAAAATGGTTTCTTCAAAGGGGATTTAGGGACTTCACCTCAAAAACATTTTCTGGATAAGGTAATAAAGCCCAAGCAAAGAATAATGCAATGTACTAAGGAGGAATTGGAAGAGGATATGCTCAAGAAGCAAGGCCAAATTAGTGAAGAATCTAATTGAAAAACAAAGAATAATTGAAATCCTCCTTTTGTGAAAATGGATATTGAGAACATTTGTACCTATTTGGAGATTGAGGCAAACTATCATGGTAAGATTTCTTTGAGTCCAGTAGCAGTAAATGCCTGATCTCTTATACTTCAATGTAATTAGATCTGTTTGGTGAAAGAAAAAAGACTTTTTGGGGTAAGAAGAAGCATACTAATGCACAAGCTTTCAAATTCTTTGCTTTGTATCTTAATTTTCATCATCACAATGGTATGTTGCAATTGAGTGGAAGAAATCTTCAGCAGCAGTGGTTCACATATGAACACAGGTTTGTGGAAACAAGCCAATTTTTGCAACAAACTGGGTCTGGACCCAATGGGGGTGACACTCAGACTCTAAAGGAATAAATAAAACATCATTTCCCTTGTTATGACCATATGCAAGCTATCTTTGTAAATAAACAGAATGTGGCGGGATTCAATGTTTTGGATACAACAAGAAATACTGAGATTAGTTAATATTCCAATGAAAACAACAAGGTATATTCTGATAAGAACATGGAAAATTTGTCTAATTCACCTCCACAAACCAAAATATAATATTGTGATCACAGTAGTTGCCAAAATTACTACATGCATAATGACAAACACAAAAGGGAAGAAGGAACAAGTCACTTTGATGATTCTGATGATTCATCTGGCCCAAAAGGTTTGGATCTCAAAATTCATGAGTCAAGTTGTAGAATGTCACCTGAGGCTGTGAAAGAAACCAAGGGCAAGGCAAGAAAATCAGCAGGCCAACAGCCAGCTTTAACAGATAAATTAGTCTCCAAGAAATCCAATTCAATGTTTGGCTTACTGAAGCATAAGCTTGATACTTGGGGTAATCAAATTCTCCAGAAATTGCACAAAAATCTTCAATATAATTATGACCACAAAAAAAATCAAATGACCACAAGTTATTGGACCTCAATTAAAATAGGGACATACACATGATAGATGGATTTGGAACAGGAAAAATTTAGACTCAAAAAAAATATAAGCAAGCAGAAGAGATATATAATGTCCAGTTGGAAATCAAGTGGGAAAACAACAAGAAAGCTAAAAAAAAGCTGAAGATGGGTCTAATCAGCAAGGACTTTAATTGAAAGAGAAGTCAAGAAGGACCAGAATGGAGTTTTATTTAAAAAATCAAGAATTAGAGCAAAACAATAGGCAGATGAATCATGAAATAGGGAAGGAAATTAGGGCTGAGATGTTTGAAGCAATTAAAGAGCTGCATAGAGATGGGCTGACTTCTGACAAGATTGAGAATGCGTTGAGAATGATTTTTAATCCTTAAAGTTGGGATTTGCACAGCTTTCTCTGGAAGAGGCCTCTGAGTTCTTATATCTAGATGGCTTCATTTTTTGGTCAACTCAGATTGAGTATACTTGAATTTGGGATGCTAACTTTTGAGATATGTAAAATTTCTTATTGTACAGTACAAAAAAACATTGTGACTTCTAGTAATATGTAGCTCAAAAAAAATGAGAAACTTAAGGTTAAATCTCTCACCACCTCAAATGGGTAGGATCCCATTCTCATAGTTATGCTCTACACAAGTTTCTCTTGCCCTCGCAATCAATTTTTCTGCTGAAGGTGATGGTGATTCACTTTGATATTGAGCTGGGGATCATCTTTCTCCACTACACTGAGGTCATCCCATGAGTCTTTTATATTGGCCAGCATGCTTTGATCCATGCTATATAAAATTGTATATCTTCCTGGCAATTCAACTGAAAATGAATTTGCTTCAGTGGGGCCCATTGTCCCTTTCAGTATTCCTATTGTATGTTCATTTTGCACTCAAGATTTGGGTAGGAAAAAATTGAAATTGCTATTGATTTTCAAATTTGATGCTGGAGCCTCCAAAGCTGGTAGAAGATGATCTGCCAGGGGATAAGCTGAATCTGATAATAAATATTGACCTATTTCACAAAAAAACAAGTATTTGAACTTGTTAACAATAGAGATCCCATGTTAATTATGCAAACTGACCTTGATCAAAAAATTTACAAGGATTCCTATATATTCCCATGTTTCTATATACCATTACATCAGCACAGGACCCAGGCCAACCTTCAATGATTGCAGTAATATTCTTATCACAATTGCACAATATTTATGAATTTATTGAATAACCCTTCTTTCAATCAAAATAGACCCCCCCTTGCCATGCTGGTTTTTGATAAAGTGGAAAGTTGTTTCCATAAATGAATCCAACACACCCCTCAAACCCTTCTTGACACATCACTTGGGATATTTCACATTGACAATTATGATTGGGCCATTGGATGTAGTCTTTTTCATAATAGTTGATAGTCTCAATTAATTGTCTTGATATTGAGATGACAGTGCCCCTTTCAACCTCAAAAGTTTGAGCAAATTTCCCAACAGCTCCAGCATTACCATTGGAACCCAAGTGTTCCAGTATCAGAGCCAGCTGATGAGAAATTGGAACTTCCTTACAATTGCTTCTGTTTTTGAATACTTTGGGATCTTTGATCTTCTTTTAAATGAAATGAAATCCTTTTTTTGATTTCCTCATTGATTGTTTAAAGTCGTCATCACACATACTAAATAGCCACTCCATATTGAATCCCGGATGCAGCAAATGGGCCAATGGTCATTCCAAATATTGTGAGTTCATTGTGTGCAGGAGAGTACAAAGATAAAGAGCTGATCTTCCATGCATTCGGTTGCATTGAACTGAGAGTAAAACATTGTTGGGGAAAATCATGGAACCATAAGTTGGGGTGGAGGGAATACCATTTAGGGAGGCTAAAATGCTTTGATTTTCTTGAATTCTAGAGTACAACCACATGAAATATAAGTCCTTTATTGCTTGCTTTCTTGATGAAACCTTGGGCATTTTTGGGATGGAATTTGGAACAGGCGGAGTCTCCAAAGAAAAGGAGTGGTTTGAAATATTGGTGTAGGATGATTTGTAAATGGTTGCAAGGGGATCGTAAATGCAAAGTTGAGATACTGGCTGTGCAAAGATGAATCAATTGCGGTCAAGCATTTTTTTAACTTAAAATTTTGTTAAAAATAAGGTAAATTTAGCAACCGTGAGCCACACTGTAAGCCAGCTCATGATGCGCTTTGACAGAGAAAATCAGGCTCATGACTTCTTAAAAGCTGACACACGATTCACTTAGGTTGAACCACCCTATTATTCTTATTATTTTTATATAAAACAAACACCTCCGTAATGATACAAGAAAAGTTTTTTTTTTCTTAACTCGTACATTTATCCTTGTGAGACAATTGTGAGAAAAAAAAATTGACAAAAAAACAATTAAAAAAAAGTAGATGTCCTTAGAAAATAGTGAAATATTGTGATAAAGCTGAGCATATGGTCATCCCGCCGGGGCAGGTGATAGGACAATTGTGCCCAAAAATTTCTCTTTGGAGACATTCAACCTCATCATTTGATGTTGCTCTCACCAGTAGTCCACAGGATGCGGGTTCTCGACCCCTTCAAAACATTGATGAAATTAGGGGTATGCTGAATCAAATACAAGAGCATCCCCTATGTGGGTCCATCAGGTCTTTGTTAACTGGGTTCAGGTTTTTGTAACGAGATCCTGACATATCGTAGATCGGGTTTGGTAGACCTTTCCTCGCCCTTTCAGACGTTTACCGCAATGAATCTGCTGGGTGACGACATTTGTAAGGGCAATCACAGTAGAACAGTAGATCCCAAGCGGGATAAGCGTGACAATCAAATCCAGCAGGAACTGAAGTACAGTACACAAACTTGGTCCTGTTGCGATGATTGTATTGTACTGGGTACAAGGGGGTGGCGCAGGATATATGACTGGACCGCTTGTCCTTGAGGTCGTATGAGTTACTGTTGCTCTTGGATACTTCACGCACATTTTCTTGGGAGAAGTCCACGCAAAGAACATCCGCTGAAAGCTAGCGAATCTAGTTGCCAAGTTGCCTTTAGGAGTACATACAGCACTGTACAGTACAGCTAATCAGTTCCGTAACGAGGGGAAGCATTGGCGTTAGCGTGAGCTGCTTTGATTGAGCCTGCTTGAATGGTGCTCTTTCGGCTGTTTCATTAGCTCAAAAATACCATGAAGGGCGGCAAAAGCCTTTGTGACACAAATTTCGAGTAAGCTGTCGTTACTAGGTGCAACACAGGAGGTAACAGGGATGTCGCAATGAGCTTACTCATGCTCTTCATGAGTCAAGCTGATTTCAAGTCTCATCCTGTAATTACATTCTACAGTGTACAGACTCAGTGATTGAGACCAGCAGCCGAAAGCTATAACAGCCTTCTTAAGTAAACTTCCTGAGGATCACCACGGACTTATTAGCCTCGACACCGAGCCGCTACTCATTTTTCTTCACATTTTTATTTTCCTCGTGAATCTATAATTCTTAGATAAGTTGACCTTCATTGACCCTCACTCAGATAGTTTTCTTTCATTAGCTTTAAAAAAGTCTAATTCTCGTTTTTCATTACAAGAAATTCTGCAATCTTTGTCTTGGATTATTTATTCTCTAATCGGAAACGGAGAGCCGGCAGACCTGCTCCATTTCTGATTTATTGTTTTTATACCTCTTGCGAACAAGCTTATTTATTCACAAGACACCAATTCAAACAAGGCATAGGCTTGCCTTGCCTTTTATCAAAATACATTTATCCCACTTAAAGTTTTCCGAGTTTGAAACGTTCCTTGCTACACAATGACCGGGAAAAAAGTTTTTTATTCAAAGTCCCAAGGATTAAAAAAAATATTTTGGCTTTCTTTTAGTTTTCTCGCAAATCATTCCTCGAGCGTTTGTAAAAAGATAACCAATCACAATGCGGTCGAGCAAAACGTATCAGGGAACGCCGACCCGAAGACTTCCTTGTGTTTGGACCCATCGGTGATTCAAGAAGCCGCAAAGTCCGACGGCATTACAGATCCCGCTAATCCTCAGCATTTTGCCAAATCTCTTACGTCGGTAAACAATTTTGTAAGTAAATTTTAGAGCTCTTCTTCAAAATTTGATTACTAATTATTTTCCCTTTCTTTCAGATCAATATTTGTGTTGGTTCAAAGATTACCAACGGGGCACAAGCTGAGGACGGTTCTTGTAACCCAACCCCAATGGGGTTTCTTCCAGCTAAAAATAAAATGCCGGCTGCTAAAATGTTAGTTCTTGGTCAAGCAAGAAGATCTTTTTAAAAGCAATGAGTAGAGGAATACTAAAAAAAATCCTCCAAATGGAGTTTCCTTTTTAAGTGTAGCTCCAAGCGCAAAAACTCGAATTCAACGGTGTCAAGAATTCAACATAACCATTACAGTAAGGAATATACAAGTTGGTGAGTACTTGAAAGGTTTCTATTCCTTCAAAGTTACCCAAGGTCTGACTTTGTCTCACCTTAGGCTTCTTCACTGCGCCTGATGCGACCTATTATCTTGCTCCACAGCAATTAAACACAAAAGGGGTGATCAAGGGGCATGTCCATGTTGTGGTTCAGCTCGTGAAACCACATGAACCATTCGATTCTGAAATCGTTAGTAAAACTGCCGAAATGTTTTTGTCACTTTCGCATATTGAGCCTTGTCTCTTGTCACTTATTGTTTTATCCTTGAAAAAGTTTACATTTTTTAAAGGAATTTCAGATTCAGCCGTTCGGGGTAAGCTGAGCACGACTGTTACTGGTGGTTTACCTGATGGGATTTGTAAGTCTTCAAAAAGTAGCTTGGCATATTTGGACTTGGCTATCAACCTATTAGGCTTAGTGTAGACTTGCTCACTGGGTGAAAATTCTCTTGGATGTATTAGATCGAGTTTCTACTCTAGTTTCTGCTATGAATCACCAATTGGCTTCTCTTCCCATAGCCCAACGTGGAGCAGTAGATGACGCGTAAGCAGTGGCTAACTATTTCTGTTTTGAGAAAATATCATAGATCTTCATAGAATAATCCAACCAAATCTTAATTTCTTAAGGGTTTACATCACAGTTGGAACGGGCGTAAGTGCCCCCGGAGACGATGGAAGCGGACAGGCGGCAGAAGCCCAATGTAAGAAGAGTCCCGACACTAGTAGTGGAATCAAAGGTGAAGGTGTCGGGGCAGGAGCTAGTAATGGAATCAAAGGTGAAGGCGGAGGAGCAGGAGCCAGCACGGTGGATACCAGACGACAGAGTAAACAGCAGGAGACCTCTCCGGTCTTTCTCAAAGGTGGCGGAAGCGCAGGCAGAAAAACAAGAAAAGTGAGTAGGAGAGCAAGAAATTTCTGGAAGCACTCATTTCATCAAGCGCGCTAATCTGTGAATTTCACAAAGGTCTGCCGGCGTCGGCGCAAACGAAAAGTTTAACTGGAATTTAGAAAGGCAAGAACATTTATTATAAGCTTTTGGCGAAACCCAAAAGCGCCATGATCTTATCCGTAAATCATCTTGAAAAATAGGACAAGCATGCGACTGTGCTCATCATGATAACTATGTCCCCTTTTGGAGAAATTTTCTACAGGTCAAATCAAGAAATTCTTGCAATCGTTTTAGTTTTTTTGTTAGTGCCAATGGATATCTCGTGTAGCTAATGAGGACAAAACCTTGATGTAATATTTGTTTTTTGATGTGTACTGAATTAATCGTACTTTTGATCATCTGAGTCTTGCTTAACTTGAGCTACTTGAAAGTCAATATTGTCATGCCAGGTGACAAAGAAGCGAAGTCTCGAACATTTGAGTCCAATATACCTAAAGAACTGGTTGCTAATCCAACCACAATCAACTGAATTGTCACCAATAACTTTTCATCTTTCACTCGTATTTTTTTGGATGCAGTCAGCACTCATAGTTGTCTAGAGCGACTGGTCGTTTTGGAGTTGGTATTTGATATTCGAATAAGCACATATACTGCGAACATTACTTGTCACCCATTCAGCATTTTCATGCCTTTTGCAGATAGCATTTGGCTCATCTTCAGTCCATTGTTTATTTCAGTCATATTGTGAGCAGGGAAAAAAAGTAGCGAATATAAAAATGAGTCGATATTTATTTGACGCCTTAACATTTAAGCCATTATCTTCAAAAATTGAAATAAACTTCAAACTGTTCAAAAAAAAAATAAAGACTTTTATCAATATTTCCTGCTTGCTTAATTTGAATCCAATACATACTTATAAAAATCCAATCAACGAAGTTCATCCAACTGTGTGTAATTTAAAATAAGAGGCTGAAGCAAGAGCCTAAGTTCATCTTGCTATTCGTGCAAGTCCTTCAATTTAATCATCAGCCTCGTAATTCCATTCAGGGTTAGGAAATATGTTGACGTCGATTTGGACTGAGCCCACCGGCGGAGTTAATGACACTGCAGAAAAAGAATGGGGACTTCTTGCAAGTCCTTTACAGTATCTTTTTTATTAACTTTGCATTATCTCAACCATAACTCAAATTACTATTTTTCCAAAAAAACAGGGTATTTAACATATGCATTTTTCCAATTTAACTGGAAAATGATCAGGTTCCAATTCTTCAATCATTCATCAGTAGGTTCTTGAATTGAAGTTGATATCGTCTTAGAATCTTCTCACATTGTATCTATAGATTCATAATTTCTTTATGTTAGAAAAACAATGGGGATTACTGATTTTAATGATTATCATGATTTAGTAAGGGATACCCTTTTATAGAACTCAGATGAGATGAAATTTAGAATTTGGTTGTATATTTGCAGTAGGTGCAAAATTCATTTGTTAGATGCTCAACACAAAATTCAAAATTTCAAAGAACTTCACGAAATTCTGTTGATGAATTATTTATAATTTCATTAAGAAATATCATCAGAACTTGCACAAGTCAATATTTCTTCACCATTCAATACAAATTTTAAAATATTTTAAAGTATCCTCATCAAGAATTCTCTCTTTGACCTACCATGATCTTAAATATTGGCTCAACCATTGATATTAGTAAAACAAAATTTCACATTCCCTTTTTTTTCAAATTCTATTCAAATTTCAAATTTATAAATCAAGAATTCTTAAAAGGTTTGATATAAAAGTTACTGTTTCTTTAATTTTTAAATATCCAACGTTTAATATAATCAAATCAACCAAGATGATCCTTGCAAGCCTCTAGGAAACAGTAATTAAATAAGCCTTTCTATTTTTGTTTCTGTTTCTGAAATAGTCTTCATTTAGAAATATTTATTTACTTCTGCATATTTCTGAAATGAAATCGCATCTATTTAGCTCAATACTTTTCCATGGAGAAAAGAACCACACCTCAACTCTTAAACAGGGAACAAATGTAACGATGGGTACAATATTCCAGCTTTCCTTCTTGATGCGTATTGTTTTCTGGGTGGTGCAATTAATCTCAGCCTGACCAAGATTAAATGAGTAGATATAGAAACTTTTGAGATTACAATATTTATAAAGCTCACATTTTTTATCATAAGAATTTCTTTTAACTTTGTGAAGTACATGAATATAATTTAAACATACCAAGTATTTTAAAGAAACTTAAAATTGTGTTGTGAGTAAATAATAGGAATTAGACAGAAAATTAATGGAATAAATTGCATAACTCACAGTTTAAATCATCTTTCCAAATTATTAAGGAGCTTAAATTCATGATAGTTTTTCTATATTTAGAATATTTCTCATTTCAACATATAAACCAACCCAAGAGGAAATTAAGCTTTACATGATATATAACAAAATCAAAAATTATAATTATTTTTCCTTTTCATGAGAGAGTTAGTTTTTAAAAAGTGAATCTTTAAGTTACTATTTTAAATGGGCTTTTAGAAGCTCAATTATCATCCCCATCAAAGTTAACTTGCACCAAAGGGAAAAGACTTGAACCTGAAAAGGGAAATGTTTTTTGATGCGGAATCTTTGATATTTTACCAATGATAAATACTAATTGTTTATTTATTTGAGCAAACACGATTCCTTTGGGTGGGGTTATGAATTCCCATGTACAATGGATCTTTAGAATTGCAGTAAAAAGGTACTTTTCTCCATACAAGGTCAAAGATTGTGCTTCATATTGCTCATGTTTGCTTGAACATAATTTACAAATTTCTGATTCTACAAGAATTATTCAAGGTATCATTAGTGTAGGCTGTTACTAAGAATTCAATTAATCAAATAAATGAGCCCCTTTATTCTTCAAATATATTAAGAGAGCATATGTATGTGTTTAAAGAAAGGGCTAGCTTCCTGCCTTAATAGTACTCCTTACCTAGGTATACAAGCCAATAAAAAGGCAGGCCTTTTGGGTTGATATCTCAAAAAGATCATTTTCTTTAACAATTATAAAAGTAAAATAAAGCTCTTTCAAAAAGATATCAATTACTATTTTAGTAGGAAATAATCCATTTTTCTTCATAATTTTCTATCTTGTATGAACCAGAGAAGATTATTTTATGTTGTGACTTAACAAATTTTTCCTTTGTGTTAAATAATGCAAAAAACCCATAATTTTGGAAAATAAAATAATTTTAAGGAAATTTTTATATATTTCAGCCCTCATAATAATTTCATCACCTCTAGAGCCCTGAAGAATTAAGTATTGTATTTCAATTTAATTGAGCTATTGTAGCATAAAATGATTCCTATAAATAATTAGATTTGTATCCGCCAAGATATTACATAAATAATTAATGTGATACTGCAAATTGATATACAACTGAGCCATACATATGTGCTTGAGTGTACTGTATATGTAATTAACCTCAAAATATGGCTTAAGGTTTCAATTATGTGCAGGCGTACATGACCATTCCACTTTCAAGTGGCTGTAAAATTAATTTTTATACTTCAAAGTAGTTTCAGTTCTTCTTAAATTGAATATTAATACAAAGAATTCACTTGAAATATTCAAACAGCTTTGAGTATTGATTTATGTGGCTCTGAACATTCATATCTAATTGAGCCATATAGAAGTTTTCAAAGAACCTTTGGGTGTATTTGAGATCTAAGGCTATTCTGAAGGTGAAATTCTGTGAGCCTTAGAGGTAATTTCATATACCCAAAAGACCACAAATACAAAAGTTAACATATAAATATAAATAAAATAAAAATCAAAATACAAATATAAAAAAATTATATTGAAAATAAAAATTAATTACAATTTAAAAATAAAAATACATTAAATTTTGTAAGTATAAAATTACATTTATACTTGAAAAAATTAAGTAAAAATGAAATTTTAACAAAATTGTGAAAAAATAAATAAATTTGGAAAAAATTTAAATAAAAATTATTATAACTTTTTATTCAATAAATAAACACATAAAAATTATCTCACCATTGGATTCCTCATAAAAAATCAGGTGGGGTCACCTCTGAGTGAAATTCTTGTAACTCAACTCTAAATAAGCTTAAATTAAGTTTTTAGTATTTTAAATACAAAAGTTGAAAATCCTCAAAATCTTAATTTAATTCACACCACATGTGGTGTTAACCATCAAATTTTGTGTTAAAATTGAGGTGTTGTGTTTAGTTTAGAAGTTATGAGGAATTGAAGTATTTTCAATTGAATTCAATTGAAATGTCAAAATGTGCACGTGTATTACATAAGTGAACTTTGATTTACATATGAGGTGTCAATTATTACTGTATTGTACTGTACAATTGAATTGAATTACATATGTAAATTATAAGTATAATACATGATGAGGAATTAAAGGAAAATTAAATTGGAAAGATTAAATTTGGGGGGGAAAAGGAACTCCAGCTCTAAGGGGGAGCTAGACCGCCAAAGTCCTTGCTGACAGGCATGGGATGTCAAAATTCACGCAAAAGTTCATCACTTTTGGCTTGGAATTGAGTTACAGGGTCTGTGGACTCAATTGATGATGAGGTTTCGATACCAACTGGGGTAGTTTTAGCTGTTGCCAAGAGGGTAAAACTACCCTTAAGATAAAAAAATCATAGTAAAAACAGTTTTAACTGGCTTCTCCGCCTCTGACACACATTCTGACGTGTTTTGAAGGCTCTAGGCCTGGTATTGCTATAGTAATGGCTGATTTAAGGGTCTAAAATGGCTAAAAATGGCTTAAACCAGCCCTTTTTGGTCTAAACCAGGGTTCAATGATGCCATAATTGGCTTTTCTGTTGTCAGACTGTTTTTCACGACTGACAAGAGTAAATTTTACTTTTGGAGTAGGAGAATTGATGGCTATAAAAGAATGTCTTCTTTGCCCCACTTTTCTCTTCATGTTAGAATCTTTTCCTTTTATAATTAGTTTAAACATTGTTAAACCAATCAATAAAAGATTCCAACCACCTTTATTAAATCATTTCAAACCTTTTAACCATGCGAAAAAATCATTATAATCATTGTTTGTAACTCTTATAATCATTTTTACCCCTGAACCACCCCAAAAGTGAATTAAAGCATCTCTCATCACTGTAAACTTTGTCACTTTGTTTCCAAATTCACTCTGGTCACTTTTGGGAATGTTTTATCTTTAATATTCTTTTTAAAGACTGTGCTCTTTAATTAATTGCTTGCAGTTCTTTGCTCAATTGATTCCAATTGAAATTGCTCTTGAAGAAATTTCTTTTGTAGCCTTAAAATATCTCTTGTATAGTATTTTTTGGATAAATTTTTATTGTTGGTAAAACAATAAATTTTTATAATATTATTGTCTTATACTAATAAAGCTATAAACAATAAAATTGGCTTGTTTTCTCTTAAAAATAATATTTCATACTATTTTTAATTGATTTTTACCTTATACAAATTTTGAGGACAGGAAAAGTACTTGATTTTTAATCAAAGTTTTATATCCACACCTTACAAATTCTCTACAGGTATACATAATTGCACCATTTTAAAGGCACTGAAGAAATACACTAAATATTTGTTGTCACGAAATTTTTTGGATCTTTATATTAATAAATATTCCTTGTTTGTAATACTAAAAGGATTTAATAAATCATAAATTTCTTGAAGAATAGATAATAATGCATCTCTAGAGGATTTGAAATTTATTTATATTAGACAATTAAAGATCAAGCCTAGTTTGGAATTTTATTCTACACACAATATTTATGGGAATTTATTTTTCATTTAAAATGAGTATTTAAAATGTATATAACGACTCTTATTCATCTCAAACTCTGTTGAGAGGATAAAAGTTCCTCTTTAAAGAGGAAAATATTCATTTTTGTCCATGATTTCTTATTCCATATGAAAAAGAGAGAAAAATGTGTTCACTTGAATTTATAAATTTTCATTTGTGTGGGATTATTTAAAAACCCAATCTAGCCGGATAAAAGAATTTTGAGGACCTTTTTATATATTTAAGATCTCAGAATTATCTGGTGGTGAAATAATATATGCCTGGATATGATGGCATCATCTCTAGAGGCCTAAAAAATCAAATATTGTATTTAGATTTAATTGGTGTATCTTATCATGTAATGATTGATTTAAATGATTAATTTGTTCTTTCTCAAGATATTTATAGCTGATTAATTTTATAATGCACATCCAGAAGCTGTTGAAGGGGCTGTGAATGTATTTCAGCTCACAGCCTGGCCCAGGGTTGAAATCATGTATAGTAATATGTAATTTCAATAATTTTGTGGCTAGATCATTTCTCATTATAATGTTTTTGTGAAATAAGATAATGTAAAAATATCAATAATTCACTTTCATACAAAATTGAACACCTTTAAAGCACCTAGTGGGAAAATTTGTATAGTTTATTTCATACATTTTAATTTATGTGAAGCTCACAACAATTTCTTTGTCTAAACATGCGAAAAGATTAAAAAAGTTGGTTTTTATATTTGATATTAAAAGATTCCCTGGGTTCTTAATTATTGATGTGCAAGTCTCATTGCACAATACCCAAGGACCTTGGTAATTCAGTTATCTCCTTTTGGTAGTAGATCTATTTTACAATGAGATAATATAAATGAAGAAATAAACACACAGTTCAAAGAAAAAGATGTATTTTCTTGAATTAATTTCTGGTTATTTTTTTCAGTTTCTTTCATTTTTACATATCTGGCAGGAATAAAGAGAGTCATAATATCTATTATTTACTCTTAGAAATTGGTCATTGTACATTTAATATTATTATAATGATTTTCCTTTTGAAACAAGAAATTAATTGCTTCAAAGTAGTACATAAGATAAGAACCATGACCCATGTTTTTGAAAAATTCCAAAATATATAATATTAGTTAGTTTTTCACAGGAGAGTCAATGCTTAATAAAACATAAATATTCAAAAATATTTTATGTTGATCTTTATGAAAAATTACATATAATAAAAGTATTTGCATTTAAATATGAATACTTCAATTCTTTTTTCAGAAGGAATTGTTGAAATAAGTACTTGATTTATATACTTAATAGGATTTAGTTTTATCAATAATAATTGAAATTGATTCTTTCAAAATTTTCAAGCTCCTATGAATTACCAAAAAGTAAAATATATTCATACAGAGGGCCGGGGTGCTTATTCAATTGAGGTTCAATTAACCAGAATTTAGAACTAAAATTCAAAAATACCATCATAATATTTGAATCAGTATCTAGAGAAGCCACCAAAAAATATGTTAGCCCAAAACTTCACTTACATGTGGATTTTCACAGCACAGGGAAGACTTTACCTCTAAGAATGATGAATTCAAATTTTCAAAAGTATCATTTTTTCCCATATAATATTGTTGTTACCATCTTTCTAAGTAGCTACATCATCAATAATTATACTAATATTGCCAAGATAAATAAAATACTATAATATAGCTTCATTAAAGAAATTCTAAGATATCTCAAAGGTTCAAATGTACACATATATTGTATTTCCAAATTCATTGTATATTAAATTAATCAGGCTATTTCACTTGTTTCAAATTCTACAAAGTTTTAAGTTGATAATAATATCTTATATATGGAATGATGGGCTGGGAAAGCATCTGAAACAACCCTTTTGAGAATAGCTTCAGTGATCAATTTGATTATCAAGAGCCATATAAGATATTATTACAAACTAAAAGCCTTTTTTTTCTGAATATGTAGATTAGTAAAAGAAACTGTTCCTTGGTCAAAAACTAATTCTATTTGAATTTAAAACCTCTTTATTATATGATAAAGCATTTATTATTCAAAAAGAGGAATATGAAATATTAATTTGAGTTTTTTTGATTTGTTATACATTATGTCAAAAGAAACTAGGAAAAAAATTTCTTTCTGTTAAGGAGAATAAATAAATGAATATGGGAAAGCTTAACCATCTATCAAAATATAATAGGATCGTTTTTTTCTAATGAAATGTTTTCCTTGGCTCATAGTGTGGTATTCCATACCTTTTTACCAGTTTCAAGAATTTTTTTTGGAAATTAAAAGTTGGAAAATCAAGATTCCATTGACTAATTCAGGAAATAACCACTCAAAGGGAATGATTAAAATCACAAAAAACCCAGGAATAACATCAACATCAGGGAGGAATGGAAGATTTTAGCATTCACAATTGAAATATTCAATATACTTCTATAATTAAATTAATAGTAGAGGAGTGCTATCTTATGGAATTATACAAGAAAACCTACATATAAGCCTTACAGAATCAACAATAGGCTTAATACATACAGAAACTCAAAATTACATAGGAAAAGTAACATTGTAACATTATATCCACTCTAAATCCATCAAGAAGATTATATTACCAAGAATTACAGTAACCAAATACAGTGCATGTGACACAAGGATCATATGACAGTATCCAATTCAACTCAATACATGAAAATACACTAAAAACTTAAAAAAATTACACAACCATACAGGAGCCCAAATAAGACTTATGCAGTCCACATGCATAAGATCTGTACAGTACACAGCCTCAGAATCATCAAATACAACTCAATTCAATTACAACCAGCTGCATGCAAGGGGAATACACTAAACTGTAAACCACACAGCAATTATAGTAATCAAGAATTAAAACCCAAGATATCCCCACATTACACAGCATGATCACCTGGAACTAGATAAATTTAACAAACAAATTGTACGGGGGCTTATTCACATGACACTACCCTCATCCTTTTAATCACCAGAATTAATTCCTCAAGGCTATGCAAGCTGACTAAAGCAGTGCAAAAGAGAAGTCACCTGATATTTTTATCAAAATCCCCACCAAGAAAAACACCTCAACCTTCATTTTGACCAAACAAATGGAAAAATATTTCAGTCATATGACACCATTCTCAATTCTACATACTAGCATTAATCTCTCAAGGCTGTGCAAGATTACTAATACAGTGTAGCAGATAGGTCATCTGACTTTTGTTACAAAAAATCTACACCAGCAAAATTACCTCAAGGGCAAGAATAACACTTTACATGGAGAGCCCATGGGTACTTCTCACAACATAAAAGGAGTCCTCTCTCTCTCATTTTCTCCTCTTCTCCCGATGAATGCCAATAATTATATACCAAGAAGGAGAATAATTATTCATCCCTTACTAGTAGGTTAATCTAGATATTATTATTATTATTATTACATTACATTAAAAGTGATTTATATATAGCTGTAGTTAACAGTAGGTCTGCCTATATTATAAATTCATCTATTAGTGAAATACTCATACTCAACACAGTATTTATATTAAACTCTTCTCACTAGAAGAAAATCCATATCACTATTATTATTATCACAAAATATATATTTAACATATTATCAAAATTATTTATCAATTACACTTATTTAAAATATCAAACAATATTATTATATTATCACTATACTAAGATTTTCTCCTATTGAGCTATTATCCATTAAACAAAATACCTTCAACAAAGAAAACAACTTAAAATCACCACTCAGTACTATTATATCTATTATTTATCTACTCAATTATTATCTTATCATCTTGAAATCACCTACAAATCTATTTATTTAAAGTTATTATTATTTTATCATTAGTTTGATTATTGAATAGGTCTGATAGAGACTGCTGAAAAGTCTTCTCTAGTTGTAAAGCCACAATCTTAAATATTGATTTGTGAGCTCTGTAGGGAGATTGTTTAGTATATTCAGAGGGGCAGCTAAAACACCATTAGCACCCTTGGTTACAGGATTAATTCAGCAATTCAAAACTGTTTACCTGTGATTTCCCCCTCAAGGACTGCCTTATCCAATCCCACACTAAAAGGAGTTCCACAATAGGATCATCTGATTAAATCAAAGTAAATAAGTAGAAACAAATCAACTTTTATTTAAAGTAATTCCAAAGGAAGTGCTATCTTAAAACAGTACTACTTTAAGGCGTGGATTTTGCATGTAAATACTACAGGAAACTTTGGCTTTTCACTCTTCACTCTTTCTTCAAAATTAAAGATTTTTTTGGATTCAGTATATGAACATTCCCAATTTTAGTATTTAAAATAAAAACCTATCACCAATTAAAAAACCTCAGTGACTAAAATGTTTTTATATAAGTCTTTTTTAAAGTAGGATTGTAAGCCTTTGAGATACAAAAACATATTCAAGAATTTGACAAAAAAGAACTTTAACAGACTTATTTTAACAAAAATAATTGAAATTATAATCTCAAAATAAGTAAAAATGCCATAAAAAGGCATAAATTATTGATTATCCCAGAAAAAATTGAATGAAAATTTGAAATAAATAACACAATTGGATTATAAATCAAAAACTAAATATATGAAATATTTATTACATATCTGTAAAACCAATACTTACCAAGACAACCTGGGTATATGCACTTTTAGAATCAGTGCAGATATTCATGGTTTTTAGCCCATAAATGTTTAATTAAACATAATGAAGAGCTGATTCAAAACTAAAAACTACCACAAAGTATCTGTAATAATAAAGATAGAAAACTTCTTTGGAAAGTTATAAACAGGGTTAAAACTTATAAGGGGATATTGGGAAAAATAGCAATAGCTGTTGACCACTCCAAATTGAAAGTGTTCCAAACTTAAAAAGATTGAATATTAATATTCTAATATCTTGTAAATGAATAATTATCTAGTTTTAATCGTGCTATTTAATGTAAAAACCTATGAAATAATGGTTTGAAGTCCAAAATAATAAATTTTGACAGAAAACATGAGCTACAAGAAAATTCATCATAAATAGAGTTTTGATGATGTAATAAAATACTCTTGGAAGCTTAGTAAGGAAATTCGACGATATCAGAATGCACTCTCTAAATTGCTGTAGCATGAAAAACTTAAAGTTTATCAAGGATCAACGGTTAAGCTTAAAAATGATCATCAACTCTACTCCTATTTCAAGCTTAACAGCTTACTGAGAGATAAATATGGTGTATGATAGTATTTCATGATTAAAACTATCATAATAAACAAAGAAAAATAATTTTCCAAGCTTACTATGTAAGAAAATAAGAGTTACAGTGATAAATCTAAAAAATAGGGTAATAATGAGATAAAAAGGTTTAATAATGATGTGATAATCACCAAACCTTAAAATACTTATTAATTCCAGTAAATACCATCAGTACACGTCTACTAGGAGGAAGGATCTTTACTATAAAAGGAGCTCTTCTTTCTCCATTTCCCCCTCAGATGCTACAAATACAATGAAAAATCCAATAAAAGGTAAATTTATTTTTCCTTTAATACAAAGCTCTTATATCATTAAAGAAAAAATCTATATATTATAGCCATCACTATTTTACACTTCATTGAATAAATAGTTCTATTGTCATTTGTTAATTTCTCTTAACATCTCTAATTCCACATAAAAATAGTAAAGTTTGTAATTTCTTCTATTTTTTATTGAAAATAGAATTTGAATCAGTTGTATTTATAATCTTAGGCATAAATTAATTTAAAATTACTATATTAAGCTTTAGAAGTAGGTTATTTCCCCTTATTCTAATATTTTTCCCTTTATGATCATTTTTAATAATCTTCTTATTAATATAAATTGTATTTATATTGATATATAACTTTAATATTAGTAAGATCATTGTTATGAATTGTGTTTTATTTTTAAATTACAAATTTCTACACATTTGTCATTTTTTGGTAAAAATAATAAATTGCCATAAATATATCAATTATTCAATATTAACATATTTATCTCATTAAATTATTTTTTTATAATATAAATATTTTTACACCATAATTAACCATGAAGAAATCTACCCCTGCCAGAAGGGGTAGCAGGTCTAATCCAGGTCCAATCTGGTTTTAACCTGAGTCCCAACCTTGGCTCTAACCTTGCAATTTTTTTGGAAATACTTTCAGCCACATATTTGGTTATTCAAAATGGAAGATTATGGATATCACATGATTTTTGTTTCTTTTTCACAAATTATTTATCCATGATTCTATAGTGCAAGTAATTCTGTAATAACTCTTATTTCTAGAAGTAAAATAAAATTCTTTTATAAGCAGTTTTGAAACTAATCTCCCATGAATTTCCTTTTATTTTTTATCTGGAATAATCGATTCACTTCAAATTTTTACATAATTTCAAACCATTAATATTTAATATTGATTCAAAAGAAGAAATTCAATGTATACAAAATTATTCATAAAAAGAACTGAAAATTATATATATGAATGATCAATTCTATTCTTATTTTCTCATTTCTTACATAATTAAGTTACCTCTTAGAATTTATATAGCAGAATTTATAGATTATTTTGATAAAGATTTCTTTTTGAAAATTTAGATCCAATATTATTTTGAAATCGACTATTTCCACCTGTTTTTGGAGATTACTGTCATGATATTAATTTTCATAAATCAGGTTCAATATTTCTTTTGGAATATTGGCACTCCTCCCCTCATTATTGGAGATGATGATTTAAGGTCTATTCCTACATATCTGAAAGAGTTTTTTCCTTAATGAAATATCTCAATTCCCAAGGGTATTTTACACTTAAGATTCCTTAAATGTTGATATTTGTCATCCTTCAGGTATAGAGATCAGCTAAATTAAAATTTAAGTGGTTCAATTTTTTCAATATGTCATTATTATGAGCACTCAATACATTTGTGAATGAATATTCTATTCACAAATTCTGAAAAATGCTAGTATTCAATTTTGAAAGTTCCCATTTGTGGTCAAGAGTTCTTCATCCTTTTTCTCAGGTATTCATTCCCAGAGATTTTGTGGTTTGATTTTTTATTTGTATTCTTAGTAAGAATCATGTAGATTTTGAAATTTCCTTTGAAAAAGCACAAATAGGCAACAAAATTAATTTTTATCAAAAGAACCAATTACATTAGTTTTATCAAAGGTGACTTTTCCTCAATTTTCCTCAATTTTCCTTTCCTTTTTTTTTTTAATTTTGGTTTTTACTTATGAATATTTAATAATTAGAATAAGATCCTTTTTGATTTTTCCTAAATTTTTAGTTTTTTGGCATTTTCATAATTTTTTTCATCTTCTGTAATTTTTTTGAAATTATTTTTTTTTTCATTTGTCCAAGGTTTTTTCATTTTTTCTTCTTGTTTGATTTTTTAATTTTTATGTTATGACTAACTTTCTTCTTTTTTTCCTTTTTATGTGATTCTCTTTTCTTCTCTACTCTTTTCTTTTTTGCCTTTTTGTGCAAGATTTTTGAATATATCTATATATTTTTCAATTTTGCTCATATTTTCTTTATTTTTTGATATTTTTCTATTTTTGTATTGTTTTAAGTCTTATAAGATAAGGTTGATGTATTTTTTTATTTTTATTTTTATTTAGTATTGATTTGGTTTTTGTTGATTTTTTATTTTTTTAAGGGGTGCAAGCACTCCAAATCAGTGTAAAAACACTGAATTGGAGTGTAATTGAATTATTTGTTTTCAATAGAGCTATTGCAAACAAATAGCCAAAGAAAAACTTCAATCGAGTGCTTTTACACTGATTTGTAGTGTCCGAACCCAGGAAAAAAGATTAAAAAAATGCTAAAAAACTCACCAATAAAATTACAAAAAAAATCAAAATTGAAAAATTTGACAGTAAAAAACATTGACACAGAAAAATTGATGTGGAAATGAATGAATCAAAAAATTCAAAAAATAAAATAATATTGAAAGTGAAAAAAATAAAATATAAACCCAAAAAAAGTGCAACATAAAAGATAAGAAATATTCCAAGTTAAAAACGAAAAATAATCAAAAGTCAGATTTTATCATATGGAAAAATAAAAATAGAGCAAAATTGAATGAAAATAAGCCAAAAAGACTAATAAGATAAAAAAATGACAAAGCCAGTATGAAGAAGATGAAAAGACAATGGTTACAAAAAGACATACAAAAATAAAAAATATTATTGAAATTTTGAATATATTAGTCAAATCTGGAATTTCTGCAACAAGAAATTAGATGAAAATGAAGGCAATGGAAAAATTCAAATTATTATCAGGTATTTTCAACCTAAGAAAAAAAGTCAAAAGATTTTAAGAACCATAAGGAAGAATTTGTGGTTTGAGGATTGGTACATACAACAAAAATAATCAATATCTTATCTAACAAATGCCTGTGGATAAAAACAAATTGTAGCTGAAATTATCTTAGTATTTAATATACATATCTTGATATTACTAAGGGATTTACCCATGATTTGTGTACTCTGTTTCCAGCACTGGAATTAGCATATAAAACATCAATCCATGCCATTACCAATCAAACTCCTGCTATTCTAGAAAAAGGATGGAACCCCAAATTACCCCAAGATTCCTTGAGGAAAGATTTGATTGAAATACATCCCACAGCTGCTAGCTTCAAGGGAATGCTAGACAAAGCTAGGAAGCATGCAGTAAGGTGCATGGAGGACTCTTTTGCATATGATAAGGAAAAATGGGATAAATCACATGCAACACCAGATCTCCAAGTGAGGGACTTAGTTCTTGTATCCACCACTAACTTCAATAACATCAAAGGATGTAAAAATTTGAAAGACTCCTTTGAAGGACCTTTTGTGATTAAGGCCCTCCATAGAGAAAGTGCTGTTGAAGTAGAGTTATCTGAAGAACTTAGCAATAAGCATCCTACATTTCCAGTGAGCTTGATAAAGCCATATAAATCTATGATGCTGAAAAATATCCCTTGAGGAATAAAATTGCCAAAGCTATACCTCCTGTTGAGCCATCTGGTAGTAAGAAAATTACCAAAGTTCTCAAAGAAAGAAAGTTGAGAACCAACAAAGCAAGGGAATACCTTGTTAGGTACAGTGACCCAACTTGTGAAGATGAATGGTTGCCAGAAAAGGACATAACTGAAGCTAGTAAACTTCTCAGAAGGTTCAGGCACACTAGAAATAACAATATTAAAAATTAATATTCTTTTTTAGGGGGAGGGAATGTGAGCCTTAGAGGTATTTTTATATACCCAAAAGACCACAAATGATAAATTAAAATACAAATATAAATAAAATAAATTTATTTATATTATAAAAATAAAAATTGAAATTTAAAATAAAAATTTTTATTTTAAAATCAAAACTTAATTATAATTTAAAAATAAAATTACAATAAAAATTAAAATCATGAAAATTCATTTTTACTTGTAAAAATTATGTAAAAATGAATTTTGAATGAAAATTATGAAATTAAAATATTTTTGGTAAAAATGTATATAAAATATATTATAACTTTTTATCCAATAAATAAACATATAAAAATTATTTCACCATTTGATTCCTCATAAAAAATTAGGTGGGGTCACCTCTGAGTGAAATTTTTGTAACTCAACTCTAAATAAGCTTAAATTAAGTTTTTAGTATTTTCAATACAAAAGTTGAAAATCCTCAAAACTTTAATTTAATTCACACCACATGTGGTGTTAACCATCAATTTTTGTGTTAAAATTGAGGTGTTTTGTTTAGTTTAGAAGTTATGAGGAATTGAAGTATTTTCAATTGAATTCAATTGAAATGTCAAAATGTGCAGGTGTATTACATAAGTGAACTTTGATTTACATATGAGGTATCAATTATTACTGTATTGTACTGTACAATTCAATTGAATTACATATGTAAATTATAAGTATAATACATGATGAGGAATTAAAGGAAAAAATAAATTGGAAAGATTAAAAATGGGGGCCAAAGGAACTCTAGCTCTAAGGGGGAGCCAGACCCCCAACATCCTTTCTGACAGGCGTGAGATGTCCAAATTCACGCAGAAGTTCATCACTTTTCACCTGGAATTGAGTCACAGGGTCTGTGACTCAATTGATGATGAGGTTTTGATACCAACCAGGGTGGTTTTAACTGGTGCCAAGAGGGTAAAACTACCCTTAGGTTAAAAAAATGTTAGTAAAAACAGTTTTAACTGGTTTCTACGCCCCTTACACACATTATGACCTGTTTTGAAGGCTCTAGACCAGGTATTGCTATAGTAATGGCTGATTTAAGGGTCTAAAATGGCTAAAAATGGCTTAAACCAGCCCTTTTTTGGTCTAAACCAGGGTTCAATGATGCCATAATTGGCTTTTTTGTTGTCAGACTGTTTTCACGACTGAAAGGAGTAAATTTTACTTTTGGAGTAACAAGATTGATGGCTATAAAAGAATGTCTTCTTTGCCCCACTTTTCTCTTCATGTTAAAATCTTTTCCTTTTATAATTAGTTTAAACATTGTTAAACCAATCAATAAAGGATTCCAACCACCTTTCTTAAATCATTTTAAACATTTTAAACACGTGAAAAAATCATTATAATCATTGTTTGTAACTCTTATAATCATTTTTACCCCTGAACCACCCCAAAAGTGAATTAAAGCTTCTTTCATCACTGTAAACTTTGTCACTTTGTTTCCAAATTCACTCTGGTCACTTTTGGGCGTGTTTTTTCTTTAATATTATTCTTAAAGACTCTGCTCTTCAATTAATTGCTTGCAGTCCTTTGCTCAATTAATTCCAATTGAAATTTCTCTTGAAGAAATTTGTTTTGTAGCCTTAAATATCTCTTGTAGAGTATTTTTGGATAAATTTTTATTTTTGGTAAAACAATAAATTTCTATAATATTATTGTTTTATACTAATAAAGTTATAAACAATGAAATTGGCATGTTTTCTCTTAAAAATAATATTTCTTACTATTTTTAATTGATTTTTACCTCATACAAATTTTGAGGACAGGAAAAGTACTTGATTTTTAATCAAAGTTTCATATCCACACCTTACAATTACCACCCCATAGAGTTAATTTCAGCTTATTCAACCTATGGAGTGGCCCTTGGTGAATATTTGTTTATAGTTCAAATCTGGCCTTAAATCCCTGGATTCACTTATAAAAATAATGTTTTCATATCTTAAATGAAAAATAATGAATTTTGGATATATGCATTAATTATGAGTTATGCATAGTTCAAAAGTTATTTTTATATTAATTGTGGTCCTTGTTGGTATGTAAAATATACCTCAAGGCTTTCAATCACAATTTTATGAGGCACCTTGCCCAAATATCTATAGAAACAAATGTCACCACAAGCCAGTCACACAAGGATGAGGCTCTTACCTATTAACAAAATCTGCATCCAATGTCTAAAGGCAATCACATTATTGATTATTGGAGTGTGTGTTTTTTGATTTCCCTTTATAACACTTATTCAAATCAACATGACATTTTTACAGAGGTAGATTATTACTGGAAACTTCCCCCATCTTGGGAAGATTCTTTTTTGTTAAATGAGTAGTGCTGCCTCATCTGCCAGTGTTGAGTGGGTTTTTTTCAAATTGGTTGTCTAAAATCACCTGCATGTGAAACACTGGGTACTTGCACCATTGCACATCTTACATGCTGGAAGGAATGGTTGAATGATGAGCAGCCACAATATTAATTTGGGGGTGGGTGGATGTTCTGACTTAGGGCTTTATCAGGTGTTTATTTTCCCTTGCCTAGTGGCACGATGCAGATGTTCTTTTTTTTGTATCTTGATCCTGGTGCCCATTGCCACCCTATTCATGAAAACAAAATATGACCATGCTTCTGTTTAGTAGTGCTTGTGTCTCATGTTAAATTATCTTGAAATAAAAAGTTGTCTCATACAAAATATTGGTTGAAATCTCAGTACCCGCTTAATTTATTGCTATTCCAACCGGGACTGCCTTAGCCGATAGATGGTTAAATACTTAATAAGTACAAACTTCATAGGCATTTGAAGTATTCCTGCACCAATTGCATCATACCATATTCAGTATGGCTAGAAACTGAAATGGTACTGCTTAGCCATCCCTGATACAGTATGTGCAGGTGCAGTACACGAAAACAACCCCGCAGCAAACCTAACTGCGATTTGCTATACCATGCAATGTAATTGATATACCGTATGGGAAAGCAATAATTACTGAAACAATCATGAATGCTCTAAGTGGCCAATGCTACGCGTACTGCATTGACTAATACCGAATACAATAGCTGAAATGCTACTACTGTACGCAGGGAATGGGAGTTTGACATTCACAAACTTCCCAATTTTTTCCAAGCCATGCCAACACATGGTGAGTGATTTCATGTTTTGGGACGTCTGTTTCAAAAAACCCAGCAGACCCAAGGTCATGTCTCACGCCGGCTTCTAACGAAGAATAGATGTGTTTCTTCGTTATGGATTAAAAGGTTTGAAATATGAATCGATGGACAAAACTTGCCCATCCTAGCCACCCTTCCTTCTTTCTGCACCTTTCCCACAATTGGATTCATTCAAAGTGACATAGCCGTAAAGTAGCCACCAGGAACATTAGAGCCATTTTTTCAGAATTTTCCCCTTTCCTCTTAAGCCTGTTATTGAGCGTCTAGATGAGTAGAATAAAGACCAGCTCCACTCTACTAATGTCTTTTATTCAAATTGTTTTGAGCCCAAGACTCCAACCTTTCGATGAAAACGATGGATGTCGTTGGGATCCATGCCTGATTCCTGTTTATGAACCGTTTTCCTTCGAAACACAAAACGCAGGTGACAATATCGCCCGGTTTTCGCATAACACTCCTTTTGTTGACGGAAATTTGCACACGCCGCCAATGCCCCAGTTGCCTCAATTGTTTATAGCACCCCATCATCCATTCACTACAAGCGATTTTCTCAGACAACTTCAAAGCTACCCTATGTTGCCACCGCGCACCATGGGGGATAGCTCTCAGGAATTTGGTGAATTTTTTATGATTGAAAGCACCATCTTGCAATGTCTATCTTAAAGTCTTTATCCGAAAAATCTGATTTAGCTTCTCTTGTCTCCACCGTTTCCCACAATCATAAACTGATCAACCTATTTCATCATGGGAAGAAGGTGGGGAAGTTGATACTGGGGTATGTCAGAGTCAAAGTTACAATCTCACTTCAAAGCTTGTTCCTAAATTCTGATTTTACAGCTACATCAAAAATCGGTGGATTTACTTGACTCCAGATCTAAGACTGGGGCCAACGCGGAGGTACTCACCGATTATGATCAGGGCCCAAGTCAGATTGGCCCAGAGACATCTTCCGGCGTGAAAGCTTCCCTAAACCCTAAGCAGATGTTAGGTAAGTATAGAAACCAATCAATTATCTTTCAAAACACTAAACCAACGGGTCTGGTATAAGAAAAACTGAGGAAGTCACTTCTTCCTACGATGATTAATCAACCTTTGTATTTTGGCTTTCGAAGACCAAGAAATGTTCCCTATTTTGGTGAGTTTAATTCATATGCGTGGTATACGTTGAAGTAACCTATATCTTACCCCGAGCGTCGCTTCGCGCTTCGGGCATTAACGCACGCTCAATCTTTGGCAAATCAGGAAAGCTCTTGGTTTCAACCACATGATACGCGTTTCCAAGACCACACCTCAAATCTTGATTTCGTCAATCACCTATCTAAAGCCCAACCCTACAATGAGAAAAGGAAAGGTAAAGGCAAAGACACACTTGCGGGCAATTCATGGCGCAAAAGGCCTCCCAAAAGGCCGGCTAGAAAACTGGTTTATATGAGTGAGAACTCATTGTCAAAAAACTTCGTGCCATCCGAAGGTGTCGAAAAAATAATTAAAGTAATTCAAACACCCACGAAGAAAGGTGTTTATGCACAGGTTGCAACCTACCCTCGTTTTCCGAGATTCACTGTAGTAAAAGATGGTGACAGAGTTTCAATTAAAGATTATGTCCTCAGGAAGTGTGAAGAAATTTTGGTTTTATTCTCAGGTGGACGTCTAGCAACTTTCCAACTTTCCCCAAGGCTGAAAAAGCTTGATGAATTATTGGTACGCATTGGGCGTCTTCACTGTTGTATTGTAGAGCTTTTTGCGCCTCAGACCGACAACATGAGCCAAATAGTTCTACGCGAAACGGACTATTTCTTCCTTACTCTAAAAGGGAAAATCTCAGATCGAAAGTTTTGGGACTCCTTCTTTTCGAGAAGCCCCGCTCCAGTTGTTGACACGTTCCATCAGTCAGTTCTGAAGTACGTTGATTCTGAAGATACTTCACACTCCAACAAACTACTTGTTCCAGTAGGAAAATCCGCTAAGATTTCTGTAACAAAGGGGGACTTAGATGCCGCTATAATAGCGGGTGATTTCCTTGAAAGTTATCTCAAGGGAAATAATCGAAAGTTTCAGGCAGTTTTCCCGGATTCCAACTATTTCTTACTCTTCCTTCAAAAATTGGGACAAACAGTTCATAAAGGTACATTTACGGATTGGAGAAGAAATTTATCAAAGAGGCCTCTGAAACTTGGACCGTTGCCTTGGTCAGATCCTTTTAATGAGAAGTTGATGACAAGAGTTAGAGGACAGAGGGACTTGACTATACTTCTCACCGCAATCTACGAATACCCACTCAAACGTGTTGCTGATGAAATGCAAAAGGAGATAATAAATTGAGAGCTTCATAATGAATAAAATGGAATATTTCTGATACATATGTATTGATTTTATCTGCTCATATTTACTCCGGATGATGTGGTCTTTTTTGGTCAAGAGAAACAAAAAACTACATCAATAATAATGATCATAGCAGATTCTGATTTCTTGGTACTGGTGGAAGGTTTCGTAACTTTTTCATTGATTTTACAATTTCATTTATTTAAATCTTGAGCATTAAGCTCACACGATTTCTATGCTCAGATGTATTTCAGGTCTTGAAAAAGTTTGTGTGCAAGATTTTTAGGAAATACTTGGATGATTTCTTCAATAGAATCAATTACTTGAGCTTTTAATCAATATTTAAAAAAATGGACCAGTGCTTCAAAGCCTCAAAACAAGGCCATTTAAAAGCTACAAAGAATTATTTTCTTGATCAAATGCAAGTAAAATACTTTATGTGAAATATATTCCAAAAGAAAAAGTGCAAAGATAGTTCAGGATCTTTATATTACTGAATCTATGGGATGATGTTATGATCTGACTTGAGTAGCAGGTTGATCAATATTTTTCAAAAGAATATACGGATGATGAAATAGATAATAATGGGCAATAATATTTCAGGAACCATAGGATGACTTTCTGCAAGAGTTTAGTTAAAGATGTCTGTCTATTACAAGAAGCATTAACCAGTAGCAATAACGAAAATTATATATATATTTGTCAAAATTTAAATACATTATAGAGAATATTGAATAGAAATGCAATTAACCTGGTCTTTTTGATTTATGTATTTATAAATTATCTTAATAAATCACTATGTTGTTTCATACTGAAATGTATACTAATTGATAAACTTGTAAGTTAATGAGTGTGCAATGGTTTTAGTGAAGAGAATAATAGTACCTAAACAGTCTACTTATTCTCCTCCTCACCTCAGAGAGAAATATAGGGATATCAGCTTTTTTAGAGTGAATCTGTTTTAACAATGGGTTAGCTAACTAGTAAGAATAATAGTAAAATGTGTAATATATTGTCAACCTTGGTTTCAGTGACTAACTGAAATTATTTTCAACTGGATTGATAATAATTAAGATAAAAAATTTAAAGGAGGTAAAATTGGAAAATAAAATTTTCTAATATGACTCAAGTAACAAGCAGTGCTCATTTATACACTAACTGTGTCAGGCTGAGTATATGATAAAGTGATAACAGAGGCATATACAACTTTAACTATGACTGTGACATGGATAAAATTATTTTAAAAGGTTTGGTTTGAAGATCTTAAGGGCTTTACTAATAATAATTAGTGGTGGTGAGCATTGCTGAAAGCCCGGGATGCAGGTTTATCTGTTGGGTCACAATAATAAAGACTACAATAATTAAGTTTTAAAGTATACCTGACTTGTTTTCCAAGAGTATAACTGTTTTAGTCAGTTGTACTACATAGGTATTTCAAGAACAGGATGAGGAAATCTTCTCTGGTGAAGAAAAGGCCCCATTTTGACCTAAAATTGGGTGAAAAAGTTTGGTATACCTTTCCATGTAGAGGAAGTGAAGATTTTTTCCCTTCAAAGGACTGACTTGTGGTTTTCACAATGCCTGTATATCCTGTATTGGGCTCCAATGTGGTTTTGAAACCACATCTGGGCAGTTTTCACCAATACAGGGTGAAAGTTTTCATCTGGGGACCACACAGCCCTCCTCTGACGTGTATTACACATAGAATGCTGTAAAGAACCTGTATGGGACCCCAGTATTGACTAAACTATGAGGTATTTAAGTATTAAAAAGCTTCTTTGTCTGTTTGACACCTCATAATCAGAGTTTTAGGATACTATCCCACAGAAAAAGTGTATTGTCCCAATTGTGGGATTTTAACCTTAAAACTGCTATACCTCAGTCAGTTTTTGAGATAACAAGCTCAAAATTGATTCATTGCGTAGCCCTAGATGTGCTCTACACAATGGTACCTCACTTGATATTGCTATCATGAAATATGACCAAGTTATTGCATGTACAACATTTTTTGTACATATATATGATTTTTCTGAAACCTGTTTGAAGCTTGTTTGCTTGATAGCTTTTGCTCTAGATAGTATATTGGTAAATAGGTGGCACCATCAGGTAGCCCTGATTGTGCTCTTCGCAAAAAGACCCCACTTTAGGTATCTCACACTGAAACTGTAGAAGTTAGATGAGAGATGAATATTTTATTCCCCTTTATTTGACCTTATTTTGGTGATAACTTCAGTAATTCTGATGCTAGCTGAATTTGGCTAGTACCATTGAATAGCCCTGACGTAAAGCTTCAAGTTGAATACCTATTTCCTGGGGTTAAGCCCCTTCCTCTGGATTTAAGATGAGAGATGAAAATTAAGGTTTATGCTCAGAAATAACTTTGAGTAGGAATAACTTCTTATTCTTTGTCCTATGGTGATGGGACTTCTATATTTGTAAAAAGGTGGGTTTCCTCTTTCCTTTGATATCTTTTGAACCAATTTGGCTCAGCTCCATATTTTGGTGGTATTTTGGCTTCATAATTGGTTGATGGTATTTGGCTGTCATGTCTGTGCTCTGGTTTGAGTCACAGGCTCCCTAACTGAAACATCCATGTGGTAAGATCACTATGATCTCATGAAGTATCTTTCCAACACTTCATTTAGGTTATCAACATTATTTGGTTAAATAATTTCACATTCTCTGATTTCAACACTTCTTCTTGATTTACTAGATTCATCTTTGGTAACAGCTCAATTAGTTTAGAGATTGACAAGTGTTTTGTAGGAACATCAGCAAGAATGTCATTGCTTGAAACCTTACATACATCAAGTATGTTTTCCAGAACAAGCTGTTGTAATTATTGATACCTAATCTCTATGTGTTTGGTTTTTGGATTCAATGTAGCCTGTTTAGAAATGGTTATTGATCCTGAGTTGTAACTTTAAATAACTAGATTATTTATTGTAATATTCAAGTCCTTGACCCTTAGCATTGATAGCTATTGTAATTGTTCACTACAGATATTCATTGATACAGATGCATTGTTATTGGTGGAATGGGGAATATTTTTTTGTTGCTTGTTTAACCATGAGATTGGACTTTAAAATACCATTAGTATTGTGGTATACCTATACCAGTTTAGCTTAATGGACCAATATAAAAAAAGAAATCAACATCATAATCCAAAGAACCTGATTGTGTAACCTTAAAAACTCATATTCTATAAAAAAAACCAAAACAAAATAAGTCAAGTCAGTATTCTACTGATTTAATGAATATTTGAATTCAAGAAAATAAAAACCCCCTTATTTAATTTTTGGATTCTAATTTTGTGTAAATTTTTTTAACAAAAAAAAAACAAAAACAATAATGATATAAATTATGAGAGCTGTGTTATTGTAGTATTGCATGGGAATTAATTTCTCTTATTGGTGGAAATTGTACAGTTGTGGTTGGTTTTAATTCAAAATATTTTGGGAAAGCCTTATTTAGTTTCTTTTGTTAAGAAGAGTATTGAGATGAGCTCTGTTTGAATTAAAAAAAATTATTATTATTCTGAGTTAGTGAAGGTATATTTATTTTATTTTGATTTCATTCTATTTTTTGTGATAGAATAGTAGTAGTGTGGATTATTTTAAGTATTCTATTGTGCTGATGGAAGGGAATTGCTTTAAATTTTAATGGTGTAAATTATTGATTCGATTAGTAGTGCTGATTATTATTAGAAAAAAAAATATAATTAAGGATGTATAGTGTAAAGGGTGACAAGAGTGATGAGTGGAGTGAAGGTATAAAACCTTATCTTGGTGGTAGTAAATTAGCTATGGGTTTATAAAATGCTTAGTAATCCAGGGGAAATTAAAGAAGAGCTAGTATTCATATGCATATGCATGAAACAGTTTGTGAAAACCCTAAACCCTAACCCTATTCCCCCTAAAGAATATAAATAGTCGAACTTTTTTCCTCTCCAGACTTTTTCCCATCTGGAAATTTTACCTTCTACTTATTTTTTCCAAATCCCTTATCTAAGAGGTTAAATTAGAAATTTGTTTGATAAATTAAGCCTAGTAATTGAGGTTCGTTGTTGACATAGATCAAGAGAACCAATAGTGTGAAAAGATTTTAATTCATCCCTTACTAGCAGGTAGACTAGTGCCTTATTTAATTAGGATCTTAAAGCTTGAAGCTCATGAGCAAGGCATCTCTGGAGTTTAGTGTTTAAATCCTTAAAAGTAATTTTCAGAGATTTTTAAAATAAAACCATCACTTTAAAGTAATTTTCTCAGATTTTAAAATAAAACCTGAATTTTTCAAAGTAATTTTACTACTTTTAAGCTAAAGTAGAAGCCCTTAAATCAATTCAATTTCATCAAGATACATATACAACTAAAATAAAACCCATCAACAACCTCAAGTAAATTATTTAACATAAAAAAAACAACATTTTCACATTCCTATTCACATTAATCACCCATCCATTCAGAAGTTATAAGAAACAATTTTCACATTATACTGGAAATATATTTTTTTTTCAGTCCTCAACTACCACCAAATTAATAATTTTACATTAAATTCATACTACTCCTATTCGACCATCAATATTTAAAACCAAAAGCTTACCATTATATAGATCAAAGGGTTTGTTGAAATAATAAGCCATAGATTTATTATTTTTTATAACCTCACAAAACATCTCACATATTATACTATAGTAGTTGAATTTTCTTTAGGTTATAAATATAGCTCAACACACAGTTAATTTAACTTATTTTACCTGAATATATTTCAAGTTACTTTTCCTTTAATAATCATATACTGTTATAAGTGATATCAAGTTCTATTTATTTCTCTCTCATATTGTAACTGTCTGTACTGTTTCACTCATAAAAAAAACATAAAATATATATATATAAGAGTTTTGTTTGGATTTTTGAATAGTAAGAAGTGTGTTCTTTCTTTTTTTATTTCATTTATTATCTTTTGTAAGATTATTTTGGTGTAATTCAACCAGATTTTCTGGAAGTTTCAAAAAGTATTTATTTATTAAGGTTTTAACTAACCATTGTTTTAAGTAGAGCAAAGTCTGATTAGAGATTGTTGAGTCTAATATTTTCTGATCAAGCCACTATCAATAATAAAATTGATTTGGTGAACTCAGTAAAGATAACTTAGCATATTAGGAAGGGCAGTCTAGATTATTCTAGCACACAAACAGAGCAAGGGTTACAAGTCTCAAACAGCAATTCAAAACTGTTTTCTTGTAATTTCCCCTTCCAGGTACTGCCTCATTTCATCCCACACGCAGAGGAGTTCCAACATCTGCTGTCCCAACAGTGGCTTGCAGATAGGAATATAATCAGAATACTTTCAGCTTGATCTTAAAAATAATAATAATAAATAAATATATTTTTGAAAACTGGAATCAAATAATTTTACATATAAGAAGGAAAAATCATCATTTCCCCATTCATCATCAAAAGCCTCATCTGAATCATATCATTACTATTACCCCTTAAAACAATTCACACCACCGGGACAAGAATCACAAGCAGATTCTAGCTTACTGGTTTCCACCCTGAAAACAAGGAAGAAGGAGGAGGAAAGGCTGAAAGAATTCTTTTTCAGCCTTATTCAAGATTTCAAGAGCAGAAAGCAGAAAGAAGGAAAATTTGAAGGAAGATCCCACAAAATAGAACAAATGGAACAGTCAACATCAAAATTACCACCTTTGCCTGAAGATACTGTTGAAGAACAGTATGAGGAAGAGAGTGAATAAGAAGATCAATCTGAACATGTAAAAAATATTTTAAGTCAGTTGCAGATTCTCCTGACAGGATCAAAGAAGAAGAAAGGTAAAAGAAGAGAATCAACATCATACACGCCAGGAGCTAGTCCTAGTGAAGCTACTTTACCCAGACATGTTAGACCAGAAGAATCACCAATTTCACCAACACCTGGACCTAGAGCAACCTCTACTCCAGCAACAGAGCGAAGATCATCAAATGTTCCAAGAAAAGTTTTTGTTTCAACACCAACACATCCAAGTCCATTACATCAGGAAATTCCAAGACAAGAGAGATCTGTAGTAAAAACAAAAGCAAAAAATTATAATCTTAATTTCAATGATGAAGAAGTTGAAAAATTTATCAAGAAGATTGAAAGAATAGCCCAAATTGAAGGTGAAACAGAAGAAGATCTGGCAATGCAGATGGCCTTCTGGACAACAGATTCCAAAATTAGTGATGCAATAGAAGCTATGCCTGGTTATGAAGAAGGAAACTGGACACAGCTCAAGAAAGATCTCATTACTAAGTGGGGAAGAGTGGAACCTGAGAGAAGATACAGAAAGGATTCCCTGCTAAAATTATTCAATGATACCCAAGATAATGGAGGAATTAGTACTCTTTCACAGTATAAAATGTTTATTGGAGAATATGAAACAATTATCACTTACCTTCTAAGATATAAATATATTCCCCAGGATAATATGTACCATGAAGATATTTTTGATTGTCTTTCTTCTGATGTCAAAGGAGCTATTAGCAAAGAGATGATTAAGGAAAATGTAATGGTTAGAGAAGAAGATGGAGGATATCTTATACCACCTATGAGAGTATTGAAAAAGTATATTGAGCAAGAATTGGAAGCTAGAATATTAGTAACCAAAAGACTTTCTTCCCCACATAGGAAAGAAAGAGGTGATTATGGAGTGAAAGAAAGAAAAGTACAGTTCAAAGAAGAGTCATTTCCAGGAATGCAGGAAGAACTGAAGAAGATGAAAGAGCTCACAAAATCCCTCAAAGAACAGCAGGAACCCTCTAAAAAAGAAATATTAAAGGAAAAGGATGATATTAAACAGTTCATGGATCAGCTTAGTGAGCTAACAGGTCTTGCTACAACTCAGAAAAGAAACCCAATTCAATTTCAGACATCAAATCAGGAATTAAATACAAAATCTAATCAAATTCCAGCTTCATCAATTCATTTCCCTTATATTCCAGCACAACAAGGACCTAGACCACAGTATAAGTGTACCTATTGTCTAAAGGATGGACATACTGTTAGCAGGTGTAATTATTTAACAGAAGATATTGAAAAATTTATTGTACGTAAAACTGGAAGTTCTTTCTATATTCCTACTTTTTAAAGAGTCCCAATTGAAGGAGAACAGATACCAAGGGATCTAGTAAGACAGTTTGCAGCTGAGCAAGAGGTTCTCACAAAGAAGTTTCTAGAAGAGAAAGATAAACAAGTACCAAAAGCTGAAGAACAGAGGAAAGAAGAAAGGTCAACAGCTGTAGTCTCAATGGAAGATTGGGGTGAATGGCAACCACCATGCATTTCTACTGGAATAGAGCAATCAAATATTAATTTTGGATTAAGACAGACTAAGCAAAGAATGGAAAGGGAAGAAAGAAATAAATCACAATCTCTAAATATTCCTGAAAAGTTACCAGTCCAATCTAAAGAGGTAATAAAAAAGAAAGTTAGTTTTCCAGGTGGATATATTGAAGAAGAAGGTACAGAGGAAGGTGAAAGAGTTATTATACCTTCAAAATACAAGGAGCCTAAGGATCCAAATATTACTAAAGAACCAGAATCTAAGCCAGTTCAACAGCCAATTCTTGAAGGGATGAAAGAAAAATCACCTGTGAAGAAACAAGAACCAGAAAAATTGTTTGCAAAGCTAGTTCACAAGGATTCAACACCTAGAAAATCAGTAATAAAAGAAGAAGATGGAGATTCAATAATTGAGAAGGTTATGAAGAAAGTTTTAGATCAAAAGATTCATCTCACCTTAGAAGAAATACTGACAATTTCACCCAGCTTTACAGACCAACTCAAGTTCTTATCTGAAAAAGAAAAGAAGTATTTAATGTCAATGAAGTCAATTAACAATCAAGAACAATTAGTAACTTCAAAAGAAGTGATTATTGACAAAAAAATGCACTATGCTTGTCCCCTAGGTATGATGGATGTAGCAATTGGTCAAGAAGGCTATAAACTGAAAGCATTGGTTGATACTGGTGCTGCGCTGAATATTATCCCAGAGATTGAGTCTATTAAAGCAAAATTAACCATGAGAGCCTTGAATATGCGTTTAAAAGGTATTGGAGGCCATAGTACAGCAGTTGTTGGACTTGCTGAAAATACTCTGTTAGTTCTACCATCTGGTGAGGAGAGGAAGATTCACTTTTTTGTTGCCAGAGGTGCAGTTCATAATGTAATTGGTAGGCCATTTTTAGCTGATAATGGAATTAGACTTGAGCATTCTCAAGATCAAGGAGAAATATTGAGTTATAGAGAATCAGATGGTAAAAGACTTTGTATTCCAATTTGCTCACCTGAAGCAAAAGGATGGCATTCTGTACCACCAAAAGGGATGGAATTATGTAACATGGTGAAAGCTTCAGACTGGAAAGATGCAGATGAGGATAATTCTAAAATCAAACCAAGAGAGATATCAAATGTTGTCACTTCAAATGGCAGAAAAAATGTTAAGTTCTATATCCAAGAAGAATTGGATAATCAGAATCAGAGTAATATTCCAAGTCAAGGTTAGAACTTATCCATTAAGTCAAACTCACCTAGTAAACTAAAAGCATTTTTTAAAAAATTGAAGTTTTCAAAACCAGTTAAAGTCAACCAAGAACAAAAAGAACTAGACCCTACAGTGGTAAAAAAGGATAAAGACCACCATAAAGTCAAGAGAATGTTAGCAAAGGCAGTTGAGAAAATTAAAAGGAATAAAAATGAGGTTATTAGCTTTGATTTCCAATGTAAAGGTGCTACACCAGCTATATTAGAAGATAATTCTATACCTTTGAATTTGAATGAAGTTCAACCTGTTTCAACCACATTGCAACCAACTCTTTATCAATCAAATGAACTGAAGGAACATAACTCTTGTGAAGGAGAACAAATCATATTACCTGAATACAAACCAAAATTGACCATAAGTTATATTAAAATGGAAGAAAAATTCATTGGAAGTGATAAAGGTGAGTCTTCTGAACAAGAAAATGAATTTTATGATAGCTTGAATCCTATTTCTCCTAGTTTTTCACCAGTATATGTCAGAGTAGGTTGGGAGGAATATCCTGTTATGGCAATAATGAATCCAGACTTAGACATAAATATTATACCAATGAAAATGGCTTTACACATTGGAGTAAGCCCTAATAAAAGGAAATGAAAAGGAAGGTTAGAAAATAAACTCACTAAAAGGTATATGAACAGAGTTCAAATAGTACTACCTACAGATGAAACAATTTACATGTTATTTATGATTGAGGGCAATGAAAATCACTTAATCTTAGGTAAAGAATTTTGTGATTATTTTTCCTTGGTTCAGAAATTTAATAAGCTATTTGAAGAGGAAAAAAAGGATGAAGATTATCAGTTCAATTTAAATAGCTCCAAGCTAATGGAAACAAATTATGAAGAATTATTAATAAAAGATGAAAGCAAAGATAATTTAATTGAGGACTTAGCTGGAAATATGGGAGAATCCTGGACCAATATAGAGAATTTACCTGAAGAGCATGGTGGAGATAATCAGAATCAGCTCACAGAAGAGGAAAAAGAAATACTAGAATTACTCAATGGTTTTTTTAATTTTGAAGCTCAAACCTCAGAAGCAAAAAGTTTAGCCCAAAATATGGAGTTAAATAATGCTGATTACTTTAATAAAAAATACACTTACCCTGAAGAAAGCCCAAATATTCAATCCCATTCTCAAAATGATGCTACAAATCATCCAATACCAATTCTTGAAGAAAAGAAAATTACTAGAAATAGAAGGGTCAAGAAATTTACTAAAAATGGTCAGAAAGATAATTTTATATCTGTGAATAAGGTGAGTGTTAGTTTAAATTTAGATTTTAATAATAAGATAGAAAGACAATATTTCTTCAAAAAGCTCCAATTTAACCTAGAAAAGGAGTTAAATAGGTTTTTCAACAGTAAAATAGAAAGTAAAATGTCTTTCAGATTTGAAAGAAGAAAGAAATCAAGTAGAAGATCCAAATACAAATTTGGAGAAAGGAAATCATGTTGAAAATGTTTCTTCTTCTTAAGAATTGGTCAACTATTTTTCTATTTATTTCTTACTTTTATTTTTATTTTTATTTATTTTATTTTATTTGTTTTTTTTTCTTTTACTTCATGTTATTTAAATTTATTTGATTTATTTGTTCTATTTTGTTTTAATTTAATTTTTAATTTTTAATTTTTTTTTTTGAGCTTTATGTTATAGTATTGAATGATTTTTGATTCACACATTTTTTTATTAAATATTTTCTTTTTATATATATTATTTTTATTATTTAATTACCTTGTTAAAAAAAATGTATTAATATATATGAAATATATGTAATGTTTCTGTTTTAACTGTTGTGTATTAAAGGATAAAGAAATAAAAAAAACAGAGAAAAGAAATGGATATAATATATAAGTATTATAAGTGAAAGAAGACCCCATTCAAAATGGTAAAGCTATCATATAGCCAAAAAAAATGATAATAAAAATAATAAAAATTTCTTTGGTTGTTTTATCTTACTTATTTTTTTTATTTTATTTAATTTCATTTTATTTTTTTATTTTTTATTTTTATTTTTATTTTTATTTTTTTCTTATTTGGTTTACCTTTGAATTTTATTTTATTTTATTTTATTTTTTTAACTTCAATCTTTATTTTTTATTTACTTTTTTTTGCTTGCTCCGATCTGATTAATGGGGGAAGGCTTAAAGCCAAGGTATTAAGAAATATAAATAAATAATAATGATTATTATTATTTAAATCTCATTTCATTTCAATAAAATAGCCTGATAAAAAATAACAAAAAAAATTAAAATAAAGAAAAAAAAAGAGAGAAAATCACATCCCTAGCCTGGCAGAAGAAAACTAAAAGCTTTTGTATTTATGTTTATTTTTATTTTATTTTACCTTTTTTTTTGATTTGAAGTTATTTTTTTTTCAGTAAGTGAGACATTTTCATTTGTTTCTTGGATTTATGAAGAATTTTATTTTGAGTAAAAAAAAAAAGAAAAGAACAAGCAGAATGCGTTTTTGTTTTGCTAGGACTAGACCCCTAAAAATATATATTTATATATATATATATATGAAAAAAATAAAATAAATAAATTATATAAAAAGAAGGGATGATTAGCAATATTTCTTTGAATCAAGTTTAATATTAAAAAAAAAAAAAAAAGAAAAAAAAGAAAAAGGACGTACTTTAACATTTAGCGAAAATATAATGGTGGAGTTTCTTGCTGCTCGGCCAATCTTACAGCAGCACTTTGTTTTAAAAATAATGATAATATATAAATAAAACTTGGACTTACTTGATCATGTGCCTATACCAGTGCAAACATGACTGCACCAAGTTTTTGATTATTTGGTGCTCTTGTTGAAAGGAAAAGACGTTTGGTGTACGATTAACGTAAAAATCCTGCATGTGCGAGTGCAGATCGTTCATTTTGCCATTGAAAAGTCGAAAATAATGACTGAAATCGGCTCGAAGTGATTGAATTGAGGGAGGAGTATTAATATCGTCTAAAAAAGGGTTGTTACCCTCCGACTCTGGTGTAGTAGGTTGAGTGTGGGTGGAGAGCTGGGTGCAAGGCCAACGTGGCCAACTATAGGATTGATCGGAGTCGGATCTTCATGTTTGGCGCAGATGTATAGATTAAAGGTTGGTAGGCCACGAGAAGGAATCATGAAGCTATAATTAATAGAGTCAAGAGAGATAGTGACCTCTTGGTCACCATCAGCGATAGGTTGGATTCCTAAGGTAAATGGCATAACGACGTTAAAAATAAATAAATAAATAAATAATATAATATAGTGAATATATATAGAGACTACAAAAGAAAGGGAACAATATAGAGTAGAGAAGGAACAGTTGACTATTTATAACCCTACCTACCTTAATTTGCATTGACATCAGACAATTATAATTAATTAAAAAAAAAAGAAGAGAGTAATCAGCACAATACAAGCTATAAAAAAAATAACTCACCCCATATTTTTTTTAGTCCCCACATACGATTCATGAAATTAGCTGTAATTGGAGTTCTTATCGCAACACGTAAAAAAAAAAAAAAAACTTGAGTTAATTAAACAAATTAAACTAAAAAAATTGGGGTCATCAAGTGATGGAAATTAAGAATAAAAAAGATAAGAAAAAATAACTCACCCCAAAATTCAAAAGTCGGTGGTGCTGTTGGGATTCAGGACTATGGTTGGGTGGCGTTGAGGTTACTGATGTCAGGTGGAAATTTTATCATCTATATAAATAAAGAAAATATAAAATATTAATTAGAATTTTTTTTTAAAAAAAAATAAAATGAGAGAAAAGCACTTACTAGCATACATCAGTGGCGTTGAAGATCACTGATCGGCATTGAGATAGAAATAGTCGAAAATTAAGATTAAACATAAAATAACAAAATAAAAAATGATAATTAAATCTGTATGTTACCTGTAAAAAACAAGCCACAGATGGCGGCGAAAGAGATAGGGATTAAAATTCTACATTGTACCCATGGGTTATCAGACACCAGTTCCCCAACTCCTTCTATCTAAAATGACGTCAAATGTAAATAAAAAAAATAAATAATAAAAAATATATAAATTAATAAAATCAGTTTTAATTATTGAAAATAATAAAGTAAAAAGAAATAAAATAAAATAAAAAAAGTAATAATAATATAAAGGCAGAATATTAACAATAAAAAAAAGCCCTGATTGGCGATTGTAGAAAAGGAATAATGCTGCAGTAGCGCAGCAATTCTCAACGAATTTTTTTTTATTTTTTTATTTTATCTTTTCCTTTACAATTAAACGATCAAAAAAAAATAATTATTATAAATTAGATTTTTTTTATATAGTCAAATAATTTTTTAAAAAGATAATAGAAATAAAAAAAAAGAATGTAGAACAAAACAAACTTACCAAATAATAATAATAGTAATAAAAATAAATAAACAAATATAGTATAAAAGAAACTGTGTGAGCTTAGAGTGCGAAGAAATTTAACAGTAGCGCAGCTATTCTCAACAATGATTCCTTTTATTTTTTTTAGTTTCTCCTGTGCGATACGATAACTGTAAAAAAAAAACATTATAAATTAGTTTTTTTATATATAATAATAAAAATAATAAAAAATAAATAAATAAATTTAATAATAATAGAAAAACACACCGCGCCACCTAAGAAGAGCAGAACAGTGCTACAGTCACACAGCAATTCCTAGAGACTTTCTTTTTTATTTTATTTTTATTTTTTCCTTTACGATGAAACAATCAAAAAATAAAATAAAAATAAGATGATAATAATAAGATCAGCACGCGATGCTGAAAAGAGACAACTGCTGCAGTAGCGCAGCAATGCTGAGCAGCTTTTTTTTCGTTGATGGAATCAATATAAATTAATATATATAAATTTATAACTTTATGCAACTAAAAAAAATAAAAAAAAATAAAATAAAATATAAATATAATAGAAAATAATCAGCATGCAGAGTTGAGAAGAGACGACTGCTGAAGTAGCGCAGCAATGCTGAGGAGCTTTTTTTTATATTCTTTTGCAATATCAATTAAGTAAACTATATATATATATATATCTATAAAATTGTAAAACTAAAAAAAATAAAATAATTATGAAATAAGAAAACATAATACATATATAAAATATAAATAATAAATATAAGTAAATAAAAAATTTAGACATGGAGATATGATATTACAGAAAGTGAAAAACAAAAGGGGCATACTGTAGCTCAATTGTATTAATTATTAACCCTTACTTATAGTAAAGATATAACACAATAAAATAATAATAAAATTAATAAGATAAAAGTAAAAAAAAAAGAAAAGAGATATATTCATATTTAAATAATAATAATAATAGATATAAAACCTTAATAAGAAAAACAAATGAAACTTTAAGTAAAATAATAATATTATCAAATAGAGAAAAGTTGATTCAAAACAGAGGATACTTGCACTATGGACAAATTTATTAATTAATTCACTTTTTTTTATATTATATTTATTTTTTATATACTTATTTCTTTGTTATTTTTTTTTTCCATATTTTTTATGATGATCTTATTTTTTAGTTTCTATCCTTTTTTATGTTTTTGATTTTAATCAATGAGTATACTTAACAAAAAAATGAAAAAAATATATATAAATAAAATAAAAACAGCATGATAAAAAATATATAAATAAGGGATGTATTCATCCCTTTTCTTTTATAGATATCTTTATTTCACATATATCTTATAATTATTGTTGTTATTTCTATTGGTATTTTATCTTGTGGTTTATTTTTTTTATGGTCCTGTATATTATGTTGGCTGTGATCTTGCGTTAAATTTTGAGTTGATTGGCTCAGACATACTCACATAATAGAAATATGTTCAAAGGATATTTTTGGGATTTACTATTATATAGATTGAGATATAAATTAAAAAAAAACAGTACATTAAGGTCCTGAGTATGACCTTAAACTGCCTAAATAAACATAATTTATACTAATTTCAGTCTCAGGACTAAAGCAAAGGTCCTGAGTATGACCTTAAACTGCCTAATCAAAGTAATTTATACTAACTTCAGTCTCAGGACTAAATCAAAGGCCCTGAGTAAGACCTTAAACTGCCTCATCAATAAATTTATCTTCATTATAGTTCAGGATGAAATCCAAGGTCCTGGACAAGACCTTAAACTGTACCAATATGTTTTTTTTAGTTTGAATAGCTGATATATCTATTAATCTCCTTATGGAAAGTCTTGGCAGATTATTATATTAGTGAAGAATTATGAGTAGTTAAAAAATCAAATGGAGAGGGAAATTGTCCCTCAAGAAGTAATAATGATATTATTATAAAAAAAATAAGGGGTGGTACTTATTTCTTTTCATCACTCCTTAGGATGTTAAGTTTTTGGGGGAAAGTGGCCATTCAATTAATTTTACTCTTGGGTCTTTATTTGTGTAAGAGGGAATGCCTCCCTCATCTCTCAAAAAAAAATAATTAATAAATAAAAGAAAAACTCAAGATTGATACCTTCAAGAAGACAAAATGGAGATTCACAATCAATATAAAGAGCAAAAAATAAAATGTTTAATGGGAGTTAAATCAAATATTACAGGATTTTTTATGTGTTGTCATTTTGGCAGGAGGAAGGTGTGGATGAAGGAAGAAAAGTAGCAAAGAAAGGGATTTGTCCCTTAAGTGTCACTGGAAATGCTGGGGACAGCATTAAATGGAGAGGGGGATGTGGTATACCTATACCAGTTTAGCTTAATGGACCAATATAAAAAAAAGAAATCAACATCATAATCCAAAGAACCTGATTGTGTAACCTTAAAAACTCATATTCTATAAAAAAAACCAAAACAAAACAAGTAAAGTCAGTATTCTACTGATTTAATGAATATTTGAATTCAAGAAAAGAAAAACCCCCTTATTTAATTTTTGGATTCTAATTTTGTGTAAATTTTTTTAACAAAAAAAAAACAATAATGATATAAATTATGAGAGCTGTGTTATTGTAGTATTTCATGGGAATTAATTTCTCTTATTGGTGGAAATTGTACAGTTGTGGTTGGTTTTAATTCAAAATATTTTGGGGAAGCCTTATTTAGTTTCTTTTGTTAAGAAGAGTATTGAGATGAGCACTGTTTGAATTAAAAAAAATTATTATTATTCTGAGTTAGTGAAGGTATATTTATTTTATTTTGATTTCATTCTATTTTTTGTGATAGAATAGTAGTAGTGTGGATTATTTTAAGTATTCTATTGTGCTGATGGAAGGGAATTGCTTTAAATTTTAATGGTGTAAATTATTGAGTTGATTAGTAGTGCTGATTATTATTAGAAAAAAAATATAATTAAGGATGTATAGTGTAAAGGGTGACAAGAGTGATGAGTGGAGTGTAGGTATAAAACCTTATCTTGGTGGTAGTAAATTAGCTATGGGTTTATAAAATGCTTAGTAATCCAGGGGAAATTAAAGAAGAGCTGGTATTCATATGCATATGCATGAAACAGTTTGTGAAAACCCTAAACCCTAGCCCTATTCCCCCTAAAGAATATAAATAGTCAAACTTTTTTCCTCTCCAGACTTTTTCCCATCTGGAAATTGTAACTTCTACTTATTTTTCCAAATCCCTTATCTAAGAGGTTAAATTAAAAATTTGTTTGATAAATTAAGCCTAGTAATTGAGGTTCGTTGTTGACATAGATCAAGAGAACCAATAGTGTGAAAAGATTTTAATTCATCCCTTACTAGCAGCTAGACTAGTGCCTTATTTAATTAGGATCTTAAAGCTTGAAGCTCATGAGCAAGGCGTCTCTGGAGTTTAGTGTTTAAATCCTTAAAAGTAATTTTCAGAGAGTTTTAAAATAAAACCATCACTTTAAAGTAATTTTCTCAGATTTTAAAATAAAACCTGAATTTTTCAAAGTAATTTTACTACTTTTAAGCTAAAGTAGAAGCCCTTAAATCAATTCAATTTCATCAAGATACATATACAACTAAAATAAAAACCATCAACAACCTCAAGTAAATTATTTAACATAAAAAAAAACAACATTTTCACATTCCTATTCACATTAATCACCCATCCATTCAGAAGTTATAAGAAACAATTTTCACATTATACTGGAAATATATTTTTTTTCAGTCCTCAACTACCACCAAATTAATAATTTTACATTAAATTCATACTACTCCTATTCTACCATCAATATTTAAAACCAACAGCTTACCATTATATAGATCAAAGGGCTTGGTGAAATAATAAGCTATAAATTTATTATTTTTTATAACCTCACAAAACATCTCACATATTATACTATAGTAGTTGAATTTTCTTTAGGTTATAAATATAGCTCAACACACAGTTAATTTAACTTATTCTACCTGAATATATTTCAAGTTACTTTTCCCTTAATAATCATATACTGTTATAAGTGATATCAAGTTCTATTTATTTCTCTCTCATATTGTAACTGTCTGTACTGTTTCACTCATAAAAAAAACATAATATATATATATATAAGAGTTTTGTTTGGATTGTTGAATAGTAAGAAGTGTGTTCTTCTTCCTTTTTTTATTTCATTTATTATCTTTTGTAAGATTATTTTGGTGTAATTCAACCAGATTTTCTGGAAGTTTTAAAAAGTATTTATTTATTAAGGTTTTAACTAACCATTGTTTTAAGTAGAGCAAAGTCTGATTAGAGATTGTTGAGTCTAATATCTTCTGATCAAGCCACTATCAATAATAAAATTGATTTGGTGAACTCAGTAAAGATAACTTAGCATATTAGGAAGGGAAGTCTAGATTATTATAGCACACGAGCAGAGCAAGGGTTACAAGTCTCAAACAGCAATTCAAAACTGTTGCTTGTAATTCCCCCTTCCAGGTACTGCCTCATTTTATCCCACACGCAGAGGAGTTCCCACAGTATGTTTTCTGAGACTGAATTATGGTCAATACAACAGCTTTCATAGTCTAATTCAGCCCATCTGTGAACCTGTGAGGTATATATGACATACCCATAACCACAAATAATGTTATACACAGTTTATTTAGTTTTAAACAGAGTTATCAATTGGATTTAAAATGCAACATAATAAAAAATAAGTATAAATCTTTTGGATAAACAAAGTTACAAATATTATGTCAATTTTGGATTCTACAACAAAAATAGCCCAGGGTACACCCATAGAGTGTTATACCCAAAAAGGCTTTTCCTTATGTTATTGGAAGATTTAAGAATCTCACAGTACTAATGTAACTTTTTTAACATTTTTTTAAATTGTTCAATTGAAGCTTGAATAAGCTTGAATTTAAAGTTTCATAAGGTCTATGCAAGCTTACCAAAATTTCAGTTAAAATTGAGGTGTTGTGTATATTAACTGAATTGGATAAGAATTTTCCATACAGAATATAAATCCTGAATGAGCTCAATTGAAAAGGGTTTGAGGCTATTGTATGGCTTTAAATAAATAAAAGGGCAAAATCCATGCAAAAAGGTGGGACAAAGGAAAAAGACCAAACAAAGCTGAGGTACCCAGCTTTTTGGATCTGCAAGAATTAAATTAAGGTTTTCAACCTGTATTGGAGGATTTTCAACCTTATTTAAGCTTTAATATTAAAATTTATTCCAACCTTAAAGTTGAAACTGGTTTTATCCCAATTTGGACAGGAATTTCAAGCTGCCAAAGGGTAAATCCCAATATTCAGGCTTGAAATTAAATTTTTGAGACCTGTCAAAGCTTAAATAAGCTTTAAAAGCATAAATCAGCTTGAAACCTCCAAGTTAAAAGCAACAAAACCTTATCAAAAGTTAAGGTTTAGTGTTTATTGCTATTTTATGTGGAAAAATAGTAATAACCTCAAAAATTCATTAAAAATCCAATTCTTAATGGATATGCTTGAAAGGTTCACACAGCTTACAATTCAATATTATATATGTATAATTTAAATTTTAAGTATCTTTTATAAACACATTTCCTGGGTAATTAACCTGGAAACCTACTCTTTCAATTATACTTACAGAAAATTAAGGTTTTTCTGCTTGAAACTCTATTCTTAAATTTTTCATGTAATTAAATTTGATATAAATTAACTTATTTTATATGAAATATTAAAATAATTAGCTTAAATGAGGATTAAAGCTACTTGGAGTGAGGAATAACACTGGTAACTTTAAATTGGAATTAAAAATAGGGTATTGGTAAAAACACGTAAGCAAATTGGTAAAAACACGTAAGAGCTTACGTGTTTTTACTAAAAACTTACGTGTTTTAGCCATAATTTGGTAAAAACACGTAAGGGGTGCCCTGGGCCCATTTTTAATTAAAAATGAAACACAACAATGCCTGTATTGGGCCAAAACATGCCCAAAAGAGGTTTTTTCCCCACAAAACCTCTCTAACTCCAAATTGTTTCAGATTTTTTTGCCCAGCCCCCCCCCCCCAAAAAAAAAGCCCAAACACCCCAACAATCCACATTATCCCCACCCCAAACCTTTTTTTTTTTTTGGAAAAACAGCATTACCAAAGCCATTTTGCAAAGCTTTTCACCCTTTTTTTTTATTTTTTTCACCCAAAGACTGCATTTTCCACCACAACAACCTGCTTTCAAGCCTCCAAATTTCCAATTTTTTACCTTCCCTCATCCATTAATCCCATATTTAAACCACTTTCTTTCACTCTTAACCCCTTCTGTTCATTTTTCACACCTTTTTTCACCTCTTTTTCACACTTCGAAAGGTTCTTACCCCATTCCAAATCCCCAAATCCCCCCTTTTTTTCACTTTTACACATTTTTCATTCAAAAATGCTCCAACCCCCCACTGAAGGTGAATTTCAGACCCTTGAGCTTCTTTGGCAACATGTGCATAATGTTGCCAGGGCTCAGGGGTATGCTGTGTCCACCTTGAGGTCCAATATGACCCACAACCAAATTGAAATATGTTGTGATAGGTCTGGCACCCCAAATCCCAACAAAAGCCCCTCCAAAACAGTCACCTCAAGAAAGCTTGACTGTCCTTTTAGACTTTATGCCAGGAAATATGCCAAGAGCACCACTTGGACTCTTAAAGTCAAAAATCCTGAACATAGCCATGATGCCACTGAAAATATCATGGCACATCCTGCTTTCAGGAAATTCAATGAGCAAGAAACATCCCAAATTGCTCAAATGTCTGAATCACTCCTCATGCCAAGGAAAATTCAGGCCCAATTATGCAGCCAGAGGGAGTCTGACAGGCCTGTAATCCTTCAAGACATTTATAACCAAGTCAAGAAAAAAAAGAAAGACAAACTGCAAGGCAGAAGGCCCATTGATGCTCTTATTGACACTCTCAAAGAAGAAAATTTTGTTTGGTCCTCTGCAAGAGATTCTGAGGGACACATTACCTCCTTGTTTTTTACTCACCCCTGGCCATAAAACTTCTTCATGGCTTTCCTCATGTCATTCTTATGGATTGTACTTATAAAACCAATAAGTACAAAATGCCTCTTTTTCATATTGTTGGATTCAGCTCAACAAATAAGACCTTTTCTGGGGCTTTTTGTTTGATGAAGAATGAAAATGAAACTTCATATACTTGGGCCTTAAATCAATACATTGAAAAGGTCCTCAACAACACCAATCTTGTCCCCCCCCAGTTATTGTTATTGACAGGGATCTGGCCTTGAAAAACTCTATTAAGAAGCTCTTCCCAGACTCCAAAGTCATGCTATGCATTTGGCACATCAACAAGGATGTATCTGCTCATTGCATGAAGAAAATTGGTCATGGAACTGATTTTGAAAATTTTATGGGCCTTTGGAATCAAGTAATATACTTCTTCATTTTATTTCATGTTATTTCCCTTTTTTTCTTATTATTGTCTTTATTAATGACTTTGGGATTCTTTTCTCAGCTTATGTATTCACCCACTGAAAAGTCTTTCAAAGACAACTGGAAGAAGCTTCAAAAGCAAGTTAAAAATGCTGAGGTCTTGCAGTATTTGGAAAATACTTGGCTTCCTCTAAAGGAGTATTATGTGCCAGCCTGGACAAACCACCATTGCCACCTGGGTGTGGGCTTCACCTCCAGAGTTGAAGGTGCCCATGCCATTGTTAAACTTTGGCTACAAAAGTCCACTGGTACTCTCCTGGAGGTAGTCAGGGCACTCCACATGGCATTCAGAAAACAATTTATTGAAATTATAAACAGAATCTCCAAAGAAATGATTGTCCATGTCAAGAATTTTCCTCCACGCATCTGTGCCCTCAATGGCAAGGTGTCTCATTATGCTCTTCAGATTGCCTTTGAAAATTTCAAAACAAAATTTCCTCCAAATGAAAAATGCACCAACAAATACAACAATTATAAAGGCATTCCTTGCAAGCATAAGACCCAAAAGGCATTTGCCAAGCGCCAAAGGCTTGAATTATCAGAATTCCATCCTCAGTGGCATTTGAATATGCCTGTGAGGGTTTTTTATTTTCTTCTTATTATTTTTTTCTTATTAACTGATTTTACTTGTCATATTCTTCTCAGACTGGTTTTCAAGGTGATGATCAAAGTGTTGAAAAAGAAAGAAAGAATGAAGCCAAGAAAATATTTGAAGACATTGGGGAAGACCTGTTTCAAAGACCAATGGCAGAAATCACCCCAATACTCCAACATTTTCAAGATGTTTTGACTGGAAAAGTCCCATTTGATCAAATTCCCAAGATTCAAGAGGATGATCAATATTATGAAGACCCTCTAGAATGCAAGAATATCCGTGGAAGACCCCAAGGAGCCAAGAATAAAAACAAAAGAGAACCTTCAAGATTTGAAATCATTGAGAGTCAAACCAAGAGAAGAGGAAGACCCCCATCAAAAGTGACCAGCACAACAACTTCCAGATCCCAGTCAAATGTCCCCTCTCCAATTATGGAAGTGGACTCATCTGAAGATTCTGAGGACTCATTGTCTAAATCCATCAGTTCATCAGATTCACTACCCTCAGCAACTGAATTAAATAAATCAGAAGTAACCCTTAGAAGGTCCAGAAGATTGGCAATTGGAAGCAAAACATCACAAAGAAAATCACACAAGCCTGCCACCAGTTTGAATATCTATGATGCAATTGACCTGACCTGTGAGCATTGTCAAAGCAACTATCACACAAGTGATGAATGCTCCAAGCTGTTTGTGAGTTTCTGATTCTTTTTAATGTAATTTTATGTTGTTTATTTTGATATTTATTCATTTTTTGAACTTATGTTATCAGATAACTGGCTCAGAAGACTTGCCCAAATTTATATTGAAATACACCTTCAAGGCCATCAATGTCCAGGGTGATGGAAACTGTGGCTACAGAACAGTATCCCACTTCATTTACAGGACTCAAGATCAATGGGCTGATGTCAGAGGTGACTTGGCTGAAGAAATTCACCAAAATCAAGACCTTTATGAAGCCATGAACACCTTAATTCCCTCAGTATCCTCTTATTTGGAAAGAATTGAATGGTATGAAGATGTTGGCCAGGCTCCAAAAAGCAAGTGGATGTCCATGCCTGACATGGGGGATTCAATTGCAAATAAGTATAAAAGACCAGTTTTCTTTTATTCCACAGCCCAATATTTTTCCTTTTTCCCTTATTTCTGTCCTCCAAATGATAATCCCCCCATTTTCATCTGCTTCTTGAATAGTTGTGCTCATTTTGTTCCATTGGACATCATCATTTCTAAAGTTTATCCAGTCCCCCCCATTACTGTGAACTGGGAGATTCATGCCCAAAAACAAGCCCTGGGGTGGGATGATAAATTTAAGAAACACAGAATGTTGTATTTGTCCAATCTTCCTCCCCCCTCTCAGAAAAAACCCACTATTTTGGAGGTTGATTCTGATTGAATGATTTTTGTATATACAATTTATGCCAATTATCCCCCTCCTAAGTCATTTTTATTGCTTAAATCCCACCTCAGTCTCCTTTTTTATCAAACATGTGGAACTTTTGTACTTGAAAATAGTCATATTACACACAAGAAAAAAAACAGTTAAAAAAAAACACCCATTGCGCCTTCACTTGTGGTCCCACCCAAAAAATTTTCCCAATTCATGAGCTTCTGGTTCTTTATTGTCCAGATTGAACCCTTCAATTTAAAAAAAAATGAAGGAAATTCATAAGTGGGAAATTACTAAATTCACTTTTTAAAAATAGGCATATTACAATGACGGGAAAAAACATTTGAAAAAAAAACTCTTTTTGCGCCTTCACTTGTCCCACCCAAAAAAATTCCCAAAATTATGGGATTCTGGTTCTTTGTTCTTCACATTGAACCCTTTATTTTAAAAAAAAATCAAGCAAATTCATAAGTGGGAAGATTTTAAATGAATTTTTGAAAAAAATATGCCATTTTGGCATATTGGCCAAATTTGTGAAATTTGGCAAAAAAAAAAATTTTGAAAAAATTTGTGCTTATTAACATGCCAAGTCGGGAAAAATATGGCAAAAAAAAATTATAAAAAACCTCAAAACTGAGCCTGAGGAATTTTTTTTGAAAATTAAGGTCACTTACGTGTTTTTACCAGAAACTTACGTGTTTTTACCATAAATTGGTAAAAACACGTAAGGGCTTACGTGTTTTTACTAAAAGCTTATGTGTGTTTACCAACACCCTAAAAATAAGCTACCTTAAGCTCAGAACCTTATTTTGAAGCATAGGTTTTCAGTTTTGACCTGAGCATTCCCTCTATATCCATTATGAATCATGAGAGCTGCTCTGTAGACATAAAAGGAGTCTTTTCATCACTGTTTTTGTCCATAATCAATTTTTAATCCAATTATATTAGACATTTAAACAGGTGAAGTTTTATTATTTAGAAAATCTTATTATCAAGAGTAATTCTCAAGCATTTTATTCTTATTTAATTGTAAATTAAATAATTGAAATCATAGGAATTAGACTATTGTTGCAATCACCTATAATATATTTAATTTTATAAAATTATTGTCTTTAAAATATCTTTTGAAATCCAATAATTCCTCTCAAAAACTCTTCAATTATATCTTTTTATGATGAAGAGTTGCTTTAACATTTAAACTATTGATTTTTTGGTGTGTTTTTAAACTCTTAATAATTATTTAATATAATAACTGTTGTATTTAACTTGTTGTATTGAATTTATATTATAAGTAAGTTTTTTCTAAAATTCTATATCTTTTTTATCTATTATTAGTTTTTTTATATAGAATATTTCTGTAAGAATTATTTCTGCACAGTGTGTGTTATAGTTATTTTATAAAAAAATATTACTATATTATTTATAAGAGGTTAAATATTTATATTCTCCATTTGTCACTGTCTCATTAAGAGCTTTACACTTCTTATTCTTATAATTTTCAGTGACTATAAAAGTAATAGAATAATTATACTTTATTATAATTAATAATAATAATAATTATTATTTTATATAATAATAATTAAATTTATTTTTTTATATAATTTTATTTAATAATTATCTCTAAATTTTTGGTTATAATATTTTATTATATTATATTTTTCTACTTAGGAAAGTCATAGTACTCTTGATATTGTTACTATTATCAAGATTTTCATGGAAAAACATTACAGGCATGGATTGCAAATTTCCAATCCAATCCTACTCAAACATTATTTGTTAAGGGAGTATTTATGACTGATCCAGATGAACCTTCCTCATCTCAGAAACCCAATCTAGAATTGATGTTCTTTACATGGTATCAAAACATTCTATTCATAATTTAAATTTTTAGAAAAAAAGAATTCAAGCTTCAACCGCCTAAAGAATATGACTGTCATTCTCTTAGTCAATGTCAACTCTTTACTCCCACAACTCCCCCCTTGTATCCAGTTGTCTTTTCTTTGTCTTCCAAGACAAAACTGATATAATCATTCAGTGGAAAAGATCTTCCCATGATGACCCCGCCCCAATCCATGATTAATACTGCCCTCCTCCCCCATCAAAAAACTTGACTAGCTTTCCTCTGGGATTGAGAAATCCGCCTGTAACCTTTGGGCCACCTCACCCCATGGATCCACTTTTAATGCAAGGCACATCATTACAGACAAGGTCATCAGCTCATTTGAATGGCTTTTGACCAAAAAACCTCTTGGAGGACTGCTTGTGCATGATATGGGATTAGGTAAAACCATTCAGGCCATTGCACTAATTGGTACCTACAAGGAGTGGCTAATTACAAACCCCCACCCCTCCACACCCACCATTATCATCTGTACACCTCACTGAATCACCAACTGGAAATCAGAAATATCCAAGCATGCTCAGGCTAGAGCACTGCAAGCCAACACCTACCATGGACCCACTTGTCACTCATTATCTGAGGCCAACATCTTAAAATGTGTTATTGTCATCACTTCTCACAATACTATCACCCAAGAATTAAAAAAAACAAATATCTCTACACCATGCATTTTTAAAATCAATTGGCATTGTATAATTTTGGATGAACCACGGTGAGTGTCCAATCTCTCAATCATTCAGATTTCCTATTATGTCCAAAAATGCTTCCCCCATCTTATAGCTATTTTCACTCTCAATACACTGCCACACACCATGCCATTAATAGCCTCCTATCATCCTGTTGAATATGTTTCATAGGCACACCCATTGATAACACCATTTATGATGTTTTGGGAATAATAACATTCATAACCCAACCCCAGAGCTCATATCAATATAAATTCTCATCGTTCATCCTGAATAGTCTTTCCAAAGGTGGCAATGATATTTTCCATTTGGCATTGCACCACACCAAAACCTCCCCACTATTAGCCATCACTATGAACTGCTCCCACTCAACCCAAAAAAGGAGAAAGAATATTCTGCATTATACAAAGAACTTCTATCATAAAAAACAAAAGGACCAAAGGAATTTTTTAGAAGTGTTAATACACTGCGAATATGTTGTAACCATCATATGATTCTTAGCTGTATGGTGAATCCCTATTTGGAAGACCATGAGGGCGGGAGCACTGCAAATAACTCAAAAATCACCTGAGCTATTGTGGATGTGGAAACATGCATGATGATTAGTAAAATTGAAAAACTCCTCAAATGTTTACTGAAGAACAAACAATCAAAGTGTGGTACATCCAAATCAGTGGTTTACACCCAATGGACCCAATTCCTTTACTTGTGAGTTTATTCTAGTATGAATCCATCTGAACATCTTTTTATGGTAGAATTGGTATTGCACTTGCCCATCACTCTATCCTTTCAGCATTAATTGATGGAAAATTACCACACAAGCACAGGAGAAGGCCCTGGATAACTTCTCCAATGATCCTGAATGTGGGGTACTCATTGAATCCATTGCCACAGCTGTAACTGGCCTCAACATAACTTGCCCCAATATTGTCCATTTAATGGTGAGGGGACCCCCAATTTCCTGAATCTGACAACCACCTTTCCAGAAGCCCAACTGGAACCCAGCTGTTGGGGCTCAGCCTGTTGATTGACTCCATTGTATTGGCCAACAACAACCTGTGAAGGTCATTTACTATATCACTCCTCATTCAGTTGAGGTTAACATGCAGAAGGCGCCTTTCAAGATCATCTGATTCCCTTATTGTATTACTATTCTTAATTCTTTCTTTATGGGAATCCCATATTCCAATCACCAATAGGTCCAACAAAAGAATCACCCATTAATGGTGTGAGCCTTCCCAATTTTATCTAATTTTTGTTTGACAAAGCTGATAACTCCTTTTCACCCTGTCACAGGTCCACAATTATGAACACCATTAGCTGGGTTGAAATTCTTAAATATTACCTCAATAAAAATGAGCAATAGAAAAAATCTTGATAAGGGACACCATATTACATTACTACATACAAAATCATATTTTTTACATTCTAACTTGTTTAGCAAGATGTTGCATATTTGAGAAATAATAATAATATTGTATTACACATGCACAAACAATTCACAAAACCTGAATTGGTAGCTGTGCTTTACATTTATTATACTCACTTATTGAAGAGCATCCTAATTTGCGCTAATAACTGGCATTTCAAGTATCTTGAGGGGAATAGTCTGCATCTTAATACAACATTTGAGCCAATCTTGATCAAATACCTGAAAGGATAGGCCTCCAGGAATATCCCCATCATCTATTGATCTAATTTCTGGTAGTCTATCAATGGTTTTTTACCCCTTTTTTAATATGATTACAAACCTCTATGTCCCCATCAATTTTTAATACAAAATTCCTAAATAAGTGTGAGCGCCAGCATAATCCCCTTCTGCAGTAAAATTTGTTTTATTTTTTTTTGTACGGACCATCCAGGAGACCCCTCAATAGGATAGTTTTTTGGAAGTGAATTTGGTAACCAAAAATGAAGGACAGGATTTCAACTGGCGCCCCCTAAGGGGTCTCCCGCACACAAGGACTTCACCACACGGGATTTCACCCAGTAAACATTCCCCCCGTCATCCAGCCCCTAGATGCTTGTATTGTGGCATGACATCCATTTTCCAGTACCTCCTCAGTATATGAGCATACTTGATGGTCATTGAATTGTGATGCTAGAATGCAAAATTTAGCCATATAACACCATTCACAATGGCGCTCACAGGTTTGCACATAATAAATTGGATTATCATCAGATTTACTTCACAATGAAGGAGATACAGTAAATAACCCTTTGAAAAATATTTGAGAGCTTTTGATCCTCCTTCTTTTTTACCAAATACTCCACATACTTTTGAATAGACTTCAATTCCATTTTCAAATAAGTGAAATGTTGCTCCATTGAATCTGCCACACCCCCATAGTAATTATGATCCTTCTTCCAACAGTAATGATGATAATTGGTTCTGACAAGTGCAAGACGGAAGGTATGGTAAAGCACCATAGACATCAACTCGTTGAAAGGATGTTGCTTCAATCCCTCCCAGTCACAAGTGAATTGCTTTAGTTCTAACTTGTGGAGCTCATTTTGTCAGTAGCTTTGGAAACCCTGAGACTGAACCTGTGTTCATAGCTCATTTGAAACATCCTTGGGGAAATATCCGAGATGAACAGCCACTTGAATTGCAATTTCTCTCTCTTCTGTGATGGGTGGTGCTGGTAGTGAGGAAAAATCCTTATCCCTGATTTTGAGTAGGAACAGGAAATAGGCATGTACAGCACCTCATCCCATGGACATTTTCTGGAAGTTCCGCTTTCAACCATCTTTTCTTCTCCTTCTGGCTTGCACGTTTGCCACATTTTGAGCTTGGTGAGCCTGGTTCCTTTGCTTTCTCATCTCTGATTGATTGAGCATACTCTGGACAAGGGGCATTTGAGGGTGGGTGAACTCACTATTTGACTGAGTGCCCTCCTCATGCGCTGTGAAATTGTCCCCCCTTGGTTCATCATTTGTTTCACTTTGAGGCGGAGAAATGTTCTCATCCTCATCATCCACAATCTTTTCTCTTGATGAACTGGCATGACCCATTCTTGATTTGGAGGCATATGGATGATGCTGTCAAGTGACTTTTGCTTTATGGACAAGAGATGAAGATGAATAAAGTTGATTACCTGACATGCAAATCATCAGTTAACACATAAAAAACTAATAAAGAGTGGTCATACTCACACTCTTCAATTGGCTCCTGAGATTGGACTGTCTTGCCTTTAGGTGCCATATCTAACCCATGAAACAAGCATGTTGGATTTTGAAGAATTCTATATTCCGAAATCCAAAAGACTTACTTTTATGAAGTTTAAATCCCATATTTCCCTCCAAACGTCCACTCCAAGTAGCATTTTCAAATGGTCTTTTCTGCCACCCACCATCAACCCTCTTTTAATGGCCCACATGAAGCTGAGATCTTGTTGGAATCTTGAGGGGTGGCTTTGTTGCTTTTCCCAAAGCGTTCCTGGGATGCCACCAGATTCTGACCAGGATTAAGGAGGAACTCTCGTGGAAATTTGGATTGTGGATTAGCCTTTGATGAGATTCTGGTGTGCTTCCTGGACCCTCAGACACATGCATTTGTTTATTAGTGGGATTTGGGGAATTGGAGTGATGGAAATATTAGGAATGGACCAAGCTCTTTAAGTTTGAGAAGTTGTATTTCCCACATCAATGTTGAGACCTGATACATTCAGTGAGGATGAAATAGGGGCTTTGTGTGGAATGTTGGGACTCATTGGTGACTGCGTTGTTTGAACATACTCTATGCTAGTTTCACTATCTGAATCATGAACAGAACCTGAATGATATTTACATGAGTTGGAAGATGACGTGAGGGCTAAAAAACTACAGTAATGTTTTCAACTTGTGAAAAGAGCTCAGTATTATGATAAAATGGAGCGATCTCAAATTAAGGATTTCAAATGTATAATAGAGCAATTCTACAAATAGTGGGAACCAAGTCTCTTGTGGAAGTCTAATAAGAATATTTTTAGGAGAATTTGTCTTGCCTATTTTTGAGCTCATCCACTTTTGGAAGATGTGTCTATGAAACTGTTGATAATATTACTATTAATCACCAGGGCGAATCTTGTGTCAATCGTCGGCGATTGACTTCACGTCAAGCAAACGTCAAGCAGGATAAATGTCGAGCTCACGTCAAGCAAAAATCAAGCAAACGTTGAGCACACTTCACACTCTTGTCTTACACAAAATCCTGTGACATCCACCAATATTGGTTCCCCTGTGCCTTCAACTCAGATTCCTCACCACCTGATCATCCCGCAACATTCCGATGGTTGGTAAAAATTACACAAGACCCACCTGTTTGCACAAACACACATCAAAGAGGTCCTTCAGCCAGTCTTGATGTAGGCGGGGGGTTTGACTTCACCACGTCATCCATGAAAGGCCTCTGCCTGAGCGGGATTGTCATTTTGCAGATGACACTGGTAGAGCCCGCTGCACAATACCGCGGGTGAGGGTGTGTGTGTGTGTGACGGGCACACCATGGCCAAATGATGTGTTGTCCTAATTTTGTGTAGCCATGAATCAGCTAGCTCAGCAGGAGGGGGTGACATGGTTAGAGCCCGCTGCAAAATGCAGTGGGTGCATGGGTGACACATGCACACAAAGAAAATACATTTGAGGGCCTAATGTCAGGTGGCATTGACCATTTGTGGGTAACACATGAAACCACTCATGGCCGGTGCGTGTGCGGGTGCTGGTGCGCTTGCATGTCCATTGGCATGTGCATTGGCGTGTGCGGGTGCGCAAGGGCCGATTCCCCTTCCAAAATGATGATGGCGCAGTTAGAAATTTTGGATGCTGTGAAAGGTGAGTGTGTGGGTCATTTGATCATGGAACTTGGCTTATTCACAATGTACCCAATGTCAAAATAGTAAGTTCTTTGTGGCAATGTGAAATAATGGGCTTTGCTTGTCACAATGGCATGTCTCTGTCACTAAATTTTGAGGCAGTTATTTCACTGGCAAAATCTAATGAATCTGTGAGATTTGCATTTTGTAGACTAAATATGATGAAATAACAGCTTTATCATTACAAGAAGTCCACATGACAGAACTTTGTTATCATACAATCCACCTTTACCTTCTATTTCTTCTTCAGATATAATCAAGTGTCCATCATCAAAACCAACAGCTTTATAAATATTGAGATGCAGCCAATCTGGCAAGAAATTCACATCAATCTTCAAAGATTTTGAGATCAGAAAGTTATTGTTCAGTATGCTAGATGGCTCAGAGACTTTAAAAATTCTATTAATAATACCAAATTGTCGTGAGGTTCCCCTCAGAAAACATATCACACTGTTGCTGACACTTTTGGATTCAGTTGAAAATATATTATTTACAATATTAATGTTTGAAACCAGAAAATAACAAGCTGAGGCAATCCTTGAAGTGGGATGACTTGTGGATTGCACAGTAGTGTCTACGCTGATCCAATCAACTATTTCCCTTGTTGCATGAAAATTCTGTAAGTACTCAGCCAGGCAATCATAATTTTCTTGGTCATGGCGGGATGGTTTGTTATATTTATGGTGATTGAAAAGGGCAGGTGGCTGTGATTTGAAAAGCTGTTTTATTTCAAATGGCACAAATGGGGATTTCAGGAGAACAGAAAGGTTGGAACATCAACTGATATGTTGAAGTAAGGTTCTATCTATATCATCTATTCAGAGTTGCAAGGAATTCGTCTTATTCATTTCAGGTGTTTAATCAATGTGAATATATTGATCTTATTAATTGGCATACATATTTTGTGATTTGTTGGCATCTTTGCAAATACTGCAATCAAGCGCTCATAACCCCATGTGGCTGAGGCTTGTGCTGGGCCCCAACATTGGAAGAGTTTGGGAATATGATCAGCAAAATGATGATTTGGTTTACTTTTCTGTTTTGGGAACAGGTGTGAATTGGAAAGGTGGAATTTTTTCCAATGTTCAGCAAATGCAGTCACATCATCTATTGAAACAGTCCAACTTGTGGCAATGTTGATAGCACTAATCAAATGGAATGTATTCTTGGTTAGTTCATTTGAAAGTTCTTCTGACTGACCCATTTTTCTTTGAGTGTTGGTGGATTGGTGTGCATCTAATGACATCTGTTTACTGAGCATTAAAAATGGAATATAGACCTTATATAAGAGAGCCCATTCAGCAGCTTTTAAGCTACCATGAGAGGGGGAACCCATGTTGTGAGGTACTCCTGTCCATGATGAGGGATTTATTGTCTCAGATATGATTTGTCGGAGATTCTCCAGAGCCTCACCCTTGATCTGGTGATCACTCCGTGCAGTGATATCCAATTCAGAGGGGATGTAATCTGCGCAGAACCACTAGATGGATGTTCTGTGTGAGGGGTGGGAATTGGGAAGTAGTTTTTTTGGGTGGAAGTAGTGGGGAGTGGCCCATTTTTTATTTTTTCTGCGTCTCTTCTCAGGGAGCGGGCCTCTATCAATGTGATTTTATCAAGAGAGCTGTTGGAGGTCATGGAATGTGAGTCTGAACTGTTGGTGTCATTGGATTTCCTGCGGGACCTGAGGTGAATTTTTGATTTGGACTCTGGAATGCACAATTTGAAAGTTGCATTATCCTTCAAAATTCCAAATATTAAATTATTCATTATGTCAAGATTAACCATTCTGGTTGCATCCCAATACGGAAGGTCTTCCAAAATTGAATATCACACTCCATACTCAGAGAAAATTGCTAGTCTTTGTTGTGGGGTTGCCCGAAGCCATTTGGCAATGGTTGATTTATGATTTTGGTATGAGCGTGTGTAGTGAAATTGAGGACCAATTTCTTCAATTTGAGCTTTGTGAATGGTGCAAACATTACAAAAGTGGTTGCCTGAATGGGAAATAAATCCAGTAAGCTTACGCATGGCAACCACATCCGCAATGGCTGTGAGGATGGCAACATGGATAAAGGATCCTGAAGGACCTGTTGAGGTGGGTGAAAAATGGTAACCTTTCCATAGCTCTTTGAGCTTGTTGATGAGTGGCATTAATAGGTAATTCAATTGAAGGGAAGTTGGCTCCTTCAGACCAGGGATGATTCCTGCAACATAGAAATTCTCTGGCTCCAATCTTTCACTTGGGGGGAGATTAAGACAAATAAGCATGATAGGTCCAATGCTGGCCAACCAGGTTGACTTTCCATGTGCATTAAACCAGTCCATATAAATGGAGAAGGCCAATGCACCAGGAATGGACATGAATGGGGGGTCATTGATATTTCTAGTGCCAGTGAAGTGTCTCCAGACCAATCCATCCCAGAGGTCAATTTTGGGGAACCTTTGGGAGTTTGGGATTGTTGATGTTGATTCAAAATTTCCATAATTCCAGCCCGCTGGAGAAATCTGGCAAGCCAATTTTTGAATGGTTGATAAATGAAATGTTTTGTTGGTATGAATTTTTGCTTCATGTTGGTTGTGTTTTGGGTGTGGGGTTCAAATAAATAGATGAACTTGCCTAATGATTGTGTACAAGGGGGATCATGATCATTTGGGTCATTATGGTGTTGACAGTGGGGCTGGCCAGTTGTGACTGATTCAGTAAGGCCATTAAGAGAGAAACATTGAGGATAACATATATAGTTTTGAATCACTGGTTCCAATTGGAAATGCTCAAATATGGTACTCAGATCTTGAGGTATATGGAATGCAGGAGTGGGGGGACCACCGGAGCTTGGGATGCTGGACTTGATAAGAAGGTTTAGGGCATGGTTGAGAATGTGTGAAGCCCTGCGGGGTATATTATATCTTAATGATAGAATGGCAGATATTATCATTCCAAGGTCTTGTGGGGGAAGGGTTTTACTGCTGCTGTATGGTTTCTATGCAGTTGAATTGAGATTCGGTCCTGTGGAGAAGGGGCTTTGGGTCAATTGTGAATAATCAGCTGGGAATATTTGATCCAATAGAAGTTGTGGGCACTCAGATACTGATGCAGAAGTAGGGATGTTTGGAAGAGATTTGGGTGCAATGGTTTATGTGAGCTTTTTAATGTGCTGTTTATATTGGAAAGGTGTGAAGGCAACTCCATGGCTATCACCCTCAGGGGAAGAGTGTGTTTGAGTTGAGCAGTGTTGACACATGCATATACGCATTGAGGAATAGCGGCGGGTTGTCATTGTTTCAGGAATTGGGAGTAAGGTTGGTTTGTGTATAAATATCTATGGCTGATGTGAAATTGTTTAGGAGTGTTAGTAATTGGAAAAAAAATTGAGTGATTATTTATGAAGGGGGAGATGATTTGAGCCATCTGAGAATTTTATCCCATTTGTAATGGTGCGTGAGCTGAAGCTAATAAAGTGGAACATGTCTCATCTGGATTGCGGAATCGGTTAGGAGTTTATTTGGGTAAAATTCCATGCTGCTCAATGCACATACATATTCTATTTTATTTACACAGGGTGATACTGTGGTTTTGACCCTTGAGGGGCGTTCCAATAGGGATGTGTCAACATTGAATTGAGGGGATTGACATTCAAACCATTTACAAGCCTTAAACCTTATTAAAGACATAACAATATAACTCTATTACATAAGGGGTTGGAGTGCAGCTAAAGTCTTGGTATTTGGTTTGAGTGCAGCAGGCTTTTAATTGGTTGAAATGTGATTTGGATTGTCTCACCTTTCTTGAAAGGGTGATGTCTCTTTTTTGGGTAAATCCTTCATGAATATACCCCTTTACAGATGTACAGTTCTGTGGAATTTCAATGCATATATTGGAAGTTTGGATAAGTCACCAAATGTGACAATGGGGATGCCGAAATGTTACCGAATATGATTACTTATGGATGATGGGTCCCCTTTGAGATCAAGGGAATATTACATTATATGGTGGTAGGCCGTGCAGGGTGGTTTCCGACAAAAGCGGAGGAGCTCAAAAGGAGGCAGGGAGGTTTCTCCTAAAAAGAGGCTTATTGGACTTCCAATAAGACTCTTTTTAGAAATATTCATAGAATATCTCTATTCTAAATTTGAAAAGATTTCATCTCATATCACTATACTTTATCATAATACTGAGGTGTTTTATCTAGTTAAAAATTGTAAGGTGTGGATATGAAACTTTGATTGAAAATCAAGTACTTTTCATGTCCTCAAAATTTGTATAAGGTAAAAATAAATTAAAAATAGTAAGAAATATTATTTTTATAAGAAAACATGCCAATTGTATTTTTTATAACTTTATTAGTATAAAGAAATAATATTATAAAAATTTATCCAAAAATACTCTACAAGAGATATTTAACGCTACAAAAGAAATTTCTTCAAGAGCAATTTCAATTGGAATTAATTGAGCAAAGGACTGCAAGCAATTAATTGATGAAAATAGTCTTTAAAAAGAATATTAAAGAAAAGACACGCCCAAAAGTGACCAGAGTGAATTTGGGAACAAAGTGACAAAGTTTACAGTGATGAAAGATGCTTTAATTCACTTTTGGGGTGGTTCAGGGGTAAAAATGATTATAAGAGTTACAAACAATGATTATAATGATTTTTTCACGTGGTTCAAATGTTTAAAATGATTTAAGAAAGGTGGTTGGAGTCTTTTATTGATTGGTTTAACAATGTTTAAACTAATTATAAAAGGAAAAGATTCTAACATGAAGAGAAAAGTGGGGCAAAGAAGACATTCTTTTATAGCCATCAATTTTCTTACTCCAAAAGTAAAATTTACTCCTTTCAGTCATGAGAAACATTCTGACAACAGAAAAGCCAATTATGGCATCATTGAACCCTGGTTTAGACCAAAAAGGGCTGGTTTAAGCCAATTTTAGCGAATTTTTTAGACCCTTAAATCAGCCATTACTATAGCAATACCTCGTCTAGAGCCTTCAAAACACGTCAGAATGTGTGAGCCTTAGAGGTAATTTCATATACCCAAAAGACCACAAATATAAAAAATAACATATTAATATAAATAAAATAAATTTATTTATATTTTTAAAATAAAAATCAAAATATAAATATAAAATTATATTAAAAATAAAAAATTAATTATAATTTAAAAATAAAAAATACATTAAATTTTGTAAATATAAAATTACATTTATACTTGAAAAAATTAAGTAAAAATGAAATTTTAACAAAATTGTGAAAAAATAAATAAATTTGGAAAAAATTTAAATAAAATTTATCATAAATTTTTATCCAATAAATAAACATATAAAATTTATTTCACCATTGGATTCCTCATAAAAAATCAGGTGGGGTCACCTCTGAGTGAAATTCTTGTAACTCAACTCTAAATAAGCTTAAATTAAGTTTTTAGTATTTTCAATACAAAAGTTGAAAATCCTCAAAACCTTAATTTAATTCACACCACATGTGGTGTTAACCATCAATTTTTGTGTTAAAATTGAGGTGTTGTGTTTAGTTTAGAAGTTATGAGGAATTGAAGTATTTTCAATTGAATTCAATTGAAATGTCAAAATGTGCACGTGTATTACATAAGTGAACTTTGATTTACATATGAGGTGTCAATTATTACTGTATTGTACTGTACAATTGAATTGAATTACATATGTAAATTATAAGTATAATACATGATGAGGAATTAAAGGAAAAAAAAATTGGAAAGATTAAATTTGGGGGGGAAAAGGAACTCCAGCTCTAAGGGGGAGCTAGACCCCCAAAATCCTTGCTGACAGGCGTGGGATGTCAAAATTCACGCAAAAGTTCATCACTTTTGGCCTGGAATTGAGTTACAGGGTCTGTGGACTCAATTGATGATGAGGTTTTGATACCAACTGGGGTAGTTTTAGCTGTTGCCAAGAGGGTAAAACTACCCTTAAGATAAAACAATCATAATAAAAACAGTTTTAACTGGTTTCTACGCCTCTGACACACATTCTGACGTGTTTTGAAGGCTCTAGGCCTGGTATTGCTATAGTAATGGCTGATTTAAGGGTCTAAAATGGCTAAAAATGGCTAAAAATGGCTTAAACCAGCCCTTTTTGGTCTAAACCAGGGTTTAATGATGCCATAATTGGCTTTTCTGTTGTCAGACTGTTTTTCACGACTGACAAGAGTAAATTTTACTTTTGGAGTAAGAGAATTGATGCCTATAAAAGCATGTCTTCTTTGCCCCACTTTTCTCTTCATGTTAGAATCTTTTCCTTTTATTAATTAGTTTAGACACTGTTAAACCAATCAATCAAAGATTCCAACCACCATTTTTAAATCATTTTAATCCTTTTAACCACGTGAAAAAATCATTATAATCATTGTTTGTAACTCTTATAATCATTTTTACCCCTGAACCACCCCAAAAGTGAATTAAAGCATCTTTCATCACTGTAAACTTTGTTACTTTGTTTCCAAATTCACTCTGGTCACTTTTGGGCGTGTTTTCTCTTTAATATTCTTTTTAAAGACTTTGTTCTTTAATTAATTGCTTGCAGTTCTTTGCTCAATTAATTCCAATTGAAATTGCTCTTGAAGAAATTTCTTTTGTAGCCTTAAAATATCTCTTGTAGAGTATTTTTTGGATAAATTTTTATTGTTGGTAAAACAATAAATTTTTATAATATTATTGTTTTATACTAATAAAGTTATAAACAATAAAATTGGCGTGTTTCCTCTTAAAAATAATATTTCATACTATTTTTAACTGAATTTTACCTTATACAAATTTTGAGGACAGGAAAAGTACTTGATTTTTAATCAAAGTTTCATATCCACACCTTACATTTGGGGGCCCAGCCGTGATATTTTACCTGTGACATATTTTTTTTACTCTTTTTAAATCTTTTTTCTTATATTGAAAAATTTAAAAACATATAAAAAATACTTATAATTCAAAAAATCCATAAAAAATAACTTTTTTTTCATATTATAAGTGAGGCTTATATTTTTATTTCTTTTTTGAAATAACCTTTTTTTTACTTAATTAATTGGCTTTTTCATTAATTTTAGTGTCTGACAACGTGGTAAGACAAGAAAACATTGAAACAGCCTCAACAGTAACCAGCATTATCCCTGCCAGTACTGTTAATTCTGATCATAATAGTACTGTTATTGTGACTCAAAATAACCAGCCTGAACCAATATCTTCTGAATTGATTAACTTGGACATAAGTAATACCCTTCAGAAAGCTAAAAATTTGGCCAATAGTAAGTTTTTGAAGTAAAAATACTATTTTAAGCCTTTTTTAACCATAATTATGCCTTCAACCAGGTCAGGAGCCAGCTACAACCCCTCAAGCAGCTCCCAAAAAGGTAATAGACGTGATTATGGCAGAAGCCAACCAGGTACAGAAGGAAAAGGGTCAGTTGATGACTTCCAAACAACTAAATTGGGTCATTCTGAAGCTGATAATACTATTTTACCTTCAAAAAGAGCTGACACCGCTACAACAAGCCTCTGTGGACATATACAAAGCCAGCCACAGTGCATACAACAATGCACTCCAATTCAAGGAGTACCAGATCCTTGCAGACCTGTGGAAGAATTGCATGAATTCTTACCTGACAGTAAGAAAATTCTTGGGCCATCCCAACACTTGCAAATTGCTCAATGGATGGCATCCATTGATGGAGAAGAAAAACATGATGCTTTTGACACTAGAATGGAGGAAAAACAACCCTCCACCACCCAAACCAGTGCCAAAAACAGCCCCAGTGGCCAGCAGCAGCAATTCCAACGTGAAAAAGCAGCCACAAACTCCAAACAAGGGCAAAGGGAAGGCACCAGCCCCAAAACCTTACAGCCAGGGCTACAGAATCCCAAAGATTCAGCAGGATGCCATGGAAAATGTATTTCAGATGGCCAGAACCATGATGGAATTACAGAAGAAGGAGGAAGCCAGATTAAGGTTCCAGAAATGATTTCTGACATATTTGATTCCATCCCAGAGTTGTATAATGCTATAAATGAAGTGAAAAAACATCTTTCTGATACAAATGACACCATTTGTAACAACATTAAAACAAACAACCTGAGTCTGTGCCAAATTAATGAAACACTTATGTGTTTTGAAAAAGTTTTGAGAACAATTAAAAATTCCAATAATGATAATTCTTCTAACAATAAAATAAATGAACAATCTGCCATTATTAAAGAATTAACAGATAAATATTCTAAATTCAATATTGATGACACAATTGAAACAAGAATTAAACAAGCCATAAATATTATCAAAACAGATAACAAGAAAGTCCTTGATGACATTTCAAATTCATTTACTGAAGTAAAGACATATACCATTGCCTTGAAAAAGTGTTTTGATGCTTCACAAGAAGAAGTATCAAAATTATCAATGAAATTGAATCAAGTCACTGCTGATAATACAAGACAAACAGAGTTATGGCAAGAACTGACACATAAGGAAGACATGTATAAAATTGAAGTAATAAATTTAATACAAAGCTTCCAACATGAATACAGAAATTCCCAAAGGTGTAGCAACAGTAAAATGAATGACATTGAACAAATACTGAACACCTTACCAAGAATGTCTACACCTCTAAATCAAAATGAGGGCACAAGAATTCCAAATCCACAAGTATTGGATCCTGATAATTCACAATTAAAAAATGAATTATCCACTTCTTTTCATAACTTGGAACCATCAATGGGCCAAGCACTCTTGAAAGAAGTTCCAAAACTTAAAGAATGGCCTCACTTCAATGGTGAAGGAGAGTATGACCATATGGAATTCATTAGAGGTATTGACATGATCAAAGAGGATTTTGAATTACCAGACAGATTGGTAACAGCCAGGTTTAACACCTTGTTTACCAGATCAGCTCACAGATGGTACATAAAAATAAGACAAGCACATGGACACCAGAGTTGGACTTGGTGGAAAACCCAAATCATCAACAAATGGGCAAATGATGCTTGGAGGTTTAAAGTTGAAACAGCCTTTGAATCTGCCAAATTTAATGCTGATAAAGACAAAGCTTTACCATGGTTTTGCCAACAGAAAGACAGATTAACAGCATTATATCCTGACATGTCAGAATTTATGATCCATAGAAAAATTCTGAGACAATGTGGAGGTGACTTAGAGCATGCTGTCAAAAGCAGGACTACTGAACAATCTTCAGCAGAGGATATTATCAATATACTAGAAGAAGTAACCACCAGAACCAAAATTGGTTCTAGTAGGGTGAATCTTAAAACAAGGTTTAATACACCTTGGAAAGATTCTGTGGACAAAAACCCCAAAGAAAATTCTAGTAATATTAAATATAAATCTGCAGATACAGTCAGAAAATGCCATATTTGCCAAAGCACCACCCATTTAGCCAATACATGTCCAAAAAGGGGGAAAATCAATGAAATTGACATTGAAAAGGGACCAGATGTTGAAAAAGAAGACATAATTGAAGACAATTCAGATGATAAGTCATCCATATTTTCTGAATCTTCAAAAGATATAGAAAATATCAATGCCACTTTTGACATCATGGAATCTTATTCCCACTTACCACAATTGAGCAATGGTCAAGTTGATTTATCAAAAGTTCAAGATGCACAACTTATGAAGACAAAACCAAACAGAGGAAAAGGTTATACAGCTGGTAATTCCTGTATAACAGAAGTGGTGATTGACAACAAGCCCACCAAACTTTTGCTTGACCCAGGAGCCTTCTGCTCTTGTGTTGGAAAATCCTTTCTTAAGACTTGTGTGCCAAATTTTGAAGACCAATTGTTACCAATTGATGGTATAAAATTCAACAGTGCAAGTAACCCAATGAAAGCACTGGGAATCTTTGAGACCAATGTCATATTCCCACACATAAATGGGAATTTAAGGATCACAGTTGAATTTGTTGTTATGGAAAATTGCTCTAGTACCCATTTTATATTGGGAAATGACTATTTGATCATGTATGGGATAGATTTACATAATAACAAAGACAGATACTTTACAATTGGGGACAATAAGCGCCAGAAATTTGCCTTTTTACCATTTAAAAGACAAATTACAGTAAACAAAGTATCACCAGTCAACTTAGAGTTAGAGAAATTCAAGTCTGAACAGTTAAATGAGGCTGAAATAAGCCTTCATCTGACTGATAAACAAGAAAATGAACTTTCTTCCCTTTTGTATGACCACAGAGGAGCATTTGCTACAGACAAAGAACCCCTGGGAGCAATTATTGGTCATGAAGTTGACATCATTCTTAACATTGAGAGACCTTATTCACCACTCTTAAGAAGACCTGCTTATCCAGCAAGTCCAAAATCAAGAGAAGCTCTAGAAATTCATATCAAAGAACTTCTAGACCTTGGTGTAATAAGAAAAGTAGGCCACAATGAGGAAGTAGAAATAACTACACCAGCTATAGTGGCGTGGCATAATGGAAAATCCAGAATGGTTGGGGACTTTAGAGCTCTGAACACTTACACTGTTCCAGACAGATACCCAATACCAAAAATCCAAATTGCCCTTACTCAAATATCTCAAGCAGTGTATATAACCACTATGGATGCCCTTAAAGGATTCCATCAAAATGTGGTAACACCAAGAGCAAGAAAATACTTGAGAATTATTGTTCATTGTGGAGTGTATGAATACTTAAGGATGCCCTTTGGTATCAAAAATGCACCTTCACACTTCCAAAGAATGATGAATGAAATCTTCCCTGAAGAACTCTCAGAGGGATGGTTAATCATTTACATTGATGACATTATTATCTGTTCAAAGACTTGGGAGGAGCACATATACAGACTATCAAGAGTTTTGACAAAAATCCAATCAGTAAACATGAAAATCTCCTTGAAGAAATGTCATTTTGGATTTAAAGAACTTAAGGCACTAGGACATGTTGTATCTGGTTTGTCCCTTGGAATTGATAAAAACAAAGTTGCAGCAGTGTTGTTAAAACCCATGCCTCAGAATAAGAAGGAAATTCAGTCATTCTTGGGTTTTGCAGGATATTACAGGCAACACATTAAAGACTTTGCATCCATAGCAAGACCACTTTATAAGTTGTGTGACAAAGACACAGTATTTGAGATGACTGTTGACAGAGTCAAAGCTTTTGAATCTCTAAGAGAAGCATTGACCACTGCTCCACTCTTACTGATGCCAGACTTTAAATTACCTTTCAAACTGTATATTGATGCATCAGGGGATGGACTAGGTGCTGCACTTCACCAAGTTCAGATCATAAATGACAAACCTGTAGAAGGACCAATATGTTTCATATCCAGGCAAATCAAACCAACTGAAGCCAGATATGGAGCAAGTCAAATGGAATGTCTATGCCTTGTCTGGGCCTTGGAGAAATTGAACTATTTCTTAGAGGGATGTGTTTTTGAAGTAATAACAGATTGTACAGCTGTGAAATCACTTTTGAACATGAAAACACCTAACAGACACATGCTCAGATGGCAAATAGCCATACAAGAATACAGAGGCAATATGACTATTGTTCATAAGGATGGGAATATTCATAAGAATGCAGATGGACTAAGCAGATGGCCATTACCAAATAACATTGATAATCCTGCTTATGTTCCAGAAGAAGCTTCACCACAAATTCCAATAGAAGGAATAAGTGTTACAGACTTGAACACCACCTTCTTTGAAGAAGTCAGAAATAGTTACACTCAAGATAAGAATTGTAGCATCTTATGCCAATTACTTAACAAAGACTGTAAAGACAACTCTCTAATACATGCCTTGGATGAAGTATGGAGAAATTCTTATAATGAAGGAAGATTTCACCTACTGGATGGTATAATTTACCACAGAACCAAGCACACATGTGTCATGACAGTTGTAGACAGGTCATTAATCAATCTTGTACTGAAAGAATGCCATGATAGTCCCTTTTCAGGACATCTTTCTGAAGACAGAACAAGAGAGAAAGTGAAGACCTGCATATGGTGGCCAATGTGGCAAAAAGATGTTGCAGAGTATTGCAAAACCTGTGACAGATGCCAAAAGGCAAATAAATCCACTGGCAAAAGACTTGGAAATATGATGAAAATCCAAGAACCAAACAGACCTTGGGAAATTGTCCATATGGATTGGGTAACTGGCCTACCACCAGGAGGTGACAGGAGCTATAATGCTTGCCTAGTAATTGTGGACAGATTCAGTAAAACTCCAATCTTTTTACCATGTCACAAAGATGATACAGCCATGTATACAGCTCTTCTGATATGGAATAGAGTAGTGTCATGGACTGGGATATTTACAAATATCATCAGTGATAGAGATCCCAAATTCACTTCAGCACTATGGACAAATCTTCACCAATTATTTGGCACTAAACTGTCTTTCTCTACAGCCTACCCCCACAAACTGATGGCCTGGCTGAAAGAATGATCCAAACCTTAGAGGACATGGTGAGAAGATTTTGTGCATATGGCCTTGAATTCAAAGATTGTGATGGATTTACCCATGATTGGTGTACTCTGTTACCAGCACTGGAATTAGCATATAAAACATCAATCCATGCTAGTACCAATCAGACTCCTGCTATTCTAGAAAAAGGATGGAACCCCAAGTTACCCCAAGACTCCTTGAGGAAAGACTTAATTGAAATACATCCCACAGCTGCTAGCTTCAAAGGAATGCTAGACAAAGCTAGAAAGCATGCAGTAAGATGCATGGAGGACTCTTTTGCATATGCTAAAGACAAATGGGATAAATCTCATGCAACTCCAGATTTCAAAGTGGGGGACCTAGTTCTTGTATCCACCACTAACTTCAATAACATCAAAGGATGTAAAAAGTTGAAAGACTCCTTTGCAGGACCTTTTGTGATTAAGGCCCTCCATGGAGAGAATGCTGTTGAAGTAGAGTTATCTGAAGAACTTAGCAATAAGCACCCTACATTTCCAGTGAGCTTGATAAAACCATATAAATCTAGTGATGCTGAGAAATTTCCCTTGAGGAATAAGGTTCCCCAAGTTATACCTCCTATTGAGACATCTGGTACTAGGAAAATAACCAAAGTTCTTAAAGAAAGGAAATTAAGAACCAAGAAAGTAAGGGAATACCTTGTTAGGTACAGTGACCCAACTTGTGAAGATGAATGGTTAGAAGAAAAAAATATACCAGAAGCTACCAAAATCCTGAGGAGATTCAGACACACTAGAAACACCAATATTACAAAGTAATATTCTTTTTTAGGGGGAGGGAATGTGAGCCTTAGAGGGAATTTCATATACCCAAAAGACCACAAATATAAAAAATAACATATTAATATAAATAAAATAAATTTATTTATATTTTTAAAATAAAAATCAAAATATAAATATAAAATTATATTAAAAATAAAAAATTAATTATAATTTAAAAATAAAAAATACATTAAATTTTGTAAATATAAAATTACATTTATACTTGAAAAAATTAAGTAAAAATGAAATTTTAACAAAATTGTGAAAAAATAAATAAATTTGGAAAAAAGTTAAATAAAATTTATCATAACTTTTTATCCAATAAATAAACATATAAAATTTATTTCACCATTGGATTCCTCATAAAAAATCAGGTGGGGTCACCTCTGAGTGAAATTCTTGTAACTCAACTCTAAATAAGCTTAAATTAAGTTTTTAGTATTTTCAATACAAAAGTTGAAAATCCTCAAAACCTTAATTTAATTCACACCACATGTGGTGTTAACCATCAATTTTTGTGTTAAAATTGAGGTGTTGTGTTTAGTTTAGAAGTTATGAGGAATTGAAGTATTTTCAATTGAATTCAATTGAAATGTCAAAATGTGTGCGTGTATTACATAAGTGAACTTTGATTTACATATGAGGTGTCAATTATTACTGTATTGTACTGTACAATTGAATTGAATTACATATGTAAATTATAAGTATAATACATGATGAGGAATTAAAGGAAAAATAAATTGGAAAGATTAAATTTGGGGGGGAAAAGGAACTCCAGCTCTAAGGGGGAGCTAGACCCCCAAAATCCTTGCTGACAGGCGTGGGATGTCAAAATTCACGCAAAAGTTCATCACTTTTGGCCTGGAATTGAGTTACAGGGTCTGTGGACTCAATTGATGATGAGGTTTTGATACCAACTGGGGTAGTTTTAGCTGTTGCCAAGAGGGTAAAACTACCCTTAAGATAAAACAATCATAATAAAAACAGTTTTAACTGGTTTCTACGCCTCTGACACACATTCTGACGTGTTTTGAAGGCTCTAGGCCTGGTATTGCTATAGTAATGGCTGATTTAAGGGTCTAAAATGGCTAAAAATGGCTAAAAATGGCTTAAACCAGCCCTTTTTGGTCTAAACCAGGGTTCAATGATGCCATAATTGGCTTTTCTGTTGTCAGACTGTTTTTCACGACTGACAAGAGTAAATTTTACTTTTGGAGTAAGAGAATTGATGGCTATAAAAGAATGTCTTCTTTGCCCCACTTTTCTCTTCATGTTAGAATCTTTTCCTTTTATTAATTAGTTTAAACACTGTTAAACCAATCAATCAAAGATTCCAACCACCATTTTTAAATCATTTTAATCCTTTTAACCACGTGAAAAAATCATTATAATCATTGTTTGTAACTCTTATAATCATTTTTACCCCTGAACCACCCCAAAAGTGAATTAAAGCATCTTTCATCACTGTAAACTTTGTCACTTTGTTTCCAAATTCACTCTGGTCACTTTTAGGCGTGTTTTCTCTTTAATATTCTTTTTAAAGACTTTGTTCTTTAATTAATTGCTTGCAGTTCTTTGCTCATATTTCTTTTGTAGCCTTAAAATATCTCTTGTAGAGTATTTTTTGGATAAATTTTTATTGTTGGTAAAACAATAAATTTTTATAATATTATTGTTTTATACTAATAAAGTTATAAACAATAAAATTGGCGTGTTTTCTCTTAAAAATAATATTTCATACTATTTTTAACTGAATTTTACCTTATACAAATTTTGAGGACAGGAAAAGTACTTGATTTTTAATCAAAGTTTCATATCCACACCTTACAGAATGTGTGTAAGAGACGTAAAAACCATTCAAAACTGTTTTTACTATGATTGTTTTATCTTAAGGGTAGCTTTACCCTCTTGGCAACAGCTAAAACTAACCCAGTTGGTATCACAACCTCATCATCAATTGAGTCCACAGACCCTGTAACTCAATTCCAGGGCAAAAGTGATGAACGTTTGCGTGAATTTTGACATCCCACGCCTGTCAGCAAGGATTTTGGGGGTCTATCTCCCCCTTAGAGCTGGAGTTCCTTTCCCCCCCCCAATTTAATCTTTCCAATTTATTTTTCCTTTAATTCCTCATCATGTATTATACTAATAATTTACATATGTAACTCAATTGAGTTGTACAGTTCAACACAGTAAAAATTGATACCTCATATGTAAATTGAAGTTCACTTATGTAATACATGCGCACATTTTGACATTTCAATTGAATTCAAATGAAAATACTTCAATTCCTCATAACTTCTAAACTAAACACAACACCTCAATTTTAACATAAAATTTGATGGTTAAAGCCACATGTGGTGTGCATTGAATTAAAGTTTTGAGGATTTTCAATTTTTGTATTGAAAATACTAAAAACTTAATTTAAGCTTATTTAGAGTTGAGTTACAAACATTTCACTCAGAGGTGACCCCACCTGATTTTTTATGAGGAATCCAATGGTGAAATAATTTTTATATGTTTATTTATTGGATAAAAAGTTATAATAATTTTTATTTAACTTTTTTCCAAATTTATTTTATTTTTTATAATTTTGTTAAAAATTCATTTTTACTTAATTTTTTCAAGTATAAATGTAATTTTATCATTCCAAAATTTAATGTAATTTTATTTCTAAATGGTAATTGAGTTTTTAATTTTGAATATAGCTTTCTATTTATATTTTGATTTTTATTATAATAATATAAATAATTTTCTTTTATTTATATTTATATGTTAATTCTGTATTTGTGGTCTTTTGGGTATAGGAAATTACCTCTAAGGCTCACAATCCCTTCCCCTAAAAAAAGAATATTACTTTGTAATATTGGTATTTCTAGTGTGTCTGAATCTCCTGAGGAGTTTGGTAGCTTCTGGTATTTCTTTTTCTTCTAACCATTCATCTTCACAAGTTGGGTCACTGTACCTAACAAGGTATTCCCTTACTTTTTTTGGTTCTTAATCTTCTTTCTTTAAGAACTTTGGTAATTTTCTTAGTACCAGATGTCTCAATAGGAGGTATAACTTGGGGAATCTTATTCCTCAAGGGAAATTTGTCAGCATCACTAGATTTATATGGCTTTATCAAGCTCACTGGAAATGTCAGGATGAGTCTATGATGAAGGTGTATATAAGTATTTACAAGCTTTAACTATGACTGTGACATGGTAAAAATAGTTTTAAAAGATGACAAAGTTGGTAATAAATGATCAAATTAAGATATTAAGGGCTTTACTATAGAGATATAGTGGTGGTGAGCGCTGTTGAAAGCCCTGGGTGCAGCTTTTACCTGTTGGGTTACAATAATGAAGGCTACAATACTTAAATTTAAAGTATACCTGATTATTTTCCAAGAGTATAGCTGTTTTGGACAGTTTTACTACGTACGAATTCAAGAGCAGGATGAGGAGACAATTCTGGCTGTGAAAAGCCTCCTTTTTATCCTGAAATGGGGGGAAAGGGTGCTAGACCTTTCCACGTAGAGGAAGTGAAGATCTTTTCACTTCCTAGTACTGGCTTGTGGTTTGCAGACAGCCTGTATAGCCTGTATTGGGCTCAGATGTGGTTTTGAAACCACATCTAGGCGGTTTTCACCAATACAGGGTGAAAACTTTCATCTGGGGACCTCACAGCCTGATTCTGACGTGTATGACGCGTAGAATGATGTACAGAAACTGTATGGGACCCCAGTATTGACTGAAATATGAGGTATTGAAGTAAAAACATGCTTCTTCGTCTATTTGACACCTCATATTCATGATTATGGGATATTATCCCATGGTAAGGCTGTATATGACAGAAGGTGAGATTTTAACCTTAAAACAGCCATACCTTTGTCAATTCTTGAGATATAAACCTCGTAATTGGTTCAGTGTGTAGCCCTGTATGTGCCCTACACAATGGTACCTCATTTGATATGGGTATCATTAAATATGGCGAAGTTATCCCATGTACAAGACTTTTGTACATTTGCGTGTTTTAGGCAAAAAGCTGTATTGAGCTTGTTTGCCCCATAACTTCTGTAGTAGTTGAGATATGGGGGAGTGGATGACACCATCAGATAGCCCTGATTGTTCTCTTTCCAAAAAGACCCCACTTCAGGTATTCCACGCTAAAACTGTAGAAGTTAGATGAGAGGTGAATGTTTTGTTCACCCTTATTTGGGCTGAAATTGACCATAACTCCAGTAATATTTGTGCTAGCTCAGTTTGGCTGGTACCATTGGATAGCCCTGGCTTAGAGCTTCATTTTGAGTACCCATTTGATGGGGTTAACCCTCTCCTTCTAGATTTTAGATGAGAGGTGAAAATTAAGGTTTATGCTCAGCAATAACTTTGAGCAGGAATAACTTTGTTATTTCTAGTCCTATGGTGATGGGACTTATATTTTCAGGAAGAGGTGAGTTTCCTCTTTCCTTTGATACCTTTTGAGCTGATTTGGCTCAGCTCCATGTTTTGGTGGTATCTTGGATATCCCATTGGTTTATGGTATTTTGGCTGTCATGCTTGTGCTCTGGTTTTGAGTCACAGGCTGACATACCCTCCCTCTAAAAAAGGCTCATCATTGATGGGACTGTTCAGTCCTCCTAGAGGCTCTGAATCTCCTTAAATGAAGGGTCCCATCTGGTATGGCATCCTCTGCCAACCATTTGTCTTTATCTGCTGTCGGGTTCTTGAATCTGACTAGGTATTGTCTTTGATCTTTCCCATTGAGTCTGATCTTCCTGGCCCTGATGATCTTACTCACAGATCCAGGGGAGTCCTCCACTTCCACTATCTCTTGTGGTGTGGGGTTCTTCCTCCTGGAGGGGAATTTATTTTCCTCTGTCTGGAAGTATGGTTTGACTAAACTCACTGGAAAGACTGGATGTTTCCTTGAAATATCCTCAGTGAGTTTGAATTCCACTGCATTTTTTCCTATCAACTTAATGATAGTAAAAGGTCCTACAAATGAGTCCCTCATCTTTTTAGGTCCTTTGAGATTGTTGAAGTTCAGTGTAGACACTAACACCTGGTCCCCTTCCTTGAAGTCAGGTTCCATATGTGATTTGTCCCACCTCTTCTTATTGGAATCTTTTGCCTCATCTATGCATTTGGAAGCTGTGTCACAGGCCCTCTTCCATGTATCATGGAAGTCTTTGGCTGCGGGGTGGATAGTCAGGAGATTTTTCTTCAAGTGATCCACAGGCAACAGGGGGTTCCACCCTTTCTCCACCAGTGCAGGTGTTTTACCTGTGGTGGAGTGCTGGCTTGAATTATAAGCCAGTTGAACTGCTGGTAAGAGGGTAACCCAATAATGGGTGTATCCCTCATGGTCCTTGTATTCCATGCCATAGGCACAGAATCTTCTGAGGATGTCCTCCATTGTTTGGATCATCCTTTCAGCTAGGCCATCTGTTTGTGGATGGTAAGCTGTGGAAAAAGCAAGTTTGGTACCAAGCATGTCATATAAGTTAGTCCAAAATTCAGATGTGAATTTTGGGTCCCTATCACTAATGATGATCTTAGGGACTCCACAGGTAGATATGATGTTATTCCAAAACAACAGACACCAGGGCGAATCTCGCGTCAATCGTCGGCGATTGACTTCACGTCGCACCGCGGTCAGTATAAAATCTTGCTTCAGTCGCGTTAGTGTCACTTTATAGTCACTGGATTTAGTGGGTCACGTCACGTCAGCGTCAAGACAACGTCAATCGTCACATGTGTCACATGAGAATGTCACTCAAAGCCCAAACCCATTTCAACACTATGCGCAACGTTCGTGTAATTTCACCTCATTGGCTTCCGCCTCCCCGACGCTTAGCATGCTTACGCACCCGCACCGCCCTCCATCCGGATGAGACTCCGACACTGCCCGCCCCTCTCCGTCCTCACCACTCCTTACGCTTTCACACCCCCGCCCCTACCATCCTTACGCTTGTGTAGTACCCTCCCAACATGCCTCCGACAACGCTTACCATCCTTATGCTCATGTAGTGCCCTCCCGACATGCCCCCAACAACGCTTACCCTCCCTCCCGACATTATCCCGACACTGCTTACCATCCTTACGCTCATGTAGTGCCCTCCCGACATGCCTCCGACAACAGTTACCCTCCCTCCCGACATGCCTCCGACAACAGTTACCCTCCCTCCCGACATTCTCCCGACACTGCTTACCATCCTTACGCTCATGTAGTGCCCTCCCGACATGCCTCCAACAACGCTTACCCTCCTCACGCTTCCGTATTACATCCATAGTGTACAGTACGGTGGCTTGTTGGCGTACACGATGAACGCAATTGCCGAAATATGCTGAGTGGCCTTCTCTGCCAACAGGACCTAAGGGGATATTGGTCAGTATATTCACCATGTTGTGGTTAGGGTTTAAATCAAGAGACTCACAAATTAAAACCTAATAAGTAGACTATTTAAGACAAGAATTGTGTCTGCTGTTTCGCCGACAAAACCATTTTATTTCATATCAATCAAATGAACACTTTGCTTAGTCCTTACCTCATGAGCGTTGAATAGTTCAAAAGTTGACTTTAGTAGGTTTCTCACTAGTCAACTTTATTCAATGTCTCACAGGGAAGTGATTTCATTTGCATGATATGAAATAATTTGCAAAACATCGCCTCCTTCAATTTCCCGACAAATCGCATTTTGCAAATGCGATTATTTTACTTGCACCTTTTTTCTTGAATTTGGATCTTTTTATTCAAAAATTTTCAAACAAGTTATCAATCAACTCGTCACCATCTATTTGCTAAATAAACTACCTCCGCTATGGCCCAAACCCCGGGAAATTCAACTGAACTCAATGAATGACCAACTTCAGCCCCAGAGAGTGGAAGTGAAATCTCTGATATCGCCAGTAGTCGTGAATTAGGCATTGAAGTAGAGAGCCAGTCACATGAAGATAATCAAGATTCCCCAGTTCTTCCAGAATGTGAGTATGCATCCATCTTGAATATTTCTAATCTCCCAATACCTGATATTGTGTCATAGCCTTTATTTCAGGGCAGCCTCCAAGCTCTCAGAAACCAAATTTTAAAAGTTATGAGAAGGAAAAGACTGTTGAACCTTGTGCACCGACAGAAGATGATGGGCAAGATGATGTAATTTTCAGTGGGGAGGTGGAAATTATATCCAAGGAACAATTTGTCTCCAACATTGCTCAAACAATCCCAAGGCTCGAAGAAATCCAAAATGATAGTAAAATTCCTGATTATGTGCGTCAAAAGATTGCTGAAGCCATGAGCCTCCTCAAAATGGATTTGAACCGTAAGTCCATTACTAATTCAAAAGAAAATTGATATCAATAGCTGCTTACAATATATGGGCAGGTGTGGAGGTGGGAGAATCTTTACCTGAAGGATCTCGAGTTGTAATTGGATTTCCAGGCAAAGGATTAGGAAAAAGACCAAATATACATGTGACCAAAAAAACAAACAAAAAACGCCGTACCTTTGAAGCCGCAAACGATTCTCGCGATCAAGGTCATGAAATTATCAATGTTGAAGGGGACCATATTGATAATCAACCTCCGCATACTGAACCCCCCCCCAATACTCAATGAAACAATCCATGATGAAGCTCCACATACTGAAAGCCCCCCGATACCCAATGAAACAATGCATGATGCAACCCCTCCCGCCTCTCCTCGGAATATCAAGCCTTTCAAGAAAGGGAAACAATTAAACATGATACAATGGGACGAGATATGACTGATATAATTCCCGATGCTGAGCCCGAAGTGTCATCCGCTGCGAATTTTCAAGGAATATTTTTATCCCGCATGGAAGAGTTTGCAGGCATTTTGAATTATCATTCCAATATTTCTCAACAATCATGGAAAAGGGGGCTTGATAATATCAATAGGATTTACAAAAATAGATGGGACAATTTACCAACAAAGGATGCTCATACATTCCTTCCTGTTGGTATTAAGGTGATCAGTAACCGAGAGCTTGAAATGTCGGCCTGGCTGGAGGACCTTGAGATGGCAGGTGAGTTTTATCTTTGTGCATGATACATGATTATTGGCTGTTGACTGGTGATATAAATTGCAATATACAGGGTTAGATTTTTTTAAGCCAACCAAAACAGAAGCGTTTTTTGATCACAACATTTGGAATCTCAAATTGATGAAGGAATCAGCTAAACCTCCAGATAATCTCCCAAAATCTGAACACTCCTTCTTCAAAATGGTTCAGAGCCTTCTTTACCCCGCCAATCCAGTTAAACATTTTTGGGCAAATGCTATGTTTGAATCCATTAGTTTAGTCTCATACGATGTGATTGCACCCAAACCATATGTTGCACCAACATCAAATTCGACCGATCCTCTTGGACTCAAACGGGGAGCAGTTGAATACCTTGCCTCCTGCTTGAGTAAATCGAAGCAATGTGCAACCCAACTCAGCATTGAAGGTGGCGGGGCTGAAAATGAGATATCCACAAAGCCGTACAAGAGCCTGGAGGATCTAATGGATACAGTTATCCATTTGATGATTGCGTACAACATGGTACGTGCACATACAAAGGTCGAAGTTAATGGCATCAAAGGCAAACTAACAAACTCAAAAAAAATGAGGCCATCAAAGATCTTTTGACGTGTCACAAGAATCTCGGAATAAATCAAATTTGCTATGGTATATTAGCGGCATTCTGTGCGGCGGGGGTTCGTGGTTTGATGGTATGCTCAGATGACTGGAGAACAAGCTCAGTTAAAGGGGCTTTATCACTAATTGACATTTCCGCAAAACTTTCAGAGGGTAAAAATCTAGTGGAGCCAGTGTGGCTACGTACTAATAAGTATATATGTAATTTACTGAATAAAAGTTTCTTCTCATCAGAGTCTTTTAACCCCGCTGTACCTCTTAGATTTGAATTTGCACAATGCTTAGTATTAGACTTTGGTGATGCCTGGGTGGCGAAACGCGGTCTTGGTTCAAGTGATGAGGTCACCTTGACGGTACCCAGGTCAGCTAAACTCACAACCAGGATTGACCCGTTTTAGATTAGCTTTGTACTAGATAGATTGTAATTTAATTTTGCAAAGTGATTTATGAGCTTAATAATCATGACTTCCTATCCTACTACTGCCTGGATGTCACAGTCTGAGTACCAATAGTAATTGTACGGCGGCATGCCTCCGTACATCATTGCAAAGACTCCGACAAGACGCAAGCTGAGTCAGGCGTTGTGCCCACGAGTAGCACATGCGGGGCATTGCGGGAAGTCGCGTTTATCACTTCCCGCCAGCCCATAATAGGCCAAATGTTCCTGTGTCTTTCAAGAGGACTAGGATAGCTAGGGATCCGCAGCACAATGCAAATTGCATTTGCGTGTGCTTGCAAGATTCCAAATGGTTGGATTGGAAAGTGATTGCATGGGAACATCAATGTGTAAAATTGAATAATGCACTATCCACTGCAATTTTCAGGTTCAGGTATTTGAGATCGTGAATTTGCCAAGGTCAGGCATGAGCTTTCTTTTTAGCCGCAATCAAAAAAGATTCATCCACCGCAATCCAATTTAGGTGGTATTAATAAATCAGTAATCATTTGGTTTCATTTCATTTTCTGCTGAAAGCCTGCCATTCACGAAAAAAGGGAAAGAGCGTAAAAGGGAACTCGTGAGAAAGCGTCGGGCTGAGGAAGGAAAGTGTGAGTTACTCCCTTAATCTCAGTGTATATATATAGATATATATATATGCTTCCACATTTATGTGGCACCCTCATTGGGCCCCACTGAAGAACATTGGCTTTAGTCGGTTCAGATTGTGCCAATGTCATGTGGGCTCCAACAGGGAAGTCAAAGGATGTGTGCCGAAGAAAGCTCCTTGGCAGTATCTGATATCTTGTGTGACTCAACACATAGTGATCCCTCAACCACTCGGCAATAGTAGCAGATCCCAACAGACAAATGAGCGCAAAACGACCCGAATGAATAGGTTGTTTTCCTCCTCTCGCCCAACAGCACAAATATCAATGCCAGTATCAGCAAATATCACCCCAAGTGAAATTCGGAGGGTTGTGGATGTCAATCAGATCAAACGCATTCACTTTGGGTGTGTGGCAATTTTCTCTTCAACCGGATTACTCATTGCCCTTGTCGAATTCTGACCATTCACAACAATGAGTGAAGTCGAGGTCAATCAATGGGATGAATTATCACAATTCCTATTTCGCAAAAAGAGATTCACCGACCCAATTGCAACCAATGGAGCATTACTGGAGGGATTTATGTTCATGATTGGGTGGCGCAAATGCAGCACCAAGAATGAACAATTTGGTCTGTATGGAAGTGTCGGGAAAATTGAAAACGCAAAAAATGAATGGCAGAACCGAGGTCCCAATCTTAGCTCGGTGGGTTGCATTCTAGGTCAATCCTTACGATATGTTGGGGATAATTTATTTGAGAGGATTCAAAATTGCTACAATTCATTGGGGGTTCCGTCTTTTGATCAAGTCAACTATGAAGGCGATATTCCGGCAAATCAGGGTGCATTCGAGTTCGCTTCCGCACTCACTTTCACCATGAATGGATTCAAAAACGCACCTCATGTTGATAAGGATGCATCACTGTATGCTTCGGGATGGTGGTTTCAAGCTGATAAGCGGACCGTCCAAATTCAAAGAGATGCGTCAAAGCGGTGTACAGGTGGAAAATTGATTTTCCAAAATCAACATTTTTTAGATTGATCTATCCGCATGTCTTGGGCTCATTCAGGTAGTGTGGGCCAGTAGTACATTTGTTCATTATACTGATCCAGCACAGGACAACAAAAGCACGACACTAGTGGGTATGTCCGCACAATGCTCAAGCAGGTTAGCAAAAACAATGCGGCAAAAAAGCCATGGCTATTATGAGATTGCCGAGAGAGCGGGCTATAAAATCAGGGATGGTAATACAATCTCATGCCGATTCAAAGAATGAGGAGATTTGCATGTGTGTTGGGTAAGTAATGGTGGGGTAAGGCAGAGGACAATATACACGAGGATTGGATGGATTCTAGTGCGGGAGATGGGGTGTATGACATGAAAAAGGGGTGAAGTGGATTATGTACGGTGGCATGCCATCGTACATCTGTCCTGGTTTGTTGCTATTGTCCAGGATGCCAATGCTTCACACACGAATCCTCATGCTTGTGCAGGTTCTGAAAATGCTAAAAGCTCCTTACGCCTATGCGGGGTGCCAACGCTACACACGCCAATCCTTGGGCCTGTGCAGGCTCCTGAAAATTTACACGCCAATCCTTAGGCCTTTACAGGCTTTTGACGATTCACACGCCAATTCTTACGCTTGTGAAGCTTCCCCACAATGCTGAAATTTTCTTGGCCTGGGCAGGATCCCAAAAATTCACACGCCAATTCTTACGCCTGTGCAGGCTCCCAACAATTCACACGCCAATCCTTATGCTTGTGAAGGGTCCCAACAGTGCTAAAATTCCTTACGCCTGTACAGGCTTCCGACGATTCACACGCCAATCCTTACGCATGGGAGGGTTGCCAACAATGCTGACAAATTCTTACGCCTGTGCAGGCTCCCAACAATTCACACGCCAATCCTTATGCCTGTGCAGGCTCCCAAACATTCACACGCCAATCCTTACGCCTGTGCAGCCTCCCGACAAGTCACACGCCAATCCTTACGCTTGTGAAGGTTCCAGACAATTTAAACAATTCAATACATGAGTAAGATTAATAGCGTGTGACCATAGGAAAGGCCATGTTTCACGAATCTGGACTGGATTGCTCACATACGGGAACCTCCCGCTTTTTTACAGTTAAGAATGGGTATGGCTCTAAACCATGGAAGAAGAAAATATAGGAGAGGATCACGGCAACTATTGGCGCATTTTGAGAAAAAGAGGTTCACAAAAACAAATACTCACTCAAACTCTTGGTGGGGCACTTACAAAAATAATTCTCACGCAATCAGGGTTTTTCTCTAAGGAGGAAATAAGTAATTTTCACGTGAACAAAGAATGTAATAGAATTTGAACATAATAATAATTGATTACAAATGATAATTTATTTAAAAGAAAGTATTACAAATGATAAAAAGTGGAAATAATGGGATTTTTTTTTTAAATTTTTATTTTTCGAGGAATTTGGAGACTATCCCGGTTATGTCCTCCTTTGGATAAGCCTCCAATGCCTGGGCAAGGAGGCAGTTTAGTTTTTCCTGGAATTCCCAGTGCATCTCATTTCGATGAGTTGCATCCACGAAAGGAATCATGTGGAGCAAGCGACGATGCTCCAACAAGATTCGGTTGATCGAATCGTGGACAATGGCTCGAGAAATCATTAGGGTCGGTCGCAGGTCGGTGAATTCCTGGCAAGCGTCATCGTGGGAATGAGAGGAGCTTGGCACCGGGGGGGAGGAGGCGTTGGGGTTCTCGGGGGCACTGGGGAGGGAACCGGGGTTGGAGTGGAGGGGGGGGGAATGGAAGGGGAAGGTGGGCGAGTCGGGTAAGAAGAAGGGGGGGGGAATTGGGGATCCCACGGGCGTATCGTCGATGATGATTATTGAGCGAGGAGTGGCGGGACGATCTGGAGACAGTCGAAGAAAAAATGAGGAAAAGTGGATGTGGATCAAAGAGAAAGGAGGGGTGACTTACCATAAGCTTCCTCCGTGGATTGCGTAGGAGCCACCTCAGGTTCTGGCTCACGAGTCGTATCGTCTTCAGGTTGTTGGGACGTTGGACTTGGGCCAGGAATAGGTGGCTCTTCGGTTCGGGAGGGTTCTAAAAAAGGAGGAAGAGTCAGTTCACTCGACTCGAAAGTGAAAGTGAAAATGAAATGAAACTTTGGCTGCTTACCGCGGAATAATTCCTCAGACCATTGGGTGCCACTCGGGCCTGGAGTGGGTTGCCGGGGGGTTTGCTCGCGAGGCAAACTAGGAACGGGAGAGTCTTGTCGGGGGGGATTTGGGGGGTTTTGTTCTATGAGTAATGGAAAAAAGTCAGTATTATTGCGTGAAGAGAAATGAGATAAGGAGGAGAAAGAAAACTTACTTTGGCATTTGAATCCCATCGGTGACAAGACATGGTGACGATCAGCCCAAGCTCGAATGTCCTCTCGCCATCGCCATCCTTCATCAGCCGGATAATCACTTCGCTCCGGTCGAGGAGTGAAGTGACCATCGGATGGTGGCCTAGGAGGGGGAGTGGACAAATCAATACTGGAGGGGACAGGGCTAATCGTCCGGAATCGTTCCCGTTGGCCTGTTTGGGGTCCCGGCGTCCATTCACGCTCGGAAATGGTTTCATCATCGTCGACCACAAAGGAGTCCTCGCGAGGGCGTCTTGGGCGACAACTCCTCTGGCCTCGTGGTCGGAAGGGGCGGACAACGAACGAACATTTCTTGTGTGCTTGTTGGCAAGCATCACAAGCGCCGTTCGTTGTCGAGGAGCAAATGCAGGGGATACCCGGCTTGGTACATAAAGTGCACGACATCTAAAAACAAAAAAATTGGGGTTAGTAACTGAATAGAAAGTAAGCAATCAAGAAAGAAAAGGATGACGTACAATGAATTATATAAATTTAAAACGGAATCAAATTAAAAACGCTCTAGTCAGAAGTTTTTAAAAGTCTGGAAGGAAGTCGTGAAGAAAGAAAAATATTAATATCGGTACATAATGTTGACAAAAGTTAAAAAAAGAGGTAACGCACGAGGTGGATAGAAGGGAGGTTCTGAACTGTGAGCCTTTGAGATATGACCACATACCCAATAAGGTCACAAAAAAGACTCAGAATAAATATAACTTTAATATAATTATATTAAAATTACTTAGAATAAATATACATTAAGAATAACTACTTAAATATACAAAAAATACCATAAATTGGTATAAAAATTGGTTTAACTTAAAAACCAATGAATCAAAATGTAAATTAAATTATACCATTGGATTCCCCATGGAAAAATACACATATACCACTTTTATGGCATATCTGTAAAGTCAATATTTAAGGAATTATAAGGTATAATACCTTATAAAAACCATAAAAACTTATTTATCTCAGAAACTAATGAAACAACATGTGAAATGAATTGTACCAGTGGATTCCCCACAAAAATCCACATATAAATCAATTAATAAGCTAATTCCCAAAATCAATACTTAAGGAATTATCCTGAATATATGCACTTTTTTGGTCAACGCATATATTCAGTGATCATAGCTAATATCTTCTAAACTATACATGCTAGAATGATGAACCAAAAATAAAGTTACCGCGTAATTACTGTAAGAACACAGATATGAACTTTATTTTGCAAGTTATAAACAAGGTTAAGACTTATGAGGAAATATTGATAAAAATCAACAGAGCTGTTGACCACTTTGTTGTGAAAGTAGTCCAAACTTAAAAAAAAGTATACAGTTGGATTCTACTAGTTTATTAGAGAAGAATGACGTAATTTTTATTGTTAAATTCAGGGTATAACCCCCTGAAATCATGGTTTGAAGTTTAAAATATTAAATTTCGACAGAAAAGATGAGTTACAAGAAAAATCATCAAAATTAGAGTTTTGATGATGTAATGAAAAGCTCTTGGCAGCATAATAAGGTTATGTCAGGCTATCAGAATTCACTCTCTGAATTGCTGTAGCGTGAAAACCTTAAAAGTTATTGAGGATCAAAGTTTGAGCTTAAATTGAGCTGTTATGATCACATACTGTAACCTTAAATTAAGTTTAAAAGTCTTAAGAGTGATAAAATTGGTGAATACTATTAGTTTATGATTAAAACTAATAAAATCCACGAAATTTGGGGTTCTGCCAAGCCTCTGATGTCATCAAACTTGGAGTTATAGTGATAACTCTAAATAATGGTGCAATAATGATGTAATATGGTTTGATCATGATGTAATCACCCTCAAACCTTAAAATATTGATCAATTACAGTGGATATGATCAGTACACGTCTACTAGAAGCCTGTTGGACTCTAGGAGGGAGGTATTTACTATAAATAGAGCTCTTTTTACTCTATTTTCCCCTCAGACGCATCAAAAACATTAAATCAATTAAATCAAAGGTAATTTCTTTATTCTTTATATATAAAACTGTTATATTATTAAAGACCAAAGACCACCTTGCTATAATCATCTATTTTGACGTGATTAAATCATTTATTTAATTGTTTTTGTTAAAAATCTCTCTAAAACTCATTTCCACGTAAAAATACTGAATAATTTGTAATTTTCTTTATTTTTATTGTAAATACAATTTGAAAAGGTTGTATTTATATTTTTTGGCGTAAAATACTTCAAAATTATTCTATTAAGTGTTAAAAGTAGGTTATTTTCTCTTATTATAATAATTTCTCTATTATTACTCTATTAATAATTCTTTAATTAATATAAATAGTATTTATATTAATTCATAACTTTAATATTAGTAATATTATTGTTATTAATTGTTTTTTATTAATAAAAAACAATTTTTTACGCCTTTATTATTTGTTGGTAACAATAATAAAGAGCTTTATAATATATTAATTATTTTATATTAATATATTATCTATAATATTATAATTTCATATAATATTAATTATATTATTATATTTATTTAATAATATAATATTTTTACGCCATAATAATAATATTTCTTCATTATTATTATTATTTTAATCTTATTTATTTCAATTATAAGGACATTCAGAGTACAATAAGTAATAAATTAGTAATTTTTACTTATTGTTTCATAGTCAAACCTTACATTTGGGGGCCTGGCCGTGATATTTACTTAAAAGACCTTTAAAAAGATTCTATTTGGGTTTATCCAATAATAAATTATATTTATAATCATAAAATTATATAATAATTTTATATTTTATTGATTTTAAAAGCTATTGAGGCATTTGGAAAGCAATTGTACTGTCTTACACGTGGTTTTTCACATCCTTAGACTTGCAAGAACTTTCTTTGAGTGACTCTAGTGATTAAAAGAGATATTTTATAAATTAAAAATAATTTTTATTATAATTTAATTTTATAAGAATCATATTCATTTTTTATTTTATCCTTTAAAAATAAAAATATATAAAAAATATTAAAAACAAATAAAAAAGTTATTTTTATTCATTTTTATTCATTTCTTTATTTATTTCAATTTTTCAAAGATATAAAAGCAATTTCTACGTGGAAAATTGCCATATCTTGCCAAAAATAACACTTCTTATAAAAAGACTTATATTTATTTGTCTTTTTTAGTGTTTGAAGATAACCCAACAGAAGACAACCAAGCTACTGTTGAGAGATTGGTGGAAGAAACTTGTCAAAGTTCTCCAACACCAGTTATCACCAAAAGAAAGAAAGCTAAGAAATTAGACTTTCCAGGGCCCACCATTCAAGACTCTGAAGGTGAGCACCTCTTTTTAAATTGCCATAAAAGAATTTTATTCTAAAATACTTTTATTTTTTCTTATTCTTTAAATTATGACTACCAGAAGAGGTTCCCAATACTCCATCCAATCAGATGGAGCTGGACTCAGAAGTAGAATTGATCCCTCAAAAGGGAAAAGAAAGGGCAATATCCCCAGTGGAACAGAATCCACACAAGGAAGTGCCTTATCCCAAAGGCAAGTCCCAGAAATGCCCATGATATCTGAGCCGGAATTGGAACTAAGTATGAGTAACTCAAACAGGTACAAATCACATTCAGAGGGCTCAAATAGACATCTACATGAGCCAGTACAAGCAGTATTACACAGTATACAAGGACAAAGACTGGGAAATGCTGCCTCAAATACACCAAGGAGTGATGAACTCCTGGCACATCCTGAAAAAGTTCCTCAAAGAGGAGGAGATAGTGAAATACTCCAATGGATGGAATCCACTGTCATCCAAACCTCAAATCAAAAAGATCAAGGATTATCATGCCAAAAAGAGGGAGGCAACCAAGGAAGAAGCCCCAGTAGCTTCTACCAGCAAGCCTCAAGCCAACCCACTTCCCCAAGAAGGGAAGAAGAACAAGAAAAAGCATTGGAGGAAACCATACTCCCCAAGCTACAGAATCCCAAGAATCCAAAAAGATGCCATGGACAATGTTTTCAACATGGCCAGAACCTTGATGGAATTCAAGGACAAGGAAGAGCAAAGAATGAGACAACCTCATTTCCCAAAGAAATAACCTTGTCCAAAGATGTTGTAAATACTTTAACAGAAATTAAAAATAGTATATTACCTCTAAAAGAAATTAAAGACAGTTTATTATCACTACAAGAAATAAATAACAATTTATCTTCTTTAACAAAAATTGTTGTGCAAAACAAGAAAGAAATTGACAACATTAAGTTTATTGTTGAAAATAATAAACCAAAGAATTTAATTGACAATACTCAAAAATTAATACAAGGACAACAAGAATTGTATAAATACATAAAAGATATCAAAGACAAGACTTTGACAATCAATTATGATGTAAGTATTGACAATCTTACAGAAAAATTAAATAAATTAAGTATTTCTGTAGAAAAATTTGAAGAAAAGACTTCATCACACCAAAAATTACTTTTGGACCATGTGGAAAAAAGTGATGAAGCAAGAATGCATCTGAAGGATGATATTCAAAGTGAAATAAGGCTTATTACAGAAAAAATGGATAAAATTAATGAGGCTAATTTAAATATGCCAAAATTATCAACACCATTTTCTCATATAAGAAGCCCTGTTAAAACAAAAGAGGAATTGTCAAATCCTTTCGTAACAGACTTGAGTCACCAAGACAATAACCAAGTCTTAATGAAGGAAGCACCTCAATTGAAGGAATGGCCAACATTCACAGGAGAAGGTGAATATGACCACATGTCATTTATTAAAACAATTGACATGTTACAAGAAGACTATGCCATACCAGATGAATTAATCACTGCAAGATTACATTCATTATTTGAGAAATCTGCAAAAAGATGGTATTATGGCATAAGACAGACAAATGGTAAAAATACCTGGTCTTGGTGGAAACAAGAAATAATCACCAAGTGGGCAAATGATGCCTGGAGGTATAAGATAGAAAATGCATTTGAAAACTCTTTCTTTGACCCAGAGAAAGATAAACCTTTAACTTGGTTCTTAAAACAAGTTGAAAGGCTTAATGCACTGTACCCAGAAATGTCACAGAAGATGGTACATATGAAAATACTTAAAAAATGTGGAGGGGAACTAGAACATGCCCTAAGAAGCAGGTGTATAGAACCATGCTCCACAGAAGAGTATATAAATGCACTAGAAGATATAGTGACAAGGACAAAAATTGGCAGGACTTGGAAAAAATTGGACATTAAAAGCCCAAATAAACCATTTATCAAGAAAGATAAATCAAAAGAATCCTTTAAACCCAATACATCCAACAATAATGAACAAAGAAAATGCCATAAATGTGGAGGTATTGGACACTTAGCCAATAATTGCCTTAAAAAAGCAAAGATTAATGAAATTGTGGAAACAGAAAACCACAATGACAAAGAAGAAGAATCTGACTCTGAAAAAGAGACAGAAGAATCAGAAAGCTCTGAAAGTGATGAAATCAATATAATTAATGCACAAATTAATAATATTGATATAATTTATGAAGTACTGGATGTTAACTCAAACTTGCCACAAGTTGGAACATCTGACACAAATCTGACAAACATACAAGATGCCAAAATGTATAGAACCAAACCTACAAGAGGAATGGGATATACAGCTGGAAAATCAAGTATTAGTATTGTTATGGTTGATAATCAAGAAGGAAAGGTTAACTTGGATACAGGAGCATATTGTACCTGTGTTGGCAAAAGTTACTTAAAAACCATTGTCCCAGACTGGCAAGAAAAACTTATGCCAATACAAGGTGTGAAATTTAGTAGTGCAAGTGAGAGCATGAAGCCCCTTGGAATAATTGATTTAACACTAATTTTTCCTCATCCCTCACAATGTGTCAGAATCAAAGTAGAGTTTGTAGTAATGGACAACTGTACTAGTAATCATTTCATACTTGGAAATGACTACTTATCAATCTATGGTATAGATATCTCCAACCAAAAGGATAGATATTTTACCATAGGAGATAATAAAAGACAAAAGTTTGGATTCTTAAATAACAAAAAACAAATCACAGTTATTAAGAATGAGGAAAAAATTCCAGAAAAAGAACTTTTTATATCTGAACAACTCAAAGAGGCAGAATTCAATCAAGAATTAACAGAAAAAATGAAAGAAAAATTGATTGACCTCTTATTTAAGTATAAAAATGCCTTTGCAACTGACAAAGAGCCACTAGGTGCCATAATTGGACATGAAGTGGATATAATTCTTAATGTAGAAAAACCTTACCCACCTTTATTAAGAAGACCTGCTTATCCAGCCAGTCCAAGAGCTAGAGAAGCCCTAGAGGTGCACATTAAAGAATTAATGGACCTTGGAGTATTAAGAAAGGTTGGACATAATGAGCAAGTAGAAGTTACTACACCTGTCATTATAACTTGGCATAATGGAAAATCAAGGATGGTAGGAGACTTCAGAGCCCTGAATACCTATACCATTCCAGACAGATATCCAATACCCAGAATCCATGAGACATTGACCCAATTGTCACAAGCTAAGTTCATCACAGCTATGGATGCTCTTAAGGGTTTTCATCAAAATGTCTTAACAGACAATGCCAAGAAACTACTAAGAATAATAGTCCATTGTGGAATTTTTGAATACTTAAGAATGCCATTTGGGATAAAAAAATGCACCTTCCCATTATCAAATAATGATGAATACCATATTTCCTGAAGAATTATCAGAAGGATGGTTAATAATCTACATTGATGATATCATAGTTTGCTCAGAAACTTGGGAAAATCACCTGACAAGACTAGAAAGGGTACTACAGAAAATAGTCCAAGTAAATATGAAAATTTCATTGAAAAAGTGTCATTTTGCATATAGTGAATTAAAAGCCCTAGGACATGTAGTATCTGGCCTTAGTCTAGGCATAGACAAAAATAAAGTAGCAGCAGTACTACTTAAGCCAATGCCTCAAACCAAAAAAGAAATGCAATCATTTCTAGGATTTGCTGGTTACTATAGACAGCATATAAAGGACTTTGCAAAGATTGCTAAATCCTTGTATAAGCTATGTGACCAACAAACAGTCTATGAGATGACAGAAGAAAGAGTCAAGGCATATGAAGAATTGAAAAATTCCTTAACAAATGCCCCATTTCTTCTGATGCCAGATTGGAAACTACCCTTCAAACTGTACATTGATGCTTGTGGAGAAGGACTAGGTGCTGCACTTCACCAAACACAAATTATCAATGATAAACCAGTGGAAGGACCAATTTGTTTCATTTCAAGGCAGATAAAGCCAACAGAAGCAAGGTATGGAGCAAGCCAAATGGAATGCTTATGCCTAGTATGGGCTTTAGAAAAACTGCACTATTATTTGGATGGCACAGTATTTGATGTAATCACAGACTGTAATGCTGTGAAATCACTATTAAATATGAAGACTCCAAATAGACATATGCTGAGATGGCAAATTGCTATCCAAGAATATAGAGGAAATATGACTATTGTTCATAAATCTGGAAATATTCATAAAAATGCAGATGGTCTTAGCAGATGGGCTCTAGCAAATACCCCTGACAATCCAGCATGGGTACCACAAGAAGAGCACCATATAGAAGGAATATGTGTTACAGACATTGGCACAGAATTCTTTAACCAAGTTAAAGAAAGCTATAAGACAGACAAAAATTGCCATATCTTAAGCCAACTTCTAATGAAAGACTGCAAAGATCCATCACTTTCATCAAAACTAGATGAAATATGGAAAAAGGCATACAATGAAGGAAGATTTCACCTCCTTGATGGAATCCTTTACCATAGAACAAAACACACATGTGTTATGGCCTTAACAGATAGAACACTAATAAACACTATTTTACATGAGTGTCATGATAGTGTTGCATCTGGACATCTCTCAGAAGATAGGACACTAGAGAGGGTGAAAACCTGCTCTTGGTGGCCAAATTGGAAGAAAGATGTTGCAGAGTACTGCCAAACCTGTGACAGATGTCAAAAAGCCAACAGAGCCACAGGAAAGAAATTTGGAATGATGATCCAAATCCAAGAACCAAAATCCCCATGGGAAATAGTTTATATGGATTGGGTAACAGCCTTACCTCCAGGAGGAGACAGGAGTTATAATGCATGCCTAGTATTAGTTGACAGGTACAGTAAAACTCCCATGTTCTTACCATGTCATAAAGATGACACAGCTATGGATACAGCCATAATGATATGGAATAAAGTCATTAGCCACACAGGCTTATTCCAAAATATTATAAGTGATAGAGACCCAAAGTTCACTTCAGCATTATGGACAAATCTCCATAACTTGTTTGGGACAAAGTTATCATTCTCAACAGCTTATCATCCTCAAACTGATGGTTTAGCAGAAAGAATGATACAGACCCTAGAGGATATGATCAGAAGATTCTGTGCTTATGGGCTAGAATTCAAAGATTCTGATGGTTTTACCCATGATTGGTGTACACTAATACCAGCACTTGAACTGGCATATAAGACATCAATCCATTCTTCTACTGGCAAAACACCAGCAATGCTAGAGAAAGGTTGGAATCCAAGACTTCCTTATGACACCCTCAAAAAGGACTTAGTGGATATACATCCAACAGCAAGCAGTTTCAAGATAATGCTTGACAAAGCAAGACACCATGCAAACAGATGCATGCAAGATTCTTTTAAATATGCAAAAGAAAGATGGGATAAAAGTCATAAACCACCTGACTTCAAAATAGGGGACTTGGTTTTAGTATCAACCCTTAATTTCAATAACATAAAAGGCCCAAAGAAATTGAAAGATTCCTTTGCAGGACCATTTATGATAAAAGCACTTCATGGACCCAATGCTGTGCAATTAGAACTCACAGGTGAACTAATGAACAAACACCCAACTTTCCCTGTAAGTCTGATAAAACCTTACAGTTCAAGTGACAAGGAATTATTTCCACTAAGAAATAAACCCCCACTTGAAATTCCCCCCTTGGAGGAAGGAGAGGAAAAGAAAATAGTAAAAGTCCTTAAAGAAAGAAGGACAAGAAACAAAAAAGAAAGGGAATACCTTGTGAGGTATAAAAATTCAACTCAAGAAGATGAATGGCTACTTGAGAAAGATATAATAAATGCTGATAAATTACTAAGAAGGTTCAGACATGAAAGAAAACCTGAAAAATAAAAAGTTAAGCATTATTGAGCTTCAAGACTAACAAAGTCTATTGAAGAGGTAGGACAGTGGATGATACCCTAATCACACATATCAGATTGTGGTACAATCTTTTTTGGTGGTAGGGAATGTGAGCCTTTGAGATATGACCACATACCCAATAAGGTCACAAAAAAGACTCAGAATAAATATAACTTTAATATAATTATATTAAAATTACTTAGAATAAATATACATTAAGAATAACTACTTAAATATACAAAAAATACCATAAATTGGTATAAAAATTGGTTTAACTTAAAAACCAATGAATCAACATGTAAATTAAATTATACCATTGGATTCCCCATGGAAAAATACACATATACCACTTTTATGGCATATCTGTAAAGTCAATATTTAAGGAATTATAAGGTATAATACCTTATAAAAACCATAAAAACTTATTTATCTCAGAAACTAATGAAACAACATGTGAAATAAATTGTACCAGTGGATTCCCCACAAAAATCCACATATAAATCCATTAATAAGCTAATTCCCAAAATCAATACTTAAGGAATTATCCTGAATATATGCACTTTTTTGGTCAACGCATATATTCAGTGATCATAGCTAATATCTTCTAAACTATACATGCTAGAATGATGAACCAAAAAGAAAGTTACCACGTAATTACTGTAAGAACACAGATATGAACTTTATTTTGCAAGTTATAAACAAGGTTAAGACTTATGAGGAAATATTGATAAAAATCGACAGAGCTGTTGACCACTTTGTTGTGAAAGTAGTCCAAACTTAAAAAAAAGTATACAGTTGGATTCTACTAGTTTATTCGAGAAGAATGACGTAATTTTTATTGTTAAATTCAGGGTATAACCCCCTGAAATCATGGTTTGAAGTTTAAAATATTAAATTTCGACAGAAAAGATGAGTTACAAGAAAAATCATCAAAATTAGAGTTTTGATGATGTAATGAAAAGCTCTTGGCAGCATAATAAGGTTATGTCAGGCTATCAGAATTCACTCTCTGAATTGCTGTAGCGTGAAAACCTTAAACGTTATTGAGGATCAAAGTTTGAGCTTAAATTGAGCTGTTATGATCACATACTGTAACCTTAAATTAAGTTTAACAGTCTTAAGAGTGATAAAATTGGTGAATAATATTAGTTTATGATTAAAACTAATAAAATCCACTAAATTTGGGGTTCTGCCAAGCCTCTGATGTCATCAAGATTAGAGTTATAGTGATAACTCTAAATAATGGTGCAATAATGATGTAATATGGTTTGATCATGATGTAATAACCCTCAAACCTTAAAATATTGATCAATTCCAGTGGATATGATCAGTACACGTCTACTAGAAGCCTGTTGGACTCTAGGAGGGAGGTATTTACTATAAATAGAGCTCTTTTTACTCTATTTTCCCCTCAGACGCATCAAAAACATTAAATCAATTAAATCAAAGGTAATTTCTTTATTCTTTATATATAAAACTGTTATATTATTAAAGACCAAAGACCACCTTGCTATAATCATCTATTTTGACGTGATTAAATCATTTATTTAATTGTTTTTGTTAAAAATCTCTCTAAAACTCATTTCCACGTAAAAATACTGAATAATTTGTAATTTTCTTTATTTTTATTGTAAATACAATTTGAAAAGGTTGTATTTATATTTTTTGGCGTAAAATACTTCAAAATTATTATATTAAGTGTTAAAAGTAGGTTATTTTCTCTTATTATAATAATTTCTCTATTATTACTCTATTAATAATTCTTTAATTAATATAAATAGTATTTATATTAATTCATAACTTTAATATTAGTAATATTATTGTTATTAATTGTTTTTTATTAATAAAAAACAATTTTTTACGCCTTTATTATTTGTTGGTAACAATAATAAAGAGCTTTATAATATATTAATTATTTTATATTAATATATTATCTATAATATTATAATTTCATATAATATTAATTATATTATTATATTTATTTAATAATATAATATTTTTACGCCATAATAATAATATTTCTTTATTATTATTATTATTTTAATCTTATTTATTTCAATTATAAGGACATTCAGAGTACAATAAGTAATAAATTAGTAATTTTTACTTATTGTTTCATAGTCAAACCTTACATGAACGGATCAGAAGAATAAACAAACAGGCAAAAGGAAGGGAAGTGGGTTTAGTGGAGTGCGAAAGACAAAAATAGAAAGGCAGGAAGACGAAGGGGAATACGCACAAGAAGGACAAACGCGGGTGAGGTTGAACAAAGTGGAGCGGGTGAGAAAGAAAGTGAAGTGCGTGTCGTGAGAAGATGGTCTTTTATACCATGGTGAAGCTGAGACAATCTCAGCAGTTGCAGCACCCGCAAAAGTCTCAGCTTCAAGGCGTGTGGGCAAAATTGAAGCTGAGTCTCAGCGAATGCTGCAACTGAGAAGTGAAATGCTCGCGTGAGGCAGAAGAACAATGGGGGTCTGGCTGAGTATTGCAATTGATTGAATTGTCAAGCTGAGTCAAATCCCCTTTGTTTCCTTAAATTGCCACCCGATCACCCAGGAGGGTGGTCGTGAGGCCCTTATTGATTGTGCATTGTGGGTGCAATGCACAAGTGACCGCGGCAAGATCACGGCCCTTATGGCCTGGTGATAGTCTTTGAACAAAGGGGGGGGCTGTAAGACAAGTGAATACAGCGTGAGCTTGCCTCAACCCATTGCTCAGGTTTGCTTTCAGGTCATAATTGAAATTCTCAGTGGCTGAACATTTTAATTGCACAGTAATTGAACAATTGATATAACAATATCAAATGCACCGCTGAGTATTGCAATTTATTAAATTGTCAAGCTGAGTCAAATCCCCTTTCTTTCCTTAAATAGCCACCTGATCACCTGGGAGGGTGGTCGTGAGGCCCTTGTTGAATGTGCATTGTGGGTGGAATGCACAAGTGACCCATGCAGAAATGCACCCGGTGCATTTGGTCACAAGTGACCGCGGCAATATTACCAGCCGTATGGCCTGGTAATAGTATGTGAACAAAGGGGGGGGCTGTAACACAAGTGAATACAGCGTGACCTTGCCTCGACCCATTGCTCAGGTTTGCTTTCGGGTCATAATTGAAATGCTCAGTGGCTGAACATTTTAATGGCACAGTGATTGAACTATTGATATAAAAATATCAAATGCACCATGCTGAGCCATTGCTCAGTCGTTTTTGTATGCCCACAATCTGAGCATTTGGCACAGCATTGGGTGACATTTCAGCCAGCTGCAGCATTTCACACGCTTTGGTGAAGTGCTCCAAACTGAGCCTTCCAATGAAGTATTGCAAAAATAGTTCATTCCATGGCTTTACTGAGCCCTTTCACACAGTGCTTTTGACCATGATATGCTCAGCTTGCGTGTGCAAATCGGGTGAAACGCAATGCTGAGCATGTGGCACATGAGCTACGTATATGCAAGCGATCGGAAGGTGCATGCACATTTGCTATATGCATGCAGGCTCAAGTAGTATAACACCTTCCTGATCTGTACAGCCAACACTGTAGTACGCAGTACACCTGTGTAAATGTATGCTGCGGGGCAGAGCAAAAGCTGTTCAGCAATGTAACATGAAAATCACGTCAAGCCATTGAGTCATATATGTCAACTGCATCCCTTTGGTGCACCTTTTTGCAGAGCTCTGCCTAACAATGGCATAGACGCGCGTGTAATCCGAGTTAATGAAAGTGGGTCATAATGGGATGACTTATTATTTGGGTAATACACAAACAGTGGATTCACTCCGGTGCCATTGTCGGGGCCAACAATGACTGGCCCTGCTTGTTCATTGCGCGTGCTCATTGTCGGGCAGCCACACGCTTTCATACGCACCCCCCAATGGGTCATACACAGGCAACTTTCACACGCCTGGAAGACATTTTACTGCCAGTGTTCTGACCGGCTAGTTTCTTGGTTGGGTGGTCAGCTTGACTGCAGACGCTCACCTGCTTGCGCGTGGAAACCTGAGACCAATCAGTGTGGATTTGCTTCAGCCTCATCCACATCAGAATAATCCCAGCCTATGATTGCTGAGGCTGGTTATGTTTGCGTGGGTATCTCCCACCGCGGGTAATTTTCTTCACGTTCTCACACGCCCCGCGCAAGTTGTGGCACCTGGCTTGCAGCCCGAAATTCCCTTGGGTGGGTGGCCTCTTTCTCCAGAGTTTTGTACACGCGTGAGGCAAAGACCGTGATCCCAATATCTGGGGAATAGTAGCCTCCTCAAACGCAATAGGGGTGAATGTAGATGTGGATCATGCCACACTCCCCCCCTGAAGCCTAGTTGGAATCAGTCATCAAAAACCTTCACGCACAACCAAAGTCATGTTCGGTGGCACGCCACCAAACATATCTCACCCGCCCACACACAAACATCCCCACAGTGAGATTTCCCTCTCAATTGGCCAACATTGCCCAGTAGGTCCCTGTGCTACAATTAACCTGGGGAAGATATATATGCATCCATGTTCGCTGTCACACCAGCGAACATGACTGCATGCCTCTGATATTCCCTCCACAATAAGTTGCTACAACCCACCCAATTTCGGATATGCTAATGTCAACCTTGTTTCACCAAGGGTTTTGTACCTTGCTGCAGGTCCAGCAGTCATATCGGTGCACCCACATTTTGGCCACCTTGCCTAGATATATGCCCCAAATTGGATATGAAAATTATGAGCTCAAGAGGCCCATCCCCATCAAGACCATGCACGTAACCACAGGCCATCCCCCCTTGACCCCATTGCTGCCTCTCATATAAGTTCCCCATCTGCGCCTATTTGTCTTCATTCCGTTTAGCTAACCCTTCCCGATCATATAATTTCCGACTATCCCCAAATAATTTAAAATAGCCATCATGTCAACCCCTTCACAACCACTTTGCATTGGGATGATTAATATTCGTATTCCAATAAATAGTGATATAGCCTTAAATCCTGAGAATCCCCACTTAGCTTCTTGGATTATCATATGGCACAATCAACACAACATATTTGTTTATCTCCCCAATCACCAGCGTGCTATTGGCTCTCTACCTGCAACCCTTTCCAAAACGTTGATACCATTCCTTGGGGCACCAAAAACTTTCATGCACTGTGGTCCTGGTGGGGCATGGATTGAAAATTGCCAATCCAATCCTACTCAAATATTATTTGTTGAGGGAGTATTTATGACTGATGCAAATGATCCCTCCTCATCTCAGAAACCCAATCTAGCATTGATGTTCTTCACATGGTATCCAAACCTTTTATTCATAATGGAAAGCTTTCGAACACAAGATTTCAAGCTTAAAATGCCCAAAGAATATGACTGTAATACTCATAGTCAATTTCAACTTTTTACTCCATCATTTCCCGCTTCAAACTCAACGCAAGCTTCATATCCTGCTGTTTCATCATTGATTTCCAAGCAAAAACTGATACAATTACCCAGTGGATCAGACCTCCCCATGATGACCCCGCCCCATGCCATTATTCAAACCCTCCTCCCCCCTCATCAAAAGACCGGACTAGCTTTTCTCTGGGATCGAGAAATCCCCAATGGCCAATCAGCCCGTAACCTTAGGGCCACCTCACCCCCAGGATCCACTTTCAATGCCAGGCACATCATTACAAACAAGGTCGTTAGCTCATTTGAATCCCTTTCGACCAATACCCCTCTTGGAGGACTGCTCGCGGATGATATGGGATTAGGTAAAACCATTCAGGCCATTGCTCTAATTGGTACCTCCAAGGAGCGGATGATTGCAAACCCCCATCGCTCCACGCCCACCATGATCATCTGCCCCCCTCGCTTAATTACCAACTGGCAATCAGAAATATCCAAGCATGCTCAGGCTGGAGCGCTGCATTCCAAAATCTACCATGGTCCCACTTGTCACTCATTATCAAAAGACGACATCTTAAAATATGATATCATCATCACTTCTTACAATACTGTCACCCAAGAACTTAAGCAAACCAATACCTCTACATCATTCATTTTTCAAATCAATTGGCATCGTGTAATTTTGGATGAAGCAAAGTGAGTGTCTGATCTTAAATGATTCAAATTACCTTTTATATCCAATAACTCTTGCCCCATCTTATAGCTATATTCGCTCTCAATACACTGCCACTCACCGTGCCATGAATAGCCTCCTTTCATCCCGCCAAATATGTTTAACGGGCACACCTATTCACAACACCATTTATGACCTTTTGGGCATAATATCATTCATCACTCAACCCCAGAGCGCCGATCAAGATAACTGGTCACCATTCATCCTGAGTAGTCTTTCCAAAGGTTGCAATGATATCTTGCATTTGGCATTGCGGAATTTAAGCTTGCGCCGCACCAAAACCACACATCTCGAATCCCTCCCCACTATTAGCCATCATTATGAGCTGCTCCCACTCAACCCGACCATGCAGCAAGAATATTCCATATTATATGAAGAATTCCTATCATCCAAAAGCAAAGGACCAGGAGAATTCTTCAGAAATATTAATAAGCTGCGAATATGTTGTAACCATCACATCATGCTTAACACAATTGCGGAGGCGGATTTGGAAGACCCTGAGGGCAGGAGCACTCAGGATAACTCGCCAACAATCACACGAACTATTGTGGATGTGGAAACATGCATGATGAGTAGTAAAATTGCACACCTCCTACAAAGCTTAATGAAGAACAAACAAACAAGGTGTGGTCCAACCAAATCGGTGGTTTACTCCCAATGGACCCAATTTCTAGATTTGTGCGTTAATTCTAATATGCATCCATTACCAATTGAATCCATCTGACTTTTTCATATTGTAGAATTGGTATTGCCCTTCCCCATCACTCTATCCTTTCAACACGAATTGATGGAACAATTACAGCACGAGCACAGGAGAAGGCACTGGAGAATTTCTTCAATAATCCTGAATGTGAAGTACTGATTGCATCCATTGCCGCAGCTGGAACTGGCCTCAATATAACTTGTGCTAATACGGTCTATTTAATGGTGAGGGGACCCCCAAAATTCTGCCCTGATTTGCGGCCCCTGACATCCACATTTCCAGGAGCCCAATTGGAACCCAGCCATTGAGGCTCAGGCTGTTGATCGACTCCATCGTATTGGCCAACAACAACCTGTAAAGGTCATCCACTATATCACTCCTCATTCAGTTGAGGTCAACATGCGGAAGGTACCTTTCAAGATCATCTTTGACCCTAATTGTATTGCTATTCTAAAATCCTTCCTTATGGAAATGCCATTTTCCAAACACCAATAGGTCCAAGAAAAGAAAAAATCATTAACTGCGTGAGCCTTACTGATATTATATAATTTGTGTTTGACCAAGTTGATAACTCTTGTTTACCCTGGCATAGGTCCACAATTATGAACACCATGAGTTGGATCAAACTCCTTCAATATTTTCTCAATGAAAATGAGCAATAGAGTATTATTTCTAAGGGAGACGGTGATACAGTCTAACTCATATTGTCTATATTCTGACATATTTAGCAAGTTGCATCTTTAAGGATTAATACTCAGATTGTATTACACCTGCACAAATAATTCACAAAATGTTAATTTGTAACGGTCTCATACATTTATATTACTAAGTTATTGCAGAGCATCACCATTTAGCCTAATAACTGGCATGTCAAGTATCTTGAGGGTGCTAGTCTGCATCTTACTAGCGCCTTTGAGCCAATCTTGATCAAATACCTGAAATGATAAGCCTTCCGGAATATCACCATCATCTGTTGATCGTAATTCTGGCAATCTATCAATAGTTTTTTTACCCTTTTTTTAATGCGATTACAAAACTCTATGTCTCGATCCATTTTTAATACCAATTCATTAAATAACTGGGAGCGCCAGCGTAATCCCACTTTGCGGTAAACTTGACAGCCATTTTCCAGTACCTCCTCAGTATCTGAGCCTACTTGAGGGTCATTGAATTGTGATTGCAATTTCACGCTCTTCTGTGCTTGGTGGTGCTGGTAGTGAGGAAAAATCCTTATCCCTAACTTTGAGTAGGAACAGGCAATGTGCATGTACTGCTGATCTCATTCCATGGACATTCTCTGGAAGTTCTGCTTTCAGCCATTTTTGTTGCTCCTTCTGGCTTGCATGTTTTGCCACATTGTGAGCTTTAGGAGCCTGGTTCCTTTGCTGTCTGACCTCGGATTGTTCAAGCATACTCTGGGCAAGGGGCATCTGAGGATGGGTGAACTCACTATTTGACTGAGTGCCATGCTCATGCGCCATGAAATTGTCCCTCCTTGGTTCATCATTTGTTTCCATTTGATTCGGAGACATGTTCTCATCCTCATCATCCAGCATTTTTTCTCTTGATGAACTGGCATGAGCTGTTCTTGGTTTGGAGGAATATGGATGATGACGTCCAGTGACTTTCTCTATGCACCAGAGGTGAAGATGCATAAAGTTCATCACCTGCCATGCACATCATCAGTTAACACATCAAAAAATGAATGAAGACTGGTCATACTCACAATCTTCAATTGGCTCCTGAGATCGCACTGACTTGCCTTTAGGTGCCATATCTAACCCATGAAACAAACATATCAAATTGTGAAAAAGGTTATACTCCGAAATTAAAATGACTTACTTTGATGAAGCCTCAATCCTGGATTTCCCTCCAACAGACCACTCCAAGTTACATTCTCCAATGGTCTTTTTCGTTGCCCCCCATCCACGCGCCTTTCATCACCCACATGAACCTGAGATCCTGATGGAATATTGAGGGTTGGCTGTTTACTTTGGCCAAAGGGATCCTGGGATGCGACTGGATTCCGACCGGGATTAAGGAGGAACTCACGTGGAAATTTTGATTGGGGATTAGCGTGTGATGAGATTTGAGGTGTGCCTTCTGGCCCCTGAGACACATGCGTTTGTGTATTAGTGGGATTCGGGGGAATTGGAGTGACGGAAATATTTGGTATCGACCAAGTGCTTGAAGTTGGAGCCTTTGGATTGCCCACATCAATGTTAAGACCTGATACATTCATTGAGGATGCGATAGGGGTTGTGAGAGGAATGTTGGGGCTCAATGGTGACTGTGTTTGAACATATTCTATGCTAGATTCACTATTTGAGTCATGAACAGAACCTGAACGGGATTTATGTGACTTGAAAGATGACATAAGGGCCGAAAAAGTACACTAATATTTTTAACTAGATAAAACACCTCAGTATTATGATAAAATAGAGTGATATGAGATGAAATCTTTTCAAATTTAGAATAGAGAAATTCTATGAATAGTTGGAACTAAGTGTTGCGTGAAAGTCCAATAAGCCTCTTTTTAGGAGAATCCTCCCTGCCTCCTCTTGAGCTCCTCCGCTTTTATCGGAAACCACCCGGCCTGCCTACCACCATATAATGTAATATTTCCTTGATCTCAAAGGGTACCCATCATCCATAAGTAATCATATTTGGTAACATTTCTGCCTCCCCATTGTCACATTTTGTGAATTATCCAAACTGCCAATATATGCATTGAAATTCCACAGCATTGTACATCTGTAAAGGGGTATATTCATGAAGGATTTACCCACAAAAGAGACATCACCTTTACAAGAAAGGCAAAACAATCCAAATCACACTCCAACCGATTAAAAGCCTGCTGCACTCAAAGCAAATACCAAGACTTTAGGTGCACTCCAACCTTTTATGTAATAGAGTTATGTCGTTATGTCTGTAATAAGGTTTAAGCCATGTACGATGGCGTGCCAGCGTACATGGTTTGAATGTCAATCCCCTCAAATCAATGTTGACACATCCCTATTGGAACACCCCTCAAGGGTCAAAACCGCAGTATCGCCATGTGTAAATAAAATAGTATATGTATGAGCATTGAGCAGCATGGCATTTTACCGAATTAAACTCCTAACCAATTCCGCCATCCAGATGAGACATGTTACACTCCATCAGCTGCAGCTCACGCACCATTACAAATGGGATAAAATTCTCAGATGGCTCAAATCATCTCCCCCTTCATAAATACTCACTCAATTTTTTTGCCAATTAATAACACTCCTAAACACTTTCACATCAGCCATAGATATTTATACACAAACCAACCGTACTCCCAATTCCTGAAACAATGACAACCCGCCGCTATTCCTCAATGCGTATATGCATGTGTCAACACTGCTCAACTCAAACACACTCTCCCCCTGAGGGTGATAGGCCTGGAGTTGCCTTCACACCTTTCCAATATAAACAGCACATTAAAAAGCTCAAATCAACCATTGCACCCAAATCTCTTCCAAACATCCCTACTTCTGCATCAGGATCTGAGTGCCCACAACTTCTATTGGATCAAAAATTCCCAGCTGATTATTCACCACCATGGGCCCAAAGCATCTTCTCCACAGCACCGGGGCTCAATTCAATTGCACAGAAACCATACAGCAGCAGTCAAACCCTTCCTCCACAAGACCTTGGAATGATAATATCTGCCATTCTATCATTAAGGTATAATATACCCCGCAGGGCTTCACGCATTCTCCACCCCGCCCTAAACCTGCTGATCAAGTCCAGCATCTCAAGCTCTGGTGGTCCCCCCATTCCTGCATTCCATATACCTCAAGATCTGAGTACCATATTTGAACATCTCCAATTGGAACCAGTGATTCAAAACTATATATGTTATCCTCAATGTTTCTCTCTTAATGGCCTTACTGAATCAGTCACAACTGGCCAACCCCACTGTCAACACCATAATGACCCAAATGATCATGATCCCCCTTGTACACAATCATTAGGCAAGTTCATCTATTTATTTGAACCCCACACCCAAAACACAACCAACATGAAGCAAAAATTCATACCAACAAAACATTTCATTTATCAACCATTCAAAAATTGGCTTGCCAGATTTCTCCAGCGGGCTGGAATTATGGAAATTCTGAATCAACATCAACAATCCCAAACTCCCAAAGGTTCCCCAAAATTGACGTCTGGGATGGATTGGTCTGGAGACACTTCACTGGCACTAGAAATATCAATGACCCCCCATTCATGTCCATTCCTGGTGCATTGGCCTTCTCCATTTATATGGACTGGTTTAATGCACATGGAAAGTCAACCTGGTTGGCCAGCATTGGACCTATCATGCTTATTTGTCTTAATCTCCCCCCAAGTGAAAGATTGGAGCCAGAGAATTTCTATGTTGCAGGAATCATCCCTGGTCTGAAGGAGCCAACTTCCCTTCAATTGAATTACCTATTAATGCCACTCATCAACAAGCTCAAAGAGCTATGGAAAGGTTACCATTTTTCACCCACCTCAACAGGTCCTTCAGGATCCTTTATCCGTGTTGCCATTCTCACAGCCATTGCGGATGTGGTTGCCATGCGCAAGCTTACTGGATTTATTTCCCATTCAGGCAACCACTTTTGTAATTTTTGCACCATTCACAAAGCTCAAATTGATGAAATTGGTCCTCAATTTCATTACACACGCTCATATCAAAATCATAAATCAACCATTGCCAAATGGCTTCGGGCAACCCCACAACAAAGACAAGCAATTTTCTCTGAGTATGGAGTGCGATATTCAATTTTAGAAGACCTTCCGTATTGGGATGCCACCAGAATGGTTAATCTTGACATAATGCATAATTTAATACTTGGAATTTTGAAGGATCATGCAACTTTCAAATTGTGCATTCCAGAGTCCAAATCAAAAATTTACCTCAGGTCCCGCAGGAAATCCAATGACACCAACAGTTCAGACTCAGATTCCATGACCTCCAACAGCTCTCTTGATAAAATCACATTGAGAGAGGCCCTCTCCCTGAGAAGAGATGCAGCAAAAATAATAAATGAGCCACTCCCCACTACTTCCACCCGAAAAAACTACTTCCCAATGCCCACCCCTAACACAGAACATCCATCTAGTGGTTCTGCGGAGATTCCTTCATTTGATGCCGATTACATCCCCACTTCTGAAATCCCCTCTGAATTGGATATCACTGCACTGAGTGATCACCAGATCAAGGGTGAGGCTCTGGAGCATCTCCGACAAATCATATCTGAGACAATAATTCCCTCATCATGGACAAGAGTACCTCGCAACATGGGTTCCCCCTCTCATGGTAGCTTAAAAGCCGCTGAATGGGCTCTCTTATATAAGGTCTATATTCCATTTTTAATGCTCAGTCAACAGATGTCATTAGATGTACACCAATCCACCAACATTCAAAGGCAAATGGTTCAGTCAGAAGAACTTGGAAATGAACTTAGCAAGAATACATTCCATTTGATTAGTGCTATCAACATTGCCACAAGTTGGACTGTTTCAATAGGAGATGCGACTGCATTTGCTGAACATTGGAAAAAATTCCGCCTTTCCAATCAACTCCTGTTCCCAAAACAGAAAAGTAAACCAAATCATCATTTTGCTGACCATATTCCCGAACTCTTCCAACGTTGGGGCCCAGCACAAGCCTCAGCCACATGGGGTTATGAGCGCTTGATTGGAGTATTTGCAAAAATGCCAAAAAATAACAAAATATGTACGTCAATTAATAAGATCAATATATTCACATTGATTAAACACCTGAACTGAATAAGATTAACTTCTTGCAACTCCAAATAGATGATATAGATAAAACCTTACTTCAACATATCTTTCGATGTTCCAACCTTTCCGTTCTCCTGAAATCCCCATCTGTGCCATGTGAAATAAAACAGCTTTTCAAATCACAGCCACCTGCCCTGTTCAATGACCATAAATATAACAAACCATCCCGCCATGACCAAGAAAATTATGATTGCCTGGTTGAGTACTTACAGAATTTTCATGCAACAAGGGAAATAGTTGATTGGATCATCTTAGACACTACCGTGTAATCCACAAGTCATCTCACTTCAAGGATTGTCTCACCTTGGTATTTTCCAGTTTCAAAAATTAATATTGGGAACAATATGTTTTCAACTGAATCCAAAAATGTCAGCAACAGTGTGATATGTTTTCTGAGGGGCAACTCACGACGCTTTGGTATTATTAATAGCATTTTTAAGGTCTCTGAGCCATCTACCATACTGAACAATAACTTTCTGATCTTAAAAACTTTGAAGATTGATGTGAATTTCTTACCAGATTGGCCGAATCTGAATATTTATAAAGCTGTTGGTTTTGATGATGGACACTTTATTATATCTGAAGAAGAAATAGAAGGTAACTGTGGATTGTATGATAACAAAGTTCTGTCATGTGGACTGCTTGTAATGATAAAGCCGTTATTTAATGAAATTTAGTCTACAGAAATGCAAATATCTCAGATTCATTAGCAATCTTGCTAGTGAAATAACTGCCTCAAAATTTAGTGACAGAGACATGCCATTGTGACAAGCAAAGCCCATTATTTCACATTGCCACAAAGAACTTACTATATTGACATTGGGTACAGTGTGAATAAGCCAAGTTCAATGATCAAATGACCCACACACTCACCTTTCACAGCATCCAAAATTTCTAACTGCGCCATCATCATGTTGGAAGGGGAAGCGGCCCTTGCACACACAAGCGCACCCGCACACGCCAATGCACACGCAAGCGCACCCGCACCCACACACACGGTATTGTGCGGCGGGCTCTACCAGTGTCACCTGCAAAACGACAATCCCACTCAGGTGGAGTCCTTTCATGGACGACCTGGTGAAGTCAAACCCCCCGCCAAAATTTCTAACGGCGCCATCATCATGTAGGAAGGGGAAGCAACCCTTGCGCACCCGCACCCGCGGTATTGTGCAGCGGGCCCTACCAGTGTCACCTGCAAAACGACAATCCTGCTCAGGCGGAGTCCTTTTATGGATGACCTGGTGAAGTCAAACCCCCCGCCTACATCAAGACTGGCTGAAGGACATCTTTGATGTGTGTGTGTGCAAACAGGCGGGTCTGGTGTAATTTTTACCAATCATCGGACGGTTGCGGGATGATCAGATGGTGAGGAATCTGAGTTGAAGGCACAGGGGAACCAATATTATTGGATGTCACAGGATTTGGTGTAAGACCAGAGTGTGACGTGTGCTCGACGTTCGCTTGATTTTCGCTTGACGTGAGCTCGACTTTTATCCTGCTTGACGTTTGCTTGACGTGAAGTCAATCGCCGACAATTGACACGAGATTCGCCCCGGTGAGAGCAGTATCCATGGCTATGTCTTCTTTATGGCATGGTAGACACCTCATGCTCTTGCTGAACCTATCAACTATGATCAAACAGGCATTATAGTTTTCTTTGCCTCCTGGGACAAGTCCTGTAACCCAGTCCATGTTGATGGTTTCCCATGGGTGCTTGGGTTCTTCTATGTGTTGAAGTAACCCATACTTCTTCCCATGTTTCTTATTTGACTTTTGGAATCTTTCACAAGTGTTGATGTATTCACTCAACTCTTGTTCCCACTTGGGCCACCAAGCTTTGCTTGCTACCCTCTCTTTTGTCCTGTCTTCACTCATGTGTCCCATATAGGGGCAGTCATGGCATTCTTGTAGGATCAATGAGATGTGCTCTCTGTCTACCACAGTGAGTGCACTTGTGTGCTTTTCTCTGTGGTAGAGCAGGCCATCTATAAGAAAAAACTTATTGTCCTTATAGGCCCTCAACCAGGGTTCTTCCAGCTGGGTTTCCAGTTCTGGACTCCTGTACTTTTGTTGAAGGAGTTGGAGTAGTATGCTACACTGTTTGTGTTTGGCATAAGACTTCTGTACTGCACTGAAGAATTCATTGTGCAGTTCTGAGGAACTTATTCCCAGTATGGGAGTTTCTGTCCCTTCTGAGTCAGTGTTTCCACTGTCAAGGGTAAAGCTTTCTGGAGCCCATTCAGATAATCTGAAGTTTTTCCTCCTATCTATTTCCATGAAATGGATAGGGATTTTTGCTGAAACTTCTGGGTCATAAGCTGGATTGCTTTTGACATTGTCCAGTGGCCATCTGCTGAGGCCATCTGCATTGGTATGGCTTTTACCTTCCTTGTATATGATGGTCATGTTCCCTCTATACTCCTGGATGGCTATTTGCCATCTCAGCATATGTCTATTTGTAGTCTTCATGTTTAGTAAAAACTTCAAGGCTGTGCAGTCTGTGTAGACTTCAAAGACTGCACCCTCAAAATAATAATGGAGTTTTTCTAGAGCCCAGACTAGACATAGACATTCAGTCTGGGTGGCCCCATACCTGGCTTCCGAATCTTTCAGCTGCCTTGAGATGTAGCAAATTACTCCTTCTCTTGGTTCACCATCCACAATTTGTCTTTGGTGAAGGGCTTCTCCTAGGCGTTGACTGCATGTTGCATCTATATATAATTTGAATGGTAGTTCAAAGTCAGGTAAGATGAGCACAGGTGCATTAGTGAGTTCATATTTGATCCTCTCATATGCATACCTCCTTTCCTTGGTTATTCCAAAAGCTACATCTTTTGAACATAACTTGTATAAACTACTAGTTATGTGTGCAAAAATTTTGATATGGTTTCTATAGTAGCTAGCAAACCCAAGAAAGGATTGCATCTCTTTGATGCTTTTTGGTACTGGTTTTTGCAGTACTGCTGCTACTTTATTCTGGTCAATTGCCAGACTAAGACCTGAGACTTTATGTCCTAGAGCCAGTAACTCTTGTTGGCCAAAATTGCACTTTTTAAGTGAAATTTTCAGATTTATGGGTGTGCATTTACTTAGCACTCTGTCTATGTATTGCACATGGTCTTCCCATGTCTCTGAGTATATAATGATATCATCAATATATACTACCATCCAGCCTTCCATTATTTCTTCTTGAAATATGGTGTCCATCATCCTTTGGAAGTGGGCTGGTGCATTCTTGATGCCAAATGGCATCCTGGTTGTGAGCCTTAGAGGTAATTTCATATACCCAAAAGACCACAAATACAAAAATAACATATTAATATAAATAAAAGAAATTTATTTATATTATTAAAATAAAAATCAAAATATAAATATAAAATTATATTAAAAATAAAAAAATTAATTACAATATAAAAATAAAAATACATTAAATTTTGTAAATGTAAAATTACTTTTATACTTGAAAAAATTAAGTAAAAATGAAATTTTAACAAAATTGTGAAAAAATAAATAAATTTGGAAAAAAGTTAAATAAAAATTATTATAACTTTTTATCCAATTAATAAACATATAAAATTTATTTCACCATTGGATTCCTCATAAAAAATCAGGTGGGGTAACCTCTGAGTGAAATTCTTGTAACTCAACTGTAAATAAGCTTAAATTAGGTTTTTAGCATTTTCAATACAAAAATTGAAAATCCTCAAAACTTTAACTTAATTCACACCACATGTGGTGTTAACCATCAATTTTTGTGTTAAAATTGAGGTCTTGTGTTTAATTTAGAAGTTATGAGGAATTGAAGTATTTTCAATTGAATTCAATTGAAATGTCAAAATGTGCGCGTGTATTACATAAGTGAGCTTTGATTTACATATGAGGTGTCAATTATTACTGTATTGTACTGTACAATTGAATTGAATTACATATGTAAACTATAAGTATAATACATGATGAGGAATTAAAGGAAAAATAAATTGGAAAGATTAAATTTGGGGGGGAAAAGGAACTCCAGCTCTAAGGGGGAGCTAGACCCCCAAAATCCTTGCTGACAGGCGTGCAATGTCAGAATTCACGCAAAAGCTCATCAATTTTGGCCTGGAATTGAGCTACAGGGTCTGTGGACTGAATTGATGATGAGGTTTTGATACCAACTGGGGTAGTTTTAGCTGTTGCCAAGAGGGTAAAACTACCCTTAAGATAAACCAATCATAATAAAAACAGTTTTAACTGGTTTCTACGCCTCTGACACACAGTCTGACATGTTTTGAAGGCTCTAGGCCTGGTATTGCTATAGTAATGGCTGATTTAAGGGTCTAAATTGGCTAAAATTGGCTAAAATTTGCTTAAACCAGCCCTTTTTTGGTCTAAACCAGGGTCCAATGATGCCATAATTTGCTTTTCTGTGGTCAGACTGTTTTCCACGACTGTAAAGAGTAAATTTTACTTTTGGAGTAAGAGAATTGATGGCTATAAAAGAATGTCTTCTTTGCCCCACTTTTCTCTTCATGTTAGAATCTTTTCCTTTTATAATTAGTTTAAACATTGTTAAACCAATCAATAAGTGATTCCAACCACCTTTATTAAATCATTTTAAATCTTTTAACCACGTGAAAAAAAATCATTAGAATCATTGTTTGTAACTCTTATAATCATTTTTACCCCTGAACCACCCCAAAAGTGAATTAAAGCATCTTTCAGCACTTTAAGCTTTGTCACTTTGTTTCCAAATTCACTCTGCTAACTTTTGGGCGTGTTTTCTCTTGAATATTAATTTTAAAGAATTTGTTCTTTGATTAATTGCTTGCAGCCCTTTGCTCAATTAATTCCAATTGAAATTGCTCTTGAAGAAATTTCTTTTGTAGCCTTAAAATATCTCTTGTAGAGTATTTTTTGGATAAATTTTTATTGTTGGTAAAACAATAAATTTTTATAATATTATTGTTTTATACTAATAAAGTTATAAACAGAAAAATTGGCGTGTTTTCTCTTAAAAATAATATTTCTTACTATTTTTAATTCATTTTTACCTTATACAAATTTTGAGGACGGGAAAAGTACTTTATTTTTAATCAAAGTTTCATATCCACACGTTACACTGGTGTACTCGTATATACCCATATGGCATATTATGCTGAGTAACTTCATTGAGCTTGGTTTAACTCCATTTTGGTGGAAGCCTTTCATACAATCCATTTTGGTTATATATCTGGCCTTGGCCAGTTTATCTAAGGCATGGGGTATCCTTGGTATAGGGTACCTGTCTGCTTTTGTGTAGTTATTCAGGGATCTGAAATCTCCACACAATCTAGACTTGCCATCATGCCAGGTGATCAGGACAGGAGTGGTGATTTCCACTATTTCATTATGTCCAATCTTCCTAATGACATCCATGTCCAGAAGTTCATTGATATGTTTCTCAATCTCTTTCCTGGTCTCCAGACTTGCTGGGTAAGGAGGTCTCCTTAACATGGGTGGATAAGGCCTTTCCACATCCAGAAATAGTTCTATATCATGGCCTTTGATATGGCCTAATGGTTCTTCACCAATGGCAAATGCTGGTCTGTTCTTCCTCATCATCTTCAGTAAACTTAGTTTTTGTTTACTGGTGAGGGTAGTGCTAAACTTTCCCTCTCTGAATTCTTTCAGAAGTTTTTCTAGTGGTTCTTGAGAAGATATCTGGTATATGTCAAGTGAAAATTTCTTTTCCTTGTTAGTACCAATAGTGATGTGCCTATTTTTACTGTTGTAAATGTCTATGCCATACATCCTCTGGTAATCTGTTCCCAGTAAAAACCCTTGGATGTGGGCATCATTAAGCACTAAAAACTCTGGGTTGAGTCTGCTATTACCCTTCCTGTGGGGTATAATTATCTCTTTGATAATTGTCCCAATGGAAGTCATCTTCCCTGATGCACTTTTAAAGTTCTTTGCCTTAGTGGGCAAGAGCTGTTTTTCCCAGTTTGGGAAGTGGGTATCCAGATAGTTTCTGGCCACTATGGAGCAGTGTGCTCCACTATCAATGATCAGTGGATGCTGAGCATTGTCAATACAAACAGTCATTTTTGTGGCTGTCCCATGTATATATGCCATTCCTTTCATTGGTGTAACCAGGAATGTTTGTGCATCTTGTGTGTGTTTGCACAAGTTCTTGTTAGCAGTGTCCTGTGGCATGCCTGCTTCCAACTGTATGTCCTGGATTTCCAGTGGGGGTTCCTCTTTGTATTCCACTAGAAATTCCCCTCTTGGGTCTTGATCATCCTCAGATGGTTCTCTGATGGCATCACCCATTGAGTCTGAATCAGAATCCTCTGTTGGAGGTTCTTCCTCAGGGACTTTCTCTATGGCATAGACTTTTTTCTTTGCCTTTGGACAGTTATTGGCATAGTGGTCTGTTGAACCACAATTGTGACAAGAATTCCTCTTCTTTGCCACTTCTGCCACTCTTTCCTTGGGTTTGTCTTTAAGCTCTACCCTGAAAGGTTGTTTCTCTTTGAAACTACTGCTCTTATATGGGGTGAATTTCCCTATATTAGTCCTTTCCCTTATGTCTTGTAAGGTGTTGGCAATGTCATCTAGAGTGCAACTCTGGTTGCATCTGCATTTTACTGCATGCTCTAGCTTTCCTGGAAATTGTGTCAGGAGTTTGTGATTCCTCATTTGGATGTTCATCTGAGGATCAATGGCTTTGAGTCTTTTAGACTGTCTAAGACACCACTCATATGGATCTTTGTCCACAGAGTATTTGTCATTTTCAAATGACATGGTCTTTTGCCAAATTCAAGTTCCATTACTGTACTTTTAGATGATTTGGCTCTTCCACCATGGCCAGTTTCTTCTGCCATGGATTTCTTTCATTTATGTGTACCATATACTAGCATGACCTTTAAATGCAGTATTCAATCTAGCAGTGATCCAGTAGTCTGGTATGCTTGGTACATCAATGAAGAATCCATCAATATAATCTATGAGTTCCATATGATCATATTCTCCTGATCCAGAGAATTTGGGCCAACTTGAGGCCTCAGAAAGCTGTTTCAAGGCTTCCTTCTCTAAATAAGACATCCATCTCCATCTTGGTATTGTGATGGAGATCTTGCCTTATTCATCAACATGGCATCTGGTTTGATGTCATCTGGTTGATATGGAATATCCATAACTTGGCCTTGTGGTTGGGGCTTCAAGCTATGGTAGGCATTAAACAACTTGTTAATGTCTTGATCCAGACACTCCCTGTCCCTTGTGCTGTGGTGTTGTTCTTCAAAGACTATATTCAGTCTTCTGTTGGTTTCTTCAGAGGCTTTGCTCAGTTGAGCATATCCTTCTTGAAGATTCTTAACTATTTGTTCCAAGGAGGCTTGAGTTTGTCTCATCCTCTCTTGGCTAGCTTTAATTTCTGCAAACTGCTTTGCAGATTGTTCAGCATATTGGGACATTTGTAACCACAGTGTATCACTGTTGATGTTACTCTCAGATGTGACAATGTTATTTTCAGTCTGAGTGGGGGTAATGTTTCTATTACTAGGACTACTGATTCTAGAGTGGTTTACAACTACTTCTGGTTCTTGTGTACTTCTTTTACCAAATCCAACAGCTTCTGGATCATGGGGTCTGACTCTTTCCTCCTCTGGTTGAAGGAGGCTTTGTTCTTGCCCTTGTTTCCTTGTCTTCTCCTGGAAACTTCCTGGAATTGTGAAGAATAGTGACTCCTGGCCACCGATCTGCTGGTTTCTGAATGGTGTGAAGCCACTGGAGAGCTGATTTGGCCTGCTCCTTGTGAACCTGAAGGAATGTGAGTAGGCCCTGTCCGGGTTAATTGTTCTTCTATTGCTTGGATAGTGGCTTGATTCTCCCTTATCCTCTGTGCCCTTGCCTCCAGGAGTCTGTGCTGCCTGGTAGGATTCCAACCTTTGGTGATTACCATAAGGTCTTTGAAGTCTATCTCTTTGAGACAGATCTTCTGGAAACTTGATCCAAGTTCTGCCCAGTGAGTTGCTAGGTTGAACCTCTTGTTGTCCATGCTCCATTGAAATAAGTCTTTGAGGAGTTGATGGATCTGAAGAACTTGATCTATATCCTTCCAGTCCTCTGGTTTGAGGTTTCTGTTGAATTGGAGTGTGAATGGCAAGGTTGATATTATCTACCTCATTGTTTTGCCATTCACCACTGTGTCCAAGGTGTCCTCTTCCTGGTCTTCTGGTTCTGGACAACCCTTCTCTGTCCTCTGGCTGGTTCCTTTGGAAGCCAAGATCTCTGAGGTATGCAGGGGACATATCAGTGCTTGCAAGCAGTCAAAAACTTTATGTTCTTAGGGTATTTACCTTTGACTGTGCCTTGTACAAATTTATTGTCTGCTGACTTGGGCAGTTTGCCTTTGGAGGTTACAACTGGGTTAATAATTGTAATCTTTCCTATACAAGTGGTTAAGGTTGGTTTACCTTGTATTGAAGCAGAGTTTCGTGGTTTTCTACTCCTCTGAGTGGCTATTGGTGTCCACTTCTTGGCTGTAATTTGGCTTTCACTAAGCCTCTTCCCTTTTCCCTTGCTGCCCTCTGGTTCTGAGGGTGTCACTGGTATTTTGGCCTGTGACTGGGTCTCAAGTGGTATGAAGTTTTCTTCCACTGAATCAAACAGGAAAAAGAGGGCTTATGTCAGTTAAGACTTCTTAAAAGGCTGGTTTTGCACGTCTAAGAATGGCCTCTGGGCTTGTATATTATTACAATATGCCCTTGTGTTATGACAATGTAATTGAATTAACAATTCCACCTCAAAAAATACAGCTTACTGATATGTGGTATACTGTTTGTATACCAATATCTCACAGAATACTTGTAATTAGCAAGTATAATCTGTCAAAAGATGGTGTATTACAGGGTAATTGAGTTAACAATGTGCCCAAACACGCCTCAACTGTTGGTTTATCAGTATGAGCTGTCTTAATTCACTTAAGAATTAAGGCTGTATTAGTGGATTAAAGTGTTTTTATATACAAAACATGCCAAAATACTAGTCTTGTGGTTATTAGCCACGTGACAGATACTCTAAAATATATGAGTATTTATATATAAAAAATTAAAAAATATATATATAATATATATTTATAGAGAAAATGACGCCTAAAAAAGGTAAAAAAGGTGTCAATAAATGATAAAAAAGAGAAAAAATTACTTGTAAGGTCCAAAAATAAGTAAAAAACACGGCCAGGCCCCCAAAATGTCAGGATGAGTCTATGATGAAGGTGTATATAAGTATTTACAAGCTTTAACTATGACTGTGACATGGTAAAAATAGTTTTAAAAGATGATAAAGTTGATAATAAATGATTAAATTAAGATATTAAGGGCTTTACTATAGAGATATAGTGGTGTGAGCGCTGTTGAAAGCCCTGGGTGCAGCTTTTACCTGTTGGGTTACAATAATAAAGGCTACAATACTTAAATTCAAAGTATACCTGATTATTTTCCAAGAGTATAACTGTTTTGGACAGTTGTACTACGTAGGAATTCAAGATCAGGATGAGGAGACAATTCTGGCTGTGAAAAGCCTCCTTTTTATCCTGAAATGGGGTGGAAAGGGTGCTAGACCTTTCCACGTAGAGGAAGTGAAGATTTTTTCACTTCCTAGTACTGGCTTGTGGTTTGCAAACAGCCTGTATAGCCTGTATTGGGCTCAGATGTGGTTTTGAAACCACATCTGGGCGGTTTTCACCAATACAGGGTGATGATTTTCATCTGGGGACCTCACAGCCTGATTCTGATGTGTATGACGCGTAGAATGCTGTACAGACGCTGTATGGGACCCCAGTATTGACTGAAATATGAGGTATTGAAGTAAAAACATGCTTCTTCGTCTATTTGACACCTCATATTCATGATTATGGGATATTATCCCATGGTAAGGCTGTATATGACAGCAGGTGGGATCTTAACCTTAAAACAGCCATACCTTTGTCAATTCTTGAGATATAAACCTTGGAATTGGTTCAGTGTGTAGCCCTGTATGTGCCCTACACAATGGTACCTCATTTGATATGGGTATCATTAAATATGGCGAAGTTATCCCATGTACAAGACTTTTGTACATTTGCGTGTTTTAGGCAAAAAGCTGTATTGAGCTTGTTTGCCCCATAACTTCTGTAGTAGTTGAGATATGGGGAAGTGTATGACACCATCAGATATCCCTGATTGTGCTCTTTTCAAAAAGACCCCACTTCAGGTATTCCACACTAAAACTGTAGAAGCTAGATGAGAGGTGAATGTTTTGTTCACCCTTATTTGGCCTGAAATTGACCATAAATCCAGTAATATTTGTACTAGCTCAGTTTGGATGGTACCATTGGATAGCGCTGGCTTAGAGCTTCATTTTGAGTACCCATTTGATGGGGTTAACCCTCTACTTCTAGATTTTAGATGAGAGGTGAAAATTAAGGTTTATGCTCAGCAATAACTTTGAGTAGGAATAACTTTGTTATTTCTAGTCCTAGGGTGATGGGACTTATATTTTCAGGAAGAGGTGAGTTTCCTCTTTCCTTTGATACCTTTTGAGCTGATTTGGCTCAGCTCCATGTTTTGGTGGTATCTTGGCTATCACATTGGTTTATGGTATTTTGGCTGTCATGCTTGTGCTCTGGTTTTGAGTCACAGGCTGACAGGAAATGTAGGATGCTTATTGCTAAGTTCTTCAGATAGCTCTACTTCAACAGCATTTTCTCCATGGAGGGCCTTAATCACAAAAGGTCCTGCAAAGGAGTCTTTAAACTTTTTACATCCTTTGATGTTATTGAAGTTAGTGGTGGATACAAGAACTAGGTCCCCCACTTTGAAATCTGGAGTTGCATGTGATTATTCCCATTTGTCTTGAGAATATGCAAAAGAGTCCTCCATGCACCTTACTGCATGCTTTCTAGCTTTGTCTAGCATTCCTTTGAAGCTAGCATCTGTGGGATGTATTTCAATTAAATCTTTCCTCAAGGAATCTTGGGGTAATTTGGGGTTCAATCTCTTTTCTAGAATAGCAGGAGTTTGATTTGTACTGGCATGGATTGATGTTTTATATGCTAATTCCGGTGCTGGAAACAGAGTACACCAATCATGGGTAAATCAATTACAATCTTTGAATTCAAGGCCATATGCACAAAATCATCTCACCATGCCCTCTAAGGTTTGGATCATCCTTTCAGCCAGGGCATCAGTTTGTTGTTGGTAGGCTGTAGAGAAAGACAGTGTCACAACCATGGCAATTCATCCCCTTGGACTTCAATATGGCATATCCATGCCACGTCAAATATATGGCAATTTTTCCATATCCATAAATCATTGGCCAAATTGGCCATCTCACCTCATTTGGCCTTTTATGGCCATTTCATCAGCTGGGCCCAACTTGGACCCTTCACCATCATCAGGCCTTTTCTGGCCTTTCTCTACTTTTGGGCAATTTTGGTATTTCCCATTCAACAGGGGAAATACAGCCCAAGAAGCTGTATTTGGCTTTAAATACAGTTTCTGCGCATTTGCGCACTTTTTGCGCACTTTTGCGCACTTTGTGCAAATACAATTTCAATACTGTATGAGCTGTATTTGGCCAAATACCTCAAACGACACTCTGACACCTCTGAAGCCTTCCAAAACCAAATTTCACCCATATCCTCCTGGCGTCATCTCTAAAGACTTATGGCCATTTTCAGCCTCCAATAACCAAAATGCCATATATGATGTTATACACCATTATGCATCTTTTTTCAGCAGCAATCCACTGGCGGCAATATCATCTGGTTATTTCAACTTTCCATCAGGCCATCCAGTCATGTCATCAAGGCTCAAGGGCAAGTGTCAAAACCTCAACAAATACCAATGGCACAATCAAGCAGTCATTGGTTATTCTAACTCCAAGCATTCCTTCCAAGGGAATACTGTTAATTCATTCTCAAGGTGTATCAATCCATCTTGGCAACCATAATCGTTTCAATACAGTCTGGATTCATCAAGAACTGTATTTCATTTTCAAGCATGGGAAATTCATTCAAACGAATTCAATTTCAATATTAGCCAGCTGTATCAATTCCCAAAACAACCAATACAGCCTCAAGGATCAATACAGATCAGTTTTCATCCTGAAGAACTCAAGCTCCCAACCTTTCACATATACCGGCTACCCTTTCCACCCTGGGGGGTTTTTCCCCAGCTAATTAATATACTTTGATTCATTTTTATCTTTATTTTCTTTTCATTTTAGTTAAGCAAATACTGATATTATTAAGTCAGTCATTTAGCAGTTTTCTCTTTCTCTTTCTTCGCCTGTCAATGGATATTTGGTGGTCATATCCTTGCTAATTCCATTATTAATTTTTGGCAGGTTGAAACAGTGATTAAGGAATTACTTGGTTGGCTCTTTGGCCATTTGGCTTCCCTTTCCTCTTTTGCATCTCATCTGGTACTTGCATATCTTTTAGAAGAATTCATTCTTATTATTTTTATTCCTTATTCTTTTGGAGTCTTCCAAGTGAGTTCTCTGATTGCTGAGTGCCAGGCCACTCTTTTATTTACACTAGAGCCCCTGTGACATTATATTAATTAACTCATAATTTCTTTTCATTCTTTTCATTCTTTCTTTATAATTTCATTCATTCATTTCATCGAAATTATGATTCTTTTACACTTATGAACTTAATGATTCATCGTCACTTCTCAATTTTCTTTCATTTATTATTCATTTTGAAAATTGAAAGCTGACCCATTTTTTATTTTTTTATTCTTTTTAAAATCATTTTCAAATCATCAAATTTGCATTTCATTCATAATTCAGGCGTCATCTTGAATTTCTTTGATTTTCAAATTTTTCATCAAGATATTCAGACACATTATTCACATCAAGATTCATAATTGATTCATTCTTCAAGAATTTTGGTTTTTAAAGAATAATTCACTTGATTTTGATTGATTGATTGATTTGACATATTTGATATTGACCTCAAGAAAATTGATTGACCTGAAGATTTCATTGGTTTTGCTGCTTTTTCACATCAAGAATTTTGACATAAATTGATTTTTCTTCAAGATTTCATTTGATTGATTTATTTTTGCAAGATTTTGATTTTGATTTATTTGATTCATTGATTTATTGACTTGAAGACTTCATTTTGATTTGATTCATTGATTTTACTTCAAGACATTGATTTAATTTTGATTTTGACTTCAAGACTTCATTTGATTTTGATTTATTGACATACTTGAAGATTTTCATTTTATTCATTGATTTTCCTCAAGATTTGATTGTTGACTCTTTTCAATTCAAGCAAATTTTGATTTTATTTCATTTATTTCATTTTTATTCCTGACATCATGCCTGTTCAACATTTTTACACCTCCTGCAAGACAGACAAGATCTCAGGCCAGAGCTCAAGCTGTTCTCACTCCAACTCCAAGAGCTCCTCTAGATGGCACCCCAGCAGTTCCTCGACTGAGGGCCCAATTAGATAGAGGACACCGCATGGAAGGAAGGAAGAGGGCCCAGAAGATCAAGTTCATTTTCAGGAGTAGTTGGCGGATTTCCAGGAACTTCAAGGACTATTTTCAAAGGTCCAGGTGAAGATGGTGAAGAGGAGGAGGAGAATTCTGTGGAAGAGGAAGAGTCTGATGGTACTGAAGGTGTCCCTGCTCCGGTGGACGCATCCCAAGGTACTGGAGGGCCAACTCTAGCCCAGTCTAATCAGCCTGTCTCTCATGAGTCTGAACCATCTTTATTGGCCATCATGCAGCAAATGACTCAGGTTATGGCCAATCTTCAAGCAGCTTCATCTTCTGAAGCATCAAGACCACCACCCTTCAAGACTCCATCTATGAAGGCACCGGAATCTTTTGATGGGACTCAGCCCTTCAAAGTTAGAAGTTTCATTCAGTCTTGTCAATTGATATTCCATACGGATCCAGCAAATTTCTCTCAAGACAAAAAGAAAGTTCTCTATGCCACATCATTTCTTATTGGCAGGGCTGCAAAATGGATTGAGCCTTATCTTTCCAATCTCACCAATCAAGATTCAAATTACCTTCTCAACTCTTGGAAATTGTTTGAATCCCAACTCTTCACTTTGTTTGGGGATCCGAATGAAGTCAGAAAAGCAGAAGCTGAGTTGGATTCCTTAAGAATGAAAGAAGGTGGGCATTTATCCTTATACATTGCTGATTTCAGAATTTTAGTCTGAAGAATCGGTGATTGGGGTGAAAGAGCTCTCATCCATCATTTCAGGAAGGGATTGCCATCCAGGATTTTGGATCAATTGCCCTCCCATCCTTCAAGAATTGACTCACTTCAAGACTTAATGGACGTTACCCTGGAACTTGATAATAGGTACCATGAGAGGCAAAATGAAAAGAGTCATCATCAAGAGAAGAAGCCAGAAGCCTCAAAGTCAAGTTCTTCTCATCCTCAAAATTGTTCAAGTTCAAGGAATAAGAAGAAGAAGAATTTTCAGAAGAGGGACAAGCCCCATTCTTCTTTATTGAATAAAGATTTCAAGCTCATGAACTCTGAAAAAGAAAGAAGAATCAAGGAGGGTCTTTGTACCTATTGTGGTGGGAAGCATAGTCTTGAGTCCTGTATCAAAAGGCCTCAAAACAAGCTTAACCAACTGTCAGGCAAATTTCCCAGCCAGGGAAAAGCCTGAGTGAAGATCATGTTGTGTTCAATGGTCTTCATAGTTTTCCATCCAGAGCACAATTGTGCATTCTGAATACTGGTGTCAAAAATTCCCTTAAATTTTTTGTTTTTTCTTCTCTCTCTGATATGTTTTACAGTATTCTCATTGATTCTGGTGCTACCAACTCATTTATTGCAAAGCAGTTTGTTCACAATTATTCTTTGACCATGTCAGAACTCCCAGAGAAGATTCCCCTTATTATTCTTGACTCCTCAGAGTCTCCTTCCTTATTTGTGACTCACCATACAAAATATATGGTTGAGCTCCCTTCCTTCCCAAGCTTTGAATGGGACTTTTTAGTCATTGATACTCCCAAGGGAGAAGACCTCATATTGGGCTTTGACTTTCTAAATCATTTTAATTCGTTTATTGATTGGAGGCAAGGATTGATCACCTTTAATTCTGATCATAAGGACTATAATGATCCTTCAATTTCTTTTAGTAATGAATTTTCTTCTGCCAAATAATGTGCAGCTCTGGTTGGTGATTCTAGAACACCATCATTTCTGTCTTCTCTCCATATTCCTTCCCTTAATTCCCATCAGTCATTACTATCATCTAGAGATGAAGTCATCAAAGATATTGAAGATGTTGGAGCAGATAATTCTGTATCTTTGCTTCATCTCTTCTTTGGGAATATGGACCTTCCTCCTTCATCTTATCATGACTCACTGGAGGAGTTGTGGCATGGAGAGGAAGAGCCACAAGAAATAGAAACCGTGATGAAGGTTGTTCCTTCTTTTTATCACCAATACTTGGATGTATTTTCCAAGGTGAAGGCAGAGAAACTTCCTCCTCACCGCGCCTGTGATGATCATATTGAGCTGGAGGGGTCTCTACCTCCAGTTGGGGTGATATAATCTTTATCAAACCAAGAGTCAGATACACTCAGGGCCTACATTTCAGAGAATGGAGAGAAAGGTTTCATCCGGCCAAGCTCCTCTTCTACAGGAGCACCTGTTCTCTTTGTCAAAAAGAAAGATGGTGGCCTCCGTTGTGGTATTCCATACCATTTTTTCACCAGGCTCAAGCTCATAGTACCATATAACAGCAGGAAATCCAGCCTACAGGCAGACTTACACTCAAATTTTACACCAAAAGGTCAATTTTACAGCAAGAAGCTGGATTTAACTCATAAAACCATGGCAAAGGCACCAAAGGGAAGTATATGTGTTTAAATAAATTATTCAATTTCATTATGCATATACAAAAAAAAATCAAGTTACATATAGCAAACTAATTACAACAAATAAGGTACCACCCCTTAAATTAAACACCCCACCCAGCTTTACACCCCTTACAGCCACAGGAGTACCTTATCTTATATCCAAAGTAACCCCACTGGAAACCTTAAAACAGAATCAGATTTATTTACACCACTCATCACCTCATGCAAACCGAAGCTAGTTACAACAGGCTGCATGCAGTACACAATTTTAATTAAATCTCAACTACATGACTATGCACAGCATGTGTCAAACTCAAAAATCACATCATCTCATACATAACAGTAAGTTCACCAGTACAAGAAATTATCACCTGACTTCATTTTAAAGTTCAAAAAGAAGAAAAACAATCATGACACCTGCATAAATTACACAGCCACTTCTACCAAACCTAAAATAGGACATATGCAAAGGAATTACAAGGTCATAATGTGATACTGCATCCACCAACAGAATATCATGTGACAAGAAAGAGGCTGTGCACAAAAAAACTCCCCAGCCAAAATTGAATCACCTCATGTATGCAAGGAAAATTCAATAATATCACATCATAATTAGTTCACCAAAAGACAATCATGTGATAAATGGAGGCTGTGCAGAGAGAAAATTATCACCAAAACTTAAATCACCTGACCCATGCAAGAAAGGTCCTCACCAAAAACAGAGTCACATGATGAAATCAAGAGGAATTAAAGTGGAAAAAGACAGCTCCCATGGAGGGCCCTCTAGGCTCCCAAAAGGTATAAATAGAGGGGCTCTCTCCCCCCAATTCCTAATTCCCCCCATGCAAATTATATCCCATGCACATTATATCCACTTCAAAGTAGGAGCATAGGAATAATTCATGCCTCATCTGGGAGGTAGTCCAGTATATTATAGTAAATTTACTTGCCCAGTAGCTAAGCTCAGTGGAAGTATAGTGTTGAAGATTACCCAGTAGCTAAGCTCAGTGGAATCTTATTATTATTAAAATAAAAATAAAATTACCCAGTACCCAAGATTAGGGTTACTACTATATTAAAATATTTCACCTAGTAAAATTAACACCATTTATCAAGATTTAAAACTCATTTACCCCTTTAAAAAAAGAAAATATTAAATATCAAAGAATCTTACCTCTTAAATTTAACAAATACAGTTTTATCTTATTAACCACTCTTAAAAAAAATAATAACAACCCTTTAAAAAATTATTTTACTCTATTATAACTATACCTTGACAAAACTACCTTTATCAACACCAATCAAGTTTTCCAGAAAACCTTAAATAACCCAGCCTACCAAGGAATTATCACCAAGAAGAAACAACTCACCTCAATTTCACTAAAAAAAAAGATATAAAAATTAAACAGACAAGTATTTCATTAAAATCTCCAATTTAACCAAAATCACTGACATTATTTTTCATATTATCTATTGAATAGGTCTGATCTGAGACTGCTGAATTTTGTCTTCTGCAGTTGTAAAGCCACTTACTAATTTTATTTTGGTTTGTGAGCTCCAAGGAAGATTTTGTTCAGTATTTTAGGAGGGGCAGGCAATAAACCCTTGCCACCCTTAGTTACAGGAGTTATTAGCAATTCAAAACTAGTTACCTGTGATTTCCCCCTCCAGGTACTGCCTCATTTTAATCCCACACAAGAGGAGTTCCCACATCCGGTGTCCCAACAGTGGCTGATAACCTCAACTTCAATAAAAATTAAATCAAAATCCACAAATTATAAGATTCTTAACTACTCAAAGAATACTTTTTTTATAACAAAAACTGGAGTCAAATAATCAAAATCAGCCAAAACCATCATCTCAACAATCTGAATCATCAACTCACTCTGACCATTACTATTATCCACCAAAGCAAGAAACAGAACTAGGGGAGGAATCAAATAAATATTCCAATTTCCCAATTGCAACACCAAGAACCAATAAAAGGGACTTGAAGGGTGTGGAAAAATTCTTCCTTGATCTCCTTGAAAGAAACAAAATCAATAACTCAGCACCAAACTCAAAGGAAGAAATAAATAAATCCAAAATGCATAAACCATAATCATCAAAATTACCAGCCAGTATTGAAGAGATCCAGGAAGAAAACCTCAATGAAGAGACTGTTGAAGGACAGGAAGAAATGTCTTCAACAGAGAGGCTTCAGCAGAAGATGTTAGAAATGCAAGCAGAATTACTAGCACTACTCAAAAAAGAAGGGAAAAATAAATCATCAAGTTATACTCCACAAAATAGTCCACTTGAAGAACAGACCACCCTTCAAAGATCATTCAGGCAACATGGATCACCTTCACCTTATCCAACAACCATGGCCACATCAACACCCTATACAGAACAAAGACAAAGTACCTTACCAAAAAGAGTCAACATTTCTTCCCAAATGCCAACTCCATTACATCAAGAAATTCCAAGAAGCACTACTCCAATAGTGAAAATTAGAGCCAAGGATTATGATCTGTGGTTTGATGGAAAGGATGTTGAAAGATTCATAAAGAAAGTTGAAAATATTACAGAAATGGAAGGAGCAAGTAGAAGAGACATTGCAAGACAAATAGAATTTTGGACAAAAGATGAAGAAATCAGTTATCATATTGAAGGAATGCCAGGATATGAAACAGCTGATTGGGATCAATTGAAAGTGGATATGAAAAGAAGATGGGGAACAGTCTCACCTGAAAGAAGATACAGATTATCCTAAATCACTGATTTATTCACAAATACTCAACAAGAAGGTGGAATAAGAAACATGACTCAATACAGAAAATTCATTGGGGAATATGAAGCAATTATCACTTACCTCAAAAGATACCAATATATCCAAGGTGATATCAATAATAACCAGGAAATATTGGCCAGCCTTTCCACTAGTGTTCAAGAATCAATTTACAAAGAAATGATTAAAGACAGAGCTATGGTTCAAGCCTTGGATGGAGGTTACATCATACCAAGATTGGATATTCTGAAATTATACATTTAACAAGACTTGGAGGCCAAGGTACTTATTCAACAAAAAGAATTTTCTAAACCAAAACCTCCAGAACAGAAAACAAGATTTGAGGATGAAAGCTGGGATGAAGTTTTAAAACAAGTAAAATAACTCACCCAAAAGATCAAAAATCCTCCACAACCAGAGCCTCAACCAAGAAATGAGGGAAAAAAATAAGTTAAAGAAGTATTAAATCAACTCAAAACACTTTCAGAAGCAGTTAATCCACCAAGAAGGAACTGGAACAATAATCAAGAGCAAAGATTACCTCAAAATAATCAGCCATATAGGCCAAGGAATCCTTTACCACCATTTTCATCCAGTTATCAACCATACATACCAGCTCAAATGGCCCCAAGACCACCATTGAAATGTGCTTACTGCAAGGAAGAAGGTAATACAGCAACTAGATGCACTCACCTTGCTGAAGATTTAGACAGAAGAATTGTCAGAACCCAAGGAACATCTTACCTCTTCCCCAATTATCAGAGAGTATGTATGGAACGGAATGAAAGTGCCAAAAATATAGTCAATGCTTTTGCAAAAGAAAAATCAGAGCTCAACAAGAAATTTATGGAAAAACCTATTGTCAAAGAAAAACCAGAAGAAGAGGTTAAGCCCACTGAAAAGAAATCACAGGATAAATCAACCTCAATTGCTCATGTTTAAGATTGGTCAAATTGGAAACCACCTACCATTTCCTCAGCCAATGACCCTTTTGAATCACAAATTGGATTAAGACAGACAAAACAAAGGTTGGAAAGACAATCCCAAAATCAAGAGCCAAAGAAAAAAGCAGAAATTCCAGGAACTTATATTGAAGAAGAAAAGGAAGAAGAAAGAGTAATAACTCCCACAAAATTCCAAAATTCAAGTATTCCAAAACCAGACCAACCTGAGGAGGAAATTGAAAATATTGCCAATAAGAATGAATATGAAGAAATTTCCAAAGAAGAAAAGAAGTTCAGAAAACCTCAAAAGAAACAAGTTGAAACTAAATTGGAAATTGAAAAAATTATTAAAAAAATTATGCAACAAAAGATCAACCTCACCATTGAAGAAATTTTGAGGATGTCACCAAATTTTGTCCATAAATTACAGGAATTATCAGAAAAAGGCAAAGAAAAAATTAAATAACTCAACTCAATGGATCTTCAAGAAAGGTTATTATCATTTGGATTCAAAGAAATACCAAAGCCCAAGATTCATTATGCTTGTCCTTTGGGATTTATGGAAATCTTCATTGGAAAGGAAGAATATCCTATCAGAGCATTAGTGGACACTGGTGCAGAACTAAACATTATACCAGAAGAAATAGCAATCAAAGCCTCACTCACAACAAGAAATCTTAACATGAACCAAAGGGAATTGGAGGCCATACTACTTCATTGGTGGCACTTTCAGAATTTACTCCAATCATTTTGGCTTCAGGAGAAGAAACTCAAATACACTTTTTCATTGCAAAAGGATCTGTCCATACAGTACTTGGAAGACCCTTTTTGGCAGACAATAACGTTAGGCTGGAATTTTCTCACAAACAAGGAGAAATACTGAGCTATCAAGAACCTGATGGAAGAATATTATGCATGCCAATATGCAAACGTCAAGCACTTGGATGGCAAAATGGACCACCTAGAGGAATGGATTTATGTAATATGGCAAAATTGGTCAGAAATAACCCAGGAAAGAAGGATCAAAATTTAAAAAGAGACAATACCATAATCAATTTGACCCAGAAGACCCAAGAGTTATCCATATCTCCAAAAAGTGATGAATTTGGTCTAGATTTACAAAATAACCAATGGCCAAACAACCTGAAAAGACAACTTGAAGACTCAACCTCTGAGGATGAATTACCCAGTATAAGTTACAAGCCAATTAACAAGAAGGAAGAAACATTCCAGATTTTAGTAGATGGAAATGAGAAAATAAATGGAAACCCTTTCAAACCTAAACCCAAAAAGAAGAAAGTCAGATTTAGTGAGCATCATGAGCTCTCAGATGAAGAAATTATAAATGACATTGAAAAAGACCTCATAATTATGGAAGAAAGAGACAAAAACACATACCATATCAACTTCTTGGACAGAACATTGAACAACCAAGAAGAACCTTATGAATGGCAACTGAAAAACCCTGAATTTATCCAGCAACCTCCCAATGAAGATGAAGAAACAGAATCCATCCTAGAAAATGAATACAACTACATTTACTTTCCATATATCACTTTTGAAGATATTTATGGGGATGAAGCTCAAGAAATTTTATGTGAAGATAAATATTTATGTCAACTTCCAGGAGCAAACTTAAACAATATCCAAGTTTTACATTTATTAACTGAAGAGGGAATTAAAGGTAACCTTGAAAACAAATTTTGGGATGAAATATTTGAAATGGCCACACTACCAAGAAGAGGACTTTACTTCAATCAAATTTGGGCCCAGTGGTACCTTGGATTGAATGGATCAACATACCGAACTGGAAGACTGAAACGGGTTGGAGATGGATATATATTCATTGATGAAGACTTATGGTGGTCAGAATTTCCATCAGAACAAGAAATTGAGGAAAGAAATTCCTTTTTGGAAGCCCTCAAAGATCTTATTTTGGCCATATTACTCAACAGACACTTACCTTTCCCCCTTGGGGGAGCTCAACTTTAAAATAACATCATCAAAATCAAGATTTTTTTTTCTCAAAAATGTATCAGTATCATCCATCAATGTATCATTAGTTTCTTTTTTCATTTTCTCTCAGGGCAGTGACTTACTGCCTTAACAAAGAAGACATTCATCAACAAATTATTTCTTAAAAAAATAAAAAAGTAAAATATAAAAAAATTACAAAAATATATCAATCACCTCCACCATGGCCAATTCACCGAGTTTTGGATCCTATGGGGAAGAATTAATAAAAGAAGACCAAAATCATCAATGAATAATTTCTTTGGTCACCAAAAGAAGATTAAGATATCAATCAATAAACCCTTTAGCACTCTAAAGAAACTTCATCAATATCAAAAAAAAAATCACTAGGCAGTGACCTCCTGCCTTATCAAAGAGGAATATCAACTCTCATCAACTAAAATCAATAATTTCACTCACGCAAATCATAAATCACTAGGCAGTGACCTCCCGCCTTGTCAAAGAGGAATACCCAAGTTCTTACCCAAAATTACCATCCAAAACCCAATAAACCTACCCTCAAACTCCTTTTATAAATAAATTTGATACTATTATCAACTCATCTTACCTTAACATCTCAAAATCCACCAAAATCCTACAAAATGGATTCATGGCCATTACTTGAAGAAAATCCCTGGTCAATGGACACAGATATCAGCTGGGTAGAAGAAAAAGAAGTCTGGACCAATTACAATAATGCCCAAGAAGAAAGTGAATATCCTGAATGGTTCTTACAAACAAAACCAGAACCCTGTCCTGATATTTCCACCACTGTCCTTCCATATATTGAGTTTGAGGACATCTTTGAAAAAGAAAACTCACCATCAGAAATTGTCATTCCTCATCCATGGAGAGAATTACCTGGATTCAACCTTACAAAATATGAATTCTTGGAATTACTGACATGGGATGGAATTGATGGCAACCTTGGAAACCCATACTGGAATGAAATATTCAACATGAAGGAACACCTCAGGAAATAATTATTTTGGAGGACCTGGGAATGCCAAGACTGGTTCAACCTCCAGGATTACAAAATTGAAAATGGAAAAATTAGCAAGATCTCAAGAGATTATATTGCAAAAAAATGCCACATGGGATTTTCACTGGGAGGAAACACTTATACCAGTAATATTCAGCCTTAGAGGTGGTGCAACTAAATTTAATAAAGAAGATTGGAAATCATTTTACCAGGAATACTTCTTCAAACCTCTCAAAAGAGAACAATGGAGGGGAGGAATTTATATCAAACATGAATTAGTAAAGAAAATACTTGGTCAAAGGAATTGAAATAAATCTCACCTGCTAAGTTCCAAATTCTTTGATTCATCCTATTTCCATTATTATTATCTTTCTTCCATTTTGCATCTTTTTACTACTTTTATCTTTCCTCTTTTGATTTTGATCTTCCCTTCATGAAAAAAAAGAGAGAAAGAGACAGGAAATAAAATATTAAAAATTTAAAAATAACCTTCAGCTCATAAGCTTAGGAGGAAATAAAATATAGGCCTACCTGATATTGAAGATATTTATTATAGCTATGTTTGTTTTCCTCAAGATCAAAAAAAAGGGGAACTAATATATATATATATATATATATATATGTATCACCTGCTAAGTCCTAAATTCTTCATTTATTAATGACAATTTCTCCTTTTTTTTGGTTTTGATTTCCATAAAAAAAAACAAAAAAAACCTATGGATACTAATTACTATCATCTTCAGTTAATATCACTTTAAGTGATAATAATAATAAGGACAGCTTACATTATATTGAATGTTAATCCTTATATCATCAGTGAAACAACATATATTAATGATCAAATACCTTGGATATTATTCAGGTTTAATGTTTTACATATATTTAGCAAACCAGTATATTTATATTTGCTAAGAATACAAAAACTTTTTATAAACATCATTGAACTTTACTACAGAATATAACTTCAAGATTATTATTAGCTTATTTTAGCTTTATTTTATTTGTTTCTTTTTTTCTTCGATAAAAATTTAATTCAATTAGATTATATCCTAGATCCATTTTGCTATCTTTTCTAAAAAAAATAAAATAAAATAAAATAATCATAATAAAATTCTATATATATAGTTTGTTTGATAAAGCAAAAAAAATTAATCACTGATTATTGGATTTTATTATAATTTTTTTTATTTTTTACTTTTCTTTCTTTGAGAATTTAAAATTAACATAGAAATCAGACTCAATTTTTAATTTATATCATGTGTAATTTTTTCATAGGAGATAAAGGAAATATGTTGGTTCATTTTTTTTTAGTATCGGTAGACGAAGATGATTTCAATAAACATTCATGGTGTTTAAAACACATTGAAGTATGAAAAGTAACAAACCCGATTCACTGTTCAACACTACAGAAATTACCCATCCTGACGTAAACTGAGGAGTCACTAGGCCATAATCAGCGCCAACACACCTGCCAATGGCCAACCGAAGTGGTTTCAAGCACTTGGAGAGGGTGAAACACTTACCACCCATCAAAATCCTATCACAAACTCCGTCTAAGCTTGAGGGATAGTTTAAGTCGACTAAATGAAAAAAATAATTTGGAAACAAAAATAAGCAGCAGGAAGGGCACCGACATGGGTGGGAGAGCTGCATTATTTATAGTCATGGCTAACCAGCTTAATTGCTCTGGCTGCAGCTTAAAACCACTCTAAATCAGCTTTAGCACTGAAAGGCATGAACATGCTATGTTGAAATTGGACAAGCTTTCGGAGGAGGTAGTACTAGTTGGTTGCTAAATCAGACCCCAATGAGGAAATCTTGCATTAGAACCTAATCAAGCGGCAGGAAATAAGTTAACTGTATTAATACAATGCTCCACTGAAGGAGATATTTAAGACATTAACACTGGAAGCTGGCCAATCACAATCATTAGCCAAAGAATCAACAAGTTGACTAACTGAGAACCAAATTACTGATAGTGGAATGAAGATGACCCGCCAAGAAATATACAAAAATTCAGGAACTTCAGATGACATTGTTCAAAGCAGAAGGGGGTAGTTATAGCCGGCAGTCCTCACCTGGCTTATGAAGAAATATATATCTCCACAATATTGATGGCAGGGAGCTAAAGAGCTCAGAACGTTGGGAGGAATAAATCCTAATCTCAATCTACAAAAAAAACAGATGAACCGAATATTCCAGGGTTTATAGAATCACATTGTGGGAACTCCTCTTGTGTGGGATAAAATGAGGCAATACCTGGAAGGGGAAATTACTAGAAAACAGTTTTGAATTTCTGTTCAAGCTTGTAACCCTTGCTTTGCTTGTGTGTCAGAATAATCTGAACTTCCCTTCCTGAAAAATGCTGAATTATCTTAACTTGAGTTCACAATCAATTTATTTATTGATGGTGGCTAATTCAGAAAAGTGTATTCAACAGACTCAATCAGACTTTGCTTGTTCTCAAAATATTTATTTAACCTTTTAAATATAACACTATTTAATTAACCAAAAGAAATAAGACTAGCACAAATCACACAAAATACTACTACAACAATAATTCAAAATAATCTTGAGACGCTAGGCTAATAATAATACTAAATGAAACAATCAAACACTTTTTATGGTTGATTTATTATTATTATTATTATTATTATTATTATTATTTATATAATAAAATTCTGATATGACCAGAATAATTAATATCCACTCTTTGATAATTTAATTTGATAATAATTCTTTCTTTTAAATCAGAATAACACTAATTTATTCTTATAATAGGTCTTTTTCCTTTATAACTAATAAAATGTCCTTGTAGTGACCAAAGTATGACTTTATGAAATTAAATAATAATATTAACTCCTTAAAAAAATAACTAAATGACCCTTCTTTTCCTTCTTCAAAGCTTTAATTGCTTATAATAAGGTGAAATTATTTTTAAAATACTATTTTGTTTAATTTGAGTTAATATGACTATTATATAAGGCCTTTTTATCCTTTATACAATAGAATTATATATTTGTAGACTAGTTAACCTGATAGTCAGGGATGAATTTAAATCCACTTTCCACTTTTGGGGGGATAAAAGACATGAGGGAAAGAGGAAAAAATTTGGGGAGAGAGGCCCTCTATTTATAATTTTTGGGCTCTCCATGGGAGGTGTTCAAAAAGAGGGACTTAGAATTTTTCAGTTTCTTTTGGCTGGGAAAATTCTTTTCTGGTGGTCCCACCTAAATGATGTCTTTTATGTAAATCATTGCATCATTTGTTTGGTTGATGATGTCATTTGTTGGGTTGCTTACTAATTTGAGGTATTTTTGCTGGTGCGTATTTGAGCTTTATTACTAATCCTTGGACTTGCTGACTAATCCTTAGCTCCCTAAGTATTACTAATCAAGTAATCTGATTACTAATACTTTCTTAACTCCTTCTTGCTTATGTAATCTGTTTATGTATCCTCCTTCTGCTAGCTTGAATTTAGAATTTTAGATTTTTGAGGCCAATTTGTGGTTGAAACCTAATTTTATTTTAGGGTTAGGTTTCAGGTATTTTCCAAACTTTAAAAGGATTTTCCAAAATTTTGACATTTTTAATTAATTTTTTTTTTTTAATTAATTTTTTACTTTATGTCTTCAATGTGGCTTGAACCAATGAAATGGCCATTTTCCTTGACACAAGGCATCTCCTTACCAACTGACACATCATGAAAAAGCTTGATGTTGCATATGCAACGTTACGCCAACCTTGCTATGATGTTACATATAGATAGACCCCGCGCAACTTGACTTGATAAACCTAATTCAAACTTGAGTTCAACATCCTCTCCATCAAACCCATTCATCGATCCAACCCAACTCCCTTTTTTCTGTGCTATTTCTGTTTCCTTCAAGGTTATTCTTTGTTTCCACTTTTTGAAAAACTCACCCGTCGATCTTTGGCTCCTACCAAGTTTACTTCATGGAGATATGCACTTGCCAAAAGTGCAAATCCTTTCAGTTTACCAACCAAGACGGATAACAAATACAAGGGGTACTCGTTTCACGAAGCACTCGTAATAGACACTGGGCTAGTGCCTCTCAAACAGATGGTTGCGGCATGCATATATCCACTAGGATTTCAATTTCAGAAGACAGCTCAAATAATAATTCACAAGTATCAAGCAATGAGTCTGAGAGCTCACATTCATCATCTACTCATCAAAACACTGCTTCAGAATTAACTAGTCAGTGTTTATTTCAAATTTTCACATTGCCTGACCCACTTACATTGCCTTTGTTCCAGAGGCTACATTATCTTTCATGGCGTGGTTACACCTCTCTTGTGAGCTTAGTAATCAACAAAGCCGGCTTGCACGGCAATACTTAGTACAGCTCATTCAATCTTCTCAACCTAGTAAAATTGGCATAGACGTCACAAAAAACCTTCCTGTGGATATACGAACAATTTGCAAAAGGCTCCAACTAACTCCTCAACTTGAAAAGCGCATTTGCTGTCCTAAATGCTATTGCCTTTATGGTAGTGATTTGGCACCATCAGAGTGTTGATACAAATATTTCTCTCAATCTTCTCCCTGTGGCGAATCACTTTTCACTCAACATTTCATCAGACCTCTACCTCAGTTAAAGAAAGACTCTCAACATTTTACAAAAGCAACCAATCGTTTGACTCTTAGCAAACCTCACTCAACATACATTACTCAAGATTTTTTGAAGTGGCTCACATGGTTCATTCCTCAGGTTGAAGACTCAATTGATTACTGGAAGAACCATCTTCAAAATGAAGGAATACCAATATCTGATTACCAGCAATCACCTTCCTGGAAAAACCTTTACCCAACCTCGATAAATTCAAAAGCAAAATCAATGTTTCTATCGTTTAGCTTGTTTGTTGATTGGTTTAACCCTCTTACAAACAAATTGGCAGGAAAACAAGTTTCACTTGGGGTTGTGGGACTCAACTGCTTGAATCTTCCACCAAATACTCAATGGAAATTGCAAAACACATTTATTTCGGGCATAATTCCTGCTCCAAATGAGCCAAATCCAATTACCATCAACAACATCCTTATGCCTTTGGTTGACGATCTGATTAAACTTCATCCTGGCATCATTATTTGAACACCAAACTCACCTAATGGGCGGAAGATTGTTTTTAAGCTTGGTTGCTTGATTGGTGACTTGGTTGCAACAAACAAGGTTGCTGGATTTGCTTCTCACTCTGCTACTTCTTTTTGTACTTGGTGTGAGTGTACAAAAGCTCAACTTCCTGATTTAGAGATTGCTCGTCTTTGTAAATGCCATATTGTGCGCCACTATTCAAATGCCTTCAAGGATGCACAAAATCAAACTCAGGCAGATTGACTTGTTAAAAAATCAGGAGTTTGCTGGTCTGAGCTCAACCGACTTCCATACTGGGACCCTGTTAGGCATACATCATTGGGAATCTTGCACATGTGGTTTGAAGGTATCCTTCAAAACCATTTTTTGAATCGATGGAAATGGATCATTTTCAAACCAAAGGAAAGTGATGCTAGCAAAAACGAAATCAACCAACCCTCAATTAATGAAAATGAAATGGAAATAGAAAACCCCGATCCAAAGATTCCAGGTCTGTCCACTGAGCAAGTCACAAGGCTGAAGGCTCTATTCAAGGAAGTCATTGTACCATCTGGAATCACTAGAGTCCCAAAAGAGGTTGGAACTCTGAAAGAAGGAAAATTGAAAGCCACTGAGTGGCAATCGCTATTTTCAATCTATTTACCTTTAACTGTTCTGGACGTCTTTCTTGGAGATTTTGAATTCTTTGAATCGAATTCCCTTTCAAATCGCCTTCTACTCAAAAACCTTTGTGCATTAGTAACATGCACAAACATTCTAATATCTCGTTCAATTACTGAAGATCAATGTAATTTATTTGCACAACGATACAAAACATACTGTCGGACATCGCAAGAACTGTTTCTCAATTGCAAAATAACCCCCAACTCTCATTATGCATTGCATGTGAAGAGTCAACTTGCATGGTGGGGCCCATTAAATGCAATATCTGAACACCCAGGCGAAAGATTAAATGGTTTTTTGCAGAGCTTTAAAAATGACGGAAAGGTTGGTGAGTTGCATTAATTAGTCTTCTTTTGATGAACTGCTCTGATTATGGAATAAATTGTAGAAAAATTTGGTGAAACCATTATGAAAAGGTTTTGTCAATGGCAACGACTAGTTGCAACTCATGTTTTACCTCGATTTGCAAAAAGGAAGGATCCCCTGGAGGTCGACTTTGAGCTGGATCGAGAAATGTACAGCAAAATTCTTTCATTCCTGAGAGTTACTGAACCTACTATTCGTGATCACACACACATACCTCACCCTGATGGCTCCAAGGTTTTCTTGAAGTATGCAAAGGAAATATTAATATTACTTTGTGGAAATCAGCCAAACGTTTTCAAAATAGGCAAGAGGCCACCCAACAACATCATCCGCTATAAATCAGGGGAGGGTAATTCAAGTTTTGGGTTGGTTTTACATATTATAAGAGTTCCTTTGGCAAACCACAGCAACACCCTTGTACTTGTACGAAAAATGATTGAACGCAAGTACCCACCAACACAACCTCTTTCGATGATTTTTGAAAGTCTGTCAATTCTGCACTTGTGAGGAACCCATGAACTGGAAATAGTACAGCCATTTGATATATATGGCATCTGTGCCTATTGGGAGCTACCAGCATGGAGCTTGGGCTTAAAGGAGCCAAGTACAATTGTACGCTTGATTAGGGAAGGAGAAATGATCATGGAGACTGACATGTAATTCCCAGAATTTTAACGTATTATTGTTGTAAGGCTACATGTATTGAAGGAATGGTTCAATGACCATATTTTGTTATTAATAGGATTGTCTTTATTGTTGAGAATAATTTTTTATTGGTTCAAAAAACAATGTTGACATCATTGACTGATATATTTGTGATGATGAAACTGAGAAATTAGCTATTATAAAAAGCTTATGTTGCTGCTTTTTAAACCAAAAAGAAGTGGCCTGTAGTGGTAGTTTTGGTACCTTAAAAAAGACCTGGAATACTAAATCTTCTGATATCAAGTAAAGATGTTGGTGACTAGGAGGCACAAGAAGCATGAAGTATATTAAGCTTACCTTTGTTACTATTTAAGCCATAAATCTTCTATTATGGGACTGATCTGTGTTTTAACATTTCATAATTTGATAATTCTAAAGCAATAGCTTTTTTATTAATAAAGTAATCATTAATTTGATAATAAATGTATTAATATTGTTAAAAGGTGACATTTATGATTATTCAAAAAAGCAAGTGCTTCTCAAGATTGAAATGTTTAGCTTATTATTACTTAGCCAATAATGTTACTTCTAAAACAATGGCTTCATTAGTATTTAGAAAAGTATGGTTTTCTTATTATTGAAATAATAAGAAGTGAATCATTTGAAACATTTCTTTGTGGTGATCTTGATAAGAATGATCCTATTATAAAAGTAATGATAAGTCTATCATTTTAATTCTGATAAAGTAGTTGTTTTTATAAGATGGTTTTTTTTGATAATTGTTATTTAAGTAATAATGAAACAAATGTTTGGATAAAAATACAGAACGCATTATTACAGAAGTAATGGATTTGTCATTTCTAAAGAATCATCTTATTATGGCAATATAAAATCTTGTGTTGTTCCAAAAGTAACTGTTCTATCATCAAGGTGACCTTGATCATTATTGAAAGAATGATTCTTTTATTTAAATGATACAACTTTGATCATTAAAAGGATAAGTTCTGTAGTATATGAATAATACAAATATTAGAATCAAAATGATAACTGCATATCAATACACAATTGATAGAATGGCTATTACCAATTTAACAGCTTTTTCATATGACATGAATAATAATTTGAGAATTTGCATTTTAACAAGAGTGAGGAAGCTATGATTATTAAGATGATAACTTGATTTTTATTCAAATTATGAATTGATTGTTTTTTTCTGAAGTGTTAGACTATTTAAAATCAAAATTATTAACTCAATATTGCTGAACTTTTTTGTTTGTTATAAGTTTATCAAGATCAAATTCATTTATAGGTTGGTTAATTGGAAAATATTTACTTTGTGCTGATTGGAATAATCAATCATCAATTGTTCAAATATCATCTCTTCTGCTTTTGGGAGGTCTTCCTTATTTTAATTCTGAATTAGCCATAGACATTATGAATTGATTAATAATCTTCAAATACGCAATTGGTGATTAGATACTTTAAAAAAATAAATGGTTTCTATCACAATAATAACAAATTAAATATTGAGATGCAGAATTTTGAATGTGGATTAAAAAATAATGTTATCCAGGAAGGAATCTCTCAATATTTTAATACTGTTACCACAATGATGAGGTTATTATAATGATACTAATATCTGCATTATGGATAAAAAATTGGCCTATCTTTTGAAAAGAGCTTTGATTCTGATATAATAATCTGCTTTGCATGGAAAAAAACTTTTGTAATAATTTAAGAATGGGGTTTCCATTATGAAGGTAATAAGCTGGCTCTGTTTAAAGTAATATGTTTATTTTTTATCAAAATGGCAAAATTGGTGTTATTGAAGTGAGACAATTTCCAATATTCAATTATGTAGTTCATTCTTATGATAATGGTATTAATAAACCTAAGAATACATAGACATTTGCATATTTGGAAAGTGATTGCTGGTTAATAATAATATGGATAGACTGCCCATCTTCTGAATGGTGTAGCCTTCAAAATTAGCAAGTTCCGAAGCAAAAAGCTAAAAGTATTGAAAAAAAATGGTGCTTTTTAATGTTAAATTTCATTTTGGAAATAATGAATTTTGTTTCTATGGCAAAAAATCGTGGGATTTTGGAAGCAAAAGATTTTTCACTATCAAGATGATGAGTATGGCTATTTTAAAAGAAAGATAGATATGCTTATCAAAATGAAAAAAAAATTATATTAACAAAATTACATTATTTTCATTATTGAATTTTTTTTTGTTTGTTTGACTTAGGATGGCTTCAACAAGTTTATCACTTATCTTAATTTGTTTATTCATAAGAATATTTTACTTGGTGAATATCAAAAAACACAAAAAATAAAATGAATTTTTTACAAGAAATATTCAAAAAGATGCAAAAAAACCCATCAACTTCTTGTTTAAATTTGAGCGTAAAATCACTTGAGTAATTCACAAAACATAAGTCACTTCAAAGACGTTATGGCTGAGATATCAAGATCTTCAGCTAGAGTACGTAAAGCTCGCTTGATGATGTGCATTCTTCCAATAACCATGGCCATGCTCAAACTTTTGTTGGGGGTGTTCAAAACATCATCAAGTAGGTCTATTACTGCACAAAGGTCACGTGATTGGGAAAATTTGGAGCTGCCACTGAATACGACATCTGTAGATGATCCCCCTGTTCAAAGATACACTTAGCGTCATAATAAAAAAACACAAACGAAATGACTTGTAATTCTCACTTTTATCATGTCCTTTTGCAACAGTTGCCTTGATTGAAATTTCGACATCATCCAAAGTTTGTACTTTTATTTTTTCCCAAAAGGTTGGGCGCACTGAAACTAAAATTGGATTCTTGAACAACTGATGCTTCAAGGCATAGTCATCCATCCATGCTGAATACAAAATATAAGCAATGAAATATCATAGCAGGTAGGTATGAGGGATTGGTGGAATCAAACATACCAAAAAATTTACATCCGCTCTGCCAACCATTGCTAGGATCTTTGCGGGGGCAATGCAAGTAAATTCAATTTTCTTTTGCTACACCCATGACAAGAAGTGTTGGATCGTGGCAATCACAAAACAGCATTTGTGTCTTATGTGCGGCTGTAGCCGAGACTGTAAGAACACTTGTAATAACATCCATTTTTTGGATTTATATGATAAAAATTAGGGTGAGGGAAAGGAGATTGGGGGTAGGAAAGGTTAGAAGGGAGACACTTTGATACGGCTGAACTAGATTTTTGTAAAAGTGATAAAATTTGGGATATTTGCTTTGGCCTTTGTTTTTGATATATGCTATGACAACCCCCTTTGAAATTAATACAACAAAGGGGGCCATTTTACTTTTTGGGTCAACTCTACATTACTCACAAACGATGATCAATTTTTTTCTTCAATATAAACAACTCTGTTTCAATTCGCTACTCATTTTTTAAAAAATATCGAATTTTTTTTGTATTTTATTAATGGTGATAATTAATGAAATAAACCAATTTTCCTAAGACAATTGAATATGCAAGGACAATCTAAGAAATAAGCCAAAGAAATAATGTAAGAATGTGTTTACAATATATTTAAACTACAAACGTATTTTAATAAAATTTACTTCCATACGGTTTCATCCAAATCATCTTTGAAAAAGGAATTATGCTGATTACTAGTCCCTACCTCAAAATCATCGACCATTTCATCATCAACATCTTGAGTCCATGTATGTTGTGACTGAGTGTTCTTTTCCTTATTGTATTGATCATCACCTTCTGCTCTGTCGTCGTCACTTTGGTTCTCATCGGAATCTTCCAGATCCAGACTATCTCCATCCATCAGATCATTGCTTTCACTCTCAGTTTCTTCATCCTCCTCTTCGCTACTTTCAGCTATTTCGTGAGATAAATCATAAGGTTCAGTCACCAAATCCCAGTATTTTTTGTTAAATGCCTTATCACCAAGCTTCTCGTCAGGGTTGAGTTTCTTGCTCATTTCAATGTCATTGGTTGGAATAAATGCAACTTGTTTTGTGTTTGCTATCTGAAATTGCTCGCCATAATCAATCTTATTGAGCCACTCTGGACGGTAGAAATCCAATGGCATCTTTTGTGGAGCCTTTTTGAAAGTAGAAGGGATTGGAACCCTTGGTCTACATCGTGGACGTAATGGGGCTGATTTTCCTGCAAGCTCGTTACTTTGATTCATTTTGCGATCTAAATTTTGAAAAAAAATGTTTGCGCTCTCCGAACGATAAGGTAATATTTTTATTGCATAAGCCTGTTGTTTGGGAATTAATTCATCATCACTGTGAGAATTCACATCAGCTAATACTCTCAAGTATTGATCCGGATAGTTATTGGCTGCAGCAAATCTGTACCGCTTCTTACAGAGCTGATTTACTTATATTCGTAAGTAAACCGTCAAAAAACTATTAATCAGATGATCAAATTTCTTACTCACCCGTTGTCGTCTTTGCTGAGTGACTCCTTTTTGATCGTCGGCCAAATTCTTTCCAGTTTCTTTGATCTCTTTTTTAAACTTTTCAGTCATATGATAATGAACGTAATGATTATAGGCCCGATGTATTAAGTCGATGTTATTTAAGTATGATAAGTTTGCTCGCATGTATTGATATGCACCACTACAAGCTACCTGGCGAAAGGTCATGATAGCAATTGTTCGACATGCCTCATTGTATAAAGAGCCAGGTGCTGCTTCCAGATCGGGCGCCCAAATGCGAATTCCAAATTTTGAGAGGAGATAACGAATGTACTGGAAGTAAAAATCATCAAGGTTAACAATGTGTTTTCCAATCTTTTGGCGTCCTGCACGAGCATCACCCAACGTTTGAACCTCTTCTTCACTGATGAGAACTGCACATGTGTTGCTTTTTGCTACATTCTCAAGTTCCTCATTGTTGGAAAATCGCATATTGAATTCTTTGAGCAGTGATTGATCAGGTGATGGTGGTAACGATTTTTGTTTGATCATTCCCCAAAGGATCCTGATATGGACAAAAATGGCATCCTGTAATGAAATCAGAGAGAGAATAACATAATAAACAATACCATCTTTTCTGGGCTCACCTTTGTATATTGAAAATCCTCGGGAACTTCACACATTAGCAGCTGTAGTGGGTGTCGCTTTTTAGGTTCCTCACATGCTTTATTTTTTTTATCATTCTTCGATTTATTTGATTTTTTTTTCTTCTTCGACATTGTAATGGGTTTTTCTAAGTTGGGTTTCATTCTTTGTGGCTTCTTTGATCCAGAGTTGACCTCCAAAGATTCGACTTTGCTAACAAGCGTCGAAATTACTTTATCTTTTTCTGCAATCACATTCCTAAGATCTTCAAGCTCTTGGTAATGAGGTGCTTGAGGAATGTAATTATTATAGGAATAACTAGAAGTTGAATAAGGGTTATTAAGCTGGTTCATGTTTGATTGAAGATGTTCAAATGTAAATAACAAAAAAACACAATTAGGTTTGTGTTATTAAGAGGAAAAATTATTTTTTTTTGTGAAGAGCAAACAAACCTGAGAAAGAAAATAATTGAGCCAATTAATAGATGGAAATAAATTATACTGCATAGATTCAAGACTCAGAATAATGCTGAGGAGGATGAGTCTTGCGCCACTAATATTTCGCTCCAATTGATTTGTTTAGAAAGAATGGGCCTTTTTTCTCTAAGATTTGAAGAGATTTTTTAGTTTATTGACTGTTTTTGAATTGAATTCTATGCTTAGTTTTTCAAGAAACTCATCTATAAGGATGACTGAGCTGAAACAAATAGGATAAATTCAATAAGGCTTGATATACTTGGTGAAAAGATTTGAATGCTTAGCTTTGACAGAAAGAAGTGAGCATCATACAAAGTATTTGAAAACGTTTTTTTGTAGGAATAATCTAACTTGAGGTTCAACCAATGAAACGGAAATGCTCAGCATTTTCTAGAATAAGGATGAATAAGCAGGGATACCTACTTTGAGCTTTTCAAAATGAAGAAAGGAAGAAGACTCGAAAATTTGATTGGATAGTTGGAGAAAGTAGAACAACAGATAAGTTAATAAAAGGTCAGTTTGGCTCAGCTGATAAGACCTAACCTACCTATATTTGTGCACAGCCGCATTTTTCTGCATATTTTATTTCAAAAAATTTCCCACAGCTGATTACAGTCTAAACAAAAGATTTCTCCCTTTGTAATATTACTTCCAAGCTATTAGAGAAAAAAAAGTACGTATATTCATTGCTTCTTGCTTTTACTGGACTTGTGATGCTGATCAACAAATCTATTATCATTGTTTCTAGCTGAGCAACTCCCATGCAAATAGATCCCGATTTTTGATAAATTCCCTATGTGACGATTTTTCATTCCCTTTCAATCAGTAAATGAATTCATATTCAATAAAAATTCAAAGAATACTCATCAATTTCTCTTTTTTATTACATGTTTAGCTCATTCCTATTACGACAACAAAGGTGTAATGACTGGTTTGACTTAACTTTAGAGATGGATTTACGATGGATGTAATTGACCATTTAAGTAGTCCACTTTTAAAATTTTATTGAATATTCCATCCTTCGCCTCTTGTCAACTTCTCTAATAAAATTTTTTTGCGAACAATAAATTTTCATCACTCAACTTAATCAGGAATGATCTACGGCCTAATTTTTCTTTACATAATTATTCACATTGCATTCCCTATTCTCTCTTCAGAATTGAATTATATGTTCTTTTTTTTATTTTTTATTACTCCTTTTTGACCTGCTATCACACATTTTTCATTCGATATTCCTTATCTCACATTTGATTCTCTTTCTCTATCTTTTAGCACAAAATAATCACCTGTACATTTATATTTACTTCCTTGTTTTTCTAGTACATAGCTATCGATCCAACCAGTCCAATCAATCGCTAGGAAGAATCAGCCACAGACACAACACCAATTGACCGACTGATGAAGGAAAAAACCCAAAAAAACATGAATCATAAACTACAAATTGAAAGGAATTTTAAAAAAATCAAATTTATTGTTGCGAAAGTAGAAGAAGTGGGGAAAACTGTGGTGAGTTTTTATCTGGTTTTCCATCTTATTTAGCTATTAGTAACCACATGGATTCAGAGCAATTTCCGCAGTCTCACTTGTTTACGATTGAATTATTGCATACATCAAGTTTTATTTTGTTACACTTTAACTCAATCAAAATGTATGTGATTGATCTTATCTGTGCATGTTAGATGTGTTACTAATATTCTTATTTGCAAAGCTTTGGTACAGGCATTTCAAAGAAGTGGTGGAATTAATTTCATACGGTTTAATTAGTCAGCTATTTGATATTTGGAAATAAAAAAGTGAATTGTGCAAATTAAAACGTGCAGGAAAACTGAGACCAGCACCTAAGCTTCTGCTTTGTAAGTTGAAATTGAGGTGAAACTTCAGTGCAACCTCAGTGCAACCTCAGCGCAACCTTGCACTTGATACGTCAGGCTTTTTCATGATGTGTGAGACAAGCATTCTTTTTCTTTTGTTTCCAACAGAAGCTACCCATAGGGGTACTTCTACTTTCCACTCCCCTCAAAAAAATTTATTAAGCTGATATGGTATGGCATACCACAACATCACTGCATCTTACAGGAATACAAGATAAATAAAACTATTTGGACCTGCTTCTAGTTTTCGGAGGACCCCATCAACTTCACTTCCAAACACTTACTTAATCTGAAGTTGGAGATAAGAATTGACATGCAGTGTATAAGGAGATACTTACCAAACACAAACTCTGGAGTCGGGACTGCAGCACTTTAACCTCTGCATGCATTTGGAGGACCTCGGCTGTCACCATCATGAACCTATGGACCCCAATTTAAAGATGCTTACAGTCTAATACCCGCTTACTACCAAAAATATAGGATAGGGAGTTTCGTGACAAGCTATTGCGCAGAAAAACCAAAACCTATCCTTACACTCTAACTCCAAGATTCAAGAAATAGGATCTCACATCAGCACCTCATCAATCAATTTCCCAGCTGTCAATATCGGTGTACAGCCTCAGTATCATGCTAGAAGTACGATCAAGGCGTAATAGTCTGCTAAGCAAGTGAGGAGATAATGAGGTGATAATAAATTGAAGCCTAATCAGGAAGAGGAGATTACAACCACCTCATCTAGTTATGATCACAACAGACTCTCAGAGGCTTGGGAACACTCGGAAGGAGATTGAAACCTTGCAAAATGGTCTTTTGACTGTTTCCAAGGGCCATTATCAACTCCTGGAACCTGGAAGCCAGCCCTGACTCATCTCAACTTGTGAAAATCACAGTAAAAACAGAAATAATCGGGCAACTCAATTCATCATAAACGTGCTAAACCACCTTGAACACTACCAGCTAAGAACTAGCCTACCCAACCTCAGTAGACCATGAGGGTCCACTCTAAACAACCAGGACCACCGACGCAACTTAAGCCAACAATACTCAAAACCAAGCCATTATCAAGCTAATGGGGGCATCTGGAGGCTATTTAGATAGAAATACATCAATACGAAGTCCTTCTAAGAACAGTAGAGGGTGTTAGACAGCTTCCCACTACCCAAGCACCCAATGCAACTAAATTCTAAAGTACTTCAGAGGTGTAAGAACACCTGTAACTCCCCCAAAAACAGCTACCGGATGAGGTACGAAACCTTACAGGGGCAGTCAAAGTACTGTCTGTACCTTTATAGCTACAAATCACCCACCGAAAGTTCTTTGGAGCACTACAAACAATATATTAGACTTAAATATTTTCAAAGAAGTGGAACCGAAGCTACTTGAGCTAAAGAGACATAGGAAAGGTCATTTCAAGCTCATTGGGCAACAAAATCTCCACCTGAAAAGGCCTCTGTAAGCAAGAAACAACCACCCGAATACAATGCAAGCTTCACTTGGGGTATATGAACACCCACAAGAGCTGAAATAACTTACCCGATGAGGCTATGAAGCCTCCAGTGGTTGATAATCAATTAAGGGATAGATTCAGGGCTTATCCCTACCTGAATTATCAACTACATTGCACTAAAAGAAAAAGCCACTTATGGAACTTTCAATAGGATAAAAAGGTCCCACCCAAAGCATGAAACAAGGTTCAAAAACAATAAATAGATAAAAATCAAAATCAAAATCAAGAAAATCCCTCATCAAGGCTTTAAACTGATGATTCTCTTAATTTTTTATTTAATTTTAGTTTTTATGATTAAATTTATCCAAATCTTTTGATTATTGATTTCTACAGGAGTTTTTTTTAAAAAAAACAAATAACAGAAAATCCCTAAGCAAGGCTTTAAACTGCTTATTTTGCTTTTTTTGAGAATCTTGGCTAATTTTAATTTATTGGCCTTTAAATTACTAACAATGTCTTTTATTTTCAGTTATTAAATTAAGAAAAGCCCTACTCAAGGCTTAAAACTGATGGTTTATTTTTTAAAAAAATTATATTGGGATGACATTAAGGGCACTCGGTCTTCAATATACAAATAAGCCCTCAGTATGGCTATAAACTGCTGGTTTCTTCTTTATTTTATCTTTTTGACTGTTTAATTAACTAAAAATAATGATTTACCTTTTACAGGGCTTTAAAAAAATAAATTATCTCAAAAGTCCTCAGCAAGACATTAAACTTCTGGTTTCTTATTTCAAATTAACAAAAATAAAATAGAATAAATAATTATTGTTTACCTTTTTACAGGGCTCTAAAAAAGATGAGCCCTCAGCATGGCTTTAAACTGCTGGTTTTTTCTTATTTATTTGACTTCATTTATTTTATTTGTTTCTTATGCTACAGGGCTACAAAGAAAAGAGCCCTCAGTATGGCTATAAACTGCTTATTTTACTTTTTTTATGATTCAATTAGTTGACTAACCATGTTTTTTATTATAGAATGAGAGCTGAAAATCAAAGAGCCCTCAGAATGGATTTAAACCGCTGGATTTTTTTGATTTTCCCCTTGATATTACATGAAGCTGAAATATTTATTTTTATGTGCTACAGGGCTATAAAGGACAAGGCAAAGCCCTAAGAAAGGCTTTAAACTTCCATTTTTTATTTTTTATGCTTTTTCTTATATTCTAGAATATATTATACTGACATATTTTATTTTGAATGCTACAGGTGTTCATCATGAAAACATTTCTCTAGTTTTATAACATTAAAAGTGCTCTTAAAGTGAAAAGGAGTCCTTAACAAGACTATAAACTGTTGAATTTAACTATACAGCTTGGCTTTGAAGATAGATCAAATCCCAAAATAAACAAAAATCAACAAATAGTCCTTGGCAAGACCATAAACTGCCCCTTCAAATATTAAGAAATACCTCTTCAAATATCAACAAATACATTAAAAAAAAGCCACCTAAGGTCCCTGGCAAGACCATAAACTGCCCACCATAAAAATCCTCAACAAGGATTCAAAGTAAAGAAATTAACCAAGAGTCCTAAATAAGACTACAAACTGTTTAATTCAACTTACAACTTGGCTTTGAAGATAAATTACATGCCAGGAAACCCCAAGTGCAACAATCAGGGGCCTGGGCACAACATAAGGTCCCTGGCAAGACCATAAACTGCCCACCACTAAGATTCTCAACAAGGACTCAAAATAAAAAACAATTAACCAATGGTCCTTGGCAAGACCATAAACTGCCCCTTCAAATATCAACAAAAAAATCACTCAAAGTACCAACAAATAATATAAAATAAAAAAAAGTGAAGTAACCAATGGTCCTTGGCAAGACCATAAACTGCCCCTTCAAATATCAACAAAAAAATCACTCAAAGTACCAACAAATAATGTAAAATAAAAAAAAGTAAAGTAACCAATGGTCCTTGGCAAGACCATAAACTGCCCACTAAAAATTCTCAACTAGGACTCAAATTACAACACAATCAACCAATGGTCCTTGGCAAGACCATAAACTGCATATTTAAAGTATTCAAAAAGATTGGACAAGGACTACAGAAGGAGGATAAGTCCTAGGAAAGACTATAAACTACCTAAGGTTTCATTTCTTATTTCTTTTAATTTCTAATTTTATGTTATTATAAACAAGAATTAGAAAGATTTACTGACTTGAATGTTCTGAACATTTCTTTATTTTTTATTGATTTCAAACTCATTTATTTATTTTCACTAAGAATTAGGGGCATATCCCATTCATGAACTCAAGAATATTCTATTATAATTTTCCTACTATTACAACAAGAGCCATTAAGTTGGCTTAATTTTTCAACTCAATAATAACAATAATTAAAAAAAAAACACTACATCAAGTATTATTTTTTTTAAAAAAAATGATCAATTTATTTGAAATATTTCTTCAATTACAAGAGAGTGATTGGAACTTGTTTCAAAAGAAGAAGTATTTGTGCCATGAAGGCATTAATTGAACTCTAAAGGAGTTATTTATATTAAAAACTCATAAATTGATGACATAATTTGGGGAATTTACATATTAATAACACCTCAATGTTCTATTTATTCCAAAAGGAATTTTAAAAGCCCCCCAAAAGCAAACAAGAGTTTTTTTAAAAAGAAAAAAACTGTACAAATTCTTATTTTTCACTGTTTATATTTTTTTTCAACAACTCAAATGCATTTATGGGTAACAGAAAATCTGAACCATAAAGGGGATGGACTTGAAATAAAGTCTGAGTCACAATGATGATTCCAAAAGGAAGAGTTGTGGCATCATAAGGGTCATTATATGAATAAAGGACCCAAATTATGATCATTCAACTATGTAATATTAATCATAAATACTCTCAAGAGCACCAATTTTTGCTGATTGGAACAACTTACCACCTTTAACCAAACAGTTCCATGATCTTAATTGTGATTCAGGTTTATTTCTTTTAAATTGTGATTTTTCCTCAGATATCTCACTTAATGGTTATTTTATACTTACATTAAAAAAAAAAATACATAATTATTGAATCAACATTAAAATGAAATTATGCATATTTATTGTATCATTATATATACTCATCAAAATCACTATAAAAAAAATAAGGGGTGGGTAAACTTATTTCTTACACTATCCCTTATAGTTGAAGTTTTGGGGGAATGAGAACATATCCTATTCAAAATTTGAAAACCAACTCAAGATTTTTAAATGGAGAGGGGGGCCCTTATCCAAAACAAATATTATTAAAAAAATATCAATAAACTAATATTAAAATCAATTTTAAATCACCTTATTATTAAAATTGTTTATTTTTTATTTCTTTATAACAGGTATAATTCAGGAATACAAAAGAACAAAAGAACCTAAATTATTTTGGAGAAATAGCAAGAGAATTGGGAAACAACTTATCATAGGACAATTATTCAGAATACTGAAAATGAAGAAGATTATTTATGAAGAAAAACAGGAGTTCCTTATGGATTGACCTTTGGACGGAACAAGACCTTGGACACTTCTTTGATTCTGGATTGAAACTCAATTGGAATTCAAGAATCAGTGGCCAGGATTTATGGACTGAAGGATGACTCACTGGATTAATTATTGACTCAGGAATCACTCAACATGATGGACCAACAAGATGATGTAAAACACTCAACTAAAATTGCCCTTGGCATTTTAAAGCAGCTTGAAGACTCAAGAGGTCCTCAGCATGACACTAAGCTGCTTCCCCTGTAGACTTGGGCAGGGAAACTTATAAAGAATAACAGCCAAGAAGCTGGAGGGGATTGTCCTAGTCAGGAGAAGTGCTGAACAACCATTTTTGTCCTTATAATGACAATAAACTGCTCCCTTTGTATAACAGGAACAAGGGGTTTCACAGGTGTTTAGCATTATCAAATTGGCCAAAATGAACAAAGTGAAGTCTCAAGACCTGAATTAAGACAATAAAAGTCCTCTTCAAGAAATAAAACAACCAGAAGAATCTTATATCAAGTGGGAATCATAAAGATTGAAGAATAAAACAAGAGTCAAGTGTAATCCAAAATCAAGCCCAAAGGAGCTCAAGAATCAAGATAAGCCCTTGGATTAAGCCAGGAGCTCCTTGCATGACTTAAACTGCAGGACTTGTATACCTAATATACAGGGGTTACACACCTAGTTGTAGGTCCTGTATGACCTTAAACTACATTTTTTATGGAAGAAAGAAGAAAGAAGAATTGTGAAGACCTCAAGATTTCAGGACACTAGCAAATTCTTAGAAAAAAAAAAAAAAAAAAAAAAAAAAAAGAGAAGAAGAAACAAAATAACTAATTGAAGATGGATCACCAAATTTTAGCAACCAAACACAAATCAGTCCTGAAGAAGGTGAGACCAGTCAATGAGCCAATGCCTCAATACCTTAACCCACCTTTGGAAAGACCACCTTTGTCAAGAGATCCTTATGAAACACCCTTATCACCAAAACCACCTATATTTCAAGAAACCTTCAAGGTCACCCATGAAAGACTCCCAGCAGTCCATTTTGGCCCACCAGGATGGTTATCAAATGAAGAAATCAATTTACTCAAAAATGTTATTACCTTAAGGGAAAAAGCAATAGCTTTCTGTGAAGAAGAAAGAGGGTTACTCAAACACTCATATGGAAAAGCTTACAAAATACCAGTAATACCTCATGAACCTTGGCAGAAGAAACCAATTCCCATTCCCAAATCAATTTTACCTCAGTTTACTGAATTAATCAGAGAAAGAATCAGGACTGGACTCTATGAGCAATCCACCTCAAGCTACACCAGCCCAATCTTTTGTGTGGCCAAATCAAATGGGAAACTCAGAATTGTCCATGACCTTCAAGAACTCAACAAAGTCACCATCAAGGATGCTGGCTTACCACCTCATATTGAAGAATTTGTAGATGCATTTGCAGGAAGATCATGCTATGGACTAGGAGACATCATGGGAGGATATGATGAAAGAGAATTAGATGTCACTACAAGACCCCTCACTACTTTTGAAACACCCCTTGGAAGGATGCAACTCACAAGACTACCCCAAGGAGCCACCAACTCAGTAGGAGTATACCAAGCTCAAATGACCTGGATACTTCAAGAAGAAATACCAGAAAGTGTAGGAATTTTCATTGATGATGGAGGAATAAAAGGACCAAGATCACTTTACAATCAAGAAACACTACCAGAAAACCCCTCAATCAGAATACTTATATGGGAATATGCCATAACCTTAGAAAGAATTTTATTCAGAATTGAAGAAGCAGGACTGACTATCTCAGGATCAAAGTTTGCATGCTGTGTTCCAGCTTTGGACATAGTTGGGCATGTTGTATCATTAAGAGGAAGAACAATTTCAAAACAAAAGATCAACAAAATTCAAAATTGGCCAACACCTCTTAACAAGAAGGAAATAAGGGGATTTCTTCGACTTTGTGTGTAAGGTTTGACTATGAAACAATAAGTAAAAATTACTAATTTATTACTTATTGTACTCTGAATGTCCTTATAATTGAAATAAATAAGATTAAAATAATAATAATAATAAAGAAATATTATTATTATGGCGTAAAAATATTATATTATTAAATAAATATAATAATATAATTAATATTATATGAAATTATAATATTATAAATAATATATTAATATAAAATAATTAATATATTATAAAGCTCTTTATTATTGTTACCAACAAATAATAAAGGCGTAAAAAATTGTTTTTTATAAATAAAAAACAATTAATAACAATAATATTACTAATATTAAAGTTATATATTAATATAAATACTATTTATATTAATTAAGAATTACTAAGAGTAATAATAAGAGAGAAATTATCATAATAAGATGAAATAACCTACTTTTAACACTTAAAATAATAATTTTGAGATATTTTACGCCAAAAGAATATAATACAACTTTTTTCAAATTGTATTTACAATAAAAAATAAAGAAATTTACTAAATTTCTTGATTTTTCGTGGAAATGAGTTTATAGAGAGATTTATAACAAAAACAATTAAAGAATTGATTTAATCACGTAAAAATAGTGATTAATATTAAGATGATCTTTGGTCTTTAATAATATAAGAGTTTTATATATAAAGAATAAAGAAATTACCTTTTATTTAATTGATTTATTGTTTTTGATGCGTCTGAGGGGAAAATAGAGTAAAAGGAGCTCTATTTATAGTAAATACCTCCCTCCTAGAGTCCAACAGGCTTCTAGTAGACGTGTACTGATCATATCCACTGGAATTGATCAATATTTTAAGGTTTGAGGGTGATTACATCATGATCAAACCATATTACATCATTATTACACCATTATTTAGAGTTATCACTATAACTCTAAGTTTGATGACATCAGAGGCTTGGCAGAACCCCAAATTTCGTGGATTTCATTAGTTTTAATCATAAACTAATAGTATTCACCAATTTTATCACTATTAAGACTGTTAAACTTAATTTAAGGTTACAGTATGTGATCATAACAGCTCAATTTAAGCTCAAACTTTGATCCTCAATAACTTTTAATGTTTTCACGCTACAGCAATTCAGAGAGTGAATTCTGATAGCCTGACATAACTTTATTATGCTGCCAAGAGCTTTTCATTACATCATCAAAACTCTAATTTTGATGATTTTTCTTGTAACTCATCTTTTCTGTCGAAATTCAATATTTTAAACTTCAAACCTTGATTTCAGGGGGTTATACCCTGAATTTAATAATAAAAATTACGTCATTCTTCTCGAATAAACTAGTAGAATCCAACTGTATACTTTTTTTTTTAAGTTTGGACTACTTTCACAACAAAGTGGTCAACAGCTCTGTTGATTTTTATCAATATTTCCTCATAAGTCTTAACCTTGTTTATAATTTGCAAAATAAAGTTCATATCTGTGTTCTTACAGTAATTACGTGGTAAATTTATTTTTGGTTCATCATTCTAGCATGTATAGTTTAGAAGATATTAGCTATGATCCCTGAATATATGCATTGACCAAAAAAGTGCATATATTCAGGATAATTCCTTAAGTATTGATTTTGGGAATTAGCTTTTCAATTGTTTTATATGTGGATTTTTGTGGGGAATCCACTGGTACAATTTATTTCACATGTTGTTTCATTAGTTTCTGAGATAAATAAGGTTTTATGGTTTTTATAAGGTATTATACCTTATAATTCCTTAAATATTGACTTTACAGATATACCATAAAAGTGGTATATGTGTATTTTTCCATGGGGAATCCAATGGTATAATTCATTTTACATGTTGATTCATTGGATTTTAAGTTAAACCAATTTTTATACCAATTTATGGTATTTTTTGTATATTTAAGTAATTATTCTTAATGTATATTTATTCTAAGTAATTTTAATATAGTTATATTAAAGTTATAATTATTCTGAGTCTTTTTTGTGACCTTATTGGGTATGTGGTCATATCTCAAAGGCTCACATTGTGCCTATGTAAGGATGTTCATTGAAAACTTCTCACAAGTTGCATCACCACTCAGAAGGCTCACCAGAGAAGATGTTGACTGGGACTGGGATCAAAAATGTGAAGAAGCTTTCCATAAGCTCAGAAGAATAGTTGGAGAAGAAATAACTCTCAAGAAATTAGATTATGACAAAGGATCAGGAAAATTAAGCTAGCAGTAGATTCAAGCTACATTTCTGCAGGAGCAGTACTCACTCAAGAAGATAAAGAAGGAAAAGACAGACCAGTATTATATGAATCAATAACTTTTTCAAAATTAGAATCAAAATACTCACAACCCAAGTTGGAACTCTGTGGAGTTGAAAGAATCCTCAAGAAGCTTCAAACCATACTTTGGGGAAAACGTTTTGAATTACAAGTTGATGCCAAGGCCTTAATTGAAATGATCAACACCCCTTGCTTACCCAATGCCCCCATGACAAGATGGGTGGCTTCCATTCAACTATTTGCCTTTGATTTGGTACACAAACCAGGGAAGACTTTCACTATGCCAGATGGGCTATCCAGAAGACCAAAGAGCTTAGAAGAAGAAGATGAAGATGCACCAGAATTTGATGAAGAAGAAGATTGGATCAAGCCACACCCTGGATTTGGGGCTAAGAATGTAAATTCACTCCATTTTTCAGGAGTACAAGTACCAACCAAACAAGAAGGATTTTGGAAGAGAATGCAAGAATACTTAAGTACAATGAAAAAACCACAATCAAGCAAAGATGAAGAGTTTAGAAGGATTAAAAGAAGGTCACCCAACTTTTTCTTGGAAGATGGCCAGCTTAAAAGAAGAAACAACCCAAACCCTCAACTGGTGATATCAAGTCAAGAAGTTCAAAGCTACATTTTAAAGTAACTTCATGAAGACATGGGCCATAGAGGGGAAAATGAAACTTATAGAAGAATTAAAGCAAGATTTTGGTGGGAAGGAATGAAGAAATCAGTAAAGAAATGGGTTCAATCTTGCCTAGCCTGCCAAAAGAGAAGTCAAAACTTACAAAGAGAATAAGGAGAATCTACAGCAACATCAACAATCTTTGAAAGAGTCAGTATGGATTCAGTACATATGAAATCTGGAAGATGGAAGTATATGGTTGTGGCAAGAGATGATTTTTCAGGGTGGCCAGAAACAGTTGGACTAGTTAAATTAACAGCAAAAGCAGTTGCAGAATGGTTCACCTCAGAATGGATATGCAGGTATGGCTCACCAAAAGAAGTAACTGTTGATGGGGGGCCAGAGTTTGGAAAAGAATTTCAAGATGCAGTAAAGCAATCAGGATCAAAGATCAGAGTCACCACACCCTATTATCCAGAGTCTCAAGGAATGGTTGAAAGGGGCCATAAGCAACTTAAAGATGCATTAGTCAAGATGTGTGAAGAAAATGGAGGAAAATGGAAAAAATATTTACCTTTGGTTACATTGGCTGACAGAATCTCAACAAAAAGACCAACTGGTTTCTCACCATTTGAACTCCAATTTGGCCAACTACCATTATTACCAATTGACATTGAAACAAAAACTTTTTTAGCAGTAGAATGGCACAAAATATCCACAACTGAGGAATTATTGGAAGCTAGAGCTAAACAATTAGAAGGAAAAAAAGAAATGAGAAGGAAAGCAGCAGAAAAACTCAAAAAATCAAGGGAGGACTCAATGAAATATTGGGATAGAAGAATGGCACACCAACTAAGATCACCACTTAAGCCAGGAGATTTGGTCCTGGTTTACAGCAAAGCAATAGAAACTAATTGGGGACTACCTTTCAAAAACAAATGGAATGGACCCTACAGAGTAATCAGACAAATAAACAATGTACCATATCAACTTGAGGAGCTGGATGGAACAGAATTAGCAAGAAGATTTGCAGCATCTCAAGTCAAGAGGTTCTACCCAAGAGGAAAGTTTATAAACACAAAAGAAGACACAGAAGAAGAACAAAGGGAGGAAAATGAATTAACAAATGAGGAAGAGGTATTTGAGGAGACCACAGAATCAGATGAAGAATAGGGAGCTCTCACCTGGGATTCTGGGGACAGCATTAAATGGAGAGGGAGATGTGGTATTCCATACAATTTTTTCACCAGGCTCAAGCTCATAGTACCATATAACAGCAGGAAATGCAGCCTACAGGAAGACTTACACTCAAATTTTACACCAAAAGGTCAATTTTACAGAAAGAAGCTGGATTTAACTCATAAAACCATGGCACAGGAACCAAAGGGAAGTGTATGTGTTTAAATAAACTATTAAATTTCATTATGCATATCCAAAAAAAAATCAAGTTACATATAGCAAACTAGTTACAACAAATAAGATACCACCCCTTACATTAAACACCCCACCCAGCTTTACACCCCCTTACAGCCACAGGAGTACCTTATCTTATATCCAAAGTAACACCACTGGAAACCTTAAAACAGAATCAGATTTTTTTACACCACTAATCACCTCATGCAAACCAAAGCTAGTTACAACAGGCTGCATGCAGTACACAATTTGAATTAAATCTCAACCACATGACTATGCACAGCATGTGTCAAACTCAAAAATCACATCATCTCATACATAACAGTAAATTCACCAGTACAAGAGATTATCACCTGACTTCATTTTAAAGTTCAAAAAGAAGAAAAACAATCATGACACCTGCATAAATTACACAGCCACTTCTACCAAACCTAAAATAGGACATATGCAAAGGAATTACAAGGTCATCATGTGATACTGCATCCACCAACAGAATATCATGTGACAAGAAAGAGGCTATGCACAACAAAATTCCCCAGCCAAAATTGAATCACCTCATGTATGCAAGGAAAATTCAATAATATCACATCATAATTAGTTCACCAAAAGACAATCATGTGATAAATGGAGGCTGTGCAGAGAGAAAATTATCACCAAACCTTAAATCACCTGACCCATGCAAGAAAGGTCCTCACCAAAAACAGAGTCACATGATGAAATCAAGAGGAATTAAAGTGGAAAAAGACAGCTCCCATGGAGGGCCCTCTAGGCTCCCAAAAGGTATAAATACAGGGGCTCTCTCCCCCAATTCCAAATTCCCCCATGCAAATTATATCCTATGCAAATTATATCCAATGCGCATTATATCCACTTCAAAGTAGGAGCATAGGAATAATTCATCCCTCCTCTGGGAGGTAGACCAGTATATTATAGTAAATTTTCTTGCCCAGTAGCTAATCTCAGTGGAAGTATAGTGTTGAAGATTACCCAGTAGCTAAGCTCAGTGGAATCTTATTATTATTAAAATAAAAATAAAATTACCCAGTACCCAAGATTAGGGTTACTACTCTATTAAAATATTTCACCTAGTAAAATTAACACCATTGATCAAGATTTAAAATTCACTTACCCCTTTAAAAAAAGAAAATATTAAATATCAAAGAATCTTACCTCTCAAATTTAACAAATACAGTTTTATCTTATTAACCACTCTTAAAAAAAATAATAACAACCCTTTAAAAAATTATTTTACTCTATTATAACTATACCTTGACAAAATTAGCTTTATCAACACCAATAAAATTTTCCAGAAAACCTTAGATAACCCAACCTACCAAGGAATTATCACCAAGAAGAAACAACTCACCTCAATTTCACTAAAAAAAGGATATAAAAATGAAACAGACAAGTATTTCATTAAAATCTCAAATTTAACCAAAATAACTGACATTATTTTTCATATTATCTATTGAATAGGTCTGATCTGAGACTGCTGAATTTTGTCTTCTGCAGTTGTAAAGCCACTTACTACTTTCATTTTGGTTTGTGAGCTCCAAGGAAGATTTTGTTCAGTATTTTAGGAGGGGCAGGCAATACACCCTTGCCACCCTTGATTACAGGAGTTATTAGCAATTCCAAACTATTTACCTGTGATTTCCCCCTCCAGGTACTGCCTCATTTTAATCCCACACAAGAGGAGTTCCCACACCGTTTGTGTGTTGATTACCACAAACTCAATGCTGTTACTAGGAAGAACAAGTATCCTGTTCCTCCTATGAATCAGCTTCTCACTGTTCTCAATGGTTCTTCCATCTTCTCCAAGATTGATTTGCATGGTGCATATAAACTTCTCAGAATCGAGGAAGGTGATGAACATTTGACTTGTTTTAGAACCAAATATGGTAGTTATGAGTACTTGGTTATGCCATTTGGGCTTACCAATGCACCTGCTTCTTTTCAAAACCTTGTCAATGATATTTTTTATGATCTTCTTGATGCTTATGTTGTGGTTTATTTGGATGAAATTATGGTCTTTTCCAAATCTGAGGAAGAACATGTCACTCATGTGTCCACTGTTCTTTCCAGACTCAGAGCCAATAACCTCTTTGCTAAGGCATCCAAATGCCTATTCCATGTTTCTACTGTAGAGTATTTAGGTTATGTTGTTTCTTCTGAAGGCCTCAAGATGGACCAAGCAAAAGTCCAGCAAATTCTCAATTGGCCACCTCCAAGAAACCTCAAGGCTCTTCAATCATTCCTTGGCTTTGCCAATTTTTACCGCCGTTTCATCAAGAATTATTCAAAGAAAATTAGTTCACTCACAAGTTTTCTCAACAAAGATTCCCGTTTTCCCCTCAATGAGGAAGCTCTTAGACAGTTTCATCAACTCAAAGAGGCATTCACCACTTCTCAAATCCTTTCTCATTTCAATCCATCTCTACCCACCATTGTAGAGACCAATGCATCAGATTATGCTTTGGGTGCTGTACTGAGTCCGGTCTCTGACTCAGGAAAACATCCCATTGCATTTGATAGCCGCAAGCTCCTCCCAGCTGAGATTAATTATGAGATTCATGACAAGGAACTCCTTGGCATAGTCTGGGCTCTCAAGCGCTGGAGAGCTTTCCTTCTTTCAATTTCTTCCCCTGTTGAAGTTCTCACTGATCATTCATCTCTTCAATATTTTATGTCTTCCAATATTCTCACTCGCCGTCAAGCCCACTGGGCTGAATTTTTATCTGAATTCCATTTCTCAATCACTTACCGCCCTGGCCAATTGGCCACCCTTCCAGATGCCTTGGCACGTCGGGACGATGTTTACCCAGTGAGGGGGGGAGGATTTCATCAGCAAGAATCCAATGAACTATCAGAAGATAATCAAGCAAGATGATATTCAAGCCTCAAAGTTTTTTGCAGTCAAGGTGGATTCATTTTCAAATTTGATTGATTCAATTCAGAAGGCAGTGTGTCAAGATTCTCAATATAGAAGTGTCCTTGAAGACTTGGGTAAAGGTAAATCTCTCCAAGATTATTCTCTTGATTCCTCTTCCAAACTTCTCCTTTTCAAAGATCGGGTGGTGGTCCCAAATGACCCCACAATTCAACTCAATATACTTCAAAATCAGCATGACTCTCCTCTAGCTGGACACCCTGGCCAAGAGAAGACTCTCAAACTTGTCAAGCGGGATTTCCACTGGTCCGGCATGACTCAATTAATCAAGGATTATGTATCATCCTGTCAACAGTGTTCGAGAAACAAAAATATTCATCACAAGAAGTCTGGACTCCTCAAGCCTCTTCCAATTCCAAGTGGTCCTTGGATTTGTCTTTCAATGGATTTCATCACTCAATTGCCACTGTCCAATTCCTTTGACTCAATCTTTGTCATAGTGGACAGATTCTCAAAAATGGCGGTTTTTATTCCAACAATAGCTTCAATCACTTCATTAGATTTGGCCCATTTATTCATCAAGAATATTTTTTCAAAGCATGGCCTTCCTTCAAGCATTGTTAGTGATTGAGGTTCTCTTTTTGTTTCTTCCTTTTGGACCAACCTTTGTCAGCAGCTCAAGATTTCAAGAGATCTGTAAACTGCTTATCATCCAGAAACTGATGGACAGACAGAGAGGGTAAATCAGATACTAGAACAGTACCTTTGGATGTATGTCAGTTATCATCAAGATGATTGGAACACCTGGCTCCCTCTGGCTGAATTTGCCTACAACAACTCTGACCACTCTCCAACAAAACAATCACCGTTTTTCACTGTTTATGGAAGAGATCCTCAATTTGACTCAGTTCACATCACTCAAGATACTCCTGCTGGAAAGTTATCAACAAAAATCCAATCAGTACAGCAAGATGTCAAGAGAGAACTTGAAGTTGCCATAAACAGGTTTAAGAGGTATGCAGATAAAAGTAGAGCAAGTCCACCTGTTTTCAATCCCGGTGACATGGTATGGCTTTCTTCCAAGAACATCAAATCAACCAGACCCACCAAAAGGCTGTCTGAAAGATGGCTGGGTCCTTTTCCAATCTTGAAGAAAGTCAGTACTCAAGCCTACCACCTCAAGCTCCCATCTCAATGGAAGTCCATCCACCCAGTTTTCCATATTTCCCTTTTGGAACCAGTCAAGACGTCAACAATCCCAAATAGGCATCAAGAGCCTCCTCCTCCAATAATCATTGAAGAAGAAGAAGAATGGGAAGTCTCTCAAATACTGGACTCAAAGCTCAAGAGAGGAAAATTATGGTATTTGGTGGAATGGAAAGGTTTCAGTCAAGACCCAGAAAGATCCACTTGGGAACCAACTGAAAACCTCAAGATCCTGATCAGCCTGGGCCCAATTCTTCAAGAGCTTTATTTTTTATGGTGCTTGGTGGGGAGAGGAATTACCAAAAGTAAGTCCCACTCCTGGTATGCACCTTTAGGGGTATTCTACTCTTTTGTTGTTTTAAGCATCACCTTGGCCACTCTGTGAGCACTTTATAATTTTGGAAACAGATCTTCGCATGGCTTTCAACTTCATTTCCAATCTTATGGCCATTTTCACTTGGGACAATGGGCTATTCACTTTTCAAATCATTCCCAAGACTTCCAAATTCAAATTCATTCCTTCAACAATGTTGTTTTTCTTTTTATGGCACTGGCAGGAGTGGTAACTACCAAAACTAAGTTCCTCTCCTGGTGTGCACTTCCCTGAGGGGTCTACAATCTTTTCAAAACATCACCTTGGCCACTTTGTGAGCACCTGGCATCAAATTTCTCTTTCCAGGTCCTTGGCCAATTTCAAAATCAGTTATCAACCTCTGTGATGAAGATTGGAACCTCCTCAAGATTCAATTCATTTTTCATTTTTCTTTTTCCTTTTCTTTCCTTATTTTCATTTTCATTCTTTATTTTTATTTTATCTTCATTTTAAATTTTCTTTTATCACGTCAATTATCATGTCAAAAATTTTCATTCATTTTAAAATTCAATTCAAATCATGAAGCCAATTTCCAAAGAAGATCAAGCAAGTCCTGCGTCAAATTTCAAATTTTTAATATCAATTTTCAAATTTTTTATCTTAATCAGTCCTCTTGAATCACTCTCTCAAAATCTTTCCAATAGCCTCAACAGGCTTCACCTTGTATTGGTGCTCAGGAGCTCACCATTTCAAGGTGGGGGGTACTGTCATAACCATGGCAATTCATCCCCTTGGACTTCAATATGGCATATCCATGCCACATCAAATATATGGCAATTTGGCCATATCCATAAATCATTGGCCAAATTGGCCATCTCACCTCATTTGGCCTTTTATGGCCATTTCATCATCTGGGCCCAACTTGGGCCCTTCACCGTCATCAGGCCTTTTCTGGCCTTTCTCTACTTTTGGGCAATTTTGGCATTTCCCAGTCAACAGGGGAAATACAGCCCAAGAAGCTGTATTTGGCTTTAAATCCAGTTTCTGCGCATTTTGCGCATTTTTGCGCATTTGCACACTCTTTGCGCATTTTGCGCATTTTTGTGCACTTTGGGCAAATACAGTTTTAAGACTGTATGAGCTTTATTTGGGCAAAAACCCAAAAATGGCGAAATACCTCAAAAGACACTCTTACACCTCTGAAGCCTTCCAAAACCAAATTTCACTCATATCCTCCTGGCGTCATCTCTAAAGACTTATGGCCATTTTCAGCCTCCAAAAACCAAAATTCCATATATGATGTTATACACAATTATGCATCTTTTTTCAGCAGCAATCCACTGGCGGCAATATCAGCAGGTTATTTCAGCTTTCCATCAGGCCATCCAGTCACGTCATCAAGGGGATTCATCAAGACTCAAGGGCAAGTGTCAAAACCTCAAATACCAATGACGCCATCAAGCAGTCATTGGTTGTTCTCACTCCAAGTATTCCTTCCAAGGGAATACTGTTGATTCATTCTCAAGGTGTATTCAAGAGGCAGTGCCAAAAGAAGTTGTCAAGTGTCAAAGCTCCACTCAATCCATCTTGGCAACCATATTCATTTTAATACAGTCTGGATTCATCAACAACTGTATTTCATTTTCAAGCATGGAAAATTCACCCAATTCAATTCAATTCCAATATTATCCAGCTGTATCAATTCCCAAAACAACCAATACAACCTCAAGGATCAATACAGATCAGTTTTCAGCCTGAAGAACTCAAGCTCCCAACTTTTCACATATACTGGCTACCCTTTCCACCCTGGGGGGTTTTTTCCCAGTTAATTAATATACTTTGATTTATTTTTATCTTTATTTTCTTTTCATTTTAGTTAAGCAAATACTGATATTATTAAGTCAGTCATTTAGCACTTTTCTCTTTCTCTTTCTTCGCCTGTCAATGGATATTTGGTAGTCATATCCTTGCTAATTCCATTATTCATTTTTGGAAGGTTGAAACAGTGATTAAGGACTTACTTGGTTGGCTCTTTGGCCATTTGGCTTCCTTTTCCTCTTTTGCATCTCATCTTGTACTTGCATATCTTTTAGAGGAATTCATTCTTATTATTTTTATTCTTTATTCTTTTGGAGTCTTCCAAGTGAGTTCCCTGATTGCTGAGTGCCAGGCCACTCTTGTATTTCCACTAGAGCCCCTGTGGCAGACAGTTTAGTGCTGAATAATTGGTGAAGATTTGTCCATAGTGCTGAAGTGAATTTGGGACCCTATCACTAATGATATTTGTAAAGATCCCAGTCCATGACACTACTCCATTCCATATCAGAAGAGCTGTATCCATGGCTGTATCATCCTTGTGACATGCTAAAAAGATTGGAGTTTTACAGAATCTGTCCACAATTACTAGGCAAGCATTATAGCTTCTGTCACCTCCTGGTGGTAGGCCAGTTACCCAATCCATATGGACAATTTCCCAAGGTCTGCTTGGCTCTTGGATTTTTATCATATTGTCAAGTCTTTTTCCAGTGGATTTATTTGCCTTTTGGCATCTGTCACAGGTTTTTCAATACTCTGCAACATCTTTCTACCACATTGGCCACCATATGCAGGTCTTTACTTTCTCTCTTGTTCTGTCTTCACACAGATGTCCTGAAAAGGGGCTATCATGGCATTTTTTCAGTACAAGATTGATTAATGACCTGCCTACAACTGTCATGACACATGTGTGCTTGGTTTGTGGTAAGCTATACCATCCAGTAGGTGAAATCTTCCTTCATTATAAGATGTTTTCCATACTTCATCCAAGGCATGTATTAGAGAGTTGTCTTTACAGTCTTTGATACGTAATTGGCATAAGATGCTACAATTCTTATCTTGAGTGTAACTACTTCTGACTTCTTCAAAGAAGGTGCTGTTCAGGTCTGTAACACTTATTCTTTCTATAGGGATTTGTGGTGAAGCTTCTTCTGGCACATAAGCAGGATTTTCAATGTTATTTTGTAATGGCCATCTGCTTAGTACATCTGCATTATTATGAATATTCCCATCCTTATTAACAAAAGTCATATTGCCTCTGTATTCTTGTATGGCTATTTGCCATCTGAGCATATTTCTGTTGGGTGTTTTCATGTTTAAAAGTGATTTGACAGCTGTACAATCTGTTATCACCTCAGGAAAACATCCCTCCAAGAAGTAGTCTAAATTTTCCAAGGCCCAGACAAGACATAGAAATTCCATTTGAATTGCCCCATATCTGGCTTCAGTTGGCTTGATTTGCCTGGATATGAAACATATGGGTCCTTCTACGGGTTTATCATTTATGATCTGAACTTGGTGAAGTGCAGCACCCAATCCATCCCCTGATGCATCAATATACAGTTTGAAAGGTAATTTAAAGTCTGGCGTCAGTAAGAGTGGAGCAGTGGTCAAGGCTTCTCTTAGAGACTCAAAAGCTTTGACTCTGTCAACAGTCATTTCAAATACTTTGTCTTTGTCACACAATTTATAAAGTGGTCGTGCTATGGATGAAAAATCTTTAATGTGTTGCCTGTAATATCCTGCAAAACCTAAGAATTACTGAATTTCCTTCTTATTCTGAGGCATGGGTTTTAGCAATCCTGCTGCAACTTTGTTTTTGTCAATTCCAAGGGACAAACCAGATACAACATGTCTTAGTGCTTTAAGTTCTTTAGATCCAAAATGACATTTCTTCAAGGAGATTTTCATGTTTACTGATTGAATTTTTGTTAAAGCTCTGGACAATCTGTACATGTGCTCTTCCCAAGTCTTGGAACAGACAATAATGTCATCAATGTAAATGATTAACCATCCCTCTGAGAGTTCTTCAGGGAAGATTTCATTCATCATTCTTTGGAAGTGTGAAGGTGCATTTTTGATACCAAAGGGCATCCTCAAGTATTGATACACTCCACAATGAACAATAATTCTCAATTATTTTCTTGCTCTTGGTGTCACCACATTTTGATGGAATCCTTTAAGGGCATCCATAGTGGTTATATACACTGCTTGAGATATTGGAGTAAGGGCAATTTGGATTTTTGGTATTGGTTATCTGTCTGGAACGGTGTAAGTGTTCAGAGCTTTAAAGTCCCCAACCATTCTGGATTTTCCATTATGCCATGCCACTATGACTGGTGTAGTTATTTCTACTTCTTCATTGTGGCCTACTTTTCTTATTACACAAAGGTCCAGAAGTTCTTTGATATGAATTTCTAGAGCTTCTCTTGATTTTGGACTTGCTGGATATGCAGGTCTTCTTAGAGTGGTGGATAAGGTGGCTCAATGTTAAGGATGATGTCAGCTTGATGACCAATAATCGCTCCTAGAGGTTCCTTGTCTGAAGCAAATGCTCCTCTGTGGTCATACAAAAGGGAAGAAAGTTCATTTTCTTGTTTATCAGTCAGATGAAGGCTTATTTCAGCCTCATTTAACTGTTCAGACTTGAATTTCTCTAACTCTAAGTTGACTGGTGATACTTTGTTTACTGTAATTTGTATTTTAAATGGTAAAAAGGCAAATTCTTGGCGCTTATTGTCTCCAATAGTAAAGTATCTGTCTCTGTTGTTATGTAAATCTATCCCATACATGATTAAATAGTCATTTCCCAATATAAAATGGGTACTAGGGCAATTTTCCATAACAACAAATTCAACTGTGATTCTTAAATTCCCATTTATGTGTGGGAATATGACATTGGTCTCAAAAATTCCTAATTCTTTCATTGGATTACTTGAACTGTTGAATTTTATACTATCAATTGGTAACAATTGGTCTTCAAAATTTGGTACACAAGTCTTAAGAAACGATTTTCCAACACAAGAGCAGAAGGCTCCTGGGTCAAGCAAAGGTTTGGTGGGCTTGTTTTCAATCACCACTTCTGTTATACAGGAGTTACCAGCTGTATAACCTTTTCCCCTTTTTGGTTTTGTTTTCATAAGTTGTGCATCTTGAACTTTTGATAAATCAAGTTGACCATTGCTCAATTGTGGTAAGTTGGAATAAGATTCCATGATGTCAAAAGTGGCATTGATATTTTCTATATCTTTTGAAGATTCAGAAAATATTGATGAATTATCATCTGAATTGTCTTCAATTATGTCATCTTTTTCAACATCAGGTTCCTTTTCAATATCAATTTCATTGATTTTTCCCTTCTTTGGACATGTATTGGCTAGATGGGTGGTGCTTTGGAAAATATGGCACTTTCTTACTGTATCTGCAGATTTATACTTAATATTATTAGAATTTTCTTTGTGTTTTTTGTCCACAGAATTCTTCCAAGGTGTATTAAGCCTTGTTTTCAGATTCACCTTACTTGAACCAATTTTGGTTCTGGTGGTTACTTCTTCTAGTATATTGATAATATCCTCTGCTGAAGATTGTTCAGTATTCCTGCTTTTGATAGCATGCGCTAAGTCACTTCCACATTGTCTCAGAATTTTTCTATGGATCATAAATTCTGACATGTCAGGATATAATGCTGTTAATCTGTATTTTTGTTGTTAAAACCATGGTGAAGCTTTGTCTTTATCAGCATTAAATTTGGCAGATTCAAAGGCTGTTTCAACTCTAAACCTCCAAGCATCATTTTCCCATTTGTTGATGATTTGAGTTTTCCACCAAGTTCAACTCTGGTGTCCACGTGCTTGTCTTATTTTGATGTACCATCTGTGAGCTGATTCATTAAACAAGGTGTTAAATATGGCTGTTACCAATCTGTCTGGTAATTCAAAATCCTCTTTGATCATGTCAATACCTTTAATGAATTCCATATGTTCATACTCTCCTTCACCACTGAAGTGAGGCCATTCTTTAAGTTTTGGAACTTCTTTCAAGAGTGCTTGGCCCATTGATGGTTCTAAGTTATGAAAAGAAGTAGAAAATTCATTTTTTGACTGTGAATTCTCAATATCCAATACTTGTGGATTGGGAATTCTTGCATCTTCATTTTGATTAAGAGGTGTAGACATTCTTGGTAAAGTGTTTAGCAGTTTTTCAATATCATTCATTTTACTGTTGTTACACCTTTGTGAATTTCTTAATTCATGTTGCAAGTTTTGTATAGAGTTTATGACATTCTTTTTATGATCATCCTCTTTATATGTTAGCTCATTCCATAATTCTGTTTGTTTAGCATTATCAGATATAACTTAATTTAACTTTATTGTTAATTTTGATAATTCCTCTCTTGAGGTATCAAAATGCTTTTTCAGGCAACTATATTTGTCTTTACTTCAGCAAATGATTTTGAAATATCATCAAGAGATTTTTTATTATCTTCTTTGATAGTCCTTGTGGCTTGTTTTATTCTTGTTTCAATTATGTAAACAATATTGAATTTAGAATATTTGCCTGTTAAGTGTTTAATAATGGCAGATTGTTCATTTATCTTAATGCCAAAAGAATTATCATTATTGGAAGTTTTGATTGTTCTTAAAAATCTTTCAAAGCATTTAAGTGTATCATTAATTTGGCTCAGACTCAAGTTATTTGTTCTAAGATTGTCACAAATTGATGTATTTTTATCAGAAAGATGACTTTTTACGTCAGAAATTGCTTTATACAACTCTGGCATACAATCAAAAGTATCAGAAATCATTTCTGATAATTTAATTTGGCTTCCTCCTTCTTTTGTAATTCCATTATGATTCTGGACATCTGAAATACATTTTCCATGGCATCCTGTTGAATCTTTGGGATTCTGTAGCCCTGGCTGTAAGGTTTTGGGGCTGGTGCCTTCCCTTTGCCCTTGTTCGGAGTTTTTGGCTGCTTTTTCACGTTGGAATTGCTGCTGCTGGCCACTGGGGTTATTTTTGGCACTGGTTTGGGTGGTGGAGGGTTGTTTTTCCTCCATTCTAGTGTCAAAAGCATCATGTTTTTTTCTCCATCAATGGATGCCATCCATTGAGCAATTTGCAAGTATTGGGATGGCCCAGGAATTTTCTCACAGTCAGGTAAGAATTCATGCAATTCTTCCACAGGTCTGCAAGGATCTGTTACTCCTTGAGCTGAAGTGCATTGTTGTTTGCACTGTGGCTGGCTTTTTATATGTACACTGAGGCTGCTTGTGGTGGTGTCAGCTCTTTTTGAAGGTAAAATGGTATTATCAGCTTCAGAATGACCCATTTTAGTTGTTTGGAATTCATCAACTGACCCTTTTCCTTCTGTACCTGATTGGCCTCTGCCATAATCACGTCTATTACCTTTCTGGGAGCTTCTTGAAGGGTTATAGCTGGCTCATGACCTGGTTGAAGGCATAATTATGGTTAAAAAGGCTTAAAATAGTAATTTTACATCAAAAAACTTACTATTGGCCAAATTCTCAGCTTTCTGAAGTGTATTACCTATATCCAAGTTAATCAATTCAGAAGATATTGGTTCAGGTTGGTTATTTTGAGTCAAAATAACAGTACTATTGTGGTCTGAGTTAACAGTACTGGCAGGGATAATGCTGGTGACTGTTGAGGCTGTTTCAATCTTTTATTGTCTTACCATGTTCTCAGACACTAAAATTAATGAAATAGCCAATTAATTAAGTAAAAAAAAGGTTATTTCAAAAAAGAAATAAAAATATAAGCCGCACTTATAATATGAAATTTTTTTTATTTCTTATGGATTTTTTGAATTATAAGTATTTTTTATATGTTTTGAAATTTTTTCAATATAAGAGAAAGGTTTAAAAAGAGTAAAAAAAAATTGTCACAGGTAAAATATCACGGCTGGCCCCCAAATGTAAGGTGTGGATATGAAACTTTGAATGATAATCAAGTACTTTTCCTGTCCTCAAAATTTGTATAAGGTAAAAATCAAATAAAAATAGTAAAAAATATTATTTTTAAGAGAAAACACGTCGATTTCATTGTTTATAGCTTTGTTAGTAAAAAAAAAATAATATTATAAAGATTTATTGTTTTACCAACAATAAAAATTTATCCAAAAAATACTCTACAAGAGATATTTTAAGGCTACAAAAGAAATTTCTTCAAGAGCAATTTCAATTGGAATTAATTGAGAAAAGAACTGCAAGCAATTAATTAAAGAACAAAGTCTTTAAAAAGAATATTAAAGATAAAACATTTCCAAAAGTGACCAGAGTGAATTTGGAAACAAAGTGACAAGGTTTACAGTGATGAAAAATGCTTCAATTCACTTTTGGGGTGGTTCAGGGTTAAAAATGATTATAAGAGTTACAAAAAATGATTATAATGATTTTTCACGTGGTTAAAAGGTTTATAATGATTTGAAAGAGGTGGTTGGAATCTTTTATTGATTGGTTTAACAGTCTTCAAACTAATTATTAAAGGAAAGGATTCTAACATGAAGAGAAAAGTGGGGCAAAGAAGACATTTACTCCTGTCAGTCGTCAAAGACATTCTGACAACAGAAAAGCCAATTATGGCATCATTGAACCCTGGTTTGGACCAAAAAGGGCTGGTTTAAGCCATTTTTAGCTATTTTTAGCCATTTTAGACCCTTAAATCAGCCATTACAATAGCAATACCTGGTCTAGAGCCTTCAAAACACGTCAGAATGTGTGTAAGAGACGTAGAAACCAGTTAAAACTGTTTTTACTATTATTGTTTTATCTTAAGGGTAGTTTTACCCTCTTGGCAACAGCTAAAACTACCCCAGTTGGTATCAAAACCTCATCATCAATTGAGTCCACAGACCCTGTAACTCAATTCCAGGGCAAAAGTGATGAACGTTTGCGTGAATTTTGACACCACACACCTGTAAGCAAGGATTTTGGGGGTCTAGCTCCCCCGCAGAGCTGGAGTTCCTTTTCCCCCTCAAATTTAATCTTTCCAATTTATTTTTCCTGTAATTCCTCATCATGTATTATACTTATAATTTAAATATGTAATTCAATTGAATCGTACAGTACAATACAGTAATAATTGACACCTCATATGTAAATTGAAGTTCACTTATGTAATACACATGCACATTTTGACATTTCAATTGAATTCAATTGAAAATACTTCAATTCCTCATAACTTCTAAACTAAACACAACACCTCAATTTTAACACAAAAATTGATGGTTAACACCACATGTGGTGTGAATTGAATTAAAGTTTTGAGGATTTTCAATTTTTGTATTGAAAATACCAAAAACTTAATTTAAGCTTATTTAGAGTTGAGTTACAAAAATTTCACTCAGAGGTGACCCCACCTGATTTTTTATGAGGAATCCAATGGTGAAATAATTTTTATATGTTTATTTATTGGATAAAAAGTTATAATAATTTTTATTTAACTTTTTTCCAAATTTATTTTATTTTTTATAATTTTGTTAAAAATTCATTTTTACTTAATTTTTTCAAATATAAATGTAATTTTATTATTCCAAAATTTAATGTAATTTTATTTCTAAATGGTAATTGAATTTTTAATTTTGAATATAATTTTATATTTATATTTTGACTTTTATTATAATAATATAAATAAATTCATTTTATTTATATTTATATGTTAATTCTGTATTTGTGGTGTTTTGGGTATATGAAATTACCTCTAAGGCTCCCAAAACATGCTGTACTTTTTTGGCCCTTATGTCATCTTCAAAGTCACATCAATACCGTTCAGGTTCTGTTCATGACTCAGATAGTGAATCCAGCATAGAATATGTTCAAACACAGTCACCATTGAGTCCCAACATTCCTCTCACAACCCCTATCGCATCCTCAATGAATGTATCAGGTCTTAACATTGATGTGGGAAATCCAAAGGCTCCAACTTCAAGCACTTGGTCAATCCCAAATATTTCCGTCACTCCAATTCACCCAAATACCACTAATACACAAATGCATGTGTCTCAGGGGCCAGAAGGCACACCTCAAATCTCATCAAACGCTAATCCCCAAACAAAATTTCCACGTGAGTTCCTCCTTAATCCTGGTCAGAATCCAGTCGCATCCCAGGATCCCTTTGGACAAAGTAAACAGCCAATCCTCACTATTCCATCAACATCTCAGGTTCATGTGGGCGATGAAAGGCGCGTGGATGGGGGGCAACAAAAAAGGCCATTGGAAAATGTAACTTGGAGTAGTCTGTCGGAGGGAAAGCCAGGATTGACGCTTCAACAAAGTAAGTCATTTTACCTTTGGAGTATAACCTTTTTCACAATTTGATGTGTTTGTTTCATGGGTTAGATATCACACCTAAAGGCAAGTCAGTCCGATCTCAGGAGCCAATTGAAGATTGTGAGTAAGACCAGTCTTTATTAATTTTTTGATGTATTAACTGATGATGTGCATGGAAGGTGATGAACTTTATGCATCTTCACCTCTGGTCCATAAAGAGAAAGTCACTGGACATCATTATCCATATGCCTCCAAACCAAGAACAGCTAATGCCAGTTCATCAAGAGAAAAAATGGTGGATGATGAGGATGAGAACATGTCTCCGAATCAAATGGAAACAAATGATGAACCAAGGAGGGACAATTTCATGGCGCATGAGCATGGCACTCAGTCAAATAGTGAGTTCACCCATCCTCAGATGCCCCTTGCCCAGAGTATGCTTGAACAATCCGAGGTCAGACAGCAAAGGAACTAGGCTCGTAAAGCTAACAATGTGGAAAAACGTGCAAGCCAGAAGGAGAAACAAAAATGGCTGAAAGCAGAACTGCCAGAGAGTGTCCATGGAATGAGATCAGCAGTACATGCCCATTGCCTGTTCCTACTCAAAGCTAGGGATAAGGATTTTTCCTCACTACCAGCACCACCCAGCACAGAAGAGCGTGAAATTGCAATTCAAGTGGCTGGTTATCTCAGATATGTCCCCAAGGATGTTTTCAATGAGCCATCAACACAGGTTCAGTCTCAGGGTTTCCAAAGCTACTGCAAAAATGAGCTCCACAAGATAGGACTAAAGCAATTCACCTGGGACTGGGAGAGCTCATGGCAAAGTCCGTTCATTCCGTCTCGCACTTGTCAGGACCGAGTATCATCATAACTGTTGGAACAAGGATCATAATAACTATGGGGTCGTGGCGGCTTTAATGGAGAAATATTTCACTTATTTGAAAAGAGAATGGAAGTCTATTCAAAAGGATGTGGAGTTTTTGGTTAAAAAGAAGGAGAATCAAAAGCTTGCAAAGATTTGTGAAAGGGTTAGTTACTGTATCTCTTCTTCATTAATGGGTAAATCTGATGATTTACTTCGATGATGTGCTGACCTGTGAGCGTCGTTGTGAATGGTGTGATACCGCTAAATTTCCCATTCTAGAATCACAATTCAATGACCCTCAAGTAGGCTCAGATACTGAGGAGGTACTGGAAAATGGCTGTCAAGTTTACCGCAAAGTGGGATTACGCTGGCGCTCCCAGTTATTTAATGAATTGGTATTAAAAATGGATTGAGACCCAGAGTTTTGTAATTGCATTGAAAAAAGGGTAAAAAAACCATTGATAGATTTCCAGAATTACAATTGACAGATGATGGTGATATTCCGGAAGGCCTATCATTTCAGGTATTTGATCAAGATTGGCACAAGAGCTATAGTAAGATGCATACTAGCGCCCTCAAAATACTTGACATGCCAGTTATTAGGCCTAATGGTGATACTCTGCAATAACTTAGTAATATAAGTGTATAGCACCATTACAAATTAACATTTTGTGAATTATCTTTGCAGGTGTAATACAATCTGATTATTATTTCTTAAAGATGCAACAACTTGCTAAATATGTCAGAATATAGACAACATGAGTTGGACTGTATCACTGTCTCCCTTAGAAATAATACTCTATTGCTCATTTTCATTGAGGAAATATTGAAGGAGTTCAATCCAGCCCATGGTGTTCATAATTGTGGACCTGTGCCAGGGTGCGCATGTGTGATCAACTTGGTCAAATGAAAATTATATAATATCAGTAAGGCTCACGCAGTTAATGATTTTTTCTTTTCTTGGACCTATTGGTGTCTGGAATAGGGCATTCCCATAAGGAAGGATTTTAAAATAGCAATACAATCAGGGTCAAAGATGAGCTTGAAAGGTGCCTTCCACATGTTGACCTGAACTGAATGAGGAGTAATATGGTGGATGACCTTCACAGGTTGTTGTTGGCCAATACAATGGAGTCAATCAACAGGCTGAGCCCCAATGGCTGGGTTCCAATTGGGCTCCTGGAAAGGTGGATGTCAGAGTCCGAAAATCAGGATAGAATTTTGGGGGTCCCCTCACCATTAAATAGACAATATCAGCACAAGTTATATTGAGGCCAGTTCCAGCTGCGGAAATGGATGCAATCAGTACTTCACATTCAGGATTATTTAAGAAATTCTCCAGTGAGTTCTCCTGTGCTCGTGCTGTGATTGTTTCATCAATTTGTGCTGAAAGTATGGAGTGATGGGCAAGTGCAATACCAATTCTACAATAAAAAAAAGTCAGATGGATTCATTTGGTAATGGATGCATATTAGAATTAACTCACAAATCAAGAAATTGGGTCCATTGGGTATAAACCACTGATTTGGTTGGACCAAACCTTGTTTGTTTGTTCTTCATTAAGCTTTGTAGGAGGTGTGCAATTTTACTACTAATCATGCATGTTTCCACATCCACAATAGTTTGTGTGATTGTTGGGGAGTTATCCTGAGTGCTCCTGCCCTCGTGGTTTTCCAAATCTGCCTCCGCAATTGTGTTAAGCATGATGTGATTGTTACAACATATTTGCAGCTTATTAATATTTCTGACAAATGCTCCTGGTCCTTTGCTTTTGGATGATAGGAATTCTTTGTATAATGTGGAATATTCTTGCTGCATTGTTGGGTTAAGTGGGAGCAGCTCATAATGATGGCTAATAGTTGGGAGGGATTTGAGATGTGTGGTTTTGGTGCGGTGCAAACTTAAATTCCACAATGCCAAATGCAAAATATCATTGCAACCTTTGGAAAGACTACTCAGAATGAATGGTGACCAGTCATCTTGATCGGAGCTGTCAGGGTGAGTCTATGTAGTAGCTCAAAAATAGTAAATACAAGCTAGCACTATGACTGTGACACACAAAAAATAAATAATAAATGAAATCTTCAGGTCCTACTGCTATGTGGTAACAGTGGTGATGAGTCTATTGAGGACCTGGGTTGCAATGCTCTAATATCTTTGACTGTAAAGAAACACTACAATAATTAATTATTTTAATTATATCAATATAATCCTAAGAGTACTACTGGTATAAGACAGTTTTACTACGTAAGGATGTTAATTCATGATAAGATGAGTCTTTTCCAGTGAGGAAAGACCTGCTTTTATCTCCTCTGAGGACTGTGAAAGACTGGTAGGCTCTTCACACGTCTACAGAGTGAAAATTTTCACTCTGGAGGCTGGGTTGTGGTTCTGTACCATCAATTCTGACGTCAGCATAGTCAGAATTGTGGTTTTTGGACCACAAATGATCATTCTGGATCAATACAGGGTGAAAAAACTCCTCACAGGCCACGTCAGCACCATTGTGACGTTTCCAGAGTGTCTGGATGACTAATATTAGTCATTCTGGGCGGGTTTAAGCTTTAAACAACCATTATTTTAAGTATCAAGCCAGTACTGGTTGGTACAGGTTTGGTACAGACCAGTATTGGTCAAAATACTTCCAACCAAGATATCTTAGTCAGTTTTTGAGATATCAAGAATCCAAGAGCACAGAATTGAAGGGCTTAATGAGCTCTTCAACCTGGTATGCTTCATGTTTACCCTTCTTTTAAATAGCAAAAGTTATAAGGGTTTTAAGTTCTTGGATGTAATTTTGTACATCAGTATGAGGCTTCAAAAACTTCCATGCCAGATATCTTCTCCAATTTGGAAGATATCTGTATTCTGATGATACAGTTTTGTAGGGCTTGATTAGCTCTACAGTTTGGTATATTACACTGTACAGTTGTATGAGTGTATGCCAAAGATACAGGGGTTTCTTTATATGGTTAGTTTCAGAAATCCTGTATTTTGAGATGTAAACCTTTAAACCAAGATCCCTCTGTCAATTTTGAAGATAGAGGGGTCTAAGGTATCTCAAATTAAAGCTCTCACTCAGACCTTCAATTTGGCTGTACTTTTGTACAGTTTTGTACAAGCCCTCCTACACCTTTGAGGGGTTGTTGGTGGAAAAAAGGTGGTATAATGGTATCTCCTGATTTAGGAGTGCTACAGATGAATAGATGATACCATTGGATAGCTCTACCTTAGAGCTTCAAGAAAAAAACCATTCTGGTTGGGGTTTCATGAAATATGTATAAGTTAGATTAGAGGCTAGAATAAGAGTTTTTGCTTATTTGGTCTTATCTTTGATAGGGCATATTTTTGTCCTTTCCTATTATATTTGAGGAGGTTTCCTCTTTATAATTTACTTGTATTGGCTATATTTGTCCAATACTCCTCATACCATTACTTATGGTATGTTGGATGTCATGCTGGTGCTCTGTTTTGAGTCACAGGCTGACATACCCTCCCTCCAAAAAAGGCTCATCATTGATGAGACTCTTTTGTCCTTATGGAGGCTCTTGATCCTTTCAAAAAAGAATCTTTATCTGAAACATCATCCAGATTTACCCATTGGTCTTTTTCTGGTGGTTTATTCCTTCTTTCTGTTAAATAATCCCTATTGGAATATCTTTTTATTTGATTGGGGTTGTCAGTTTCAAAGTAGAACTTTCTTTGTTTGTCTTGCCCAATTATCAAGTAACTCTCTAGGGAATTATGTATGCTTATTCCATAGATTTTATGGTACTCTGTACCCATTAAAAATCCATCAAACGTAGCATTTTCAAGTACCACAAATTCAATGTGTAGTCTGAGGTTTCCCATTTTGTGTGGTATTATAATTATTTTTTGGATTATTCCAAGTGACTTCACTTTGCCTGCAGCACTTTTAAAGCTTCTTGCTTTTGTTAAAAGCATCTCTGCATTCCACATTGGAAAGTGTCTGTCCAAGTATTCTTTGGCTACCACTGAGCAATTTGCTCCTGTGTCAAAAATCAAAGGATGCTTTTTATTTTCAATGTATACATCAAGCTTTGATTTTGCTCCATGAATAAAGGCCATACCAGTTTTGGGTACTTCCAAATACTCTTTAGCATCAATGGTTCTGCCACTTCTGTCTTCACCATTTTTGGGTTGAATGAGTTCTGGTTTCAAAGAGTTTCCTAGGACTGATTCTGTTTTCTCATCCTCATACTCTAATAAATATTGTTCAATAGGCTCTGATCCACTGTCTGAATCCTGTCTTAGCCCATTTCCCATGCTGTCAGAGTCAGATTTGTACTCCATGTGTTCTTCTACTGACTCTTCCTCTATTGCAAATATTTTCTTTTTTCCCTTGGGACAATTATTTGCATAGTGGTCAGGTGATCCACAGTTATGGCATGTGTTCCTTCTCCTTGGTGCTTCTTCACCATTAGTAGGTTTGAGGTCTTTTTCCATGAGTATCTTTGGTTTTTCTCTGCTATCATGTGACCTATAGGGTGAACTACTGCCAATTGATGTCTTTTTTCTGACATCTTGTATGACATTTGCTATGTCATCAATGCTGCTTATTTTGCTGCATCTGCACTTTACTGCATGTTCTAAGTCTCCTGGAAGTTTTGTCAGAATCTTATGATTTCTCATCTCTATTTTCATGTTTGGATCAATAGATTTGAGTCTTTTTGTTTGTTTAAGACACCATTCATAAGGGTCTTTTTCTGTAGAGTATCTGTCACTCTCAAAAGAGATGGTTTTTTGCCAAATCCAAGTACCATTGCTGTACTTTTGTATTATTTGGTTTCTCCACCATGGCCAGCTTTTCCTACCATGTATCTCTTTCATTTCAGTGTACCATATATTTGCATGGCCTCTGAATGCAGTGTTGAGTCTTGTGGTGATCCAGTAGTCTGGTATCTTTGGTACATCAACAAAAAGTCCATTAATATAATCAATAAGCTCCATATGATCATATTCTCCAATTCCTGAGAATTTGGGCCAGTTTACCACGTCAGGTAATTGCTTTAATGCTTGTTTCTCAGAGTAACTGAGGTTCTCACCATCTTGGTAAATTGACTCAGACCTTAACTTTGGATCCTGGGATTCAGGAGCTTGGTTTTCTGATTCTTCCTCTTTTACTTTGGTGATTGGTTTATCATCTTGAGTTGTTTGAGGGAAGAAATTATCTTCTTTTTCCTCCTTTTTATAGAGAAAATCCACTTCTTTTTCCAGGATTTCCTGTTGATATTGGATATTTCTTAAATCTCTTCTCACAGCTTGTTGTTCCTCTAGTATTGAGTTCAACTGTTTGTTTTTAGTTTCAAATTCTGCCCAGATTCTGGATAGATTTGTGTTCAAGTTTTCTATGACTGTTGCTTGGAAGGAACTTTCTTCCTTGAGTGTTTTCATTTCTGAAGTCACTTCTTGAACATGATCATATGTCCAATCCATGAATTTACCCATGTTGGACCATATGAAACTACTACCTCTGGAATCTGTGGTTTCAAATTTTTGAGGGGGTATTTTATCATCAATAGGCTTAAGCTGAGGATCAATTGATTCTGAGCTAACACTATTGGTAGGTACAGTGTTTTTTAGGATTTGTGTTCCTCTTGGGCTAATTTTATTCATTGTTTCATCAAAGGATCTGATTCTATCTTCTCCTTCCTGAAAGAATTCTTGTTTTCTACTAGGGCTCCATGTCCTCTGCTGGAAACCACCAGGGATGACTGGAGAGTCCTGGAAATATTGTCCTTTGGATTTCAAGTCCTGTAGCTGTTGGACTGATGTGGTAAAGATGGAATTTCTTCTTCCATGCCTTGGTGGTCCTGAATCAGATTGGGCTCTTCCATATGCCAGGAATTCTCTATGGCTTGGATTTCTGTTTGATTCCCTCTGATTCAAGTCTCTTCTGAGAGTATGAAATGGCTGTTGAGATTCCAACTTTTCATTTCTTCCAGAATCTTTTGGCAAGTAATAAGATTGACTCATATTTTTTGCCTCATTATTCCAATTTCCTTCCATGATACTCCCATGGTTAAGGTTTTGTTGTCCATACTCCATGTGGAAAATCCTTTTAGGAGTACATGAATATGAGTTATTTTCCCTGCATATGTCCAATTTTTTTGTTGGACTGGGCTGGATTTGGTTTGGGGTGGGACTTTGAGCAGGAGTTTCCTGATAATAAGTCCTTTGTTGGTTATTTGATCCAGAAGGGGGTGGCCTTCTCCCTCTGTTTCTTCTTTTCCAGATTTCTGGCTGATTTCTTGGGTATCCGAGATCTCTGAGAAATTGAGTTGTCATGTTAAAAAATGACAAAAGACAAAAATTCTGTATTTTCCAAGGTTTCTTTACCTTTAAAAGGCCCTTGGACTGATTTTTGCTTTATACTCCTTGGCAATTTGCTTGGGAGTTAGTACTGCCTCCTTGTCTTTGAGGCTGGTACAGATGAATTTCACTGTGATTTTGTCTCAAATGGAATGTATTTTTTCCACTTTGAAAGAAAATGGAGAAGGTTTGTAATTCAATTTGAATAAACAAAATTTCCAATTCCTTACTGTTATTTCTTCTGAGTTTGGTTTGATATTTGAGTTTTAATTATTTATTATTATTATTATTTTATTTTTTATTTTTTGAAGAAATAACAGTTTTGTTTCACTTATTTTTATAAGTAAAGTAGTTAATATTAAAAGTTTATATTATTAAACTTGATCATTATTGATAAGTTATTTACTTATTTTTATTTATTTATTTTTTTATTTTTTTATTTTTTAAAAAAAATTGATGAATTTTTCCTTAACTTGAGTAGAAAGGATTCTTCTTCAATAATATTCAATTTGAATATTAAAGAATTGAAATAATAATAAAATTATTATTTAAATATTTATTGTTGGTTTACAATAAATATTATGATTTAACTTAATTTTACACAATTTGGTAAAAATTAATTATGCTTTCTATTTAAATATACTATTTGTATATAAAAATAATTTTGGGAAGTTAATAATAATTACTTATTATTATTAAAATTGATGAATTTTTCCTCAACTTGAGTAGAAAGATTCTTCTTCAATAATATTCAATTTGAATATTAAAGAATTTAAATAATAATAAAATTATTATCTAAATATTTATTGTTGGTTTACAATAAATATTATGATTTAAATTAATTTTACACAATTTGGTAAAAATTAATTATACTTTCTATTTAAATATACTATTTGTATATAAAAATAAGTTTGAGAAGTTAATAATAGTTACTTATTATTATCAATTTTCGTGGTAAATTGATAACAATGACTTATTATTATTAAGATTTTTTTTTTGATTATTTATCAAAAAAAGAAAATTTTAATCAATTTTTCCTCAACTTGAGTAAAAAAAGATCTTCTTCAATAATATTCAATTTGAATATTAAAGAATTGAAATAATAAAATTATTATTTCAATATTTATTGTTGATTTACAATAAATATTATGATTTAAATTAATTTTTACACAATTTGGTAAAAAATATTTTTTTTTATTTAAATATACTGTTTGTATATAAAAATAAATTTGAAAAATTAATAATAATTATTTATTATTATTAATTTTCGTGAAAATTGCAATATAAAGCTTTGAAGAGTATAAATACTCAAAAATAAAATAAAATATATTATTTAATATATTTTGATAAAATACAATATATAAAAAATATATATTATATTTTTATAATATAAGAGATGAAAATTAGTTAAAAAATGAAAAAAACTCGAAATTGTACTTACTTTTATAGTAAAAAACCTTCAAAAATAGTGAAGATGATCCAAAAATCGCCAAAATAGGTCCAGGATAGGTTAAAACAACGGCCAGGCCCCCAAAATGTCAGGGTGAGTCTATGTAGTAGCTCAAAAATAGTAAATACAAGCTAGCACTATGACTGTGACACACAAAAAATAAATAATAAATGAAATCTTCAGGTCCTACTGCTATGTGGTAACAGTGGTGATGAGTCTATTGAGGACCTGGGTTGCAATGCTCTAATATCTTTGACTGTAAAGAAACACTACAATAATTAATTATTTTAATTATATCAATATAATCCTAAGAGTACTACTGGTATAAGACAGTTTTACTACGTAAGGATGTTAATTCATGATAAGATGAGTCTTTTCCAGTGAGGAAAGACCTGCTTTTATCTCCTCTGAGGACTGTGAAAGACTGGTAGGCTCTTCACACGTCTACAGAGTGAAAATTTTCACTCTGGAGGCTGGGTTGTGGTTCTGTACCATCAATTCTGACGTCAGCATAGTCAGAATTGTGGTTTTTGGACCACAAATGATCATTCTGGATCAATACAGGGTGAAAAAACTCCTCACAGGCCACGTCAGCACCATTGTTACGTGTCCAGAGTGTCTGGATGACTAATATTAGTCATTCTGGGCGGGTTTAAGCTTTAAACAACCATTATTTTAAGTATCAAGCCAGTACTGGTTGGTACAGGTTTGGTACAGACCAGTATTGGTCAAAATACTTCCAACCAAGATATCTTAGTCAGTTTTTGAGATATCAAGAATCCAAGAGCACAGAATTGAAGGGCTTAATGAGCTCTTCAACTTGGTATGCTTCATGTTTACCCTTCTTTTAAATAGCAAAAGTTATAAGGGTTTTAAGTTCTTGGATGTAATTTTGTACATCAGTATGAGGCTTCAAAAACTTCCATGCCAGATATCTTCTCCAATTTGGAAGATATCTGTATTCTGATGATACAGTTTTGTAGGGCTTGATTAGCTCTACAGTTTGGTATATTACACTGTACAGTTGTATGAGTGTATGCCAAAGATACAGGGGTTTCTTTATATGGTTAGTTTCAGAAATCCTGTATTTTGAGATGTAAACCTTTAAACCAAGATCCCTCTGTCAATTTTGAAGATAGAGGGGTCTAAGGTATCTCAAATTAAAGCTCTCACTCAGACCTTCAATTTGGCTGTACTTTTGTACAGTTTTGTACAAGCCCTCCTACACCTTTGAGGGGTTGTTGGTGGAAAAAAGGTGGTATAATGGTATCTCCTGATTTAGGAGTGCTACAGATGAATAGATGATACCATTGGATAGCTCTACCTTAGAGCTTCAAGAAAAAAACCATTCTGGTTGGGGTTTCATGAAATATGTATAAGTTAGATTAGAGGCTAGAATAAGAGTTTTTGCTTATTTGGTCTTATCTTTGATAGGGCATATTTTTGTCCTTTCCTATTATATTTGAGGAGGTTTCCTCTTTATAATTTACTTGTATTGGCTATATTTGTCCAATACTCCTCATACCATTACTTATGGTATGTTGGATGTCATGCTGGTGCTCTGTTTTGAGTCACAGGCTGACAGGAGCTCTGGGGTTGAGTGATGGATGATATTATGCCCAAAAGGTCATAAATGGTGTTGTGAAGAGCTGTGCCCGTTAAACATATTTGACGGGATGGAAGAAGGCTATTAATGGCATGGTGAGTGGCAGTGTATTGAGAGAAAATATAGCTATAAGATGGGGGAAGGGCTATTGGATATAAAAGGTAATTTGAATCATTTAAGCTCAGACACTCACTGTGCTTCATCCAAAATTATATGATGCCAATTGATTTGAAAGATGAATGATGTAGAGGTATTGGTTTGCTTAAATTCTTGGGTGATAGTATTGTAAGAAGTGATGATGATATCATATTTTAAGATGTTGGCCTCGGATAATGAGTGACAAGTGGGACCATGGTAGATTTTGGCATGCAGCGCTCCAGCCTGAGCATGCTTGGATATTTCTGATTGCCAGTTGGTAATTAAGCGAGGGGGGCAGATGATCATGGTGGGCGTGGAGCGATGGGGAGTTGCAATCATCCACTCCTTGGAGGTACCAATTAGAGCAATGGCCTGAATAGTTTTACCTAATTGCATATCATCTGAAAGCAGTCCTCCAAGAGGGATTCAAATGAGCTAACAACCTTGTTTGTAATGATGTGCCTGGCATTAAAAGTGGATCCTGGGGGTGAGGTGGCCCAAAGGTTACAGGCTGATTGGCTATTGGGGATTTCTCAATCCCAGAGAAAAGCTAGTCCGGTCTTTTGATGAGAGAAGAGGGGGGTTTGAATAATGGAACGGGGCCGGGTCATCATGGGGATGTCTGATCTGCTGGGTAATTGTATGAGTTTTTGCTTGGAAATCAATGATGAAACAGCAGGATATGAAGCTGGCGTTGAGTTTGAAGCGGGAAATGTGGGAGTAAAGAGTTGAAATTGACTATGAGTATTCCAGTCATATTCTTTGGGCATTTTAAGCTTGAAATCTTGTGTTCAAAAGCTTTCCATTATGAATAGAATGTTTCAATACCATGTGAAGAACATCAATGCTAGATTGGGTTTCTGAGATGAGGAGGGATCATTTGCATCAGTCATAAATACTCCCTCAACAACAAATATGTGAGTAGGTTTGGATTGGCAATTTTCAATCCATGCCCCACCAGGACCACAGTGCATGAAAGCTTTTGGTGCCCCAAGGAATGGTATAGACGTTTTGGAAAGGGTTCCAGGGAGAGAGCCAATAGCACACTGGTGATTGAGGAGATATACAAATATGTTGTGTTGATTGTGCCATAGGATAATCCAAGAAGCTAAGTGGGAATTATCAGGATTTAAGGCTATATCACTATTTATTTGAAGAAAAATATTCATCATCCCAATGAAAAGTGGTTGTGAAGGGGTTGACATGATGGCTATTATGAATTATTTGGGGACAGTTGGAAATTATATGATCAGGAAGGGTTAGCTAAAGGGAATGAAGACAAATAAGCGCAGGTGGGGAATCTAATTAGAGGCAGCAATGGGCTCAAGGGGGGATGCCCTGTGGTTACGTGCATGGTCTTGATGGAGGTGGGCCTCTTGGGCTCATAATTTTCATATCCAATTTGGGGCATATATCAAGGCAAGGTGGAAAAAATGTGGGTGCACTGATATGACTTCTGGATCTGCAGCAAGTTATGCAACCCTTGGTGGAACAAGGTTGACATTAGCATATCCAAAATTGGGTGGGTTGTAGCAACTTATTGTGGAGGGGCATATTAGAGGCATGCAGGCATGTTTGCTGGTGTGACAGTGAACAATGAGTGATCTTACCCAGATTGATTGTTGCACAGGGACCTACTGGACAATGTTGGCGGTTTCAAAGGGCAATCTCACTGTGGGGATGTTTGTGTTTGGGTGGGTGAGATATGTTCAGTGGCGTGCCACCAAACATGAGCCTTGTTTTGCCTGAAGTTTTGTGCTGAATGATGCCTACTGTGTGGCATGATAAAAGGGGGCACCGGCCATGAGCCGTAATCCACATATACATTAACCCCTATTGCGTTTGAGGCAGGTACTAATCCATTAAGATTGACATCGGGGTCTTTGCCTCACGTGTGTACAAAACTCCGCCAAAAGAGGCCACCCTCCCAAGGAATTTTTTGGTTGAAAGCAAGGCGTCACATGAGAACGTGCAGAAAATGACCCGCGGTGGGAGATCGCCACGCAATCATAGGCGGGATTATTCTAATGCGGATGAGGCTGAAGTGAATCCCCGCTGATTGGCCTCAGGTTTCCACACGCAAGCGGGTGAGCGTCTGCAGTCAAGCTGACCACCCAACCAAGAAAATAGCCAGTCGGAAGACTGGAAGTAAAATGTCTTCCAGGTGTGTGAAAGTTGCCTGTGTATGACCTGTCGGGGGGTGTGTATGAGAAAGGGTGTGGCTGCCCACCAATGAGCACGCGCAATGAACAAGTGCGGCCAGTCAAAGTTTGCCCCGACAATGGCACCGGAGTGAATCTACTGTTTGTGTATGACCCAAATAAAAAGTCATCCCAATATGACCCACTTTAATTAACTTGGATTACACCTGCATCTGTACCGTAGTTAGGCAGAGCTCTCCAAGAAGGTGCATCAAAGGGATCCAGTTGAGATATATGACTCGATGGCTTGACGTAATTGCATGTTACGTTGTTGAACAGCCTTTGCTCTGCCCCACAGCATACATTTACAAAGGGGTACTGCGTACTACAGTGTTGGCTGTACAGATTAAGAAAGTGTAATACTACTTCAGCATGCATGCCCATAGCCAATGGGTATCCACCTTTGGATTGTTTGCATATATGTAGCTGTCAGCCTGTGACTCAAAACCAGAGCACAAGCATGACAGCCAAAATACCATAAACCAATGGTATAGCCAAAATACCACCAAAACATGGAGCTGAGCCAAATTAGCTCAAAAGGTATCAAAAGAAAGAGGAAACTCACCTCTTCCTGAAAATATAAGTCCCATCACCATAGGACAAGAAATAACAAAGTTATTCCTGCTCAAAGTTATTGCTGAGCATAAACCTTAATTTTCACCTCTCATCTAAAATCTAGAAGGAGAGGCTTAACCCCATCAAATGGGTACTCAAAATGAAGCTCTAAGCCAGGGCTATCCAATGGTACCAGCCAAACTGAGCTAGCACCAGTATTACTTGGGTTATGGTCAAATTCAGACCAAATAAGGGTGAACAAAACATTCACCTCTCATCTAACTTTTACAGTTTTAGTGTGAGATACCTGAAGTGGGGTCTTTTTGGAAAGAGCATAATCAGGGCTATCTGATTGTGCCATCCATTTCCTCATAACTCAACTACAACAGAAGTTAATGGCCAAACAAGCTTAATACAGCTTTTGACCAAACCACGCCAATGTACAAAAATACTTGTACATGGGATAACTTTGTCATATTTAATGATAACCATGTCAAGTTGGGTACCATTGTGTAGAGCCCATACAGAGCTATTCAATGAACCAGCTTTGAGCTTGATATCTCAAAAACGGACAGAGTTATGACCATTTTAAGGTCAAAATCCCACCTGCTGTCAGATACAGCCTTACCATGGGATAATATCCCTTAACCATGAATATGAGGTGTCAAATAGACGAAGAAGCATGTTTTTACTTCAATACCTCATATGTCAGTCAATACTGGGGTCCCATACAGTTTCTGTACAGCATTCTACGCGTCATACACGTCAGAATCAGGTTGTGAGGTCCCCAGATGAAAATTTTCACCCTGTATTGGTGAAAACTGCCCAGATGTGGTTTCAAAACCACATCTGAGCCCAATACAGGGTATACAGGCTGTTTGCAAACCACAAGCCTGTCATAGAGAGTGAAAAATCTTCACTTCCTCTACGTGGAAAGGTCTAGCAGCCTTTCCACCTCAATTTTAGGATAAAAGGAGGGCTTTTCACAGCCAAAAGCCTTTCCTCATCCTGCTCTTGAATACCCTACATAGTAAACTGTCAAAAACAGTTTTACTCTTGGGTAATAAACAGGTATACTCTTAATTTAAAGTATTGTAGTCTTTATTATTGTAACCCAACAGGTAAAGCTGCACCCAGGGCTTTCAACAGCGCTCACCACCACTATATTTCTTATAGTAAAGCCCCTTTATTATTAAATTAATCCATCCCTAACCCTTATAAAACTATTTTAAACTATTTTCCACGTGTCACAGTCATAGTTTTAGTTGTAAATAGCTTTATTTTCACTTCAACATAGACTCATCCTGACATTTTGGGGGCCTGGCCGTGTTTTTGACTTTTTTTTTGGACCTTACAAGTAAGTCTTTTCTCTGTTTTATGACTTATTAACCATTGTCTTATCCTTTTTTAGGCGTAATTTCTTTATTTAAATATATATATTATATATATTTATCCTTTTTATATACATACTCATATTATAAGAGTATTATTCACGTGGCTAATACCCACTGAATTTAATTATTTTTGGCGTGTTTTGTATATAAAAACACATAAGCCATCAATAAAGTCCTGTATTCTTGACTGAATAAGGACACCTCTGACTGAAAAACCATCAGTTGAGGCGTGGATTAAGTGTATTGTTAACTCAATAACACTTATACAGAACCACTTGTACAGAATACACTTGAAAACCGCAAATGTATCTGAGGGATACTGACACACAAACAGTGTGACAGGACACCATAAGCTGTATTTTTGACGTGAAATTGTTAATTCAATTACACTGTCATTATACAAGGGCATACTGTAATAATATACAAGCCCAGAGGCCATTCTTAGACGTGCAAAACCAGCCTTTTAAGAAGTCTTAACTGACATAAGCCCTCTTTTTCCTGTGTTGATTCAGTGGAAGAAAACTACATCCCACTTGAAACCCAGTCACAGGCCAACACACCAGTGACACCCTCAGAACCAGAGGGCAGCAAGGGTAAAGGAAAAAGGCTTAGTGAAGGCCTCATTACAGCCAAGAAGTGGACACCAATAGCCACTCAGAGGAGTAGAAAACCACGAAACTCTGCTTCAATACAAGGTAAACCAACCTTAACCACTTGTACAGGGAAGATTACAATTATTAACCCAGTTGTAACGTCCAAAGGCAAACTGCCCAAATCAGCAGATAACAAATTTTTACAAGGCACAGTCAAAGGTAAATACCCTAAGAACATAAAGTTTTTGACTGCTTGCAAACACTGATATGTCCCCTGCATACCTCAGAGACCTTGGCTTCCAAAGGAACCAGCCAGAGGATAGAGCAGGAATGTCTAGAACCAGAAGACCTGAAAGAAGACACATTGGACACAGTGGTGGATGGCAAAACAATGAGGGAGATAATATCAACCTTGCCATTCACACTCCAATTCAACAGAAACCTCAAACCAGAGGACTGGAAGGATATGGATCAAGTTCTTCAAATCCACCAACTCCTCAAAGATTTGTTTCAATGGAGCATGGAAAACAAGAGGTTCAACCTAGCAACTCACTGGGCAGAACTGGGATCAAGTTGCCAGAAGATCTGTCTCAAAGAGATAGACTTCAAGGACCTTATGGTAATCACCAAGGGTTGGAACCCTACCAGGCAGCACAGACTCCTGGAGGCAAGGGCACAGAGGATAAGGGAGAATCAAGCCACTATCCAAGCTATAGAAGAACAGTTAACCCAGACAGGGCCTACTCAGATCCCTTCAGGTTCACAAGGAGCAAGCCAAATCAGCTCTCCAGTGGCTTCACACCATTCAGAAACCAGCAGATCAGTGGCCAAGAGTCACCATTCTTCACAATTCCAGGAAGTTTCCAGGAGAAGACAAGGCAACAAGGGCAAGAACAAAGCCTCCTTCAACCAGAGGAGGAAAGAGTCAGACCCCATGATCCAGAAGCTGTTAGATTTGGTAAAAGAAGTACACAAGAACCAGAAGTAGTTGTAAACCACTCTAGAATCAGTAGTCCTAGTAATAGAAACATTACCCCCACTCAGACTGAAAATAACATTATCACATCTGAGAGCAACATCAACAGTGACACACTGTGGTTGCAAATGTCCCAATATGCTGAGCAATCTGCAAAGCAGGCTGCAGAATTTGCATCTGCCCAAGAGAGGATGAGAAAAACTCAAGCCTCATTGGAGAAGATAGTTAAAAACCTTCAGGAAGGATATGCTCAACTGAGCAAAGCCACTGAAGAAACCAACAAGAGACTGAATCAAGTCTCTGAAGAGCAACACCATAGCAGCAGGGACAGGGAGTGTCTGAACCAAGACATCAACAAATTGTTTGATGCCTACCATAGCTTAAAGCCCCAACCACAAGGCCAAGCTATGGAGAATCCATATCAACCAGATGACATCAAACCAGATGCCATGTTGTTGAATAAGGCAAGATCTCCATCACAATACCAGGATGGGGATGGCATGTCTTATTCAGAGAAGGAAGCCTTGAAACAGCTTCCTGAGGCCTCAAACTGGCCCAAATTCTCTGGATCAGGAGAATATGATCATATGGAACTCATAGATTATATTGATGGACTTTTCATTGATGTACCCAGCATACCAGACTACTGAATTACTGCTAGACTGAATACTGCATTTAAAGGTCATGCAAGTATATGGTACACAGAAATGAAAGAAATCCATGGCAGAAGAAATTGGCCATGGTGGAAGAGTCAAATAATCCAAAAGTACAGTAATGGAACTTGGATATGGCAAAAGACCATGTCATTTGAAAATGACAAATACTCTGTGGACACAGATCCATATGAGTGGTTTCTTAGACAGTCTAAAAGACTTAAAGCCATTGATCCTCAAATGAACCTTCAAATGAGGAATCATAAACTTCTGACACAACTGCCAGGAGAACTAGAGCATGCAGTAAAGTGCATATGCAACCAACATTGCACTCTAGATGATATAGCTAATACCTTACAAGACATAAGGAAAAGGACTAATATAGGGAAATTCACCCCATATAGAAGCAATAGTTTCAAAGAGAAACAACCTTTCAGGGTAGAGTTTAAAGACAAACCCAGAGAAAGAGTGACAGAAGTGGCAAAGAAGAAGAATTCTTGTCACAATTGTGGTTCAACAGACCACTATGCCAACAACTGTCCAAAGGCAAAGAAAAGGGTCTATGCTATTGAGAAAGTCCCTGAAGAAGAACCTCCAACAGAGGATTCTGAATCAGACTCTATGGGAGATGCCATCAGAGAACTATCTGATTATTATCAAGACCCAGGAGAGGAACTTCTAGTAGAATACCAAGGGGAAACCCCATTGGAAATCCAGGACATACAGTTGGAAGCAGGCATGCCACAAGACACTGCTAAGAAGAACTTGTGTAAACATACACAAGATGCACAAACATTCCTGGTTACACCAACCAAAGGAATGGCATATATACATGGAACAGGAACAAAAATGACTGTATGTATTGACCATGCTCAGCACCCACTGATCATTGAAAGTGGAGCACACTGCTCCATAGTGGCCAGAAATTATCTGGATAACCACTTCCAAAACTGGGAAAAAGAACTCTTTCCCACCAGGGCAAAAAACTTTAAGAGTGCATCTGGAAAGATGACCTCTATTGGGACAATTATCAAAGAGATAATTATACCCCACAGAAAAGGTAATATCAGACTCAACCCAGAGTTTGTAGTGCTTGAAGATGCCCACATCCAAGGGTTTTTACTGGGAACAGATTACCAGAGGATGTATGGCATAGATATTTACAACAGTAAAAATAGGCATATTACCATTGGTACTAACAAGGAAAAGAAATTTTCTCTTGATATATACCAGATATCTTCTCAGGACCCACTAGAAGAACTTCTGAAAGAATTCAGAGAGGGACAGTTTAGCACTACCCTCACCAGTAAACAAAAGCTAAGTTTACTGAAGATGCTGAGGAAGAATAGACCAGCACTTGCCATTGGTAAAGAAACATTAGGCAAGATCAAAGGCCATGATATAGAACTATATCTGGATGTAGAAAGGCCTTATCCACCCATGTTAAGGAGACCTCCTTACCCAGCAAGTCTGGAGACCAGGAAAGAGATTGAGAGACATATCAATGAACTCCTGGACATGGATGTCATTAGGAAGATTGGACATAATGAAATAGTGGAAATCACCACTCCTGTCCTAATCACCTGGCATGATGGCAAGTCTAGATTGTGTGGAGACTTCAGAGCCCTGAACAACTACACAAAAGCAGACAGGTATCCTATACCAAGGATACCTCATGCCTTGGATAAATTGGCCAAAGCCAAATACATAACCAAGATGGATTGTATGAAGGGCTTCCACCAAAATGGAGTTAAACCAAACTCCATGAAATTACTCAGAATAATATGCCATATGGGCATATATGAGTACACCAGGATGCCATTTGGCATCAAGAATGCACCAGCCCACTTCCAAAGGATGATGGACACCATATTTCAAGAAGAAATAATGGAAGGCTGGATGGTAGTGTATATTGATGATATCATTATATACTCAGAGACATGGGAAGACCATGTACAATAAATAGACAGAGTGCTAAGTAAATGTACACCCATCAATCTGAAAATTTCACTTAAAAAGTGTAATTTTGGCCAACAAGAGCTACTAGCTCTAGGACACAAAGTCTCAGGCCTTAGTCTGGCAATTGACCAGAACAAAGTAGCAGCAGTACTGCAAAAGCCAGTACCAAAGAACATCAGAGAGATGCAATCTTTCCTTGGATTTGCTAGCTACTATAGAAACCACATCAAAAACTTTGCTCACATAACTAGTAGTTTATACAAGTTATGCTCAAAGGATGTAGTTTTTGAAATAAACAAGGAAAGGAGGGATGCATATGAGAGGATCAAATATGAACTCACAAATGCACCTGTGCTCATCTTGCCTGACTTTGAACTACCATTCAAGTTATATATAGATGCAGCATGCAGCCAAGGCTTGGGAGCAGCCCTTCACCAAAGACAAATTGTGGATGGTGAACCAAGAGAAGGTGTAATATGTTACATCTCCAGGCAGCTGAAAGATTCAGAAGCCAGGTATGGGGCCACCCAGACAGAATGTCTATGTATAGTCTGGGCTCTAGAAAAACTCCATTGTTATTTGGAGGGTGCAGTCTTTGAAGTCTACACAGACTGCACAGCCTTGAAGTCTTTACTAAACATGAAGACTACTAATAAACACAGGCTGAGATGGCAAATAGCCATCCAGGAGTATAGAGGGAACATGACCATCATATACAAGGAAGGTAAAAGCCATACCAATGCAGATGGCCTTAGCAGATGGCCACTGGACAATGTCAAAAGCAATCCAGCTTATGACCCTGAAGTTGCTGCAAAAATTCCTAATCATTTTATGGAAATAAATAGGAAGAAGAACTTCAGATTCTCTGAATGGGCACCAGGGAGTGGTACCCTTGACAGTGGAAACACTGATTCAGAAGGGATAGAAACCCCCATACTGGGAATAAGCTCCTCAGCACTGCACAATGAATTTTTCAATGCAGTGCTGAAATCATATGCTAAACACAAACAGTGCAGCATACTACTCCAACTCCTTCAACAAAAATACAGGAGCCCAGAACTGGAAACCCAGCTGGAGGAACCCTGGTTGAGGGCCTATAAGGACAATAAATTCTTCCTTATAGATGGGCTGATTTATCACAGAGATAAGCACACCAGTGCACTCAAAGTGATAGACAGAGACCACATCTCTTTAATCCTGCAGGAATGCCATGACTGCCCCTACATGGGACACATGAGTGAAGACAGGACTAAAGAGAGGGTAGCAAGCACAGCTTGGTGGCCCAAGTGGGAGCAAGAGTTGAGTGAATACATCAACACTTGTGAAAGATGCCAAAAGGCAAATAGAAAGCATGGGAAGAAATATGGGTTGCTTCAACACATAGAAGAACCCAAACACCCATGGGAAACCATCAACATGGACTGGGACACAGGACTTGTCCCAGGAGGCAAAGAAAACTACAATGCCTGCTTAATCATAGTTGATATGTGAGCCTTTGAGATATGACCACATATCCAATAAGGTCACAAAAAAGATTAATAATAATTATACCTTTAATATAATTATATTAAAATTAATTAGAATAATTATACACTAAAAATAATTACTCAAATATACAAAAAATACCATAAATTGGTACTAAAATTGGTTTAGCTTAAAAACCAATGAATGAACATGTGAAATAAATTATACCAATGGATTCCCCATGGAAAAATACACATATACCACTTTTATGGCATATCTGTAAAGTCAATATTTAAGGAATTATAAGGTATAATACCTTATAAAAATCATAAAACCTTATTTATCTCAGAAACTAATGAAACAACATGTAAAATAAATTGTACCAGTGGATTCCCCACAAACATCCACATATAAAACAATTAATAAGCTAATTCCCAAAATCAATACTTAAGGAATTATCCTGAATATATGCACTTTTTTGGTCAATGCATATATTCAGTGATCATAGCTAATATCTTCTAAACTATACATGCTAGAATGATGAAGCAAAAATAAAGTTACCACGTAATTACTGTAAGAACACAGATATGAACTTTATTTTGCAAGTTATAAACAAGGTTAAGACTTATGAGGAAATATTGATAAAAATCAACAGAGCTGTTGACCACTTTGTTGTGAAAGTAGTCCAAACTTAAAAAAAAGTATACAGTTGGATTCTACTAGTTTATTCGAGAAGAATGACGTAATTTTTATTGTTAAATTCAGGGTATAACCCCCTGAAATCATGGTTTGAAGTTTAAAATATTAAATTTCGACAGAAAAGATGAGTTACAAGAAAAATCATCAAAATTATAGTTTTGATGATGTAATGAAAAGCTCTTGGCAGCATAATAAGGTTATGCCAGGCTATCAGAATTCACTCTCTGAATTGCTTTAGCGTGAAAACCTTAAAAGTTATTGAGGATCAAAGTTTGAGCTTAAATTGAGCTGTTATGATCACATACTGTAACCTTAAATTAAGTTTAACAGTCTTAAGAGTGATAAAATTGGTGAATACTATTAGTTTATGATTAAAACTAATAAAATCCACGAAATTTGGGGTTCTGCCAAGCCTCTGATGTCATCAAACTTAGAGTTATAGTGATAACTCTAAATAATGGTGTAATAATGATGTAATATGGTTTGATCATGATGTAATCACCCTCAAACCTTAAAATATTGATCAATTCCAGTGGATATGATCAGTACACGTCTACTAGAAGCCTGTTGGACTCTAGGAGGGAGGTATTTACTATAAATAGAGCTCTTTTTACTCTATTTTCCCCTCAGACGCATCAAAAACATTAAATCAATTAAATCAAAGGTAATTTCTTTATTCTTTATATATAAAACTGTTATATTATTAAAGACCAAAGACCACCTTGCTATAATCATCTATTTTGACGTGATTAAATCATTTATTTAATTGTTTTTGTTAAAAATCTCTCTAATAACTCATTTCCACGTAAAAATCCAGAATAATTTGTAATTTTCTTTATTTTTATTGTAAATACAATTTGAAAAAGTTGTATTTATATTTTTGGGCGTAAAATACTTCAAAATTATTATATTAAGTGTTAAAAGTAGGTTATTTTCTCTTATTATAATAATTTCTCTATTATTACTCTATTAATAATTCTTTAATTAATATAAATAGTATTTATATTAATTCATAACTTTAATATTAGTAATATTATTGTTATTAATTGTTTTTTATTAATAAAAAACAATTTTTTACGCCTTTATTATTTGTTGGTAACAATAATAAAGAGCTTTATAATATATTAATTATTTTATATTAATATATTATTTATAATATTATAATTTCATATAATATTAATTATATTATTATATTTATTTAATAATATAATATTTTTACGCCATAATAATAATATTTCTTTATTATTATTATTATTTTAATCTTATTTATTTCAATTATAAGGACATTCAGAGTACAATAAGTAATAAATTAGTAATTTTTACTTATTGTTTCATAGTCAAACCTTACATGATAGGTTCAGCAAGAGCATGAGATGTCTACCATGCCATAAAGAGGACACAGCCATGGACACTGCTCTGTTATTTTGGAATAACATCATATCCACCTGTGGAGTCCCTAAGATCATAATTAGTGACAGGGACCCAAAATTCACATCTCAATTTTGGACCAATTTATATGACATGCTTGGCACCAAGCTTGCTTTTTCCACAGCTTACCATCCACAAACAGATGGCCTAGCTGAGAGGATGATCCAAACAATGGAGGACATCCTCAGGAGGTTCTGTGCCTATGGCATGGAATACAAGGACCATGAGGGATATACCCATGATTGGGTCACCCTCTTACCAGCAGTCCAACTGGCTTATAATACAAGCCAGCGCTCTACCACAGGAAAAACACCTGCACTGGTAGAGAAAGGGTGGAATCCCCTGTTACCTGTGGATCACTTGAAGAATCTTCTGACCATCCACCCCACAGCCAAAGACTTCCATGATATGTGGAAGAAAGCCTGTGATACTGCTGCCAAATGCATAGCTGAGGCCAAAGAGTATAATAAGCAAAGGTGGGACAAATCACATATGGAACCTGACTTCAAGGAAGGGGACCAGGTGTTAGTGTCTACACTGAACTTTAACAATCTCAAAGGACCCAAGAAAATGAGAGACTCATTTGTAGGGCCCTTCACTATCATTAAGTTGATAGGGAAGAATGCAGTAGAGGTCAAGCTCACTGAGGAGTTTTCTAGGAAACACCCAGTCTTTCCAGTAAGCCTGGTCAAACCATACTTCCAAACAGAGGAGGATAAATTCCCCTCCAGGAAGAAAAACATCACTCCACCAGAAATAGTGGAAGTAGAAGACTCTCCTGGACCTGTGAGTAAAATCATCAGGGCCAGAAAAATCAGACTCAACGGGAAGGATCAGAGACAATATCTAGTCAGATTCAAGAACCAGACAGCTGACAAAGACAAATGGTTGGCAGAAGATGCCATACCAGATGGGAACCTTCATCTAAGGAGATTCAGAGCCTCTAGGAGGACTGAACAGTCTCATCAATGATGAGCCTTTTTTAGAGGGAGGGTATGTCAGCCTGTGACTCAAAACCAGAGCACAAGCATGACAGCCAAAATACCATAAACCAATGGTATAGCCAAAATACCACCAAAACATGGAACTGAGCCAAATTAGCTCAAAAGGTATCAAACGAAAGAGGAAACTCACCTCTTCCTGAAAATATAAGTCCCATCACCATAGGACAAGAAATAACAAAGTTATTCCTGCTCAAAGTTATTGCTGAGCATAAACCTTAATTTTCACCTCTCATCTAAAATCTAGAAGTAGAGGCTTAACCCCATCAAATGGGTACTCAAAATGAAGCTCTAAGCCAGGGCTATCCAATGGTACCAGCCAAACTGAGCTAGCACCAGTATTACTTGAGTTATGGTCAAATTTAGACCAAATAAGGGTGAACAAAACATTCACCTCTCATCTAACTTTTACAGTTTTAGTGTGAGATACCTGAAGTGGGGTCTTTTTGGAAAGAGCATAATCAGGGCTATCTGATGGTGCCATCCATTTGCTCATAACTCAACTACAACAGAAGTTATTGGCCAAACAAGCTTAATACAGCTTTTGACCAAACCACGCCAATGTACAAAAATACTTGTACATGGGATAACTCTGTCATATTTAATTATAACCATGTCAAGTTGGGTATCATTCTGTAGAGCTCATACAGAGCTATTCAATGAACCAACTTTGAGCTTGATATCTCAAAAACTGACAGAGTTATGACCATTTTAAGGTCAAAATCCCACCCGCTGTCAGATACAGCCTTACCATGGGATAATATCCCTTAACCATGAATATGAGGTGTCAAATAGACGAAGAAGCATGTTTTTACTTCAATACCTCATATGTCAGTCAATACTGGGGTCCCATACAGTTTCTGTACAGCATTCTACGCGTCATACACGTCAGAATCAGGTTGTGAGGTCCCCAGATGAAAATTTTCACCCTGTATTGGTGAAAACTGCCCAGATGTGGCTTCAAAACCACATCTGAGCCCAATACAGGGTATACAGGCTGTTTGCAAACCACAAGCCTGTCATAGAGAGTGAAAAATCTTCACTTCCTCTACGTGGAAAGGTCTAGCAGCCTTTCCACCTCAATTTTAGGATAAAAGGAGGCCTTTTCACAGCCAAAAGCCTTTCCTCATCCTGCTCTTGAATACCCTACGTAGTAAACTGTCAAAAACAGTTTTACTCTTGGGTAATAAACAGGTATACTCTTAATTTAAAGTATTGTAGTCTTTATTATTGTAACCCAACAGGTAAAGCTGCACCCAGGGCTTTCAACAGCGCTCACCACCACTATATTTCTTATAGTAAAGCCCCTTTATTATTAAATTGATCCATCCCTAACCCTTATAAAACTATTTTAAACTATTTTCCACGTGTCACAGTCATAGTTTTAGTTGTAAATAGCTTTATTTTCACTTCAACATAGACTCATCCTGACAGTAGCTCATGTGCCACATGCTCAGCATTGCGTTTCACCCGATTTGCACACACAAGCTGAGCATGTCATGGTCAAAATTACCATGTGGAAGTGCTCAGTAAAGCCATGGTCCAGACCAATTTTGCAATAGTTCATTGGAAAGCGCAGTTTGGAGCACTTCACCAAAGCGTGTGAAATGCTGCAACTGGCTGAAATGTCATCCGATGCTGTGCCAAATGCTCAGGTTGTGTTCTTAAAAAAATTAGCTAGCAATTGTTCAGCATAGTGCATTTGATATTGTTATATCAATAGTTCAATAACTGTTCAATTGAAATGTTCAGCCACTGAGAATTTCAATTATGACCCAAAAGCAAACCTGAGCAATGGGTAAAGCCAATCTCACGCTGTATTCACTTGCCTTACAGCCCCCCCTTTGTTCAAGCACTATCACCAGGAAATACGGCCAGTAATCTTGCCGTGGTCACTTGTGACCAAATGCACCACGTGCATTTCTGCATTGCACCCACCATGCACATTCAACAAGGGCCTCACAACCACCCTCCTGGGTTATCAGGGGGCTATTTAAGGTAACAAAGGGGATTTGACTGAGATTGACAATTCAATCAATTGCAATACTCAGCCAGAGCCCCATTCTTCTTCTGCCTCACGCCAGCATTTCCCTTCTCAGTTGCAGCATTCACTGCGACTGAGCTTCAATTTTTCCCACACGCCTCGAAGCTGAGACTTTTGCGGGTGCTGCAACTGCTGAGAGCGTCTCAGCTTCACCATGGTATAAAAGGCCATCTTCACACAACAAGCCCTTTACTTTCTTTCTCACCCACTCCACTTTGTTCAAGCTTACCCGCTGTTGTCCTTCTTGTGCATATTCCCCTTGGTCTTCCTGCCTTTCCACTCTTTTCTTTTGCACTCCACTGAACCCACTCCCCTTCCTTTTTCCTGCTGATCCTGTCAGAACCCCACTTCTATCCACCTTGTGCGTTACCTCCATTTTAAACTTTTGTCAACATCATCTTCCGACCTTAATACTTATTTTTCTTCTGTTCCAGACTTTTAAAAACTTTGGACTAGAGCGTTTTTATTTTGTTTCTGTTTTAAATTCATCTAATTCATCATATGTCTTCATTTTCTTTCTTTATTTTTTTACTTTCTATTCAGTTACTAACCTCAATTGTTTTGTTTTTATATGTCGTGCACTTTATGTACCAAGCGGGGTATCCCCTGCATTTGTTCCTTGACAACGACCGACACTTGTGATGCTTGCCGACAAGCACACAAGAAAATTCCGTTTGTTGTCCGCCCCTTCCAACCACAAGGCAAGAGGAGTTCTGGCCCAAGACGCCCTTACAAGGACTCCTTTGTGGTCAATGATGATGAAACCATATCCAAGCGCAAATGGACACCGGGACCCCAAGCAGGCTGACGGGAATGATTCTGGACGATTAGCCCTGTCCCCTCAAGTATTGATTTGTCCACCCCCACTCCTAGGCCACCATCTGATGGTCACTTCACTCCTTGACCTGAGCGAAGTGCTTATCCAGCCGATGAAGAATGGCGATGGCGAGAGGACATTCAATCTTGGGCCAATTGTCACCATGTCTTGTCACCAATGGGAATCAAACGCCAGAGTAAGTTTTCTTTCTCCTCCTTATCTCATTTCTCTTCACGCAATAATACTAACTTTTTTCCATTACTCATAGAACAAAACCCCCCAAATCCCCCCCGACAAGTTCCTCCCGTTCCTAGTTTGCCTCGGGAGCAAACCCCGCAGAAACCCACTCCAGGCCCAAGTGGCACCTGATGGTCAGAGGAATTATTCCGCGGTAAGCAGCCAAAGTTTCATTTCATTTTCACTTTCACTTTTGAGTCAAGTTAACTGACTCTTACTCCTTTTTTAGAACTCTCCCAAACCAAAGAGCCACCTATTCCTGGCACAAGTCCATCCTCCCAACAACCTGAGGACAATACAACTCGTGAGCCAGAACCTGAGGTGGCTCCTACGCAATCCACAGAGGAACCTTTTGGTAAGTCACCACTTCTCTTTCTTCACTCCTCTCAACTGTTCCTCACCTTTTCTTTGACCATCTCCAGCTCGTCCTGCCACTCCCCGCTCCATAATTATCATTGACAATATGCCCGTTGGATCAACCCTCTCCCCCTCCCCCCCCCTCCCCAACGCCTTCTTCCCCCGGTTCAAAGCCCCTCTCATTCAAACAATGAGGCTTGCCAGGAATTCACCGACTTACGACCAACCTTGATGATTCCTCAAGCCATCGTCCATGAATTGATCAACCGAATCTTGTTGGAGCATCACCACTTGCTCCACATGATTCCTTTCATGGATGCAACTAATCAAAATGAGATGCACCGGGAATTCCGGGAGGAACTAAGCTCCCTCCTTGCCCAGGCACTGGAGGCTTATCCAAATGAGGACATCACCGAGATAATCTCCAAATTCCTAGAAAAATAAAAATTTGAAAAAATCTCATTATTTCCACTTTTTTTCTTTTGTAATACTTTCTTTTAAATAATTTTTTTGTATTCAATCATTGTTATTTTCAATTTCTATTACAATCTATGTTCACGTAAAAATTCTTTATTTCCTCCTTAAAGAAAATCCCTGATTGTGTGAGAATAATTTTTGTAAGTGCCCCACCAAAAGTTTGTGTGAACCTCTTTTGCCAAAAATGCGCCAATAGTCACCATTACTGTCTCCTATATTTTGTTCTTCCATTGTTTAGAGCCATATCAAATCTTAAATGTAAAAAAGACGGAGTTTCCCGCATGTGAGCAATCCACTCCAGAATCGTGAGAAATTGCCTTTGCTATGGTCACACGCTATTAATCTTAGTCATGTATTGAATCGTTTAAATTGTTGGGAACCTTCACAAGCATAAGGATTGGCGTGTGAATTGTTGAGAGCCTGCACAGGCGTAAGAAATTGTCAGCATTGTTGGCAACCTTCACAAGTGTAAGGATTGGCGTGTGAATTGTTGGGTGCCTTCACAGGCATAAGGTATTTTTAGCATTGTCAGGAAGCTTCACAAGCGTAAGGATTGGCGTGTGAATTGTTGGGAGCCTGCAACACCATAGGGGTTTTTAAAATTTCCGGGAGCTTGTACAAGCATAATGATTTGCGTGTGAAGCATTGGCAGCCCGCTGTGAGCCTTAGAGGTAATTTCATTTACCCAAAAGACCACAAATACAAAAATAACATATTAATATAAATAAAATAAAAATCAAAATATAAATATAAAATTATATTAAAAACAAAAATTTAATTACAATTCAAAAGTAAAAATACATTAAATTTTGTAAGTATAAAATTACATTTATACTTGAAAAAATTAAGTAAAAATGAAATTTTAACAAAATTGTAAAAAAATAAATAAATTTGGTAAACAGTTAAATAAAAATTATTATAACTTTTTATCCAATAGCTAAACATATAAAAATTATTTCACCATTGGATTCCTCATAAAAAATCAGGTGGGGTCACCTCTGAGTGAAATTCTTGTAACTCAACTCTAAATAAGGTTAGATTAAGTTTTTAGTATTTTCAAAACAAAATTTGAAAATCCTCAAAACTTTAATTTAATTCACACCACATGTGATGTTAACCATCAATTTTTGTGTTAAAATTGAGTTGTTCTGTTTAGTTTAGAAGTTATGAGGAATTGAAGTATTTTCAATTGAATTCAATTGAAATGTCAAAATGTGCATGTGTATTACATAAGTGAACTTTGATTTACATATGAGATGTCAATTGTTACTGTATTGTACTGTCCAATTGAATTGAATTACATATGTGTATTATAAGTATAATACATGATGAGGAATTAAAGGAAAAATAAATTGGAAAGATTAAATTTGGGGGGGAAAAGTAACTCCAGCTCTAAGGGGGAGGTAGACCCCCAAATTCCTTGCTGACAGGCATGGGATGTCAAAATTCATGCAAAAGTTCATCACTTTTGGCCTGGAATTGAGCTACAGGGTCTGTGGACTCAATTGATGATGAGGTTTTGATACCAACTGGGGTCGTTTTAGCTGTTGCCAAGAGGGTAAAACTACCCTTAAGATAAAACAATCATAGCAAAAACAGTTTTAACTGGTTTCTACGCCTCTGACACACATTCTGACGTGTTTTGAAGGCTCTAGGCCTGGTATTGCTATAGTAATGGCTGATTTAAGGGTCTAAATTGGCTAAAAATGGCTTAAACCAGCCCTTTTTGGTCTAAACCAAGGTTCAATGATTCCATAATTGGCTTTTCTGATGTCATACTGTTTTTCACGACTGACAAGGGTAAATTTTACTTCTGGAGTAAGAGAATTGATGGCTATAAAAGAATGTCTTCTTTGCCCCACTTTTCTCTTCATGTTAGAATCTTTTCCTTTTATAATTAGTTTAAACATTGTTAAACCAATCAATAAAAGATTCCAACCAACTTTCTTAAAACATTTCAACCACGTGAAAAAAAATCATTATAATCATTGTTTGTAACTCTTATAATCATTTTTACCCCTGAACCACCCCAAAAGTGAATTAAAGCATCTTTCATCACTGTAAACTTTGTCACTTTGTTTCCAAATTCACTCTGGTCACTTTTGGGCGTTTTTTCTCTTTAATAATCTTTTTAAAGACTCTGTTCTTTAATTAATTGCTTGCAGTTCTTTGCTCAATTAATTCCAATTGAAATTGCCCTTGAAGAAATTTCTTTTGTAGCCTTAAAATATCTCTTGTAGAGTATTTTTTGGATAAATTTTTATTGTTGGTAAAACAATAAATTTTTATAATATTATTGTTTTATACTAATAAAATTATAAACAATAAAATTGGCGTGTTTTCTCTTCAAAATGATATTTCTTACTATTTTTAATTGATTTTTACCTTATACAAATTTTGAGGACAGGAAAAGTACTTTATTTTTAATCAAAGTTTCATATCCACACCTTACATTTGGGGGCCCAGCCGTGATATTTTACCTGTGACATATTTTTTTACTCTTTTTAAATCTTTTTTCTTATATTGAAAAATTTAAAAAGATATAAAAAATACTTATAATTCAAAAAAACCCATAAAAAATAATTTTTTTTTCATATTATAAGTGAGGCTTAAATTTTTATTTCTTTTTTGAAATATCCTTTTTTTTACTTAATTAATTGGCTTTTTCATCAATTTTAGTGTGTGACAACGTGGTAAGACAAGAAAACATTGAAACAGCCTCAACAGTCACCAGCATTATTCCTGCTAGTACTATTAATTCAGACCATAATAGTACTGTTATTGTGACTCATAATAACCAACCTGAACCAATATCTTCTGAATTTATTAACTTGGACATAAGTAATACTCTTCAGAAAGCCAAAGATTTGGCCAATAGTAAGTTTTTTGACGTAAAATTCCTTTTTTAAGCCTTTTTAACCATAATTATGCCTTCAACCAGGTCAGGAGCCAGCTATAACCCCTCAAGCAGCTCCCAGAAAGGTAATAGGCGTGATTATGGCAGAGGCCAATCAGGCACAGAAGAAAAAGGGTCATTTGATGACTTCCAAACAACTAAAATGGGTCATTCTGAAGCTGATAATACCATTTTACCTTCAAAAAGAGCTGACACCACCACCAAACCCTTACAGCCAGGGCTACAGAATCCCAAAGATTCAGCAGGATGCCATGGAAAATGTATTTCAGATGGCCAGAACCATGATGGAATTACAGAAGAAGGAGGAAGCCAGATTAAGATTCCAGAAATCATTTCTGATATATTTGATTCCATCCCAGAGTTGTATTATGCTATAAATGACGTGAAAAAACATCTTTCTGATAAAAATGAAACCATTTGTAACAACATTAAAACAAACAACCTGAGTCTTTGCCAAATGAATGAAACACTTATGTGTTTTAAAAAGTTTTAAGAACAATTAAAATTTTCAATAATGATAATTCTTTTGACAATAAAATAAATGAGCAATCTGCCATTATTAAAGAATTAACAGGTAAATATTCTAAATTCAATATTTATGACATAATTGAAACAAGAATTGAACAAGCCATAAATATTATCAAAACATATAACAAGAAACTCCTTGATGACATTTAAAATTCATTTACCGAAGGAAAAACATATACCATTGCCTTGAAAAAGTGGTTTTATGCTTCACAAGAAGAAGTATCAAAATTATCAATGAAATTGAATCAAGTCACTGCTGATAATACAAGACAGACAGAGTTATGGCAAGAACTGACACATAAAGAAGACATGTATAAAATTGAAGTAATAAATTTAATACAAAGCTTCCAACATGAATACAGAAATTCCCAAAGATGTAGCAACAGTAAAATGAATGACATTGAACAAATACTGAACACCTTACCAAGAATGTCTACACCTCTAAATCAAAATGAGGGCACAAGAATTCCAAATCCACAAGCATTGGTTCCTGATAATTCAAAATTAAAAAATAAATTATCCACTTTGTTTCATAACTTGGAACCATCAATGGGCCAAGCACTCTTGAAAGAAGTTCCAAAACTTAAAGAATGGCCTCACTTCAGTGGTGAAGGAGAGTATGACCATATGGAATTCATTAGAGGTATTGACATGATCAAAGAGGATTTTGAATTACCAGACAGATTGGTAACAGCCAGGTTTGACACCTTGTTTACCAGATCAGCTCACAGATGGTACATCAAAATAAGACAAGCACATGGACACCAGAGTTGGACTTGGTGGAAAACCCAAATCATCAACAAATGGGCAAATGATGCTTGGAGTTTTAAAGTTGAAACAGCCTTTGAATCTGCCAAATTTAATGCTGATAAAGACAGAGCTTTACCATGGTTTTGCCAACAAAAGGACAGATTACCAGCATTATATCCTGACATGTCAGAATTTATGATCCATAGGAAAATTCTGAGACAATGTGGAGGTGACTTAGAGCATGATGTCAAAAGCAGGACTACTGAACAATCTTCAGCAGAGGATATTATCAATATACTAGAAGAAGTAATCACCAGAACCAAAATTGGTTCTAGTAGGGTGAATCTCAAAACAAGGTTTAATACACCTTGGAAAGATTCTGTGGAAAAAAACCCCAAAGAAAATTCTAGTGATATTAAGTATAAATCTGCAGATACAGTCAGAAAATGCCATATTTGCCAAAGCACCACCCATTTAGCCAATACATGTCCAAAAAGGGGGAAAATCAATGAAATTTACATTGAAAAGGAACCAGATGTTGAAAAAGAAGACATAATTGAAGACAATTCAGATGATAAGTCATCCATATTTTCTGAATCTTCAAAAGATATAGAAAATATCAATGCCACTTTTGACATCATGGAATCTTATTCCCACTTACCACAATTGAGCAATGGTCAACTTGATTTATCAAAGGTTCAAGATGCACAACTTATGAAAACAAAACCAAACAGAGGAAAAGGTTATACAGCTGGTAACAACTGTATAACAGAAGTGGTGATTGACAACAAGCCCACAAAACCTTTGCTTGACCCAGGAGCCTTCTGCTCTTGTGTTGGAAAATTGTTTCTTAAGACTTGTGTACCAAATTTTGAAGACCAATTGTTACCAATTGATGGTATAAAATTCAACAGTGCAAGTAACCCAATGAAAGCATTAGGAATCTTTGAGATCAATGTCATATTCCCACACATAAATGGGAATTTAAGAATCACAGTTGAATTTGTTGTTATGGAAAATTGCTCTAGTAGCCATTTTATATTTGGAAATGACTATTTAATGATGTATGGGATAGATTTACATAATAACAAAGACAGATACTTTACAATTGGAGACAATAAGCGCCAAAAATTTGCCTTTTTACCATTTAAAAGACAAATTACAGTAAACAAAGTATCACCAGTCAGCTTAGAGTTAGAGGAATTCAAGTCTGAACAGCTAAATGAGGCTGAAATAAGCCTTCATCTGACTGATAAACAAGAAAATGAACTTTCTTCCCTTTTTTATGATCACAGAGGAGCATTTGCTTCAGACAAAGAACTTCTAGGAGCAATTATTGGACATGAATTTGACATCATTCTTAACATTGAGAGACCTTATCCACCACTCTTAAGAAGACTTGCATATCCAGCAAGTCCAAAATCAAGAGAAGCTCTAGAAATTCATATCAAAGAACTTCTGGACCTTGGTATAATAAGAAAAGTAGGCCACAATGAAGAAGTAGAAATAACTACACCAGTCATAGTGGCGTGGCATAATGGAAAATGCAGAATGGTTGGGGACTTTAGAGCTCTGAACACTTACACTGTTCCAGACAGATAACCAATACCAAAAATCCAAATTGCCCTTACTCCAATATCTCAAGCAGTGTATATAACCACTATGGATTCCCTTAAAGGATTCCATCAAAATGTGGTGACACCAAGAGCAAGAAAATAATTGAGAATTATTGTTCATTTTGGAGTGTATGAATACTTGAGGATGCCCTTTAGTATCAAAAATTCACCTTCACACTTCTAAAGAATGATGAATGAAATCTTCCCTGAAGAACTCTCAGAGGGATGGTTAATCATTTACATTGATTACATTATTGTCTGTTCCAAGACTTGGGAGGAGCACATATACAGATTGTCCAAAGTTTTGACAAAAATTCAATCAGTAAACATGAAAATCTCCTTGAGAAATGCCATTTTGGATTTAAAGAACTTAAAGCACTAGGACATGTTGTATCTCGTTTATCCCTTGGAATTGACAAAAACAAAGTTTCAGCAGTATTGCTAAAACCCATGCCTCAGAACAAGAAGGAAATTCAGTCATTCTTAGGTTTTGCAGGATATTACAGGCAACACATTAAAGATTTTGCATCCATAGCAAGACCACTTTATAAATTGTGTGACAAAGACACAGTATTTGAAATGACTGTTGACAGAGTCAAAGCTTTTGAGTCTCTAAGAGAAGCATTGACCACTGCTCCACTCTTACTGATTCCAGACTTTAAATTGCCTTTCAAACTGTATATTGATGCATCAGGGGATGGACTAGGTGCTGCACTTCACCAAGTTCAGATCATAAATGATAAACCTGTAGAAGGACCCATATGTTTCATATCCAGGCAAATCAAACCAACTGAAGCCAGATATGGAGCAAGTCAAATGGAATTTCTATGCCTTGTCTGGGCCTTGGAGAAATTGAACTACTTCCTAGAGGGATGTGTTTTTGAAGTGATAACAGATTGTACAGCTGTCAAATCACTTTTAAACATGAAAACACCCAACAGACATATGCTCAGATGGCAAATAGCCATACAAGAATACAGAGGAAATATGACTATTATTCATAAGGATGGGAATATTCATAAGTATGCAGATGGACTAAGCAGATGGCCCTTACCAAATAATATTGATAACCCTGCTTATGTGCCAGAAGAAGCTTCACCACAAATTCCAATAGAAGGAATAAGTGTTACAGACTTGAACACCACCTTCTTTGAAGAAGTCAGAAACAGTTAAACTCAAGATAAGAATTGTAGCATCCTATGCCAATTACTTAACAAAAAATGTAAAGACAACTCTCTAATACATGCCTTGGATGAAGTATGGAGAAAACTTATGATGAAGGAAGATTTCACCTACTGGATGGTATAATTTACCACAGAACCAAGCACACATGTGTCATGACAGTTGTAGACAGGTCATTAATCAATCTTGTACTGACAAAATGCCATGATAGTCCCTTTTCAGGACATCTGTCTGAAGACAGAACAAGAGAAAAAGTAAAGACCTGCATATGGTGGCCAATGTGGCAGAAAGATGTTACAGAGTATTGCAAAACCTGTGACAGATGCCAAAAGGCAAATAAATCCACTGGCAAGAGACTTGGAAATATGATAAAAATCCAAGAACCAAACAGACCTTGGGAAATTGTCCATATGGATTGGGTAACTGGCCTACCACCAGGAGGTGACAGAAGCTATAATGCTTGCCTAGTAACTGTGGACAGATTCAGTAAAACTCTAATCTTTTTACCATGTCATAAAGATGATACAGCCATGGATACAGCTCTTCTGATATGGAATAGAGTAGTGTCATGGACTGGGATATTTACAAATATCATTAGTGATAGGGATCCCAAATTCACTTCAGCACTATGGACAAATCTTCACCAATTATTTGGCACTAAAATGTCTTTCTCTACAGCCTACCACCCACAAACTGATGGCCTGGCTGAAAGGATGATCCAAACCTTAGAGGACATGGTGAGAAGATTTTGTGCATATGGCCTTGAATTCAAAGATTGTGATGGATTTACCCATGATTGGTGTACTCTGTTGCCAGCACTGGAATTAGCATATAAAACATCAATCCATGCCAGTACCAATCAGACTCCTGCTATTCTAGAAAAAGGATGGAACCCCAAGATACCCCAAGATTCTTTGAGGAAAGACTTAATTGAAATACATCCCACAGCTGCTAGCTTCAAAGGAATCCTAGACAAAGCTAGAAAGCATGCAGTAAGGTGCATGGAGGACTCTTTTGCATATGCTAAAGACAAATGGGATAAATCACATGGAACTCCATATTTCAAAGTGGGTTACCTAGTTCTTGTATCCACCACTCACTTCAATAACATCAAAGGATATAAAAAGTTGAAAGACTCCTTTGCAGGACCTTTTGTGATTAAGGCCCTACATGGAGAAAATGCTGTTGAAGTAGAGCTATCTGAAGAACTTAGCAATAAGCATCCTACATTTCCAGTGAGCTTCATAAAGCCATATAAATCTAGTGATGCTGAGAAATTTCCCTTGAGGAATAAGATTCCCCAAGTTATACCTCCTATTGAGACATCTGGTACTAAGAAAATTACCAAAGTTCTTAAAGAAAGGAAATTAAGAACCAAGAAAGTGAGGGAATAACTTGTTAGGTACAGTGACCCAACTTGTGAAGATGAATGGTTAGGAGAAAAAAATATACCAGAAGCTACCAAACTCCTCAGGAGATTTAGACACACTAAAAACACCAATATTACAAAGTAATATTCTTTTTTAGGGGGAGGGAATGTGAGCCTTAGAGGTACATTCATATACCCAAAAGACCACAAATACAAAAATAACATATTAATATAAATAAAATAAATTTATTTATATTATTAAAATAAAAATCAAAATATAAATATAAAATTATATTAACAATAAAAAATTAATTACAATTTCAAAATAAAAATATATTAAATTTTGTAAGTATAAAATTACATTTATACTTGAAAAAATTAAGTAAAAATGAAATTTTAACAAAATTGTAAAAAAATAAATAAATTTGGAAAAAAGTTAAATAAAAATTATTATAACTTTTTATCCAATAAATAAACATATAAAAATTATTTCACCATTGGATTCCTCATAAAAAATCAGGTGGGGTCACCTCTGAGTGAAATTCTTGTAACTCAACTCTAAATAAGGTTAAATTAAGTTTTTAGTATTTTCAATACAAAAGTTGAAAATCCTCAAAACTTTAATTTAATTCACACCACATGTGGTGTCAACCATCAATTTTTGTGTTAAAATTGAGGTGTAGTGTTTAGTTTAGAAGTTATGAGGAATTGAAGTATTTTCAATTGAATTCAATTGAAATGTCAAAATGTGTGTGTGTATTACATAAGTGAACTTTGATTTACATATGAGGTGTCAATTATTACTGTATTGTACTGTACAATTGAATTGAATTAAATATGTAAATTATATATATAATACATAATGAGGAATTAAAGGAAAAATAAAGTGGAAAGATGGAATTTGGGGGGGAAAGGAACTCTAGCTCTAAGGGGGAGCTAGACCCCCAAAATCCTTGCTGACAGGCATGGGATTTCAAAATTCACGCAAACGTTCATCACTTTTGGCCTGGAATTGAGTTACAGGGTCTGTGGACTCAATTGATGATGAGGTTTTGATACCAACTGGGGTAGTTTTAGCTGTTGCCAAGAGGGTAAAACTACCCTTAAGATAAAACAATCATAATAAAAACATGTTTAACTTGTTTCTACGCCTCTGAAACACATTCTGACGTGTTTTGAAGGCTCTAGGCCTGGTATTGCTATAGTAATGGCTGATTTAAGGGTCTAAAATGGATAAAAATGGCTAAAAATGGCTTAAACCAGCCCTTTTTGGTCTAAAACAAGGTTCAATGATGCCATAATTGGCTTTTCTGTTGTCATACTGTTTTTCACGACTAACAAGAGTAAATTTTACTTTTGGAGTAAGAGAATTGATGGCTATAAAAGAATGTCTTCTTTGCCCCACTTTTCTCTTCATGTTAGAATGTTTTCCTTTTATAATTAGTCTAAACATTGTTAAACCAATCAATAAAAGATTCCAACCACCTTTCTTAAATCATTTTGAACATTTTAACCACGTGAAAAAACATCATTATAATCATTGTTTGTAACTCTTATAATCATTTTTACCCCTGAACCACCCCAAAAGTGAATTAAAGCATCTTTCATCACTGTAAACTTTGTCACTTTGTTTCCAAATTCACTCTGGTCACTTTTGGGCATGTTTTCTCTTTAATATTCTTTTTAAAGACTCTGTTCTTTAATTAATTGCTTGCAGTTCTTTGCTCAATTAATTCCAATTGAAATTTCTCTTGAAGAAATTTCTTTTGTAGCCTTAAAATATCTCTTGTAGAGTATTTTTTGGATAAATTTTTATTGTTGGTAAAAAATAAATTTTTATAATATTATTGTTTTATACTAATAAAGTTATAAACAATAAAATTGGCGTGTTTTCTCTTAAAAATAATACTTCTTACTATTTTTAATTGATTTTTACCTTATACAAATTTTGAGGACAGGAAAAGTACTTGATTTTGAATCAAAGTTTCATATCCACACCTGACACCCGCACAGGCGTAAGGAACCTTTAGCATTGTCGCAACCTGCACAAGCGTAGGGATTTGCATGTGAATCATTGGCATCCTGGACAAGAGCAACAAACCAGGACAAATGTACAATGGCATGCCACTGTACATAATCCACCTCACCCCCTTTTAATGTGAGCCACCACATCTCCCACACTCCGAACCCCCAATCCTGGCGTATATTCTCCTCTACCTTACCCCACCATTATTTACCCATCATGCTGAAATTTCAACACACATGCAAATTTCCTCATTCTTTGAATTGGCATGAGATTTTATGACCATCCCTTATTTGATAGACTGCTCCCTTGCCAATCTCATAATAGCCATGGCTTTTTTGCCACATTGTTTTTGCTTACCTGCTTGAGCATTGTGCGGACATACCCACTAGTGTCGTGCTTTCGTTGTCCTGTGCTGGATCAGTATAATGAACAAATGTACTACTGGCCCACACTACCTGAAGTAGCTCATGACAATTGGATAGATCAATCCAAAAACGCTCATTTGGAAAAATCAATTTTCCCCCTGTACACTGCTTTGACGCATCTCTTTGAATTTGGCCGGTCTGCTTATCAGCTTGAAACCACCATCCCAAAGCATACAGCAATGCATCCTTATCAAGATGAGGTGAGTGTTTGAATCCATTCATGGTGAAAGTGAGTGCAGAAGCAAACTTGCATACACCCTGATTTGTGGGAATATTGCCTTCATAGCTGACTTTATCAAAAGACAGAACCCCCAATGAGTTGTAGCAATTTTGAATCTTCAAAAATAAATTATCCCCAACATATCATAAGGATTGACCTAGAATGCAACCCACTGAGCTAAGATTGGCACCTCGGTTCCGCCATTCATCTTTTGCGTTTTCAATTTTCCTGAAACTTCCATACAGACCAAATTGTTCATTCTTTGTGCTGCATTTGCGCCACCCAATTGCGAACATAAATCTCTCCAGTAATGCTCCACTTGTTGCAATTAGGTGGGTGAATCTCTTTTTTGCAAAATAAGAATTGTGATAATACATCCCATTAATTGACCTTGACTTCACTCATTGTTGTGAATGGTCGGAATTTGACAAGGGCAATAAGTAATCCCGTTGAAGAGAAAATTGCCACACAGCCAAAGTGAATGCATTTGATCTGATTGACATCCACAACCCTCTGAATTTCACTTGGGGTGATATTTGCTGATACTGGCATTGATATTTGTGCTTTGGGTGAGAGGATGAAAATAACCTATTCATTCAGGTCGTTTTGCTCTCATTTGTCTTTTGGGATCTCCCACTATTCCCGAGTGGTTGAGGGATCACTATGTGTTGAAGAAGACAAGACATCAGATACTGCTTCCTGCCATTTGAAGCTAAGGAGTTTTGAGTCCAGAATGGTGCCCAATGCCCAAGGAGCTATATTTGGCACACATACTTTGACTTCCCTGTTGGAGCCCACATGAAATTGGCACAATCTGAACTGACTAAATCCAATGTTCTTCCGTGGGGCCCAATGAGGGTGCCACATAAATTTGGAAGCATATATATATATCTATATATATATACAGAGATTAAGCGAGCAACTCACAGTTTCCTTCCTCAGCCTGATGCTTTCCCGCAAGTTGGCTTTTACGCCCTTTTCCTTTTTTGTGAATGGAATGCTTGCAGCGGAAAATGAAACGAAACCAAATTATTACTGATTTATTAATATCACCTAAATTTGATTGGGGAGGATGAATATTTTTTAATTGCGGCTAAAAATAAAGATCACACCTGACCTTTGCAAATTCACGATCTTGTATACCTGAACCTGAAAATTGCAGTGGATAGTGCATTATTCAATTTAACATATTGATGTTCCCATGCTATCACTTTCCAATCCAACCATGTGGAATATCGCAAGCATGCGCCAATGCAATATGCACCCTGCTGCGGATCCCTAGTTATCCTAGTCCTCTTGAAGGACACAGGAACATTTGGCCTATTATGGGCTGGCGGGAAGTGATAAACGCGACCTCCCACAATGCCCCCGCGTGTGCTACTCATTGGCAAAACTGCCTGACTCAGCTTGCATCTTGTTGGAGGCATGCCGCCATACAATTACTATTGGTATTCAGACTGTGGCATGCGGGCAATAGTAGCATAGGAAGTCATGATTATTAAATTCATAAATAAATTTTCAAAATTCAATTACAATCTATCTAGTACAAAGCTAATCTAAAACGGGTCAATCCTGGTTGTGAGTTTAGTCCTCCAGGTTCTTGTGCAGCATTGTGGATATCTCATTGCTAGCCCCGCCACCTTCAATGCTGAGTTGGGTTGCACATTGCTTCAATTTACTCACGCAGGAGGCAAGGTATTCAACTGCTCCCTGTTGGAGTCCAAGAGGATTGGTCAAATTTGATGTTGGTGCAACATATGGTTTGGGTGCAATCACATCATATGAGACTAAACTAATGGATTCAAACATAACATTTGCCCAAAAATATTTAACTGGATTGGCGTGGTAAAGAAGGCTCTGAACGATTTTGAAGAAGGAGTGTTCAGATTTTGGGAGATTCTCTGGAGGTTTAGCTGATTCCTTCATCAATTTAAGATTCAAAATGTTGTGATCAAAAACCGCTTCTGTTTCTATTGGCTTAAAAAATCTAACCGTGTATATTGCAATTTATATCACCAGTCAACAGCCAATAATCATGTATCATGCACAAAGATAAAACTCACCTGCCATGTCAAGGTCCTCCAGCCAGGCCAACACTTTAAGCTCTTGGTTACTGATCACCTTAATACCAACGGGCAGGAATGTATGAGCATCCTTTGTTGGTAAATTGTCCCATTGATTTTTGTAAATACTATTGATAGTATCAAGCCCCCTTTTCCATGATTGTTGAGTAATATTGGAATGATAATTCAAAATTCCTGCAAACCCTTCCATGCGTGATAAAAATATCCCTTTAAAATTAGCAGACAATGACACTTTGGGCTCAGGGTCAGGAATTATATCAGTCATATCTCATCCCATTGTGTAACATTTGTCTATGAAACTGATGATAATATTACTATTAATGAACAGTACTATGAATGTTCTTATTTAATATAATAACAAAATGTTATTATAACCACAATTAAATAATTAAAGAATTATTTCTTTCACATGTTAAACACTACTAGTGATTTTAACAGTGAGTAAGTAATTGTCTACAAGAATCAATTACAAGCAAATTTTAATAATAAAATTATTTTAATATATAATTATCTTTTCCAAGAATAATTATAATGGTAATTATTGAACAAAAAATAATTTTAGAGAAAAACTTTAAGAATTAAAAATAAATCACTCACCAATATTGCAAAGAACTTATTGAAAGATAAGATAGAGAGATTTAACGTAGAAATGTGGATTTTAAGGATCAAAATGAATTTATAACAGTATTACAACAATATACAGTTGGATTCTATGATTTCACATTGTTCTGATTGATTCTGAAAGATTTAAAACACTTAAGAATAGCTATAACTAATACTTACTTGTTGGTAATAATGGTTTGAATGATGATAAGATGATGGTCTGGAAAAAACAGCAAGAAGAGGCCTCTTTTCAGTCAAAAAAAGCTCACATAGGCGTGCTATGGAGCAAACTGAAAAACCAGTGAGTGAGAAAACAATAAACCCTTTTGGATTATTGATTGCATCATCTGTTGTCAAGTAAGATTATCATAATTACTTAAATGATGCTTTTACGTGACTACCAACCCCAATATGGTTAAGAATAAAAGGAGTAACATCTGTAAATCTTCTTTTATTCCAAAATAATCATTTATTTCTCAAAGTTATCAATGTTATTGCCAATTTCATCACAGGTTGTAATTCCTGTAAATTTTTGAAGATTCAGTGTTTCACGTAGAATAGTCAAAAATGGACTGTAGGTAAACCTTTTAGTTTTACTAGTAAAACTGTAATTCTTTTTGGTTGTACCATTGCTAATACAGTTCTCCATTGGTCCTGAAAGTTTAAGAAGGATTCATTAAGAATTGTATTTTTAATGAATTTTTGAAGTTTTTACCTCATTTCTATGTAGAATTCCAAATATCAGTGTTTAACTGGTTGCTATGAGGTAAATCAATGGATACCAGTCCAAAAAGGGTTTTAATTACTCTTTTGGGGTTTATCCATGGAAAATCATTAAGAATTGACGTGGTTACAGGAGTCTAAGTAGCTTTTTACCTCCTTGGCACGTCAAAATAGCAGGTTATTTGCTATTTTCTTAAGCTTTACAGTAGTTGTAACATGGTAACCAAGTTCCCAAAAGGTTTTAGTTTACCAATTAGGCCAAGATCAGCCATGGATCCAAGCTTTGGAGCTGTCCACGCCTCTGAGGCCTCAGAAGTTGGGTACCCTGGCTCTCTTTGATGTCTTTTGTCCCCCTTGCTTATTTTTTACGTCAAAATAGAAATTTAAGCTTCAAGTGAGATATCCACTATGGGTGTACCAAAAGTCCATGTAAGAATACCATGATATTAAGTGCTCAAAACAGGAAAAACACTATTCTTAGTGTATATGTAACATGGGATTTCTCACATTCCCATTATTTTGGCGTGAAATTCAGAAAAACAAAAATTTTCACAGATCCTTCATTTGGTATTGATGATGTGGTATTGAAGTATTTTCCATTTTACCACCTCAAAGAGTTAATTTGAGCTTATTCACTCTATGGAGCTACCCTAGGTGAATTTTTGTGTAGAATCCAAATCTGGCCTTAAATCAATGGATTTACTTACTCAATAAAAAGTTATTCATCTTTTCTGAAATCAAAAATGATGAATTTTGGATTTATGCATGACTTATGAGTTATGCATAATTCAAAATTTATTTTTAAGATAATTGTGGCCTATTTGGGTATGTAAAATATACCTCAAGGCTCACACATTGCATCACGTTTAATTGTCTCCCTTTCTTGAAAGGCTTTAATATTCCAAGGAGAGGCGGGAGGGGTTTCATCATGGATTGTTTCATTGAGTATTGGGGGGCTTTCAGTATGTGGAGCTTCATCATGGATTGTTTCATTGGGTATGGGGGGGGTTCAGTATGCGGAGGTTCATTATCAATATGGTCCACTTCAACATTGATCATTTCATCACCTTGATCCCAAGAATCCTTTGCGGCTTCCAACGTACGGCGTTTTTTGTTTGTTTTTTTGGTTGCATGTATATTTGGTCTTTTTCCTAATCCTTTGCCTGGAAATCCAATTACGACTCGAGATCCTTCAGGTAGAGATTCTCCCACCTCCACACCTGTCCATAGACTGTAAGCAGCTATTTTTATCAATTTTGTTTTGAATTAGTAATGGACTTACGGTTCAAATCCATTTTGAGCAGGCTCATGGCTTCAGCAATCTTTTGATGCAAATAATCAGGAATTTTACTATCATTTTGAATTTTTTCAAGCCTTGGGATTGTTTGAGCAATGTTGGAGACAAATTATTCCTTGGATATAATTTCCACCTCCCCACTGAAAATTACATCATCTTGCCCATCATCTTCTGTCGGTGCACAAGGTTCAACAGTCTTTTCCTTCTCATACCTTTTAAAATTCGGTTCCTGAGAGCTTGGAGGCTGACCTGAAATAAAGGCTATGACACAATATCAGGTTTTGAGAGATTTGAAATATTCAAGATGGATGCATACTCACATTCTGGAAGAACTGGTGGATCTTGATTATCTTCATGTGACTGGCTCTCTACTTTAATGCCTAATTCATGACTACTGGCCATATCAGAGATTTCACTTCCACTCTCTGGGGCTGAAGTTGGTCGTTCATTGAATTCAGTTGAATTTCCCAGGGTTTGGGCCATAGCGGAGATAATTTCTTAAGCAAATACATGATGACAAGTTGATTGATAACTTGTTTGAAAATTTTTGAATAAAAAGATCCAAATTGAAGAAAAAAGGTGGAAGTAAAATAAGTTTAAAATAATTGATTCTTTTTGAGGTAATATTAGAGAATTTTGGCGAGTTTGAAAGAAGTTAAATATCAATTTAAAGCAGTTTAAGAGTTATTGAGTATTCTAGAAAAAAAATATTTTAGAACCACAAGCTGACCAAAATAAACCTGCGCATCAACAGACTTGGACCCTTCTATTGAAATTGTATTGCATTTGGAAAAGATGATTTGTCAGGAAATTCAAGGAGGTGATGTATTGCAAATTATTTCATATCATTCAAATGAAATCACTTCCCTGTGAGACATTGAATAAAGTTGACTAGTGACAAACCTACAAAAGTCAACTTTTGAACTATTCAATGCTCATGAGGTAAGGACTAAGCAAAGTGTTCCATTTGAATGATATGAAATAAAATGGTTTTGTCAGGGAAACAGCAGACACAATTCTTGTCTTAAATAGTCCACTTATTAGGTTTTAATTTGTGAGTCTCATGATTCAAACCCTAACCACAACATTGTGAATATACTGACCAATTTCCCCTTAGGTCCTGTTGGCAGAGAAGGCAACTCAGCATATTTTGGCGATTGCGTTCATCGTGTATGCCAACAAGCCGCTGTACACTATGGATTTAATACGGAAGCATAAGGATAAGTGGTGTCGGGAGCATGTTGGGAGGGCACCCCGCAAGCGTAAGGATGGTAAGCAGTGTCGGGAGGGCACTACGTGAGCATAAGGATGGTAAGCAGTGTTGGGAGCATGTCGGGAGGGCACTACACAAGCGTAAGGATTGCAAGCAGTGTTGGGAGGGCACTACGTGAGCGTAAGGAAGATAAGCAGTGTCTGGAGGGAACTCTGCAAGCCTAAGGATGGTAAGAAGTGTTAGGAGAATGTCGGGAGGGCACTACACAAGCATAAGGATAAGTGGTGTCAGGAGCATGTTGGGAGTGCACTCCGCAAGCATAAGGATGGTAAGCAGTGTTGAGAGCATGTCGGGAGGGCACTACACAAGCGTAAGGATAAGTGGTTTTGGGAGCATGTTGGGAGGGCACTCCATGAGCTTAAGGATGGTAAGCAGTTTCGGGAGCATGCCAGGAGCGCACTACTTGAGAGTAAGGATGGTAAGCAGTGTCAGGTGCATGTTGCGAGGGCACTACACAAGCGTAAGGATCAGTGGTGTTGGGAGCATGTCGGGAGGGTACTCCGCAAGTGTAAGGATGGTCAGGGCAGGGGTGTGAAAGCGCAAGGAGTGGTGAGGATCGAAATGGGTTGGCAGTGTCAAAGTCTCATCTGGAGGGCGGTGCGGGCGCGTAAGCATGCGTAGCATCGGGGCGGATTAGGTGGGGATGCAACAGCCAATGAGGTGAAATTACCCAAACATTGAAAATAGTGCTGAAATGGGTTTGGGCTTTGAGTGACATTCTCATGTGACACATGTGAAAATTGACGTTGTCTTGACGCTGACATGACATGAACCACCAAATCCAGCGACTATAAAGTGACACTAACACGACTGAAGCAAGATTCTATACTGACCACAGTGCAACGTGAAGTCAATCGCTGACGATTGACGCAAGATTTGCCCTGGTGAATCAACAGTACTATGACTTTTCTTATGAAATATAATAATAAAAATTATTATGACCACAATGAAATAATTGAAGAATTATTTCTTTTATGTGCTATAGACTACTAGTGGTTATAACATAAGCAGAAATTGTCTACAAGAATCAATTACAAGAAGAATTTACTAATAAAAACATCTTTAATTGAAATAATGAAATTATTTTAATATATAATTATCTTTTACAAGAACAATTATGAAAATAACTGTTGCAGAAAACTAGTCATAGAGAAAAACTCTAAGAATTATGATAAATCACTCACTATTAATCCAATGAACCTCTTAAAAGATAATAGTAAAGAAATTTGATGTAGGATTGTGGATTTCATGGATAAAAATTGATTTATAACAATAATACAACAATATATAGTTAATTTCTATGATTTCACGGCTTTGTGATTGATTTCTGAAAGAATAAAACACTTAAGAAAAGCTTTAACTAATACTTTCTTTCTGGTACTAACGGTATAATTGAATAATGTGATGATTTGGAAAAAACAGCAAGAGGAGGCTTCTTTTAAGTCAACAACAGCTCACAGAGGCGTTCCATGGAGAAAACTGAAAACCAGTGAGTGAAAAAGCAATAAAACCTTTTTGATTATTGATTGCATCATCTGTTGTCACATAACATTATCATAATTACTTAATTCAAGCTTTTACATGACTACCAACCCAAATGTGCTTGAGAATAAAAGGAGTAACAACTGTAAATCTTCTTTTATTCTAGAAAAATTATTTATTTCACAATGGTATCAATATTGTTGGAAATTTAATCACAGAATGTATTTTCTGTAAATTGTTAAAGATTCTGTGTTTCATGCGGAATCTCCAAAAATGGACTGTAAGTAAAATATTTAATTTTACATATAAAAGTATAATTTTCTTGGGTTTTTATATGGATTATAGAGCTCTTTAGTGGTCCTGAAACTTTCAGAAATATTCATTAAGAATAGTATTTTGAATGAATTTTTGAGGTTTTTACTTCATTTCTACAGCTGCTTGGTATGAGATAAATCAATGGATACTAGTCCAAAAAAGGGTTTTAATTACTAGTTTGGGGTTTCTCCATGGAAATTAATTAATAATTAACATTGTTAAAGGAGTCTACGCTGCTCTTTACCTCCTTGGTACTTCAAAATAGCAGGTTATTTGCTATTTTCTTATGATTTACTTTAGTTGTAACATGGTAACCAAGTTCGCAAAAGGTTTTAGTTTACTCATTGGGCTACGTTCAGCCATGGATCCAAGCTTTGGAGCTTTCCACGCCTCAGAAGCCTCACAACCTGGGTACCCTGGCTCTTTGATGTCTTTTGTCCCCCTTGACTATTTTTCATGTCAAAAATAGAAATTAAAGCTTCAACATATCCACTATGGGTGTAACAAACGTCCATTGAAGAATACCATAATATTAAGTTCCACAAACATGCATACCACTTTCCTTAGTGTACCTGTAACATGTGATTTTTCAAATTCCCAATATTTTGGCGTGAAATTGAGAAAAACAAAAAATTTAACAGATCTTTTATGTGGTATTGAAGTATTTTCCATATTACCACCTCAAAGAGTGGATTTGAGCTTATTCACTCTATGGAGATACCCTAGGTGAACTTTTGTGTAGAATCCAAATCTTGCGTTAAATCCATGGATTTACTTACTCAGTAAATAGTTATTCATCATTTCGCAAATCAAAAATTATTAATTTTGAATGTCATCCTGTGACTCAAAACCAGAGCACAAGCATGACAGCCAAAATACCATAAACCAATGGTATAGCTAAGATACCACCAAAACATGGGACTGAGCCAAATCAGCTCAACAGGTATCAAACAAAAGAGGGAAATCACCTCTTTCTGAAAACATAAGTCCCATCACCATAGGACAAGAAATAACAAAGTTATTCCTGCTCAAAGTTATTGCTGAGCATAAACCTTAATTTTCACCTCTCATCTAAAATCTAGAAGGAGAGGCTTAACCCCATCAAATGGGTACTCAAGATGAAGCTCTAAGCCAGAGCTATCCAATGGTACCAGCCAAACTGAGCTAGCACCAACATTACTGGAGTTATGGTCAATTTCAGGCCAAATAAGGGTGAACAAAACATTCACCTCTCATCTAGCTTCTACAGTTTTAGTGTGAGATACTTGAAGTGGGGTCTTTTTGGAAAGAGCACAATCAGAGCTATCTGATGGTTTCATCCATTTTCCTCTAGCTAAACTAGAACAAAAGCTATGGGGCAAATAAGCTCAATACAGCTTTTTGCCTATTCCACGCAGATGTACAAAAAGCTTGTACATGGGATAACTTTGCCATATTTAATGATACCCATATCAAATGAGGTACCATTGTGTAGAGCTCATACAGGGCTATACACTCAGCCAATTTTGAGGTCAGATTCCCACCTGCTGTCATATACAGCCTTACCATGGGATAATATCCCATAAGCATGAATATGAGGTGTCAAATAGACAAAGAAGCTTGTTTTTATTTCAATACCTCATATGTCAGACAATACTGGGGTCCCATACAGGTTCTGTACAGCATTCTACGTGTCATACACATCAGAAGCAGGCTGTGAGGTCCCCAGATGAAGCTTTTCACCCTGTATTGGTGAAAACTGCCCAGATGTGGTTTCAAAACTACATCTGATCCAAATACAGGTTATAAAGGCTGTTTGCAAACCACAAGCCAGTACTAGAAATTGAAAAAATCTTCACTTCCTCTACCTGGAAAGGTCTAGCACCCTTTCCACCCCATTTCAAGATAAAAAGGAGGCTTTTCACAGCCAGAATTGTTTCCTCATCCTGCTCTTGAATAACCTACGTAGTAAACTGTCAAAAACAGTTTTACTCTTGGTTAATAATCAGGTATAATTATAAATTTAATTATTGTAGTCTTTTATTATTGTAACCCAACAGATAAAGCTGCACCCAGGGCTATCAACAGCACTCACCACCACTATATTATATATAGTAAAGCCTTTTTTAATCTTAAATCAAATCATCTTCAACTCTTATAAGTCTTTTTTAGCCATTTTTCTGTGTCACAAACATAGTTAAAGCTGTAACTAGCCTATTTACACCTTTATCATAGTTTCAACCTGACATTTTGGGGGCCTGGCCATGTTTTAAACTTTTTTTTTGGACCTTATAAGTAAGTTTTCTCTCTTATTCTTTATTTCTGACAATTGTTTTATCTTTTTAGGCGTATTTTCTTTTAAAAAAATATATTTTATACATATTTTTACTTTAATACTCATATCATGAGAGTACTTACCATGTGGTTAATACCCACAAAAACCTTTATTTTTGGTGTGTTTACATATAAAAAAACATAAGCCATCAATAAGTCCTGTATTCGTGATTGAGAAGGACACCTCTGACTGAAAAACCATCAGTTGAGGCGTGGTTAAGTGTATTGTTAACTCAATTACACTTATACAGAGCCACTTATTCAGATTACACTTGAAAACCACAAGTGTCTCTGTGGGATACTGGCACACAAACAGTGTTACAGGGTACCAAAAGCTTTAATTCTGAAGTGGAATTGTTGATTCAATAACACTGTCATTATACAGGGCATATTGTAATAACATACAAGCCCAGAGGCCAACCTTAGACATGCAAAACCAGAATTTTTGTCAGGATGAAACTATGATAAAGGTGTAAATACGCTAAATACAACTTTAACTATGTTTGTGACACAGTAAAAATGGTTTTAAAAAGATTTATAAGGGTTTGAAGATAATTAAATTTAAGATTAAAATGGCTTTACTATATGTGATATAGTGTTGGTGAGCACTGTTGAAAGCCATGGGTGCAGCTTTATCTGTTGGGTTACAATAAAAAAGACTACAATAATCAAATTTATCATTATACCTGATTATGAACCAATATTAAAACTGTTTTTGACAGTTTACTATTTAGGTTATTCAAGAGCAGGATGAGGAAACAATTCTGGCTGTGAAAAGCCTCCTTTTGATCCTGAAATGGGGTGGAAAGGGTGCTAGACCTTTCCACATAGAGGAAGTGAAGATTTTTTCACTTTCTAGTACTGGCTTGTGGTTTGCAAACAGCCCTTATAACCTGTATTGGGCTCATATGTGGTTTTGAAACCACATCTGGGCAGTTTTCACCAATACAGGGTGAAGAGTTTCATCTTGGGACCTCACAGCCTGCTTCTGACATGTATGACGCGTAGAATGCTGTACAGAACCTGTATGGGACCCCAGTATTGTCTGAAATATGAGTTATTGAAGTAAAAACAAGCTTCTTTGTCTATTTGACACCTCATATTCATGGTTATGGGATATTATCCCATGGTAAGGCTGTATATGACAGCAGGTGGGAATCTGACCTTAAAACAGCCATAACTTTGTCAATTCTTGAGATATCAACCTCAAAATTGGTTCAGTGTGTAGCCCTGTATGGGCTCTACACAATGATACCTCATTTGATATGTGTATCATTAAATATGCCAAAGTTATCCCATGTACAAGCTTTTTGTACATCTGTGTGGTATAGGCAAAAAGCTGTATTGAGCTTATTTGCCCCATAACCTTTGTTCTAATTGAGCTATGGGGAAATGGATGAAACCATCAGATATCCCTGATTGTGCTATTTCCAAAAAGACCCCACTTCAAGTATCTCACACTAAAACTGTAGAAGTTAGATGAGAGGTGAATGTTTTGTTCACCCTTATTTGGCCTGAAATTGACCATAACTCCAGTAGTGTTGGTGCTAGCTCACTTTGGCTGGGACCATTCGATAGCTCTGGCTTAGAGCTTCATTTTGATTACCAATTTGATGGGGTTAAGCCTCACCTTCTAGATTTTAGATGTGAGGTGAAAAGTAAGGTTTATGCTCAGCAATAACTTTGAGCAGGAATAACTTTGTTATTTCTTTTCCTATGGTGATCCGACCTATGTTTTCAGAAAGAGGTGAGTTTAATCTTTCTTTTGATACCTTTTGAGCTGATTTGGCTCAGTTCCATGTTTTGGTGGTATCTTGGCTATACCATTGGTTTATGGTATTTTGGCTGTCATGCTTGTGCTCTGGTTTTGAGTCACAGGCTGACATACCCTCCCTCACAAAAGGCTCATCATTGATGAGACTGTTCAGACCTCCTAGAGGCCCTGAATCTTCTTAGACAAAGGTTCCCATCTGGTATGGCATCCCCTGCCAACCATTTGTCTTTATCAGCTGTTTGGTGCTTTAATCTGACTAAGTATTGTCTTTGATCCTTTCCATTAAGCCTGATGTTCCTGGCCCTGATGATCTTGCTCACAGGTCTTGGGGAGTCCTCCACTTCCACTATATCAGGGGGTGTGGGGTTCTTCTTCCTGGAGGGGAATTTACCCTCCTCTGTTTGGAAGTATGGTTTGACCAAACTTACTGGGAAGACTGGGTGCTTCCTGGAAAACTCCTCTGTAAGTTTGACTTCCACTGCATTCTTTCCTATCAACCTAATGATAGTGAAAGGCCCTACAAATGAGTTCCCCATCTTCTTGGGTCCTTTGAGATTATTAAAGTTCAGTGTAGACACTAGCACCTGGTCCCCTTCCTTAAAGTCAGGTTCCATGTGTGTCTTGTCCCACCTCTATTTATTATATTCTTTTGCCTCAGCTATGCATTTGGCAGCTGTATCAAAAGCCCTCCTCCGCATATCATGGAATACTTTGGCTGTGGGGTGGATGGTTAGAAGATTTTCCTTTAAGTGATCCACAGGCAACAGGGGATTTCACCCTTTCTCTACCACTGCAGGTGTTTTTCCTGTGGTAGAGTGCTGACATTTATTATAAGCCAGTTGGACAGCTGGGAGAAGAGTAACCAAGTCATGGGTGTATCCTTCATGGTCCTTGTATTCCATGCCATAAGCACAGATCCCTCTAAGGATGTATTCCATAGTCTGGATCATCCTCTCAGCTAGGCCATCTGTTTGGCAATGGTAAGCTGTGGAAAAAGCAAGCTTGGTGCCAAGAATGTCATGCAAGTTGGTCAAAAACTCAGATGTGAATTTTGGGTCCCTATCACTAATGATGATTTTAGGGATTCCACAGGTAGATATGATGTTATTCCAAACAAAACAGGGCAGTATCCATGGCTGTGTCCTCTTTGTGGCATGGTAGACACCTCATGCTATTGCTGAAGCTATCCACTATGATCAATCAGGCATTGTAGTTTTCTTTGCCTCCTGGGACAAGTCCTGTAACCCAGTCCATGTTGATGTTTTCCCATGGGTGTTTGGGTTCCTCTATATGTTGCAGTAACCCATACTTCTTCCTATGTTTCCTATTTGCCTTTTGACATCTTTCACAAGTGTTGATGTATTCTCCCAACTCTTGTTCCCACTTGGGCCACCAAGGTGTGGTTGCCACCCTCTCCTTAGCCCTGTCCTCACTCATGTGTCCCATATAGGGGCAGTCATGGCATTCCTGCAGGATCACGGAGATGTGGTCTGTGTCTACCACTGTGAGTGCACTTGTGTGTTTCTCTCTGTGGTAGAGCAGGCCATCTATAAGGGAGAACTTGTTATCCTTATAGGCCCTCAACCAGGGTTCTTCCAGCTGGGATTCCAGTTCTGGACTCCTGTACTTTTGTTGAAGGAGTTGTAGTAGTATGCCACACTGTTTGTGTTTGCCATAAGATTTCAGTACTGCACTAAAGAATTCCTTGTGCAGTTCAGAGGATCTTATTCCAAATATGGGAGTTTCTGTCCCCTCTGAATCAGTTTTTCCACTGTCAAGGGTACCACTTTCTGGTTCCCATTCAGAAAATCTGAAGTTCTTCCTCCTATCTACTTCCATGAATTGGATAGGGATTTTGGCTGCAACTTCAGGGTCATAAGCTGGATTGCTTTTGACATTGTCCAGGGGTCATCTGCTAAGGCCATCTCCATTGGTATGGCATTTACCTTCCTTGTATATGATGGTCATGATCCCTCTATACTCCTGGATGGCTATTTGCAATCTCAGCATGTGTCTATTTGTAGTCTTCATGTTCAGTAAAGACTTCAAGGCTGTGCAGTCTGTGTAGACTTCAAAGACTGCACCCTCCAGATAATAATGGAGTTTTTCTAGAGCCCAGACTAGACATAGACATTCAGTCTGGGTGGCCCCATACCTGGCTTCTGAATCTTTCAGCTGCCTTGAGATGTAGCAAATTACTTCTTCTCTTGGTTCACCATCCGCAATTTGTCTTTGGTGAAGGGCTGCTCCTAGGCCTTGACTGCATGCTGCATCTATATATAGCTTGAATGGTAGTTCAAAGTCAGGTAAAATGATCACAAATGCATTTGTGAGCTCATATTTGATCCTCTCATATGCATCCCTCCTTTCCTTGGTTATTTCAAAAACTACATCTTTTGAACATAGCTTGTATAATCTACTAGTTATGTGTGCAAAGTTTTTGATGTGGTTTCTATAGTAGCTAGCAAACCCAAGAAAAGATTGCATCTCTTTGATGCTTTCTGGTACTGGCTTTTGCAGTACTGCTGCTACTTTATTCTGGTCAATTGCCAGACTAAGACCTGAGAGTTTATGTCCTAGAGCCAGTAACTCTTGTTGGCCAAAATTGAACTTTTTAAGTGAAATTTTGAGATTTATGGGTGTGCATTTACTTAGGACTCTGTCTATGTATTGCACATGGTCCTCCCATGTCTCTGAGTATATAATGATATCATCAATATATACTACCATCCAGCCTTCTAATATTTCTTCTTGAAATATTGTGTCCATCATCCTTTGGAAATGGGCTGGTGCATTTTTGATGCCAAATGGCATCCTGGTATACTCATATATGCCCATATGGCATATTATTATGAGTAATTTCATGGAGTTTGGTTTAACTCCATTTTGGTGGAAGCCTTTCATACAATCCATTTTGATTATGTATTTGGCTTTTGCCAGTTTATCCAAGGCATGGGGTATCCTGGGTATAGGCCACCTGTCTGCTTTTGTGTAGTTGTTCAGAGCTCTGAAATCTCCACACATTCTAGACTTGCCATAATGCCAGGTGATTAGGACAGGGGTGGTGATCTCCACTATCTCATTATGTCCAATCTTCCTGATGACATCCATATCCAGGAGTTCATTGATATGTTTCTCAATTTCTTTCCTGGTTTACAGGCTTGCTGGATAAGGAGGTCTCCTAAGCATGGGTGGATAAGGCCTTTCCACATCCAGATATAGTTCTATATCATGGCCTTTGATCTTGCCTAATGGTTCTTCACCAATGGCAAATGCTGGTCTGTTCTTTCTCAGCATCTTCAGTAAACTTAGTTTTTGTTTACTGGTGAGGGTAGTGCTAAACTGTCCCTCTCTGAATTCCTTCAGAAGTTCTTCCAGTGGATCTTGAGAAGATATCTGGTATATATCAAGTGAAAATTTCTTTTCCTTGTTAGTACCAATGGTGATGTGCCTATTTTTACTGTTGTAAATGTGTATGCCATATATCCTCTGGTAGTCTGTTCCTAGTAAAAGCCCTTGGATGTGGGCATCATTAAGCACTACAAACTCTGGGTTAAGTCTGATATTACCCTTCCTGTGGGGTATAATTATCTCTTTGATAATTGTCCCAATGGAAGTCATCTTCCCTGATGCACTTTTAAAGTTCTTTGCCTTAGTGGGCAAGAGCTGTTTTTCCCAGTTTGGGAAGTGGTTATCAAGATAGTTTCTGACCACTATGGAGCAGTGTGCTCCACTATCAATGATCAGTGAATGCTGAGCATTTTCAATACAAACAGTCATTTTTGTGGCTGTCCCATGTATATATGCCATTCCTTTGGTTGGTGTAACCAGGAATGTTTGTGCATCTTGTGTGTGTTTGCACAAGTTCTTGTTGGAAGTTTCCTGTGGCATGCCTGCTTCCAGCTGTATGTCCTGGATTTCTAGTGGGGTTTCCTCTTGGTATTTGACTAGAAATTCCTCTCTTGTGTCCTGATCATCCTCAGATGGTTCTCTGATGGCATCACCCATAGAGTCTGATTCAGAATCCTCTGTTGGAGATTCTTCCTCTGGGACTTTCTCAATAGCATAGACCCTTTTCTTTGCCTTTGGACAGTTGTTGGCATAGTGGTCTGTTGAACCACAATTGTGACAAGAATTTCTCTTCTTTTCCACTTCTGCCACTCTTTCTTTGGGTTTGTCTTTGAACTCTACCCTGAAAGGTTGTTTGTCTTTGAAACCACTGCTCTTATATGGGGTGAATTTCCCTATATTAGTCCTTTTCTTTATTTCTTGTAAGGTGTTGGCAATGTCATCTAGAGTGCAATTTTGGTTGCATCTGCATTTTACTACATGCTCTAGTTCTCCTGGCAGTTGTGTCAGGAGCTTGTGATTCCTCATTTGGATGTTCATCTGAGGATCAATGGCTTTAAGTCTCTTAGACTGTCTAAGACACCACTGATATGGATCTTTGTCCACTGAGTATTTGTCATTTTCAAATGACATGGTCTTCTGCCATATCCAAGTTCCATTACTGTAGTTTTGTATGATTAACCATAACTTGAAGCCCCAACCACAAGGCCATGTTATGAAGAATCCATATCAACCAGATGACATCGAACCCGATGCCATGTTGATGAATAAGGCAAGATCTGCATCACAATAGCAGGATGGAGATGGAATTTCTTATTCAGAGAAGGAAGCCTTGAAACAGCTTCCTTAGGCCTCCAGCTGGGCCAAATTCTCTGGATCAGGAGAATATGATCATATGGAACTCATAGATTATATTGATGGACTCTTCACTGATGTACTAAGCATACCAGGCTACTGGATTACTGTGAGATTGATTACGGCATTTAAAGGTCATGCTAGTATATGGTACACAGAAATGAAAGAAATCCATGGTGGAAGAGTCAAATCATCCAAAACTACAGTAATGGTACTTGGATATGGCAAAATACCATGTCATTTGAAAATGACAAATACTCAGTGGACAAAGATCCATATCAGTGGTGTCTTAGACAGTCTAAGAGACTTAAAGCCATTGATCCTCAGATGAACAGCCAAATGAGGAATCACAAGCTCCTGACACAACTGCCAGGAGAACTAGAGCATGCAGTAAAATGCAGATGCAACCAAAATTGCACTCTAGATGACATTGCCAACACCTTACAAGAAATAAAGAAAAGGACTAATATAGGGAAATTCACCCCATATAAGAGCAGTGGTTTCAAAGACAAACAACCTTTCAGGGTAGAGTTCAAAGACAAACCCAAAGAAAGAGTGGCAGAAGTGGAAAAGAAGAGAAATTCTTGTCACAATTGTGGTTCAACAGACCACTATGCCAACAACTGTCCAAAGGCAAAGAAAAGGGTCTATGCTATTGAGAAAGTCCCAGAGGAAGAATCTCCAACAGAGGATTCTGAATCAGACTCCATGAGTAATGCCATCAGAGAACCATTTGATGATGATCAAGACCCAAGAGAGGAATTTCTAGTCGAATACCAAGAGGAAACCCCACTAGAAATTCAGGCCACAGTTGGAAGAAGGCATGCCACAGGACACTGCTAACAAAAACTTGTGCAAACATACACAAGATGCACAAACATTCCTGGTTAAACCAACCAAAGGAATGGCATATATACATGGGACAGCCACAAAAAATGACTGTTTGTATTGACAATGCTCAGCATTCACTGATCATTGATAGTGGAGCACACTGCTCCATAGTGGCCAGAAACTATCTTGATAACCACTTCCTAAACTGGGAAAAACAGCTCTTGCCCACTGAGGCAAAGAAATTTCAAAGTGCATAAGGGAAGATGACTTCCATTGGGACAATTATCAAAGAGATAATTATACCCCACAGGAAGGGTAATATCAGCCTCAACCCAGAGTTTGTAGTGCTTGATGATGTCCACATCTAAGGGTTTTTACTAGGAACAGACTACCAGAGGATGTATGGCATAGACATTCACAGCAGTAAAAATAGGCACATCACCATTGGTACTAACAAGGAAAAGAAATTTTAACTTTATTTATACCAGATATCTTCTCGAGATCCACTGGAAGAACTTGTGAAGGAATTCAAAGAGGGACAGTTTAGCACTACCCTCACCAGTAAACAAAACCTAAGTTTACTGAAGATGCTGAGAAAGAACAGACCAGCATTTGCCATTGGTTAAGAACCATTAGGCAAGATCAAAGGCCTTGATATAGATATATATCTGGATGTGGAAAGGCCTTATCCAACCATGCTTAGGAGACCTCCTTACACAGCAAGTCTGGAAATCAGGAAAGAAATTGAAAAAAATATCAATGAACTCCTGGACATGGAAGTCATCAGGAAGATTGGACCCAATGAAATAGTGGAAATAACCACTTCTGTCCTAATGACCTGGCATGATGGCAAGTCTAGATTGTGTGGAGACTTCAGAGCTCTGAATGACTACACAAAAGCAGACAGGTATCCTAAACCCAGGATACCTCATGCCTTGGGTAAAGTGGCAAAAGCCAAATACATAACCAAAATGGATTGTATGAAAGGCTTCCACCTAAATGGAGTTAAACCAAACTCCATGAAATTACTCAGAATAATATGCCATATGGGCAGATATGAGTATACCAGGATGCCATTTGGCATTAAAAATGCACCAGCCCACTTCCAAAGGATGATGGACACAATATTTCAAGAAGAAATATTAGAAGGCTGGATGGTAGTATATATTGATGATATCATTATATACTCAGAGACATGGGAAGGCCATGTACATATAGACAGAGTGCTAAGTAAATGTACACCCATCAATCTGAAAATTTCACTAAAAAAGTGTAATTTTGGCCAACAAGAGCTACTAGCTCTAGGTCATAAAGTCTGAGGTCTTAGTCTGGAAATTGACCAGAATAAAGTAGCAGCAGTACTGCAAAAGACAGTACCAAATAGTATCAAAGAGATGCAATCCTTCCTTGGGTTTGCTAGCTACTATAGAAACCACATCAAAATCTTTGCACACATAACTAGTAGTTTATACAAGTTATGTTCAAAAGATGTAGTTTTTGAAATAACCAAGGAAAGGAGGGATGCATATGAGTGGATCAAATATGAACTCACAAATGCACCTGTGCTCATCTTACCTGACTTTGGACTACCATTCAAGTTATACATACACCAGGGCAAATCTCGTGTCAATTGTCGGCGATTGACTTCACGTCAAGCAAACATCAAACAGGATAAAAGTAGAGCTCATGTCAAGTGAACGTTCAGCACACGTCCCACTCTTGTCTTACACCAAATCCTGTGACATCCACAAATATTGGTTTCCCTGTGCCTTCAACTCAGATTCCTCACCACCTGATCATCCCACAACCATCCGATGGTTGGTAAAAATTACACAAGACCCGCCTATTTGCACAAACACACATCAAAGAGGTCCTTCAGCCAGTCTTGATGTAGGCGGGGGGTTTGGACTCACCAGGTCATCCATGAAAGGACTCCGCCTGAGCGGGATTGTTGTTTTTCAGATGACACTGGTAGAACCCGCCGCACAATACCGCGGGTCCGGGTGTGTGTGTGTGTGTGATGGGCACACAGGGCCAAATGATGTGTTGTACTAATTTTGTGTAGCCATGAATCAGCTTGCTCAGCAGGAGGGGGTGAGATGGTTAGACCCCGCTGCACAATGCAGTGGGTTCATGGGTGACACATGAACACAAAGGCAACACATGTGAGGGCCTAATGTCAGGTGGCATTGACCATTTGTGGGTGACACATGAAGCCACTCTTGGCGGGTGCGCTTTCGTGTGCATTGGCAGGTGCGGGTGCGCTTGTGTGTGCATTGGCGTGCGCGGGTGTGAGCCTGTGAGGTATGTATAACATACCCATAAGGCCACAAATGATTTTATAAACAGACTTTTTATTTGAAATTAAAATAAAAAATAACAAAAAATAAGTATAAATTTTTTTGGTAAAACAAAGTTATAAATATTATGTCATATTTGGATTCTACACCAAAAATGACCTAGGGTACATCCATAAGGTGTTATACCCAAAAACACTTATTTCTTGTGTTATTAGAAGATTTAAGAATCTCACAGTACTAATGTAACTTTTTTAACATTTTTTGAAAATTGTTAAATTTAAGCTTAAATAAGCTTAAATTTAAAGTTGCATAAGGTTAATGCAAACTTACCAAAATTTTAGTTAAAATTGAGGTGTGGTGTATATTTACTGAATTGGCTAAGGATTTGCCATACAGAATGTAAATCCTGCGTGAGCTCAAGTTAAAAGGGTTTAAAGCAATGGTATGGCTTTAAATAAATAAAAGGGCAAAATCCACGCAAAAAGGTGGGACAAAGGAAAAAGACCAAATAGAGCTGGGGTACCCAGCTTTTTGGAGCTGCAATGATTCAATTAAGGTTTTCCACCTGTATTGGAGGATTTTCAACCTTATTTAAGCTTTAAGATTAGACTTTGATCCAACCTTAAGGTTTAAACTGGTTTTATCCCAATTTGGACAGGAATTTCAAGCTGGCAAAGGGTAAATCCCAATATGCAGGCTTGAAATCAAGGTTTTAAGAACTGTCAAAGCTTAATAAAGGTTAAAAACCTTAAAAAAGCTTAAAACTTTAAATTTACAAGCATCAAAACCTTATCAAAAGCTAAGGTTTGGTGTTTATTGCAATTTTACGTGGAAAAATAGCAATAACTTCAAAAATTCAATAAAAATCCAAATCTTAATGGATTTGCTTGAAACTTTCACACAGCTTAGAATCTAATATCATCCATATATAAATTAAATTTTAACCATCTTTTGCAAATAAATTTCCTGGGTAATTAGCCTCGAAATTTACTTTTTTAATTAAGCTCAGAGAAAATTATGATTTCTTTAAAAATTAATTAAAAATTGAGTTTAAGAGATTTCTGCTTGAAACTCTATTTTTAAGTTGTTCATGTGATGAACTTTAATATAGATAAGTTTATTTCTATTCAAAAGTTAAAAATAATTAGTTTAAATGAGGATTAAAGCTACATGGAGTTGAGAATAACACTGGTAACTTTAAATTGGAATTAAAAACAAGTTGCCTTAAGTTAAGAACTTTGTTTTTAAGTTTGGTTTTTTCAGTTTTGACCTGAGAACGCCCTCTATAGTCATTATGAATGATGAGAGCTGCTCTGAAGACATAAAAAGAGTCTTTTCATCACTGTTTTTGTCCATCATTCATCATCAATCCAATCATATTAGAAATTTAAACAGGTAAAGTTTTATTACTTATAAAATCTTATTATTAAAGTAATTCTTAATTTATTTTATTCTTTATTAATTGTAAATTAAACAATTGAAATCATAGAATTCAGATTATTGTTTTAATCATCAATAAAATATTTTATATTATAAAATTATCATCTAAAATATCTTTTAAAATCCACAAATTCCTCTTAAAAACTCTTTAATCATAATTTTTATTATAAAAAGTTGTTTTATCTTTAAAAATATTGATTTTTGGCGTGTTTTTAACTTATAATTATTATTTAATATAATAACTGTTGTTGTTTGACTTGTTGTATTAGATAAATATTATACGTAAGTTTTTCTCTAAAGTCCTAATTTTTTTATCTATTATTAGTTTTTTTATATAGAATTTTTATTCTATAAGAATTATTTCTGCACAGTGTGTGTTATAGTTCTTTTATGAATAATATTTATATTATTTATAAGTGGTTAGTATTCATATTTCCATGTATAATTGTCTCATTAAGAGCTTTACACTTCTTATTGTTATAACTGTCAGTGACTATAACAAAAATAGAATAATTATAATTTATTATAATTATTATATTTTTATAATAATAATTAATTTTTTTTTTATATAATTATTTTTAATAATTATATTTGAATTTGTGGTTATAATATTTTTTATATTATATATTTCTACTGAGGACAGTCATAGTACTCTTGATTTTGCTACTATTATCAAGAGTTTCATAGACAAACCTTACAGTGGGTGCGCATGTGTGTGCATTGGCGTGTGTGGGTGCGGGTGCGTGTGCATTTCTATATCATCTATTCAGAGTTGCAAGAAGTTAGTCTTATTCAGTTCAGGTGTTTAATCAATGTGAATATATTGATCTTATTAATTTACATACATATTTTGTTATTTGTTGCCATTTTTGCAAATACTCCAATCAAGCGCTCATAAACCCATGTGGCTGAGGCTTGTGCTGGGCCCCAACGTTGGAAAAGTTTGGGAATATGATCAGCAAAATGATGATTTGGTTTACTTTTCTGTTTTGGGAACAGGTGTTGATTGGAAAGGCGGAATTTTTTCCAATGTTCAGCAAATGCAGTCGCATCATCTATTGAAACAGTCCAACTTGTGGCAATGTTGATAGCACTAATCAAATGGAATGTATTCTTGGTTAGTTTATTTGCAAGTTCTTCTGACTGACCCATTTTTCTTTGAGTGTTGGCGCATTGGTGTACATCTATTGACATCTGTTGACTGAGCATTAAAAATGGAATATAGACGTTATATAAGAGAGCGCATTCAGCGGCTTTTAAGCTACCATGAGAGGGGGAACCCATGTTGTGAGGTACTCTTTTCCATTATGAGAGAATTATTGTCTCAAATATGATTTGTCAGAGATGCTCCAGAGCCTCACCCTTGATCTGGTTATCACTCAGTGCAGTGATATCCAATTCAGAGGGGATTTCAGAAGTGGGGATGTAATCTGCATCAAATAAAGGAATCTCCGCAGAACCACTAGATGGATGTTCTGTGTGAGGGGTGGGTATTGGGAAGTAGTGGGGAGTGGCTCATTTATTATTTTTTCTGCATCTCTTCTCAGGGAGCGGGCCTCTCTCAACATGATTTTATCAAGAGAGCTGTTGGAGGTCATGGAATCTGAGTCTGAACTGTTGGTGTCATTGGATTTCCTGCGGGACCTGAGGTCAATTTTTGATTTTGACTCTAGAATGCACAATTTGAAATCTGCATGATCCTTCAAAATTCCCAGTATTAAATTATGCATCATGTCAATATTAACCATTCTGGTTTCATCCCAATACAGAAGGTCTTCCAAAATTGAATATCGCACTCCATACTCAGAGAAAATTGCTTGTCTTTGTTGTGGGGTTGCCCGAAGCCATTTGGCAATGGTTGATTTATGATTTTGATATGAGCGTGTGTAGTGAAATTGAGGACCAATTTCTTCAATTTGAGCTTTGTGAATGGTGCAAAAATTACAAAAGTGGTTGCCTGAATGGGAAATAAATCCAGTAAGCTTGCGCATGGCAACCACATCCGCAATGGCTGTGAGAATGGCAACACAGATAAAGGATCCTGAAGGACCTGTTGAGGTGGGTGAAAAATGGTAACCTTGCCATAGCTCTTTGATCTCCTTGATCAGTGGCATTAATAGGTAATTCAATCTAAGGGAAGTTGGCTCCTTTGGACCAGGGATGATTCCTGCAACATAGACATTCTTTGGCTTCAATCTTTCACTTAGGCGGAGATTAAGACAAATAGGAATGATAGGTCCAATGCTGGCCAAACGGGTTGACTTTCCATGTGCATTAAACCAGTCCACATAAATGGAGAAGGCCAATGCACCAGGAATGGACATGAATGGGTGGTTGGGAATATTTCTAGTGCCAGTGAAGCGTCTCCAGATCAATCTATCCCAGACATCACATTTTGGGGAACCTTCAGGAGTTTGGGATTGTTGATGTTGATGCAGAATTTCCATAATTCCAGCCCGCTGGAGAGATATGCCAAGCCAATTTTTGAATGGTTGATAAATGAAATGTTTTGTTGGTATAAATTTTTGCTTCATGTTGGTTGTGTTTTGGGTGCAGGTTTCAAATGAATAGATGAATTTGCCTAATGATTGTGTGCAAGGGGGATCATGATCATTTGGGTCATTATGGTGTTGACAGTGGGGTTGGCTAGTTGTGACGAATTCAGTAAGGCCATTAATAGAGAAACATTCAGGACAAAATATACAGCTTTGAATCACTGGTTCCAATTGGAGATGTTCAAATATGGTACTCAGCTCTTGAGGTATATAGAATGCAGGAGTGGGGGGACCACCGGAGCTTGAGATGCTGGACTTGATCAGCAGGTTTAGGGTGGAGTTGAAAATGCGTGAAGCCCTGCGGGGTATATTATACCTTAATGATACAATGGCAGATATTATCATTACAAGGTCTTGTTGGGGAGAGGTTTGACTTCTGCTGTATGGTTTCTGTGCAGTTTAATTGAGACCCGGTGCTGTGGAGAAGGTGCTTTGGGTCAATGGTGAATAATCAGCTGGGAATATTTGATCCAATAGAAGTTGTGGGCACTCAGATCCTCATTCAGAAGTAGGGATTTTTGGAGGAGATTTGGGTGCAATGGTTGATTGGAGCTTTTTAATGTGCTTTTTATATTGGAAAGGTGTGAAGGCAACTCCGTGCCTATTACCCTCAGGGGAAGAGTGTGTTTGAGTTGAGCAGTGTTGACACATGCATATATGCATTGAGGAATAGCAGAGGGTTGTCATTGTTGGAGGAATTTGGAGTAAGGTTGGTTTGTGTATAAATATCAATGGCTGATGTGAAAGTGTTTAGAAGTGTTATTAATTGAAAAAAAATGAGTGATTATTTATGAAGGGGGAGATGATTTGAGCCATCTCAGAATTTTATCCCATTTGTAATGGTGCATGAGCTGCATCTGATAAAGTGTAACATGTCTCATGTGGATGGCGGAATTGGTTAGGAGTTTAATTGGGTAAAACGCCATCCTGCATAATGCTCATACATATTCTATTTTGTTTACACATGGTGATACTGCGGTTTTGACCCTTGAGGGGCGTTCCAATAGGGATGTGTCAACATTGAATTGAGGGGAGTGACATTCAAACCATGTACACTGGCACACCATTGTACATGGCTTAAACCTTATTACAGACATAACAATATAACTCTATTACATAGGGGGTTGGAGTGCAGCTAAAGTCTTGGTATTTGGCTTGAGTGCAGCAGGATTTCAATCAGTTGGAATGTGATTTGGATTGTCTTGCCTTTCTTGAAAAGGTGATGTGTCTTTTGTGGGTAAATCCTTCATGAATATACCCCTTTACAGATGTACAATGCTGTGGCATTTCAATGCATATATTGGCTGTTTGGATAATTCACAAAATGTGACAATGGGGATGTGGAAATGTTACTGAATATGATTACTTATGGATGATGGGTCCCCTTTGAGATCAAGGGAACAAATATTACATTATATGGTGGTAGGCCATGCAGGGTGGTTTCCGACAAAAGCGGAGGAGCTCAAGAGTGTCACAACCACAAGTTTGACCATCCTCCTTGATGGTTACGGCAATCCAACCTGGAGCCAAGTTGGGGCCAATTGGTCACATCATATCATTTATGGCCAATTGGCCCCCTTGGGTGTTCTATGGCTCTTACGCCATAACCCATGCCAATGGCCATATCCTTCCATCATTGGCCTCCTTGGCCAACTTCCACCTCACCAACCCCCCAGGCCTTCATCTTCGATTTTGGGCCTGGGGGGTCCTTTTGTCTTCTAGGGGCCTCCAGGCCCCCTTGCCATCACCATTGACTCCTGGCCAGCCCCTTTCATTGGTGGGATTTTGGCCTAAATGGCCTTTTTGGGCCATTTAGGCCCCCTACGGCTCCTATGGCCCATGGGCCGCGGTCCGTAGGCCACGTACCGCAGTCCGCAGGCCAATTAGGCCCCTTTTGGCCTGATCCAATGAGGCCAAAAGGGGGAAGTCATCTAGCCCCCAAGGCCAGGTGGGTCCCAAACCACAATTGGACCCACCTGAGCCAAAATTTGTCAACAATCCCTTGGACCCAAAATTGGCCAAAGAGCTGTTGGACACCAATTTGGCCATAAATCCCGTAGGACCCATTTTTGGCCATGGACCACCATGGACCATTATTCCAGCCATGGCCTCTGGCAATCACCAGAGGCCACCAGACCAGCTCAGCAGGCATCTCCCCCAACTTAAGGGGAATTCTTTCCTTCCTCCATGCACTCCGTACTCAAGGTTGCAGGAGTGGTGCAGATATGGTATTATATACCATTATGCACCATTTTTGCTCAGAAATCCAATGGTGATGTTTTCAGGACCCATTTCCATCTTTCCATATCAAGGTCTCAAAATCCAAGGCCCATTTCGAAGGAGGATCATTCAACTCATCAGTCTGACAAGTTATGGGGGAAATCATAAGACTCTTCAAGGATCCCAACCACCTGTATCTGCAGGAGTTGAGTTGCTACGTTATTCAGGATTATTCAAAAGGGGAAATTCTCAAGAGGTATTACATCATTTCAATCAGTTGTCAAGGCATCAAGTATTTCAATACACCTTGGACAACTCAATTCATCCGTACAGGCCTCATTCAATCAACCTGTATGGCCTAGGCCCAATTGGGCCATTTCACATTCCACTGTGTGAATTCCATCACACAGTTCAAATTTCAAGATGGCCAGAGCTGTATTTCCTGATTTGGACAATACAGTCAATTGATTCACCTTTCAGGATCAATCTTTCAAGTTTTCACATATACCAACCACCTTTCATCACCTGGGGACTTTTTCCCCAGTTAATTAATATATTGGATTTATTTTTATCTTTATTTTCTTTTACCTTATTAAAGTTAATACTGATAATCTTAAGTCAGTTATTACCACCCTTTCTCTTTTTCTTCCTTGCCTGTCAGTGGATATTGGTGGTCATATCCTTTGCTAATTCCATTCCTTTTCTGGCAGGTTGAAACAGTGAATTGAGGATTCACTTGGTTGGCTTCTTGGCCTTTGGCTTCTTATTCTCTTCTTTTATCTTTGGCATACTTGTCTTTTCCATTCTTTTTCTTTAAAGAAATTAAATCTTTATTACTCCTTTATCTTTGGAGCCCTCCAAGTGAGTTCTTGATTCCTGAGTGCCAGGCCCTCTTGCTTCCATAAGAGCCCCTGTGACAAAGAGGAGGTAGGGATGATTATCCTAAAAATAGGCTTATTAGACTTCCAATAAAACTCTTTTTAGAAATATTCATAGAATATCTCTATTCTAAATTTGAAAATATTTCATCTCAATACTGAGGTGTTTTATCGAGATAAAAATATTACTGTACTTTTTTGGCCCTTATGTCATCTTCCAAGTCACATAAATCCCGTTCAGGTTCTGTTAATGACTGAGATAGTGAATCTAGCATAGAATATGTTCAAACACAGTCACCATTGAGTCCCAACATTCTTCTCACAACCCCTATTGCAGCCTCAATGAATTTATCAATACACAAATACATGTGTCTCAGGGGCCAGAAGGCACACCTCAAATCTCATCAAACGCTAATCCCCAATTAAAATTTCAACGTGAGTTCCTACTTAATCCTGGTTGGAATCCAGTCGCATCCCAGGATCCCTTTGGACGAAGTAAACAGCCAACCCTCAATATTCCATCAGGATCTCAGGTTCATGTGGGCGATGAAAGGCGCGTGGATGGGGGGCCATGAAAAAGACCATTGGAAAATGTAACTTGGAGTGGTCTGTAGGAGGGAAATCCAGGATTGAAGCTTCATCAAATTAAGTCATTTTAATTTCAGATTATAACCTTTTTCAAAATTTGATATATTTGTTTCATGGGTTAGATATGGCACCTAAAGGCAAGTCAGTCCGATCTCAGGATCCAATTGAATATTGTGAGTATGACCCGTCTTCATTAATTTTTTGATGTGTTAACTGATGATGTGCATGGCAGGTGATGAGCTTTATGCATCTTCACCTCTGGTTCATCAAGAGAAAGTCACTGGACGTCATCATTCATATGCCTCCAAACCAAGAACAGCTCATGCCAGTTCATCAAGAGAAAAAATGGTGGATGATGAGGATGATAACATGTCTCAAACTCAAATGGAAACAAATGATGAACCAAGGAGGGACAATTTCATGGTGCATGAGCATGGCACTCAGTAAAATAGTGAGCTCACCCATCCTCAAATGTCCTTTGGCCAGAGTATGCTTGAACAATCCCAGGTCAGACAGCAAAGGAACCAGGCTCGTAAAGCTCACAATGTGGCAAAACCTGCAAGCCAGAAGGAGAAACAAAAATGGCTGAAAGCAGAACTTCCAGAGAATGTTCATGGAATGAGATCAGCAGTACATGACCATTGTCTGTTCCTACTCAAAGTTAGGGATAAGGATTTTTCCTCACTACCAGCACTACCCAGCACAGAAGAGAATGAAATTGCAATTCAAGTGGCTGGTCATCTCAGATATGTCCCCAAGGATGTTTTCAATGAGCCATCAACACAGGTTCAGTCTCAGGGTTTCCAAAGCTACTGCAAAAATGAGCTCCACAAGCTAGGACTAAAGCGAGATTCACTTGGGACTGGGAGAGCTCATGGCAACATCCGTTCAATGAGCTGATGTCTATGGTTTTTTACCGTACATTCTGTCTCGCACTTGTCAGGACCCAGTATCATCATTACTGTTGAAACAAGCTGTCACAGGGGCTCTTGGACAGAAATACAAGAGTAGCCTGGCACTCAGAAATCAGGGAGCTCACTTGGAAGACTCCAAAATAATAAAGCATAAAAATAATAAGAATGAAGTTCTCTAAAAGATATGCAGGTACAAGATGAGATGCAATAAGAGGAAAGGGAAGCCAACCAAGTAAGTCCTTCATCACTGTTTCAACCTTCCAAAATGAACAATGGAATTAGTAAGGATATGACCACCAAATATCCATTGACAGGTGAGGAAAGAATAAGAGAAAAGTTCTAAAGGACTAACTTAATAATATCAGTATTTGCTTAACTAAAATGAAAAGAAAATAAAGATAAAAATAAATCAAAGTATATTAATTAAGTGGGGGAAAACCCCCCAGGGTGGAGAGGGTAGCCGGTATATGTGAAAAGTTGGGAGCTTGAGTTCTTCAGGCTGAAAACTGATCTGTATTTATCCTTGAGGCTGTATTGATTGTTTTGGGAATTGATACAGCTGGCTAATATTGGAATTGAAATGGGTTGAATGAATTTCCCACACTTGAAAATGAAATACAGTTCTTGATGGATCCAGACTGTATTGAAATGAAGGTGGTTGCCAAGATGGATTGAGTGGAGCTTTGACACTTGACAACTTCTTTTGGCACTGCCTCTTGAATACACCTTGAGAATGAATTGACAGTATTCCCTTGGAAGGAATACTTGGAGTGAGAATAACCAATTACTGCTCGATGGCGTCATTGGTTTTGATGTTTTGGCACTTGCCCTTGAGCCTTGATGAATCCTCTTGATGATGTGACTGGATGGCCTGATGGAAGGTTGAAATAACCAGATGATATTGCCGCCAGTGGATTGCTGCTGAAAAAAGATGCATAATGGTGTATAACACCATATCTGACATTTTGGTTATTGGATGTTGAAAATGGCCATAAGTCTTTAGAGATGATGCCAGGAGGATATTGGTGAAATTTGATTTTCTGAGGTGTTTGGACATTTTGGGGTTTTGGCCAAATACAGCCCATACAGCCTCAAAACTGTATTTGCGCAAAGTGCGCAAAAAGTGTGCAAAAGTGCACAAATGCACAAAAATGTGCAAAAGTGGGCAAATGCGCAGAAACTGTATTCAAAGCCAAATACAGCTTCTTGGGCTGTATTTCCCCTGTTGACTGGGAAATACCAAAATTGCCCAAAAGTAGAGAAAGGCCTGATGACAGTGAAGGACCCAAGTTGGTCCCAGATGATGAAATGGCCATAAAAGGTCAAATGAGGTGAGATGGCCAATTTGGCTAATGATCTATGGATATGGCCAAATTGCCATATATTGGACGTGGCATGGATATGCCATATTGAAGTCCAAGGGGATGAATTGCCATGGTTGTGACACAAGGATCATAATAACTGTGGGGTCGTGGTGGCTTTAATGGAGCAATATTTTGCTTATTTGAAAAGAGAATGGAAGTCTATTAAAAAGGATGCTGAGTATTTGGTTAAAAAGAAGGAGAATCAAAAGCTCACAAAGATTCGTCAAAGGGTTAGTAACTGTATCTCTTCTTCATTGTGAGCAAAGACTGATGATGATTTAATTGATTATGTGCAGACCTGTGAGCAGCGTCGTGAATGGTGTGATACGGCTAAATTTCCCATTCTAGCATCACAATTCAACGACCCTCGAGTATGCTCAGATACTGAGGAGGTACTGGAAAATGGCCGTCAAGTTTACGGCAAAGTGGGATTATGCTGGTGCTCCCAGTTATCTAAGAAATTGGTATTAAAAATGGATTGAGACATAGAGTTTTATAATTGCATTAAAAAAAGGGTAAAAAAACTATTGATAGATTGCCAGATGATGGTGATATTCCGGAAGGCCTATCATTTCAGGTATTTGATCAAGATTGGCACAAGAGCTGTAGTAAGATGCGAACTAGCACCCTCAAAATACTTGACATGCCATTTATTAGGCCGAATGGTGATTCTCTGAAATAACTTAGTAATATAAATGTATAGCACCGTTACAAATTAACATTTTGTGAATTATTTGTGCAGGTGTAATACAATCTGATTATTATTTCTTAAAGATGCAACAGCTTGCTAAATATGTCAGAATATAGACAATATGAGCTGGAATGTATCACCGTCTCCCTTAGAAATAATACTCTATTGCTCATTTTCATTGAGGAAATATTGAAGGAGTTCGATCCAGCTCATGGTGTTCATAATTGTGGACTTGTGTCAGGGTGCGCAGGTGTGATCAACTTGGTCAAATGCAAATTATATAATATCAGTAAGGCTCACACAGTTAATGGTTTTTCTTTTCTTGGACCTAATGGTGTTTGGAATATGGCATTCCCATAAGGAAGGATTTTAGAATAGCAATACAATCAGGGTCAAAGATGAGCTTGAAAGGTACCTTCCGCATGTTGACCTCAACTGAATGAGGAGTGATATAGTGGATGACCTTTACAGGTTGTTGGCCAATACAATGCAGTCAATCAACAGCCTGAGCCTCAATGGCTGGGCTCCAATTGGGCTTTTGGAAATGTGGATGTCAGAGTCCAAAAATCAGGATAGAATTTTGGGGGTCCCCTCACCATTAAATAGAAAATATTAGCACAAGTTATATTGACGCCAGTTCCATCTGCGGCAATGTATGCAATCAGTACTTCACATTCAGGATTATTAAAGAAATTTTCCATTGCCTTCTCCTGCGCTTGTGCTATAGTTTTTCCATCAATTTGTGCTGAAAGGATAGAATGATGGGCAAGTGCAATACCAATTCTACAATAAAAAAAGTCAGATGGATTCAATTGGTAATGGTTGCATATTGGAATTAACTCACAGATCTAGAAATTGGGTCCATTGGGTATAAACCACCGATTTTGTTGGACCAAACCTTGTTTGTTTGTTCTTCATTAAGCTTTTTAGGAGGTGCACAATTTTACTACTCATCATGCATGTTTCCACATCCACAATAGTTCGTGTGATTGTTGGGCAGTTATCCTGAGTGCTCCTGCCCTCGGGGTCTTCCAAATCTGCCTCCGCAATTGTGTTAAGCATGATGTGATGGTTACAACATATTTGCAGCTTATCAATATTTCTGAAAGATTCTCCTGGTCCTTTGCTTTTGGATGATAGGAATTCCTCATATAATGTGGAATATTCTTGCTGCATGGTTGGGTTGAGTGGGAGCAGCTCATAATGATGGCTAATAGTGGGGAGGGATTCAAGATGTGTGGTTTTGGTGCAGCGCAAGCTTAAATGATGCAATGCCAAATGCAAAATATTATTGCAACCTTTGGAAAGACTACTCAGGATGAATGGTGACCAGTTATCTTGATTGGCGCTCTGGGGTTGAGTGATGAATGATATTATGCCCAAAAGGTCATAAATGGTGTTGTGAATAGGTGTGCCTGTTAAACATATTTGACGGGATGAAAGGACGCTATTAATGGCACAGTGAGTGGCAGTGTATTGAGAGCAAATATAGCTATAAGATGGGGCAAGGGTTATTGGATATAAAAGGTAATTTGAATCATTTAAGCTCAGCCACTCACTGTGCTTCATCCAAAATTATAGGATGCCAATTTATTTGAAAAATGAATGATGTAGAAGTATTGGTTTGCTTAAATTCTTGGGTGATAGTATTGTAAGAAGTGATAATGATATCATATTTTAAGATGTCTGCCTCAGATAAGGAGTGGCGAGTGGGACCATGGTAGATTTTGGCATGCAGCGCTCCAGCCTGAGCATGCTTGGATATTGCTGATTGCCACTTGGTAATTCAGCGAGGGGGCAGATGATCATGGTGGGCATGGAGCAATGGGGGTTTGCAATCATCCGCTCCTTGGAGGTACCAACTAGAGCAATGGCCTGAATGGTTTTACCTAATTCCATATCATCCGCGAGCAGTCCTCCAAGAAGGGTATTGGTTCAAAGGGATTCAAATGAGCTAATGACCTTGTTTGTAATGATGTTCCTGGCATTAAAAGTGGATCCTGGCAGTGAGGTGGCCCAACGGTTCTGGGCTGATTGGCCATTGGGGACTTCTCAATCCCAGAGAAAGGCTAGTCTGGTCTTTTGATGAGGGAGGAGTGGGATGTGAGGAATGGAATGGCGCGGGGTCATCATGGGGAGGTCTGATCCACAGGGTAATTGTATCAGTTTTTGCTTGGAAATCAATGATGAAACAGCAGGATATGAAGCTGGCGTTGAGTTTGAAGCGGGAAATGTGGTAGTGAAGAGTTGACATTGACTATGAGTATTACAATTATATTCTTTGGGCATTTTAAGCTTGAAATCTTGTGTTCCAAAGCTTTCCATTATGAATAGAATGTGTGGATACCATGTGAAGAACATCAATGCTAGATTGGGTTTCTGAGATGAGGAGGGATCATTTGCATCAGTCATAAATACTCCCTCAACAAATAATATTGGCAATTTTTAATCCATGCCTCACCAGGACCACAGTGCATGAAAGTTTTTGGTGCCTCAAGGAATGGTATCCACGTTTTGGAAAGGGTTCCAGGGAGAGAGCCAATAGCACACTGGTGATTGGGGAGATATGCAAATATGTTGTGTTGATTGTGCCATAGGATAATCCAAGAAGCTACGTGGGAATTCTCAGTATTTAAGGTTATATCACTATTTATTTTAATAAGAATATTAATCATCCCACTGCAAAGTGGTTGTGAAGGGGTTGACATGATGGCTATTTTAAATTATTTGGGGACAGTTGGAAATTATATGATCGGGAAGGGTTAGCTAAAGGGAATGAAGACAAATAAGCGCAGGTGGGGAACTTATATGAGAGGCAGCAATGGGCTCAAGGGGGGATGGCCTGTGGCTACGTGCTTGGTCTTTAAGAAGATGGGCCTCTTGGCTCACAATTTTCATATCCGAATTGGGGCATATATCAAGGCAAGGTGGCAAAAATGCGGGTGCACCAATATGACTGCTGAATCTGCAGCAAGTTATGAAACGTTTGGTGGAACAAGGTTGACATTAGCATATCCGAAATTGGGTGGGTTGTAGGAACCTATTGTGGAGGGGCATATTAGAGGCATGCAGCCATGTTTGCTGGTGTGACAGCAAACAATGAGGGTATATTCCCCAGGTTGATTGTCACACGGGGACCTACTGGGCAATGTTGGCAGTTTCAAAGGGCAAGCTCACTGTGGGGATGTTTGTGTGTAGGCGGGTGAGATATGTTTGGTGGCTTGCCACCAAAAATGAGCTTGGTTTTTCCTGAAGTTTTTTGCTGACGCCTGGGCTTCCAGGGAGGAATGTGTGGCATGATTGAAGGGGCGCGGTCCGTGAACCGTGATCCACATATACATTCACCCCTATTGCATATGAGGCGGGTACTAATCCACCAAGATTGGCATCAAGCTCTTTGCCTCACGCTGTGGTATTCCATACCTTTTTACCAGTTTCAAGAATTTTTTTTGAAAATTAACAGTTGGAAAGTCAAGATCAAAATGACTAATTCAGGAAATCACCACTCAAAGGACATGATTAAAGATCACACACACTCAGGAATAACATCAATAGTAGGGAGGAATGGAAGATTTGGCATTCAGAATTGAAATAATCAACATATTTCTACAATCAAATAAATAATAGGGGAATCCAATCTTATGGAATTATACAAGAAAACCTACATATAAGCCTTACAGAATCAAAAATAGGCTTAATACATACAGAAACTCAAAATTACATGGGAAAAGTATCATTGTAACATTATATCCACTCTAAATCCATCAAGAAGATTATATTACTAAGAATCACAGTAACCAAATACAGTTCATGTGACACAAGAATCACATGACAGTATCCAATTCAACTCAATACATGGGAAAATCCAATAAAAAAAGAAAACTTAAAAATTACACAACAATACAGAAGCCCAAATAAGACTTATGCAGTCCACATGCATAAGATCTGGAAAGTACACAGCCTCAGGGTCATCAAATACAACTCAATTCAATTTCAACTAGCTGCATGCAAGGGGAATACACTAAAACTGTAAACCACACAGCAATTACAGTAATCAAGAATTAAAACTCAAGAAGGTATCCCCACATTACACAGCATGATCACCTGGAACTAGATAAATCTTACAAACAAATTATACAGGGGCTTATTCACATGACACCACCTTCATCCTTAACTCACCAGCATTAATTCCTCAAGGCTCTGCAAGCTGACTAAAGCAGTGCAAAAGAGAAGTCACCTGATATTCTTATCAAAATCCCCACCAATAAAAAACATCTCAACCTTCATTTTGACCAAACAAATGGAAAGAATATCTCAGTCATATGACACCATTCTCAATCTTACACACTAGCATTAATCTCTCAAGGCTGTGCTAGATTACTAATACAGTGTAGCAGATAGGTCATCTGACTTTTGCTACAAAAATCTACACCAGCAAAATTATCTCAAGGGCAAGAATAGCACTTTACATGGAGAGCCCATGGGTACCTCTCACAACATAAAAGGAGGCCTCTCTCTCTCATTTTCTCCTCTTCTCCCCATGAATGCCAATAATTATATACCAAGAAGGAGAATAATTATTCATCCCTTACTAGTAGGTTAATCTAGAAATTATTATTATTATTACATTACATTAAAAGTGATTTATATATAGCTGTAGTTAACTGTGAGCCTTAGAGGTAATTTCATATACCCAAAAGACCACAAATATAAAAAATAACATATTAATATAAATAAAATAAATTTATTTATATTATTAAAATAAAAATAAAAAATATAAATATAAAATTATATTAAAAATAAAAAATTAATTATAATTTAAAAATAAAATTACTTTAAATTTTGTAAATATAAAATTACATTTATACTTGAAAAATTTAAGTAAAAATGAAATTTTAACAAAACTGTGAAAAAATAAATAAATTTGGAAAAAAGTTAAATAAAATTTATTATAACTTTTTATCCAATAAATAAACATATAAATTTTATTTCACCATTGGATTCCTCATAAAAAATCAGGTGGGGTCACCTCTGAGTGAAATTTTTGTAACTCAACTCTAAATAAGCTTAAATTAAGTTTTTAGTATTTTCAATACAAAAGTTGAAAATCCTCAAAACCTTAATTTAATTCACACCACATGTGGTGTTAACCATCAATTTTTGTGTTAAAATTGAGGTGTTGTGTTTAGTTTAGAAGTTATGAGGAATTAAAGTATTTTCAATTGAATTCAATTGAAATGTCAAAATGTGCGCGTGTATTACATAAGTGAACTTTGATTTACATATGAGGTGTCAATTATTACTGTATTGTACTGTACAATTGAATTGAATTACATGTGTAAATTATAAGTATAATACATGATGAGGAATTAAAGGAAAAATAAATTGGAAAGATTAAATTTGGGGGGGAAAAGGAACTCCAGCTCTAAGGGGGAGCTAGACCCCCAAAATCCTTGCTGACAGGCGTGGGATGTCAAAATTCACGCAAAAGTTCATCACTTTTGGCCTGGAATTGAGTTACAGGGTCTGTGGACTCAATTGATGATGAGGTTTTGATACCAACTGGGGTAGTTTTAGCTGTTGCCAAGAAGGTAAAACTACCCTTAAGATAAAACAATCATAATAAAAACAGTTTTAACTGGTTTCTACGCCTCTGACACACATTCTGACGTGTTTTGAAGGCTCTAGACCTGGTATTGCTATAGTAATGGCTGATTTAAGGGTCTAAAATGGCTAAAAATGGCTTAAACCAGCCCTTTTTTGGTCTAAACCAGGGTTCAATGATGCCATAATTGGCTTTTCTGTTGTCAGACTGTTTTTCACGACTGACAAGAGTAAATTTTACTTTTGGAGTAAGAGAATCGATGGCTATAAAAGAATGTCTTCTTTGCCCCACTTTTCTCTTCATGTTAGAATCTTTTCCTTTTATTAATTAGTTTAAACACTGTTAAACCAATCAATCAAAGATTCCAACCACCATTTTTAAATCATTTTAATCCTTTTAACCACGTGAAAAAATCATTATAATCATTGTTTGTAACTCTTATAATCATTTTTACCCCTGAACCACCCCAAAAGTGAATTAAAGCATCTTTCATCACTGTAAACTTTGTCACTTTGTTTCCAAATTCACTCTGGTCACTTTTGGGCGTGTTTTCTCTTTAATATTCTTTTTAAAGACTTTGTTCTTTAATTAATTGCTTGCAGTTCTTTGCTCAATTAATTCCAATTGAAATTGCTCTTGAAGAAATTTCTTTTGTAGCCTTAAAATATCTCTTGTAGAGTATTTTTGGGATAAATTTTTATTGTTGGTAAAACAATAAATTTTTATAATATTATTGTTTTATACTAATAAAGTTATAAACAATAAAATTGGCGTGTTTTCTCTTAAAAATAATATTTCATACTATTTTTAATTGAATTTTACCTTATACAAATTTTGAGGACAGGAAAAGTACTTGATTTTTAATCAAAGTTTCATATCCACACCTTACATTTGGGGGCCCAGCCGTGATATTTTACCTGTGACATATTTTTTTTACTCTTTTTAAATCTTTTTTCTTATATTGAAAAATTTAAAAACATATAAAAAATACTTATAATCCAAAAAAAATCCTTAAAAAATAATTTTTTTCATATTATAAGTGAGGCTTAAATTTTTATTTCTTTTTTTGAAATATCCTTTTTTTTACTTAATTAATTGGCTTTTTCATTAATTTTAGTGTCTGACAACGTGGTAAGACAAGAAAACATTGAAACACCCTCAACAGTAACCAGCATTATCCCTGCCAGTACTGTCAATTCTGATCATAATAGCACTGTTATTGTGACTCAAAATAACCAGCCTGAACCAATATCTTCTGAATTAATTAACTTGGACATAAGTAATACCCTTCAGAAAGCTAAAAATTTGGCCAATAGTAAGTCTTTTGACGTAAAAATACTATTTTAAGCCTTTTTAACCATAATTATGCCTTCAACCAGATCAGGAGCCAGCTACAACCCCTCAAGCAGCTCCCAAAAAGGTAATAGACGTGATTATGGCAGAGGCCAACCAGGTACAGAAGGAAAAGGGTCAGTTGATGACTTCCAAACAACTAAAATGGGTCATTCTGAAGCTGATAATACCATTTTACCTTCAAAAAGAGCTGACACCGCCACAACAAGCCTCTGTGGACATATACAAAGCGAGCCACAGTGCATACAACAATGCACTCCAATTCAAGGAGTACCAGATCCTTGCAGACCTGTGGAAGAATTGCATGAATTCTTACCTGACAGTAAGAAAATTCTTGGGCCATCCCAACACTTGCAAATTGCTCAATGGATGGCATCCATTGATGGAGAAGAAAAACATGATGCTTTTGACACTAGAATGGAGGAAAAACAACCCTCCACCACCAAAACCAGTGCCAAAAACAGCCCCAGTGGCCAGCAGCAGCAATTCCAACGTGAAAAAGCAGCCACAACCTCCAAACAAGGGCAAAGGGAAGGCACAAGCTCCAAAACCTTACAGCCAGGGCTACAGGATTCCAAAGATTCAACAGGATGCCATGGAAAATGTATTTCAGATGGCCAGAACCATGATGGAATTACAAAAGAAGGAGGAAGCCAGATTAAAGTTCCAGAAATGATTTCTGATATATTTGATTCCATCCCAGAGTTGTATGATGCTATAAATGACGTGAAAAAACATCTTTCTGATAAAAATGAATCCATTTGTAACAACATTAAAACAAACAACCTGAGTCTGTGCCAAATTAATGAAACACTTATGTGTTTTGAAAAAGTTTTAAGAACAATTAAAAATTCTAATAATGACAATTCTTCTAACATTAAAATAAATGAACAATCTGCCATTATTAAAGAATTAACAGATAAATATTCTAAATTCAATATTGATGAAATGATTGAAACAAGAATTAAACAAGCCATAAATATTATCAAGACAGATAACAAGAAAGTCCTTGATGACATTTCAAATTCATTTACTGAAGTAAAGACATATACCATTGCCTTGAAAAAGTGTTTTGATGCTTCACAAGAAGAAGTATCAAAATTATCAATGAAATTGAATCAGGTCACTGCTGATAATACAAGACAGACAGAGTTATGGCAAGAACTTACACATAAAGAAGACATGTATAAAATTGAAGTAATAAATTTAATACAAAGCTTCCAACATGAATACAGAAATTCCCAAAGGTGTAGCAACAGTAAAATGAATGACATTGAACAATTACTGAACACCTTACCAAGAATGTCTACACCTCTAAATCAAAATGAGGGCACAAGAATTTCAAATCCACAAGTATTGGATCCTGATAATTCACAATTAAAAAATGAATTATCCACTTCTTTTCATAACTTGGAACCATCAATGGGCCAAGCACTCTTGAAAGAAGTTCCAAAACTTAAAGAATGGCCTCACTTCAGTGGTGAAGGAGAGTATGACCATATGGAATTCATTAGAGGTATTGACATGATCAAAGAGGATTTTGAATTACCAGACAGATTGGTAACAGCCAGGTTTAACACCTTGTTTACCAGATCAGCTCACAGATGGTACATCAAAATAAGACAAGCACATGGACACCAGAGTTGGACTTGGTGGAAAACCCAAATCATCAACAAATGGGCAAATGATGCTTGGAGGTTTAAAGTTGAAACAGCCTTTGAATCTGCCAAATTTAATGCTGATAAAGACAAAGCTTTACCATGGTTTTGCCAACAAAAGGACAGATTAACAGCATTATATCCTGACATGTCAGAATTTATGATCCATAGAAAAATTCTGAGACAATGTGGAGGTGACTTAGAGCATGCTGTCAAAAGCAGGACTACTGAACAATCTTCAGCAGAGGATATTATCAATATACTAGAAGAAGTAACCACCAGAACCAAAATTGGTTCTAGTAGGGTGAATCTTAAAACAAGGTTTAATACACCTTGGAAAGATTCTGTGGACAAAAACCCCAAAGAAAATTCTAGTAATATTAAATATAAATCTGCAGATACAGTCAGAAAATGCCATATTTGCCAAAGCACCACCCATTTAGCCAATACATGTCCAAAAAGGGGGAAAATCAATGAAATTGACATTGAAAAAGAACCAGATGTTGAAAAAGAAGACATAATTGAAGACAATTCAGATGATAAGTCATCCATATTCTCTGAATCTTCAAAAGATATAGAAAATATCAATGCCACTTTTGACATCATGGAATCTTATTCCCACTTACCACAATTGAGCAATGGTCAAGTTGATTTATCAAAAGTCCAAGATGCACAACTCATGAAAACCAAACCAAACTGAGGAAAAGGTTATACAGCTGGTAACTCCTGTATAACAGAAGTGGTGATTGACAACAAACCCACTAAACTTTTGCTTGACCCAGGAGCCTTCTGCTCTTGTGTTGGTAAATCATTTCTTAAAGCTTGTGTACCAAACTTTGAAGATCAATTGTTGCCAATTGATGGCATAAAATTCAATAGTGCAAGTAACCCAATGAAAGCATTGGGAATATTTGAGACTAGTGTCATATTTCCACATATCAATGGAAATTTAAGAATCACTGTTGAATTTGTTGTTATGGAAAATTGCTCTAGTACCCATTTCATATTGGGAAATGATTATTTAATCATGTATGGCATAGATTTACACAACAACAAAGACAGATACTTTACTATTGGAGACAATAAGCGCCAAAAATTTGCCTTTTTACCATTTAAAAGACAAATTACAGTAAACAAAGTATCACCAGTCAGCTTAGAGTTAGAGAAATTCAAGTCTGAACACTTAAATGAAGCTGAAATAAGCCTTCATTTGAGTGATAAACAAGAAAATGAACTCTTTTCTCTTTTATATGACCATAAAGAAGCATTTGCCTCAGATAAAGAACCCCTAGGGGCAATTATTGGTCATGAAATTGATATTATCCTTAATATTGAGAGACCTTATCCACCACTCTTAAGAAGACCTGCATATCCAGCAAGTCCAAAATCAAGAGAAGCACTAGAAAGCCATATTAAAGAGCTTTTGGACCTTGGTGTAATAAGGAAAGTAGGCCACAATGAAGAAGTAGAAATAACTACACCAGTCATAGTGGCTTGGCATAATGGAAAATCTAGAATGGTTGGGGACTTTAGAGCTCTGAACACTTATACTGTTCCAGACAGATACCCAATTCCAAAGATCCAGATTGCCCTCACTCAAATATCTCAAGCAGTATATATAAGCACTATGGATGCTCTTAAGGGATTTCATCAGAATGTGGTAACACCAAGAGCAAGGAAGTATTTGAGAATCATTGTTCATTGTGGAGTTTATGAATATTTAAGAATGCCTTTTGGTATCAAAAATGCACCTTCACACTTCCAAAGAATGATGAATGAAATCTTCCCTGAAGAACTTTCAGAAGGATGGTTAATCATTTACATTGATGACATTATAGTCTGCTCCAAAACTTGGGAAGAACATATGTACAGATTGTCCAGAGTTTTGACAAAAATTCAATCTGTCAATATGAAAATTTCTTTAAAGAAATGCCATTTTGGATTTAAAGAGCTTAAAGCACTAGGGCATGTAGTATCTGGTTTATCTCTTGGAATTGACAAAAACAAAGTTGCAGCAGTATTGCTTAAACCCATGCCTCAAAACAAAAAAGAAATTCAATCATTTTTGGGTTTTGCAGGTTATTACAGGCAACACATTAAAGATTTTGCATCCATAGCAAGACCTCTTTATAAGCTATGTGACAAAGACACAGTCTTTGAAATGACAGTTGACAGAGTAAAAGCCTTTGAATCTTTGAGACAAGCCTTGACCACTGCTCCACTCTTACTGATGCCAGACTTTAAGCTGCCCTTTAAACTTTATATTGATGCATCAGGAGATGGGCTAGGTGCTGCACTTCACCAAGTTCAGATCATAAATGATAAACCTGTAGAAGGACCCATATGTTTCATATCTAGGCAAATCAAACCAACTGAAGCCAGATATGGAGCAAGTCAGATGGAGTGTTTATGCCTTGTTTGGGCTCTAGAAAAGCTAAATTACTTTCTAGAAGGATGTGTCTTTGAAGTAATAACAGATTGTACCGCTGTTAAATCACTTCTAAACATGAAAACACCCAACAGACATATGCTTAGATGGCAAATAGCCATACAAGAATATAGGGGCAATATGACTATTGTTCACAAAGATGGCAATATTCATAAAAATGCAGATGGACTAAGCAGATGGCCATTACCAAATGATATTGATAATCCTGCTTATGTACCAGAAGAAGCCTCCCCACAAATTCCAATAGAAGGGATAAGTGTTACAGACTTAAACACCACCTTCTTTGAAGAAGTCAGAAACAGTTACACCCAAGATAAGAATTGTAGCATCTTATGCCAATTACTTAAGAAGGACTGTAAGGACAACTCTCTTACACATGCCTTGGATGAAGTATGGAAAAAATCTTATGATGAAGGAAGATTTCACCTACTAGATGGTATAATCTACCACAGAACAAAACACACATGTGTTATGACAGTTGTGGACAGGTCACTAATCAATCTTGTACTGAAGGAATGCCATGATAGTCCCTTTTCAGGACATCTTTCTGAAGACAGAACAAGAGAGAAAGTGAAGACCTGCATATGGTGGCCAATGTGGCAGAAAGATATTGCAGAGTATTGCAAAACCTGTGACAGATGCCAAAAGGCAAATAAATCCACTGGCAAAAGACTTGGAAATATGATGAAAATCCAAGAACCAAGCAGACCTTGGGAAATTATACATATGGATTGGGTAACTGGCCTACCACCAGGAGGTGACAGAAGCTATAATGCTTGCCTAGTAATTGTGGACAGATTCAGTAAAACTCCAATCTTTTTACCATGTCACAAAGATGATACAGCCATGGATACAGCTCTTCTGATATGGAATAGAGTAGTGTCATGGACTGGGATATTTACAAATATCATCAGTGATAGAGATCCCAAATTCACTTCAGCACTATGGACAAATCTTCACCAATTATTTGGCACTAAACTGTCTTTCTCTACAGCTTACCACCCACAAACTGATGGCTTGGCTGAAAGAATGATCCAAACCTTAGAGGACATGGTGAGAAGATTTTGTGCATATGGCCTTGAATTCAAAGATTGTGATGGATTTACCCATGATTGGTGTACTCTGTTACCAGCACTGGAATTGGAATATAAAACATCAATCCATGCCAGTACCAATCAGACTCCTGCTATTCTAGAAAAAGGATGGAACCCCAAGTTACCCCAAGATTCCTTGAGAAAAGACTTAATTGAAATACATCCCACAGCTGCTAGCTTCAAAGGAATGCTAGACAAAGCTAGAAGGCATGCAGTAAGATGCATGGAGGATTCTTTTGCATATGCTAAAGACAAATGGGATAAATCACATGCAACTCCAGATTTCAAAGTGGGGGACCTAGTTCTTGTATCCACCACTAACTTCAATAACATCAAAGGATGTAAAAAGCTGAAAGACTCCTTTGCAGGACCTTTTGTGATTAAAGCCCTCCATGGAGAAAATGCTGTTGAAGTAGAGTTATCTGAAGAGCTTAGCAATAAGCATCCTACATTTCCAGTGAGCTTGACAAAACCATATAAATCTAGTGATGCTGAGAAATTTCCCTTGAGGAATAAGGTTCCACAAGTTATACCTCCTATTGAGACATCTGGTACTAAGAAAATAACCAAAGTTCTTAAAGAAAGGAAATTAAGAACCAAGAAAGTAAGGGAATACCTTGTTAGGTACAGTGACCCAACTTGTGAAGATGAATGGTTAGAAGAGAAAGATATACCAGAAGCCACCAAACTCCTGAGGAGATTCAGACACACTAGAAACACCAATATTACAAAGTAATATTCTTTTTAGGGGGAGGGAATGTGAGCCTTAGAGGTAATTTCATATACCCAAAAGACCACAAATATAAAAAATAACATATTAATATAAATAAAATAAATTTATTTATATTATTAAAATAAAAATAAAAAATATAAATATAAAATTATATTAAAAATAAAAAATTAATTATAATTTAAAAATAAAATTACTTTAAATTTTGTAAATATAAAATTACATTTATACTTGAAAAATTTAAGTAAAAATGAAATTTTAACAAAACTGTGAAAAAATAAATAAATTTGGAAAAAAGTTAAATAAAATTTATTATAACTTTTTATCCAATAAATAAACATATAAATTTTATTTCACCATTGGATTCCTCATAAAAAATCAGGTGGGGTCACCTCTGAGTGAAATTTTTGTAACTCAACTCTAAATAAGCTTAAATTAAGTTTTTAGTATTTTCAATACAAAAGTTGAAAATCCTCAAAACCTTAATTTAATTCACACCACATGTGGTGTTAACCATCAATTTTTGTGTTAAAATTGAGGTGTTGTGTTTAGTTTAGAAGTTATGAGGAATTAAAGTATTTTCAATTGAATTCAATTGAAATGTCAAAATGTGCGCGTGTATTACATAAGTGAACTTTGATTTACATATGAGGTGTCAATTATTACTGTATTGTACTGTACAATTGAATTGAATTACATGTGTAAATTATAAGTATAATACATGATGAGGAATTAAAGGAAAAATAAATTGGAAAGATTAAATTTGGGGGGGAAAAGGAACTCCAGCTCTAAGGGGGAGCTAGACCCCCAAAATCCTTGCTGACAGGCGTGGGATGTCAAAATTCACGCAAAAGTTCATCACTTTTGGCCTGGAATTGAGTTACAGGGTCTGTGGACTCAATTGATGATGAGGTTTTGATACCAACTGGGGTAGTTTTAGCTGTTGCCAAGAAGGTAAAACTACCCTTAAGATAAAACAATCATAATAAAAACAGTTTTAACTGGTTTCTACGCCTCTGACACACATTCTGACGTGTTTTGAAGGCTCTAGACCTGGTATTGCTATAGTAATGGCTGATTTAAGGGTCTAAAATGGCTAAAAATGGCTTAAACCAGCCCTTTTTTGGTCTAAACCAGGGTTCAATGATGCCATAATTGGCTTTTCTGTTGTCAGACTGTTTTTCACGACTGACAAGAGTAAATTTTACTTTTGGAGTAAGAGAATCGATGGCTATAAAAGAATGTCTTCTTTGCCCCACTTTTCTCTTCATGTTAGAATCTTTTCCTTTTATTAATTAGTTTAAACACTGTTAAACCAATCAATCAAAGATTCCAACCACCATTTTTAAATCATTTTAATCCTTTTAACCACGTGAAAAAATCATTATAATCATTGTTTGTAACTCTTATAATCATTTTTACCCCTGAACCACCCCAAAAGTGAATTAAAGCATCTTTCATCACTGTAAACTTTGTCACTTTGTTTCCAAATTCACTCTGGTCACTTTTGGGCGTGTTTTCTCTTTAATATTCTTTTTAAAGACTTTGTTCTTTAATTAATTGCTTGCAGTTCTTTGCTCAATTAATTCCAATTGAAATTGCTCTTGAAGAAATTTCTTTTGTAGCCTTAAAATATCTCTTGTAGAGTATTTTTGGGATAAATTTTTATTGTTGGTAAAACAATAAATTTTTATAATATTATTGTTTTATACTAATAAAGTTATAAACAATAAAATTGGCGTGTTTTCTCTTAAAAATAATATTTCATACTATTTTTAATTGAATTTTACCTTATACAAATTTTGAGGACAGGAAAAGTACTTGATTTTTAATCAAAGTTTCATATCCACACCTTACATTAACAGTAGGTCTGCCTATATTATAAATTCATCTATTAGTGAAATACTCATACTCAACAAAATATTTATATTATACTCTTCTCACTAGAAGGAAATCCATATCACTATTATTATTATCACAAAATATATTTTACATATTATCAAAATTATTTACCAACAAAAAAAATTTAAACTATCAAACAATATTATTATATTATCACTATTACTAAATTTTTCTCATATTGAGCTATTATCCATTAAACAAAATACCTTCAACAAAGAAAACAACTTAAAATCACCACTCAGTACTATTATATCTTTTATTTATCTACTCAATTATTATCTTATCATCTTGAAATCACCTACAAATTTATTTATTTAAAGTTATTATTATTTTATCATTAGTCTGATTATTGAATAGGTCTGATAGAGACTGCTGAAAAGTCTTCTCTAGTTGTAAAGCCACAATCTTAAATATTGATTTGTGAGCTCTGTAGGGAGATTGTTTAGTATATTCAGAGGGGCAGCTAAAACACCATTAGCACCCTTGGTTACAGGATTATTTCAGCAATTCAAAACTGTTTACCTGTGATTCCCCCCTCAAGGACTGCCTTATCCAATCCCACACTAAAAGGAGTTCCACAATGCGTGTACAAAACTCTGGTGAAAGAGGCCACCCGCCCAAGGGATTTTTTGGCTGCAACCCAGGGCCACATGAGAAAGTGCAGAAAATGACCCGCGGTGGGAGATCCCCATGCAAACATAACCAGCCTCAGAAATCATAGGCCAGCATTATTCTAATGGGGATGAGGCTAAAGCAAATCCACACTGATTGGCCTCAGGTTTCCACGCGCAAGCGGGTGAGCGTCCGCAGTCAAGCTGACCAGCCGACCAAGAAAATAGCCGGTTGGAAGACTTGGAGTAAAATGTCTTCCAGGCGTGTGAAAGTTGCCTGTGTATGACCCGTAGGGGGTGCGTATGAAAGCGTGTGGCTGCCCAACAATGAGCACGCGCGATGAACAAGCGGGGCCAGTAATTGTTTGCCCCGACAATGGCCCCGGATGGAATCCACTGTTTGTGTATGACCCAAATAAGCAGTCATCCCACTATGACCCACTTACATTAACTTGAATTACATGCGCATCTGTGCCGTAGTGAGGCAGAGCTGTCCAACAAGGTGCAGCAAAGGGATGCAGTTGAGATATATGACTCAATGGCTTGACGTGATTGCATGTTACATTGTTGAACAGCTTTCGCTCTGCCCCACAGCATACATTTACAAAGGTGTACTGTGTACTACAGTGTTGGCTGAACAGATTAGGAAGGTGTAATACTACTTTGGCCTGCATGCATATAGCCAATGGGCATCCACCTTCCGATCGTTTGCATATACCTAGCTCATGTGCCACATGCTCAGCATTGCATTTCACCCGATTTGCACATGCAATCTGAGCATGTCATGGTCAAAAGCACTGTGTGAAAGTGCTTGTGAGCCTTAGAGGTAATTTCATATACCCAAAAGACCACAAATACAAAAATAACATATTAATATATAAAAAATAAATTTATTTATATTATTAAAATAAAAATCAAAATATAAATATAAAATTATATTAAAAATAAAAAATTAATTACAATTTAAAAATAAAAAATACATTAAAATTTTGTAAGTATAAAATTACATTTATACTTGGAAAAATTAAGTAAAAATGAAATTTTAACAAAATTGTGAAAAATTAAATAAATTTGGAAAAAAGTTAAATAAAAATTATTATAACTTTTTATCCAATAAAGAAACACATAAAAATTATTTCACCATTGGATTCCTCATAAAAAATCAGGTGGGGTCACCTCTGAGTGAAAATCTTGTAACTCAACTCTAAATAAGCTTAAATTAAGTTTTTAGTATTTTCAATACAAAAGTTGAAAATCCTCAAAACCTTAATTTAATTCACACCACATGTGGTGTTAACCCTCAATTTTTGTGTTCAAATTGAGGTGTTGTGTTTAGTTTAGAAGTTATGAGGAATTGAAGTATTTTCAATTGAATTCAATTGAAATGTCAAAATGTGCGCGTGTATTACATAAGTGAACTTTGATTTACATATGAGGTGTCAATTATTACTGTATTGTACTGTACAATTGAATTGAATTACATATGTAAATTATAAGTATAATACATGATGAGGAATTAAAGGAAAAATAAATTGGAAAGATTAAATTTGGGGGGGAAAAGGAACTCCAGCTCTAAGGGGGAGCTAGACCCCCAAAATCCTTTCTGACAGGCGTGGGATGTCAAAATTCATGCAAAAGTTCATCACTTTTGGCCTGGAATTGAGTCACAGGGTCTGTGGACTCAATTGATGATGAGGTTTTGATACCAACTGGGGTAGTTTTAGCTGTTGCCAAGAGGGTAAAACTACCCTTAAGATAAAACAACCATAGTAAAAACAGTTTTAACTGGTTTCTAAGCCTCTTACACACATTCTGACGTGTTTTGAAGGCTCTAGGCCTGGTATTGCTATAGTAATGGCTGATTTAAGGGTCTAAAATGGATAAAAATGGCTAAAAATGGCTTAAACCAGCCCTTTTTTGGTCTAAACCAGGGTTCAATGATGCCATAATTGGCTTTTCTGTTGTCAGACTGTTTTTCACGACTGACAAGAGTAAAAATTACTTTTGGAGTAAGAGAATTGATGGCTATAAAAGAATGTCTTCTTTGCCCCACTTTTCTCTTCATGTTAGAATCTTTTCCTTTTATTAATTAGTTTAAACACTGTTAAACCAATCAATCAAAGATTCCAACCACCACTTTTTAATCATTTTAATCCTTTTAACCACGTGAAAAAATCATTATAATCATTGTTTGTAACTCTTATAATCATTTTTACCCCTGAACCACCCCAAAAGTGAATTAAAGCATCTTTCATCACTGTAAACTTTGTCACTTTGTTTCCAAATTCACTCTGGTCACTTTTGGGCGTGTTTTCTCTTTAATATTCTTTTTAAAGACTTTGTTCTTTAATTAATTGCTTGCAGTTCTTTGCTCAATTAATTCCAATTGAAATTGCTCTTGAAGAAATTTCTTTTGTAGCCTTAAAATATCTCTTGTAGAGTATTTTTTGGATAAATCTTTATTGTTGGTAAAACAATAAATTTTTATATTATTGTTTTATACTAATAAAGTTATAAACAATAAAATTTGGCGTGTTTTCTCTTAAAAATAATATTTCATACTATTTTTAACTGAATTTTACCTTATACAAATTTTGAGGACAGGAAAAGTACTTGATTTTTAATCAAAGTTTCATATCCACACCTTACATTTGGGGGCCCAGCCGTGATATTTTACCTGTGACATATTTTTTTACTCTTTTCAAATCCTTTTTCTTATATTGCAAAATTTAAAAACATATAAAAAATACTTATAATTCAAAAAACCCATAAAAAAGAATTTTTTTCATATTATAAGTGAGGCTTATACTTTTATTTCTTTTTTTGAAATAACCTTTTTTTTACTTAATTAATTGGCTTTTTCATTAATTTTAGTGTCTGACAACGTGGTAAGACAAGAAAACATTGAAACAGCCTCAACAGTAACTAGCATTATCCCTGCCAGTACTGTCAATTCTGATCATAATAGTACTATTATTGTGACTCAAAATAACCAGCCTGAACCAATATCTTCTGAATTGATTAACTTGGACATAAGTAATACCCTTCAGAAAGCTAAAAATTTGGCCAATAGTAAGTTTTTGACGTAAAAATACTATTTTAAGCCTTTTTTAACCATAATTATGCCTTCAACCAGGTCAGGAGCCAGCTACAACCCCTCAAGCAGCTCCCAAAAAGGTAATAGACGTGATTATGGCAGAAGCCAACCAGGTACAGAAGGAAAAGGGTCAGTTGATGACTTCCAAACAACTAAATTGGGTCATTCTGAAGCTGATAATACTATTTTACCTTCAAAAAGAGCTGACACCGCCACAACAAGCCTCTGTGGACATATACAAAGCCAGCCACAGTGCATACAACAATGCACTTCAATTCAAGGAGTACCAGATCCTTGCAGACCTGTGGAAGAATTGCATGAATTCCTACCTGACAGTAAGAAAATTCTTGGGCCATCCCAACACTTGCAAATTGCTCAATGGATGGCATCCATTGATGGAGAAGAAAAACATGATGCTTTTGACACTAGAATGGAGGAAAAACAACCCTCCACCACCCAAACCAGTGCCAAAAACAGCCCCAGTGGCCAGCAGCAGCAATTCCAACGTGAAAAAGCAGCCACAAACTCCAAACAAGGGCAAAGGGAAGGCACCAGCCCCAAAACCTTACAGCCAGGGCTACAGAATCCCAAAGATTCAGCAGGATGCCATGGAAAATGTATTTCAGATGGCCAGAACCATGATGGAATTACAGAAGAAGGAGGAAGCCAGATTAAGGTTCCAGAAATGATTTCTGACATATTTGATTCCATCCCAGAGTTGTATAATGCTATAAATGACGTGAAAAAACATCTTTCTGATAAAAATGAAACCATTTGTAACAACATTAAAACAAACAACCTGAGTCTGTGCCAAATTAATGAAACACTTGTGTGTTTTGAAAAAGTTTTAAGAACAATTAAAAATTCCAATAATGATAATTCTTCTAATAAAATAAATGAACAATCTGCCATTATTAAAGAATTAACAGATAAATATTCTAAATTCAATATTGATGACATAATTGAAACAAGAATTAAACAAGCCATAAATATTATCAAAACAGATAACAAGAAAGTCCTTGATGACATTTCAAATTCATTTACTGAAGTAAAGACATATACCATTGCCTTGAAAAAGTGTTTTGATGCTTCACAAGAAGAAGTATCAAAATTATCAATGAAATTGAATCAAGTCACTGCTGATAATACAAGACAGACAGAGTTATGGCAAGAACTTACACATAAAGAAGACATGTATAAAATTGAAGTAATAAATTTAATACAAAGCTTCCAACATGAATACAGAAATTCCCAAAGGTGTGCCAACAGTAAAATGAAAGACATTGAACAAATACTGAACACCTTACCAAGAATGTCTACACCTCTAAATCAAAATGAGGGCACAAGAATTCCAAATCCACAAGTATTGGATCCTGATAATTCACAATTAAAAAATGAATTATCCACTTCTTTTCATAACTTGGAACCATCAATGGGCCAAGCACTCTTGAAAGAAGTTCCAAAACTTAAAGAATGGCCTCACTTCAATGGTGAAGGAGAGTATGACCATATGGAATTCATCAGAGGTATTGACATGATCAAAGAGGATTTTGAATTACCAGACAGATTGGTAACAGCCAGGTTTAACACCTTGTTTACCAGATCAGCTCACAGATGGTACATCAAAATAAGACAAGCACATGGACACCAGAGTTGGACTTGGTGGAAAACCCAAATCATCAACAAATGGGCAAATGATGCTTGGAGGTTTAAAGTTGAAACAGCCTTTGAATCTGCCAAATTTAATGCTGATAAAGACAAAGCTTTACCATGGTTTTGCCAACAAAAGGACAGATTAACAGCATTATATCCTGACATGTCAGAATTTATGATCCATAGAAAAATTCTGAGACAATGTGGAGGTGACTTAGAGCATGCTGTAAAAAGCAGGACTACTGAACAATCTTCAGCAGAGGATATTATCAATATATTAGAAGAAGTAACCACCAGAACAAAAATTGGTTCTAGTAGGGTGAATCTTGAAACAAGGTTTAATACACCTTGGAAAGATTCTGTGGACAAAAACCCCAAAGAAAATTCTAACTATGTTGGGTATAAATCTGCAGATACAGTCAAAAAGTGCCATATTTGCCAAAGCACCAACCACTTAGCTAATACATGTCCAAAAAGGGGGAAAATCAATGAAATTAATATTGGAAAGAGACCTGATGTTGAAAAATATGACATAATTGAAGACAATTCAGATGATAAATCATCCATATTTTCTGAATCTTCAAAAGATATAGAAAATATCAATGCCACTTTTGACATAATGGAATCTTATTCCCACTTGCCACAATTGAGCAATAGTCAACTTGATTTATCAAAAGCTCAAGGGGCACAGCTTATGAAGGGCAAATCCCAATAGAAGGAATAAGTGTTACAGACTTGAACACCACCTTCTTTAAAGAGGTCAGAAATAGTTACATTCAAGATAACAATTGTAGCATCTTATAAAACAAAGACTGTAAAAACAACTCTCTGATACATGCCTTGTATGAAGTGTGGAAAGGATCATATGATAAAGGAAGATTTTACCTACTTGATGGTATAAAATTCAACAGTACAAGTAACCCAATGAGAGCATTAGGAATCTTTGAGAATCACAGTTTAATTGGTGGTTATGTAAAATTGCTCTAGTACCCATTTTATTGGGAAATGACTATTTAATCATGTATGGGATAGAAATACATAATGAAAAGGACAGATAATTTCCTATTGAGACATCTGGTACTAAGAAAATTACCAAAGTTGTTAAAGAAAGGAAATTAAGAACTAAAAAAGTAAGGGAATACCTTGTTAGGTACAGTGACCCAACTTGTGAAGATGAATGGTTAGAAGAAAAAGATATACCAGAAGCTACCAAACTCCTAAAAAGATTCAGACACACTAGAGGCACCAATATTACAAAGTGATATTCTTTTTTAGGGGGAGGGAATGTGAGCCTTAGAGGTAATTTCATATACCCAAAAGACCACAAATACAAAAATAACATATTAATATATAAAAAATAAATTTATTTATATTATTAAAATAAAAATCAAAATATAAATATAAAATTATATTAAAAATAAAAAATTAATTACAATTTAAAAATAAAAAATACATTAAAATTTTGTAAGTATAAAATTACATTTATACTTGGAAAAATTAAGTAAAAATGAAATTTTAACAAAATTGTGAAAAATTAAATAAATTTGGAAAAAAGTTAAATAAAAATTATTATAACTTTTTATCCAATAAAGAAACACATAAAAATTATTTCACCATTGGATTCCTCATAAAAAATCAGGTGGGGTCACCTCTGAGTGAAAATCTTGTAACTCAACTCTAAATAAGCTTAAATTAAGTTTTTAGTATTTTCAATACAAAAGTTGAAAATCCTCAAAACCTTAATTTAATTCACACCACATGTGGTGTTAACCCTCAATTTTTGTGTTCAAATTGAGGTGTTGTGTTTAGTTTAGAAGTTATGAGGAATTGAAGTATTTTCAATTGAATTCAATTGAAATGTCAAAATGTGCGCGTGTATTACATAAGTGAACTTTGATTTACATATGAGGTGTCAATTATTACTGTATTGTACTGTACAATTGAATTGAATTACATATGTAAATTATAAGTATAATACATGATGAGGAATTAAAGGAAAAATAAATTGGAAAGATTAAATTTGGGGGGGAAAAGGAACTCCAGCTCTAAGGGGGAGCTAGACCCCCAAAATCCTTGCTGACAGGCGTGGGATGTCAAAATTCACGCAAAAGTTCATCACTTTTGGCCTGGAATTGAGTCACAGGGTCTGTGGACTCAATTGATGATGAGGTTTTGATACCAACTGGGGTAGTTTTAGCTGTTGCCAAGAGGGTAAAACTACCCTTAAGATAAAACAACCATAGTAAAAACAGTTTTAACTGGTTTCTACGCCTCTTACACACATTCTGACGTGTTTTGAAGGCTCTAGGCCTGGTATTGCTATAGTAATGGCTGATTTAAGGGTCTAAAATGGATAAAAATGGCTAAAAATGGCTTAAACCAGCCCTTTTTGGTCTAAACCAGGGTTCAATGATGCCCTAATTGGCTTTTCTGTTGTCAGACCGTTTTTCACGACTGACAAGAGTAAAATTTACTTTTGGAGTAAGAGAATTGATGGCTATAAAAGAATGTCTTCTTTGCCCCACTTTTCTCTTCATGTTAGAATCTTTTCCTTTTATTAATTAGTTTAAACACTGTTAAACCAATCAATCAAAGATTCCAACCACCACTTTTTAATCATTTTAATCCTTTTAACCACGTGAAAAAATCATTATAATCATTGTTTGTAACTCTTATAATCATTTTTACCCCTGAACCACCCCAAAAGTGAATTAAAGCATCTTTCATCACTGTAAACTTTGTCACTTTGTTTCCAAATTCACTCTGGTCACTTTTGGGCGTGTTTTCTCTTTAATATTCTTTTTAAAGACTTTGTTCTTTAATTAATTGCTTGCAGTTCTTTGCTCAATTAATTCCAATTGAAATTGCTCTTGAAGAAATTTCTTTTGTAGCCTTAAAATATCTCTTGTAGAGTATTTTTTGGATAAATCTTTATTGTTGGTAAAACAATAAATTTTTATATTATTTTTTTATACTAATAAAGTTATAAACAATAAAATTTGGCGTGTTTTCTCTTAAAAATAATATTTCATACTATTTTTAACTGAATTTTACCTTATACAAATTTTGAGGACAGGAAAAGTACTTGATTTTTAATCAAAGTTTCATATCCACACCTTACAGTGCTCAGTAAAGCCATGGTCAGGACCATTTTTGCAATAGTTCATTGGAAGGATCAGTTTGGAGCACTTCACCAAAGCGTGTGAAATGCTGCACCTGGATGAAATGTCATCCGATGCGGTGCCAAATGCTCAGATTGTGTGCATAAAAAAACGGCCGAGCAATGGCTGAGCATGGTGCATTTGATATTGTTATATCAATAGTTCAATTACTGTGCAATTAAAATTTTCAGCCACTGAGCATTTCAATTATGACCCAAAAGCAAACCAGAGAAATGGGTCAAGGCAAGCTTACACTGTATTCACTTGTCTTACAGCCCCCCCTTTGTTCAAACACTATCACAAGGCCATACGGCCAGTAATCTCCCCATGGCCACTTGTGACCAAATGCACCACATGCTTTTCTGCATGGGGCATTTGGGAATTACACCCACCATGCACATTCAATGAGGGCCTCACAACCACCCTCCTGGGTGATCGGGTGGCTATTTAAGGAAACAAAGGGGATTTGACTGAGCTTGACAATTAAATCAATTGCAATACTCAGCTAGAACCCCATTGTTCTTCTGCCTCACGCCAGCATTTCCCTTCTCAGTTGCAGCATTTGCTGTGACTGAGCTTCAATTTTGCCCACATGCCTCAAATCTGAGACTTTTGCGGGTGCTGCAACTGCTGAGATCATCTCAGCTTCACCATGGTATAAAAGACCATCTTCACACGACAAGCCCTTCACTTTCTTTCTCACCCGCTGTTGTCCTTCTTGTGCGTATTTCCCTTGGTCTTCCTGCCTTTCCACTCTTTTCTTTCGCACTCAACTAAACCCACTCCCCTTCCTTTTGCCTGTTTGTTTTCCTGCTGATCCTTTCAGAACCCCACTTCCATCCACCTCTTTTTTAAACTTTTATCGACATCATGTTCCAATCTGAATACTGATTTTTCTTCTCTTCCAGACTTTTGAAAACTTCCAACTAGAGCGTCTTTATTTTTTTTCTTAAATCTATCTAATTCATCATATGTCTTCATTTTCTTTATTTATTTTTTACTTTCTATTAAGGTACTAACCTCAACTGTTTTGTTTTTAGATGTTGTGCACTTTATGCACCAAGTGGGGTATCCCCTGCATTTGTTCCTCAACAACGACCGACGCTTGTGATTCTTTCCAACAAGCACACAAGAAATGTTCATTTGTTGTCCGCCCCTTCTGACCATGCGGCCAGAGGAGTTCTTGCCAAAGACGCCCTTGCGAGAACTCCTTTGTGGTCGATGATGATGAAAGCATATCTGAGTGCGAATGGACACCAGGACCCCAAGCAGGCCGACGGGAACAATTCCGGATGATGAGCCCTGTCCCCTCAAGCATTGATTTGTCCAACCCCCCTCCTAGGCCACCATCCAATGGTCACTTCACTCCTCAACCTGAGCGAAGTGATTATCCAGCCAATTAAGGATGGAAATGGCAAGAGGACATTCGAACTTGGGCCAATTGTCACCATGTCTTGTCACCGTTGGGATTCAAAAGCCAAAGTAAGTTTTCTTTCTCCTCCTTATCTCATTCGTCTTCACGCAATAATACTGACTTTTTTCCAATACTCATAGAACAAAACCCCCCAAATCCCCCCAACAAGACTCTCCCTTTGCTAGTTTGCCTCGCGAGAAAACCCCGCAGCAACCCACTCCAGGCCCGAGTGGCACTTGATGGTCAGAGGAATGATTCCGCGGTAAGCAGCCAAAGTTTCATTTCATTTTCACTTTCACTTTTGAGTCAAGTTAACTGATTCTTACTCCTTTTTTGGAACCCTCCCAAACCAAAGAGCCACCTATTCCTGGCACAAGTCCATCCTCCCAACAACCTGAGGACAATACAACTCGTGAGCCAGAACCTGAGGTGGCTCCTACGCAATCCACGGAGGAACCTTTTGGTAAGTCACCACTTCTCTTTCTTCAATCCTCTCAAATTTTCCTCAGCTTTTCTTCGACCATTTCCAGCTCGTCCCACCACTCCCCGCTCCATAATTATCATCAACAATACGCCCATTGGATCCCCCCCTCCCCCGACTCACCCACCTTCCCATCCAGTTCCCCCCTCCCCAGAGATCCCTTCCAGTGCCCCCAAGACCCCCAGTGCAAAGCCCCTCTCATCCCCACAATGAAGCTTGCCAGGAATTCACTGACTTACTACCAACTTTGATGATTCCTCGAGCCATTGTCCACGAATCAATGAACCAAATCTCGTTGGAGCATTGCCGCTTGCTCCACATGATTCCTTTCATGGATTCAACTCATTGAAATGAGATGAACCGGGAATTCCGGGAAGAACTAAACTCCCTCCTTGCCCAGGCACTGGAGGCTTATCCAAAGGAGGACATCACCGGGATAGTCTCCAAATTCCTAGAAAAATAAAAATTCAAAGAAAATAATCTCATTATTTCCACTTTTTATCATTTGTAATACTTTCTTTCAAATAAATTATTTGTATTCAATTATTGTTATTTTCAATTTCTATTACATTCTTTGTTCACATAAAATTATTTATTTCCTTCTTAGAGAAAATCCCTGATTGCGTGAGGATTATTTTTGTAAGTGCCCCACCAAACATTTGAGTGAGTATTTGTTTGTGTGAACCTCTTTTGCCAAAAATGTGCCACTAGTCACTGTTACCGTCTCCTATATTTTCTTCTTCCATGGTTTAGATCCATATCAATTCTTAACTGTAAAAAAGCGGGAGGTTCCCGCATGTGAGCAATCCACTCCAGATGCGTGAGACATTGCCTTTCCTATGGTCACACGCTATTAAACTTTGTGATGTAGTTAATTGTTTAAATTGTTGGGAACGTTCAAAAGCGTAACGATTGGCGTGTGAATTGTTGGGAGCCTGCACAGGCGTAAGGATTGGCATGTGAATTGTCGGGAGCCAGCACAAACGTAAGAAATTGTCAGCATTGTTGGCAACCTTCACAAGCATAAGGATTGGCATGTGAATCGTTGGAAGCCTGTCCAGGCATAAGGAATTTTTAGCATTTTTGGGAGCCTTCACAAGTGTAAGGATTGGTGTGTGAATTGTTGGGAGCCTGCACAGGCGTAAGGATTGGCCTGTGAATTGTTGGGAGCCTGCACAGGCGTAAGAATTGGGGTGTGAATTGTTGGGATCCTGCACAGGCATAAGAAATTTTCAGCATTGTGGGGAACCTTCACAAGTGTAAGGATTGGCGTGTGAATTGTTGGGATCCTGCACAGGCGTAAGAAAATTTCAGCATTGTGGGGAACCTTCACAAGCGTAAGGATTGGCAGATGAATTGTTGGGAGCCTGCACAGGCGTAAGAAATCGTCAGCATTGTTGGCAACCTTTACAAGCATATAGATTGGCGTGTCAATCGTTGGAAGCCTGTACAGGCATAAGGAATTTTTAGCATTTTTGGGAACCTTCACAAGGGTAAGGATTGGCGTGTGAGTTGTCAGGAGCCTGCACAGGCGTAAGGATTGGCGTGTGAGTTGTCAGGAACCTGCACAGGCGTAAGGATTGGCGTGTGAAGCGTCAGCAGCCCGCATAGGCATAAGGAACATTTAGCATTGTCAGAACCTGTACAAGCATAAGGATTCGCATGTGAAGCATTGGCATCCTGGACAAGAGCAACAAACGTCGAAACCATCCAATCCTGGTGTATATTGTCCTCTGCCTTACCCCACCATTATTTACCCAACACACATGCAAATCTCCTCATTCTTTGAATCGGGATGAGATTGTATTACCATCCCTGATTTGATAGCCTGCTCTCTCACCAATCTCATAATAGCCATGGCTTTTTTGGCACATTGTTTTTGCCAACCTCCTTGAGCATTGTGGGGACATACCCACTAGTGCCGTGCTTTTGTTGTCCTGTGCTGGATCAGTATAATGAACAAATGTACTACTGGCCCACACTACCTGAATGAGACCATGACAATCGGATAGATCAATCCAAAAATGCTCATTTGGGAAAATCAATTTTCCCCCTGTACACCGCTTTGATGCATCTCTTTGAATTTGGCCGGTCCGCTTATCAGCTTGAAACGACCATCCCAAAGCATACAGCAATGCATTCTTATCAAGATGAGGTGAGTTTTTGAATCCATTCATGGTGAAAGTGAGTGCAGAAGCAAACTTGCATACACCCTGATTTGTGGGAATATTGCCTTCATAGATGACTTTATCAAAAGACAGAACCCCCAATGAGTTGTAGCAATTTTGAATCTTCACAAATAAATTATCCCCAACATATCATAAGGATTGACCTAGAATGCAACCCACTAAGCTAATATTGGCACCTCGGTTCTGCCATTCATCTTTTGCGTTTTCAATTTTCCTGAAACTTTCATACAGACAAAATTGTTCATTCTTCGTGCTGCATTTGTGCCACCCAATCACGAACATAAATCCCTCCAGTAATGCTCCATTTGTTGCAATTAGGTGGGTGAATCTCTTTTTGCGAAATAATAATTGTGATAATCCATCCCATTAATTGACCTTGACTTCACTCATTGTTGTGAATGGTTGGAATTCGGCAAGGGCAATGAGTAATATGGTTGAAGAGAAAATTGCCACACAGCCAAAGTGAATGTGTTTGATCTTATTGACATCCACAACCCTCTGAATTTCACTTGGGGTGATATTTGCTGATACTGGCATTGATATTTGTGCTTTGGGTGAGAGGATGAAAATATCCTATTCATTCAGGTCGTTTTGCGCTCATTTGTCTTTTGGGATCTCCCACTATTCCCGAGTGGTTGAGGGATCACTATCTGTTGAAGAAGACAAGACATCAGATACTTCTTCCTGCCATTTGAAGCTAAGGAGTTTTGAGTCCAGAATGGTTCCCAATGCCCAAGGAGCTATATTTGGCACACATACTTTGACTTCCCTGTTGGAGCCCACATGACATTGGCACAATCTGAACTGACTAAAGCCAATGTTCTTCCGTGGGGCCCAATGAGGGTGCCACATAAATCTGGAAGCATATATATATATCTATATATATACACAGAGATTAAGCAAGCAACTCACAGTTTCCTTCCTCAGCCTGATGCTTTCCCGCGAGCTGGCTTTTACACTCTTTTCCTTTTTTTGTGAATGGAATGCTTGCAGCGGAAAATGAAATGAAACCAAATGATTACTGATTTATTAATATCACCCAAATTTGATTGCGGACAATGAATCTTTTTTAATTGCGGCTAAAAATAAAGATAACACCTGACCTTTGCGAATTCACGATCTCGTATACCTGCACCTCAAAATTGCAGTGGATAGTGAATTATTCAATTTGACATATTGATGTTCCCATGCAATCAGTTTCCAATCCAACCATGTGGAATATAGCAATCACGCACGAATGCAATATGCACCCTGCTGCGGATCCCTAGTTATCCTAGTCCTCTTGAAAGACACAGGAACATTTGGCCTATTATGGGCTGGCGGGGAATGATAAACACGACCTCCCGCAATGCCCCCGCGTGTGCTACTTGCGGGAACAACTGCCTGACTCAGCTTGCGTCTTGTGGCAGTCTTTTCAATGGTGTACGGAGGCATGCCGCCGTACAATTACTGTTGGTATTCAGACTTTGGCATCTGGGCAGTAGTAGGATAGGAAGTCATGATTATTAAATTCATAAATAACTTTGCGAAATTCAATTACAATCTATCTAGTACAAAACTAATCTAAAATGGGTCAATCCTGGTTGTGAGTTTAGCTGACCGGGGTACAGTCAAGGTGACCTCATCACTTGAACCAAGACCGCGCTTTGCCACCCAGGCATCACCAAAGTCTAATACTAAGAATAGTGCAAATTCAAATCTAAGAGGTACAGTGGGGTTAAAAGACGCTGATGAGAAGAAACTTTTATTCAGTAAATTACATATATACTTATTAGTACGTAGCCACACTGGCTCCACTAGATTTCTACCCTCTGAAAGTTTTTTGGAAATGTCAATTAGTGATAAAGCCCCTTTAACTGAGCTTGTTCTCCAGTCATCTGAGCATACCATCAAACCCCAAATCCCTGCTGCACAGAATGCCACTAATATACCATAGCAAATTCGATTTATTCCAAGATTCTTGTGACATGTCAAAAGATCTTTGATGGCCTCATTTTTGTTTGAGTTTGTGAGTTTGCCTTTGATTGCATTAACTTCGACCTTTGTATGTGCACGTACCATGTTGTACGCAATCATCAAATGGATGACTGTATCCATTAGATCCTCCAGGTTCTTGTGCAGCTTTGTGGATATCTCATTGTCAGCCCCGCCACCTTCAATGCTGAGCTGGGTTGCACGTTGCTTTGATTTACTCAAGAAGGAGGCAAGGTATTCAACTGCTCCTCGTTCGAGTCCAAGAGGATTGGGTGAGTTTGATGTTGGTGCAATTACATCGTATGAGACTAAACTAATGGATTCAAACATAACATTTGCCCAAATATATTAACTGGATTGGCGGGGTAAAGAAGGCTTTGAACCATTTTGAAGAAGGAGTCCTCAGATTTTGGGAGATTCTCTGGAGGTTTAGCTGATTCCTTCATCAATTTGAGATTCCAAATGTTGTTAACAAAAAACGCTTCTGTTTCTGTTGGCTTAAAAAAATCTAACCCGGTATATTGCAATTTATATCACCATTCAACAGAAAATAATCATGTATCATGCCAAAGATAAAACTCACCTGCCATGTCAAGGTCCTCCAGCCAGGCCGACATTTTAAGCTCTCGGTTACTGATCACCTTAATACCAACGGGCAGGAATTTATGAGAATGCTTTGTTGGTAAATTGTCCCAACGATTTTTGTAAATACTATTGATATTATCAAGCCCCCTTTTCCATGAGTTTTGAGTAATATTGGAATGATAATTCAAAATGCCTGCAAAATCTTCCACGCCGGATAAAAATATTCCTTGAAAATTAGCAGACGATGACACTTCAGGCTCAGGGTCAGGAATTATGTCAGTCATATCTCGTCCCATTGTATCATGTTTAATTGTCTCCCTTTCTGGAAAGGCTTGAATATTCCAAGGAGAGGCGGGAGGAGTTTCATCATGGATTGTTTCATTGGGTATCGGGGGGCTTCCAGTATATGGAGCTTCATCATGGATTGTTTCATTGAGTATGGGGGGGGTTCAGTATGTGGAGGTTCATTATCAATATGGTCCACTTCAACATTGATCATTTCATCACCTTGATACAGAGAATCCTTTGCGGCTTCAAAGGTATGGCGTTTTTTGTTTGTTTTTTTGGTTGCATGTATATTTGGTCTTTTTCCTAATCCTTTGCCTTGAAATCCAATTATGACTTGAGATCCTTCAGGTAGAGATTCTCCCACCTCCACACCTTCCCATATATTGTAAGTAGCTATTTTTATCAATTTTGTTTTGAATTAGTAATGGACTTACGGTTCAAATCCATTTTGAGCAGGCTCATGGCTTCAGCAATCTTTTGACACACATAATCAGGAATTTTACTATCATTTTGAACTTTCTCGAGCCTTGGGATTGTTTGAGCAATGTTGGAGACAAATTTTTCCTTGGATATAATTTCCACCTCCCCACTGAAAATTACATCATCTTGCCCATAATCTTCTGTTGGTGCACAAGGTTCAACAGTCTTTTCCTTCTCATACCTTTTAAAATTTGGTTTCTGAGAGCTTGGAGGCTGACCTGAAATAAAGGCTATGACACAATATCAGGTTTTGAGAGATTTGGAATATTCAAGATGTATGCATACTCACATTCTGGAAGAACTGGTGGATCTTGATTATATTAATGTGACTGGCTCTCTACTTCAATGCCTAATTCACAACTACTGGCCATATCAGAGATTTCACTTCCACTCTCTGGGGCTGAAGTTGGTCGTTCATTGAATTCAGTTGAATTGCGCGGGGTTTGGGCCATAGCGGATGTAGTTTATTAAGCAAATAGATGGTGACGAGTTGATTGATAACTTGTTTGAAAATTTTTGAATAAAAAGATCCAAATTGAAGAAAAAAGGTGGGAGTAAAATAAGTTTAAAATAATTGATTCTTTTTGAGTGAATATTGGAGTGAGAAAGAAGTTAAATATCAATTTAAAGAAGATTAAGAGTTATTGAATAATCTAGAAAAAATACATTTTAGAACCACAAGCTGACCAAAATAAACCTGTTCATCAACAGACTTGTAACCTTCTATTGAAATTGTATTGCATTTGCAAAATATAATCTGTCAGGAAATTGAAGGAGGCAATGTGTTGCAAATTATTTCATCTCATTCAAATGAAATCACTTCCCTGTGAGACATTGAATAAATTTGACTAGTGAGAAACCTACTAAATTCAACTTTTGAACTATTCAACGCTCATGAGGCAAGGACTAAGCAAAGTGTTCCATTTGAATGGTATGAAATGAAATGGTTTTTTCAGGGAAACAGGAGACACAATTCTTGTCTTAAATAGTCCACTTATTAGCTTTTAATTTGTGAGTCTCATTATTTAAACCCTAACCACAACATTGTGAATATACTGACCAATTTCCCCTCAGGTCCTGTTGGCAGAGAAGTCCACTCAGCATATTACGGCCATTGCGTTCATCGTGTACACCAACAAGCCACCGTACACTATGGATTTGATACAGAAGCGTAAGGATAAGTGGTGTTGGGAGGGCACCCCGCAAGCGTAAGGATGGTAAGCAGTGTTGGGAGCATGTTGGGAGTGCACTCTGCGAGTTGAAGGAGCATGTCCGGAGGGCACTTCGCAAGCGTAAGGATGGTCAGCAGTGTCGGGAGCATGTTGGGAGGGCACTACACAAGCATAAGGATAAGTGGTGTTTGGAGCATGTTGGGAGTGCACTCTGCGAGTGTAAGGATGGTAAGCAGTGTTGGGAGGGCACTCTGCAAGCGTAAGGATGGTAAGCAGTGTTGGGAGAATGTTGGCAGGGCACTCCGCAAGCATAAGGATGGTAAGCAGTGTTGGGAGTGTACTACGCAAGCATAAGGATGAGTAGCGGTGTCAGAGGCATGTCAGGAGGGCACCACGTGAGCATAAAGATGGTAAGGGTGGGGGTGTGAAAGCGTAAGGAGTGGTGAGGACAGAGATGGGGGGCAGTGTCAGAGTCTCATCTGGAGGGCGGTGCAGGTGCGTAAGCATGCGAAGCATCCGGGCGGATTAGGTGGGGATGCGGAAGCCAATGAGGTGAAATTACCCAAACATTGTGAATAGTGTTGAAATGGGTTTGGGCTTTGAGTGAAATTCTCAAGTGACACATGTGACAATTGATGTTGTCTTGATGCTGACGTGATGTGACCCACTAAATCCAGTGACTATAAAGTGACACTAATGCGACTGAAGCAAGATTTTATACTGACCGCGGTGCAACGTGAAGTCAATCTCCGACAATTGACGCAAGATTTGCCCTGGTGATAGATGCACCATGTAGTCAAGGCCTAGGAGCAGCCCTTCACCAAAGACAAATTGTGGATGGTGAACCAAGAGAAGGAGTAATTTGCTACATTTCAAGGCAGCTGAAAGATTCAGAAGCCAGGTATGGGGCCAACCAGACTGAGTGTCTATTTCTAGTCTGGGCTCTAGAAAAACTCCATTATTATCTGGAGGGTTCAGTCTTTGAAGTCTACACAGACTGCACAGCCTTGAAGTCTTTACTAAACATGAAGACTACAAATAGACACATGCTGAGATGGCAAATAGCCATCCAGGAGTATAGAGGGAACATGACCATCATATACAAAGAAGATAAAAGTCATACCAATGCAGATGGCCTTAGAAGATGGCCACTGGATAATGTCAAGAGCAATACAGCTTATTACCCTGAAGTTGCAGCCAAAATCCCTATCCATTTCATGGAAATAGATAGGAGGAAGAACTTTAGATTTTCTGAATGGGCACCAGAGAGTGGTACCCCTGACAGTGGAAACAATGATTCAGAGGAGACAGAAACTCCCATATTGGGAATAAGTTCCTCTGAACTGCACAATGAATTTTTTAGTGCAGTACTGAAGTCTTATTCCAAACACAAACAGTGTGGCATACTACTACAACTCCTTCAACAAAAGTACAGGAGTCCAGAACTGGAATCCCAGCTGGAAGAACCCTGGTTGAGGGCCTATAAGGATAACAAGTTCTTCCTTATAGATGGCCTGCTCTACCACAGAGAGAAACACACAAGTGCACTCACAGTGGTAGACAGAGAACACATCTCCCTGATCCTGCTGGAATGCCATGACTGCCCCTATATGGGACACATGAGTGAAGACTGGACCAAGGAGAGGGTAACAAGCACAGCTTGGTGGCCCAAGTGGGAACAAGAGTTGGGAGAATACATCAACACTTGTGAAAGATGCTAAAAGTCAAATAGGAAACATGGGAAGAAGTATGGGTTACTTCAACATATAGAAGAACCCAAGCACCGATGGGAAACCATCAACATGGACTGGGTTACAGGACTTTTCCCAGGAGGAAAAGAAAACTACAATGCCTGCTTGATCATAGTTGATAGGTTCAGCAAGAGCATGAGGTGTCTACCATGCCACAAAGAGGACACAGCCATGGATACTGCCCTGTTTTGTTTGGAATAACATCATATCTACCTGTGGAGTCCCTAAATTCATCATTAGTGATAGGGACCCAAAATTCACATCTGAGTTTTGGACCAACTTGTATGACATTCTTCGCACAAAGCTTGCTTTTTCCAGAGCTTACCATCCCAAACAGATGGCCTAGCTGAGAGGATGATCCAGACTATGGAAGACATCCTTAGAAGGTTCTGTGCCTATGGCATGGAATACAAGGACCATGAAGGATACACCCATTACTGGGTTATCCTTCTACCAGCTGTCCAACTGGCTTATAATACAAGTCAGCACTTTACCACAGGAAAAACACCTGAAGTGGTAGAGAAAGGGTGGAATCCCCTGTTGCCTGTGGATCACTTAAAGAAAAATCTTCTGACCATCCACCCCACAGCCAAAGACTTACATGATATGTGGAAGAGGGCTTGTGACACAGCTGCCAAATGCATAGCTGAGGCAAAAGAATATAATAAATAGAGGTGGGAGAAGACACACATGGAACCTGACTTTAAGGAAGGGGACGAGGTGCTAGTGTTTACACTGAACTTTAATAATCTTAAAGGACCCAAGAAGATGAGGGACTCTTTTTTAGGGCCTTTTACTATCATTAGGCTGATAGGAAAGAATGAAGTAGGAGTCAAACCTTTAGACGAATTTTCCAGGAAGCACCCAGTCTTCCCAGTAAGCTTGGTCAAACCATACTTCCAAACAGAGGAGGATAAATTCCCCTCCAGGAAGAAGATCCCCACACCACCTGATATAGTGGAAGTGGAGGACTCCCCAGGACCTGTAAGTAAGATCATCAAGGCCAGGAAGATCAGACTTAATGGAAAGAATCAAAGACAATACTTAGTCTGATTCAAGCACCAAACAGCTGATGAAGACAAATGGTTGGCAGAAGATGCCATACCAGATGGGAACCTTCATCTAAGGAGATTCAGGGCCTTTAGGAGGACTGAATGGTCTCATCAATTATGAGCCTTTTCTAGAGGGAGGGTATGTCAGCCTGTGACTCAAAACCAGAGCACAAGCATGACAGCCAAAATACCATAAACCAATGGTATAGCTAAGATACCACAAAACATGGAGCTGAGCCAAATGAGCTGAAAAAGTATCAAAATAAAGAGGAAACTCATCCCTTTTCGAAAATATAAGTCCCATCACCATAGGACAAAGAATAACAGAGTTATTCCTACTCAAAGTTATTGCTCAGCATAAACCTTAATTTTCACCTCTCATCTAAAATCTAGAAGGAGAGGCTTAACCCCATGAAATGGGTACTCAAAATGAAGCTCTAAGCCAGGGCTATCCAATGGTACCATCCAAACTGAGCTAGCACGAATATTACAAGAGTTATGGTCAATTTTATGCCAAATAAGGGTGAACAAAACATTCACCTCTCATCTAACTTCTACAGTTTTAGTGTGAGATAATTGAAGTGGGGTCTTTTTGGAAAAAGCACAATCAGGGCTATATTATGGTGTCATGGACTTCCCAATATCTCGACTACAGCAGAAGGTATGGGGCAAACAAGCTCAATACAGCTTTTTGCCTAAAACACACATATGTACAAAATCTTGCACATGGCATAACTTTGCCATATTCAATCATAACCATATCAAATAAGGTACCATTTTGCAGAACACATACAGGGCTACACACTGGCTTAGGTTTGAGGTTGATATCTCAAGAACTGACAAAGCTATAGCTGTTTTAAAGTCAAAATCCCACATTCTGACCAATACAGCCCTACCATGGGATAATATCCCATAACCATGAATATGAGGTGTCAAATAGACAAAGAAGCTTGTTTTTACTTCAATACCTCATATTTCAGTCAATACTGGGGTCCCATACAGCTTCTGTACAGCATTCTACGTGTCATACACGTCAGAATCAGGCTGTGAGGTCCCCAGATGAAAATTTTCACCCTGTATTGGTGAAAACTGCCCAGAAGTGGTTTCAAAACCACATCTGAGCCCAAAAAAGGTTGTACGGGCTGTTTGAAAGCCACAATCCATTACTAGAGAGTGAAAAATCTTCACCTCCTCTATGTGGAAAGGTCTAGCACCCTTTCCACCCCATTTCAGGATAAAAAGGAGGCTTTTCACAGCCAGAATTGTCTCCTCATCCTGCTCTTGAATAACCTACGTAGTAAACTGTCAAAAACAGTTTTACTCTTGGTTAATAATCAGGTATAATTCTAAATCTTAATTATTGTAGTCTTTTATTATTTTAACCCAACAGATAAAGCTGCACCCAGGGCTTTCAACAGCACTCACCACCACTATATTATATATAGTAAAGCCCTTTTTAATCTTAAATCAAATCATCTTCAACTCTTATAAATCTTTTTTAACCATTTTTACCATGTCACAAACATAGTTAAAGTTGTAACTAGCCTATTTACACCTTTATCATAGTTTCATCCTGACATTGAATATATGCATTACTTATGGGCTATGCATAGTTCACAATCTGTTCTTATGATAACTGTGGCGTATTTGGGTATTCAAAATATACCTCAAGGCTCACATTCCCTCCCACCAAAAAATAAAATTGTACCACAATTTTATGAATGGTATCAAGAAGTAAAAGGCCCCAAAGGGGGTTAATGTCCACATTCCAACCTCCTTACATTACTCACATCAAGTAATTTAAATCACATTTATAGACATATTCAGGCTTGTGGCCTTCTTTCATGTCTAAATTCTCTTTAGAGTTTATCTGGGTCAGGTATTTCTGATTCCGCCAGCCATTAATCTTCATGTACTGGGTTCCTATATCTGACAAGATATTCTCTTTGATTTTTACCCCTAATTCTCCTTTCTTTTATGACTTTCTTCATCTTTCTGTCTTCACTCTGTTCCACCGGTGGTGCAGTCAAAGGAGTTAGGTTGCTTAAAGGAAACAATTCTTTGTCAGTTGGTTGATAAAGTTTGATCAAGCTGGCTGGAAAGGTTGGGTGTTTATTTTCCAATTCACCACTAAATTACACTTGAACTGCCTTGGTTCCACTTAAGGAAACAATCGCAAAAGTTCCTACATAAAAATATTGAAGCTTCTTTGGTCCTTCGATATTATTGAAATTCAGGGTTGAAACTAGAACTAAGTCCCCTACTTTGAAAGTTGGTACTTTGTGACTCTTGTCCCACTTCTGTTTTGCATAGTCAAAGCATCATTCATACTCTGTTTTGCATGATGTTTCACTTTCTCAAGAATTATTTTGAAATTTGAAGCTTTAGGATGAATTTCAATCAATTCCTTCCTCAGTGTATCTGCTGGGAGTCATGGATTCCATGCTTTTTCTAACATAGCAGGAGTGTGACCTGTGGAGGAATTGACTGATGTATTATATGCTAATTCTAATGCAGGTATCACAGTGCACCAGTCATGGGTAAATCCATCTGAGTCTTTAAATTCTAGCCCATAATCACAGGATCTCCTGATCATGTCATCTAAAGTTTGAATCATTCTTTCTTCCAATCCATATGTTTGAGGGTGATATGCTGTTTAGAATGATAACTTGGTCCCAAACAATCTTTGAAGATTGGTCGAAAGTGAAGATGCGAATTTGGGATCTCTTTCACTTATGATATTCTTAAATAACCCTGTATGATAAATAACTCTACTCCATAGATGTCAGCCTGTGACTCAAAACCAGAGCGCAAGCATGACAGCCAACATACCATAAACCAATGGTATAGCCAAGATACCACCAAAACATGGAGCTGAGCCAAATCAGCTCAAAAGGTATCAAAAGAAAGAGGAAACTCACCTTTTTCTGAAAATATAAGTCCCATCACCATAGGACAAGAAATATCAAAGTTATTCCTGCTCAAAGTGATTGCTGAGAATAAACCTTAATTTTCACCTCTCATCTAAAATCTAGAAGGAGAGGCTTAACCCCCTCAAATGGGTATTCAAAATGAAGCTCTAAGCCAGGGCTATCCAATGGTACCAGCCAAGCTGAGCTAGCACCAATATTACTGGAGTTATGGTCAATTTCAGGCCAAATAAGGGTGAACAAAACATTCACCTCTCATCTAACTTCTACAGTTTTAGTGTGGGATACCTGAAGTGGGGTCTTTTTGGAAAGAGCACAATCAGGGATATCTGATGGTGCCATCTACTTCTTCATATCTCAACTATAAAGGAAGTTACCAGGCAAACAAGCTCAATACAGCTTTTTGCCCAAACCACACTTATGTACAAAAAACCTTGTACATGGGATAACTTTGTCATATTTAATGATAACCATACCAAATTGGGTATCATTATGTAGAGCCCATACAGGGCTATACAATGAACCAACTCTGAGCATGATATCTCAAAAACCGACAGAGGTATGGTCATTTGAAAGTTATAATCCCACAATATGACCAAAACAGCTGTATTATGACAGGATACAGTTGTACTCTGATTATGAGGTGTCAAGCAGACAAAGAAGCATGTTGAGACTTCAAGACCTCATAAGTCACTCAATAATGGGGTCCCATACAGTTTCTGTACAGCATTCTATGGGTCATACACGTCAGAATCAGGCTGTGAGGTCCCCAGATGAAAATTTTCATCCTGTATTGGTGAAAACTGCCCAGATGTGGTTTCAAAACCACATCTGGGCCCAATAAAGGCTATACAGGCTGTTTGAAAACCACAAGCCAGTCCTAGAGAGTGAAAAATCTTCACTTCCTCTATGTGGAAAGGTCTAGCACCCTTTCCACCCCATTTCAGGATAAAAGGAGGCTTTTTCACAGCCAGAATTGTCTCCTCATCATGCTCTTAAATAACCTACGTAGTAAACTGTCAAAAACAGTTTTACTCTTGTTTAAATAATCAGGTATAATTATAATCTTTAATTATTGTAGTCTTTTATTATTGTAACCCAACAGATAAAGCTGCACCCAGGGCTTTCAATAGCGCTCACCACCACTATACCCAGTATAGTAAAGCCCTTTAATTATATTATAAACCATATTAAAACTTTATATACCTTTTTAAAATCATTTTTACCGTGTCACAAAAATAGTCAAAGTTGTAATTAGCCTACTTACATCATTGTCATAGTTTCATCCTGACAATAGAAGAAGAGCGTATCGATAGCAGTGTCATCTTTATGACATGGTAAGAATATGGGAGTTTTGCTATATCTGTCTAAAATTACTAAACAAGCATTATAACTTTTGTCACCAGTTGGAGGAAGTGCTTTGACCCAATCCATGTGAACAACTTCCCAAGGGGATTTTGGTTCTTGAATATGAATCATGATTCCAAATTTCTTGCCTGTACTCCTATTTTCTTTTGGCATCTGTCACAGGTGTGGCAATATTGAATGCTCTCTTTTCTCCAAGATGGCCATCATGCACATTTCTTTACTTTTTCATGTGTTCTGTCCTCTGACAGGTGTCCAGAGTAGATGTTATCATGGCATTCATGAAGAATGGTATTGATATGCAGTCTGCTACACAATGTCATCACACAAGAATGTTTGGTTCTGTGGTAAATTATTCCATCAAACAATTGAAATCTTCCTTCATAATAGGAATTTTTCCAAACTTCATCCAGTGCATTGACTGAAGATGTATCTTTGCAGTCTTTATCTAATAAGGAAGTCAGGATATGGAAATTCTTGTCTTGCTTATAAGATTCTCTGAACTCTTCAACAAATTCAGTCCCAATATTAGTTATGTTAATTCCTTCAATTAGAATCTGTGGTTCTGCCTCCAAAGGTACATAAGCTAGGTCATCAGGAGTATTGGCTAATTCCCATCTGCTAAGTCCATCAGCATTCTTGTGTTGTTTCCTGCTTTATGAACTATATTCATCTTGCCCCTATATTCTTAAATGGCTATTTGCCATCTCAACATATGTCTGCTGGGAGTTTTCATGTTGAGAAGTGATTTCACGGCATTACAGTCAGTTATAACTTCAAAAAAACTTCCATCAAGATAATGGTGCAATTTCTCAAGTGCCCATACTAAACATAAAAACTCCATTTGGCTTGCACCATATCTGGCTTCTGTTTGTTTGATTTGTCTTGACATGTAACAGACTGGTCCTTCTGTAGGTTTGTCATCAATAATCTGGACTTGATGTAGGGCGCCCCTAATCCATCTCCACATGCATCAATGTACAATTTAAAAGGTATATTCCAGTCAGGCATGAGGAGTAAAGGTGCTTCTGTAAGATCTTTCCTTATCTTCTCATAAGCTTTAATTATCTCCTGTTTCATCTCAAATACTGTTTGTTGATCACAGATTCTATAGAGTGACTTGGGTAGAATTGCAAAGTCTTCCAATTGTTGCCTATAATAACTGGCAAATCCTATAAAAGACATCATTTCTTTTTTATGCTGGGGTATTGGCTTAAGTAACACTGCTGAGACTTTATTTTTGTCAATACCCAAGCTGAAAACAGAAACAATATTTCCTAATGCTTTGAGTTCTTCAAAACCAAAATTGCACTTCTTGAGTGAAATTTTAATATATACCTCTGCATCTTTGTGAAGCACTCTTGCAAGTCTTTCAAGGTGCAAATACCATGAATCAGATCATATGATGATATCGTCAATAAAAATTATAAGCCATCCTTCAGACAATTCTGTGGGAAAGATTGTGTTCATCATTCTTTGATAATGAGATGGTGCATTTTTAATACCAAATGGCATTCTAAGATACTCATAAATACCACAGTGAGTGATAATTCTAAGCAATTTCTTAGTTTTAGGTGTTCAAACATTTTTGTGAAAGCCTTTCAATGAATCCATTGATGTTATATACTTGGCTTTAGAAAATTGGGTCAAGGTTTCTTGAATTCTAGGAATTGGATACCTATCTGGAACTGTGTAGGTATTCAATGCTCTAAAAGCTCCAACCATCCTTGATTTATCATTATGCGAAGCAATAATAACAGTTGTTGTCACTTCAACTTCTTTATTATGGCCTACTTTCCTTAGTACACCAAGTTGGATCAACTCTTGGATATGCTTTTCCAAGGCTTCTCTAGCTCTGGGACTGGCTGGATAAGCTTGTCTTCTAAGTAATGGAGGATATGGTATGTCAAGATTGAGAGTAATATCAACTTCATTCCGTTTTATAGTGCCCAATGGCTCACTATCAGAGGCAAATGCATTATTATATGTTTATTACACATCAATAAGTTCATGTCTCATCTTTGGTGACAATGATGGATCAATTTGTGCTTCCACAAGTTGATTAGCCACAAATTCTTCCTTATAAATATCTCTTGTAGAAGATATTATTGATATTAGTTTTGGCATATTGGAAAAAGCAAGTTTTTGTATTTTGTTTTCTCCAATTGTGAAATATCTGTCTTTATAGTTATTCATTTCAATACCATGAATATTCAAGTAATCACTTCCAAGAATGATGTGCTGAGATGTGCAATTGTCCATTACTACAATCTCAGTCTTCATTCTAACACTTCCTGGTGGGTGTGGAAATACAAGATTGGTGTCTAATATATGCAAAGGGTACATATTATTACTGGCACTACTAAATTGTACACACTCTATTGGTAATAGATGATTATTCATCCAGGGAGTATGGCTAGAAGATAATCTTTGCTTACACAAGTACAAAATGCCCCTGAATCCAAATTCACTTTCATTTAAATATCATTCATCAGGATTGATGTGATACAAGATGCCCCAGCAGTGTATCCTTTACCTCTAGCAGGTTTGGTTTTACACATTCTGAAATCTTGGATATTGATCAGGTTATGAGAATACTCACTGTACTATGGCAAGTGAGTATGGACTTCTGTGACCTCCAAGAAAGCTGTAATGTTTTCAATGGGATAGTCCTTTACTGGTGTATCCTCACAGACTGCAGAATCTAGGTCAGATTCTTCTTCCTCTTCAGTGCACTGAAAATCTCCAATGACTTGAACTTCATTAATCTTTTTCTTTTTGGTGCAAGTGTTGGCTAAATGTGAATTGCTTCCACATTTATGACACTTAAAGACAGGTCTTTCAGGTCTTCTGTCCTCTCTGGAAATCTTTGGGACCATTTTGGACTGCATGGGAATTTTAGTCCAAGTCTTACTGATTCTTGTTCTGGTAATGATATCTTCCATTTAATTAATTTAGTATTCTGTTGAACAGGGCTCTACACATCTGTACATGATAGCATGCTCCAGTTCTCCTCCACATTTTCTTAATATTTTCATATCAATCATAGTGTCAGACATACCTGGGTTTAAAGCAGACAATCTGTCTTTTTGCCTTAAGAACCAACTAAGTGGATTACCTTTTTCTGAGTTAAAAATTGCACTTTCAAAAGCATTCTCCATTTCAAATATCCAATAATTATTGGCCCATTTGGTAATCATTTAATATCTTCACCAGGACTCATCATGTTCTCCATGATCTTGTCTCATCTTGTAATACCATTTATTTTCAGTTCTGCTAAACAGAGAGTGTAATTTGCCCACTATAATTTCATCAGGTATGTGAAAATCTTCTTGCAACATATCAATAGTTCTGATGAACTCAATATGGTTGTGTTCACCTTCACCATAGAATGTTGGCCATTCTTCCAACTTGGGAATATCTTTTGCAGAGATAACATTTTCTCCTAAGAATGGGGTCAAACTTCCTTTAACAGAAGGTTTTCCTTCAATCAAAGATGTAGAATGTCTTGGAATATTTGTTTCATAATTCTTATTAATTGGTTTTAAATTTGAAATCATTTCATTCTTTACCTTCTGCCTTTCCCTGTCACTTTGTGCCAAATGTGTGGCACACTGATTGGTATTTTTAGTTACTTCCAAGACATGATCTTTCAACATTCTAAGTTGATCATTAATTTTTAAAATGGAAAGATCTTCCATTTAATCATTTTGAACTTGACATTTACTCTCAATTCTGTCACATGCATTGGTAATTGAATTGAGTTTGACATTTGTCAACTGATACCATTCAGCATACTTCTTGTCATTTCTTTTCAGTTCACTCATGTCCAATATTATTTTATTTAACTTTGCATCAGATTTTCCAAGCTCTGCATTAATACTAGATTTAACAAAGTGTATTTCATCTATTATTTGCATGGAAAAGTCGTGTTCATCCTTTTGTTCTCTTTGGCTGTGAATTCCATAAGAGTCCTGGCCATATTGAAGACCCTGTCCACGGCTGAAGGCTCCAATTTGGGAATCCTGTACCCTTGTGGGTAAGGTCTGTGCCAATTGGATTTGCCTTTGCCCTTTTCTTGATGGTTCTTGGGACCTTTCTGCTTCTTCTGAGGTCCTTTGGGCTTGTTTTGGACACTTCTGGAGCTGGTTTGAAGCTGGTAGATGCCACTGGGCCTTCTGTCTCCAAAGCTGGAGTCATTTACAACACCTTCTTCTGTTCTATGGATAAATGACTATGGTTCTTCAACCAATTCTTTATCTTTTTGACTTTTCCTTTGCAAGACAATGGACTTCAACCTTCTAAGAGTTCTATGGTATTCTCCTGACCCAGAAAGCTCTTGATGTGTAAGTAGGAGCTCATGGCCCCCTGCTAAATTCTTGGGCATATTACCCACTTGTCTTCTTTGGCTGCTCTGAACCAATTTTTGTATTGGCATTGATAAATTTCTCTTTCTGCCACTTTAAAGTGGTTCAGCCCTTAACATATTATCATGAATCAGTCCATATTTGGAATTCATGCCAAAGTTTGTGGGTACAGCCCTTGGGTAATGGGGAAAACTCGGGCATCCTCCATATGTGTCTTTCTTGAGGAAGATTTGACACTTCTGTATTTGGTCTTGCCTCTTCCTAGTCCACATTCATCTGGTTGGACTGAATAATTGCTTCCATTTCTGGTATGCACCAATTTCACATCAATTCAAGATAAAATAAGAATTGAAAACAGAAAACACACACCTTTTGGTGGTTGTTTGGATTGTTCTGTTTTAAAAAAGGTTCCTCCTTTGGCAATTTGCACTTCAATACTGTCTTCAGATTCTGCTTCTGAGGATTCTGTACTGGTAATGTATCTTTTACACAGTCTTTTAGCAGCTGCACAGTATTTGATTAAAGACACTAGAGAAAAATTGATAAAAGAAAAATTATTTTTTATACTTTTAAGATTTTTTAGAAATTTTTATCTTTTAATATGAAAACTTATTCTTTTTGAAGTAAAAAAATAGAAATTTGAGATTTTGAATCAAAATTAATTCATGTGGAAAAACAGTATAAAATTAAACCAAATTCCTCAAGGAAAAAGATTTTAAGATAATTTCGAAAATAAAAATAATTTTAACTTTAAATTAAAAGAAAAAAATTGTTAAATTAATATATTATAGAACTTAAAAATATATTAATTAAGGCTACAAGGTTCAAAAAACACAGCCAGGCCCCCAAATGTAGGATGTGTGTAGGTATGGTGGTTTTTAGAACAAGAAGAAATGAATTCTAGAATATTATTAAAGCCAATATTATGAATGAAATCAGCGCCAGGCCCCCAAATGTAAGATTTGTCTATGAAACTGTTGATAATGTTACTATTAATCAACAGTACTATGACTGTTCTTATGAAATATAATAATAAAAATTATTGTAACCAAAATTAAATAATTAAAGAATTATTTCTTTTACGTGTTATACAATACTAGTGATTAAAACAGTAAGCATTAATTGTCTACAAGAATTAATTACAAGAAAAATTTATTAATAAAGACTTCTTTTATGAAGAAAATAAATTATTTTGCTATATAATTATCTTTTACAATAATAATTATGAAAATAAGTCTTGAAGTAAACTATTACTAGAGAAAAACTTTAGGAATTATGATAAATCACTCACTATTAATCCAATGAACCTTTCAGAAGATAATAGTGAAGAAATTTGATGTAGGATTGTGGATTTCATGGATCAAAATTGATTTATAACAATAATACAACAATGCATAGTCAATTTCTATGATTTCACGTCTTTCTGATTGATTTCTGAAAGAATAAAACACTTAAGAAAAGCTTTAGCTAATACTTACTTGCTGGTACTAACGGTATAATTGAATAATGTAATGATCTGGAAAAAACAGCAAGAAGAGGCCTCTTTTAAGTCAACAATAGCTCACAGAGGCGTTCCATGGAGAAAACTGAAAACCAGTGAGTGAAAAAGCAATAAAACCTTTTTGATTATTGATTGCATCATCTGTTTTCACATAACATTATCATAATTACTTAATTGAAGCTTTTATGTGACTACCAACCCAATTATGGTTAAGAATCAAAGGAGTAACAACTGTAAATCTTCTTTTATTCCAAAAAAATTATTTATTTTTAATAGTTATCAATTTTATTGGAAATTTCATCACAGAATGTATTTTCTGTAAATTTTTAAAGATTCTGTGTTTCATGTGGAATCTTCAAAAATGGAATGTAAGTAAAACTTTTGATTTTACATAGAAAATTATGATTATTTTTGGTCTTTATATGGATCATACAGTTTTCAATTGGTCAAGAAAGGTTCAGAAACATTCGTTAAGAATCGTATTTTTAATGAATTTTGAAGTTTTTACCTCATTTTCACTTAGAATTGCAAATAGAAGTATATGGCTGGTTGTGAAATCCATGTATACTACTCCAAAAAAGGTTAGAATTGCTCTTTTTGGTTTTTTTCAATGGAAATTAATTAATAATTGACATGGTTACAGGAGTCTAAATTGCTCTTTACCTGCTTGGCACGTCAAAATAGCAGGGTATTTGCTATTTTCTTATGATTTACTGTAGTTGTAAGATGGTAACCGAGTTCCCAAAAGGTTTTGGTTTATTAATTGGGCTAAGATCAGCCATGAATTCAAGCTTTGGAGCTGTACATGCCTCAGAGTCCTCAGAAGTTGGGTACCCTGGCTCGTTTTAATGTCTTTTGTCGCCCTTGACTATTTTTCATGTCAAAAATAGAAATTGAAGCTTCAAGTAAGATATCAACTATGGATGTACCAAAAGTGCATGTAAGAATACCATAATATCAAGTGCCACAAACATTCATAATATTATTGTTAGTGCATATATAACATGGGATTTCTCACATTCCCATTCTTTTGGCGTGAAATTGAGAAAAACAACAGTTTTCACAGATCATTTATCTGGTATTGAAGTATTTTACATATAACCATCTCAAAGAGTTGATTTGAGCTTATTCACTCTATGGAGCTACCCTAGACAAAGTTCTGTGTAGAATCCAAATACGGCCTTAAATTCATGGATTCACTTACTCAAAAAGAAGTTATTCATGTTTGCTGAATTCAAAATTGATGAATTTTGAATATATGCATGACTTATGGGTTATGTATAGTTCATAATTTCTTTTTAAGATAATTGTGGCCTATTTGAGTATGTAAAATATACCTCAAGGCTCACAGCCTTTGTCAGAAACCACACTGCCCTGCCTACAAGCATATAATTTAATATTTCCTCGATCTCAAAGGGACCCATTATCCATCAGTAATCAGATTCAATAAGCATTTTCCCCTCTCCATTGTCACATTTTGTGAATTATACAAACTGCCAATATATGCATAAAAATTCCCCAGAATTCTACATCTGTATAAGGGTATATTCATAAAGGATTTACCCACAAAAGAGATATTACCTTTTCAAGAAAAGCAAGAAATTCCAAATCACATTCCAGCCAATGAGAAGGCCTGCTGCACTCAAACCAAATAACAAGACTTTAGCTCCGGTCCAAACCCTTATGTAATATAGTTATATCATTATGTCTGTAATAAGGTTTAAACCATGTAAAACGCCGTGCCAGAGTACATCTTTTAAATGTGAATCTCCTCAATTCCACGGTGACACTTCACCAATGGTACCGCCTCAATTGTCAAACTCACAGTATCACCATGTGTAAATAAACTAGAATATGTATGAGAATTGAGAAGCGTGGAATTTTATCTAAGTAAAATCCTAACCAATTCCCCCATCAAGATATGAGACATTACCCTTTATCCACTGAATGTCACCCACCATTATAGATGGGATAAAATCCTCAATTGTCTCCAATCATATCCCCCTTCATAAATAATCACTCAATTCTTTTGCAAATCCATGACACTGCTAAACAGTTGCACATCAACCATATATATTTATAAACCAACCCACCTTATTCATGATTCCCGCAACAATGTCAACCCCCTGCCATTCCTCAATGTATATATGCATGTGTCAACACTGCTCAACTCAAACACACTCTTCCCCTGAGGGTGATAGGCAGGGAGTCGCCTTCAAACCTTTCCAATATAAACAGAACAGTAAAAAGCTCAAATCAGCCATTCAACCCAAATATCTTCCAAACAGCCCTACTTCAGCATTGGGATCTGAGTACCCACAAATTATATTGGATCAAATTTTCCCAGCTGATTTTTAGCAATTGATCCAAAGCCCATTCTCCACTCCACTGGGTTTCAATTCAACTGCACAGAAGTCATACAGCAGCAGTCAAAACCTTCCCCCACAAGCACCTAGAATGGTAATATCTTCCATTCTATTATTAATGTATAATATACCCCACAGGGATTCACACATTATCAATCCTCCCTGAACCTGCTGATCAAGTCCAGTATCTCAAGCTCAGGTTATCACCCCACTCCCCATTCCATATACCTCAAGATCTCAGCACCATATTTTAATATCTCCAATTTGAGCCACTGATTGAAAACTATATATGTTCTCCTAAATGTTTCTTTCTTAATGGCCTCACTGAATCTGCCACAACTGACCAACCCCACTGTCAATTCCCAAATGAACCAGATGAAAATGATCCCCCTTGCACACAATCATTACGCAAATTCATCAATTCATTTGAGCACCACAGCCAGCACAAACCAACATCAATAAAACATTTATCCCAAAAAAACATTTTATTTATCAACCATTAAAACATTGGCTTTCCAGATTTCTCCAGCAGGCTGTAATTATGGAAATTCTTCATCAACATCAACAATCCCAAATTCCTGAAGGTTCCCCCAAATATGACATCTGGGATGGATTGGTATGGAGACACTTCACTGGGACTAGAAATATCAATTACCCCTCATTCATGTCCATTCCTGGTGCATTGGCTTTCTAAGTTTATGTGGACTGGTTTAATGCACATGGAGAGTCAACCCGGTTGGCCATCATTGGACCTATCCTTCTTCCTTGTCTCAATATCCCCCCAAGTGAAAGATTGTAGCCAGAGAATGTCTATCTCTCAGGAATCATCCCTGGTCAGAAGGAGCCAACTTCCTTCAATTGAATTACCTATTAATACCCCTGATCAAGGAGCTCAAAGAACTATGGCAAGGTTACCATTTTTGACCCACCTAAGTGGGACCTTCAGGATCCTTTATTGGTATTTCCATCCTCACAGCCATTGCAGATGTGGTGGCCATGTGCAAGCTTACTGGATTTATTTCTCACTCAGGCAACCACTTTTGTAATTTTTGCTCTATTCAAAAGGCTCAAATTGAAGAAATTGGTCCTCAATTTCACTACACATGCACATACCCAAATCATAAATCAACCATTTCAAAATGGCATTGGGAATCCCCACAACAAAGAAAAGCAATCTTCTCTGAGTATGGAGTGCAATATTCAATTTTGGAAGACCTTCTGTATTGGGATGCAACCAGAATGGTTAATTTTGACACAATCCATAATTTAATACTTGGAATTTTGAAGGATCATGCACCTTTCAAATTGTGCATTCCAGAGTTCATTTAAAAAATATACTTCAGGTCCAGCAGGAAATCCAATGACACCTATAGTTCATCCTCAGATTTCATGACCTGCAAAAGCTCTCTTGATCAAATTAAATTGAGAGAGGCCTGCTCCCTGAGAAGAGACGCAGTGCACTCCCCACTACTTCCACCCAAAAAAATTACTTCCCAATGCCCACCCCTCACACATAAAGTCCATCTAGTGGTTCTGCAGAGATTTCCTCATTTGATGTGGATTACATCCCCCTTCGGAAATACCCTCTGAATTGGATATCAGTGCACCGAGTGATTACCAGATCAAGGGTGAGGCTCTGGAGCATCTCCAAAAAAAAATATCTGATACTATAATTACCTCATCATGGACAAGAGTACCCCGCAAAATGGGTTGCCCCTCTCATGGTAGTTTAAACGCTGCTTAATGGGTTCTCTCATACAAGGTTAATATTCCATTTTTAATGATCAGTCAGCAGATGTCATTAGATGAACACAATTGCACAAATACACAAAGAAAAATGGGTAAATAAGAAGAACATGCAAATGAACTAATGAAGAAGAAGTTCCGTATGATTAGTGCTATCCACATTGCAACATGTTGGACTGTTTCAATGGATTCTGTGACTGCATTTGCTTAAAATTGGAAACAATTATGCCCTTTACAATCATCACCTGCTCCCAAAACATAAAAGTAAACCAAATCATCATTTTCCTGATCATATTCCAGAAATCTTCCAATGTTGGGGGCCCACACAAGCCTCAGCCACATGGGGCTATGATCTCTTGATTGGAATATTTTCAAAGATGCCAAAAAATAACATAATATGTACATTAATTAATAAGAGAAATATATTCAAATTGATTAAACACATGAACTGAATAAGACCAACTTCTTGAAACTTTAAATAAATGATATAGACAAAACATTACTTCAACATATCTGTTGATGTTCAAACCTTTCCTTACTCTTGAAATCCCCATCCTTCCCATGGGAAATAAAGCAACTTTTCATATCACAGCCGCCCACCCTGTTTGATCACAAAAAGTATAACAAACCATCCTGCCATGACCAAAAAAGGTATTTTTTACAGGTTGAGTACTTTCAGAACTTTCATTCAACAAGGGAAATAGCTTGATGGATCAGCTTAGAAACTACCATACATTCAACAAGTCAGCCCACTTCAAGGATTGTCTGACCTTGGTATTTTCCTGGTTCAAACATTAATATTAGGAACAATATATTTTTAACTGAATCCAAAAAATTTCAGCAACAGTGTGATATGTTTTCTGAGGTGCAACTCACAATAATTTGGTATTATTAATAGCATTTTTAAATTCTCTGAGCCATCTTGCGTGCTGAACAGTAACTTTCTGATCTTAAAAGCTTTAAAGATTGATGTGACTTTTTTACCAGATTGGCTGCATCTCAATATTCATAAAGCTGTTTGTTTTTATGGTGGATAATTGATTATGTCTGTAGAAGAAATAGAAGGTCACTGTGGATTTTATGATAACAAACTGATGTCATGTGGACTGCTTTTAATGATAAAACTGTTACTTCATGATATTCAGTCTCCACTTTGTGCTGAAAATATAGTGACCCAAAAGTGAAAATCACTCTTATTCATTAGGGATTTTGCTAGAGAAATAACTGCCTCAACATTTAGTGACAGTTACATGCAATTTTGACAAGCAAAGCCCATCCCTTCATATTGCCACAAATAAATTACTACTTTTCATTGGGTATGGTGTTAATAAGCCAATTTCCATGATCAAATGAACCACACACTCACATATCACAGGATCTAAAATGACACAGCTGTTCCATAATCACGTTGGAAGGGGAATTGGCCCATCATCCAAGTGGGCCTCAGCATTACATTGCGTCCATGAGAGTTTGGATGTTTGTAAGCTGCATGGAGCTGGTCACATGCCCTAATGAGTGCTTTTTGCAGGGAAATTTCAGAAAATTACGAGCACAAATGTTCTTGGCTTCTTGTGCATGTCTCAAACATATATGCACTGACCCTTGCCACCACACCTGCACCTGCCCGACAAATGCAACCACACCCGCACATACACAAGCAACCACACCCGCCGCAAGTGGTTCCACATGTGTCACCCACAAATGGTCAATGCTGCTTGACATTAGGCCCTCACATGTCTTGGCTTTGTGTGCATGTGTCACACCCATGCACCCATGCCGGAACCCACTGCATTGTGCAGCAGGCCCCACCCATGTCATCCTCTCATGCTGCGCTGATTCATAGCTACGCAAAATTCGGACTTGGTGTGCACATCACACACACACCCGCACCTGCGGTATTGTGTGGCAGGCTGCACCAGTGTCACCCAAAAAATTTCAATCCCGCCGAGGTGGAGTCCTTTCATGGATGACATGGGAAGTCACACACAATTTGTCTACATCAAGACTGGCTGAAGGTGCTATTTCATGTGTGTGTGTGTTCAAGCAGGCGGGTATTGTGTAATTTTCACCAACCTTTGGATGGTTGCGGACAATTAAGTGGTGAGGAATCTCAATTGAAGGCACAGGTGAGCCGATATTGGTGGATGTCAAAGGATTTGGTGTAAGACCAGAGTGTGACATGTTCTTGATTTTTGCTTTATTTTTGCTTTGAGTGGTATTGACTTTTATCCTGCTTGACCTTTGCTTTATGCAAAGTCCATTGCCAACAAATGACCCAACATTCGCCCTGGTGTAACACTCTGATTGGGGGTCCAGAAGCAGGCATAACTCCTATTCCTGTTGTCAGACCTGAATAATTTACAACAGGAAACAATAGAGATATATCAGTCTCAGTACAACAACTGGGTTATCGCAAAAAACCAGCGAAAATGGGAACTTCTTCTGAGTCCTTGGATAGGCACAATGAGCTCATATCTTCAAGTGAAGGAGCTCATGGGGCCAGGCAAGACAGAATATCTTCTGAGGGTTTGCACACCCATGTTTTGAAAAGGCAAATTTCAACAGATAAAAGCTTTGTTTAAAAACCAAAGCATTTTGTCAGAGGACCTGAAGAAAATGTTTGACCAAGGGAAGGAAAACAGTCCAGTGGAAGCTCTGCAAGCCTCCACAAGCAAGAATCCACCTCAACAATTACCAGAAAAGGGCAAGCAACCCCCAAAGAGCAATCAGAAGGGAAAGAAAAAGGTCAAGGGAAAGGCAAAGTCCCAGGGGAAAAACCTTACCCACAGAAATACTGAATTCCAAAGAAGGAGAAGAGAGCCATGGACAGTGTGTTCAATATGGCAAGAAATTTTATCGAATTCAAAAAAAAGGAGGAGGAAAGCATAAACCAATAATTTCAAAAGAAATAAACCTTGTAGAGCTTGTATCTTGTGTTGAAAGCTGTAATTAAGAAACTTTAACAAAGCTTAACAATTTCGAGTATATCCAACAAAATTTGGGTAAAGAAATTTTGCAAGTCAAAGGGTCACAAAAGACCATTATTTTTCTGGAAAATATAAATAAGCCCAATATTTTGTCTTTGACACCTATTTGTCAGAGCATTGAGTCCAAACTCACTTGACTCAACCAACAAGATGATAACTCTATTTATTTTATTACTAAAAGGTTAAAATAATTAAGAATAAACATCCAAAGCTTGGAAAATGCAACTGGTCCCAATGCAGATCTTTTCCTAGAACAATTGGAAAACAGTGATAAAGCAAAACTTGTATTGAAAGAAGATATTCAGGAAAGTATCAATGATATATCACTTAAAAATGAGCTGCCAAGACAGTCTACACCAATCCTTGACAGGAATGTGGTTGTCAGGCTGAGTCTATGATGAATCTGTAATTAAGCTGTAAACAAGTTCAACTATTACTGTGACTTAGTGATGAAAGGTTTGAAATAAAGGTATTTGATTATAATAATGGTTTATAAATAAAATATTAGGGCTTTACTAATTAGAATTAGTGGTGGTGAACCCTATTAAAAGCCCTGGATGCAGCTTTACCTGTTGGGTTACAATAATAAAGACTAAAATACTAAGACTTATAGTATAAACTGTTTATTTTCCAAGAGTATGACTGTTTTGCACAGTTGTACTACATAGGAACTCAAGAGCAGGATGGGGATTCCTTTTCTGGGAGTGAAAAGGCCTCCTTTTATCCTGAAATGGAGTGAAAAGGCTGCTAGACCTTTTACGTAGAGGAAGTGAAGATTTCTCACTCTCCAGGACAGGCTTGTGGCTTGGAAAAGGCCTGTATATCCTGTATTGGGCTCAGATGTGGTTTTGAAACCACATCTGGCAGTTTTCACCAATACAGGGTGAAAACCTTCATCTGGGGACCACACAACCTGATTCTAATGTGTATGACATGTATAATTCTGTACAGAACCTGTATGGGACCCCAATATTGGATGAAATATGAGGTATTGAAGCTTAAACAAGCTCCTTTGTCAGTTTGAAACCTCATCTTCATTGTTATGGAATATTATCCCATGGTAAGGCTTTATTAGGCAATTTGTGGGATTTTAACCTTAAAACTGCTATAACGTTGTCGGTTCTTGGGATATCAGCCTCAAAATTGGTTCAGTATGTATCCCTGTATGTGCCCTACACAATGGTACCTCATTTAATATGGTTATCTTTAAATATGGCAAAGTTATCCCATGTAAAGGATTTTTGTACATATGCATGGTTTTAGGCAAAAGCTGTATTGAGCTTGTTTGGCTGATAACTTTTGTTCTAAATGAGATATGGGGAAATGAATGGCACCATCAGATAGCCATGATTGTGATTTTTTCAAAACAACCCCAATTTAGGTATCTCACACTAAAACTGTAGAAGCTAGATGGGGGGTGAATATTTTATTCACCCATATTTGGCCATAGCTTCAGTAATACTGGTGCTAGCTCAGTTTGGCTGGTACCATTAGATAGCCCTGACTTAGAGCTTCATTTTGAATACCCATTTGATGGGGTTAGGCATCTTCCTCTGTATTTAAGATGAGAGGTGAAATTTAAGGTTTATGCTCAGCAACAACTTTGAGCAGGAATAACTTTGTTATTCTTTGTCCTGTGGTGATGGGACTTGTATATTTGGAAATGGCTGAGTATCCTTATTTGTTCAATACCTTTTGAGCTTATTTGGCTCAGCTCCATAATTTGGTGGTATCTTGGTTATACCATTGATTTTATGGTATTTGGTTGTCATGCTTGTGCTCTGGTTTTGAGTAACAAGCTGACATACCCTCCCTCTAAAAAAGGCTAATCATTAATGAGATTTTTCAGTCCTCCTAGAGGCTCTGAACCTCCTTAAATGAAGGTTCCCATCTTGTATGGAATCTTCTTCCAGCCATTTGTCTTTATCAGCTCTTTGGTTTTTTAATCTGACTCAATATTGTCTCTGATCCCTACCATTAAGTGTGATCTTCGTAGCCCTGATGATTTTCTTCACTGGTCCAGGGGAATCCTTGAACTCCACTATTTCTGGTGGTGCGGGGTTCTTCTTCCTGGAGGGGAACTTATCCTTCTCTGTTTGGATGTATGGCTTGACTAAACTCACTGGAAAGACTGGGTGTTTCCTGGAAAACTCCTCTGTGAGTTTGACTTCCACTGCATTTTTTCCTATCAACCTAATGATAGTGAAGGGCCCTAAAAATGAATCTCTCATTTCCTTGGGTCCTTTAATGTTATTAAAGCTTAGTGTACACACTAACACCTGGTCCCCCTCCTTAGAGTAAGGTTCCATATGTGTCTTGTCCCACCTTTGCTTGTTATATTCTTTTGCCTCAGCTATGCATTTGCCAGCGGTGTCACAAGCCCTCTTCCACATTTAATGGAAATCTTTGGCTATGGGGTGGATGGTTAGAAGATTCTTCTTCAGGTGATCCACAGGAAATAGAGGATTCCACCTTTTCTCTACCTGTGCAGGTGTTTTTCCTGTGGTAGAGTGCTGACTTGTGTTATAAGCCAGTCGAACGGCTTTTATACCTGTTAAATTCTAAGAGTATGACTTCCTTTTTAAGAAGTTATACCACGTAAGAATATCAAGAACAGGATGCTGGATTTGCTTCCTGGTGAGTCAAAGCCTCCTTTTATCTTGTTCTGGGGTAGTGGGAGGTGGCTTACCTCTGCACACGACCACAGAGTGAAAATGTTCAATACTGTGGGCTGGTTTGTGGTTCTATACACTGAATACAGGCTAGTATTGGGTTTAAATGTGGTTTTAGAACCACAAGTAGTCATTTTTACCCTATACAGGGTGAACATTTTCACCAATGAAGTTTACAGGTGTATTCTGGTGCTCCTGACGCGTCAGAAACTGTACAGAACCTGTATGGACCTCTGTATTTGACTTAATTATGAGGTATTGAAGTATAAATAAGCTTCAGCGTCTGTTTGATACCTCATAATCAGAGTAAAACTGTATCCTGTCATAATACAGCTGTATTGGTCATATTGTGGGATTATAGCTTTCAAATATCCATACCTTTGTCAGTTTTTGAGATATCATGCTCAAAGTTGGTTCTTGGATAGCCTTGTATGAGCTCTACACAATGATACCAAATTTGGTATGGTTATCATTAAATATGACAAAGTTATCCCATGTACAAGGTTTTTTGTACATAGGCGTGGTTTGGGCAAAAAGCTGTATTGAGGTTGTTTGCCTCATAACTTCTGTTATAGTTGAGATATGAAGAAGTGAATGGCACCATCAGATAGCCCTGATTGTGCTCTTTCCAAAAATACCCCACTTCAAGTATCCCACACTAAAACTGTAGAAGCTAGATGGGAGGTGAATGTTTTGTTCACCCTTATTTGGCCTGAAATTGACCATAACTCCAGTAATATTGGTGCTAGCTAAGTTTGGCTGGTACCATTGGATAGCCCTGGATTAGAGCTTCATTTTGAGTACCCATCTGATGGGGTTAAGCCTTTCCTTCTAGATTTTAGATGAGAGGTGTAAATTAAGGTTTATGCTCAGCAATGACTTTGAGCAGGAATAACTTTGTCAGTTCTTGTCCTATGGTGATGGGACTTATATTTTCAGAAAGGAATGAGTTTCCTCTTTCTTTTGATACCTTTTGAGCTGATTTGGCTCAGCTCCATGTTTTGGTGGTATCTTGGCTATACCATTGATTTATGGTATATTGGCTGTCATGCTTGTGCTCCAGTTTTGAGTCACAGGCTGACAGTTTTTCTCTAAAGTTCTATATTTTTCTATCTATTATTAGTTTTTTTATATAGAATTTTTATTCTATAAGGATTAATTCTACACAGTGTGTGTTTAATTCTTTTATAAATAATATTTATATTATTTATAAGTGGTTAATATTCATATTTTCCACGTGTAATTGTCTCATTAAGAGCTTTACACTTCTTATTGTTATAACTGTCAGTTACTATAACATTAATAGAATAATTATAATTTTTTATTATTATATTTTTATAGTAATAATTAAATTTATTTTTTTTATATATAATTATTTTTAATAATTATATTTGAATTTGTGGTTATAATAGTTTGTTATATTATATATTTCTACTGAGGATAGTCATAGTACTCTTGATTTTGCTACTATTATCAAGAGTTTCATAGACAAACCTTACATTTGGGGGCCTGGACATTATTTTAACCAATTTTTGGTACATAAATCATATTCTAGACCTTATTTTACTGTTTTTTGACGTAAAATTGCCATATTTTACTTAATATTGGCTTTTTGGGGACTTATCCCTTATAAATAATCTTCATAATATTAATAAAGTTATTTTTTCTTAAGAATATTGTTTGGAACAATATACTATTGAGTGACTTGGAATAAATTTCTTTTGTCTAACTAGTGGCTTTTTCACATCACAGACTTGAAATTTATTCTTTGAGTTATTCTAGTATAAAGTGAATAATAATACAATTTTGATTAATAAACTTGTTAATTGCATAATTATTATTTCTTTAAAGAAAATAAAAAATCAAATAAAAAATCAAAAACTTATAAATCTTTACTAAAATTTTTTTTTTCTTTTATCTTAGACATTTCTCCTTATTTTTGACATAATTTGCCATAAATTACATTAAAAAAACTTTATCCAATAAGTTGAGTTTATAAGTTATTTTTATTGTTTGATAAAATAACTTATATTTTCATTTTTCTCTAGTGTCATCAATTGTAGACAGCTTTTCAGACTTTGAAGCCTCAGAGTCTAGCATTGAAATTTAAACCAGCCCAGCACCAAGGGGTTTAATAACCAAAGAACCCTTTAAATGTCCAGCAGGTGAATTCAATCCACTCTTAGTCTATTTTTTCTTAAAATTGACGTTCAATGACTCCTACTAGAAGTGGAAGTAATTACTCCATCCAATCAAATGGATCTGGACCAGGACATTCCAGTCACAAATCAAAAAGACAAGAATGTCAGCCCAGAGGAGAGGCACAAATGGAGGATGCCAGAACTTCCACCAGTTCCCAAAGGTTAGCCAGCACCTTTGAACCTCTTATTGAGAGTCCAGAAGCTGACATAACTTCTATTGCTGTTAGACCTGAATCATTTCCAACAGGCAGCAGTACAGATTTACCAGTCTCAGTACAAGAACTGGTTTATGGCCGCCAAACAGCAATAGTGGGAACTTCTCCCAAGTCTTTGGATAGGCACCATGAACTCTTATCTTCAGGTGAAGAAATTCATGGGGCCAGAAAAGACAGAGGACCTTCTGAAGGGTTGGACACCTATGGCTTGCAAAGGACAGGTCCAAAAGATAAAATCTTGGTTGAAAAACCAAAGCATGTTATCAGAAGATCAGAAGAAGAAGTTGGCCCAAGGCAAGGAAAACAGCCCAGTGGAAGCTCTCCAAGCATCCACCAGCAAAAGTCTGCCTCAACAAGTGCCAAACAATCCCAAGCAAGCCCCAAAGACCGATCAGAAGGGCAAGCAAGAGGCAAAGCCCAAATGGAACAAGCCTTACCCGCAGAATTACAGAATCCCAAAGAAAGAAAAGACAGCCATGGACAATGTGTTCAACATGGCAAGAACTCTGATGGAATTCGAAAACAAGGAGGAGGAAAGATTGAGCCAATATTTCCCAAAGAAATAGATCTTTTTAAGCTTGTAACTCAATTTGAATCTTGTAATAAAGAAATTATAACAAATTTTAAAACATTTGAGTATATCCAACAAAAGGTGGGTAATGAGATATTACAAGTGAAAGAACAACAAAAGACCATTTTTGGCCTTCAAAATTTTAATAAAGACAATATTGTGTCTTTGATGCAAATTTGTGCAAGAATTGAGTCTAAAGTTACTTTGCTCAATCAACCAGATGAAAATTGAATTTCTTTTATAACTGGACAGTTAAGAGAATTGAAATTACAAGTTCAAAACTTGGAAAATTCAACTGGTCACAATGCAGCTCTTTTCCAAGAACAATTGGAAAAAAGTGATAAAGCAAGACTTAAATTGAAAGAAGACATTCAATCAAGTATTAATAATATATCATTCAAAAATGAATTGCCAAGGCAACCCACACCAATTCTTGACAGAAATGTGCTTAATGATTTACATCCTACCATTTCAAGTAACGAGGTGGAAACTGCTTGCAATTTCAAAGATATTCCAAAATTAGAGCAATGGCCAACCTTCAATGGTGAAGGAGAATATAATCATATGGAATTTATGAAAACAATTGATATGTTTAAAGAGGACTTTAATATACCAGATGAATACATAAGTGCCAGATTACACTCGTTATTTACCAGATCAGAAAAGAAATGGTATTACAAAATGAGACAAGACCATGGTAAACATTCTTGGCCTTGGTGGAAAGAACAAATTATTTCCAAATGGGCTAATCATTCCTGGAGATTTAGAATGGAAAATTCCTTTGAATAAGCCATTTTTAATATTGAGAGGGACAGGCCCATGTCTTGGTTTCTTAAACAGAAGGACAGATGAACTGCCCTTCATCCTGATATGTCTGAAACAATGGTACATAAAAGGATATTAAGAAAGTGTGGTGGTGACCTTGAGCATGCTATAAGTAGCAGATGTATTGAGCCTTTCTCTACAGAAGATTATATCAATGCTATGGAGGACACCACTACTAGAACAAAAATTGGAAGAAATTGGTCCAAATCCCCAATAGACAATAATACTAATGGGAAACCAATTTCAAAACCAAATAAGCCACAAGAAAGACTTCCTTTGAAATGTCACAAATGTGGAAGCACATCTCATTTAGCAAACACTTGCCCAAAAAAGACAAGAATCAATGAGATGAATGCTGAAAAAGTGGAAGACACAAAAGAAACAACTGATGTATCTTTACATGAAAGTGATTCTGAGCCTTCAGAAGAAGAAGAAGTACCAGAGGAGCTTAGTATAGAAAACATTAATGTTTCTTTTGAAGTCACTGAGGTACACACTCATTTACCACAGTATAGTGTTGAATGTATGGATCTCATACATGTGCAAGATGCTAAAATGCAAAAAACCAAACCTGCCAGAGGTAAAGGTTATACAGCTAGTTCATCTTGTATCACTAATATTGTGATAAACAACACAGAAGCCAAGGTACACCTTGACTCAGGTGCTTTTTGCACTTGTGTTGGAAAGGATTATCTTGACAAGATTTATACCAATTGGCAAGACAAATTAATTCCAATTGAAGGTATACCATTCAGCAATGCTAGCCAAAATATGGACCCCTTGGGTATATTTGAAGCAGCAATAATATTTCCTCATCCTGCAGGAAGTATAAGATTGAAAGTTAAAAATGTTGTTCTGAATAATTGTACTTCACAACACTTTATACTTGGGAAGGATTATCTCAATATTTATGGTATTGATATTAATAATCATAAAGACAGGTATTTCACTATAGGGGAAAATAAAAGACAAAAATTTGCTTTTCCTCTAGAAAAAAGAGAAATTACTGTCATTAAACAAGTAAAAAATGTTAATAAGGAAAAATTTGTGTCAAGTCAATTAATTGCAGCACAAATTAGTCCTGAATTAACACTGGAGATGAAGGAAGAGCTTATTGAAATTTTATTTCAATACAGGGAAGCCTTTTCTTCAGATAATGAACCACTTGGGGCTATAAGAGGCCATGAGGTGGACATTATGCTTAATGTGAAAAGGCCTTACCCGCCACTATTAAGAAGACCAGCTTACGCAGATAGCCCTAGGGCTAGAGAAGCATTAGAAAATCATATTAATGAACTAATGAAACTGGGAGTTCTTAGAAAAGTTGGACACAATGAGGAGGTAGAAGTCACAACTCCAGTAATCATTACTTTGCATAATGATAAGTCAAGGATGGTTGGTGATTTTAGAGCACTGAATACCTATACTATCCCAGACAGGTATCCAATCCCTAGAATTCATGAGACTTTGACTCAATTATCCAAAGCAAGATTCATTACTTCCATGGATGCTCTAAAAGGCTTTCACCACAGTTTTTTGACACCTCATGCTAGGAAATTATTGAGAATAATTGCTCATTGTGGGATTTATGAGTATTTGAGAATGCCGTTTGGTATTAAAAATGCACCCTCTCATTCTCAGAGAATGATGAATACCATCTTCCCACATGAATTGTCAGAAGGATGGTTAATCATTTATATTGATGACATTATCATTTGTTCAGAAACCTGGCAATTACATTTAAAGAGACTTTCATTAGTACTTAAGAAGATTCTTCAAGTTAACATGAAAATATCTCTTCAAAAATGTAATTTTGGGTTTCATGAGTTGAATGCTCTAGGACATGTAGTCTCAGGACTGAGCCTTGGTGTTGACAAAAACAAAGTGGCTGAAGTTTTACTGAAGCAAATTCTCCAGAACAAAAAAGAAATGATGTCATTTTTAGGGTTTGCCAGTTATTACAGGCAACACCTTCAATATTTTGCTATCCATGCCAGATCACTATACAGGATTTGTGATCAACAAACTGTTTTTGAAATGACACAGGAGAGGATTCAAGCATATGAGAAAATCAAATATGCCGTGACCAATGCACAATTATTATTAATGCCAGACTGGAAACTTCCTTTCAAGCTTTATATTGATTCATGTGGTGAAGGCTTATGAGCTGCTCTTCATCAGGTTCAAGTTGTCAATGACAACCCTTATGAAGGTCCAATTTGTTTTATTGCAAGACAAATCAAAACTACTGAGGCCAGATATGGAGCTAGCCAAATGGAGTGCCTTTGCCTTATTTGGGCTGTGGAGAATCTTCATTACTATCTTGATGGTAGTGTGTTTGAAGTAATTACTGATTGTAATTCATTAAAATCACTTCTTAACATGAAAACTCCAAACAGAAACATGTTAAGATGGCAGATTGCTATACAGGAGTATAGAGGCAATATGACCATAGTACATAAAGCTGGAAATATTCATAAGAATGCTGATAGCTTAAGTAGATGGGCATTACCAAATACACCTGATAGCCCTGCCTATGCTCCTACAAGTGCAGAACCTCAAATTCCAATTGAAGGAATTAATATCACGGATGTTGGAACGGAATTCTTTGAAGAAGTTAGAGAAAGCTATAAGCAAGATAAGAATTGTAATATTCTTACTGCTCTACTTGTCAAAGATTGCAAAGATGTAGCCTTGGATAATTCTCTGGATGATATTTGGAAAACATCTTATGATAATGGGAGATTCCATTTGTTTGATGGTATACTATATCATAGATCTAAACACACATGTGTCATGGTTCTATGTAGTAGAATGTTAATTAAAATCATACTACTAGAATTCCATGATAACATATATTCTGTACATCTGTATGAAGACAGAACTATGGAAAGAATTAAGACATGTGCCTGGTGGCCATCTTGGAGAAAAGATGTCATTGAGTATTGTCATAGTTGTGATATATGCCAGAAAGCCAATAAAGCTACTGGTAGAATATTTGGCTTAATGATCCATATCCAAGAACCAAATACCCCATGAGAAGTGGTTGACATGGATTGGGTAACTGCCTTACCACCTGGGGGTGATAAACATTACGATGCATGTTCTGTTATTGTAGACAGATATAGCAAAACACCAATCTTTTTACCATCTCATAAAGATGACACAGCTATGGATATGGCTCTTCTGATCTGGAATAGAGTCATATCCCATACTGGTCTCTTTAAAAATATTATTAGTGATAGAGACACAAAATTCACAACAGCCTTATGGACTAACTTAAATAAGCTTTTGGGTACAAGACTATCATTCTCAACAGCCTATCATCTTCAAACAGATGGACTGGCAGAAAGAATGTTTCAAACCCTTGAGGACATGATCAGAAGATTTTGTGCTTATGGGCTGGAGTTTAAAGATTCTGATGGCTTTACCCATGATTGGTGTATTCTTATACCAGCATTAGAATTAGCCTACAAGACCTCCATCCATGCTTCAACAGGCAAAGCTCCTGCAATGTTGGAAAAAGGATTGAACCCCAAACTCCCAATTGATACTTTGAAAAAAGATCTGATCGATATTCATCCAACTGCATCAAAATTTAAGTTATTGCTTGATAAAGTAAGACATCATTCAAATAAAAGCATGAATGATGCCTTTGAATATGCTAAACAGAAATGGGATAAAAGTCATAAGACCCCAGAATTCAAAGTAGGGGACTTAATACTAGTTTCAACCTTGAACTTTAATAACATTAAGGGCCCAAGGAAATTGAAAGATTCCTTTTCAGGACCATTTATTATTAAAGCCCTTCATGGGACAAATGCAGTACAAGTAGAACTGTCAGGAGAACTGGAAAACAAACATCCAACTTTCCCTGTCAGTTTAGTAAAGCATTACACTTCAAGTGATAAGGAATTACTTCCTTTGAGAAACAAAACACCCTTAGAAGTACCCCCACTAGATCAAAGTGAGGAGAAAAAGGTACTAAAAGTCTTGAAAGAAAGAAGACTTAGGCGAAAAAATGAAAGAGAATACTTAGTCAGGTATAAAAATCCACAACATAAAGATGAGTGGATTGTAGAAAGCAAAATACCTGATTCCCAAAAGTTTCTCAGAAGGTTCAGACATGAGAGAAGGCCAATTGCTCAATAAAGTTTGAATTGTGTGCTTTACATACTTAGAAAAGTATAGGTAGAGAGGTTGGACAGTGGATTATACCCCCCCAAAATAGCCTGGGGGTATACTACAAAAGAAAAATTGTGGTACAATTTTTTTGGTGGTAGGGAATGTGAGCCTGTGAGGTATGTATAACATACCCATAAGGCCACAAATAGCTTTATACACAGTTAAAATTGTCTGCAACAGACTTTTTAATTGAATTTAAAATAAAAAATAACAAAAAATAAGTATAACTTTTTTTTGGATAAACAAAGTTATAACTATTATGTCATTTTTGGATTCTACACCAAAAATAACCTAGGGTACATCCATAAGGTATTGTACCCAAAAACACTTATTTCTTATGTTATTAGAATATTTAAGAATCTCACAGTACTAATGTAACTTTTTCAAAAAAATTTTAAAATTGTTAAATTTAAGCTTAAATAAGCTTAAATTTAAAGTTGCATAAGGTTTATGCAAACTTACCAAAATTTTAGTTAACATTGAGGTATGGTGTATATTTACTGAATTGGATAAGGATTTGCCATACAGAATGTAAATCCTGTGTGAGCTCAATTTAAAAGGGTTTAAGGCCATAGTATGGCTTTAAATAAATAAAAGGGCAAAATCCACGCAAAAAGGTGGGACAAAGGAAAAAGACCAAATAGAGCTGGGGTACCCAACTTTTTGGATCTGCAAGGATCCAATTAAGGTTGTCCACCTGTATTGGAGGATTTTCAACCTTATTTAAACTTTAAGATTATACTTTGATCTAACATTAAAGTTTAAACTGGTTTTATCCCAAATTAGACAGGAATCTCAAGCTGCCAAGAGGGTAAATCCCAATATGCAGGCTTGAATTCAAGGATTTAAGAGCTTTCAAAGCTTAAATAATCTTAAAACTTCAAGGTTCCAAGCAGTAAAACCTTATTAAAACTTAAGGTTTGGTGTGCATTGCTATTTTACATGGAAAAATAGGAATAACTTCAAAAATTCATTAAAAATCCAATTCTTAATGGATTTGCTTGAAATTTTCACACAGCTTACAATTCAATATTATCTACATATAAAGTAAGTTTTAAGTATCTTTTATAAATAAATTTCCTGGGTAATTAGCCTGGAAATTTGCTCTTTTAATTAAAGCTCAAAGAAAATTATAATTTCTTTAAAAATTAATTTAAAATTGAGTTTAAGAGATTTCTGCTTGAAACTCTATTTTTAAGTTGTTCATGTGATGAACCTTAATATCAATAAGCTTATTTATATTCAAGACTTAAAATAATTAGCTTAAATGAGGATTAAAGTTACATGGAGTTAAGAATAACCCTGTTAACTTTAAATTGGAATTAAAATTAAGTTAACTTAAGTTAAGAACTTTAATTTTAAGCATGGTTTTTCAGTTTTGACCTGAGCACGTCCTCTATATCCATTATTAATCATGAGAGCTCCTCCAAAGACATAAAAAGAGTCTTTTCATCACTGTTTTTGTCCATCATTCATCATCAATCAAATCATATTAGAAATTTCAACAGGTAAAGTTTTATTAAATATAAAATCTTATTATTAAAATAATTCTTAAGTTATTTTATTCTTTACTTATTAAAATCAAAGAATTGAAATCATAGAATTTAGATTATTGTTGTAATCACCAATAATATATTTTATTATATAAAATTAAATCATCTTAAATATCTTTCAAAATCCACAAATTCCTCTTAAAAACTCTTTAATCTTAATTTTATTATAAAAGGTTGTTTTATCTTTAAAATTATTGATTTTTGGCGTGTTTTTAACTTATAATTATTATCTAATATAAGAACTGTTGTTGTTTGACTTGTTGTATTAAATAAATATTATAAGTAAGTTTTCTCTAAAGTTCTATATTTTTTTATCTAGTATTAGTTTTTTTATATAGAATTTTTATTCTATAAGAATTAATTCTACACAGTGTGTGTTTAATTCTTTTATAAATAATATTTATATTATTTATAAGTGGTTAATATTCATATTTTCCATGTGTAATTGTCTCATTAAGAGCTTTACACTTCTTATTGTTATAACTGTCAGTGACTATAACAATAATAGAATAATTATAATTTATTATAATTATTATATTTTTGTCATTATCATATTTTTATAATAATAATTAATTTTTTTTTTATACCTAATTATTTTTAATGATTATATTTAAATTTGTGGTTATGATATTTTGTTATATTATATATTTCCACTGAGGACAGTCATAGTACTCTGGATTTTGCTACTATTATCAAGAGTTTCATAGACAAACCTTACACTTCTGCTATTAAAAAATTTCCTATTTTAGCCATTTTCATTTCAAGGCTTTCTTCAGATTCTGCTTCTGAAGATTCTGGACTAGTAATTTATCTCTTACTGAGCTTATTGCCAGCTGCACTATACTTGATTAAAGACACTAGGGAGAGAAATTGTTTCAGAAAAATTATTATTTTTATACTTTTAAAATATTTTCAAGATTTTTTATAAGTTTGCATTTTTTGATATTAAGAAAATGTTTCTTTCAAAGAAAAAAACTAAAATTTAAGATTTTGACTCAAAATTCATTCAGAGTAACCCAAAGAATAATTTCTTAGTTTCTTGGATTTGAAAAAGACACATGTAAAAACAGTAAGAAATTAAACCAAATTCCTCAATGAAAAAGATTTTTTAGACAATCTCAAAAATAAAAATAAAATTAACTTTAAATTGAAAGAAATAAATTCTTAAATTAACATATTTTAGAGATCAAAAATATATTAATTGAGGGTGAAACATTCAAAAAACATGGCCAGCAATCCAAATTTAAGATGTGGGTAACTAGGGAGTCTTTTATAACTGAAAATGAAGTCTAGAATATGATTAAGTCCAAAATTCAGGTTAAAATCATGGCCAGGGCCCCAAATGTAAGATTTGTCTATGAAATTTTTGATAATATCACTATCAAAAAACAATACTATGACTGTTCTTATGAAATATGATAATAAAATTATTATAACCACAATTTCAATAATTAATTAATTCATTATTCCTTTTACTTGTTATACACTCGTAGTGAATATACCAGTAAGCAGTAATTGTCTACAAGAATCAATTACAAGAAGTATTCCAATGACAAAACTTCTTCATTGAAATAATGAAATCATTTTAATATATAATTATCTTTTACAAGAATTATTACAATTATAATTCTTGAAGAAAAAAATACTAGAGAAAATATTTAAGAATTAATGATAAATCACTCACTGATATTCAAGGAACCTTGGAAAGAATATGCTAGAGAGATTTGGCAGATAAATTGTGGATTTATGGGATCAAACTTGATTTATAACAGTATTACAACAATATATAGTTCATTTCTGGTTTAACTAATACTTACTTGTTGGTAACAAAGATATAATTGGATAATAAGATGATTTGAAAAAACAGCAAGAGGAGGCCTCTTTTAAGTCTAAGACAGCTCACAGAGGCATGCCATGAAGCAAACTAAGAAACCAGTAAGTGAGAAAACAATAACTCTCTTTGGATTATTGATTGCATCATTTGTTGTCATGTAAGATTATCATAATTATGTAATGAATGCTTTTACATGACTACCAAGCCATTTATGGTCAAGAATAAAATTAGTAAAAAATGTAAATATTCTTTTATTTCAAACTAAAAATTAATTTCTCAAAGCTCTCAATTTTATTGGAAATTTTATCACAGGTTTTATTTTCTGTAAATTTTTGAAGATGCAGTATTTCAAGTGGAATCATCAAAAATGGACTGTAAGTGGAACTTTTGATTTTACCTATGGAACCATAATTCTTTTTGGTTTCTTTATGGGTCATACCATTCTCCATGGAAATTCATTAACAATTGCAATGTTTATAGGAGTCTAAGTTGGTCTTTACCTCTTTTTCATATCAAAATAGTAGCTTATTTGCAATTTGCTTATGATTTAATGAGATTTCAACTTGGTAACTAGGTCTCCAAAAGGTTTTAGTATACCAATTGGGCCATGATCAGCCACATAGCCAAGCTTTAGAGCTATCAATTCCTCAGAGGCCTCACAAGCTCAGTACCCTGGCTCTCTTTGATGTCTTTGGTCTTCCTTAGCTATTTTCAAGTCAAAAATAGAAATCCAGGCTTAAACACTGATATCCGCTATGGGTGTATCAAAACTGTATGTAATAATACCATAAAATTGAGTGCCATAAACCTGCATAAAACAATTATTAGAATATATGTAACATGGGATTTCTCACATTCCCATTATTTGTTCATGAAATTGAGAAAAAAAATATTTTCACAATTCTTTTATGTGGTATTAAAACATTTTCCATATTACCACCTCATATAGTTAATTGGAGCTTATTCACTCTATGTAGCTACCCTAGGTGAAGTTTTGTGTACAATCCAAATGTGGGCTCAAGTCCATGGATTCACTTCCTCAAAAGAAAGGTATTCATCTTTTCTGAAATCAAGAATGATGAATTTTGAATATATCCATGACTTATGGGTTATGCATAGTTTAGTATTTATTTTTAAAGATAATTGTGGCCTATTTGGGTATGTAAAATATAACTCAGGGCTTACACAAACAAACTCTATACAGTATTTAAGAAAAATATGTATCCAAATAATGGAAATTAAAAATAGGATAGCTTTGCCATAATTAATAGTACCCATACCAAATGGGTTACCATTGTGTAAACCTTGCCCAGATATACACAATGAACCAAATTTGAGCTTATAAGCTTTAAAACTGACAATTTTGTGGAATCTTTAAGGTTCAAGTCCAACAGTTTGGCCAATCCACCTTTAGTGTGGGATACTTTCCCAAATACTTGAATATGAGGTGTCACTTCTACAAAAAAGCCTCATAGTCTAGATAGAATGGTGCCCTCATACAGGTTTTGTACAGAATTATATGTGTGATATATGTCAGAAGAAGGCTATGTGGTCCTCAAATGTAAATTCCGCCCTGTATTGCTTTAAACTACCCAGATGTGGTTTAAAGAACAAATTATAGCCCAATACAGGGTTTACAGAGTGTGTATTTCAGGCTGAGTCTATGATAAAGGTGTATATTGGTATTTACAAACTTTAACTATGAATGTGACATGGTGAAAATGATATAAAACGTTTTTGATAATGATAAAAGATGGTTTGAGATAAGATATTAAGGGCTTTACTATAATAATATAGTTGTGGTGAGTGCTTCTGAAAGCCCAGGGTGCAGTCTTACCAGTTGGGTTACTATAATAAGAACTAAAATACTTAAGTTTAAAGTATAACCTGTTTATTTTCCAAGAGTATAACTGTTTTTGACAGTTGTACTATGTAGGAACTCAAGATCAGGATGAGGAAACCTTTTCTGGCTGTGAAAAGGCCCCTTTTTATCCTAAAGTGGGGGGAAAAGGCATCTAGACCTTTCCATGTAGAGGAAGTGAAGATTTTTCACTCCCAAGTACGGGCTTGTAGTTTTCAAACAGCCTTTATAGGCTGTATTGGGCTCAGATGTGGCTTTGAAACCACATCTAGGCAGCTTTCACCAATACAGGGTGAAAATCTTCATCTGGCAACCACATAGCCTAATTCTGACATGTATTATTTGTATAATGCTGTACAGAACCTGTATGGGACCCAAATATTTATTTTAAACATTCTTCTTCTTCTATTTGACACCTCATAGTCATAGGTATGGGATATTATCCCACTATAAGGCTGAATTGGCCAAACTGTGGGATTTTGACCTTTAAACAGCCATACCTTTGCCAGTTTTTGAGATATCAACCTCAAAATTGGTTCGGTGTGTAGCCCTGGATATTTTCTACACAATGGTACCTCCTTCAATATGGTTATCAATATATATGGCAAAGTTATGCCATGTACAAGTTTTTTTGTACATATGGATGTTTTGGCCACAAGCTGTATGGAGCTTGTTTGCTCTATAACTTTTTTTCTAGGTGAGGTATGGGTAAATTAATAGCCCCATCAGATAGCCCTTATTGTGATCTTTTCAAAAATAACCCACTTTAGCTATCTCACACTAAAGCTGTAGAAGCTATATTAGAGGTGAATATTTTGTTCACCCTTATTTGGCCTGATTTTGGCCATAACTTCTGTAATACTGGTGCTAGCTCAGTTTGGATAGTACCCTTGAGTAGCCCTGACTTAGAGCTTCATTTTTAATATCCATTGTATGGGGTTAAGTCTCTTCCTCTGTATTTCAGATGAGAGGTGAGAATTAATGTTTATGCTCAGCAACAACTTTGAGCAGGAATAACTTTGTTATTCTTTTTCCTATGATGATGGGTCTTTTATATTTGGAAAGTGGTATTTTTCCTCTTTCTTTTGATAAACTTTGAGCTGATTTGGCTCAGCTCCAAGCTCTGGTGTTATCTTGGCTATACCATTGATTTATGGTATTTGGCTGTCATGCTTGTGCTCTGGTTTTGAGTCACAGGCTGACACTGTATTAACCACAAGCCTGTCTTTGGAATTGAAGAAATCTTCATTCCTCCCATTTGGAAATTATTAATGGTCCTTCCAACCAATTTCAGGATAAAAAAGGGACCATTCTCTGCCCAAAGGGAAATCCCCATCCTGTTATTGAGCTCCTAAGGAGTAAAGCTTTTTACTAAAAGTTAAACTCTTTGAAAGTAACCAGATATAATTAAGGTTTTATTTTTGTAGTCTCTATTATAATACTCCAATTATTAAATCTGAATCCCGGCCTTTTAATAGCCCCAACCACCACTATTTCTTTATATTAAATCCCTAATAATTCAATTTTAAACTTTTTTTCTACTTATGATCTGTGTCACAGCTATAGTTGAGATTTCATAGACTATTATTATCACTTTATCATAGACTCCACCTGAAAATTAATAAATTTGTTATTCTCTGTATTTCGGCTATAGGAGTTATGAATTTGAAAGAGTTGGCTTTACCCTTTTTTGATACCATTGATGAGCTATTTTGCTTCAGTTCCATTTTTGGTGGTATTTTTCTCTACCATTGTTTATGATATTTTGGCTGTCATGCTTGTGCTCTGGTTTTGGGTCACAAGATGATAAGAAATAAAGCTTCAAATTCTTGTTAAAATACTTTTTTAACATGAATATGGGATATTAACAGCTGGAAAGAAAACAAATATGCATTTATCAATATAATATATGATCCCTGGTGTATGATCTTTCTATGAAACTCTTGATAATATTACTATTGATAAAAAGGACTATTACTGCTTTTATGAAATATAAAAAATAAATTTGTTATAACACAAGTAAATAAATGATTATCTAGTTATTTCTTTCCCTTTCTATACACTACAAGTGATTATGATGGTAAGAAGTAGCTGTATACTAGAATCAATTACAAGTAGTATTCTTAATAAAAATTTTCATTAAAATAACTTAAAACTATCTTAATTAAGAATTATATTTTACAAGAATAAGTATTTTTAATACTTGAAGAAAACTACAACTTTAGAGAAAAACTTCAAGCATTAATCAAAATAGCTCACTAATACTCCAAAAATACCTGGGAAATAATTGGGAAAGTTATTTTAGGGATTATTTTTGAATTTAAGCAAATAAAAATTAATTTATAAAAGTAATACAGCAATATAACAGTTAAACACTATTGGAAATATTTTATTCCTATTATTTAATATCTTTCTGATTGATTGGACAGATTCAAAACACTTAAGACAAGATTTAACTCAAACGTTTTGGTACTAATGATAAAACTGAATGCTAAGATGATTATTGGAAAAAATAGCAAGAGTAGGCCTCTTTTAAGTCTACATCAGCTGGCATAGATATTCCATGGATTAAACTGAAAGGAAAGTGAGAAAAAAACCTTTTAGCTTCATTGGTTTAAATATTACATCACTTGTAGTCATGTAAAATTATCATAATTACTTTATTAAGTCAATTTATGGGACTACCAACCCATTTATAGTTAAGAAATGAAGGAGTTACCACTGTAAATATTCTTATATGTCAAAATGAACATTAATTTTTCAAATCTATCAGTTTTACTGTAAATTTTATCACAGGTTGTATTTTCTTTGAATCTTTGAGGATTCAGTGTTTCACATGTAATTATAAAAAATGGACTGTAAGTAAAACATTCAATTTGAGTTATAGAGTGATGATTATTTTTGCCTTTATTATGTATTATACCTCTCTCAATCGATCCTGAAGGCTTTAGATAGATTAATCAATAATTTTATTTTTAATGAATTTTTCAAGTTTTTACCTCATTTCTCTGTAGAAAAGCAAAAACTATAGTTACAGCTGGTTGCCATAAGGTAGATCCATGGATAATATTCCAAAAGTATTTTCAATTTGTCTTTTAGTGTTTATCCATGGATAATAAATAATAATGGACATTCTTACAGGAGTCAGAGGTGCTTGTTACCTCCTTGTTACATGAAAATTGCACCTTATTTGCTATTTTCCCATGATTTAATGAGGTTTCAACTTGGTAACCAGATTCCCAAAAGGTTTTAATAGACCAATTTGGCCATTATCAGCCATGGATCAAAGATTTAAAGGTTTTAATTCCTCAGAGGCCCCAGAAGCTGTGTACCTTGGCTCTCTTTGAGGTCTTTTGTCCATCTCTGCTATTTCCATGTCAAAAATAGTAATTCATGCTTCAAGACTGATATCCACTAAGGGTGTATCAAAGCTTTTGGCGGGAATAAAGTAATATCAAGTGTCACAGGCATGCATAAAACTATCCTTAATGCATGTGTAATATGGGATTTCTCACATTCCCATTATTTTGGTGCAAAATTTCCAAAAACAAAAATTTTCAAAATTGTTTTATGTGGTATTGAAGTATTTTCCATCTTTCCACCTCATAGAGTCAATTCAAGCTCATTCACCTTATGAAGTTACCCTAGGTGAATTTTTGTGTTGAATTCAAATCAGTCCTTAATCAATGGACTTAATTGAAAAAAATTGATTAACGTTTTCTTAAATGAAAATTGATGGATTTTGGGTATATGCATGAGCTATGGGTTATGCATAGTTGAAAATTAATTTCAACTTTATTTTGGCCTATCTGGGTATGTAAAATATACCTCAAGGCTCACATTTGATTTGAATCTTTTAAAGGTATTTAACATATGTAAGAGGAGAGAAAAATAAATTATGGTAGAAGATTTGGCTGAAAAATGTTTCTGTTATACATTTAAGTTTTGCATTCAAAAAAAAGTTGAAGATTAATTTTCATGTAATGGTTGGCACAGTTGAATTGAGCTGAGTCATCCAATAAGTATGAAAATGGAATTCATTTAATTATTCTCCACAGATATTGATAAGTGAATATTCTTTACCTGTTGGAATCTATTTTCATTCAAGACCATCCTGAATTAATGAATAGTGAATATGTAATGTATGAGGGAAAAACAAAGAGCATGGAAAATCCATAATCTTCTATTTAAATTGAGTAAAATTCTGAAAGTCCAAATCTTTGGCTGAAAGTATCTAAAACAATATTGCAAGGTTAGAACCAGGGTTGGGACTCAGGTCAAAAGCAGGTCAGACCTGCTACCCCCACTGGTTGGTGTAGCTTATTTTCAATGGTGATGGTGACTGAATCTCCAGCCTTGGTATATATAAATTATATCTTATCATTAATAGGTTTTGATTAATGATATAATTTCATTGTGTTTTACTTTTCAGAAATTTTTGGGATTTGAGATTTACAATTTGGGAAAAAATGTCAAATATTAAATATAAATTTTGACTGGTTTCATTGTCTCAGAATATTTGGTCATAATACCTTAAGTTACAGATATATTCATGATTTAAAGCTTATCCCCATCTTTCTCACTTTTATCTCAAAGGGAAGAAAACTACCCATTATTCTCAGCATAAACCTTTGATAGTTGGCTTAATTTCTACTGTGAGCCTGTGAGGTATGTATAACATACCCATAAGGCCACAAATGATTTTATAGACAGTTAATTTTGTCTTAAATAGATTTTTTAGTTGAATTTAAAATAAAAAATAACAAAAAATAAGTATAACTTTTTTTGGATAAACAAAGTTATAATTATTATGTCATTTTTGGATTCTACACCAAAAATAACATACAGTACACCCATAGGCTGTTATACCCAAAAACACTTATTTCTTGTGTTATTGGAAGATTGAAGAATCTCACAGTACTAATGTAACTTTTTTAACATTTTTTAAAATTGTTAAATTTAAGCTTAAATAAGCTTAAATTTAAAATTGCGTAAGGTTAATGCAAACTTAACAAAATTTTAGTAAAAATTGAGGTGTGGTGTATATTTACTGAATTGGCTAAGGATTTGCCATACAGAATGTAAATCCTGCGTGAGCTCAATTTAAAAGGGTTTAAAGCCATGGTATGGCTTTAAATAAATAAAAGGGCAAAATCCACGCAAAAAGGTGGGACAAAGGAAAAAGACCAAATAGAGCTGGGGTACCCAACTTTTTGGATCTGCAATTATTCAATTAAGGTTGTCCACCTGTATTGGAGGATTTTCAACCTTATTTAAACTTTAAGATTAGACTTTGATCCAACCTTAAGGTTTAAACTGGTTTTATCCCAATTTGGACAGGAATTTCAAGCTGCCAAAGGGTAAATCCCAATATGCAGGCTTGAAATCAAGGTTTTAAGAACTTTCAAAGCTTATTCAGGCTTAAAAACCTTAAATAAGCTTAAAACTTTAAAGTTACAAGCATCAAAACCTTATCAAAAGCTAAGGTTTGGTGTGTATTGCTATTTTACGTGGAAAAATAGTAATAACTTCAAAAATTCATTAAAAATCCAAATCTTAATGGATTTGCTTGAAAATTTCACACAGCTTAGAACTTAATATTATCTATATATAAATTAAATTTTAAGTATCTTTTATAAATAAAATTCCTGGGTGATTAGCCTGGAAATTTACTCTTTTAATTAAGCTCAAAGAAAATTATGTTTTCTTTAAAAATTAATTAAAAATTGAGTTTAAGAGATTTCTGCTTGAAACTCTATCTTTAAGTTGTTCATGTGATGAACTTTAATATAAATAAGTTTATTTATATTAAAAACTTAAAATAATTAGTTTAAATGAGGATTAAAGCTACATGGAGTTAAGAATAACACTGGTAACTTTAAATTGGAATTAAAAACAAGTTGACTTAAGTTAAGAACTTTGTTTTTAAGTATGGTTTTTCAGTTTTGAACTGAGCATGCCCTCTATATTCATTATGAATCATGAGAGATGCTCTGAAGACATAAACAGAGTCTTTTCATCACTGTTTTTGTCCATCATTCATTATCAATCCAATCATATTAGGCATTTAAACAGGTAAAGTTTTATTATTTATAAAATCTTATTATTAAAGTAATTCTTAAGTTATTTTATTCTTTATTAATTGTAAATTAAGGAATTGAAGTCATAGAATTCAGATTATTGTTGTAATCATCAATAATATATTTTATATTATAAAATTATCATCTTAAATATCTTTTAAAATCCACAAATTCCTCTTAAAAACTCTTTAATCTTAAATTTTATCATAAAAAGTTGTTTTATCTTTAAAATTATTGATTTTAGGCGTGTTTTTAACTTATAATCATTATTTAATATAATAACTGTTGTTGTTTAATTTGTTGTATTAAATAAATATTATAAGTAAGTTTTCTCTAAAGTTCTATATTTTTTTATCTAGTATCAGTTTTTTTTATATAGAATTTTATTCTATAAGAATTGTTTCTGCACAGTGTGTGTTATAATTCTTTTATAAATAATATCTATATTATTTATAAGTGGTTAATATTTATATTTCCACGTGTAATTGTCTCATTAAGAGCTTTACAATTCTTATTGTTATAACTGTCAGTGACTATAACAATAATAGAATAATTATAATTTATTATAATTATTATATTTTTTTTATTATTATATTTTTATAATAATAATTAAACTTATTTTTTTTATATATAATTATTTTTAATAATTATATTTAAATTTGTGGTTATAATATTTTGTTATATTATATATTTCTATTGAGGACAGTCATAGTACTCTTGATTTTGCTACTATTATCAAGAGTTTCATAGACAAACCTTACAATATTGATGATATCATTATATACTCAGAGACATGGGAAGACCATATTCAATACATAGACAGAGTTCTAAGTAAATGCACACCCATAAATCTGAAAATTTCACTTAAAAAGTTCAATTTTGGCCAACAAGAGTTACTGGCTCTAGGCCATAAAGTCTCAGGTCTTAGTCTGGCAATTGACCAGAATAAAGTAGCAGCAGTACTGCAAAAGCCAGTACCAAAGAGAATCAAAGAGATGCAATCTTTCCTTTGGTTTGCTAGCTACTATAGAAACCACATCAAGAATTTTGCCCACATAACTAGTAGTTTATACAAGTTGTGTTCAAAAGATGTGGTTTTTGAAATCATTAAGGAAAGGAGGGATTCATATGAGAGGACCAAATATGAACTCACAAATGCACCTGTGCTCATCTTACCTGACTTTGAACTACCATTCAAGTTATACATAGATGCAGCATGTAGTCAAGGCCTAGGAGCAGCCCTTCACCAAAGACAAATTGTGGATGGTGAACCAAGAGAAGGAGTAATTTTCTACATCTCAAGGCATCTGAAAGATTCAGAAGCCAGGTATGGGGCCACCCAGACTGAGTGTCTATGTCTAGTCTGGGCTCTAGCAAAACTCCATTATTATTTGGAGGGTGCAGTCTTTGAAGTCTACACAGACCGCACAGCCTTGAAATCTTTACTGAACATGAAGACTACAAATAGATACATGCTGAGATGGCAGATAGCCATCCAGGAGTATAGAGGGAACATGACCATCATATACAAAGAAGGTAAAAGTCATACCAATGCAGATGGCCACTGGATAATGTCAAGAGTAATCCAGCTTATGACCCTGAAGTTGCAGCCAAAATCCCTATCCATTCCATGGAAATAGATAGGAGAAAGAACTTTAGATTTTCTGAATGGGCACCAGAGAGTGGTACCCCTGACAGTGGAAACACTGATTCAGAGGAGACAGAAACTCCCATATTGGGAATAAGTTCCTCTGAGCTGCACAATGAATTTTACAGTGCAGTACTGAAGTCTTATGCCAAACACAAAGAGTGTGGCATACTACTACAACTCCTTCAAAAAAACTACAGGAGTCCAGAACTGGAACCCCAGCTGGAAGAGCCCTGGTTGAGGGCCTATAAGGATGACAAGTTCTTCCTTATAGATGGCCTGCTCTACCGCAGAGAGAAACACACAAGTGCACTCACAGTGGTAGACAGAGACCACATCTCATTGATCCTGCAGGAATGCCATGACTGCCCCTATATGGGATGATTGAGTGAAGACAGGACCAAGGAGACGGTAGAAAGCACAGCTTGGTGGCCCAAGTGGGAACAAGAGTTGAGTGAATACATTAACACTTGTGAGAGATGCCAAAAGTCAAATAGGAAACATGGGAAGAAGTATGGGTTACTTCAACACAAAGAAGAACCTAAACACCCATGGGAAACTATTAATATGTACTGGGTTATAGGACTTGTCCCAAGAGGCAAAGAAAACTACAATGCCTTGTTGATCATAGTTGATAGGTTCAGCAAGAGCATGAGGTGTATACCATGCCACAAGGAGGATACAGCCATGGATACTGCTCTGTTATTTTGGAATAACATCATATCTACCTGTGGAGTCCCTAAGATCATCATTAGTGATAGGGACCCAAAATTCACATCTGAATTTTGGACCAACTTTCATGACATTCTTGGCACCAAGCTTTCTTTTTCCACAGCTTACCATCCACCAACAGATGGCCTAGCAGAGAGGATGATCCAAACAATGGAGGACATCCTTAGGAGGTTCTGTGCCTATGGCATTGAATATAATGTCCATGAGGGATATACCCATGACTGGGTTACCCTTCTACCAGCTGTCCAGCTGGCTTATAATACAAGTCAGCACTCTACCACAGGAAAAACACCTGCACTGGTAGAGAAAGGGTGGAACCCCTTGTTGCCTGTGGACCACTTAAAAAAGAATCTTCTGACCATCCACCCCACAGCCAAAGACTTCCATGATATGTGGAAGAGAGCTTGTGATACAGCTGCCAAATGCATAGCTGAGGAAAAAGATTATAATACGCAGAGGTGGGAAAAGACACACATGGAACCTGAATTTAAGGAAGGGGAGCAGGTGTTAGTGTCTACAATTAACTTAAACAATCTTAAAGGACCCAAGAAGACGAGAGACTCATTTGTAGGGCCCTTCACTATCATTAAGTTGATAGGAAAGAATGCAGTGGAAGTCAAGCTCACAGAGGAGTTTTCCAGGAAACACCCAGTCTTTCCAATGAGTTTAGTCAAGCCATACTTCCACACTGAAAAGGGTAAATTACCCTCCAGGAAGAAGATCCTCACACCACCAGAGATAGTGGAAGTTAAGGATTCCACAGGACCTATGAGTAAATTCATTAGGGCTAGGAAGATCAGACTTAATGGGAAGGATCAAAGACAGTACTTAGTCATATTCAAGAACCAGAAAGCTGATAAAGACAAATGGTTGGCAGAAGATGCCATACCATATGGAAACCTTCATTTAAGGATATTCAGAGCCTCTAGGAGGACTGAACAGTCTCATCAATGTTGAGCCTTTTTAGAGGGAGGGTATGTCAGCCTGTGACTCAAAACCAGAGCACAAGCATGACAGCCAAAATACCATAAACCAATGGTATAGCCAGGATACCACCAAAACATGTAGCTGAGCCAAATCAGCTCAAAAGGTATCAAAAGAAAGAGGAAACTCACCTCTTTCTGAAAATATAAGTCCCATCACCATAGGACAAGAAATAACAAAGTTATTGCTGAGCATAAATGTGAACCTTAAAGGTAATTTCATATACCCAAAAGACCACAAATATAAAAAATAACATATTAATATAAATAAAATAAATTTATTTATATTATTAAAATAAAAATCAAAATATAAATATAAAATTATATTAGAAATAAAAAATTAATTACAATTTAAAAATAAAAATACATTAAATTTTATAAGTATAAAATTACATTTATACTTGAAAAAATTAAGTAAAAATGAAATTTTAACAAAACTGTTAAAAAATAAATAAATTTGGAAAAAGGTTAAATAAAAATTATTATAACTTTTTATCCAATAAATAAATACATAAAAATTATTTCACCATTGGATTCCTCATAAAAAATCAGGTGGGGTCACCTCTGAGTGAAATTCTTGTAACTCAACTCTAAATAAGCTCAAATTAAGTTTTTAGTATTTTCAATACAAAATTTGAGAATCCTCAAAACCTTAATTTAATTCACACCACATGTGGTGTTAACCATGAATTTTTGTGTTAAAATTGAGGTGTTGTGTTTAGTTTAGAAGTTATGAGGAATTGAAGTATTTTCAATTGAATTCAATTGAAATGTCAAAATGTGCACATGTATTACATAAGTGAACTTTGATTTACATATGAGGTGTCAATTATTACTGTATTGTACTGTACAATTGAATTGAATTACATATGTAAATTATAAGTATAATACATGATGAGGAATTAAAGGAAAAATAAATTGGAAAGATTAAATTTGGGGGGGAAAGGAACTCCAGCTCTAAGGGGGAGCTAGACCCCCAAAATCCTTGCTGACAGGCGTGGGATGTCAAAATTCACGCAAAAGTTCATCACTTTTGGCCTGGAATTGAGTTACAGGGTCTGTGGACTCAATTGATGATGAGGTTTTGATACCAACTGGGGTAGTTTTAGCTGTTGCCAAGAGGGTAAAACTACCCTTAAGATAAAACAACCATAGTAAAAACAGTTTTAACTGGCTTCTACGCCTCTTACACACATTCTGACGTGTTTTGAAGGCTCTAGGCCTGGTATTGCTATAGTAATGGCTGATTTAAGGGTCTAAAATGGCTAAAAATGGCTAAAAATGGCTTAAACCAGCCCTTTTTGGTCTAAACCAGGGTTCAATGATGCCATAATTGGCTTTTCTGTTGGCAGACTGTTTTTCACGACTGACAAGAGTAAAAATTACTTTTGGAGTAAGAGAATTGATGGCTATAAAAGAATGTCTTCTTTGCCCCACTTTTCTCTTCATGTTAGAATCTTTTCCTTTTATTAATTAGTTTAAAACTGTTAAACCAATCAATCAAAGATTCCAACCACCACTTTTTAATCATTTTAATCCTTTTAACCACGTGAAAAAATCATTATAATCATTGTTTGTAACTCTTATAATCATTTTTACCCCTGAACCACCCCAAAAGTGAATTAAAGCATCTTTCATCACTGTAAACTTTGTCACTTTGTTTCCAAATTCACTCTGGTCACTTTTGGGCGTGTTTTCTCTTTAATATTCTTTTTAAAGACTTTGTTCTCTAATTAATTGCTTGCAGTTCTTTTCTCAATTAATTCCAATTGAAATTGCTCTTGAAGAAATTTCTTTTGTAGCCTTAAAATATCTCTTTTAGAGTATTTTTTGGATAAATTTTTATTGTTGGTAAAACAATAAATTTTTATAATATTATTGTTTTATACTAATAAAGTTATAAAAAATAAAATTGGCATGTTTTCTCTTAAAAATAATATTTCATACTATTTTTAATTGAATTTTACCTTATACAAATTTTGAGGACAGGAAAAGTACTTGATTTTTAATCAAAGTTTCATATCCACACCTTACAATAAACCTTAATTTTCACCTCTCATCTAAAATCTAGAAGGAGAGGCTTAACCGCATCAAAGGGGTACTAAAGATGAATCTCTAAGCCAGGGCTATCCAATGGTACTAGCCAAACTGAGCTAGCACCAATATTACTGGAGTTATGGTCAATTTCAGACCAAATAAGGGTGAACAAAACATTCACCTCTCATCTAACTTCTACAGTTTTAGTGTGAGATACTTGAAGTGGGGTCTTTTTGGAAAGAGCACAATCAGGGCTATCTTATGGTGTCATCAATTTCCTCATAGCTCAAATAGAACAAAAGTTATGGGGCCAATAAGCTGAATACAGCTTTTTGCCTATACCACCCAAATGTACAAAACTCTTGTACATGGGATAACTTTGCCATATTTAATGATACCCATATCAAATTAGGTACCATTGTGTAGAGCACATACACGGCTACACACCAAAGCAGTTTTAAGGTTGATATCTCAAGAATTGACAAATTTATGGCTGTTTTAAGGTCAGATTCCCACCTGCTGTCATATACAGCCTTACCATGGGATAATATCCCATAATCATGAATATGAGGTGTCAAATAGACAAAGGAGCTTGTTTTTACTTCAATACCTCATATTTCAGTCAATACTTGGGTCCCATACAGCTTCTGTACAGCATTCTACGCGTCATACACCTCAGAATCAGGCTGTGAGGTCCCCAGATGAAACTTTTCACCCTGTATTGGTGAAAACTGCCCAGATGTGGTTTCAAAACCACATCTGAGTCCAATACAGGCTATACAGGCTGTTTGAACACCACAAGCCTGTCCTAGAGAGTGAAAATTTTTCACTCCCTCTACATGGAAAGGTCTAGCACCCTTTCCACCCCATTTCAGGATAAAAAGGAGGCTTTTCACAGCCAGAATTGTTTCCTCATCCTGCTCTTGAATACCCTACGTATTAAACTGTCCAAAACAGTTTTACTCTTGGGTAATAAGTCAGGTATAATTATAATTTTAATTATTGTAGCTCTTATTATAGTAATCCAACTGGTAAGACTGCACCTTGGGTTCTCAATAACACTCACCACCACTATTCTTCAAAAGTAGAACCCTTTTATTATATTATAAGACCATAATCTTGAATTTAAATCCTTGTTTTAAAACTATTTTCTACATGTCACAGTCATAGTTTTAGTTGTAAATAGCCTAATTACTGCTTCAACATAGACTCTACCTGACAGAGGTGTTGTGTATATTTACTGAATTGGCTAAGGATTTGCCATAAAGAATTTAAATCCTGCATGAGCTCAATTTGAAAGGGTTTAAGGCCATAGTATGGCTTTAAATAAATAAAAGGGAAAAGTCCATGCAGAAAGGTGGGACAAAGGAAAAAGACCAAATAGATCTGGGGTACCGAACTTTTTTGATCTGCAAGGATTCAATTAAGGTTTTCCACCTGTATTGGAGGATTTCCAACCTTATTTAAACTTTAAGATTAGACTTTGATCCAACATTAAAGTTTAAACTGGTTTTATCCCATATTAGACAGGAATTTCAAGCTGCCAAAGGGTAAATCCTGATATGCAGGCTTGAATTTAAGGTTTTAAGAACTGTCAAAGCTTAATTAAGCTTAAAAAACTCAAATAGGCTTAAAACGTTAAGGTTACAAGCATTAAAAACTTATCAAAAGTTAAGGTTTTGTGTGTATTGCTATTTTACGTGGAAAAATAGCAATAACTTCAAAAATTCATTAAAAACCTAATTCTTAATGGATTCTCTTGAAAATTCCACACAGCTTAAAATTTAATATTATCTACATACAAATTAAACTTTAGGTATCTTTTATAAAATAATTTCCTGGGTAATTAGCCTGAAAATTTACTCTTTGAATTAAAGCTCAAAGAAAATTATAACTTCTTCAAAAATTAATTAAAAATTAAGTTCAAGAGATTTCTGCTTGAAACGCTATTTTTGAGTTTTTCATGTGATGAACTTTAATATCAATAAGTTAATTTATATCAAAAACTTAAAATAATCTGTTTAAATGAGGATTAAAGCTACATGGAGTTAAGAATAACACTGATAGCTTTAAATTGGAATTAAAAATAAGTTACCTTAAGTTAAGAACTTTATTTTTGAGCATGGTTTTCCATTTTTGACCTGAGCACGCCCTCTATATCCATTATGAATCATGAGAGCTTCTCTGAAGACATAAAAAGAGTCTTTTCATCACTGTTTTTGTCCATCATTCATTATCAATCCAATCATATTAGAAAATTAAACAGGTAAAGTTTTATTAAATATAAAATCTTATTATTAAAGTAATTCTTAAGTTATTTTATTCTTTATTAATTAAAATTAAACAATTGAAATCATAGAATTTAGATTATTGTTGTAATCACCAATAATATATTTTATTATATAAAATTATCATTTTAAATATCTTCTAAAAATCCACAAATTCCTCTTAAAAACTCTTTAATCATAATCTTTATTATAACAAGTTTTTTATCTTTGAAATATTGATTTTTGGTGTGTTTTTAACTTATAATTATTATTTAATATAATAACTGTTGTTGTTTGACTTTTTGTATTAAATAAATATCATAAGTAAGTTTTCGCTAAAGTTCTATATTTTTTTATGTAGTATTAGTTTTTTTATATATATAATTTTATTCTATATGAATTATTTATGCACAGTGTTTGTTTTAATTCTTTTATGAATAATATTTAAATTATTTATAAGTGGTTAATATTCTTATTTTCCACGTGTAATTGTCTCATTAAGAGCTTTACACTTCTTATTGTTATAACTGTCAGTGACTATAACAATAATAGAATAATTATAATTTATTATAATTATTATTATATTTTTATAATGATAATTAAATTTATTTTTTTATATATATAATCATTTTTAATAATTATATTTAAGTTTTTGGTTATAATATTTTATTATATTATATATTTCTATAGAGGACAGTCATATTACTCTTGATATTGCTACTATGATCAAGAGTTTCATAGACAAACCTTACATCTACACATGTGTGATACTATTTGTGCAATAAAGATAGTTAATTGAGCATATTGGACAACTTATTCCAAAAATATCAACATTTAGATCTTCTTACCCATTTAGAATTAATAAAATTTCAGAACACATGAAGAAGTACATCAAATAGAAAAAAATTGGATTTTTTCCAAAATTGATACTTGCATGAAAAATTTGTATCTACCATATTTGGAATCTCAAATAATATTCTTTAATTGTCAGCTTACTGCAAAATAAATCATGATTTCTCTTTACTTTTGAGATTATTTTATTCAAATTCTATTTCTATGAATATTTATCATGAAGAATAATATTCTTTTAATATATTCTGTGTTCATTTTTGAAGCAAGAGATATCCATGTTTTGGGAATTCAAATAATCATATAATTTCATAATTTTGATTTCATTTCAAAGAACACTGATATAGTTGAAAATCCTATTTATCAGCTATAGTCACTTGTGTAAAATGATCAATTTACTATTTTGAATGAATATGCTCAACACATTTGTAAATTACTTCAACACAATTTCCAAAAACTATATGATTTATATTCTCTTAAAGCTATGTTTCTATGTGCTATATTTGAATAAGTACATCTCATCTTGTAAATCTTTAAACACTAATTGTTTTAGCTTTGAACTAAAATCTTTAATATTTTTAGGGCATTTTGGAAGCTTGAAATTATTTTACTCGAATATTTTATCCTTGCAGCTGTGGCAAAAAATTCTGAATTCATATTAAATGTTACTTCAAAAATTCATTTCGCAATATATTTCTCAAAATATTATATTTAAATCAAAATTTATAAGAATATAAATAAAAAAATTAAATGAAGAAAGTTATTTAAAGTGTCTCAAAATATTTTCAAACACTATCCTCTGAGTAATTATTTTCAGATTAGAGATAAATTTTATATTTCATCAAAAGCTTTTGGATTTCTTATTTCACAGACTTTGAAGTTAAAAGTTCAAGTCAGTATGTAATCATTGCAAGGTTTTATTTTCCTCAATTTTAAAAATGTTAAAGACCATAAATTTGTCTTCCGATTTATTCTTGGTCAAATCATAAGAAATAATCAACACTGACCACATTAATTTAACAACCTTTTAGAATTGAAGATCTTGTCATTTCACCTTTTTGACTTAATTTTAGTTGAATATTAAAATGAATGAATGTAGAGGCTCTCCATTGAGGAATTAATATTCCTCTTTTTGTATGCTGATGGAAAGAGCTTCTTTCTGTGGTTTTAATCATGATAAATTTGGCCAGGTTTCTTGTCATTGGAGTTGTTGTAAACTTTCTTTTGAGTAAGGCCTATTATGGGTTGAGAAATTAATTCCTTTTTGAACCAAGAGATATATGTTCTTTCACAAATAATCTTCAAAAAGCTAAGATTACAAGTCTAACTCAAGCAGTGAGTACTGAAACATCAATTTTGAATTTTTGATCCACATTACAGGAGTTTCTGATATTAAGCTTGGATAATTTGCATTTGTAAAAACATAAATCCAACACCTTCTGATAATTTCATATTAATCTGAGTACCTTTGTAAAGATATACAATGTGAGCCAAATATGGATCCTCCTAAATCATTCCATGTTGGGATTAATGTTCAAATCATTTTCATTGACGGTTGAAGCCTTGTTTGACCTGCAGCTTCTCCCCACAGGGCCTCAATTTTTGTCATGGTGCTTGGATCCAAGATTCCTTTTCCCCAAAAAATTTAATCTTTCCACTTTATTTTTTCTTTTATTCCTAATCATGGATTATATTCAAATATTCACACACTTAATTCAACTGAAAAATTAAGTACACAACTGTAATTAGAAATTTATCATATGTAAATTTAATTTCACTGATGTAATACATGCCCACAATGAGATATCTCAATTGTAAATCCTTCAATTCCTCATAAATTTCACACTACACACCACACCTCATCTTAATACTAAATTTGGTATGAATTTAAGGTTTTGAGGATTTTCAGATTTTCATACAGAAAATACTAAAAACTTAATTTAAGCTTATTTAGAGTTGAGTTCCATAAATTTCACTCAAAGGTAAGCCCACCTGAAATTTCTTTAGGGATTCATTGTCAAAAGAACTCTCTTTTGTGTTTATTTATTGGAAAAAAGCTATATGAATTTTCATTATATTTTTTTAAAATAACATTTTTGATGGAAAATTATTTTTAATTCATTATTTAAAGTTAAAAACATCTCCTTTTTTTTCTGACCAAGTTTATATATTTTCATATCAATTTATTATTTTAACTTTATCACAAAATTTATTTTCAAATTTGAAAATAATTAAATCATTTTGAATTATAACTTATCTTAATTTCTATTGTATTTTGGGTATATGAAAATACCTCTGAGGCTAACATTTTTTCTCATATTGTGATATTGAATACTGTTAAGCCTTCATCAGTAGTTTTCACCCTTTTCTTTTCCTGTCAGTGGATATTGGTAGTCATATCCCTTACTAATGCCATTGTTCTTTCTGGAAGGGGGAAAAAGTGATTAAAGACTTACTTGGTTGGCTCTTTGGTAATCAGCTTTCTTTTATCATTTGAATATCATTTTTACTTGCATTTTCCTTATTAAAGAAGCATATTTGTTGCCTTGTTTCTTTAATCCTTTTGATTTCTCCAACTGAGGTCCATAATTACTTAGTGCCAGGCCACTCTTGTCATTCCCAAGAGCCCCTGTAACAGCTTTCCACTTCTTCTTGTTTGAAGGGTTAGAAATTATTGAAGAACAATTTAAGAAAAAAAATACAATGATCCTTGTTGATAATCATAGTTCAAGGTATGTTTATTGATAATGAGTGGTAGAAAAGGTTTTTACAGGCTGAGTAAAATAAGTCAATTTTGACCAAAATCCCTTAAACCTTCTGCATAAAATTAGCTTGATTAAAATTTAATTACCCTTCTCATTAATTCCCACTTTCTTCCCCTACATGAATCTCATAAAGATTGAATCAAAAATAATGATTTTGATAATTTTTCCCAATTTTACCAAGCTTGATTGAGTTCCACCATAAAGAAAATTCAATAAAGTGGCTCCAAATCAATTAAAACTCTAAAAAATGGTGCCTCATAATCATAAAGAAATCCTTTTCACTTGAAATCATTTTATTAAATTTTCTGTGGCTTATTCTTTATCATATAAAAGAAATTATGATGTAATTATCAGTTCCATATGTATGATATGATCCTTTGAGATATGATCACATACCCAAAAAGGTCACAAAAAAACTTTACAATATTTATTCTAATAATAAAAGTTAAAATTATTATCTTAAAATAAATAAAAATTCCATACAAAGGAATAAATTCTTGCATATGTTTCAATCTAAGGAGTAGAGATTTGAAATAAACTGTACCATTGATGTGAGCCTTTGAGATATGACCACATACCCAATAAGGTCACAAAAAAGACTCAGAACAATTACACCTTTAATATAATTATATTAAAATTACTTAGAATAATTATACATTAAGAATAATTACTTAAATATACAAAAAATACCATAAATTGGTACAAAAATTGGTTTAACTTAAAAACCAATGAATCAACATGTAAAATAAATTATACCATTGGATTCCGCATGGAAGAATACACATATACCATTTTTATGGCATATCTGTAAAGTCAATATTTAAGGAATTATAAGGTATAATACCTTATAAAAACCATAAAACCTTATTTATCTCAAGAACTAATGAAACAACATGTGAAATAAATTGTACCAGTGGATTCCCCATGAAAGTCCACACATAAAACAATTAATAAGCTAATTTCCAATGTTAATACTTAAGGAATTATCCTGAATATATGCACTTTTTTGGTCAACGCATATATTCAAGGATCATAGCTAATATCTTCTAAACTATACATGATGGAATAATGAACCAAAAATAAAGTTACCACGTAATTACTGTAAGAACACAGATATGAACTTTTTCTCACAAATTATAAACAAGGTTAAAACCTATGATGAATTATTGATAAAAATCAACAGAGCTGTTGACCACTTTGTTGTGAAAGTGTTCCAAACTTAAAAAAAAGTATACAGTTGGATTCTCCTAGCTCATTCGTGAAGAATGATGTAATTCTTTTTATTAAATTAATATAAACCCCCTGAAATCAAGGTTTGAAGTTTAAAATATTGAATTTTGACAGAAAAGATGAGTTACCAGAAAAATCATCAAAAATAGAGTTTTGATGATGTAATGAAAAGCTCTTGGCAGCATAATAAGGTTATGTCAGGCTATCATAATTCACTCTCTGAATTGCTGTAGCGTGTAAATCTTAAAAGTTATTGAGGATCAAAGTTTGAGCTTAGTTTGAGCAGTTATGATCACATACTGTAACCTTAATTTAAGTTTAACAGTCTTAAGAGTGATACAATTGGTGAATACTATTAGTTTATGATTAAAACTAATAAAATCCACGAAATTTGGGGTTCTGCCAAGCCTCTGATGTCATCAAACTTAGAGTTATAGTGATAACTCTAAATAATGGTGTAATAATGATGTAATATGGCTTGATCATGATGTAATCACCCTCAAACCTTAAAATATTGATCAATTCCAGTGGATATGATCAGTACACGTCTACTAGAAGCCTGTTGGACTCTAGGAGGGAGGTATTTACTATAAATAGAGCTCTTTTTACTCTATTTACCCCTCAGACGCATCAAAAACATTAAATCAATTAAATAAAAGGTAATTTCTTTATTATTTATATATAAAACTCTTATATTATTAAAGACCAAAGACCATCTTAATATTAATCACTATTTTTACGTGATTAAATCAATTCTTTAATTGTTTTTGTCATAAATCTCTCTATAAACTCATTTCCACGTAAAATCAAGAATTTTAGTAATTTTCTTTATTTTTTATTGTAAATACAAATTGAAAAAGTTGTATTATATTCTTTTGGCGTAAAATATCTCAAAATTATTGTTTTAAGTGTTAAAAGTAGGTTATTTTATCTTATTATAATAATTTCTCTCTTATTATTACTCTTAATAATTCTTTTTTAATATAAATAGTATTTATATTAATATATAACTTTAATATTAGTAATATTATTGTTATTAATTGTTTTTTATTTATAAAAAACAGTTTTTTACGCCTTTATTATTTGTTGGTAACAATAATAAAGAGCTTTATAATATATTAATTATTTTATATTAATATATTATTTATAATATTATAATTTCATATAATATTAATTATATTATTATATTTATTTAATAATATAATATTTTTACGCCATAATAATAATATTTCCTTATTATTATTATTATTTTAATCTTATTTATTTCAATTATAAGGACATTCAGAGTACAATAAGTAAAAAATTAGTAATTTTTACTTATTGTTTCATAGTCAAACCTTACATTTGGGGGCCTGGCCGTGATATTTACTTAAAAGACCTTTAAAAAGATTCTATTTGGGTTTATCCAATAATAAATTATATTTATAATCATAAAATTATATAATAATTTCATATTTTATTGATTTTAAAAGCTATTGAGGCATTTGGAAAGCAATTGTACTGTCTTACATGTGGTTTTTCACATCCTTAGACTTGCAAGAACTTTCTTTGAGTGACTCTAGTGATTAAAAGAGATATTTTATAAATTAAAAATAATTTTTATTATAATTTAATTTTATAAGAATCATATTCATTTTTTATCTTATTCTTTAAAAATAAAAAATATATAAAAAATATTAAAAAATATTAAAAACAAATAAAAAAGTTATTTTTATTCATTTCTTTATTTATTTCAATTTTTCAAAGATATAAAAGCAATTTCTACGTGGAAAATTGCCATATCTTGCCAAAAATAACACTTGTTATAAAAAGACTTATATTTATTTGTCTTTTTTAGTGTTTGAAGATAACCCAACAGAAGACAACCAAGCTACTGTTGAGAGATTGGTGGAAGAAACTTGTCAAAGTTCTCCAACACCAGTTATCACCAAAAGAAAGAAAGCTAAGAAATTAGACTTTCCAGGGCCCACCATTCAAGACTCTGAAGGTGAGCACCTCTTTTTAAATTGCCATAAAAGAATTTTATTCTAAAATACTTTTATTTTTTCTTATTCTTTAAATTATGACTACCAGAAGAGGTTCCCAATACTCCATCCAATCAGATGGAGCTGGACTCAGAGGTAGAATTGATCCCTCAAAAGGGAAAAGAAAGGGAAATATCCCCAGGGGAACAGAATCCACACAAGGAAGTGCTTAATCCCAAAGGCAAGTCCCAGAAATGCCCATGATATCTGAGCCTGAATTGGAACTAAGTATGAGTAACTCAAATAGGTACAAATCACATTCAGAGGGCTCAAATAGACATCTACATGAGCCAGTACAAGCAGTATTACACAGTATACAAGGACAAAGACTGGGAAATGCTGCCTCAAATACACCAAGGAGTGATGAACTCCTGGCACATCCTGAAAAAGTTCCTCAAAGAGGAGGAAATAGTGAAATACTCCAATGGATGGAATCCACTGTCATCCAAACCTCAAATCAAAAAAATCAAGGATTATCATGCCAAAAAGAGGGAGGCAACCAAGGAAGAAGCCCCAGTAGCCTCTACCAGCAAGCCTCAAGCCAACCCACTTCCCCAAGAAGGGAAGAAGAACAAGAAAAAGCATTGGAGGAAACCATATTCCCCAAGTTACAGAATCCCAAGAATCCAAAAGGATGCCATGGACAATGTTTTCAACATGGCCAGAACCTTGATGGAATTCAAGGACAAGGAAGAGCAAAGAATGAGACAACCTCATTTCCCAAAGAAATAACCTTGTCCAAAGATGTTGTAAATACTTTAACAGAAATTAAAAATAGTATATTACCTCTAAAAGAAATTAAAGATAGTTTATTATCACTACAAGAAATAAATAACAATTTATCTTCTTTAACAAAAATTGTTGTGCAAAACAAAAAAGAAATTGACAACATTAAGTTTATTGTTGAAAATAATAAACCAAATAATTTAATTGACAATACTCAAAAATTAATACAAGGACAACAAGAATTGTATAAATACATAAAAGATATCAAAGACAAGACTTTGACAATCAATTATGATGTGAGTATTGACAATCTTACAGAAAAATTAAATAAATTAAGTATTTCTGTAGAAAAATTTGAAGAAAAGACTTCATCACACCAAAAATTACTTTTGGACCATGTGGAAAAAAGTGATGAAGCAAGAATGCATCTGAAAGATGATATTCAAAGTGAAATAAGGCTTATTACAGAAAAAATGGATAAAATTAATGAGGCCAATTTAAATATGCCAAAATTATCAACACCATTTTCTCATATAAGAAGCCCTGTTAAAACAAAAGAGGAATTGTCAAATCCTTTCATAACAGACTTGAGTCACCAAGACAATAACCAAGTCTTAATGAAAGAAGCACCTCAATTGAAGGAATGGCCAACATTCACAGGAGAAGGTGAATATGACCACATGTCATTCATTAAAACAATTGACATGTTGCAAGAAGACTATGCCATACCAGATGAATTAATCACTGCAAGATTACATTCACTGTTTGAGAAATCTGCAAAAAGATGGTATTATGGCATAAGACAAACAAATGGTAAAAATACCTGGTCTTGGTGGAAGCAAGAAATAATCACCAAGTGGGCAAATGATGCCTGGAGGTATAAGATAGAAAATGCATTTGAAAACTCTTTCGTTGACCCAGAGAAAGATAAACCTTTAACTTGGTTCTTAAAACAAGTTGAAAGGCTTAATGCACTGTACCCAGAAATGTCACAGAAGATGGTGCATATGAAAATACTTAAAAAATTTGGAGGGGAACTAGAACATTCCCTAAGAAGCAGGTGCATAGAACCATGCTCCACAGAAGAGTATATAAATGCACTAGAAGATTTAGTGACAAGAACAAAAATTGGCAGGACTTGGAAAAAATTGGACATTAAAAGCCCAAATAAACCATTTATCAAAAAACATAAATCAAAAGAATCCTTTAAGCCCAATACATCCGACAATAATGAGCAAAGAAAATGCCATAAATGTGGAGGTATTGGACACTTAGCCAATAATTGCCTTAAAAAAGCAAAGATTAATGAAATTGTGGAAACAGAAAACCACAATGACAAAGAAGAGGAATCTGACTCTGAAAAAGAGACAGAAGAGTCAGAAAGCTCTGAAAGTGATGAAATCAATATAATTAATGCACAAATTAATAATATTGATATAATTTATGAAGTACTGGATGTTAATTAAAACTTGCCACAAGTTGGAACATCTGACACAAATCTGACAAACATACAAGATGCCAAAATGTATAGAACCAAACCTGCAAGAGGAATGGGATATACAGCTGGAAAATCAAGTATAAGTATTGTTATGGTTAATAACCAAGAAGGAAAGGTTAACTTGGATACAGGAGCATATTGCACTTGTGTTGGCAAAAGTTATTTAAAAACCATTGTCCCAGACTGGCAAGAAAAACTTATGCCAATACAAGGTGTTAAATTTAGTAGTGCAAGTGAGAGCATGAAGCCCCTTGGAATAATTGATTTAACACTAATTTTTCCTCATCCCTCACAATGTGTCAGAATTAAAGTAGAGTTTGTAGTAATGGACAACTGTACTAGTAATCATTTCATACTTGGGAATGACTACTTATCAATCTATGGTATAGATATCTCCAACCAAAAGGATAGATATTTTACCATAGGAGATAACAAAAGACAAAAGTTTGGATTCTTAAATAACAAAAAACAAATCACAGTTATTAAGAATGAAGAAAAAATTCCAGAAAAGGAACTTTTTATATCTGAACAACTCAAAGAGGCAGAATTCAATCAAGAATTAACAGAAAAAATGAAAGAAAAATTGATTGACCTCTTATTTAAGTATAAAAATGCCTTTGCAACTGACAATAAACCACTAGGTGCCATAATTGGACATGAAGTGGATATAATTCTTAATGTAGAAAAACCTTACCCACCTTTATTAAGAAGACCTGCTTATCCAGCCAGTCCAAGAGCTAGAGAAGCCTTAGAGGTGCACATTAAAGAATTAATGGACCTTGGAGTATTAAGAAAGGTTGGACATAATGAACAAGTAGAAGTTACTACACCTGTCATTATAACTTGGCATAATGGAAAATCAAGGATGGTAGGAGACTTCAGAGCCCTGAATACCTATACCATTCCAGACAGATATCCAATACCCAGAATCCATGAGACATTGACCCAATTTTCACAAGCTAAGTTCACCACAGCTATGGATGCTCTTAAGGGTTTTCATCAAAATGTTTTAACAGACAATGCCAAGAAACTACTAAGAATAATAGTCCATTGTGGAATTTTTGAATACTTAAGAATGCCATTTGGAATAAAAAATGCACCTTCCCATTATCAAAGAATGATGAATACCATATTCCCTGAAGAATTATCAGAAGGATGGTTGATTATCTATATTGATGATATCATAGTTTGCTCAGAAACTTGGGAAAATCACCTTACAAGACTAGAAAGGGTACTACAAAAAATAGTCCAAGTAAATATGAAAATTTCCTTGAAAAAGTGTCATTTTACATATAGTGAATTAAAAGCACTAGGACATGTTGTATCTGGCCTTAGTCTACGCATAGACAAAAATAAAGTAGCAGCAGTACTACTTAAACCAATGCCTCAAACCAAAAAAGAAATGCAATCATTTCTAGGATTTGCTGGTTACTATAGACAGCATATAAAGGACTTTGCAAAGATTGCTAAATCCTTGTATAAGCTATGTGACCAACAAACAGTCTATGAGATGACAGAAGAAAGAGTCAAGGCATATGAAGAATTGAAAAATTCCTGAACAAATGCCCCATTTCTTCTGATGCCAGATTGGAAACTACCCTTCAAACTGTACATTGATGCTTGTGGAGAAGGACTAGGTGCTGCACTTCACCAAACACAAATTATCAATGATAAACCAGTGGAAGGACCAATTTGTTTCATTTCAAAGCAGATAAAGCCAACAGAAGCAAGGTATGGAGCAAGCCAAATGGAATGCTTATGCCTAGTATGGGCTTTAGAAAAACTGCATTATTATTTGGATGGCACAGTATTTGATGTAATCACAGACTGTAATGCTGTGAAATCACTATTAAATATGAAGACTCCAAATAGACATATGCTGAGATGGCAAATTGCTATCCAAGAATATAGAGGAAATATGACTATTGTTCATAAATCTGGGAATATTCATAAAAATGCAGATGGTCTTAGCAGATGGGCTCTAGCAAATACCCCTGACAATCCAGCATGGGTACCACAAGAAGAGCACCATATAGAAGGAATATGTGTTACAGACATTGGCACAGAATTCTTTAACCAAGTTAAAGAAAGCTATAAGACAGACAAAAACTGCCATATCTTAAGCCAACTTCTAATGAAATACTGCAAAGATCCATCACTTTCATCAAAACTAGATGAAATATGGAAAAAGGCATATGATGAAGGAAGATTTCACCTCCTTGATGGAATCCTTTACCATAGAACAAAACACACATGTGTTATGGCCTTAACAGATAGAGCACTAATAAACACTATTTTACATGAGTGTCATGATAGTGTTGCATCTGGACATCTCTCAGAAGATAGGACACTAGAGAGGGTAAAAACATGCTCTTGGTGGCCAAATTGGAAGAAAGATGTTGCAGAGTACTGCCAAACCTGTGACAGATGTCAAAAAGCCAACAGAGCCACAGGAAAGAAATTTGGAATGATGATCCAAATCCAAGAACCAAAATCCCCATGGGAAATAGTTCATATGGATTGGGTAACAGCCTTACCTCCAGGAGGAGACAGGAGTTATAATGCATGCCTAGTATTAGTTGACAGGTACAGTAAAACTCCCATGTTCTTACCATGTCATAAAGATGACACAGCTATGGATACAGCCATAATGATATGGAATAGAGTCATTAGCCACACAGGCTTATTCCAAAATATTATAAGTGACAGAGACCCAAAGTTCACTTCAGCATTATGGACAAATCTCCATAACTTGTTTGGGACAAAATTATCATTCTCAACAGCTTATCATCCTCAAACTGATGGTCTAGCAGAAAGAATGATACAGACCCTAGAGGATATGATCAGAAGATTCTGTGCTTATGGGCTAGAATTCAAAGATTCTGATGGTTTTACCCATGATTGGTGTACACTAATACCAGCACTTGAACTGGCATATAAGACATCAATCCATTCTTCTACTGGCAAAACACCAGAAATGCTAGAGAAAGGTTGGAATCCAAGACTTCCTTATGATACCCTCAAAAAGGACTTAGTGGATATACATCCAACAGCAAGCAGTTTAAAGATAATGCTTGACAAAGCAAGACACCATGCAAATAGATGCATGCAAGATTCTTTTGAATATGCAAAAGAAAGATGGGATAAAAGTCATAAGCCACCTGATTTCAAAATAGGAGACTTGGTTTTAGTATCAACCCTTAATTTCAATAACATAAAAGGCCCAAAGAAATTGAAAGATTCCTTTGCAGGACCATTTATGATAAAAGCACTCCATGGACCCAATGCTGTGCAATTAGAACTCACAGGTGAACTAATGAACAAACACCCAACTTTCCCTGTGAGTCTAATAAAGCCTTACAGTTCAAGTGACAAGGAGTTATTTCCACTAAGAAATAAACCCCCACTTGAAATTCCACCCTTGGAAGAAGGAGAAGAAAAGAAAATAGTAAAAGTCCTTAAAGAAAGAAGGACAAGAAACAAAAAAGAAAGGGAATACCTTGTAAGGTATAGAAATTCAACTCAAGAAGATGAATGGCTACTTGAGAAAGATATAACAAATGCTGATAAACTACTAAGAAGGTTCAGACATGAAAGAAAGCCTGAAAAATAGAAAAGTTAAGCATTATTGAGCTTCAAGACTAACAAAGTCTAATGAAGAGGTAGGACAGTGGATGATACCCTAATCACACATATCAGATTGTGGTACAATCTTTTTTGGTGGTAGGGAATGTGAGCCTTTGAGATATGACCACATACCCAATAAGGTCGCAAAAAAGACTCAGAACAATTACACCTTTAATATAATTATATTAAAATTACTTAGAATAATTATACATTAAGAATAATTACTTAAATATACAAAAAATACCATAAATTGGTACAAAAATTGGTTTAGCTTAAAAACCAATGAATCAACATTTAAAATAAATTATACCATTGGATTCCCCATGGAAAAATACACATATACCATTTTTATGGCATATCTGTAAAGTCAATATTTAAGGAATTATAAGGTATAATACCTCATAAAAACCATGAAACCTTATTTATCTCAAGAACTAATGAAACAACATGTGAAATAAATTGTACCAGTGGATTCCCCATGAAAGTCCACACATAAAACAATTAATAAGCTAATTTCCAATGTTAATACTTAAGGAATTATCCTGAATATATGCACTTTTTTGGTCAACGCATATATTCAAGGATCATAGCTAATATCTTCTAAACTATACATGATGGAATGATGAACCAAAAATAAAGTTACCACGTAATTACTGTAAGAACACAGATATGAACTTTTTTCTTACAAATTATAAACAAGGTTAAAACCTATGATGAATTATTGATAAAAATCAACAGAGCTGTTGACCACTTTGTTGTGAAAGTGTTCCAAACTTAAAAAAAAGTATACAGTTGGATTCTCCTAGCTCATTCGTGAAGAATGATGTAATTTTTATTATTAAATTCAGGGTATAACCCCCTGAAATCAAGGTTTGAAGTTTAAAATATTGAATTTCGACAGAAAAGATGAGTTACCAGAAAAATCATCAAAAATAGAGTTTTGATGATGTAATGAAAAGCTCTTGGCAGCATAATAAGGTTATGTCAGGCTATCAGAATTCACTCTCTGAATTGCTGTAGCGTGTAAATCTTAAAAGTTATTGAGGATCAAAGTTTGAGCTTAATTTGAGCAGTTATGATCACATACTGTAACCTTAATTTAAGTTTAACAGTCTTAAGAGTGATACAATTGGTGAATACTATTAGTTTATGATTAAAACCAATAAAATCCACGAAATTTGGGGTTCTGCCAAGCCTCTGATGTCATCAAACTTAGAGTTATAGTGATAACTCTAAATAATGGTGTAATAATGATGTAATATGGCTTGATCATGATGTAATCACCCTCAAACCTTAAAATATTGATCAATTCCAGTGGATATGATCAGTACACGTCTACTAGAAGCCTGTTGGACTCTAGGAGGGAGGTATTTACTATAAATAGAGCTCTTTTTACTCTATTTACCCCTCAGACGCATCAAAAACATTAAATCAATTAAATAAAAGGTAATTTCTTTATTATTTATATATAAAACTCTTATATTATTAAAGACCAAAGACCATCTTAATATTAATCACTATTTTTACGTGATTAAATCAATTCTTTAATTGTTTTTGTCATAAATCTCTCTATAAACTCATTTCCACGTAAAATCAAGAATTTTAGTAATTTTCTTTATTTTTTATTGTAAATACAAATTGAAAAAGTTGTATTATATTCTTTTGGCGTAAAATATCTCAAAATTATTGTTTTAAGTGTTAAAAGTAGGTTATTTTATCTTATTATAATAATTTCTCTCTTATTATTACTCTTAATAATTCTTTTTTAATATAAATAGTATTTATATTAATATATAACTTTAATATTAGTAATATTATTGTTATTAATTGTTTTTTATTTATAAAAAACAGTTTTTTACGCCTTTATTATTTGTTGGTAACAATAATAAAGAGCTTTATAATATATTAATTATTTTATATTAATATATTATTTATAATATTATAATTTCATATAATATTAATTATATTATTATATTTATTTAATAATATAATATTTTTACGCCATAATAATAATATTTCTTTATTATTATTATTATTTTAATCTTATTTATTTCAATTATAAGGACATTCAGAGTACAATAAGTAAAAAATTAGTAATTTTTACTTATTGTTTCATAGTCAAACCTTACAATTGAATTTCCCAGGGTAAAATACACATTTAATACTTTTATGGCCTATTTGTCAAGACAATACTTAAGGATTTATAAGCATAAAATTCCATAAAAAATCATAAAACCTTGATAATATCATAATCCAATGAATGAATAAACATGTGAAATTAATTCCACCATTTGGTTCCCCATAAAAAATAAACATATAACAGTTTTAGGTCATATCTGTAAAGTCAATATTTAAGGAAATAACCTGAATATATGCACTTTGATGGTCAGTGCATATATTCATGGTTTTTAGCTCATATCTCCTGAAATATAAATTATAAAGAGTTTAACAAAAAAACCATGTAATTACTTTAAGAATACATGTATTGACTTTCATTGACAATTTATAAACAAGGTTATCACTTGTAATGGTTATTGAAAAAATTAATACTAGAGCTGTTGAACACTTTGTTGTGAAAGTGGCACAAAGTTAGAATAAAGTGGATATTCACCTCCTGCTAGTTCATAAATGAAGAATGATGTATTTTTTATCATTATATTCAAGGTTAGACCCCTTTAAATCATGGTTTGAAGTTTAAAATAGTAAATTTTGACAGAAAAGATGAGTTACAAGAAAAATTATCAAAAATAGATTTTTCATTGTGTAATTAAATTCTCTTCTCAGCTTAATAATGACATGCCAAGATATCAGGATTAACTCCTTTAATGGCTGTAGTGTGTATAGCTTGAGACTTATGAATGATCAAAGCTTAAGCTTAAAATTAATCATTTGTGATCACTCCTTGTAATCTTATTTTAAGTTTAACAGTAATATAAGTGATTAAACTGGTGAATACTAGTATATTATGATTAATCATAGTAAAATCCATGAAGATTTTGCTTCTGACAAGCCTATTATTTCATCAAACTTAGAGTTATAGTGATAACTCTAAATAATGGTGTAATTATGATGGAATCATCACTAAGCCTTAAAATACTGATCAATTCTAGTGAATACCATCAGCAAACGTCTACTAGAAGCCTGTTGGAATCTAGGAGGGAGTATTTTAATATAAATAGAGCTCTTTTTACTCTATTTCCTTCTCAGACACAGCAAAAACGTTGAAAACATTATCTAAAAAGCTAATTTCTTTATTCTTTATATATAGATTTATTATATTATAAAAGACCAAAGATTATCTTTATCATAATCACCAATATTGATGTGATTACATCAATTTTTAATTGTTTTTGTTAAATTTCTCTAAAAATATCTAATTTCACGTAAAAATAAGAACATTGGTAATTTCTTATAATTTTTTGTTGTAAATACAATTCAAACAAGTTGTATTTAAATTTTTGGCTTAAAAGTACTCAAAATTCTCATTATAAGTGTTAAAAGCTGGTTATTTTCTCTTTATCATTATTCATAATAATTCTTTTATTTATATCAATACATAACTTTAATATTGGTAATATTATTGCTATAAAGTGGTTTTTATTGTTAAATAACAATTTCTCACACCTTTATGATCTGTTAGTAACAATAATAAGGTGTTATTAATATATTAATTATTATATATCAAAATATTTCTTTTTATTATATTATTTCTTTATAATATAATCTATATTATTTTATCTATTTAATAATATAAATATTTTATGCCATAATTATGATAATTCTTCATTATCATAATTAATTTTCATCCTATTCTTCAATTTTATAAGGATATTTATAGTACAATAAGAAAAACCTTTGTAATATTTACTTATTGTTTCATAGTCAAACCTTATACATGAAATACCGTATGCTTCAGAGTTTTTTTAATACAAAAAGTACCATACATAAAAAAAATGTGAATATATTGATAGGAATTCAAAGTCTGAAGCTGTAGGAAAAATATACCCATATCATACAAAACGTTTTTTGATCTGGGCAATTTATTGCTATCCTTTGTGAATGTCAAGTTGAATAAACAAATTCAAGGAATACTCAAAATCAATTTTAGAAGGAAACAGTAATTACCAATCAAAAGATTTAATAAAAACTCCTCTTTGTCAAAACTGCATTCTTTGAATTTTTGGTTTTTATCAAAGGACTCGAACTTTATGAAGTTCACAATTCCAACAAGTTTTTTTAACATTTCCCAAAAATTGCCAATTCCATCCAATGACGTACTCATGATGTCAGTATAAGATAGTGGTGGCCCTATCCCCAGCAACTATGATTGTTGCTATAACTAAGTTAGGTTTGAATTAGTTGCTCAACTGCACGAGATTCTACTGAAAATCATACACTCAAAGTCAAGTTGTTACCTACATGCTCTGATTAAACAACTTTTTAAATTAGTGTATTTCATCCATCCCATTAGTGTAGCATATTTTTATCGTCTGGTTTAGCTTATGAATTAAGTACTCTTGAACAAAGTGATATCACGTCAACTATTCGTCAGGCTCTGGTTCAGATATGTTCAGGAAGCAGGTGGAGCGAGTGGCTGTTCAATTAGAAATGATTGCTTTCACCGCTATCATAATAACATTCGTAGTATTAAGGCTTGTTATGGTGTCACGCATGCAGACTTCTTCTTACTAACGCTAATTGTGCTCATTAATATTTTTTCAACCAAAATAATGTTAAGTAAGCATTTTGTTATATTTTACTGATATAGGTATTGCTACTTCCGTTGTTTGATAATTAATTGTTGATATTGGTTCTCTGAAAATAAAAGTGTTTTAGAAAGGCCAAAAATTATATTCAACTCTTCACTACGCTCATATAACTACAATGAGATTTCTGGGTAGTTCTATTCGTTTTAAATTATTTTCAATAGCTGGACAAGTTTCAAAATACTGAAGAAATATTCATACATGTCCCTTTAATTTTAAATAAGGCTTAATGCTTGAAAGGAATTCACGAATAATGACTTTATTTGATGAACTATTTCCTTTTCGAAAAATTCAAACCAAAGAAGCGCTTTTGGTTACAAAATCATTATCGCGTATGAACCTTTCTCACTTGAATTTCTACTTTATTATTTACTTTGTGACAAAAGTACTTTTGTTTTTAACAAAAAGTTTTTCGGGAATTGACATTTAAGCCTATCAATCTTTAACTTTCTCAACCCGTCACTGTCCCCTAGGTAAGTGTAAAAATCATTAACAATATGATTTTTTTGGTCGCAAGAGATATTTCATCAGCCAAAAACATTTTTGATGAAATTGAAGATTTTACCTTGACCCAATTGAAAAGGCAACTTGGACAAAGCAGAATTTTAGCTGCTTTTACTGAGGCCTAAGTTTTAATGGAAATGCAGAAGGATATCCATAGCGATATTTTATCTATACACGTCTTCATAGAAAGTCTTTCATAATCCTTTCTAATCTCTTTTTAAAGAAGGCTTCATCATTTAAGTAAAGCTATAGGCTTACTGTATCGTTTGTTTATTACCCATCTTCGTATCTAATGTTCTTGGTAAGATCAATGAACTAGCATTAATGTTACCGCTTAACAAGGTCTTCACATGATTTTATTAATTTTGGTTTTTCGAAACTTTTAGTGGCTTTTTGCTTGAGTCCCACTATTAAATATAGAACAATCATAATCAAACAAGTTATTCCAATGAGAATTGATACGGACAACGGAGTACTACGACCCAAAAATTCCCATTCTTTTATTCCAAAGGCGATGGTTACCCATGCGAAAACTGTCAGAAGACGCCCAAAAATAGAGTGAAGAGTATTTATAAGCGCTGTCGAAGGATTTTCACATATCCATCAAAAGAGAATGAGCATATGCAACCCGATAGGGGCAGAAACAACGTCAGCGCTTCTCGACCTTAGGAATAAATGAATAAGATAAATTATTTTTGTTTGATAATTTATCCGCCTAATGGCCTTTTTCTAAAGCATTGGAATCACTTCTTCTAAGAACCCTGCTCAATTTAGGGGAGCAATCAAACAAGCGAAATGCACAATTGAGATCACAATTATCTCGCAAGAGCTTATCTATCTTTCAAGGTAAGCTTGAGAATACTTGGTATTCACTAGCGTGGACGAATCGTCCTCGTCATTCCACTTCGTTAGGTATCCCAACATTTTGGGCGAATGAGTGAGGGGGACTCAGGAGACACAACCCTCCATTCGAATGAAAATAAAAGCGAGATAATTATCCAAACAGAAGCACAAAAACGCTTACGTCTTTTAGCCGGTGAGGATTTCTCATGAGAACGCTTGCGTATGCGATGAATGATAGATCCTTCTACCGCCTGAGCTGTCATCCCAATAACGACTGACAGTCCCATTTGTTTTTGGGGCGTATCACAGTGAGAACCTAAGCCTACCGCGATTGCTGCACAAGCTATCCCAGCAAACGTCAATAGAACTGTTAGTGTTTGAAGAATCCAATGCACTCGAACCCAATTCGGTGATGTATCACGCAAATAGCGTGCCAGTATAATGGCAGCTGGGGCACATAAAACCCATGCGATGGTTAGAAAAGTGGCTGAAAGAATATTAATAATTGACGTCAGTCTCCTTGAAAAAGGCAATAATTAATTGATAATAGTGCAGACCATGAAGCGTTATCAAAATGTCATGTTTCTTTGAATGAATTAGTTCTTCAACCCTAGCTTCACCGATGCTGGGACTACCGTCAGGTAATGTGGGAATAGATAAATCCAAATTCATAGTACCGTGTCCTTTGTCATGGAAGTTGAGCCCAAAGGAGCCATTGACACTATCTGGAGGGGTTGAGGACATGGCCCAAACAAGTCTCTGGCCTGGGGCTTTTTGGAGGATGTCTGAAGTAGAAAGTACCAATGGCCGGGTAACTATTATCGCGTGCAAGGAGTCTTCAGGATTTTTAGATTCTACAATAATTTTGCTTGAGTCTGCCTCTGATCTAGGCACCAACGTGGGGAGAGTGTGCCCTGACGACTTGCAATATGCAGTCCTCCAATCATATTGTCCCATAAATCCACGCGTTGGCCACAAGATCTAAGTCAAAAATAAAGTCATGAAACAATCCAAAGACCAGCCTCATTCAAATAGCAGCAAATTCTAAAAAATATTCCTTACCATCATCCTGGAATTACTCATGCGTGTCCCATGTCCAACAGAAAACCAGCCTAGTTCGCTCGGCAAAATTGAGAAAGTGAGCTTGAAGATTGCGTGCGTTTCATTCAAAAAGACAGCTGCATTAAACAAGGAAGTTGCAAATTTTGACGCTGTCCAATTAAAATTACCAATGCTCATACTTGTAACTTGAAGATGATCAAGAAAACTCAAAACGGATTTAAGCTGAAAGCAACGAAGAAGATTTAGTAGAAGTACTGAATGATCTTACCATCTTCCATGGTTTTTATAATAAGAACACGAATTGACAACTAATAACAAAGAAAGCGCAAACAAACACCTCCTACAAGTTGGTGCCAAGTCCCTCAAATGTGAGAGGGGCTTTAACGAAAGAAAATTATTAATAAACTACCAGTTTCGGCCTTTGCGGTTGGGAATAAGTATACTTTTTTTATTTAGAGGTGGCCAACCCTTCTGTTTCCATAAAAGTGCTTTTTGTAAATGGAAAATTTGCAAATTCTCAATCCAGTGTGGAGCGAGACGATGCAAGAAGGACGAGGAGAAAGGAGGGTCATGAAATCTATTAAGGGAAGAAACAGCGAAGAATTTTCTCGTGGCTTTTGTGTTCCGTAACACATTGCTGCATTGATTGGGGATTATCACTCTCAAGATTGGAACGCGCCAAATTTCTTGAGTTACGATCATATCGGCTTTTTCATTTATTATTAACTTAGGCGTGAGACCTTGAGACCACATATTTGCAACAAATTCAAAGCACTCTTAGGCCGTTGGCCCTAGTTGGCTGCAGGTTACACCAGGCTCTACTGATTTGACACAAATTCTTTGTAAGTATGCTCCCATAAAGTCATCAGGGGTCGAAGTCTCCTGCCGTCCGCAGTTGTAGCAACAGATCAGGCTGGGAATTCCACCTCGACAAGAATAAATTCTCCAAAACATGCTGCGCAGGTCAGCCGGCTTTCGTTGCCTAAGCAGCTGATCATCATCATGTGTAGGCGTATCGGACGTGTATCAAAACTTGTCAAAATCCATGGTTAAGGTCGCCTTAGCATGGAAGTTTGGTGATTTATGGAGCCCAGAGTGTACAGCCTTCAACATACTGACAGGGGACTAGGAAATTTCTGTGAATACATTGCACTGCATTTTTCTTTAAATTGATAAAAAAAACTTCTGGTCTCACAGTGAGCGAAGCTAGTCTATAGTTTGGGGCACTTTTTCCACGCAAATAATGAAATGTACTGCATTGAATGTGGAAAAAGAACCATTAGTTCGTTCCAACCACAATGTCTTGTAAAAATTTGTGCAATTATTCATGATCAGCTTCAATTTTATCCTCGTACTGCAGTCAATGACTCAACGTTGCATTATCAAGCACAACTCGTGCCTGACTGCGAACGAGGACAGAGTTGGAAGTTGGCTGCGCCACTTTGATTCAAGTTCGGAGGACCTCCCGTTCATTTCAAAGTACGTAGGTTGTGATTCAATTTCATGATCCTATTAATCTAGATTTCTGAAGGAGCAAGGTAAGTTGTGTTCGCAACAGCAAGCCCGACTTGAGTGTTAACGCTTTGCCTTAAAAGCTGACAATTAATAATCTAATGAAACTTAAAAACGGGACATCTAGAGGCGGACCATCAGTCAGGGCTCTAACAAGTTGTATAGTTTTTCTCACTAAACCTCTCCAAGATTTAGTCAGGTTGAAATAATTCATTCTACTGACAAATTCTCCAACTAGCATCTATGTATGGGTTGGCTGCCCAGACACAAAAGCTCAAATACAGCGCTTATTATCTTAAGTATTGAATTGAACCTTGTACTGTACTGTGCATTCAATCGACTAAAAAAGATTAGATTAATCTAGTCGGCTTGGCTGAGATGGACGCCTCCACATTGACTTTGAGCATTCATTCAAGTAGTATAAGAATGAGTATATACTGGAGCATTGGAGTATTTCAGCACTGCACTTGGAGGGCCAGTGCCACTCGGATACAATCAATCACTATGAGGGAAAGATGAATTCCTTGAGAGGATCCCGTAGTATGTCCGGGTATACTGACCAGATAGTATCTATAGAAGCTTCTAATCTCTCTAGTCTTTCCTTTCCATGTTGGCGGAAATTCCTTCTGTTTTTTCTGGGCTGCTCTTGTTACTACATGTCCATAGTTGTATTAGAATCTAAAGAGTAGAATGATTCTCAAAAGGCTATGGGCTGCTGCTCTAAGCGCAGCCACCAAAATCTTGACAATTTATAATATCTCATTCATAATACAGTGGCAATTAACATCAGTCCTTCTTGACCCGTAAAACCCGGCATGGGATTCAAAATTTTCTTCTGAGCAGATAGCTATAGGCGTTAGTCTGCCAACAGGAGTTAGCCTTTCCCAGCTCGATCGTCCTTACATGAAAACTGTAGAAGCAGATGATCTTATTTGCGACCTCATAAACTTACTAATTAATAAATAATTTTTTTGAGAAGAATACGCCCTGAAGATCCAATGTACACGGGCCTTTTTGTTTCACCAGCTCCTAGTGAGAAACCAGAAATAAAATGCCACATTACTCATCCGATTAAACAGTCCACTTCTTGTGCGCAGATCTTAGAACAGTACTGAGCTAACTTAATTGGGCTCTCACATACATCAATATGGAAAAGCAAGATTGGAGAGAAAATTACCACAATATTAAAATTCGACTTTACTGAACAGAATATTCAATGCCAAAACAATGCACGAAAAATTTCAGAGGAAAGCTCCGTAAAACTATTGTGATAAAAAATTCCTTTTGAGATACTCTGGACAACATGTGTTTTGAATTTCGTTGGTAGTATTAAGGAAATCTGAGAAAAGAGATTCAATGATTGAAATGAATGGATATCTGAAACAATATTTTGTTTCAAAAGAAAGAAAGAGGTTCTACCTTTATTTAGAACTTCTAGCCTACACAGGCATTCCTCAACGCTGAGGTTGGTTGGCTCTCTTTAAGGGTCTCCGAGACGTTTCGAATCTCACTGGTGCTTGGTAGATTGAATTCAATATTGGTGCTGAATTAAACAAACTATGTTTTCAAACGATGTGAATCTCTATGAAGTAAAAAGGTAAGATTGTGGTGGCTTCTTGGAAAGGGTGGGATGACACTCATTGGTTTTCGAACTCAGATGAGTCATCAATTAGCTTTTGAATCAACAAAACTAAAGAGTCATACATCATGAATACTTGAACTGACAATGAAGCTGGGTTAGATAATAACAGTTGTTAATCTTGTACTGAAAAATTTAAATTTGAAAAGAAACCTGCTAGAATATCTTCTGAGCAGCTCAGAAACTACTTCATAAGATCTTCTAGATCTTCGGTCTAAAAGGGGGAAGTCTCAAACTGGGGTGGATTGCCCAAATTTGACCTTCATTTCGCATGCAGTTAAATTTTTGAGAGGCTCAATTTTGTCAAACTCATTTCCTATGAGCCACTTCAGCTTTCTATTTCCCTATGCTTCATTATACAGTAATGTGAGGCTGGAAACACTGAACACACACATCAAAGCTCTTCAAAAATACCCAAGATGTATATCTTCGTTTTTAAATTCCATTGGAGTTTGGTAAGAAAGATTCCTGTCGGTCCAAAGAATGATAATTTCAAAGATTCTCAAAGTTTTGAGTAAGCTCTGTTCTTTGGATTCAAAGATCTACCCCCTTGAAATTTGATACAAAAAATATTATTTTGATTTGAATTTTTGGCTTCTGCAATGGGTATTTGAAGCGTTTCTTCCTTTTTTGGAGAGTGTGTAAAATATAGAATTGGATTAGGGTGTTGGTAAAAACACGTAAGCTTTTAGTAAAAACACATAAGCCCTTACGTGTTTTTACTAAAAATGTTAAGGCCAAAAATGACAATAATCATGCCATTTATGGAATTTTTAAGGCTATAAATGCCATCAAAAATGCCATTTATGGAATTGGTAAGGCTATAAATGACATTAATAATTCCATAAATGGCATTAATGGCCTTAAAAATGCCATTCATGGCATTGTTAATGTCATTTATAGCCTTAAAATTTCCATAAATGGCATTGTTAATGTCATTTGTGGCCTTAACAATGCCATAAATGGCATTATAAATGCAATAAATGGCATTAACAATTCCATTGATGGAATTAATAATGCCCTTTATTGCATTTATAATGCCATAAATAGGCATATTTCATTTAAAAACCACCCCTTATGTCTTTTTAACATATAATTACGTGTTTTTACTAAAATCTTACGTGTGTTTACCAACACCCTTGGATTATTGCCTCCAGGAAAGTAGAAAAAGAGACTTGTATTGTGAAAGGAAAATTTTAGAGGAATAAGAAGCCCAAAATTCTTTACAAATATTTTCATGACCACAAGCCCAATGATGCGCACAAAACTCTTAAGAGAATATAATAAGTTTGAAAACAAACTAGGAAGTTTTAGCTAAATTAAAAATCCACCTCTCTTCGACATAATAGGGAAAGGAATTTCAATATTCAATTTTCATCCCAAAAATCCTTGATTTTTCCAATAAAAACCAAAAGGGGAGAGTTGGTTGAGAGCTGTGTAAAGCACCCTTGAATTGATTTTGGCTGATATCTCTAATTTAATTCAAAATTGTTTTCAATTTAAACACAATTTTCCTTGAAGTATATGTGGTCACTCCACAGGCCAATATTAGCCAGATGCATAAGATGGTAAAATTGGAATATTTCATAACTTTCATTTACAGTAAATTTACACCACACACTATTTGGTAAGAATGTTGTGGGTGACTGCTTTGATCATGGGAGCTTCAATCACTGTGTCACATTAGGGAATCCTTCCCTATATTCAAAAGGGCACACTGATGGGAAGTTTAGTATGGAGATTCACTCCATCTTCCTCCAGCAGGAGAGGCTTTGATAAATTGTTAGAGAACATCTATATAATTAGAAAATAGAGATATTTTAATGATAGGTGGGATATCTAGAATCTCATCCAATACATTTACCAAAAATCACAGGAATGATGGCACCACAATACAACCAAGATCCACTAACTGATATCCTCATTAAAGTCAAAAACTGTTGTCCTCATTAATGATTTCCAAAGAAGAATTTCCTTTGGGATTCTCTGTCATAGAGATATTAGAAAGTCTTTCTCATCCCAATGAAATCAAAGGCTCAACTCCATGGATCTTCTTTACACTTACCATGAGCAAGATCATAGCTTTCAAGGTGAGTGTGAGCTTGTGAGATATGGATGACATACCCATAACACCAAAAATACCTTTATACACAGTTTATTTAGTGTTAAAAATACTCATAAATTGAATTTAAAATAAAAAAAAACAAAAAATGAGTATAACGTTTTTGATAAACAAATACACCAAAAATAACCTAGGGTAGAACTATAAGGTGTTATACCCAAAACTGCTGATTTCTTATGTTATTAGAAGATTTAAGAACCTCACAGTACAATTTCAGATTTTTAAATTTTTTGTTTTGAAATCATTAAATTTAAGCTTATTTCAGCTTAAATTTAAATTTGAATAAGTTCATGCAATCTTACCAAAATTTTAGTTAAAATTGAGGTGCTGTGGATATTTACTGAATTAGCTAAGGATTTTCCATACAGAATTTAAATCCTGCATTATCTCAATTTGAAAGGGCTTAAGGCCAGAGTATGGCTTCAAATAAATCAAAGGGAAAAATACATGAAGAAAGGTGGGATAAAGGAAAAGACCAAACAGAGCTGGGGTACCCAGCTTTTGGGATCTGAGAGGATTCAATGGAGGTTTTCCACCTGTATTGGAGGATTTTAAACCTTATTTCAATCTTAAGATTAGACTTTGATCAGTCCTTATAGCTGTCACAACCATGGCAATTCACTCTATTGGACCTAAATATGACATATCCATGCCATACCCAATATATGGCAATTTGGCCATATCCATAATCATTGGCCAAATTGGCCATTGTCATTCTTTATGGCCTTTATGGTCATTTCATCCTCTGGGGCCAACCTGGCCCCTTCACCATCATCAGACTCTTCCTGGCCTTTCTCTGATTTTGGCACTCCTGGTTATTTTCCAGTAAAAAGGGAAAATACAGCTCAAAAGCCTGTATTTGGCTTTTTAAGATTTAAATACAGTTTTGCACATTTTGCACATTTTTGTGCACTTTGTGCATTTTGTGCATTTTTGCTGTATGCAGCTGTATATGCCATTTCCCCATGTATTATGGGAAGTATGCCCAAAAGGCCATTTTCACGCCTTTTGGGGCTTAATTTCCAGTTTTTCTCATTTTCTGCACTTTTGCGCATTTTGTGCATTTCTGCGCATTTTTGCACACTTTGTGCAAATACAGTTTTAAAGGTGTATAAGCTGTATTTGGCCTAATCACCCAAAAGACACTTTCTCACCTTTGAAGCCACTCAAACCCAATTTTCACTTATATCCTCCTGGCATCACTCCAGAAGACCTTTGGCCACTTTCAACCTCCAATAAACAAAAGTGCCATAAAGGGTGTTCTACACCATTATGCATCTTTTTTCACAAGCAATCCAATGGCACCAAAAACAAATGGTTATTTCAATTTATCATCAGGTAATCAAGGCACATCATCCAGAGGGCTCATCAAGGCTCAAAAAGAAAACTGTCAATCTCAAAATACCAATGATGCTGTCAAGCCATCATTGGTTATTTCTCACTCACATTATTCCTCAAAGGGAATACTGGAAGTTCATTCTCAAGGGATATTCAAGAGGAAGTGCCAAAACAATTTGTCAAGTGTCAGTGCTCCATCAATCCACCTTGGCAACCACATTCATTCAATACAGTCTGGATTCATCAAGACCTGTATTTCATTCATACACCATGGGTATTTCATTCAACCCAGTTCATTTTGCAATTTGGCAAGGTATACACTTCATCAAGCTGTCACTACAGCTTCAAGGATTCAATACAGACCAGCTGTCAGCATGAAGAAGTCAAGCTCTCAACTTTTCACATATACAAACCTCCTTTGACCCTGGGGGAATTCTCCCCCAGTTAATTAATATATTTTGATTTTATTGTATCTTTATTTTTCTTATCATTTTTGTTAAGTGAATCCTAATATTATCAAGTCAGTGATTTAGGACCTTTTCTCTTTTCTTTCTTTTCCTGTCAATGAATATTTGGTGGTCATATCCTTACTAATTCCATTGTTCATTTTGCAATGTTGAAACAGTGATTAAGGACTTACTTGGTTGGCTCTTTGGTCATTTGGCTTCTCATTTCTCTTATTGCATCTCATCTTTGTACTTTCATTCTTCTCAGAGAAATTAAATTCTTTATTTCTATTTTCTTTATTATTTTGGAGTCTTCCAAGTGAGTTCCCTAATTTCTGAGTTCCAGGCCACTCTTGTTTTTCTGTCCAAGAGCCCCTGTGACATTATATTAATTAACTCATAATTTCTTTTCATTTTTTTCATTCTTTCTTTATAATTTCATTCACTAATTTCATTGAAATTATGAGTTTTTAATGTTTCTGAAGTTTATAATTCATTGTAACCTCTCAACTTTCTCTCATTCATTCTTCATTTTGCAAATTGAAAGCTGACCCAGTTTTATTTTGGTTTCTCTTTGTTAAATCTTTTATCAAATCATTAAATTTATTTCATTCTTAATTCAGGTGTAATCTTAATTTTAATTTGATTTTCCAGTTGCTCATCAAATTATTCAGACACATTCTTCACATCAAGATTCATATTTGATTCATTCTTCAAGAATTCTGATTTTTAAGAAGAACTCACTTGATTTTGATTTGATTGATTGATTTGACATAAATTGATATTGACCTCAAGAAAGTTGATTTACCTGAAGATTTCATTCATTTTGCTGATTCTTCACAGCAAGAATTTCAACATAAATTCATTTTGCCTCAAGAATTCATTTGATTGATTGATTTTTGCAAGATTTTCATTTTTATTGATTTAATTTATAGACTTATGGACTTGAAGATTTCATTTTTATATTGATTGTTTGATTTACCTCAAAATTTCATTTTTAATTAATTGATTTTTTCTTCAAGGAATTGATTTTTGTTTTTGATTTTGACTTCAAGCTTCAGTTGATTTGCCTCAAGCTTTTCATATTCGAATTTTTGATTTTATTAAATTAAATTCATTTTATTTCATTTCATTACTGAAATTATTCCTATTCAACATTCACCTCCTGCAAGAAAGACAAGATCTCAGGCCAGAGCTCAAGCAGTTCTAACTTCAACTCCAAGGGCTACTCTTGATGGCACCCCAGCAGTTCCTCAACTGAAGGCAAAATTGAACAGAGGACCCATTTTGGAAGGAGCAGCACCATCCAGGAAGGAAGGAAGAGGGCCAAGAAGATAAAGCTTATTTTCAGGAGTAGTTGGCGGATTTCCAGGAAAATAAAGGACAATTTTCAGAGGTCCTGGGGAAGACTGTGAAGAGGAGGAGGAGAATTCTGTGGAAGAGGAAGAGTCTTATGGTACTTAAGGTGTTCCTGCTCCTGTGGGGGCATCTCAAGGTACTTGAGGACTAACTCTAGCCCAGTCTAATCAGCCTGTCTCCCATAAGTCTGAACCATTCTTATTAGCCATCATGCAGCAAACGGCTCAGATTATGGCAAATCTTCAAGCAGACTCATCTCCTGAAGCATCAAGACCACCAGCCTTCAGGACTATATCAATGAAGGCACCAGAATTCTTTTATGGGACTCAATTATTCAAAGTTAGAATTTTCATTCAGTCTTGTCAATTGATATTCCATAATGATCTGGCAAGTTTCTCTCAAGAAAGAAGGAAAGTTCTCTATACCACCTCATTTCTCATTGGCAGGGCTGCAAAATGGATTGAGCCTTATCTTTCCAATCTCACCAATCAAGATGTAAATTACCTTCTCAATTCATGGAAGTTGTTTGAATCTCAACTCTTCACCTTATTTGGGGACCCAAATTAAGTCAGAAAAGCTGAAGCAGAATTTGATTCTTTAAGAATGAAAGAAGGTGTGCATGTATCATTATACATTGCTGATTTCAGAGGTTTGGTCTCAAGAATTGGGGATTGGGGTGAAACAGTTCTCATACATCATTTCAGAAAGGGATTACCATCCAGGAGTTTGGATCAATTGGCCTCCCCTCCTTCAAGAATTGACTCTCTTCAAGCCTTAATGGACATTACCCTGGATCTTTATACCAGCTACCATGAGAGGCAAAATGAAAAGATTAATCATCAAGAGAAGAAGCCAGAAGCCTCAAAGTCAAATTCTTCTCATCCTCAAAATTCTTCAAGCTCAAGTAAAAAGGAGAAGAAGAATTTTCAGAAGAGGGACAAGCCCAATTCTTCTTTTTTTGAATAAAGATTTCAAGTTGATGAATTCTTGGAAGAAAGAAGAATCAAGGAGGGTTTATGTAGCTATTGTGGTGGGAAGAATAGTCTTGAGACCTGTTTTAAAAGGCCTCAAAACAAGCTGACCCAACCGTCAGGCAAATTTCCCAGCCAGGGAAAAGCCTAAGTGAAGATCATATTGTGTTCAATGGTCTTCACTGTTTTCAATCCAGAGCACAATTGTGCATTCTGAATACTGGTGTCAATAATTCTCTCAAATTATTTGTTTTTTATTCTCTTTCTGATGTTTCTTACAGTATTCTCATTGATTCTAGTGCTACCAAATCATTTATTGCAAAGCAGTTTGTTCATAAGTATTCTTTGACTATTTCAGAACTTCCAGAGAATATTCCCCTTATCATTCTGGACTCCTCTGAGCCCCCCTCCTTATTTGTGACTCACCATACCAAATATATGGTTGAGCTTCTTTCATTCCCAAGCTTTGAATGGGACTTTTTAGTAATTGATACTCCCAAGGGAGAAGACCTCATATTGGGCTTTGACTTTCTTAATCATTTTAATCCATCTATTGATTAGAGGCAAGGGCTGATAACCTTTAATGCTGATCAAAAGGACTATTATGATCTTTCAAAATCTTTCAGTAATGACTTTTATTCTGCCAAATCATGTGCAGCTCTGGTTGGTAATTCTAGAACAGCATCATTTCCATCTTCTGTCCATATTCCTTCCCTTAATTCCCATCAGTCATTACTATCATCTAGAGATGAAGTTTTCAAGGAGATTCAAGATGTTGGAGAAGATAATTCTGTGTATTCACTTCATCTCTTCTTTGGGAATATGGACCTTCCTCCTTCATCTTATCATGACTCCCTGGAGGAGCTGTGGGATGAAGAGGAAGAGCCAGAAGAAATAGAAACGGTGATGAAGGTTTTTCCTTCTGTTTATCACCAGTACTTGAAAGTATTATCCAAGGTGAAAGAAGAGAAACTTCCTCCTCATGGCACCTGTGATCATCATATCAAGCTGGAGAGGTCTCTACCTTCAGCTGGGGTGATCTACTCTTTATCAAACCAAGAGTCAGATACACTCAGGGCCTACATTTCAGAGAATGTAGAGAAAGGTTTCATCCGGCCAAGCTCCTCTTCAACAGGAGCACCTGTCCTCTTTGTCAAAAAAAAGGATGGTGGCCTCCGTTTGTGTGTTGATTACTGCAAACTCAATGCTGTTACTAGGAAGAACAAGTATCCTGTTCCTAATATGAATCAGCTTCTTACTGTACTTAATGGCTCTTCTATATTCTCCAAGATTGATTTGCATAGTGCATATACTCTTCTCAGAATCAAGGAAGGTGATGAACATTTGACATATTTTAGAACTAAATATGGCAGCTATGAGTATTTTATTCTTCCATTTGGGCTCACCAATGCTCCTGCCTCTTTTCAAAACCTTGTCAATGATATTCATGTTGTGGCTTATTTGGATGAAATTATGGTCTTTTCCAAATATGAATAAGAACATGTCACTCATGTGTCCACTGTTCTTGCCAGACTCAGAGCCAATAAACTCTTTGCTAAGGCCTCCAAGTTCCTATTTCATGTTTCTAGTGTAGAGTATTTAGGTTATGTTGTTTCTTCTGAAGGCCTCAAGATTGACCAAGCAAAAGTACAGAAAACTCTCAATTAGCCACCTCCAAGAAACCCCAAGGCTCTTCAATCATTCCTTGGATTTGCCAACTTTTATCACCATTTTATCAAGAATTATTCAAACAAAATTAATTCACTCACAAGTTTCCTCAAGAAATATTTCCATTTTCCCCTCAATGAGGAAGCTCTTAGAAAGTTTCATCAACTCAAAGTGGAATTCACCATTGCTCCAATCTCTTCTCACTTTAATCCTTCTCTACCAACCATTGAGAGACTGATGTTTCTGATTATCTCTTGGGTGCTGTGCTAAGTCAGGTCTCTGACTGAGGAAAACATCCAATTGCATTTGATGGTTGCAAGCTTCCTCCAGAAGAACTCAACTATGAGATTCATTACAAGGAACTCCTTGGCATAGTCTGGGCTCTCAAGCGCTGGAGAGCTTTTCTCCTTTGTCTTTATTAATCCTTTGAAGTACTCACTGATCATTATTCACTTCAATATTTCATGACATCAAAGATTCTCACTCGCTGTCAAGCCCGCTGGGATAAATTTCTCTCTTAATTTCATTTTTCAATCACTTACTGCCCTGGCCGCTTGGCTACCCTTCCAGATGTATTGTCACATTGGGACAACGTTTACCCAGAGAGGGGGAAAGATTTCATCAGCAAGAACCCAATGAATTATCAAAAAATAATCAAGCAAGATGAAATTCAAGCCTCAAAATTCTTTGCAGTCAAGGGGGATTTATTTAAAAATTTGATTGATTCAATTCAGAAGGCATTACAACAAGATTCTCAATATAAAAGTATTCTTCAGGATTTGGGTAAACCTCCCCACTGAAAATTACGTCATCTTGCCCAGCATCTTCTGTTGGTGCACAAGGTTCAACACTCTTTTCCTTCTCATAGCTTTTAAAATTTGGGTTCTGAGAGCTTGGAGGCTGAGCTGAAATAAAGGCTATGAAAAACTATCAGGTTTGGAGAGACTACAAATATTCAAGAAAAATCTATGCTCACATTCTGGAAGAGCTGGTGGATCTGGATTACTTTCATGTGCGAGGCTCTCTACTTAAATGCCTAATTCATGACTACTGACCATATCAGAGATTTCACTTCCACTCTCTGGGGCTGAAGTTGTTTGTTCATGGAATTCAGTTGAATTTGCCAGGGTTTGGGGTATAGCGGGGGTAGTTTATTAAGTAAATAGATGGTGACAAGTTGATTGATAACCTGATTAAAAATTGTAGAATAAAAAGATCAAAATTGAAGGAAAAAGGCAGGAGTTCTGAAAGTGGTGGAAGTAATATAAGTTCAAGATCACTGATTCTTTGTTAGTTAATATCAATATTGGAGAGTTTTGAAAAGTTTGAAAGAAGTTAAATATCAATTTAAATCAGTTAAATAGTCAGTGAATTTTCTAGAAAAAAGACATTTCAGAACCACAAGCTGACCACAAGAAACCTGCCCATCAACAGCCTTGGAACCTTCCATCCATATCTATTGAGCTTGTCATGAATTTGAAAAAGATGATTTGTTGGGAAATTCAAGCAGGTGATGTGTTGCAAATCATATAATTCAAATGAAAACACTTCCCTGTGAGACATTAAATAAAGTTGACTAGTGAGAAACCTACTAAAGTCAAATTTTGAACTATTCAACGCTCATGAGGTAAGGACTAAGAAAAGTGTTCCATTTGATTGATATGAAATAAAGTGGTTTTGTTGGGCAAACAGAAGATACAATTTGGGTATTAAATAGTCCACTTATTAGGTTTAAATTTGTGAGCCTCTTGATTTACACCCTAACCACAACATTGTGAATATACCTACCAATTTCCACCCAGAACCTGTTGGCAGAGATGGCCACTCAGCATATCTCCCTGATTGTGTTCATAATGTATGCCAACAAGCCACCATACCCTATGGATCTAGTACCTGAGTGTAAGGATGGTAAGCGGTGGAGAGAGGATTAGGCGTAAGGGGGGTTGAGGGCGGCCTCAGAGGCATATCTTGAGGGCACCACAGGAGCATAAGAATTGTAAGCGGCAGAGAAGAAAAGGCAAAGGGGAGATGGGGGGCAGCATTGTAGTCTCATCTTGAGGGGGCTGCAGGAGTGTAAGGATCAGGCCAGTGTGAGGGGGTGTTGGAGGCATAACTTGAGGGCCCTGCAGCAGCATAAGGATCATAAGCCAAGGAGAAGATGAGGTGGGGGTGCGGAAGCATAAGGAGTGGTGAGGGCGGAGATGGGGGGCAGTGTCGGAGTCTCATCTGGAGGGGGGTGCAGGCATGTAAGCATGCTAAGCATTGTAGAGGATTAGGAGGGGAGGCAGAAGCCACTCAAGCGTGAGAGTAGGAATGGGAAAGGGGTGAGATGACCAGGCAGTGGGGCCGAAGTCCTCTCATGCACCAATATGAGCATGCCAAACTGCTGGGTAGCACCATGAGGTGTAATTACCCAAACATTGCAAATACTGTGGAAATGGGTTTGGGCTTTGAGTGAAATTCTCATGTGACACATGTGAAAATTGATGTTGTCTTGACACAGAAATAACATGACCCACCAAATCCAGTGACTATAAGGTGACACTATTGCGACTGAAGCAATATTTTATACTGACCGCTGTGCAAAGTGAAGTCAATCACCAATGATTGACGCAAGATTTGCCCTGGTGCAAATATCACAGAAGCCTTTGTAAGTTGGGTGGATATTTAAAAGATTCACTTCAAGTAATCAACAGAAATTAAAGCATTCCACCCTTTCTCTACCAGTGAGGGTAACTTTTCTGTGATGGAGTGCTTACTTGTATGATAAGCAAGTTGGATTTCTGGTAGAAGTGTAACCCAGTCATGGGTATATCCTTAATGGACCTTGTATTTCATGCCATATCCACATAGCCTTCTGATCATTTCCTCCATTTTGTGGCTCTTCCTTTCAGCTAGGCCATCTGTCTGTGGATGGTAAGCTGTACAAAATGCAAGTTTAGCTCCAACCATATCATTGAGGTTTGTCCAAATTTCTGTTGTGAAGTTTGGGTCCCTATCACTAATGATTATTTCAGGGACTCCACATGTAGCTATAATGTTATTCCAGAATAAAAAATGCTGTGTTCATAGCTGTGTCCTGTTTGTGGCATGGTAGGAATCTGACACTTTTACTATACCTGTCTACTAAGACTAGGCAAGCATTGAAGTTTTCTTTTCCGCCTTGGAGAAGTTCTGTTACCCAGTCCATCGTAATGGTTTCCCATGGGTGCTTGGGTTCCTCTATGCATTGGAGTAGCCCATATGGTTTCCCATGTTTTCTGTTTTTCTTCTGGCATCTTTGGCAGGTGTTTATGAATTTAATAAACTCTTTCTCCCATTGAGGCCACCAAGATGTGCTTGCTACCCTCTCTTTTATCCTGTCTTTACTAATGTGTCCCATGTAGGGGCAATAATGGAGTTCTTGCAGGATCAGGGAGATGTGGTCCCTTTCTATCACTGTGAGGGAAGGAGGATGCTTTTCTCTGTGATAAAGAAGTACATCTATAAGGAGAGACTTATTTTCCTTATAGCTCCTCAACCAGGGTTCCTCTAACCAGAATTCTAGGTCTGGGCTCCTGTATTTTTGCTGACAGAGTTGTAAAGATAAGCTACACTTTTTGTATCTCACATAAGTTTTGATAACTGAAGTAAACAACTCATTTTGAAGCTCAAAGGAAAATATCACCAATATGGGAGTTTTTGTCTCCTCTGGTTCACTTTGGTTAGTATCTAGTGTACCAATTCCTAGTGCCCATTAAGATAATCTGGATTTCTTCCTAATATCTATCTCCAAGAAGTGGATAGAAATTTTGGTAGCTACCTGTGGGTCATAAGCTGGGTTTCTTTTGATATTTTCCAATGGCCATCTACTGAGGCCATCAACCCTAGTGCGGATTTTTGCCTTCTTGTATATGATGGTCAAGTTTCCTATGTACTATTGGATGGCTATTTTCCACCTAAACATGTATCTATTAGTGGTCTTCATGTTGAGGAAAGACATAAGTGCAGTGAAGTCTGTGTCAACTTCAAAGACTGCACCTTCCAAATGGTAATGGAGTTTTTTTAGCACCCAAACCAAATAAAATCATTTATCCTGGGTTTCTCCATATCTGGCCTCTGAAGATTTGAGTTTCCTGGAGATATAAGATATTACCCCTTCCCTAGGCTCACCATCTAAAAATTTTCTTTTGTCAAAGGCTGCCCCTAATCCTTGACTGAAATCTCCATACATGTACAGCTTTAATGGTAATTCAAAGTCAGGAAGCATGAGGGAAGGAGAATTTGTGAGTTTATGTTTGATCCTCTCATATGCATCCCTCTTCTCCTTGGTAATTTCAAAAATTACATCTTTTGAAAATAAATTGTATAAGCTACTAGCTATGTGGGAAAAGCTTTTGGTGTGTTTTCTGTATTAGCTAGCAAACCCAAGGAACGATTGCATCTCTTTGATGTTCCTTGGTACTAGCTTTTGAAGTACTTCTGCTACTTTGTTCTGATCTATGGCCAGGCTAAGGCCTGAGACTTTATGTCCAAGCTCCAATAGCTCTTTCTGAGCAAGATTACACTTATCAAGTCAAATCTTTTGATTGATGCATCTTCATTCACTTAAGACTATGTCAATGTACTGCACCTGGTCATCCCATGTTTCTTAGTATACAATGATTTCTTCAATATATACTACCATCCAAACTTCCAATATTTCTTCTTGTAGTATTGTGTCCATTCTCTTTGGAAGTGGTCTGGTGAATTTTTGATGCTAAATGGCCTCCTGGTGTAGACATATATAACCATGTGGAATATAATTCTGAGTAACTTCATAGAGTTTGTTTAACTCTGTTTTTGTGGAAGCCTTTCATAAAATCCATCTTGATCATGTATTTGGCATTTTCCAGCTTGTCTAGATCATGGGGTATGCTTGGTATAGAATGACAGTCATCTTTGGTGTAATTTCTTAGTGCTCTGAAGTTCCCATACAATCTTTAGTTGAAATCATACAAAGTGATAAGGACAGGTGTGATTACTTCCAATATTTCATTGTGTCTTATATCTCTTATGTAATCCATTCTAGACATTCACTGACATGTTTTTCAATTACTTTACTACTTTCCAGACTTGCTTGGTATGGAGATCTTCTGAGAATGGGTGGATAAGGCCTTTCCACACCTAGATATAGTTCTATATGATGGCCTCAAATTTTACCAAAGGGCTCTCCCCTATGGCAAATGTTGGTCTATTTTCCTGCGAGGCTTTCAGTAAACTGAGTTTCTGTTTGCTAGTGAGGTTAGCACTAAATTGTCCCTCTTTAAATTCATTAAGTAGGTCTTCTAGGGGTTCTTGCCCTAAAACTGGTATATGTCAGGTGAAAATTTCTTTTTGTTGTTTGTATGTATGATAATATGCATATTTTTACTATTTTAAATATAAATTCCATAAATACTTTGGAGCTTTGTTCCGAGTAAAAATCTTGGATGTGGGCATCTTCAAGCACTATAAACTCTGGGCTGAGCCTGATATTACCTTTCCTGTGGGTTATAATGATCACTTTGATAATAGTCTCAATGGATGTCATCTTCACTGATGCACTCTCAAAGCTCTTAGCTTTGGTTGGCAAGAGTTGTTTTTCCAGATATTCTCTGGCAACTTTTGAGCAGTGTGTACCACTTTCAATGCTCAATGGATGTTGAGAATTATCAATACAAACAGTCATTTTATTTGTTGTCCCATGAATGTATGCTATTAATTTGGTTAGAGTGACTAGGAAGGTCTGTGCATATTGTGTGTGCTTGCACAGATTTTTCTTTGGTGTCTTGTGGTAGGCCTGCTTCCAACTGTACCTCCTGAATTTCTAGGTGTTTTTACTCTTGGTATTGCACCAGAGATTCATCTATTGGATCTTGGTAATCATCAGAGTTTTCTCCTATAGAATCACCCATAGAGTCATATTAGAATCCTCTTCTTGTATTTCTTTGTTTGGGGCTTGCTAAATGGCATAGACTTTTCTCTTTTCCTTTGTAAAGCTGTTAGAATAATGGTGTGTTGACCCACAATAGGGAAAATAGTTCTTCCTTTCAGTCACTTCTGTCATTTCTCTCTAGGTTTATCTTTATTTTAAACCCTGAAAGGCTGCTTCTCTCCAAAATTGTTGCCTTTATATGAGGAATATTTTGCTTTCTTTGTCCTCTTCCTTACATCTTTCCAGGTGTTGGGAATTTTATCTAGAGTGAAGTTCTGGTTGCATCTGAATTTGAATTCATTTTCTAGTTCTATTGGAATTTGTGACAAGAGTTTGTCATTCCTCATTGGGATGTTCATATGAGGATCAATGGATTCAAGTATTTTAGACTGTTTAAGACACCACTTATAAGGATCTTCATCCACTGATTATTTGTCATTTTCAAGTGACATGGTCTTTTGCCATAGCCAAGTACCATTACTGTACTTTGAGCTTATTTGGTTCTTCCAACATTGATTTCTTTCATCTTTGTGTAAAAAATAATAGAATTTCCTTTGAATGCTGTATTTAGTCTGGCTGTAATCCAGTATTCTGGTATACTTGGTACATCAATATAATCAATGAGTTCCATATGATCATATTCTTGTAAATAAAAAATATTTGGACAACTTAAGGCCTCTGAAAGATGTTTCAGTGCTTCCCTCTCTTAATAAGTCATATTATATCCAGCTTGGTATAGTCCTGGGGATCTTGAGTTATTCTCCAAGAAGGAATTTGGCTTGATCTCTTCTTATTGGTATGGACTATTATACCAAACATTGCCCTGTGATTGGGTATTTATGTTTTGATAGAAATTGGTCAATGTCTTGATCCAGCCATTCCCTTGCCCTTTTTCAGTGGTTTTCTCCTCTAAGACGTGGTTTATTATTTTTTTAGTCTCTTCCAAGGCTTTTCTTGGTTTAGCATAGCCCTCTTGAAAGGTTTAGATGGTCTTTTGTTGTAAGGTTTTGAGTTCCTGAATCCTTAAATAGTTTTCTTGGAGATTTCAAAACATCTCTTGATTTGGTTCTGAAAATTGGGACATTTTTAACCACAGTTCATTGTTGTTTATGTTGCTCTCAGGTGTAACAACACTATGTTAATTATGAGTGGGGGTAATATTTCTATTAGCAGGGCTGCTGATCTTATTGGTAGTATTTACAGCTATTTCTACCTCTTGTGTACTTCTTTCACCAAGTCCAACAGCTTCTGGATCATGGGGTCTGACTATTTCTTCCTCATTGAAAGAACTCTTCTTTTCCACTCTGATCCTTGTCTCCTCCTGGAAAGTACCTGGGATCATGAAGAATGGTGATTATTGCTCACTGATCTTCTGGTGCCTGAATGGTGTGAAGCCACTTTGGAGTCTGGTTGGTTTACACCTTGTGAGCCTGAAGGAATAAGAGTATGCTCTTGCTGGTTCTTTTGTTCTTTTTTGAATACCATAATATCTTTGAGGGGTATCTCTTTTAGACATATCTTATGGAAGCCTGCTCAAACCTCTTTCCAGTGTGAAGCTATATGGAACCTGTTTTTGTCCATGCTTTATTGGAATAAATCTTTGAGAACTTGGTGGAGCTGAAGAACTTTATCCATATTGTTTTGGCCCTCTCGTTTGAGTTCTCTGTTGAATTCCATTGTGGGTATGTTTTCACTATTGTCCTGCCATCCACTATGGTTTCAAAATCCTGGTCTTATGGTTCTTAACAGTACTTTTCTTTCCTCAGACTGGTTTATTTGGGAGTGCAAGGTTCCTGAGGTATACAGAGGACATGTTAGTGTTTTCAGGCCATCAAAAACTTTATGTTCTCAGGGTATTCATCTTTTATTGTCCCTTGTACAAATTTTTACCAACTACTTTGGAAAATTTTCCTTTAGAGGTTACAATTGGTATGAATTTTTCTGCTTTTGAAACAAAAGGATTAGGGCTTATGTCATTTAACACTTTCCAAAATTCTATTTGCACATCTAAGAATGGCCTCTGATACAGTATGTGTCTATGCTGTACCCTTGATTTATGATGTATAAGTCAAATTATGAATTAAATATAAAAAATAATGGCTTATAGATGTATGGTATACTGTTTGTATCCCATCATCTCACAGATTAGCTTGTAGTTAAAGAGTGTAATATGACAAGTGGCTCTGTAATGGAGATTTGATATTATCAATATGTCAAACCAGGCCTGTGTAACCATTATTTACAGTACAGGAGTCTTCTTTTTATTTTTAAAAAAGAAGAATTTACAAGGGACTTAGTTTTTTGATATCAAAAACAGGGCCAATTTTACCATTAGTAATTAAATTATAACCAACCAACTTCAAAAATGCATAAAAGGAACACAGTGGTATAGATTATATACCACTGGAAAAAAATATATTATATTTATATAATGTAATTTTTATTAGAAAAGTATTTTCCCATGTAAAATAAGAATATCAAAAGAGATTATAAGACAATGATAAAGAAATACTCACTGTTCATGCCAAAAGTACAAAAAACACAATCAGGCCTCCAAAATAACAGGCTAACTCTGTCATAAAGTGATGATAAATGTATTTAAAACTTTGACTTTGACTGTGGCATTGATAATAATGGTAACAAATAGCTTTATGAAAATAATAAGGGCTTTACCATTGAAGAATAGTGGTGGTGAGGGGTGTTGAAAGCCCTGCATACAGCTTTATCAATTGGATTATTATAATGAAGACTAAAATAACCAATATTATGGCTATACCTGTTTTTTTTCCAAGGGTAGGATTCATATTTCTCTTTTGGGCAGAGAAAGGTCCCTTTTTAATCTAAAAATGGGTGAAAAGTTCCTTCAGACCAGTTCTCATAGAGGAAATGAGGATTTTTCACTTGCAAGGACTGGCATGTGGTTTTTAAAAAGTTTGTATAACCTGTATTGTGCTCAGATGTGGTTTTGAGATCACATTTGGGAAGCTTTCATCAATAAAGGGGTAAGACTTTCATCTGGGGACCACACAGCCCCCTTCTGACATGTATGATGCATAGAATGCTGTATTCAAGGATATGGGAAGGTATCCAACAGTAAAGGTGTATTGGCCTAACTGTGGGATTTTAACCTTAAACCTGCCACAACCTTTTCAGTTTTCAACATATTGAGCTCTAAATTGGTTCATTTTTTAGCCCTAGATTTCTTCTACAACAAGTTACCTTATTTGATATGGGTATAAGTAAATATGGTAAAGTTATACCATGTTTAATTCCCATTAGCTAGATATGAATTTTTAGCCAATCATGTAGGGAACCTTTTTGCTCCCTAACTTTGGTTCTAGATGGGTTATAAGGAAATGGATGACACTAAAAGATAGCCCTGCTTTTTTACTTTCCAAAATGACCCCACTTTAGGTATCTCACACTGAAAATGTAGAACTTAGATGAGAGGTGAATCTTTTATCCACCCTTATTTGGCTTTAATTTTGGGATAAGCTCTGTTGTTTGAATGCCATCTCAGTTTGGCTAGTACAATTGGATAGCCCTTACTGAGAGATTCAAATTGAACAACCATTTGATGGTTTTTAGCCTGTTTCTCTGGATTTCATATGGGAGGTAAAAATTAAGATTTAAGGTCAGAAACTGCCTTGATCTTGAGCAACTTTGTTATTCTTTGTCCTATGATTATGTGACTGGGATATTTGGAATAAGGCAAGTTTCCTCTTAATTCTGATATGTGTTGAGCTTGTTTGGCTGAGATGCATATTTTTGGTTGTATTTTACTCTACCATTGCTTTATGGTATTTTGTCAGTCATGCTTGTGCTCTGGTTTTGAGTCACAAGCTGACATTGTGGGTCTAAATACCATTAAGAATAGTCAGAATTGTGGTTTTGTGACCAAAAATGATTATTCTGGATCAATACAGGGTTAAAAATATTTTTTTGGGTCACATCAGCTCTGTTAGAGCATCTGAAATTGTTTTTTAAGCCCCTTTGGTAAGGTGTTTTTACAATTTTTTTTAAATTTCTCACAGTTCTTTGCTATAAGCCATTTTTTAACAACAGAATTCCATAAAATTCTGTATTCTGAATATAAGTTTTTGTTTGGCTACACAATTCTGAAATTCTCTCTTTTACAGAATTATTTTGGATATCATACCACTCCTCCTTCCATTTCAAATTCTCCTCATCTATTGATAAAACCTTCTACTTCAGAAAGCAATTTTTTGAAACAGTTTCCTAATAAATAAAAAAATAAAGGTGGTTATTCATAATTTTTGGACAACAAACTGATAATTGTGAAGCCTCCTTGCTTTGTAAGAAAAAATATTTTTTTCTTTTCATTCTTTAATATCAAACTTTACACGAATACATTGAAAATTAACCAAAAATTGCTATTGACAGAAATTCTGTGAGCCTGTGAGGTATGTATAACATACCCATAAGGCCACAGATGGTTTTATATACAGTTGATTTAGTATTCAACAGCTTTTTTCATTCAATTCAAAATAAAAAATAACAAAAAATAAGTATAGCTCTTTTTTGGATAAACAAAGTTATAAATATTATGTTGTTTTTGGATTCTACACCAAAAATGACCTAGGGTACAACCAAAAAGGGTTATTTCTTATTTTATTGGAAGATTTAAGAATCTCACAGTACTAATGTAACTTTTTTAACATTTTTTCACAAAATTTAAATTTAAGCTTAAATAATCTTAAATTTAAAGTTGCATAAGGTTTATGCAAACTTACCAAAATTTTAGTTAAAATTGAGGTGTGGTGTATATTTACTGAATTGGCTAAAGATTTGCCATACAGAATGTAACTCCTGTGTGAGCTCAATTCAAAAGGGTTTAAGGCCATAGTATGGCTTTAAATAAATAAAAGGGCAAAATCCACACAAAAAGGTGGGAAAAAGGAAAAAGACCAAAAAGAGCTGCCGTGCCCAACTTGTTGGATCTGCAAGGATTAAATGGAGGTTGTCCACCTTTATTGGAGGATTTTCAATCTTATTTAAACTTTAAGATTAGACTTTGATCCAACCTTAACGTTTAAACTGGTTTTAAACCAATTTGGACAGGAATTTCAAGCACCAAAGGGTAATCCCAATATGCAGGCTTGATATTAAAGTTTTGAGACCTGTCAAAGCTTAAATAAGCTTGAAGATTTAATTTTACAAGCATTTAAACCTTATCAAAAGTTAAGGTTTGGTGTGTATTGTTATTTTATGTGGAAAAATAGTAATAACTTGAAAAATTCCTTAAAAATCCAATTCTTAATGGATTTGCTTGAAATTTCACACAGCTTACAATTTAATATTATTTATATATAAATTAAGTTTGAAGTATATTTATAAACAGATTTCTTTGGTAATCAGCCAGGAAGTTTACCTTTTTAATTATTCTTAAAGAAAATCAATATTTCTTTAAAAATTAATTAAAAATTGAGTTTAAGAGATTTCTGCTTGAAACTCTATCTATAGGTTGTTCATGTGATAAAATTCAATAGAAATAAACTGATTTCATATTACAACTTAAAATAGGTAACTTAAATGAGGATTGAAGTTACTTGGAGTTAAGAATAACACTGGTAACTTTAAATTTGAATTAAGAATAAGTTACCTTAAGCTAAGAACCTTATTTTTAAGCATGGTTTTTCAGTTTTGACCCGAGCATGCACTCTATATCCATTATGAATCATGAGAGCTTCTCTGTAGACTTAAAAAGAGTATTTTAATCACTGTTTTTGTCCATCATCAATTATCAATCTAATCATATTAGATATTTAAACAGGTAAGGTTTTATTATATATAAAATCTTATTATTCAAGTATTTCTTAAGTATTTTATCCTTTATAAATCTTCAATTAAAGAATTGAAATCATAGAACTTAGATTATTGTTGTAATCATATATAATATATTTTATTTTAGAAAATTATTGTCTTGAAAATATCTTTTAAGATCCACAAATTCCTCTCAAAAACTCTTTAATCATAATTTTTATTATAAAAAGTTGTTTTATCTTTAAAATTATTGATTTTTGGCATGTTTTTAGCTTCTAATTATTATTTAATATAAGAACTGTTGTTGTTTGACTTGTTGTATTAAATAAATATGATAACTAAGTTTTCTCTAAAATTCTATATCTTTTTTTATGTATTATTAGTTTTTTTATAAAGCTTTTTTCTATAAGAATTATTTCTGCACAGTGTGTGTCTTCATTCTTTTATAAATAATATTTATATATTATTTATAAGTGGTTAATATTCATATTTTCCACATGTAATTGTCTCATTAAGAGATTTACGCTTCCTATTGTTATAGTTGTCAGTTACTATAACAATATTTTAATTAAAAACCAAGTACTTTGCCTGTCCTCAAAATTTGTATAAGGTGAAATATAATTAAAAAATAGTAAGAGATAGTATTTTCAAGAGAAAACACGTCAAAGTTATTGTCTTTAACTTTCTAAGTGTAAAACACTAATATTATAAAGATTTATTGTTTTACCAACAATAAAAATTTATCCAAAAATACTCTACAACAGATATTTAAGGCTACAAAAGAAATTTCTTCAAGAGCAATTTCAATTGGAATTAATTGAGAAAAGAACTTCAAGAAATTAATTAAAGAAAAAAGTCATTAAAAAGAGATTTAAAGAGAAAACATGCCCAAAAGTGACCAGAGTGAATTTGGAAACAAAGTGACAAAGCTAACAGTGATGAAAGATGCTTTAATTCACTTTTGGGGTGGTTCAAGGGGTAAAAATGATTATAAGAGTTGCAAAAAATGATTATAATGATTTTTCACATGGTTAAAAGGCTTAAAATGATATAAAAAGGGTGGTTGGAATCTTTTATTGATTGGTTTAACAGTTTTTACACTAATTATAAAAGGAAAATATCAACATGAAGAGAAAATTGGGGCAAAGAAGACATTCTTTTATAGCCATCAGTTTTCTTATTCCAAAAGTAAAATTTACTCTTGCCAGTTGCCGAAACAGTCTGACAATAAAAATCCAATTATGGCATCATTGAACCCTGGTTTAGACCAAAAAGGGCTGGTTTTAGCCATTTTAGACCCTTAAATCAGCCATTACCATAGTAACACCTGATCTAGAGCCTTCAAAACACCTCATAATGTGTGTAGGAGTTGTAGAAACCATTTAAAACTGCTTTTACTAAGATTGTTTTAGCTTAAGGGTAGTTTTACCCTGTTGGAAACAGTTAAAACTGTCCTGGTTGGTATCAAAACCTCATCATCAATTAAGTCACAGACCCTGTGACTCACTTCCAGGCCAAAAGTGATGAACTTTTGCGTTGATTTTGACATCCCATGCCTGTCAGCAAGGATTTTGAGGGTCTGGTTCCCCCTTGGAGCTAGAGTTCCTTTTCCCCCCAGATTTAACCTTTCCAATTTATTTTTCTTTAATTCCTCATCATTTAATAAAGTTTTAATTTACACATGCAATTCAATTGAAATTCTACAGTACAAAACTGTAATAATTGATACCTCATATGTAAATTACATTTAACTTATGTAATACATGCGCACATTTTGACATTTCAATTGAAAATACTTCAATTCCTCATAGCTTCTAAACTACATACAATATGTCAGGGTGACTCTATGATATAGCTTCAAAATGATAATGGAAGCTATAACTCTGAGTGTGACACGAAAATGGTGATGATATTTAAAGTGAGAATATGAGGAATAGGGCTATACTAAAATAATTTAGTGGTGGTGAGTGCTGCTGATAGCCCTGGGTGCAGTTTTTGTCTATTGGTTTACAATAACAAACCCTACAATAATTAACCTTATAATTATACCTGTTAAATTCTAAGAGTACCACTTCTTTCAAGAAGTTATACCACGTAAGAATATCAAGAACAGGATGCTGAATTTGCTTCCTGGTGAGGCAAAGCCTCCTTTTATCTTGTTCTGGGGTAGTGGGAGGTGGTTTACCTCTGCACACGACCACAGAGTGAAAATTTTCACTACTATGGGCTGGTTTGTGGTTCTATAAACTCAATAGAGGCTAGTATTTGGTTAAAATGTGGTTTTAGAACCACAAGTAGTCATTTTTACCCTATACAGGGTGAAACATTTCACCAATGGAGTTTACAAGTGTGTTCTGGTGCTTTTGACGCGTCAGAAACTGTACAGAACCTGTATGGACCTCTGTATTTGACTTAACCATGAGGTATTGAAGTATAAATAAGCTTCTGCGTCTGTTTGACACCTCATAATCATACTTATGGGATAGTGTCCCACTATAAGGCTGTATTGGCCAAACTGTGGGATTTTGACCTTAAAACAGCCATAACTTTGTCAGTTTTTGAGATATCAACCTCACAATTGGTTCCGTGTGTAGCCCTGAATGTGGTATAAGCAATGGTACCTCATTTGATATGGTTATCACTCAAAATGGCAAAGTTATGCCATGTACAAGTGTTTTTGTACATATGCGTGGTTTAGACAAAAAGCTTATTGGGCTTGTTTGCCCCATAAATTCTGCTATAGTTGAGATATGAGGAAATGAATGACACCATCAGATAGCCCTGATTGTGCTCTTTCCAAAAAGACCCCACTTTAGGTATCTCACACTAAAACTGTATAAGTTAGATGGAGGTGAATGTTTTGTTCACCCTTATTTGGTCTGAATTTGACCATAACTTCAGTAATATTGGTGCTAGCCTAGTTTGGCTGGTACCATTGGATAGCCCTGGCTTAGAGCTTCATTTTGCATACCCATTTGATGGGGTTAAGCCTCTTACTCTGTATTTCAGATGAGAGGTGAAGGTAGGAGCTGACAAGAGGTGGTAATGGGTGAGATTCTGGATGGTTGGACTGGTAATGGCGTTACTGATGGATTCAAGGCAGGCCTGGCATGGGAAGTAGTTGGTGAAGGAGGAGGAATTGTGGAAGGAATGGAAGCAAGCATTGGTTGGAAGGTTCTGGGGGTACTTCGAATTAGTTGGCTTTGGAATCTGTTGGCAAGAGGTTGAGAAGAGGAATTGCTGGATGGATGGCCAATGAAATGAGGAATAACTTTAAATTCTTCACCATCCAACTCATCACTTTCTTCAGCATCTGGATCTCATGGGGAATCAACAATTCTTCTTAGCTTCTTCACTACTTTCACCACTCCATCAGCATTGGTCCTTGAAATTGGAATTTCTGAGCTGTAGTGGATGGGCCTACCACCAATTGGAATGGACCCTCCAACATTAGTCCATCTGGCCACATCCCTCTGCCTGGAACCAGTCACTACATCAAGATATCAGCACCAATTCAATCAAAATATGCAAAGCACTCACATTGAGAAAATCCAGAAGTGGCATCAGGGGTAGGCTCCTCAAGAATGGGGAATTCCTGCCCATAAGGCCCATCCTTCCTACTCCATAAGTGTCTCCTGACCTGGGACAAAGTCAATCCGGTACGGCAGCATGGCTTCTTCCCAACAAAACAAAAATGGCATTTTGATGATTGATGATTGTAATGTTGAAAGCAATCCTTCCCCTTGGCCAAACACTCAGTACAGGAAGGATCAAGAACTTCAACTGCTCTGAACCCATCATATGTTTGGGAAGGATCAAAATGGCCAGAAGATGCCATGGAAAGGGAGGACAATCGACTGAAGACGCCAGAGCCATGAAGAACAGACGGTGGCGGTGCAGAAGGAGAAGATTCAGTGAGTTCAGTCAGTTTGGAACTCATAACTGAAGAATATGCAAGCAGAAGATTCAAGAAGTCAGAATCAATCCACTCCATATCAAGATAAAAGAATTTGACCTCAAGGAAATGGGGCCATAACTCAATTATGCCCCCCCTCAAAGCCTCTATGGTGAAGGTTCATACCCCTTTGGGGCTGAACTCATCACCCAGGGGCCTCCCCTGAAACTTTGGGGAGGCCAGGATGTTGATGGTCCTGGACCCCATTAATGGGTCCAGGCCATGTATGGTGAACTTTTATGCTTGGGCCATTTCTGGGCCCCTTGGTCACCCTGGGTCCCCAGCAAATTTGGGCCCAGGGGCTCCTTTTTGGTCCTGGGGGCCTCCATTAACCCCCACGGACCACGGACCGCGGCGTACGGACTGCGGCCCGCAGACCGTAGGACCCCAAAACACCCAAAAAGGCCAATTATGGCCAAATTCACCAAAACACCCAAAAAGGCCAAAAGGACATAAAAGATCAAGAGATATCAAGAATCATCAGGGTAAAGGCCACAGCCCAAAACATTTTGGAGGGCTGTTGAGGCCATTTCCATGGGTAATGGGGACAAGACCCCTTGGAGGAAATATTTTCAATTTTGCAATGGATTAAGCCTTGCCCAATGAGTACACTTCATATACTCATTGGGCATCATTTTTTGAGCACAAGAGCTCAGTGGTCCTTATTCTGGGATATATCCCAAGGCCACATCTCAAGGGCATGGTTGATTGAATCAGAAGAAAAGAAATGCATACTTCTAAGTGGAATACTTACTCAAACTTGGAAAAAGGGGGGAATCAATTGAATTTGACAGAGAAGAAGTACTGAAGGATTTTCAGGATAATGGTCAAGAGGGAAAGAAAATTAAAAAAGAAATTTTTTGAAAAAATGTGGGGATATTGAGATGCCACTCAACAGTGGCAGGGTATTATGGTGTTCAGGAGCCCACCAGTTTCAAGAGGGGGATACTGTAACAACCATCCATCAGGGGTAAGGGTATTCATTCATACACCCACTCAAACACCCCAAACCAGAAAATCCAGTATCTGCATCAGCATTCAGTTTCAGCAATCTTCATTCTGAAACATGCATACAGCTTGGTACATCAATACAGCCTGTCAATACCTGTACAGGTTGGATTCACCCAATACAGTTTCAATACACCAATATGGAACTGTATGATCACTCAAATACACCACACCTCTTGTACAGGTTCTGTACAGCTGTACAGGACCTGTATTGGCCATACTCAATTCAATCATCAATTACTCTCATGAAAATTCTTCCTCTGGATCAGGGCTGGTGATTCTCACATATACCAGCCCCTCTTTCTCCCCCCTGGGGACTTTTCCCCAGTTAATTAATTTAGTTATTTATTATTTTATAATTATTCTTATCCTTATAATTGGGTATTATAATTATTTAATTTTAAGTTAGTCTTTGCCTTTTTCTCTCTTTGCCTGTACAGTATGAGTTGGGTGGCCATATCCTTATTAACCCTTCTCTTTCCATTCTGACAGGTTGAAACAGTGGACTTGGACTTGTTTGTGGTTGGCTCTTCTATTTCTTACTCTTACTCTTGTTGCTGCTTTTCTTATATTTATTCTTTTAGCAATTTATCTTTGAGACTCTTCAGTGTACTCCTTCTTACCATATCTTTGAGCCCTCCATAAGTGAGTCCCAGTTTACTGAGTGCCAGGCCCTCTTCACTTCGAAGAGCCCCTGTGACACCTTTATTTGGCCTGAACTTGACCATAACTTCAGTAATACTGGTGCTAGCTCAGTTTGGCTGGTACCATTGGATAGCCCTGGCTTAGAGCTTCATTTTTCATACAGATTCGTTCGGTTTAAGCCTCTTACTCTGTATTTCATATGAGAGGTGAAAATTAAGGTTTATGCTCAGCAATAACTTTGAGCATGAATAACTTTGTTATTCTTTGTCCTATGGTGATGAGACTTATATTTTCAGAAAGAGGTGAGTTTCCTCTTTCTTTTGATACCTTTTGAGCTAATTTGGCTCAGCTCCATGTTTTGGTGGTATCCTGGCTATACCATTGATTTATGGTATTTTGGCTGTCATGCTTGTGCTCTGGTTTTGAGTCACAGGCTGACATACCCTCCCTCTAAAAAAGGCTCATAATTGATGAGACTTCCCTGTCTTCTTGGAGGTATTAGTATGGATTATGTGAACTTGAGCCAACAACTTTGTTGTTGTCATAAACTCCCTGTCTGGTGGCTTATGTTTCAAACCATCCAGGTGTTTGGTCCTTGGTTTCCTCTTTTGGGAGTGGACTGAACCAATTTCCTCTATTCCATGGTTCTTAAATTCCACCAAATATTGCTCATGGGGGTTGGGTTCACTGTATGAATTATCTCCACAGCCATTCCCCACACTATCAGAGTCAGATTCATGACCTTCTTGGTCTTTTCTTGTTTCTTCCTCCCTTCCAAATATCTCTTCCCTGTCTTTGGGAGAATTTTCTGCAAAGTGATTGGGTGATTCACAGTTTTGAAATCCTGTTATGATTTCATATTCTGAATCATGAGTTTCTTTGTCTTCCAGGGTTGAATTCTCCCTGTTATCACCAGTACTATGGTTATTGTATCTACCAATAGATGTTCTAATCCTTACTTCTTGCAAAGTATTGGATATTTGATCCAAGGTGAATTCTTTGGAGCATCTGCATTTTACTGCATGTTCTAAGTCTCCTGGTAGTTTGGTCAACAGTTTGTGATTTGTCATTTTTGTTTTTATGTGAGGGTCAATGGCCATTAACCTTTTTGACTGTCTCAGACACCAATTGTATGGATCTTTGTCCACTGTGTATCTATCATTTCCAAATGAAAGGGTTTTCTGCCATATCCATGTATCATTTCTGTACTTTTGGATTATTTGGCTCCTCCACCATGGCCAGTGTCAGGGTGAGTCTATGTAGTAGCTTAAAAATAGTAAATACAAGCTAGTACTATGACTGTGACACGTCAAAATAAATAAAAAAATGAAATCTTCAGGTCCTACTGCTACGTGGTAACAGTGGTGATGAGTCTATTGAGGACCTGGGTTGCAATGCTCTAATATCTTTGACTGTAAAGAAACACTACAATAATTATATTCTAATTATATCTTAAATAATTCTAAGGACACTACTGATGAATAACAGTTTTGTCACGTAAGAATAATGGTAAGGTAAGATAAGATAATGGGTTTTCAAGGGAAAAACCCTCCTTTTTATATCTTCCAGGACTGTCAAGAGTTATTAACTCTTCAAACGTCAGAGGAGTGAAAATTTTCACTCCAGTGGTCAGTCTGTGGTTATGGATCCTCAATTCTGACGTCAATATAGACAGAATTGTGGTTTTGGAACCACAAATGATCATTCTGGATCAATACAGGGTGAAAAAACTTTTCACCTGCCACGTCAGCACTTGGATGACGTTGTTCTGGTGTCTGTATGATCAATATTAGTCATTGTGGGCGGGTTTAAGCTTTAAATAACCATTATTTTAAGTATCAAGGCTGTACTGGTTGGTACAGGTTTGGTACAGACCAGTATTGGTCAAAATACTTCCAACCAAGATATCTCAGTCATTTCTTGAGATATCAAGAAACTAAGAGCACAGAATTGAAGGGCTTAATGAGCTCTTCAATTTGGTATGCTTCATGCTTACCCTTCTTGCAAATAGCAAAAGTTATAAGGGTTTTAAGTTTTTGGATGTAATTTTGTACATCAGTATGAGGCTTCAAAAACTTCCATGCTAGATATCTTCTTCAATTTGGAAGATATCTGTATTCTGGTGATACAGCTTTGTAGGGCTGGATTAGACCTACAGTTTGGTATATTACACTGTACAGTTGTATGAGTGTATGCCAAAGATACAGGGGTTTGTTTATTTTCTTATTTTCAGAATATCTGTATTTTGGTTATTAAACCTTTGAACCAAGATCCCTCAGTCAATTTAAGAGATACAGAGGTCTAAAGTGTCTCAAATTAAAGCTCTTGTTGAGATCTTTAATTTGGTTATACGTTTGTACAGTTTTGTACAAGCCCTCTTTGACTTTCAGGGGGACTTGGTTTTGAAAATGAGGTTATATGGTATCTCCAGTTGCAGTGGTGTTACAACAACATGGATGATATCATTGTGTAGCTCTCTATGTGAGCTTTAAGAAAAATACCATTTTGGTATAGGATAACTTAAATATGCATAAGTTAGATGAGAGGTGAAAATAAGGGTTTTGACTTGTTTATTCTCCTCTAGGTTTCCTTATTCTGTTTGGATAAGGTTGGTGTTTAATGTAAGAGGATTGTTTTCCCTTAATTATTACCTGTATTGACTATGTTTGTTCAATACTTGTCATACCATTATTTATGGTATGTTGGATGTCATGCTAGTGCTCTGTTTTGAGTCACAGGCTGACATACCCTCCCTCAAAAGAAGGCTCATCATTGATGAGACTCTTCAGCCCTCCTGGCGGCTCTGAATCTTATGAGGTGTATTTGTCCATCTGGGATTTCTTTCTCAGTTAACCATTTGTCTTTATCTGCTGGTTGATTCTTAAATCTAACCAGGTATTGCCTGTTGTCTTTCCCATTGATTCTTATTTTCCTGGCTTTAATGATCTTTTTCACTGGTCCAGGTGAGTCATCTTCCTCTACCAATCTTTCATGGGTGACTGTCTTCTTCCTATCAGGGAATTTCTCCTCATCTGTCTGGTGATAAGGTTTGACCAGGCTCACAGGGAAAACTGGGTGTTTCCTAGAGAACTCTTTGGTCAGGTTGACTTCTACTGCATTCTTTCCTATTAATTTAATAATGGTGAATGGTCCTATGAATGAGTCTCTCATCTTCTTGGGTCCTGTTAGGTTGTTGAAGTTGAGAGTTGAGATTAGAACTTGGTCTCCTTCTTTGAAATCAGGTTCTTGGTGACTTTTGTCATATCTCTGTTTGTTATATAATTTGGCTTCAGCCACACATTGCTCTGCTTTTTCACAGGCAGTCTTCCACATTGTGTGGAAGTCCTTAGCTGTGGGGTGTACTGAGAGGAGGTTCTTCTTCAAGTAGTCTACTGGGAGTAGTGGGTTCCATCCTTTCTCTAATGTGGCAGGAGATTTTCCTGTCACTGAGTGTACACTTGTGTTGTATGCCAATTGTACAGCTGGTAGGAGGGTTACCCAGTCATGGGTATATCCCTCATTGTCTTTATATTCCATGCGATATGCACAGAACCTTCTAATGATGTCTTCCAATGTTTGGATCATTCTTTCTGCTAGACCATCTGTTTGTGGATGGTAAGCTGTGGAGAATGCTAGTTTGGTTCCCAGCATCTCATATAGATTAGTCCAAAATTCTGATGTGAATTTAGGGTCTCTGTCACTAATTATAATTCTTGGAACTCCACAGTTAGCTATCACATTGTTCCAGAACAATATGGCTGTGTCCATTGCTGTGTCCTCTTTGTGACAGGGGAGACATCTGACACTCTTGCTGTACCTGTCTACTACTACTAGGCATGCATTAAAGCTGTCCTTCCCTCCAGGGACCAGGCCTGTTACCCAATCCATGTTTATTATTTCCCAGGGGTGTTTGGGCTCTTCTATACTCTGGAGTAATCCATATCTTTTGCCATGACTTCTGTTGGCTTTCTGGCATCTGGTACAAGTGTTGATGTATTCACTCAAGTCTTGTTCCCACTTTGGCCACCAAGCTGTGCTAAAGAATCTTTCCTTAGTTCTCTCTTCACTCATATGTCCCATGTATGGGCAGTCATGGCATTCCTGTAGTATTAGGGAAATATGTTCTCTATTTATTATTACCAGGAAACTTGTGTGTTTTTCCCTATGGTATAGTAGATCATCTATCAGGAAAGATATATTCTCTCTGAAGTTTTTGAGCCATGGCTCTTCCAATTGGCTTTCTAGTTCAGGACTCCTGTACTTTTGTTTTAATAGTTGTATCAATATACTACACTGTTTGTGTTTATTGTATGATGATTGTACTATGCTAAAGAACTCTGTGTTCAGATTAGAGGAGCTGATTCCCAGTATGGGTATCTCTTTGCTCTCTCCAAAGCTCTGTGCTGGGTTTGATGGATCATTCCCCAATGCCCAGTTTGATAGTTTGAAGTTCTTTCTCTTATCTATCTCCATGCATTGTATGGGTATTTTGGCCCCATTTTCTGGGTCATATGCTGGATTTTCTTGGTCATTTTTCAGTGGCCACCTGCTGAGGCCATCTGCATTAGTATGACTTTTCCCTTCTTTATAGATGATAGTCATATTCCCTCTATATTCTTGTATGGCTATTTGCCACCTAAGCATGTGTCTGTTTGTTGTCTTCATGTTCAACAGTGATTTGAGGGCTGTGCAATCAGTAAAAACTTCAAATACTGCTCCTTCTAAGTAGTAATGGAGTTTCTCTAATGCCCATACCAAACAGAGACATTCTGTCTGAGTAGCTCCATATCTGGCTTCTGAGTCTTTCAGTTGTCTTGATATATAGCAAATTACCCCTTCTTTGGGTATTCCATCCACTAGTTGCCTCTGGTGTAGTGCTGCTCCTAGTCCTTGACTACATGCTGCATCTATATATAGTTTGAATGGTAGTTCAAAATCAGGCATCATCAGGACAGGGGCATTGGTCAGTTCATGTTTGATCTTCTCAAATGAATCCCTTCTTTCTTTGGTGATTTCAAAGACTACATCCTTTGAGCACAGTTTGTATAGACTACTAGTGATGTGTGCAAAGTTTTTTATGTGGCTTCTGTAGTAACTAGCAAAGCCCAAAAAAGATTGCATTTCCTTAATGTTCTTTGGTACTGGTTTCTTCAGTACTGCAGCAACTTTATTTTGGTCTATAGCTAGACTCAAACCTGAAACTTTGTGTCCTAGGGCTAGCAGTTCTTGCTGTCCAAAGTTACATTTTTTAAGAGATATCTTCATGTTGATTTGTGTACATTTTCCCAATATCTTATCAATTTTCCTCACATGATCTTCCCATGTTTCTGAGTATATTATGATATCATCAATGTACACTACCATCCACCCATCCATAATTTCATCTTTAAATATGGTATCCATCATCCTCTGAAAGTGGGCTGGTGCATTCTTAATGCCAAATGGCATTCTAGCATATTCATATATGCCCATATGGCATATAATTCTCAGCAATTTGATGGAATCTGGTTTCACCCCATTCTGGTGGAAACCTTTCATGCAATCCATTTTTGTAATGAACTTGGCTTTTGCTAGCTTATCTAGTGCATGTGGTATCCTTGGGATGGGGTACCTGTCTGCTTTGGTGTAATTATTCAAAGCCCTGAAGTCACCACATAGTCTGGATTTACCATCATGCCAAGTTATAAGGACTGGTGTAGTGACCTCTACTATCTCATTATGTCCTATTTTTCTTATTACCCTCATTTCTAGGAGTTCATTGATATGTTTCTCAATTTCTTTCCTAGTTTCCATGCTGGCTGGGTATGGTGGTCTCCTAAGCATAGGTGGATATGGTCTTTCTACATCTAGATATAATTCTATATCATGTCCTTTGATTTTTCCTAGTGGCTCATCTCCTATTGCAAAAGCTTCTCTATGTTTTCTCAATACTTTCAGTAAGTTGAGTTTCATTTTACTGGTAAGTTGAGTACCATATTGAGCTTCTTTGAATTCTTCCACTAGTTCTTTCAAGGTGTTATCATTTGTTACATGATTTATGTCAAAGGAAAATTTTTTGTCTTTGTTTGTACCTATGGTAAGATATCTGTTTTTACTATTGCAAATATCCATGCCATACATTCTTTGGTACTCTGTACCTAGTAAGAATCCTTGTACATGTGCATTTTCTAGAACTACAAATTCAGGTTCCAGTCTGATATTTCCTTTTTGGTGTGGGATAATTATCTCTTTGATTATTGTCCCCAGTGAGTGCATTTTGCCTGATGCACTTTTAAAGTTTCTAGCTTTTGTTGGGATTATATCTTCTTCCCATTTGGGGAAGTGTTGTTCCAAGTATTCTTTTGCCACTATGGAGCAACTTGCTCCTGTGTCAAGCATCATTGGGTGTTTACAGTTCTCAATGTAAACTGTCAATTTTGTAGGTGTTCCATGAATGAATCCCATCCCTCTATTTGGGGTTACCAGGAATGTTTGTGCATTCTGTGTGTGCTTACAGAGCTCTTTGTCTGTTGTTATTTGTGGTATTCCTGAATCCAATTCAATGTCTTGTATGTCAAGTGAACTTTCTTCATTGCATTCCACTATGTATTCTTCCATGGTATCAGGTTCACTTTGTGATTCTGCTCTCATACCATTTCCCATGCTGTCAGAATCAGATTTTTCACCTGTTTGTTCTTCTTCTGATTCTTCATCAATTGCATATATTTTCTTTTTTGGTTTTGTGCAATTGTTGGCATAGTGGTCTGGTGATCCACAGTTGTGGCACACATATTTCTTTTTTGGGGTTTCTTTCCCTTTTTCTTTGTTTGTCTCTTTAACTTCAGACCTCTTGTCTTTGAAGTTTGGTTTATAGGATGTGTACCTTCCTATGGAGGTTTTCTTTCTCACATCTTGTATGACATTTGCTATGTCATCAATGCTGCTGATGTTGTTGCATCTGCATTTGACTGCATTTTCTAGATCTCCTGGAAATTTTGTTAGGAGTTTATGGTTTCTCATTTCTATTGTCATATTGGGATCAATAGCTTTTAGCCTCTTTGTTTGTTTGAGGCACCATTCATAAGGGTCTTTTTCTGTGGAGTATCTATCACTTTCAAAGGACATGGTCTTTTGCCAGATCCAACTACCATTGCTATACTTTTGTATAATCTGGTTCCTCCACCATGGCCAGCTTTTCCTGCCATGTATTTCTTTCATCTCAGTATACCATATGTTTGCATGGCCTCTGAATGCTGTGTTAAGTCTTGTTGTGATCCAGTAGTCTGGTATTTTTGGGACATCAACAAAGAGTCCATCAATATACTCAATGATCTCCATATGGTCATATTCCCCAATTCCTGAGAACTTTGGCCAGTTTGTTACTTCTGGTAACTGTTTTAGTGCCTGTTTCTCTGAATAGTTGAGATTTTTCCCATCTTGGTACACTGACTCTGATCTTAACTTTGGAATCTGATATTCAGGTTCCTGGTCATAGTCTTTATCCTCTTCTTTCAATTTTGTAGAGGTAGTAGGCTGACCTTGTGTTGGAGGGTATTGATTATCTTCCCTGTCATAGAGGTAATCAATTTCTTTGTCAAGGTTATCCTGTTGCTGCTGGATATTCCTCAGATCCCTCCTCACAGTTTGTTGTTCTTCTAGAATTGAATTCAACTGTCTGTTAGTTTTTTCAAATTCTGTCCAAATTTTGGCCAGATTTGTATTTAAGTCTTTAATGACTGTTGCTTGGAAAGCATTTTCTTCTTTCAATGTTTCCACTTCTGTCCTCATTTTTCCTGAGGTTTCATATGTCCAATCCATGAATTGGGCCAATTTGGTCCATGTGAATTTGTTTTCAAACTCATGAGTGTGGATTGTAGTTTCAGTCATTAATTCTGGGTCTATTGAGTCAGAACTATCAAAACTATTTGTAGGTACAACTATTTCTTGCTTTTGTGTACTTCTTGGACTAAGTCCATCAGCTTTTTCATCAATGGGTCTGCTTCTTTCTTCCTCTGGTTGAAAGAAGTTTTGTTTTTCCCTTGGGCTCCTTTTCTCCTGTTGGAAACTACCTGGAAGGGTTGGGGAGCCTTGGATGAAGTTTCCTTTGGCTTGTAGGGCCTGGAACTGCTGGATTGTTGTGGGGAAGATGGGACTTCTCCTTCCATTTCAGGGGGTACCTGAATCTGACTGGGCTCTTCCTTGTGCCAAGATCTCTCTATGGCTTGTATGGCTTCCTGGTTCTCTTTGATTCTGGTTGCTCTTTCTTCTAAGAGTTTGAAATTCTTGTTGGGATTCCAACCTTGCATTTCTGTCATAAGTTCCATCCAAGCCATTTGCTTGAGACAGATCTTCTGGGTTGTTATCCCCACTTCTGCCCATGATGCTGCCATAGTGAACATTTTGTTGTCCATGCTCCATGTGAAGAGGTCTCTCAGGAGTTTGTGTATTTGGAGGACCTGTTCTGCATCTGTCCAATCTCCTGGTTGGACTTCTGGGTTGAATTTGATTTGGAACAAGACCTTGGGCAGGAGTTCCCTGATGGTAAGTCCTTTTCTGGTCATTTGCTCCAGTTCTTCTTCCTCTGTGTCTTCTTGGCCAGTGTTCTGGTTGATTTCTTGGGAATCCAAGATCTCTAAGAAGTGGAGGTGTCATGTTAACAATGTTAAAAAATGACAGACAATAAAAAATGTTGTATTTTTCAAGGTTTATTTACCTTTAGCAGGCCCTTGTACAAATTTATGGTCTATACTCTTTGGCAATTTGCCTTTAGAGTTTACAACTGGGTTGATAACAGTGATTTTCTGTTTCTCAATCTGTTTTGGTGATCCAACTGGTTTTGTTGGAGATTTTCTGGGTTTTTTGGCCCTTGGCACGGCTATTGGTGTCCAATCTTTTGAGTTGATTGTCACTTCACTGTGTCTTTTCTGCTTGCCCTTGGTTTTTGGAAGCACCTCTCTGTCTTCTGAGGCTGTCACAGATGGATTTCCTTGTGACTGGGTTTCTAATGGAATATAGTCTTTTTCCACTATTCAGAAAAGATATTTCAGATTGTATATCAGTATTTTATGATAAAACAAAATGATTATATTCAATTCTACTGTTATTTTTCGAAATTTTTGAGGTTTTTTTATGTTTTTTTTATTGTTTTTATGTGTTTTTTATTGAAAAATAACAGTTTTTGAGTTTTTCACTTATGTTTTATAAGTGAAAACTGTAATATCCAAGTGTTTTGTGAATGATTCACTTGGATATTATTGTATTTTTACATAAACACGTCAAATTTATTAAATTATAATAAATTTGATTTGTTATTATAAATATTATAAATAATATTTCTTATAACACTTGATATTGATTAAAAATATCAATTAATTACAAGTTTTCACGTCAATTTGAGTGATATCTTGTTTTAAAGGAAATATTTAATTAAAATATTCCTTATAAATAATAAAAAATTATTTTATTATTTAATATTTATTAATTATTTATTAATAAATTGTTTCTATATTAATTTTCATGCACTTTGGTGAAAAATAATAGTAAAATGAATAATATACTGTTTGTATATTATTATTTTTATTGAAATTTGAATAATACTGTTGTATTATTATCAAATTACGTGGAAATTATTGCAATATAATAAAAAAGAGGATATGTACTCTTACTCTCAACAAAAAATATTTATAATATATATTTTTTAGAGGAAAAATTTGTATATATAGTATATGATTCTAAAAAATAATGATAAAGATAAAAAAAGATTCGAAATTTTACTTACTGTTAGTAAAATACCTTTTAAATGACTGAATTTTACGCCTAATTCAGTTCAAACATGTCCAATAAGGTTGAAAAACCACGGCCAGGCCCCCAAAATGTCAGGGTGAGTCTATGTAGTAGCTTAAAAATAGTAAATACAAGCTAGTACTATGACTGTGACACGTCAAAATAAATAAAAAAATGAAATCTTCAGGTCCTACTGCTACGTGGTAACAGTGGTGATGAGTCTATTGAGGACCTGGGTTGCAATGCTCTAATATCTTTGACTGTAAAGAAACACTACAATAATTATATTCTAATTATATCTTAAATAATTCTAAGGACACTACTGATGAATAACAGTTTTGTCACGTAAGAATAATGGTAAGGTAAGATAAGATAATGGGTTTTCAAGGGAAAAACCCTCCTTTTTATATCTTCCAGGACTGTCAAGAGTTATTAACTCTTCACACGTCAGAGGAGTGAAAATTTTCACTCCAGTGGCCAGTCTGTGGTTCTGGATCCTCAATTCTGACGTCAATATAGACAGAATTGTGGTTTTGGAACCACAAATGATCATTCTGGATCAATACAGGGTGAAAAAACTTTTCACCTGCCACGTCAGCACTTGGATGACGTTTTTCTGGTGTCTGTATGATCAACATTAGTCATTCTGGGCGGGTTTAAGCTTTAAATAACCATTATTTTAAGTATCAAGGCTGTACTGGTTGGTACAGGTTTGGTACAGACCAGTATTGGTCAAAATACTTCCAACCAAGATATCTCAGTCAGTTTTTGAGATATCAAGAAACTAAGAGCACAGAATTGAAGGGCGTAATGAGCTCTTCAATTTGGTATGCTTCATGTTCACCCTTCTTGCAAATAGCAAAAGCTATAAGGGTTTTAAGTTTTTGGATGTAATTTTGTACATCAGTATGAGGCTTCAAAAACTTCCATGCTAGATATCTTCTTCAATTTGGAAGATATCTGTATTCTGGTGATACAGCTTTGTAGGGCTTGATTAGCCCTACAGTTTGGTATATTACACTGTACAGTTGTATGAGTGTATGCCAAAGATACAGGGGTTTGTTTATTTTCTTATTTTCAGAATATCTGTATTTTGGTTATTAAACCTTTGAGCCAAGATCCCTCAGTCAATTTAAGAGATACAGAGGTCTAAGGTGTCTCAAATTAAAGATCTTGTTGAGATCTTTAATTTGGTTATACTTTTGTACAGTTTTGTACAAGCCCTCTTTGACTTTCAGGGGGACTTGGTTTTGAAAATGAGGTTATATGGTATCTCCAGTTGTAGTGGTGTTACAACAACATGGATGATATCATTGTGTAGCTCTCTATTTGAGCGTTAAGAAAAATACCATTTTGGTATAGGATAACTTAAATATGCATAAGTTAGATGAGAGGTGAAAATAAGGGTTTTGACTTGTTTATTCTCCTCTAGGTTTCCTTATTCTGTTTGGATAAGGTTGGTGTTTAATGTAAGAGGATTGTTTTCTCTTAATTATTACCTGTATTGACTATGTTTGTTCAATACTTGTCATACCATTATTTATGGTATGTTGGATGTCATGCTAGTGCTCTGTTTTGAGTCACAGGCTGACAGCCAGTTTCTTCTGCCATGGATTTCTTTCCTTTGTGTGTACCAAATACTAGCATGTCCTTTAAAAGCTGTATTTAATCTGGCAGTAATCCAGTAATCTGGTATACTTGGTACATCAGTGAAGAGTTCATCAATATAATCTATAAGTTCCATATGATCATACTCTCCAGTTCCATAGAATTTGGGCCAGCTTGAGGCCTCAGGAAGATGTTTCAAGGCTTCCTTTTCAGTATAAGACATATTATCTCCATCCTGGTATTTTGATGGAGACCTTGCCTTATTCACCAATAAAGAATCTGGTTTGATGTCTTCCTGGTGGTATGGGTTGTTTCCAGAAACATGCCCTTGTGTTTGGGGTTTCATTTTTTGGCAGAAAGTGAACAATTTATGAATATCTTGATCCAGTTATTCCCTGTCCCTTTTGCAGTGATTTTGCTCCTCTAAGACTTGATTTAGTCTTCTTTTGGAATCTTCTGAGGCTTTATACAATTCAATATAGTCCTCTTGAAGAGTATGAATAGTTTTGGTTTGTAAGGTACAAACATCTTGTAACCTTGAAATAATTTCATGGAGTCTTTCAAACTTTTTTTGAGTTTGTTCTACAAATTGGGAAAATTTTAGGGCAGTGATATTTCCACGCCTTAACCTAAAATTTACGCCTACGCCTACGCATAAAATTGTGGATTCAGATACGCCTTCACGCCTTTCATGGATGTAGTTTGCTAAATCCACGCATCCAAGTGATTACTAAATCCACGCCAAATAAGATGTTGATAAGATTTTTATCTCAGAAATTTGACAAAAAACTCCAAAATGAAAAAATGCTATGTACAAGTGATCTGTCTACATTTGCGGAATAATTTTATTGATGAGGAATATACTCTTCTCCAATTTGAAGCTGATTGATGTGAATGTGCCCCGGGCCACTGCAGTGGCAATTTGGCAAGAGGCAATTTGCCTATCTCATGTTCATTGAAAATGATGAGTATCAAATGATTACCATTTATGTGACCTAGGGAGATTGGATGCATAGTTGAAACTCCACATGGACTGCATAGGGTTGGAAGGAATGTCTGTGGTGGGAAGTTCTGCCAATCTGGATGGAAAAATAATGAAAGAGTGGCTTGAAGAGCTCCATGCAATTGGTAAACAGGCTTTCAGAAATATCTATATTGGCTATCTCACTAATCTCATCTTTTTGACATAGGCTTCGATCTGTTTTCACCAATATCTGAGGAGCCGTTAATCTATGAGACAATTTGGAATATGTCATTATTTCAAAGTGACATGTCCATACTGGCAGGTTTACCCAAGAGGCTCCATGCACTTTATCTATTGGTGAAAAATCTTGTTCAACCAAGTCAACATCAAAAGCAGAGAGTTGCCAACATTTTATTTGAAGCCATTGCAATTTATATGAATGATCAGAACCCTCCGGTTAAATTCAATATTTCTGATTCAGCTTCCAGTGATTCTTTGTCTGTGGAAATTAGTGTTATGCGATATTTGGGCTCATGTTTGAGTGTCAACAAGGTTCAACTTGTTCCACAAAGCAATGAAAGTCAAGAAGGTACTAGTATCACATCAAAGGGAATTTTAACACTAACTTTGACTGGCTTGGTCAATAATATCCTCCAGCTAATGATTGCATTTAATTGGGTACAGGCCCATTCTAAGGTTGATTCCAAAACTACTCAGAAAATTGGAAAGCAATTGGTCAAGAGAGGAGTGGATCCTTTGCAAGCGTTGGTGACCATTCAAGATCAGATGAAGGCTGGAAGGCCATGCTAAAATATGATTGCAGCATTCCTTACAGGGGGTGTACGTGGACTTCTGGTGTGCTCAGCTGATTACCGCATTAGTTCAGCCAAAGGGACCCTTCAGCTTCTGGAAATTACATCAATGCTCAAGAAAAAAGAATCCTTGCCAGATCAGGATATTTGGAAGCACACAAACAAGTATATATGTGAAATTCTTCATGAAAGGTTTTTCTCAAAGCATTCATCTTTGCCAATTTGCCCAAGCAAATACCGCCTTGCAGAATATTTAGCATTGGATTTTAGTGAAGCATGGCAAAAAAAACACCCTTTGGAGTCTAACATAATCATGAACTTACCTAAAAAGGTTTGTATTGACGAAGAAATTCAAAAGGTGTAAAAGAGTGTGTGTGTCATATTCCTTATTATTACCTGTTACCTGTAATTCATCACTATTGAGTGCAGAATATGCTTACTGTGCGGAGTCATGACTTCGAACAGCTTTGTGCCAAGCTGCTTATAAGATTATCCAGTGAACTTTTGTCACCTGAGTGGAAAAAAAGTCACAGGAAACAACTTGATGCCACAAGTATCACAATTTAAAATAATTGTGCATATGGGGATTCAGCACAAAAACATAAAGGAATCACAGAAGTGACACCAGGGGCCTCCTGAGGGGCTTGAACCCACAGAGCATACCTGTTCCACCAAGGAAGAATGAGCTGGATTTGGTTTGCCAAAGCTATTGTCACCAACCACCCAGATTCACAACCCAGGTTCCCCCAGGTGAGTCTGGCCAGTGCCCAGGATCAAACATGCTACCTCTCAACCAGTTTGAGAGGCAGTTGCTCTAACCATTAGGTCATTGACATCAAATTGACTTCCATTGACCCTTTGGGAGCAAACTCCCAAATCCACCTGCATTCTTTTCTGTTTGGATATAAGCAATGAAACCAATTTTTTTTTAATTCAAAATATTAATTTCTTTGATATAAAATATTACTCTTAACCAAAAACTTGTAATTACAAAATAAACAAGTGAGTTTTTTTTTTAATTTCCAATTAAACAATTTTTTTTCAATTTAATTAAATAAATCAAAATCTTTTTAAAAAAAAAATTCATTTTTTGATCAATTTTGTTTAAAAAAAAAACTTTTTTTTTTTAATTATTTTTTTTTATTTATTTTGTCTTTTTTTAATTTTAATTATTCTTAAAAATGATCGTTGGGGCTCTTAAAGCCCCAGCGATCATTTATCTTTAAAAAAAAAAAGTTTTTTTTTTTTTTAAATTATTCTTTTTTATTTTATTTTTTATTTTTTAATTTTTTTTACTTTTAAATTGATCGCTGGGGCTTTAACAGCCCCAGCGATCAATTTTGAATAAAAAAAAACTCTTTTTTTTTATTTATTTTGTTTTTTTTAATTTTAATTATTCTTAAAAATGATTTCTGAGGCTCTTCAAGCCCCAGCAATCATTTATCTTTAAAAAAAAAAGTTTTTTTTTTTTTAAATTTTACTTTTTTATTTAATTTTAAAAGTTTTTTTTTTTACTTTTAAATTGATCGCTGGGGCTCTAACAGCCCCAGTGATCAATTTGGATTAAAAAAGACAAAAATTTTTTTTTAAATTTTATTTTATTTTATTTATTTTGTTAAATTTTAATTTTAATTATTATTAAAAATGATCGCAGGGGCTCTTAAAGCCCCAGTGATCATTTATTTTTAAGAAAAAAAGAGTTTTTTTTTTTTGATTTTTTTTAACTTTTAATTAGATCGCTGGGGCTTTAACAGCCCCAGCAATCAATTTTTTTTTTAAAAAATAATCTTTTTTTTTTATTTAATTTTTTAATTTTTAATTTTATTTATTAAAATAAATGGCAATCATTTAAATTTAAAAAAAAAAGGTTATTTTTTTTTTAAAAATTTTTCTTATTTATTTAATTTTTTTTTACTTTTAATTAGTTTGTTTAACAAAAAAATCTTTTTTGTTAATTTAATTAATAATTAATAATTTTTTAATTATCAATCTTATTTATTAGTAAAAATAAGCCCCAGCAATCATCTATTGTTTTTAAAAAAAAGTTATTTTATTTTTTAAAATTTTTTTTTTTTATCTTAATTTTTTTATTTTTTAATCTTTTGTTTTTATTTAATTTTTTAATTATTAATTTTATTTATTATTAAAAATGATTGCAATCATTAATTTCTTTTTTTTTTCAAATTTGTTTTTTTTTTATTTAATTTTTCAATTGGGGCTCTTAAAGCCCTAGCAATCATTTTTTTTAAAAAACAAAAGTATTTTTATTCTAATTTTTTTTTTTTTTTGGTTTAAATTTTTTTATTTTTATTTAATTGTTTATTTTTTAATTTTATTTTTTATCAATCATTTTTTTTTAAAAAAAAAAGTTTTTTTTATTTTTTAAAAACAATTATTTTTATTTAAATTATTTTTTCATTTAAATTGATTGTTGGGGCTGTTAAAGCCCCAGCAATCAATTAAAAAATATAAAAAAAAATGTTTTGTTTATTTTTTGAAAACATTTTTTTTTATTGAAATTGTTTTTTTGTTTTTAAAAACATTTTTTTTTATTAAAACTGGTTGCTGGGGCTGTTAAAGCCCCAGTGATCAATTTTTCTTTATTTAATTTTTGGGTTTTTAATTTTTTTTTTAGTTTGTTTATAAAAAAAATTTTTTTTTTTAAAAAAAACATGTTTTATTTATTTAATATTTTTTTTTGATTTTTTCTTATTTTAATTGTTTAATAAAATTTAACCAACAATTATTTTTATTTACTTATTTTACTTTTTTTTAATAAAAATCATTATAGGGGAAAGCCTCACACATCCCTCCTTGCCATTTCACCAATCATGAGTCAACTTTCACCATCTCAACTCGTCAAACTCCCAAAATGTATGGAGTCACTTAATGATGAAGAAAAACATTTCATGGGAAGGACTATTTCACCAGTTGTAAATGATTTTTCTTCATCAATTAGTGACTCAGTTCATCCAATAACTCTTCGTAAATCAAGCTTATCCAACACAAACGGAAAGGATGGGTTATTTTTGAATTCTGAGGATCATTCCATGGGAAGGACTATTTCACCAGCTGTGAATGATTCCCCCTTATTCAAAAATGACTCATCTTTAAATAAGAAATCTAATCATTCACATAGAAGATTTCAAATTGCACAAAAATTACTCACCCAAATTTTGGACCATGCATCAAGAAGCAGAGGTGAATTCAGTACAGTTCCAGTTAAGCCCAAGCAAAATAGAATGAATAAGCTTTTATTACCTTCTATAAATGAAACACCAAATCCTTCAATAGTTTTCAATTCCAAAAATCATGAGCCCCTCTTCATTTATCATTTGCATCCATTTCATATTCCTTCACCAACTTTTACTTCATTAAATCAATTAATAATATCACTTTATAAATTAGCCCAAAATCGTCCTCATATTAAATCTAATAGTGATCTTATTGATGGTCATATGAAAGGTGTTGGATTTCGCTGTGGAAGTGATAGTGGTAAATCCTTAGGTGAGTCTTTAGACAATTATATTCAAGTTTTTTTGTTAATTTTATTCGCCTTTTACTAGGTGTTTATGCCAGGAAGACCACAATGAATCCAGAAGTATTAGACGCAGATAATGAAGAATGGATGACCCTGTGTCGTTTTGAAAATTTTGTTTCCTCCCGCATCAAGATTCTTTCTATGTCTGCTGCCCGTGAGAACAATGAAATCATGCAAGAAGCCCAGCTACCTGAATGGCATCAAGGTGAATGGAATCCAATGGTCCACCATAAATTACGGTCTTTATCCAATGTAATCATAACAACAAATGGTTTTCATAATCGTGTTCATAGAGATGAGAAGGACACGAATACTTGGACTTATGGTTTGTTCACATTCTTTGACAAATCAGCCATAAAACCAATTCCATCTCCCATCCGCTCCTGTGGCTATGGCCTCTCATTTCCTGAATACTCCACACTTTTGGATTTTTCTCGCAAGCAAGGTATTATTGAGCTTCTCTGGAAAACTTCAACCACTTTTCACCAGACCACTCAGCCACCTCCTATTTTTGATGAGCTTCCCACCATAACTCACTTTGGCTATTCTTTCCAAATCAACTCCAAGCTATATTCAAGAGCTAAAAGCCTTATATGTATGGATCCAATAACCCAACAAGAGAAGACATATGGACGTCAAGAAAGGATTCAAAATGAAAAGAAAAGACATCAACAGAAAAAAATGAAGCTTTCAAACATATAAATTTCTTGTGATTTTCCATTTCTTTTGATGTGGCTTTTCAACCTTAGACTACGATACTTATGCATGAAATGGGATGGCTGATGCAAACTTGAGTACATATTTTCCTTTGGAGACTTTCTTGAAATATATGTCCTTAAGTATCCTTAGGAATTTCCTTCATTTATTCTGTTCGAAGTCACGACTTCGAATAGAAAGATTCTTCTCATGCAGAGCTTGATACAATTATATTGACATATCCAAGAATAAATTTCCTTGCCTCTTTAAATTGAGCTGTTTTTTTTCAAGCAATATTTTATTGAACCTCATGTGTTTCTATTTATAATACAAATGGTAAGTGCAAACCACAAGCCACCATATGGGACACAGATAGAAGGGAGTTTTTTTAATAGTACCATAAAAGAACATGTTGATGTCAAAACATGTCTACAAAGCACTAAAATTAAGAGGCTCCTGAAAATTCTTTTATCACACCGAAACATTAAAACTTCAACCCCAAAATCAGTGATTTTTTCACAGTTTACAACATTTCTTGATTTGTAAGTTTGGTTATTTCCCTTATTTTGTCTATTAAACTTCTGTTTTGTACCTCTCCTTTGATAATTATGAAGCTTTTGATTGACAATTATTTGTGATAAAATGGTAGGATTGGAATTGTCTTAGAAAACAATAAGATTATTTTTACACGTGTTGATGGAACAATAGGCCAAGCTACACAGGAGGCAGAACTTCAGAAATTCAAGGAAAACAGCAATGTAGAAGTACTTGTTGCTTCAATAGGGGCTGCAGGGGTTGGCCTGAATATAACTTGTGCAGACATGGTATTTATAATGGTATGAATTATGATTATATGACCATATGACCATAAGGGGATATCTTAATATAATCTATATATATAATATATATCTAGGAGCCTCATTGGAATCCAGCTGCTGAAGATCAAGCTATTGATCGTCTACATCGTATTGGACAAAGGAAAAGGGTAATGGCATACCATTTTATATCACCTGATACAGTGGAGATAAATATGCAAAGGGTATGTTAATTCATAAGAAGTTTTATTTAATGAAAAATTTAGAACCACTTATTTTATATTTATGAATTATAGGTACAACAGAGGAAGTGTACTTTGGCAAGGTGTGTACATTTTTAATCATTAAAATCTCTGATTAGATCTTATTTTCCTGTCCTTATGGTGGTTATTTCTTTATGTCAGAACAACTGTAGCAAGTACTTTGACATATGCTGAGCTAACAAAACTTTTCTTAGAGACTCATATGAACATCAAAATTGAAAGTGGGTAACTGTAAAATTATAGTTCTTTTGGATTAAAAAAAATTGGTGCGTGGATTTAGTAATCAGTTGGATGAGTGGATTTAGTAATCAGTTGGATGCGTGGATTTAGCAAACTACATCCATGAAAGGCGTGAAGGCGTATCTAAATCCACAATTTTATGCGTAGGCGTAGGCGTAAATTTCAGGTTAAGGCGTGGAAATATCACTCCCCAAATTTTAACCATAGAGTATTACTACTTATGGTACTCTCAGGTATCACAACATTGTGTTTCATCTGAGTGGAGATATCATTCCTTATCATAGGGCTGCTAGGTGCATTAGAAGTATTTACAACTGTTTGTTGTTTCTTTATACTTCTTGCAACAGGTCCAACAATTTCTGGATCATAGGATCTGACTCTTTCAGCCTCTGGTTGAAAGAAGTCTTGTTCTTGCCTTATGATCCTCTTCCTCTCCTGGATTCTATCTTTGATTGGAAAGCATAGTGACTCTTGGTCACTGATATGCTGGTGCCTGAGTGGTGTGAAGCCACTAGGGAGTCTGGTTGGGTTACCAGTCCTCATGAGCCTGAAAGGGTCAGAGTGTGTTATCTCTTGTTCCATTTCTTGTCTATGATAAGCTCTTTGAAAAATATCTCTTTGAGGGAAATCTTCTGAATACTTTCTACAAGTTCTTTGTAGTGGGAATCTGGTTTGAATTCCCTGTCTGCCATTCCCCATTGGAGAAGTTCTTGCAAGATTTGACAGGTTAGAACAAACTGTTCTATGCAAAACATTCCTGGAGGTTTGCTGTTGAAACCCATCTTGGAAGGTGTAGGAAGGTTCATTTGCCATGTATTATGACTTTGAACAACTTCAACTTCTCTCTTTTCCAGGCCTCTATTCCAACTGATGGTTGTTTCTCTTTGTAAGGAATAATCCCTTGGAAATCCAAACTCTTTGGAATGAGGTGGTATCATTTCTGATTTGTAAAGTGAGAGTTTTAGCTATTTGATTGAATCCCTTTTTTGTTAGGAATTTATAACTCACTTTGGACAAGTTATTATTTAAAATATCAATAATAAATATCAATCAGCTCTCCCCAATATATACTCTGTATATATTAAAAAAAGATTAATAATAAAATATGGTTTGTATTTTATCATAAAGTATTATTATTGAAATTATTAATAATAATGATAATAATAAATTTTCATGCCAATTTGGGTGACAAAATGAATTATAAGAATTTTTCTGTAAGAAAAATTCAGATAATATATACTTTGTATATATTATGAAAAAAGATTAATAACAAATTATGATTTGTATTTTATTATTGAGTATTATTATTGAAATTATCAAAAATAATGATAATAATAAATTTTTCACGCCAATTTGGGTGAAAAAATGAATTATCAGAGTTTTTCTGTAAGAAAAATTCAAATAATATATACTTTGTATATTATAAAAAAAACAATAATAAAATATGGTTTTTATTTTATTATGAAGTATTATTATTGGGATTATCAATAATAATGAGAATAATCAATCTTTCATGCCAATTTGGGTGAAAAAAAAGAATTATGAGAGTTTTCCTTCAAGAAAAATTCAAATAATATACTTTGTATATATTATGAAAAAAAACAATAATAAAATATGGTTTTTATTGTATCATGAAGTATTATTATTGGTATTATCAATAATAATGATAATAATCAATTTTTCACGCCAATTTGGGTGAAAGAAAGAATTATCAGAGTTTCTCTTCAAGAAAAATTCAAATAATATATACTTTGTATAGATTATGAAAAAAACAATAATAAAATATGGTTTTTATTTTATTATGCAGTATTATTATTGGTATTATCAATAATAATGATAATAATCAATTTTTCACACCAATTTGGGTGAAAAAATGATTTGTCAGAGTTTTTATTCAAGAAAAATTCAAATAATATATACTTTGTATATATTATGAAAAAAAACAATAATAAATATGGTTTTTATTTTATTATAAAAAGAGAATATTTTATAAATATAAATTATATATTTATAACTCTTCAAAAATGAAAAATATTATGTTTCAAAAAAGGATATGTATACAGTTTTTTTTATTATGTTTTTTACATATTTTTTTATTTTTGAGTAAAAAAAAATCAGAATAGAGAAAAACCACGAAATTAATGCCCTTCAGGGCCTCTTATAGTTTAAAAAAAGTGAAAATAAGCAATGAAACAAGGATAATAACTCTAAGAAGCATGAATATAAGCTAAAAATATTGAAAACAAGCTAGAATTTTGTCTAAAATAGGTAAAAAACCTGGCCAGGCCCCCAAAATGTCAGGGTTACTCTATCATATAGCTTCAAAATGATAATAGAAACTATAACTCTGAGTGTGACATGAAAATGATGATGATATTTAAAGTTAGAATATAAGGAATAGGGCTATACTCAAATAATTTAGTGATGGTGAGTGCTGCTGATAGCCCTGGGTGCAGTTTTTGTCTGTTTGTTTACAATAACAAACCCTACAATAATTAAACTTATAATTATACCTTTTAAATTCTAAGAGTAAAACTTCTTTTAAGAAGCTATACCACGTAAGAATATCAAGAACAGGATGCTGAATTTGCTTCCTGCTGAGGCAAAGCCTCCTGTTATCTTGTTCTGGGGTAGTGGGAGGTGGTTTTCCTCTGCACACGACCACAGAGTGAAAGGTTTCACTACTGTGGGCTGGTTTGTGGTTCTATACACTCAATACAGGCTAGTATTGGGTTGAATTGTGGTTTTAGAACCACAAGTAGTCATTTTTACCCTATACAGGGTGAAACCTTTCACCAATAGAGTTGACAGGTGTGTTCTGGTGCTTTTGACGCGTCAGAAACTGTGCAGAACCTGTATGGACCTCTGTATTTGACTTAACCATGAGGTATTGAAGTATAAATAAGCTTTTGCATCTTTTTTGACACCTCATAATCATACTTATGGGATAGTGTCCCACTATAAGGCTGTATTGGCCAAACTGTGGGATTTTGACCTTAAAACAGCCATACCTTTGTCAGTTTTTGAGATATCAACCTCAAAATTGGTTCCGTGTGTAGCCCTGAATGCGGTCTAAACAATGGTACCTAATTTGATATGGTTATCATTCAAAATGGCAAAGTTATGCCATGTACAAGTGTTTTTGTACATATGCGTGGTTTAGACAAAAAGCTGTATTGGGCTTGTTTTCCCCATAACTTCTGCTATAGTTGAGATATGAGGAAATGAATGACACCATCAGATAGCCCTGATTGTGCTCTTTCCAAAAATACCCCACTTTAGGTATCTCACACTAAAACTGTAGAAGTTAGAAGGAGGTGAATGTTTTGTTCACCCTAATTTGGCCTGAACTTGACCATAACTTCAGTAATAGTGGTGCTAGCTCAGTTTGGCTGGTACCATTGGATAGCCCTGTCTTAGAGCTTCATTTTGAGTACCCATTTGATGGGGTTAAGCCTCTCCTTCTAGATTTTAGATGAGAGGTGAAAATTAAGGTTTATTCTCAGCAATAACTTTGAGTAGGAATAACTTTGTTATTCTTTGTCCTATGGTGATGGGACTTATATTTTCAGAAAGACCCTGTGACTCAATTCCAGGCCAAAAGTAATGAACCTTTGAGTGGATTTTGACATCTCATGCCATTCAGCAAGGATTTTCTTTCCAATTTATTTTTTCTTTAATTCCTAATCATGTAATACAATTATAACTTACATATGTAATTGAATTGAGTTTTTAATTACACATCTGTAATAATTGATACCTCATATGTAAGTTAAAGTTCACTTATGTAATACATGCAAACATTTTGAAATTCCAATTCAAAATCCTTCAATTCCTCATAACTTCTAAACTAAACACAACACCTCAATTTTAACACAAAAATTGATGTTTAACACCACATGTGGTGTGAATTAAAATAAGGTTTTGAGTATTTTCATACTTTTGTACAAAAATCACTAAAAACTTAACTTAAGCTTATTTAGAGTTGAGTTACAGAAATTTCATCAAGAGGTGACCCCTCTTTTTTTTGTGAGGAATCCAATGGTGTGATAATTTCTTTATGTTTATTTATTGGATAAAAAGTTATAATATATTTTATATAACTTTTTACCAAAAATATTTTAATTTAATAATTTTTATTAAAAATTCATTTTTACTTAATTTTTAAAAGTAAAAATGTATTTTCATAATTTTAAATTTTATTGTAATTGTATTTTTAAATTATAATTAAATTTTTATTTTTATATATAAATTTGCATTTATATTTCAATCTTTATTTCTATAATATAAATAAACTTATTTTATTTATATCTGTATCTTAATTTATCATTTGTGGTCTTTTGGGTATATGAAAATACCTCTAAGGCTCACACAAAGGGTTCCTGGGGCAGGACTGGATTATGAGCAGGATTAAGGAGGAAGTCACATGAAAATTTTGATTGGGGATTAGCATTTTATGAGATTTCAGGTGTGCTTCCTGGCCCCTCAGACACATGCATTTGTTTATTAGTGGGATTTGGGGGAATCTGAGTGACAAAAATATTTGTGATTTACCAAGTGCTTGAAGTTTGAGCCGTTGTAGTTCCCACATCAATTTTTAGGACTTCTAAATTCATTGCGGATGCAATAGGGGTAGTGAGTGGAATGATGGGACTCATTGGTGACTGGGTTGGAGCATATTCTATGCTAGATTCACTATCTGAGTCATGAACAGAACCTGAACAGGATTTACGTGGCTTGGAAAATGACATAAGGGCTAAAAAAATACAGTAATATTTTCAACTTGATAAACAGCTCAGTATTATGATAAAATAGAGTGATATGAGATGAAGGATTTTCAAATTTGGAATAGAGAAATTCTAAGAATATTGGGAACCAAGTCTCTTGTGGAAGTCTAATAAGACTATTTTTAGGAAAACTCTTCCTGCCTACTCCTGAGCTCCTCTGCTTTTGTCGGAAACCACACTGCACCGCCTACCAGCATATAATGTGATATTTCCTTGTTCTCAAAGAGGACCCATTATCCTTAAGTAATCAGAATCAATAAGCATTTCCCCCTCCCCATTGTCACATTCTGTGATTTATCCAAAATGCCAATGGATGCATCAAAATTCCCCAGCATTCTATATCTGTATAAGGGTATATTCATCAATCATTTACCCACAAAAGAGACATCACCTTTCCAAGAAAGGAAAGACAATCCAAATCACATTCAAACCAATTAAAAGCCTTCTGCACTCAAACCAAATACCAAGAGTTTAGCTCCACTACAAACACTTATGTAATAGAGTTATATTGTTATTTCTGTAATAAGGCTTAAACCATGTACAATGGGATTCCAGCATACATGGTTTAACTGTTGATCCCCTCAATTCAGTGCTTACACATCACTAATGGAATGCCCCTCAAGGGTCAAACCCACAGTATCACCATGTGTAAAGAAAATAGAATATGTATTAGCATTGAGCAGCATGGAATTTTACCCAAGTAAGCTCCTAAACAATTTCTGCATCCAGATGAGACATGTTACGCTTTATCCCCTGTGACTCAGCCACCATTACAAATGGGATAAAATCCTCAACTGGCTCAGATCATCTCCCCCTTCATAAATAATCAATCCATTGTTTTCCCAATTAATCACACTCCTAAGAACTTGCACATCAACCATATATATTTATAAACAAACAAACCTTCTTCACAATTACTGCAACAATGTCAACCTGAGGCTATTCCTCAATGCATATATGCATGTGTCAACACTGCTCAACTCAAACACACTCTTCCCCTGAGGGTGATAAGAAGGGAGTTCCCTTCACACCTTTCCAATATAAACAGAACATTAAAAAGCTCAAATCAGCCATTGCACCCAAATCTCTTCCAAACATCCATACTTCTGCATCAGGATCTGAGTGCCTGCAAATTCTATTGGATAAAGCTTTCCCATCTATTTATTCTCAATTGACCCAAAGCACATTCTCCACACCACCAGGTCTCACTTCAATTTCACAGAAACCATACAGTGGAAGTCCAAACCTTCCCCACAGGACCTTAGAATGATAATATCTGCCATTCTATCCTTAAGGTATAATATACCCTGCAGGGCTTCATGCATTTTCAACCCCACCCTGAACCTGCTGATAAAGTACACTATTTAAAGCTCAGGTGGTCACCCACTCCTGCATTCCATATACCTCAAGATCGCAGTACCATATTTGAACATCTCCAATTGGAGCCAGTGATTCAAAACTATATATGTTCTCCTCAATGTTTCTTTCTTGATGGCCTTACTGAATTGGTCACAACTGACCAACCCCACTTTCAATGACATAATGACTCAAATGATCATGATCCCCCTTGCAAACAATCATTAGGAAAATTCATCAATTCATTTGAACCCTGAACCCAAAACACAATCAACATCAAAAAAGAATTTTCCCAAAAAATCATTTCATTTATTAACCATTCAAAAATTGGCTTTCCAAATTTCTCCAGTGGGCTATAAGAATGTAATTTTTGCATCAACATCAACAATCCCAAATTACCAAAGGTTCCCTGTAAAGTTTGTCTATGAAACTCTTGATAATAGTAACAATATCAAGAGTACTATGACTGTCCTGAGTAGAAAAATATAATATAATTAAATATTATAACCTATAATTATCAAAAATAGCTATATAAAGATAATAAATTTAATTATTATTATGAAATATAATAATAATAAAAAATATAATAATTATAATGAATTATAATTATTCTATTATTGTTATAGTCACTGACAATTATAAGAATAAGAAGTGTAAAGCTCTTAATGAGACAATTACATGTGGAAAATAAAAACATTTAACCAATTATAAATAATATAAGCATTATTTATAAAAGAATCAAAACACATACTGTGCAGAAATAATTCTTAGAGAAAAATTCTATATAAAAAAACTAATCATAGATCAAAAAGATATAGAATTCTAGAGAAAACTTACTTATAATATTTATTTAATACAACAAGTCAAACAACAACATTTATTATATTAAGTAATAATTATAAGTTAAAAACATGCCAAAAATCAATATTTCAAAAGATAAAACCATTTTTTATAATAAAAATATGATTTAAAGAGTTTTTGAGAGGAATTTGTGGATTTTGTAAGATATTTTAAAGACAATAGTTTTATAAAAGAAAATATATTATAGATGATTACAAAAATGATCTAATTTCTATGATTTCAATTCTTTAATTTAAGATTTATAAAGAATAAAATCCCTAAGAAGTGTTTTAATAATAAGATTTTATATATAATAAAACTTTACCTGTTTAAATGTCTAATATAATTGGATTGATAATGATGATGGACAAAAACAGTGATGAAAAGACTCTTTTTATGTCTACAGAGCAGCTCTGATGATTCATAATGAATATAGATGGCGTTCTCAGGTCAAAACTGAAAATACATGCTTAAAAATAAAGTTCGTAACTTAAGGCAACTTATTTTTAATTCCAATTTAAAGTTACCAGTGTTATTCTTAACTCCAAGTCACTTGAATCCTCATTTAAACTAATTATTTTAAGTTTTTATATACAATAAGTCTATTTATATTACACTTAATCACATGAACAGCTTAAAAATAGATTTTAAAGCAGAAATCTCTTAAACCCAATTTTTAATTAATTTTTTAAAGAAATTTTAGTTTTCTTTGAGCTTAATTAAAAGAGTAAATTTCCAGGCTAATTATGCAGGAAATTTATTCATAAAAGATACTTAAAATTTAATTTATACATGGATAATATTACGTTGTAAGCTGTGTGGGAGTTTCAATCAAATTCATTAAGAATTGGATTTTTAATGAATTTTTGAAGTTCTTGCTATTTTTCCATGTAAAATAGCAATACACACTAAACCTTAACTTTTGTAAGGTTTTAATGCTTGTAACCTTAAAGGTTTAAGCTTATTTGAGCTTTGTGAGCTTAATTAAGTTTTTAAAGTTTGAAAAACCTTAACTTCAAGCCTGCATATAGGGATTTACCCTGTGGAAGCTTGAAATTCCTCTCCAATTTGGGATAAAACCAGTTTAAACTTTAAGGTTGGATCAAGTTCTAATATTGAATCTTAAATAAGGTTTAAAATCCTCAAATACAGGTGGACAACCTTAATTGAATCCTTGCAGATCCAAAAAGCTGGGTACCCCAGCTCTATTTGGTCTTCTTCCTTTGTCCCACCATTTTGCGTGGATTTTGCCCTTTTATTTATTTAACGCCATACTATGGCTTTAAGCCTTTTTAAATTGAGCCCACGCAGGATTTACATCATGTATGGCAAATCCTTAGGCAATTCAGTAAATATACAGAACACCTCAATTTTAACTGAAATTTTGGTAAGCTTGCATAAACCTTATGCAACATTAAATTCCAGCTTATTTAAGCTTAAATTTAACAATTTAAGAAAATGTTAAAAAACTTACATTATTACTGTGAGTTTCTTGAATATTCCAATAACATAAGAAATAAGTATTTTTGGGTATAACACCCTATGGGTGCACCCTAGGTCATTTTTGGTGTAGAATCCAAAAATGACATCATATACATAACTTTGTTCATCCAAAAAAAGTTATACTTATTATTTGTTATTTTTTTTCCAAATTCAATTAAAAAGTCTGTTAAAGACAAATTTAACTCTGTATAAAGTCATTTGTGGCCTTATTAGTATGTTATACATACCTCACAGGCTCACATTCCCTACCACCAAAAAAAGATTGTACTACAATTTTCTTTTGCAGTATACCCCCCAGTTATTTGGGGGGGTATAATCCACTGTCCAACCTCTCTACTTATACTTTTTAAGTATGTAAAGCACATAATTCAAACTTTTTACTGAGCAATTGGTCTTATCTGATGTCTGAATCTTCTGAGAAACTTTTGGGAATCAGGTATTTTACTCTCTTCAATCCATTCATCTTCATGTTGTGGATTTCTGTACCTGACTAAGTATTCTCTTTCATTTTTCACCCTAATTCTTATTTCTTTTAAGACTTTTAGTACCTTTTTATCCTCAATTTGATCCAGTGGGGGTACCTCTAAGGGTGTTTCATTTCTTAAAGGGAATAATTCCTTATCACTTGAAGTGTAATGCTTTACCAGACTGACAGGGAAAGTTGGATGTTTGTTTTCCAATTCTCCTGACAGTTCTACTTGTACTGAATTTGTCCCATGGAGGGCTTTAATAATAAATGGTCTTGCAAAGGAATCTTTTAATTTATTTGGGCCTTTCATATTATTAAAGTTCAAGGTTGAAACTAGTATTAAGTCCCCTACTTTGAATGCTGGGGCTTTACGACTTTCATACCACTTCTGTTTAGCATATTCAAAGGCATCAGTAATGCTTTGGTTTGCATGATGTCTTACTCCATCAATCAATAACTTAAAGCTCCAAGCAGTTGGATAAATATCAACCAGATCTTTTTTCAAAGTATCAACTGGAAGTTTGGGGTTACATCCTTTCTCCAACATTGCAGGAGTTTTTCCTGTTGAAGCATGGATGGAGGTCTTGTAGGCTAATTCCAATGCTGGTATAAGAGTACACCACTCATGGGTAAAGCCATCAGAATCTTTAAGCTCCAGTCCATAAGCACAAAATATTCTGATCATGTCCTCAAGGGTTTTAATCATTCTTTCTGCTACCCCATCTGTTTGTGGATGATATGCTGTTGAGAATGATATTTTTGTACCCAAAAGCTTATGTAAAGTAGTCCATAAGGCTGTTGTGAGTTTTGGGTCTCTATCACTAATAATATTTTTAAAGAGACCAGTATGGAATATGACTCTATTCCAGATCAGAAGAGCTGTATCCATAGCTGTGTCATCTTTATGAAATGGTAAAAAGATTGGTGTTTTGCTATATCTGTCTACAATAACAGAACATGCATTGTAACGTTTATCACCCCCAGGTGGTAAGGCAGTTACCCAATCCATGTCAACCACTTCTCATGGGGTATTTAGTTCTTGTATATGGATCATTAAACCAAATCTTTTACCAGTAGCTTTATTGGATTTCTGGCATCTATCACAACTATGACAATACTCAATGCCTTTTTTTCTCCAAGATGGCCACCGGGAACATGTCTTAATTCTTTCAATAGTTCTGTCTTCAGACAGATGTCCAGAATGAATGTTATCATGACATTTTAGTAGTATTGTGTTAATTAACATTCTACTACATAGGACCATGACACATGTGTGTTTAGATCTATGATATAATATACCATCAAAGAAATGGAATATTACATTGTTGTAAGATGCTCTCCAAATATCATGTAGAGAATTAGCCAATGCTGCATCTTTGCAATCTTTGTCAAGTAGAGCAGTAGGGATATGACAATTATTATCTGGCTTATAGCTTTCTGTAACTTCTTCAAAGAATTCTGTTCCAACATCTGTGATGTTAATTCCTTAAGTTGCAATTTGAGGTTGTGCACTTGTAGGAACATAGGAAGGATTTTCAGATGTATTGGGTAAAGCCCATCTACTCAATCCATCAACGTTCTTATGAATGTTTCCAGCTTTATGTACTATGTTCATATTGCCTCTATACTCCTGTATAGCAATCTGCCCTCTTAACATGTGTCTGTTTGGGGTTTTCATGTTAAGCAGTGATTTTACTGCATTACAATCGGTAATTACTTCAAACACACTACCATCAAGATAGTAATGAGGTTTTTCCAGAGCCCAAACAAGGCAAAGGCACTCCATTTGGCTAGCTCCATATCTGGCCTCAGTAGTTTTGATTTGTCTTGCAATAAAACAAATTCAACCTTCATAGGGTTTGTCATTGACAATTTGAACCTGATGAAGAGCAGCTCCCAAACCTTCACCACATGCATCAATATACAGATTTAAAGGAAGTTTCCAGTCTGGCATCAATAATAATGCTGCATTGGTCAAGGTATACTTTATTTTATCATATGCTTGACTCCTCTCCTGTGTCATTTCAGAAACAGTTTGTTGATCACAAATTCTGTATAATGATCTGGCATGGATTGCAAAATTTTTAAGGTGTTGCCTGTAATAACTGGCAACCCCCAAGAAAGACATCATCTCTTTTTTTGTTCTTGGGTATTTGTTTCAGTAAAACTGCATCCACTTTGTTCTTATCAATACCAAGGCTCAGTCCTGAGATTACATGTCCTAGAGCCTTCAACTCATGAAACCCAAAATTACATTTGTTAAGAGATATTTTCATGTTCACTTGAAGAATTTTCTTAAGTACTAATGAAAGTCTCTCTAAATGTAATTGCCAGGTTTCTGAACAAATGATAATTTCATCAATATAAATGATTAACCATCCCTCTGATAATTCATGTGGGAAGATGGTATTCATCATTCTCTGATATGGAGAGGGTGCATTTTTAATACCAAAAGGCATCCTCAAATATTCATAAATACCACAATGAGAAAATATTCTCAATAATTTCCTAGCATTAGGTGTTAAAACATTCTGATGGAAGACTTTAAGAGCACCCATGGAAGTAATGAATCTTGCTTTGGATAATTAAGTCAAAGTCTCATGGATTCTAGGGATTGGATACCTATCTGAAATGGTATAGGTATTCAGTGCTCTAAGATCACCAACTATCCTTGACTTATTATTGTGCCAAGTAATTATTACTGGAGTTGTGACTTCTACTTCCTCATTGTTTCCAACCTTTCTAATAACTCCCAGTTTCATTAGTTCATTAATATGACTTTCTAATGCTTCTCTAGCCTAGGGCTAGCTGGTAAGCTGGTCCTCTTAATAGTGGAGGATAAGGTCTTTCCACATTAATTATAATGTCCACTTCATGGCCTTTGATAGCTCCAAGTGGTTCATCATCTGAAGCAAGGGCTTCCCTGTATTGGAATAAAATTTCAATAAGTTCTTCCTTCATTCCTAATGTTAATTCAGGACTAATTTGTGCTTCAATCAATTGATTTGACACAAATTTTTCTTTATCAAAAATTTTCACTTGTTTAATGACAGTGATTTCTCTTTTTTCTACAGGAAAAGCAAATTTTTGTCTTTTATTTTCCCCTATAGTGAATTACCTGTCTTTATGATTATTAATATCAATACTATAAATATTGAGGTAATCATTTCCAAGTATAAAGTGTTGTGAAGTGCAATTATTCATGACAAAGAATTAAACTTTTAATATGATACTTCCTGCAGGATGAGGAAATATCATTGCTGCTTCAAATATACCTAAGGGGTGCATATTTTGGCTAGCACTGCTGAATTTTATACCTTCAATTGGCATTATCTTGTCTTGCCAGTTGGTATAAATCTTGTCAAGATAATTTCTTCCAACACAAGTGCAAAAAGCACCTGAGTTAAGATGTATCTTGGCTTCTGTGCTGTTTATCACAATAGTAGTGATACAAGATGATCCAGCTGTATATACTTTACCTCTGGCAGGCTTGGTTTTTTTCATTTTAGCATCTTGTATGTGTATGAGATCCATACATTCATCACTCTTCTGTTGTAAGTGAGTATGCACTTCTGTGACTTCAAAGGAAACATTAATATCTTTTATACTAAGTTCATCTGGTAATTCCTCCTCTTCAGAAGGTTTAGAATCACTTTCATCTAAATGGACATCATTTGTTTCTTTTGCGTCATCTTTTTCAATTTCTATCTCATTGATTCTCCTCTTTTTGGGACAAGTATTAGCCAAATGAGATGTACTTCCACACTTATGAAATTTCAAAGGAAGTCTGTCTTGTGGCTTATTTGGTTTTGAAATTGTTTTCCCCCAATTCTTGTTGTCTATTGGGTATTTATACCAATTTTTTCCAATTTCTGTTCTAGTAGTGATGTCCTCCATAGCATTGATGTAATCCTCTGTAGAGCAAGGCTCAATACATCTGCTTTGTATAGCATGCTCAAGGTCACCTCCAAAATTTCTTAATATCCTTTTATGTACCATTGTTTCAGACATATCAGGATGAAGGGCAGTCACTCTGTCCTTCTGTTTAAGAAACCAAGACATGGGCCTGTCCCTCTCAATATTAAAAATGGCTTCTTCCAAAGAATTTTTCATTTTAAATCTTCAGGAATCATTTTCCCATTTGGAAATAATTTATTCTTTCCACCAAGGCCAAGAATGTTTACCATGTTCTTGTCTCATTTTATAATACCATTTCTCTGCTGATTTGGTAAACACGGAGTGGAATCTGGAAGTTATGTATTCATCTGGTATGTTAAGGTCTTCTTCAAACATATAAATTGTTTTAATGAATTCCATATGATTACGTTCTCCTTCACCACTGAAGGTTGGCCATTTCTCTAATCTGGAAATGTCTTCAAAATTACAAGAAGTCTCCACATCTGCATTACTTGAAATTGTATGATTTAAATCATTATTCAAGTTAAGCACATTTCTGTCAAGAATTGGTGTGGATTGCCTTGGAAATTCATTTTTTAGTTATATATTATTAATACTTGATTTAATATCTTCTTTCAATTCAATTCTTGCTTTGTCACTTCTTTCTAATTGTTCTTGAAAAAGGGCTGCATTGTGCCCAGTTGAGTTTTCCAAGCTTTGAACTTGTATTCTTAATTCTTTTAACTGTCTAGCTATAAAAGAAATTGAATTTTCATCTGGTTGATTGAGTAAGGTAACTTTAGACTCAATTCTTGAACAAATTTGCGTCAAAGACAGAATATTGTCTTTATTAACACTTTCAAGGATAACAATGGTCTTTTTTGTTTCTTTCACTTGTAATATCTCATTACCCAAATTCTGTTGGATATACTCAAATGTTTTAAGCTTTTTCATAATTTCTTTATTACAAGATTCAAGTTGAGTTACAATTTTTACAAGATCTATTTCTGTGGGAAAGATTGGTTCAATCTTTCCTCTTCCTTGTTTTTGAATTCCATCAGAGTTCTTGCCATATTGAACACATTATCCATGGCTGTCTTCTGTTTCTTGGGAATTCTGTAGTTCTGAGGGTAAGGCTTGTTCCACTTAGTCTTCGCCTTTCCCTTTTCCTTTTGCTTGCCCTTATGATTGGTCTTTGGGGTTGCTTTGGCTTGTTCGGCACTGATTGAGGTGGAGGCTTGCTGGTGGATGCTTGGGGAGCTTCCACTGGGGTGTTGTCCTTGCCTTGGGCCAGCTTCTTCTGATGCTCTGGTAACATGCTTTGGTTTTTCAACCAAGCTTTTATCTGTTGGACTTGTCCTTTGTAAGACATGGTTGTCCAACCCTTCAGAGGTTCCTCTGTCTTTTCTGTCCCCATGAAGTTCTTCACTTGAAGATATGAGTTCATGGTGCCTATCCAAAGACTTGGGAGAAGTTCCCACTCATGCTGTTTTGCTGCCATAAACAGTTTTTATACTTACACTGGTATATCTCTACTGCTTCCTGTTGGAAGTGATTCAGGTCTCACAGCAATAGCAGCTATGTCAGCTTCTGGACTCTCAATAAGAGTGTCAGAGGTTCTGGCTAACCTTTGGGAACTGGTGGAAGTTCTGGAATCCTCCATTTGTGCCTCTCCTCTGGGCTGACATTCTTGTCTTTTGGATTTGTGATTGGAATGTCCTGGTCCAGATCCATTAGATTGGATGGATTAATTGCTTCCACTTCTAATAGGAGTCATTTCAAGTCAATTTTAAGAATAAAACAGACCAAGAATGAATTAAATTCACCTTCTTGACCTTTGAAGGGATCTTTGGTTATTAAACCCCTTGGTGCTGGGTTAGTTTGAATTTCAATACTAGACTCTGAGGCTTCAGATTCTGAAGAACTTTGTCTGATGGATGACACTAGAGAATAAAAATAGTATGAGTTATTTTATCAAACACTAAGAATAACTTATAAACTCAAATTATTGAGTAAAGTTTTTTTAATGTAATTTATGGCAAATTACGTCAAAAATAAAGAAAAATGTCTAAGATGAAAGAGAAATGTTATTTAGTAAAGATTTTTTTATTTTCAGAATTTTTTATTTGATTTTTTATTTTCTTTAAAGAAATTATGATTATGCAATTAATAAGCTATTAATCATAATTATATTATTATTCACTTTATACTAGAATAACTCAAAGAATAAATGTCAAGTCTTTGATGTGAAAAAGCCACTAGTTAGACAAAAGAAATTTATTCCAAGTCACTCAGTAGTATATTGTCTCAAATAATATTCACAAGAGAAAAATAACCTTATTAATATTATCAAGATTATTGATAAGGGATAAGTCCCAAAAAAGCCAATATAAAAGTAAATATGGCAATTTTACATTGAAAAACAGTAAAATAAGGTCCAGAATATGATTTAGCTTCCAAAAATTGGTTAAAATCACGGCCAGGCCTCCAAATGTAAGGTTTGTCTATGAAAAACTTGATAATAGAAACAATATCAAGAGTACTATGACTGTCCTCAGTAGAAATATATAATATGATAAAATATCATAGCCACAAGTTTAAATATAATTATCAAAAATAATTATGCAAGGCATAGCTATTCGAAGAATTCAATTTTCACTATTTGAAAAATTCTTCTTCGAATTCGAATTTTTGGCCCAGAAAATGAAAACCCAAAAATTCGAATAAGAAATTATGAACAAAGGATCCATTCGGATTTTTCAACCTCAAAATTGAAATTCGAAACGAAAATCTCGAATTTTGGATGAAAAAATGATTTATGAATATAATTCATTAATTAAAAGAAGTGAAATATTTATGGCATCAGCCACAGGATAACCATGCCATAAATGGTATTCAGCAAATATTTATGGCATCAACAATGGCACTTATCCTATTGCTGGCATAAATCATTCCATTTATGCAATTTATGGAACCAACAATGCCATAAATTGGGATTTTACCAACTGTTGTATTCTTTAGCTTAACTTCAACTAGAAGACAAACCTTATTTTTGTTACTAAATAATTGCATAATTTTGGCAATTTATGGCAAATCCACATAAGGGATTAAATGTTTTTGCCAAATTACTTACATGGGTTGACCAATAACCCAGATTAATATGAGTATTTAAAAATGATTTCAATTAATTCAAATGAATTTCAATAAATTGAAGGTAATTGAAATGAATTGAAGACAATAAAACTGAATAACCAGGCTTGAAATAATGGTTATTATGTGAAATCAAATGCATAATGTGAAAGAGGTACAATTATTTGTACAGCGGGTGGTAACCTGTGTTATATTGCATAATCTATTAGCACAAGTAGGTGACCAATGGAGTGATTTATATGAGGATAATGACCCCCCCCAGCTCCAAAATATCACACAACAAGATGATGAAAATGGCGATTTGAATATGCATGAAATAGTCAAGCCCTACACTTTAGATTGGTTCAGGAATAAATGATTTATTTTCAAAGAGAATTATCTGAAGACTAATATTTGTAATACATTTTCAATTATCAAATGTGTCAATATATATAATCTAAAATATTTATAATTTCTAATTTTTACGTAATCTTTTGTTATCCTGTTCATTCCGCATGATTTGACCGTTGACTTTTGTTTCAATTTCTTCAGAGCTGAGTTGTTTGAATTTTTGTCCTGTGAGAAATAATTTCTTGTTTATTTGAAAAGAACAACCAAAGTGTGTGATGGATTGGTGTTCAAGAAATTCTTTTGCTGGCTTGGTTGTTTGATGAAGAAGTTCAGATGTTTTCCACAGTATTTCAACAATGCCTTCTTTTTTTGAAAAATAAAAAATGAATTTGTGGTTGGGAAATGATAATCCATGCCCAGAGGGTGTGAAATCTGTAGGAATTGGAATGAAATCGTTTTTATTGATAAAAGAGAATATACCATATGTCCATGAATTGACGTCCTTATTATCAGTATGTGGTTTATTGTGGAAGCCATTGAAAGTAACTATAACATTTGAATAAGTTTTGAAATTCGGTGATTTGTTGGAATGCCATTCAAGTTGGCTGAAGTTTGGCAAATTGGCTGCATTCATGATTTCTTGATTGTCTTTAAGTGCATTATGTCAAAAACCTTGAATTCGGGAGTGAATGAATTCATCAAATTCTTGAAGTGTTGACCATTGCTCATTATCTTCATCAATTGTTTTTTTAGTCAAGCCTGCTTTCCTTGCATAAACCCCAGCAGATTTACCAGAATCAGAACCCTGACGAAATCCTATTCCTTTCATAATGCCATCAAGCATATCAGAGTTAGTGGTGATATTTTGACGGTTCTTTGCAAGCTTATTTAATGTTATGATCAATTTTTGAAGTTTGTGGAAGACTGGTGTTGGACTGCTGAATGGGTGAATTTGATACATGAAAATGGGTAAATAAGGCTTGCTATGTCTATTGATAAGTACATAGGGTCTGGGCAGAAGCTTGTGTGGAGGAAGCTTTAACCAGGAGGCATTCTCATTGTTCTTCTTGTCTAGCGTAATTATGGAGAAGTTGGGATTGTAAAGGCCAAGCTGGCCTGCTGTTTGGTTCATATAAGAAAGCATTCTTCTTTGTTGTCTGGTATTTGAGTGATTATGATTAAGAGAATTCTCTTCTGTTTTATTATTCTGATTGTGAGGTTGAGTCCCAACAGGCTTCACATCATGAGTAACTAAAGAGAAATTGGGCACATTGAGCTTATTAACAATCATCTGGTCATTTGGTTGAGTCCCAACAGTCAAATGATCAGATGATTGATAAGAAATGGCTAAAGAAAGGGGGAGTTGGTTGTTTGAAGGTGATGTCATTATTGCAGATATAATTTATTACAAAATTATAATTCCTCCCCTAAATTGCAAAAAAAAAAAAGAATTAGTCATATATGTTGTTGCAGCGGTGGAGGAGGTGGTGTGGCCTCACTAATAACAGATGGGGGTGGAGGTGGTAGAGGTAGTGGCCGGTTGGCCGTGGTGGTGATGGTGGATGGGTGGAGGGGGAGGCAGTAGTGGTAGTGGCCGGTCGACGGTGGTGGTGGTAGTCGGCCGGCGTTGGTGGTGGTGGTGGTAGTGGCCGGTCGACGGTGTTGGTGGTGGTAGTTGGCCGGCGTTGGTGGTGGTGGTGGTAGTGGCCGGTCGACGGTGTTGGTGGTGGTAGTGGCCGGTTGACGGTGTTGGTGGTTGTAGTCGGCCGGCGGTGCTGTCAACGGTGGTGGTGGTGGTAGTGGTAGTGGCCGGTCGACAGTGTTGGTGGTTGTAGTCGGCCGGCGGTGGTGGTGGTAGTGGCCGGTCGACAGTGGGGGTGGTGGTGGTGGTAGTGGCCGGTCGATGGTGTTGGTGGTTGTAGTTGGCCGGTGGTGGTGGTAGTGGTAGTCGGCCGGCGCTGGTGGTAGTGGCTGGTTGACGATGGTGGTGGTGGTAGTTGGTAGGCACTGGTGATGGTAGTGGCCGGTCGACGGTGTTGGTGGTGGTAGTGGCTGGTCGACGGTGGTGATGGTTGTAGTTGGCCGGTGGTGGTGGTGGTAGTGGCTGGTCGACGGTGGTGGTGATGGTAGTGGCCGGTTGACGGTGTTGGTGGTGGTAGTGGCTGGTCGACGGTGGTGATGGTTGTAGTTGGCCGGCGGTGGTGGTGGTAGTGGCCGGTCGACGGTGGGCGTGGTGGTAGTTGGCCGGCGGTGGTGGTGGTAGTGGCCGGTCGACGGTGGGGGTGGTGGTGGTGGTAGTGGCCGGTCGACGGTGGTGGTGGTGGTATAGATAGATCGATAGAGATAGATGAAAGTCTTTTGTTTTTTCAAGTTGAGATGAATTTTTGAGATTTATAAGTAAATTAGAAGGATTTTAATAAGGATAGTGTGGAGATGAATGATGATTTAATTGAAAGAGTAATGAGTACTTTGATGAGTGAAGATGAATGATTTAGATGAATCAGATGAAGATTGATAGGTTTTAATTTTTAATTAATTTCGATTTCTGATTCAAGATGAGAAATGAGAGAGAGGATTAGATGAAAGTGACAATCAATCAATTGAGATTAATTAAAATTCAAATTAATTCTTGTCAGTTATCTAACTTTTTTGATTTTTTTTTAATTGAAATTCATAATGAGTTTACATACATTCTAAAAGATTAAAGATTCAAGATCATCGATCGGTATCAGTGATCAGTATCATTGATCAGTATCAGTGATCAATCAATCAAAATCAAATATTAAGAAAAATCCAATGAGATAGAATTAATTGGATTGATCACGATTTTGATTAGATTTTAATTTAAATTTAAATTCTATTAGATTATTTATTTATTTTAGATTAAGAATTAAAAGCAAGAGTAAGTTAATGAGTTAGTTGATCTATCGAAATCATTAAGTTAATGATTAATGATACTAACCAGCTAAGAGTGATGATTAAGTTGAATTGATTTGTTTGGTAAGATTACCGTAATCGATCAAGGAGGTTTAGATTATTGAAGCTGAGGTTGATGAGCGTAAATTGAAATGAGTTCTTGTAAAAGTTTTTTAAAATTTAAGGAAATAATTTAAAGATTTTAAATTTTAATTAATCTTAGCAATTTACTACTCTAAAACACACACAGTCAGTCTCACACAAACACCGTCTTGACTCTTGAGTGTCAGTCAATTAAAATTAATTATTATGAATTATAATTAATGATAATTAATTTTAATTAATTAAAATTAATTATAATTAATAATAATTAAATAAAATTAATTATTATTAATTATATAATAAATGAAAATTAAACAAAATTAATGATAATTAATGAAAATATAATTCATTTTAATTAATTATCATTAAATGTCATTAGCTATAATTAATTTTAATTCATTATCAGTAATTTTAATTAATTTTCATTCATTTTCATTAAGTATATTATAATTAATTCTCATTTTATAACTAATTTTATTTGATTATTATTAATTATATCTTAATTATAATTAATTTTAATTAACTATTATTAATTATAATTAATTTTAATTAATTTTGATTAATTTTAATTAATTTTAATTAATTTTAATTAATTATTATTATCTTATCATTAAATAAATTTTAATTAATTATCATTAATTGCCAGTATTTATAGTAAATTTTAATTAATTTTCATTAATTATAAATAATAATTAAAATATAATTAATGAGAATTAATGAAAATTAATTATAATTAATGACCATTAAAGATAATGAATTGAAATTAATCATAATGAATGACAATTAATGACTGTCATTAATTCATGCAAATTATTTATAATTAATTAAAATTAATTATATAATTAATTAAAGTAAATTATAATTAGAATTAATTATAATTAAAAGTAATTATAATTAAATATAAATAATTAAGATTAACTATAATTTTTTATTAATTAATTATTAATTATAATTAATTGAAACTAATTATAATTATTTATAATTAATTTTGAATAATTTTCATTAATTATAATTAATATTAAATGTAGAAAATTAATTAGAATTAATTAAAATTAATTATAATCAAAATTAAAATTAATTTAAAAGAAATTATAATTCTAATTAATTATAATTAGTTTTAATTAATTATAATTAATTATCAATTAATTATTAATTAAAATTAATTATAATTAATTAAAACTAATAATTATTATTATTAATTATAATTAATTATAATGAATTTTAATTAATTTTATTTAATTATCATTAAATGTCATTGATTAATCAATTTAATGAAAATTAATTATAACTAAGTTTAATTAATTATCATTAATTTATAATGAAAATTAATTCAAATTAACTAAAATTCATGAGAGTTAATGATAATTAATTAAAATTAATTATAATTAATTTAATGATAATTAATTGAAATTAATTATAATTAGTGATAATTAATGAAGATTAATTAAAATTACTTAAAATTAATTATAATTAATGATAATTAATTAAAATTAATTATAATTAATGATAATTAATTAAAATTAATTATAATTAATAATAATTAATTAAAATGAATTATAATTAATAATAATTAATTAAAACTAATTATAATTATTGATAATTAATTAAGATTAAGTAAAATTAATTATAATTAATAATAATTAAATAAAATTAATTATTATTAATTATATAATTAATGAAAATTAAACAAAATTAATTATAAAATGCAAATTAATGATAATTAATGAAAATATAATTCATTTTAATTAATTATCATTAAATGTCATTAGTTATAATTAATTTTAATTCATTATCAGTAATTTTGATTAATTTTCATTAATTTTCATTAAGTATATTATAATTAATTCCCATTTTATAATTAATTTTATTTGATTTTTATTAATTATAATTTAATTATAATTAATTTTAATTAACTATTATTAATTATAATTAATTTTAATTAATTTTAATTAATTTTAATTAATTATTATTATCTTATCATTAAATCAATTTTAATTAATTATCATTAATTGCCATTATTTATAGTTAATATTAATTAATTTTCATTGTTTTTCATTAATTATAAATAATAATTAAAATATAATTAATGAGAATTAATGAAAATTAATTATAATTAATGACCATTAGTGATAATGACTTAAAATTAATTATAATTAATGACAATTAATGACATTCATTATTTTTATGATCTTTTATTTGATTTTTATTCATTTGTTTTGTATTTTTGCTTTATTTATATAAATTAATAAGTAATCAAACAATAAATAATAAAAAATGAGTGAATGATTATGAAATTAATCAAGTCTGATAGTGATTTGTTAAATTTCATGCAAATTTATGCATAATGAATATGTTTCCACATTAAATACATCCTAACCATAATTATTTCATATGGCTTGGGCATGTTGAATCCGTTTTTGATCCACTCTCTTCAAATTAACATTCATTTGACCTAATAAATCTTTATCTAATTCTTAATATGAGTCAAATAAGCTCCCTAATAAATCCCAATGAATCAGCCAGTCAAATTTCATGGTCTTGCACAAAAAATCCCTCTTCAAACTCCAAAGTAAATCAAAGTCAGATCGCACAATGTTATTTTTCCCAAGAAAAGAATGGATACCAGTTATGCCTAGTCGATGGATGCTCAAAGAAAATTAAGCGACATGAAGGAACCAAGCAAAACCTGGTATCTCATTTGAAAGCATTTCATAAGGAACTATGGGCTCAAGCAATTGCCGAAAAGAACACTGAAGGACAAAGTAACTTATCAAACTCACATGGAAGCAGCATAATAAAAAGTATGAATGTCCACTTACAGAATAATTTCACTGATAATCTTGTCAGCTTCATAATTCAAGATCAACAATCATATGCATTAGTTAAATCAAAATCATTTCAAAAGCTTATTCACACCCTCAACAAGGACATTAACTTAATTTCTGAAACCACAATTTCCAAACGGATCAAGCAAAAGTTTCTGAATGATAAAGAACATATATTTGCCTTTATCAATTCACAAGCACCATGGTTCTCATTTTCTACTGACATTTGGTCTGGTCCAGGTGGAATGTCGTATATTACTCTCACAGCTCATTACATATCATCTGATTGGAAACCGATCACTGCAACCATTGGATTTTCCAAGTTCACAGAAGCTCATACTGGTAAAAACATATACACAAAAATCGTGGATATGCTTAATGATTTCTTTATTGAACACTCTCAAAAGCCAAGGGGATCAAAGCGTGATGCAATTGAAATAGATACCTCAAGTGATTCATCTTCAGAAACTGAAAGCGATTTGTCCAATTTGGCAAATGATTTTTATAGTTTGGATATCTCATCCATTGGTAATCAAATCATGGCCATAACATTGGATAATGCTTCCTCAAATACTACATTTATGGACCTTGCTGTTAAAAATAATTTGCTGAAAGGTTTTGACTCACACATTCGATGTTTTGCACATATTCTTAATTTAGCTGCAAAGGATTCTTTAAAGGAGCTTGATGGATCAATTGATAAGGTTAAGAAGGTGGTTCACTTAATACGTCGATCAAACACCTCATGGGAACACCTCAAAAGCATTTGTGAAAAAAATAAAGAGCCACCAAACCGGCCAATGGCTGACAATTCCACCAGATGGAACTCAACATATTCAATGCTTTGTTCAGCATTAAAGCAGAAGAGCTCTTTTGATGATTTTATTTATGAGTACAATAAGTCTCAAACATCAAAGCGAAAAACAAATCACTTTAAAAATTCAAGCCAAAAAACATTTAGCAGCAAGAAACAGAAAACAATTTCCCAGGCAATAGAAAAAGCAGACATTCATAATGATATACGCCTTGTACGTCTGCCTAGTTGATTATTTTTCTGCATAATAAATCTCACTTCATTCCTTTCTAACTATTCAGGATGTAATTTTGGAAGAGGACTGGACATTTTTTCAACAAATATCAGAATTTCTAAAGGTCTTTGCCACTGCAACCAATGAAGTTCAAGGTGATTCTTATCCCTCACTTGGGTTAGTAATGCCTTGGTACCAACTACTCCTTGAAACATGTCAAAAAACAAAAAATGAAGTCTCAAGGGAATCCCAACTTTACGATGCAGCTGATCAAGCATATTCGAAGCTTGAAAGTTATTACAATATTAGATCAAATTCCTGTGCTATGTGCTTGATTCTTGACCCACGATTCAAGCTTACATGGTTTACTCAGCATGATTTGTTGCAAGAAGATGAAAGAAACAGTGATTCCAATCCAATAAGATATAAGGACGAAGCACTCAAACATCTCAAAGAAGTATATGCTGAATATTCTTCTGCATACAAAATCAACTTTCCACAAGAACCTCAGGTTTCTGAAACAGTTCCGACTAATCTGAAGCAATTGCATCCTTTTGAAGAACGAATGTCCCAACGAAAAAATAAAACTAATGAAATTCTTGAATATTTACAAACTGATTCACCACATTATTCAATATGTATTCTTGAATGGTGGAAGAGCCACGAAAATAGGTTTCCAATATTATCCAAAATTGCAAGAGACTACCTTGGAATACCTGCAACCTCAGCACCTAGTGAGCGTGTATTTTCAGAAGCTGGAAACTTGATTACTAACAAACGCACATCACTTTCCTGTGATTCTGTGGAGGAAAATATTTGTTTACGTTCTTGGTTAAATAATGGAATTTATGAAAGTATGTATGCTTGGTATGATAATCTTCATTAATTCCATTTATTATTTTTACTCGTTAAATGAATTTCTCTTGAAATCAAAAAATTTAATAAATCTGAGAATTATGCCAATTAAAATATTTTTTCTTATTATTATAGTGATTTTAGATTCAATCTATTAATCAGAACATTATTATTTAGCAATTTCTCTAATTAAAATTAAAGTGATATAAGTGTTTTCTGACCAAAAATCACAATTCTATTTTTAAAATAAATAATACTTCCTGTTTGAATTCTATTTTTGAAATTAAAAATCCTTTCTGTTTGAATTACATTTTTGAAATAAATGATCCTTTCTGTTCGAATTCTATTTTTGAAATAAATAATCATCATTATTTTTAAAAAATCCATTCAATCTTAAGAATCAAAAACAAGACCCCTATATTTTTTTGAAACTTCTTGGGTTGAATGATTGTTAAAATGCCATAAATCACATCAATTTCATGAAAAATGCCATGAAAATGGTATGAATAGCCTCAACAATTTCATAAGTAATATTAATGGTATCATCAATAATATAAATGAAATTAATGGAATAAAAAATGCATACATAAAATTAATGGCTTGAAGGGAATTAAAAATACCATAAATTGTGTTATGGAATAAGAATTCCATTTATTTCATAAACAAGGAGCCCATAGTGTTTTTTTATGTGTATTTAATAATTTGTGGCAAGAAAACTTAAGGGCCAATGGGTTTTTATGGTTTTACCAAAGGCCCAAAAGGGTTAATTTTATATAAATGAAGGTATCCATGAAAATTCAAAATTCACTTCCGAATATTCGAATATTCGAACATTCGATTTTGAATATTCGAAGGTAGGTGAAATTCGATTCTGAATATTCGGTCATGACAGAAATTCGATATTGAATATTCGATGACCCTTAAAATTCGACGAATTTTCGAAAAGCTATGCATTGTAATTATGTAAAAATAATAAACTTAATTATTATTATGAAATATAATAATTATAATGAATTATCATTATTCTATTATTGTTATAGTCACTGACAATTATAACAATAAGAAGTGTAAAGCTCTTAATGACACAATTCCATGTGGAAAGTATGAATATTATTGATAAAAGAATTAAAAAACACGCTGTGCAGAAATAATTCTTATAGAAAAATTCTGTGTAAAAAACTAATAATAGATCAAAAAGATATAGAATTCTAGAGAAAACTTACTTATAATATTTATTTAATACAACAAGTCAAACAACAACAGTTATTATATTAAATAATAATTATAAGTTAAAAACACACTCAAAATCAATATTTCAAAAGATAAAACAATTTTTTATAATAAAAATATGATTAAAAGAGTTTTTGGGAGCAATTTGTGGATTTTGAAAGATATTTTAAAGACAATAATTTTATAAAATGAAATATATTATAGATTATTACAAAAACAATTTAATTTCTATTATTTCAATTCTTTAATTTAAGATTTATAAATAATAAAATCCTTGAGAAATATTTTAATAATAAGATTTTATAAATAATGAAACTTTACCTGTTTAAATGTCTAATATAATTGGATTAATAATGATGATGGACAAAAACAGTGATCAAAAGACTCTTTTTATGTCTACAGAGAAACTCACATGATTAATAAGTAAACACTGAAAAACCATGCTTAAAATCACAATTCTTAACTTAAGGCAACTTATTTTTAATTCCAATGTAAAGTTACCAGTGTTATTCTTAACTCCAAGTAGCTTTAATCCTCATTTAAACTAATTACTTCAAGTTTTGATATGAAATAGGTCTATTTATATTAACGTTAATCAGATGAACGACTTAAAAATTGAGTTTCAAGAAGAAATCTCTTAAACTCAATTTTTAATTACTTTTTTAAAGAAATCATAGTTTTCTTTGAGCTTAATTAAAAGAGTAAATTTCCAGGCTAATTACCCAGGAAATTTATTTATAAAAGATACTTAAAATTTAATATATACATAGATAATATTCAATGTTAAGGTGTGTGAAAGTTTCAAGCACATCCATTAAGAATTGGATTTTTAATGAATTTTTGAAGTTGTTGCTATTTTTCCACATAAAATAGCAATACACACTAAACATTAACTTTTGATAAGGTTTAAGCTTATTTAAGCTTTGTGAGCTTAATTAAGTATTCACAGATCTCAAAACTTTAATTACAAGCCTGCATATAGGGATTTACCCTCTGGCAGCTTGAAATTCCTGTCTAATTTGGGACAAAACCAGTTTAAACTTTAACGTTGGATCAAAGTCCAATCTTAAAGTTTAAATAAGGTTGAAAATCCTCCAATACAGGTGGACAACCTTAATTGAATCCTTGCAGATCCAAAAAGCTGGGTACCCCAGCTCTATTTGGTCTTTTTCCTTTGTCCCACCTTTTTGTGTGGATTTTTCCATTTTCTTTATTTAAAGCCATACTATGGCTTTAAACCCTTTTAAATTGAGCCCATGCAGGATTTACATACTGTATGGAAACTCCTTGGCCAATTCAGTAAATGTGCACAACACCTCAATTTTAACTAAATTTTTGGTAAGTTTGCATAAACATTATGAAACTTTAAATTTAAGCTTATTCAAGCTTAAATTTAACAATTTAAGAAAATGTTAAGAAAGTTACATTAGTACTGTGAATTTCTTAATTCTTCCAATAACATAAGAAATAAGTATTTTTGGGTATAACACCCTATGAGTGTACCCTAGGTTATTTTTGGTGTAAAATCCAAAAATGACATAATATTTATAACTTTGTTTATCAAAAAAAAGTTATACTTCTTTTTTGTTATTTTTTTTTGAATTAAATTAAAAAGTCTTTTAAAGACAAATCTAACTCTTTATACATTCATTTGTGGCCTTATGGGTATGTTATACATACCTCACAGGCTCACATTCCCCCAAATGTTACATCTGGGATGGATTGGTCTGGAGATGGTTCACTGGCACTAGAATTATCAATGACCCCTTATTCACGTCCATTCCAAGTGCATTGGCCTTCTCCATTTATGTGGACTGGTTTAATGCACATGGAAAGTCAACCTGGTTGGCCACCATTGGACCTCTCATGCTTCTTTGTCTTCATCTCCCCCCAAGTGAAAAATTGAAGACAGAGAATTTCTATGTTTCAGGAATCATCCTTGGTCCAAAGGAGCCAACTTCCCTTCAATTGAATTACCTATTAATGCCACTCTTCAAGGAGCTCAAAGAGCTATTGCAAGGTTACCATTTTTCACCCACCTCAACAGGTCCTTCAGGATCCTTTATCTGTGTTTCCATCCTCACAGCCATTGCGGATGTGGTTTCCATGCACAAGCTTACTGGATTCATTTCTCATTCAGGCATCCACTTTTGTAATCTTGAACTATTCACAAAGCTCAAATTGAAGAAATTGGTCCTCAATTTCACTACACACACTCATACCAAAATCATAAATCAACCATTGCAAAATGGCTTTGGGTATCCCCACAACAAAGACATGCAATTTTCTCTGAGTATGGAGTGCAATATTCAGTCCTGGAAGACCTTCTGTATTGGGATGCAACCAGAATGGTTAATATTGAAATAATGCATAATTTAATCCTTGGACTTTTGAAAGATCATGCAACTTTCAAATTGTTGATTCCAAAGTCCAAAACAGAAATTTACTTCAGGTCCTGAAGGAAATCCAATGACACCAACAGTTCGGACCCAGATTCCATGACCTCCAACAGCTTCCTTGATCAAATCACATTGAGAGAGGCCTTCTCCCTGAGAAGGGAGGCAGCAAAAGTAGTAAATGGGTCACTCCCCACCACTTCGACCAGACAAAATTACTTCCCAATGCCCACCCCTCACATGCAACATCCATCTAGTGGTTCTGTGGAGATTTCCTCATTTGATGCGGATTAAATCCCCTCTGAATTGGATATCAGTGCGCTGATTGATCACCACATCAAGGGCGAGGCTCTGGAGCATCTCCCACAAATCATATCTGATACCATAATTCCCTCATCATGGACAAGAGTACCCTGCAAAATGGGTTCCCCCTCTCATGGTAGCTTAAAAGCCGCTGAATGGGTTCTCTTATACAAGTTCTATATTCCATTTTCAATGCTCAGTCAAGGGATGTCATTAGATGAACACAATTCCCCCAAAACTCAAAGAAAAATGGTTCAATCAGAAGAACTTGCAAATGAACTAACCAACAATACATTCCATTTGATTAGTGCTATCAACATTTCCACAAGTTTGACTGTTTCAATGGATGATGCGACTGCATTTGCCGAACATTAGAAAGAATTCCACCTTTCCAATAAACACCTGCTCCCAAGACAGAAAAGTAAACCAAATTATCATTCTCCTGATCCTATTCAAGAACTCTTCCAACATTGGGGCCCAGCACAAGCCTCAGACATATGTGTTTATGAGCACTTGATTGGAGTATTTGCAAAGATTCCAACAGATAACAAAATATGTATGTTCATTAGTAAGAGAAATATATTCACATTTATTAAACACATGAACTGAATAAGACTAACCTCTGGCAACTATGAATAGATGATATATATGAAACCTTACTTCAACATATCTGTTGATGCTCCAGCCTTTCCATTCTCCTGAGATCCCCATCCATCTCATGTGAAATAAAACAACTTTTTGAATCACAGCAGCCTGCCCTGTTCAATCACCAAAAATATAACAAACCATCCTTCCATTACCAACAAAATTATGATTTCCTGGTTGAGTACTTACAGAATTTTTATTCAACAAGGGAAATAGTTGAATGGATCATCTTAGACACTACTGTCCAATCCACAAGTCATTCCACTTCAAGGATTGTCTCACCTTGGTATGTTACAGTTTGAAACATCAATATTGAGAACAATATATTTTCAACTGAATCCAAAAATTTCATCAACAGTGTAATATGTTTCCTGAGGGGTAAATCATGACAATTTTGTATTATTAAAAGCATTTTTAAAGTCTCTGAGCCATCTTGCATTCTGAACAATAACTTTCTGATCTGAAAAACTTTGAAGATTGATTGGACTTTCTTACCAGATTTGGTGCATCTCAATATTTATAAAGCTGTTGGCTTTGATTATGGATACTTTATTATATCTGAAGTCAAAATAGAAGGTCACTGTGGATTTTATGATAACAAAGTGATGTCATTTGGACTGCTTGTAATGCTAAAACCATTATTTCATCATATTTAGTCTCCATTTTGTTCTGGAAATATAGTGACACAAAAATGCAAATCTCTGAGATTCATTAGAAATTGTGCTAGAGAAAACACTGCCTCAACATTTGGTGACAGTGACATGCCATTGTGACAAGCAAAGCCCATTATTTCACATTGCCACAAAGAAATTATTATTTTGACTTTGGGTATGGCGTGAATAAGCCAATTTCAATGATCAAATGACCCACACACTCACATATCACAGGATCTAAAATGACCAACTGTGCCATCATAATGTTGGAAGGGGAATTGGCTCATCATTACTTTGTGTCCATCAGAGCTTGGATGTTTGTAAGTTTCATGGAGCTGGTCACATGCCCTAATGAGTGCTTTGTGCAGGTAGGTTTCATAAAATTACATCTGCACATTCTCTTTCCTTCTTGCACATGCACCTACCCCCACCACTGCACAAGCGACCGCACCTGCACCCCCCGCAATTGGTCCCACAAATGGTCGATGCCACTTGACATTAGGCCCTCACATGCTTTGTCTTTGTGTGCATGTGTCACACCCATGCACCTGCTGCATTGTGAGGCTGGCTCCAACCATGTCACCCGCTCATGCTGAGCTGATTCATGGCTATACAAAATTGGGACAACACATCATTTTCCCTTGGTGTGCATGTCACACAAACACCCCCACCCAAAGTATTGGGTGGTGGGCTCCACCAGTGTCACCCGCAAAATGTCAATCCCACTAAGGCAGAGTCCTTCCATGAATGACCTGGGAAGTCACACACCCCTTCTCTACATCAAGACTGGCTGAAACAGGCGGGTCTTGTGTAATTTCTACCAACCTTTGGATGGTTGCGCAAGGATCAGGTGGTGAGAAATCCCAGTTGAAGGAACAGAGGAACCAATATTGGTGGATGTCCCAGGATTTGGTGTAAGACCACAGTGTGATGTGTGCTCAACGTTTGCTTGATTTTTGCTTGATGTGAGCTTGACTTTTATCCTTCTTGACGTGAATTCAATCGCCAACTATTGACGTGACATTTGCCTTGGTGCTTAAATATATTAATAACAGTGGATTATTCAAATTATATTAAGATAAATTTATTTTTTCTTTATTTCTCAATTTTACACAGAGATCCAGAATGCTATCATTAATTGAGGAACATCCACACCATTCTCTCAATTTATGGGAAATCCCAAACCTACCACCCAAGATTGAGAAAATTTATAATTCAACTAGAATTCTACTTCCCTCCTTCCTGTAGAAGCATCCAACATTGAGCTTATCTACTATTCAAACTTTACATGACATCATTTATAAAACCATTAGTGACCATAAATATGAAAAAAGTATCAGATTGGAAAAAATAAGATTGAAACAAGCACCAGATTTCAGCTTTTGAATTCCCAAAAGTCTGAAAACTCTCAAAGCAATATTTCACCTATTGAGCTCCTTCCAGACCCACATATGTGGCCAAAAATGTTGTTTCCTATATCCAGATTTAGAGAAAAATCATGTTTTTGGAACCAAATTTCAAGAATACTTGAAAATACCTCAATGTATACAGCCTGTTTATAGAAAATAAGGACACCAACAAAACTCCAAAACCTTCTTATATCATGAAAATATAAAAAACCAAAACTACAGCCCAAAAAGCAGTTCCACGTCCAATTATGAGCCTGTGAGGTATATATGACATACCCATAAGGCCTCAAATAACTGTATATACAGCTGATTTAGTCTTGAAAATACTTTTCAGTTGAAATTGAAACAAAAAAAACAAAAAATAAGTATAACTTTTGTTTTGATAAACAAAGTTATAATTATTATGTCATTTTTGTATTCTACACCAAAAATAACCTAGGGTACACCCATAGGGTGCTATACCCAGAAATGCTTATTTCTTAAGTTATTGGAAGATTTAAGAATCTCAAAGTACTAATGTAACTTTTTTAACATTTTTTTAAAATTGTTAAATTTAAGCTTAAATAAGCTTAAATTTAAAGTTGCATAAGGTTTATTCAAACTTACCAAAATTTTAGTTAAAATTGAGGTGTTGTGTAGATTTACTGAATTGGCTAAGGACTTTCCATACAGGATGTAAATCCTGCATGGGCTCAATTTAGAAGTATTTAAGGAGATAGTATTGCTTGAAATAAATAAAAGGGCCAAATCCATGCAAAAATGTGAGACAAAGGAAAAAGAGCAAACAGAGCTGGGGTACCCAGCCTTTTGGATCTGCAAGGATTCAATTAAGGTTTTCCACCTGTATTGGAGGATTTTAAACCTTATTCAAACTTTAAGATTAGACTTTGATCCAACCTTCAAGTTCAAACTGGTTTTATTCCAATTCAGACAGGAATGTCAAGCTGCCAAAGGGTAAATCCCAATATGCAAGCTTTAAATTAAAGTTTTGAGAGATTTCAAAGCTTTATTAAGCTTAAAAATTTAAAGTTACAACTATCAAAACCTTATCAAAAGTTAAGTTTTAGTGTGTATTGCTATGTTACATAGAAAAATAGCAATAACTTCAAAAACTCATTAAAAATCCAAATCTTAATGGATTCACTTGAAATTTCACACAGCTTGAAATTCAATTTTATCTGTTTATGCATTGAATTTTAGGTATCTTTTATAAGCAGGTCTTATTGCTGAACAGCCTGGAAAATTACTCTTTTAATTATACTCAAAGAAAATTAAGATTTCTTTAAAAATTAATTAAAGGCTGAGTTTAAGAGATTTTTACTTGAAACTTTATTTTTGAGCTGTTCATGTGATTAACTTCAATATAAATAAACTTCTTTCATATCAAAACTCAAAATGATTAACTTGAATGAAGATTAAAGCTACTTGGAGCTAAGAATAACACCAGTAACTTTAAATTGGAATTAGAAATAAGTTACCTTAAGTTGAGAACTTTAATCTTAAGCATTGTTTTTAGGTTTTTACCTGAGAACTCCCACTATATCCATTATGAATCATGAGAGATGCTCTTCAGATATAAAAATATTCTATTAATCACTGTTTTTGTCCAGAAATTCAATCTAATCTAATTATATTAGCCTTTTTAAACAGGTAAGGTTTTATTATATATAAAATCTTGATATCAAAAGTATTTCTTAAGTATTTTATTCTCTATAAATCTTCAATTAAAGAATTGAAATAATAGAAATTGGATTATTTTTGTAATCACCAATAATATATTTCATTTTATAAAATTATTGTCTTAAAATATCTTTTTTAATCCACAAATTCCTCTTAAAAACTCTTTAATCATAAATTTTATCATAAAAAGTTGTTTTATCTTTTAAAAGAATGATCTTAGACGTTTTCTTAACCTATAATCATTATTTAATATAATAACTGTTTTTGTTTGACTTGTTGTATTAAATAAATATTATAAGTAAGTTTTCGCTAAAGATTATAAATTTTTTTATCTATAATTAGTTTTTTTATAAAATTGTTTTATGAGAGCTATATCTACGCAGTGTGTGTTAAAATTTCTTTTTATAAATAATATTTATACTGTTTAGAAGTGGTTAAATATTTATATTTTCCACATGTCATTGTCTCATTAAGAGCTTTACACTTCTTATTGTTATAACTGTCGGTGACTATAACAATAATGCAATAATTATAATTTATTATAATTATTGATATTTTTTATCATTATATTATATAATAATATTTAAATTTGTTTTTTTAATATAATCATTTTAATAATTATATTTAATTTGTGGTTATAATATCTTATTTTATTATATTTTTCTACTGAGGATAGTCATAGTATTCTTGATATTGTTACTATTATCAAGCGTTTCATAGACAAACCTTTCATTTGGGGGCCGGGCCATGATTTTAACCAGTTTTTGGGACATAAATCATATTCTAGACCTTATTTCACTCTTTTTTGACGCAAAATTGCCCTGTTTATCTTAATATTGGCTTTTTGGGGACATATCCCTCATGAATAATCTTTACAATATGAATAAAGTTATTTTTTCTTAAGAATATTGTTTGAAACAATATACCATTTAGTGACTTGGAATAAATTTCTTTTGTCTAACCAGTGGCTTTTTCACATCACACACTTGAAATTTATTCTTTAGGTTACTCTAGTATAAAGTGAATAATAATACAATTTTGATGAATAAATTATTAATTGCATAATTATTATTTCATTAATAAAAATACAAAATCAAATAAAAAAATTAAAACTCTTTATTTAAAAACATTTTTCTCTTTTATCTGTACACATTTTTCTTAATTTTGACATAATTTGCCATAAATTACATTAAAACAACTTTATTCAATAAATTGAGCTTAGAAGTTATTATTATTGTTGGATGAAATATCTTATATTCTTTACTTTTCTCTATTGTCATCCATCAGAGAAAGCTCTTCAGACTCTGAGGCATCAGAGTCTAGTATTGAAATTCAAACCAGCCAAACACCAAGGGGTTTAATTACCAAAGAACCCTTTAAAGTTCCATCAGGTGAATTCAATTCATTTCTTAGTCTATTTCTTATTAAAATTGACATGAAATGACTCCTACTAGAAGTGAAAGCAACTACTCCATACAATAAAATGGATCAGTCCAAAAGACAAGAATGTCAGCCCAGAGGAGAGGCACAAATGGAGGATGCTAGAGCTTCAACCAGTTCCCAAAGGATAGCAAGCACCTTTGACACTCTTAGTGAAAGTCCAAAAGCTGACATAGCTGCTATTCCTGTTGTCAGACCTGAATTATTTCCAGCAGGCAGCAATAGAGCTATACCAGTCTCAGTACAAGAACTGGTTTATGGCGTCAAAGCAGAAGGAGTGGGAACTTCTGCAAAGTCTTTGGATAGGCACAATGAACTCTTATCTTCAAGTGAAAAGGTTCATGGGCCCAGAAAAGACATAGGATCTTCTGAGGGGTTAGACACCCATGTCTTGAAAAGGACAAGTCCAACAGATAAAAGCTTGGTTGAAAAAGCAAAGCATGTTGTCAGAGGACCAGAAGAAGAAGTTGGCTCAAGGAAAGTAAAACAGCCCAGTGGAAGCTCCCCAAGCCTCCAGAAGCAAAACTCTGCCTCAACAAGTGCCAAACAAGGACAAGCAAACCCCAAAGAGTAATCAGAAGTGAAATGAAAAGGCAAAGGGAAAGGCAAAATCCAAGTGGAACAAGCCTTACCCACAGAATTACAGAATTTTCAAGAAAGAGAAGACAGCCATGGAAAATGTGTTCAATATGGCAAGAGCTCTGATGGAATTCAAAAACAAGTAGGAGGAAAGATTGAACCAATCATTTTGATAGAATTAGACCTTGTAAAGCTTGCAACTCATTTTGAAACTTATAATAAAGAAATTTTAGCAAAGCTTAATAATTTTGAGTATATCCACCAGAAGTTGGGTAGAGAGATATTGCAAGGAAAAGAGTCACAAAAGACCATAATTGGTATAGAAAATGTGAATAAAGACAATATCTGTAAGGTGTGGATATGAAACTTTGATTAAAAATCAAGTACTTTTCCTGTCCTCAAAATGTGTATAAGGTAAGAAATGACTAAAAATAGTATAAAATAGTAATTTTAAGAGAAAATACGCCAATTTCATTGTTTTTAACTTTATAATTATAAAAAAATAATATTTTAAAGATTTATTGTTTTACCAACAATAAAAATTTATCCAAAAATATTCTACAAGAGATATTTAAGGCTACAAAAGAAATTTATTCAAGAGCAATTTCAATTGGAATTAATTGAGCTAAGAGCTGCAAGCAATTTATTAAAGAGCAAACTCTTTGAAAAGATATTTAAAGATAAAACACACCCAAAATTGACAAGATTGAATTTGGAATGCAAGTGACAAAGTTAACAGTGGCAAAAGATGCTTTAATTCACTTTTGGGGTGGTTTAAGGGCTAAAAATGATTATAAGAGTTACAAACAATTATTATAATGATTTTTTCACGTAGTTAAAAGGTTCAAAATTATTTAAAAAGGGGGGTTGAAATCTTTTATTGATTGGTTTAAAAGTGTTTAAATTAATTATAAAAGGAAAAGATTCTAACATGAAGAGAAAAGTGGGGCAAAGAAGACATTCTTTTATAGCCATCAATTTTCTTACTCAAAAAGTAAAATTTACTCCTTTCAGTAGTTGAAAACACTCTGACAACAGAAAAGCCAATTATGGCATCATTGAACCCTGGTTTACACCATAAAAGGGCTGGTTTTAGCCATTTTAGACCCTTAAATCAGCCAGTACTATAGTAATACCTGGTCTAGAGCCTTCAAAACACATACAAATGAGTGTAAGAGGTGTGGAAACCAGTTCAAACTTTTTTTAGTAATATTGTTTCATCTTAAGGGTAGTTTTACCCCCTTGGAAATAGTTAAAACTACACTGGTTGGTATCAAAGCCTCATCATCAACTGAATCACAGACCCTGTGACTCAATTCCAGGCCAAATGCTATGAACGTTTGCGTGGATTTTGACATCCCATGCCTGTCAGCAAGGAGTTTGGGGATCTGGCCCCCCTTGGAGCTAGAGTTCCTTTCCCCCCCCAGAATTAATCTTTCCAATTTATTTTTTCTTGAATTCCTCATCATGTACTACACTTGTAATTTACACATAAAGTTCAATTGAGTTTTTACAGTGGAAAACTGTAATAATTGATAAATCATATGTAAATTAAAGTTCACTTATGTAATATACGTGCACATTTTGACATTTCAATTGAGAATACTTCAATTCCTCATAACTTCTAAACTACACACAACACCTCAATTTTAACACGAAAATTGATTATTAACACCACATTTGATATAAATTAGATTAAAGTTTTGAGGATTTTCATCTTTTGTACAGTTAAATACTAAAAAGTTAATTTAAGCTTGTTTAGGGTTGAGTTACAGAAATTTTACCCAGAGGTGACCCCCCCTTATTTTTTATGAGGAATCCAATGGTGAAGTAATTTTCTTAAGTTTTTTTATTGGATAAAAAGATATAATATATCTTATGTAATGTTTTACCAAAAATATTTCAATTTCATTGATTTTATTAAAAATTCAGTTTTACTTAATTTTTTCAAGTAAAAATGCATTTTCAGAATTTCAAAATTTAATGTAATTTTTTATTTTTATATATAAATTTGTATTTATATTTTAATCTTTTATTTTGATAATATAAATGAATTTAGTTTATTTATATTTATATTTTACTTTGTTATTTGTGGTCTTTTGGGTATATGAAAATACCTCTAAGGCTCACAATATCCTGGCTTTAACACAAATTTGTGAAAGAGTTTAGTCTAAAGTTACCTTACTCAATCAACCAGATGAAAATTCCATTTCTTCTCTAACTAAACAGTAAAACGATTTAATAATACAAGTTTAGAACTTGGAAGACTCAACTGTCCACAATGCAGCTCTTTTCCAAGAAAAATTGGAAAAAAGCTATAAAGCAACACTTTAATTGAAAGAAGATATTCAATCAAGTATTAATAATATATCACTGAAGAATGATTTGCCAAGACAGTCCACACCAATTCTTGAAAGAAATGTGCTAAAATTGAATAATGCCTGACATCATACAATTTCAAGCAATGCAGAAGTAGAGACTGCTTGTAAGTTTAAAGACATTTCCAGATTAGAGAAATGGCCAACCTTCAGTGGTGAAGGAAAACATAATCATATGGAATTTATTAAAACAATTTGTATGTTTTGAGAAGACTTTAACATACCATATGAATACATAAGTTCCAGATTTCACTCCCTGTTTACCAAGTCAGCAAAGAAATGGTATTACAAAATGAGGAAAGACCATGGTAGACATTCTTGGCCTTGGTGGAAAGAACAAATTATTTCCAAATGGGAAAATGATTCCTGGAGATTTAAAATGGAAAATTCTTTTGAAGAAGCCATTTTTAATATTGAGAGGGACAGGCCCATGTCTTGGTTTCTTAAACAGGAATACAAATTAACTTCTCTTCATCCTTATATGTCTGAAACAATGATTCATGAAAAGATATTAAGAAAATGTGGTGGTGACCTTGATCATGATATAAGAAGCAGATTTATTGAGCCTTTCTCTACAAAATACTATATCAATTCCATGGAAGACATCGCAATTAGGACAAAAATTGTAAGCAATTGGTATAAACCTTCAATGGAAAACAAGACCAGTGGGAACCCAATTCCAAAACCCAATAAGCCACATGACAAAGCTCCTTTGAAATGTCATAAATTTGGAAGTACATCTCATTTGGCAAACACTTTTCCCAAAAAGACAAAAATAAATTTGATAGAAAAGGATTACATTGAAGACACAAAAGAAACAAATAATGTATCTTTACATGAAATTGGTTCTGAGCCTTCTGGAGAAGAGGAAGTACCAGATGAACTTTGTATAGAAGATATCCATGTTTCCTTTGAAGTCACAGAAGTCCATAATCACTTACCACATTACAGTGATGAATGTATGAATCTCAGACCTGTGCAAGATGCTAAAATTCAGAAAATAAAACCTGCCAGAGGTAAAGGTTATACAGCTGGAGCATCTTTTATCACTAATATTGTGATAAACAACAGAGAAGCCATGTTACATCTTGACTCAGGTGCTTTTTGTACTTGTGTTGGAAACCAATTCCTTGAAAGTATTCATAACAATTGGAAAGATAGTTTATTGCCAATTGAAGGTATAAAATTCAGAAGTGCTATCCAAGATATGCACCCCTTGGGCATTTTTGAAGCGGCAATGATATTCCCTCATCCTGCAGCAAGCATCAGATTAAATGTTGAATTTGTTGTTCTGAATAATTGTACTTCACAACACTTTATACTTGGAAATTATTATCTTGATATTTATTGAATTGATATTAATAATCATAAAGACAGATATTTTACTATAGGTGAATATAAAAGGAACAATTTGCTTTTCCTCCAGAAAAAAGAGAAATAACTGTCATGAAATAAGTAAAGAATGTTGATAAAGAAAAATTTGTGTCAGATCAGTTAATTGAAGCACAAATTAGTACTGAAATAACATTAGAAATGGAGGAAGAGCTTATTGAAATTTGATTACAGTACATAGAGGCCTTTGCTTCTGATAATTAACCACTTGGGGCTATCAAAGGCCATGAAGTGGCCATTATGCTTAATGTGGAAAGACCTTACCCTCCACATTTCAGAAGACCAGCTTAGGCAGCTAGCCCTAGGGCTAAAGAAGAATTAGAAATTCACATTAATGAGCTAATGAAACTGGGAGTTCTTAGAAAGGTTGGCCACAATGAAGAAGTAGAAGTCACAACTCCTGTTGTGAGCCTGTGAGGTATGTATAACATACCCATAAGGCCACAAATAACTTTATAAACAGTTAAAATTGTCTTCAACAGAATTTTTAATTGAATTTGAAATAAAAAATAACAAAAAATAAGTATAACTTTTTTTTGGATAAACAAAGTTATAAATATTCTTTCATTTTTGAATTCTACACCAAAAATAACCTAGGGTACATCCATAAGGTGTTATACCCAAAACACTTATTTCTTATGTTATTAGAAGATTTAAGAATCTCACAGTACTAATGTAACTTTTTTAACATTTTTTAAATTTGTTAAATTTAAGCTTGAATAAGCTCAAATTTAAAGTTGCATAAGGTTTATGCAAACTTACCAAAATTTTAGTTAAAATTGAGGTGTGGTGTATATTTACTGAATTGGCTAAGGATTTGCCATACAGAATGTAAATCCTGCGTGAGCTCAATTTAAAAGTGTTTAAGGCCATAGTATGGCTTTAAATAAATAAAAGGGCAAAATCCACGCAAAAAGGTGGGACAAAGGAAAAAGACCAAATAGAGCTGGGGTACCCAACTTTTTGGTTCTGCAAAGATTCAATTAAGGTTTTCCACCTGCATTGCAGGATTTTCAACCTTATTTAAACTTTAAGATTAGAATTTGATCCAACATTAAAGTTTAAACTGGTTTTATCCCAAATTAGACAGGAATTTCAAGCTGCCAGAGGGTAAATCCCAATATTCAGGCTTGAATTCAAGGTTTTAAGAACTTTCAAATCTTAATTAAGCTTAAAACTTGAAGGTTACAAGCATTAAAACCTTATCAAAACTTAAGGTTTGGTGTGTATTGCTATTTTACGTGGAAAAATAGCAATAACTTGAAAAATTCATTAAAAATCCAATTATAAATGGATTTGCTTGAAATTTCACACAGCTTACAATCTAATATTACCTACATATAAATTAAATTTTAAGTATCTTTTATAAATAAATTTCCTGGGTAATTAGCCTGGAAATTTACTCTTTTAGTTTATGCTCAAAGAAAATTATAATTTCTATGAAAAGTAATTGAAAATTGAGTTTAAGAGATTTCTGCTTGAAACTCTATTTTTAAGTTGTTCATGTGATGAAATTTAATATAAATCAGTTTATTTCTATTAAAAACTTAAAATAATTAGTTTAAATGAGGATTAAACTTGCATGGAGTCAAGAATACACTTGTTAACTTGAAATTGGAATTAAAATTAAGTTACCTTAAGTTAAGAACCTTATTTTTAAGCATGGTTTTTCAGTTTTGAACTGAGCACGCCCTATATTTCCATTATGAATTAAGAGAGCTGCTCCGAAGACATAAAAAGAGTCTTTTCATCACTGTTTTTGTCAATCATTCATTATCAATCCAATCATATTAGAAATTTGAACAGATAAAGTTTTATTAAATATAAAGTCTTATTATTAAAGTAATTCTTAAGTTATTTTATTCTTTATTAAATTAAAATTAAAGAATTAAAATCATAGAATTGAGATTATTGTTGTAATCACCAATAATACATTTTATTATATAAAATTAATCATCTTAAATATATTTTAAAATCCACAAATTACTCTTAAAAACTCTTTAATCTTGAATTTTATTATGAAAAGTTGTTTTGTATTTGAAATTATTGATTTTTGACGTGTTTTTAACTTATAATTATTATTTAATTTAATAACTGTTGTTGTTTGACTTGTTGTATTAAGTAAATATTATAAGTAAGTTTTCTCTAAAATTCTATATCTTTTTTATCTAGTATTAGTTTTTTTTATATAGAATTTTTATTCTATAAGAATTATTTCTGCACAGTGTGTGTTTAATTCTTTTATAAATAATATTCATATTAGTTATAAGTGGTTAATATTCATATTTTCCATGTGTAATTGTCTCATTAAGAGCTTTACACTTGTTATTGTTATAACTGTCAGTGACTATAACAATAATAGAATAATTATAATTTATTATAATTATTTTCTCTTATTATTATATTCTTATGATAATAATTAGATTCTTTTTTTTATATATATCTATTTTTAATAATTATATTTAAATTTGTGGTTGTAATATTTCATTATATTATATATTTCTACTGATAAAAGTCATAATACTCTTGATTTTGCTACTATTATCAAGAGTTTCATAGACAAACCTTACATTTGGGGGCCTGGCCGTGATTTTAACCAATCTTTGGGACATAAATCATATTCTGGACATTATTTTACTGTTTTTTGACGTAAAATTGCCATATTTATCTTAATATTGGCATTTTTGGGACTTATCCCTTATAAATAATCTTTATAATATTAATAAAGTTATTTTCTCTTAAGAATATTGTTTGAAACAATATATTATTGAGTGACTTGGTATAAATTTCTTTTGTGTAACTAGTGGCTTTTTCACATCACAGACTTGAAATTTATTCTTTGAGTTATTCTAGTATAAAGTGAATAATACTACAATTTTGATTAATAAACTTGTTAATTGCATAATTATTATTTGTTTAAAGAAAAGAAAAAAAAATAAAATAAAAACAAAATTAAAAATCTTTACTAAAAATATTTTTTCTTTTATCTTAGACATTTTTCTTTATTTTTGATGTAATTTGCCACAAATTACATTGAAAAAACTTTATTCAATAATTGAGTTTATAAGTTATTTTCATTGTTTGATAAAATGACTTATATTTTTATTTTTTCTCTAGTGTCATCAATTAGAGACAGCTCCTCAGACTCTGAAGCCTCAGAGTCTAGTATTGAAATTCAAACCAGCCCAGCACCAAGGGGTTTAATAACCAAATAACCCTTTAAAGGTCCAGCAGGTGAATTTAATCCACTATTAGTCTATTTTTTCTTAAAATTGACGTGCAATGACTCCTACTAGAAGTGGAAGTAATTACTCCATCCAATCAAATGAATCTGGACCAGGACATTCCAGTCACAAATCAAAAAGACAAGAATGTCAGCCCAGAGGATAGGCACAAATGGAGGATGCCAGAACTTCCACCAGTTCCCAAAGGTTAGCCAGCACCTTTGAACCTCTTATTGAGAGTCCAGAAGCTGACATAATGGCTATTGCTGTTAGACCTGAGCCATTTCCAACAGGCAGCAGTGGAGATTTACCAGTCTCAGTACAAGAACTGGTTTATGGCCGCCAAACAGCAAGAGTGGGAACTTCTCCCAAGTCTTTGGATAGGCACCATGAACTCTTATCTTCAAGTAAAGAAGTTCATGGGGCCAGAAACGACAGAGGATCTTCTGAAGGGTTGGACACCAATGTCTTGCAAAGGACAAGTCCAACAGATAAAAGCTTGGTTGAAAAACCAAAGCATGTTATCAGAGGATCAGAAGAAGGAGTTGGCCCAAGGCAAGGAAAACAGCCCAGTGGAAGCTCCCCAAGCATCCACCAGCAAAAGTCCGCCTCAACAAGTGCCAAACAAGCCCAAGAAAGCCCCAAAGACCAATCATAAGGGCAATAAAAAGGAAAAGGGAAAGGCAAAGACCAAGTGGAACAAGCCTTAACCTCAGAATTACAGAATTCCCAAGAAACAGAAGACAGCCATGGACAATGTGCTCAATATGGCAAGAACTCTGATGGAATTCAAAAGCAAGGAAGAGAAAAGATTGAACCAATCTTTCCCAAAGAAATAGATCTTGTAAAACTTGTAACTCAACTTGAATCTTGTGATAAAGAAATTATGAAAAAGCTTAAAACATTTTAGTATATCCAACGGAAGCTGGTTAATGAGATACTGCAAATGAAAGAGTCACAAAAGACCATTGTTGGCCTTGAAAATGTTAATAAAGACAATATTTTGTCTTTGACACAAATTTGTGCAGGAATTTAATCTAAGGTTACCTTACTCAATCAACCAGATGACAATTCTATTTCTTTCATAACTAGAAATTTAAAAGATTTCAGAATACAAGTTCAAAACTTGGAAAACTGAACTGGGCACAATGCAGCCCTTTTCCAAGAACAATTCAAAAAAATTGATAAAGCAAGACTGGAATTGAAAGAAGAAATTCAATCAAGTATTAAGAGTATATCACTCAAAAATGAATTTGCAAGGCAATCCACACCAATTCTTGACAGAAATGTGCTTAATGATTTACATCATACCATTTCAATTAATGAGGTGGAAACTACTTGAAATTTCAAATAAATTCCAAAATTAGAGGAATGGCCAACCTTCAATGGTGAAGGAGAATACAATCATATGGAGCTTTTTAAAGCAATTGATATGTTCAAAGAAGAACTTAACATACCAGATGAATACATAAGTGCCAGATTACACTCATTATTTACCAGATCAGCAAAGGAATGGTATTAAAAGATGAGACAAGACCATGGTAAACATTCTTGGCCTTGGTGGAAAGAACAAATTATTTCCAAATGGGCTAATGATTCCTGGAGATTTAGAATGGAAAATTCTTTTGAAGAAGCAATTTTTAATATTGAGAAGGACAGGCCCATGTCTTGGTTTCTTAAACAGAAGGACAGATTAACTTCCCTTCATCCTGATATGTCTGAAACAATGGTACATAAAAGGATATTAAGAAAGTGTGGTGGTGACCTTGAGAATGCTATAAGAAGAAGATGTATTGAGCCTTGCTCTACAGAAGATTATATCAATGCTATGGAGGACACCACTACTAGAACAAAAATTGGAAGAAATTGGTCCAAATCCCCAATAGACAACAAGACTAATGGGAAACCAATTTCAAAGCCTAATAAGCCACAAGACAGACTTCCTTTGAAATGTCACAAATGTGGAAGTACATCTCATTTAGCTAACACTTGTCCAAAAAAGACAAGAATAAATGAGATAAATGTTGAAAAAGTGGAAGACACAAAAGAACCAACTGATGTATCTTTACATGAAAGTGATTCTGAGCCTTCAGAAGAAGAAGAAGTACCAGAGGAGCTTAGTATAGAAAATATTAATGTTTATTTTAAAGTCACTGAGGCACACACTCATTTACCACAGTATAGTGATTAATGTATGGATCTCATACATGTGCAAGATGCTAAAATGCACAATGTAAAACCTGCCAGAGGTAAAGTTTATACAGCTGGTTCATCTTGTATTACTAATATTGTGATAAAAACACAGAAGCCAAGATACACCTTGACTCAGGTGCTTTTTTCACTTGTGTTGGAAAGGATTATCTTGACAAGGTTCATACCAATTGGCAAGACAAATTGATGCCAATTGAAGGTATAACATTCAGCAGTGCTAGCCAAAATAGGCACCACTTGGGTATATTTGAAGCAGCAATCATATTGTCACAGGGGCTCTTATGCCAGCAAGAGGGCCTGGCACTCAGGAATCAAGAACTCACTTGGAGGGCTCCAAAAGATAAAGGAATAATAAAGATTCAATTTCTTTAAAGGAGAAGAATGGAAAAGACAAGGATTCCAAAGATAAAGAAAAGAATAAGAAGCCAAAGGCCAAGAAGCCAACCAAGTGAAACCTCAATTCACTGTTTCAACCTTCCAGAAAAGGAATGGAATTAGTAAAGGATATGACCACCAATATCCACCGAAAGGCAAGGAAGAAAAAGAGAAAGGGTGCTAATGACTGACTTAAGATTGTCAGTATTAACTTTAATAAGGTAAACGAAAATAAGGATAAAAATAAATCCAATATATTAATTAACTGGGGAAAAAGTCTGCAGGTGCTGAAAGGGAGACCATTGGATGCCACTCGGGCCTGGAGTGGGTTGCCACGGGGTTTGCTCACGAGGCAAACTAGGAACGGGAGAGTCTTGTCAGGGGGGATTCGGGGGGTTTTGTTCTATGAGTAATGGAAAAAAGTCAGTATTATTGCGTGAAGAGAAATGAGATAAGCAGGAGAAAGAAAACTTACTTTGGCGTTTGAATCCCATTGGTGACTATCAGCCCAAGCTCAAATGTCCTCTTGTCATCGCCATCCTTCATTGGCCGGATAATCACTTCGCTCAGGTCAAGGAGTGAAGTGACCATCGGATGGTGGCCTAGGAGGGGGGGTGGACAAATCGATGCTTGAGGGGACAGGGCTAATCGTCTGGAATCGTTCCCGTCGGCCTGCTTGAGGTCCCGGTGTCCATTCGCGCTCGGATATTGTTTCATCATCGTTGACAACAAAGGAGTCCTTGCGAGGGCGTCTTGGGCGAGAACTCCTCTGGCCTCGTGGTCGGAAGGGGCGGACAACAAAAAAACATTTCTTGTGTGCCTTTTGGCAAGCATCACAAGCATCAGTCATTGTTGAGGAACGGATGCAGGGGATACCCCGCTTGGTGCATAAAGTGCACAACATCTAAAAACAAAATAATTGAGGTTAGTAACTGAATAGAAAGTAAACAATCAAGAAAGAAAATGAAGACATACAATGAATTATAAATTTAAAACGTGAACAAAATAAAGACGCTCTACTTGGAAGGTTTTAAAAGTCTGAAAGAGAGTCGTGAAGAAAAAAAATAATTAATATCGGAACATAATGTGGACAAAAGCTGTAAATGGAGGAGATGCACGAGGTGGATAGAAGTGGGGTTCTGAAAGTATCAGCAGGAAAAACAAAAAGGAAAAAGGAAGGGGATTGGGTTTAGTGGAGTGCGAAAGACAAAAGTTGTAAGGTGTGGATATGAAACTTTGATTAAAAATCAAGTACTTTTCCTGTCCTCAAAATTTGTATAAGGTAAAATTCAATTAAAAATAATATGAAATATTATTTTTAAGAGAAAACACGCCAATTTTATTGTTTATAACTTTATTAGTATAAAACAATAATATTATAAAAATTTATTGTTTTACCAACAATAAAAATTTATCCAAAAAATACTCTACAAGAGATATTTTAAGGCTACAAAAGAAATTTCTTCAAGAGCAATTTCAATTGGAATTAATTGAGCAAAGAACTGCAAGCAATTAATTAAAGAACAAAGTCTTTAAAAAGAATATTAAAGAGAAAACACGCCCAAAAGTGACCAGAGTGAATTTGGAAACAAAGTGACAAAGTTTACAGTGATGAAAGATGCTTTAATTCACTTTTGGGGTGGTTCAGGGGTAAAAATGATTATAAGAGTTACAAACAATGATTATAATGATTTTTTCACGTGGTTAAAAGGATTAAAATGATTTAAAAATGGTGGTTGGAATCTTTGATTGATTGGTTTAACAGTGTTTAAACTAATTAATAAAAGGAAAAGATTCCAACATGAAGAGAAAAGTGGGGCAAAGAAGACATTCTTTTATAGCCATCAATTCTCTTACTCCAAAAGTAAATTTTACTCTTGTCAGTCGTGAAAAACAGTCTGACAACAGAAAAGCCAATTATGGCATCATTGAACCCTGGTTTAGACCAAAAAGGGCTGGTTTAAGCCATTTTTAGCCATTTTTACCCATTTTAGACCCTTAAATCAGCCATTACTATAGCAATACCAGGCCTAGAGCCTTCAAAACACGTCAGAATGTGTGTAAGAGGCGTAGAAACCAGTTAAAACTGTTTTTACTATGGTTGTTTTATCTTAAGGGTAGTTTTACCTTCTTGGCAACACCTAAAACTACCCCAGTTGGTATCAAAACCTCATCATCAATTGAGTCCACAGACCCTGTGACTCAATTCCAGGCCAAAAGTGATGAACTTTTGCGTGAATTTTGACATCCCACGCCTGTCAGCAAGGATTTTGGGGGTCTAGCTCCCCCTTAGAGCTGGAGTTCCTTTTCCCCCCCAAATTTAATCTTTCCAATTTATTTTTCCTTTACTTCCTCATCATGTATTATACTTATAATTTACATATGTAATTCAATTCAATTGTACAGTACAATACAGTAATAATTGACACCTCATATGTAAATCAAAGTTCACTTATGTAATACACGCGCACATTTTGACATTTCAATTGAATTCAATTGAAAATACTTCAATTCCTCATAGCTTCTAAACTAAACACAACACCTCAATTTTAACACAAAAATTGATGGTTAACACCACATGTGGTGTGAATTAAATTAAGGTTTTGAGGATTTTCAACTTTTGTATTGAAAATACTAAAAACTTAATTTAAGCTTATTTAGAGTTGAGTTACAAGAATTTCACTCAGAGGTGACCCCACCTGATTTTTTATGAGGAATCCAATGGTGAAATAATTTTTATGTGTTTATTTATTGGATAAAAAGTTATAATAATTTTTATTTAACTTTTTTCCAAATTTGTTTAATTTTTCATAATTTTGTTAAAATTTCATTTTTACTTAATTTTTCCAAGTATAAATGTACTTTTATACTTACAAAATTTTAATGTATTTTTTATTTTTAAATTGTAATTAATTTTTTATTTTTAATATAATTTTATATTTATATTTTGATTTTTATTTTAATAATAAAAATAAATTTATTTTATTTATATTAATATGTTAATTTTGCATTTGTGGTCTTTTGGGTATATGAAATTACCTCTAAGGCTCACATTCCCTCCCCCTAAAAAAAGAATATTACTTTGTAATATTGGTGTTTCTAGTGTGTCTGAATCTCCTCAGGAGTTTGGTAGCTTCTGGTATATCTTTTTCTTCTAACCATTCATCTTCACAAGTTGGGTCACTGTACCTAACAAGGTATTCCCTTCCTTTCTTGGTTCTTAATTTCCTTTCTTTAAGAACTTTGGTTATTTTCTTAGTACCAGATGTTTCAATAGGAGGTATAACTTGGGGAACCTTATTCCTCAAGGGAAATTTCTCAGCATCACTAGATTTATATGGTTTTATCAAGCTCACTGGAAATGTAGGGTGCTTATTGCTAAGTTCTTCAGATAACTCTACTTCAACAGCATTTTCTCCATGGAGGGCCTTAATCACAAAAGGTCCTGCAAAGGAGTCTTTCAACTTTTTACATCCTTTGATGTTATTGAAGTTAGTGGTGGATACAAGAACTAGGTCCCCCACTTTGAAATCTGGAGTTGCATGAGATTTATCCCATTTGTCTTTAGCATATGCAAAAGAGTCCTCCATGCATCTTACTGCATGCTTTCTAGCTTTGTCTAGCATTCCTTTGAAGCTAGCAGCTGTGGGATGTATTTCAATTAAGTCTTTCCTCAAGGAGTCTTGGGGTAACTTGGGGTTCCATCCTTTTTCTAGAATAGCAGGAGTCTGATTGGTACTAGCATGGATTGATGTTTTATATGCTAATTCCAGTGCTGGTAACAGAGTACACCAATCATGGGTAAATCCATCACAATCTTTGAATTCAAGGCCATATGCACAAAACTTTCTCACCATGTCCTCTAAGGTTTGGATCATTCTTTCAGCCAGGCCCTCAGTTTGTGGGTGGTAGGCTGTAGAGAAAGACAGTTTAGTGCCAAATAATTGGTGAAGATTTGTCCATAGTGCTGAAGTGAATTTGGGATCTCTATCGCTGATGATATTTGTAAATATCCCAGTCCATGACACTACTCTATTCCATATCAGAAGAGCTGTATCCATGGCTGTATCATCTTTGTGACATGGTAAAAAGATTGGAGTTTTACTGAATCTGTCCACAATTACTAGGCAAGCATTATAGCTCCTGTCACCTCCTGGTGGTAGGCCAGTTACCCAATCCATATGGACAATTTCCCAAGGTCTGTTTGGTTCTTGGATTCTTATCATATTTCCAAGTCTTTTGCCAGTGGATTTATTTGCCTTTTGGCATCTGTCACAGGTTTTGCAATACTCTGAAACATCTTTCTGCCACATTGGCCACCATATGCAGGTCTTTACTTTCTCTCTTGTTCTGTCTTCAGACAGATGTCCTGAAAAGGGACTATCATGGCATTCTTTCAGTAAAAGATTGATTAATGACCTGTCTACAACTGTCATGACACATGTGTGCTTGGTTCTGTGGTAAATTATACCATCCAGTAGGTGAAATCTTCCTTCATCATAAGATTTTCTCCATACTTCATCCAAGGCATGTATTAGAGAGTTGTCTTTACAGTTTTTGTTAAGTAATTGACATAAGATGCTACAATTCCTATCTTGAGTGTAGCTGCTTCTGACTTCTTCAAAGAAGGTGGTGTTCAAGTCTGTAACACTTATTCCTTCTATTGGAATTTGTGGTGAAGCTTCTTCTGGTACATAAGCAGGATTATCAATATTATTTGGTAATGGCCATCTTCTTAATCCATCTGCATTCTTATGAATGTTCCCATCCTTATGAACAATAGTCATATTTCCTCTGTATTCTTGTATGGCTATTTGCCATCTGAGCATGTGTCTGTTGGGTGTTTTCATGTTCAAAAGTGATTTCACAGCTGTACAATCTGTTATTACTTCAAAAACACATCCCTCTAAGAAGTAGTTCAATTTCTCCAAGGCCCAGACAAGGCATAGACATTCCATTTGACTTGCTCCATATCTGGCTTCAGTTGGTTTGATTTGCCTGGATATGAAACATATGGGTCCTTCTACAGGCTTATCATTCATGATCTGAACTTGGTGAAGTGCAGCACCCAGTCCATCCCCTGAAGCATCAATATACAGTTTGAAAGGCAATTTAAAGTCTGGCATCAGTAAGAGTGGAGCAGTGGTCAATGCTTCTCTTAGAGACTCAAAAGCTTTGACTCTGTCGACAGTCATCTCAAACACTGTGTCTTTGTCACACAACTTATAAAGTGGTCTTGCTATGGATGCAAAATCTTTAATGTGTTGCCTGTAATATCCTGCAAAACCTAAGGATGACTGAATTTCCTTTTTATTCTGAGGCATGGGATTTAATAATACTGCTGCAACTTTGTTTTTGTCAATTCCAAGGGACAAACCAGATACAACATGTCCTAGTGCTTTAAGTTCTTTAAATCCAAAATGACATTTCTTCAAGGAGATTTTCATGTTTACTGATTGGATTTTTGTCAAAACTCTTGATAATCTGTACATGTGCTCCTCCCAAGTCTTTGAACAGATAATAATGTCATCAATGTAAATGATTAACCATCCCTCTGAGAGTTCTTCCAGGAAGATTTCATTCATCATTCTTTGGAAGTGTGAAGGTGCATTTTTGATACCAAAGGGCATCCTTAAGTATTCATACACTCCACAATGAACAATAATTCTCAAGTATTTTCTTGCTCTTGGTGTTACCACATTTTGATGGAATCCTTTAAGGGCATCCATAGTGGTTATATACACTGCTTGAGATATTTGAGTAAGGGAAATTTGGATTTTTGGTATTGGGTATCTGTCTGGGACAGTGTAAGTGTTCATAGCTCTAAAGTCCCCAACCATTCTGGATTTTCCATTATGCCACGCCACTATAACTGGTGTAGTTATTTCTACTTCCTCATTGTGGCCTACTTTTCTTATTACACCAAGGTCTAGAAGTTCTTTGATATGAATTTCTAGAGCTTCTCTTGATTTTTGACTTGCTGGATAAGCAGGTCTTCTTAAGAGTGGTGGATAAGGTCTCTCAATGTTAAGAATGATGTCAACTTCATGACCAATAATTGCTCCCAGGGGTTCTTTGTCTGTAGCAAATGCTCCTCTGTGGTCATACAAAAGGGAAGAAAGTTCATTTTCTTGTTTATCAGTCAGATGAAGGCTTATTTCAGCCTCATTTAACTGTTCAGACTTGAATTTCTCTAACTCTAAGTTGACTGGTGATACTTTGTTTACTGTAATTTGTCTTTTAAATGGTAAAAAGGCAAATTTCTGGCGCTTATTGTCCCCAATTGTAAAGTATCTGTCTTTGTTATTATGTAAATCTATTCCATACATGATTAAATAATCATTTCCCAATATAAAATGGGTACTAGAGCAATTTTCCATAACAACAAATTCAACTGTGATCCTTAAATTCCCATTTATGTGTGGGAATATGACATTGGTCTCAAAGATTCCTAATGCTTTCATTGGGTTACTTGCACTGTTGAATTTTATACCATCAATTGGTAACAGTTGGTCTTCAAAATTTGGTACACAAGTTTTAAGAAAAGATTTTCCAACACAAGAGCAGAAGGCTCCTGGGTCAAGCAAAAGTTTGGTGGGCTTGTTATCAATCACCACTTCTGTTATACAGGAATTACCAGCTGTATAACCTTTTCCTCTGTTTGGTTTTGTTTTCATAAGTTGTGCATCTTGAAATTTTGATAAATCAACTTGACCATTGCTCAATTGTGGTAAGTGGGAATAAGATTCCATGATGTCAAAAGTGGCATTGATATTTTCTATATCTTTTGAAGATTCAGAAAATATGGATGACTTATCATCTGAATTGTCTTCAATTATGTCTTCTTTTTCAACATCTGGTCCCTTTTCAATGTCAATTTCATTGATTTTCCCCCTTTTTGGACATGTATTGGCTAAATGGGTGGTGCTTTGGCAAATATGGCATTTTCTGACTGTATCTGCAGATTTATATTTAATATTACTAGAATTTTCTTTGGGGTTTTTGTCCACAGAATCTTTCCAAGGTGTATTAAACCTTGTTTTAAGATTCACCCTACTAGAACCAATTTTGGTTCTGGTGGTTACTTCTTCTAGTATATTGATGATATCCTCTGCTGAAGATTGTTCAGTGGTCCTGCTTTTGACAGCATGCTCTAAGTCACCCCCACATTGTCTCAGAATTTTTCTATGGATCATAAATTCTGACATGTCAGGATATAATGCTGTTAATCTGTCCTTCTGTTGGCAAAACCATGGTAAAGCTTTGTCTTTATCAGCATTAAATTTGGCAGATTCAAAGGCTGTTTCAACTTTAAACCTCCAAGCATCATTTTCCCATTTGTTGATGATTTGGGTTTTCCACCAAGTCCAACTCTGGTGTCCATGTGCTTGTCTTATTTTGATGTACCATCTGTGAGCTGATCTGGTAAACAAGGTGTTAAACCTTGCTGTTACCAATCGGTCTGGTAATTCAAAATCCTCTTTGATCATGTCAATACCTCTAATGAATTCCATATGGTCATACTCTCCTTCACCACTGAAGTGGGGCCATTCTTTAAGTTTTGGCACTTCTTTCAAGAGTGCTTGGCCCATTGATGGTTCCAAGTTATGAAAAGAAGTGGATAATTCATTTTTTAATTGTGAATTATCAGGATCCAATACTTGTGGATTTGAAATTCTTGTGCCCTCATTTTGATTTAGAGGTGTAGACATTCTTGGTAAGGTGTTCAGTATTTGTTCAATGTCATTCATTTTACTGTTGCTACACCTTTGGGAATTTCTGTATTCATGTTGGAAGCTTTGTATTAAATTTATTACTTCAATTTTATACATGTCTTCTTTGTGTGTAAGTTCTTGCCATAACTCTGTCTGTCTTGTATTATCAGCAGTTACTTGATTCAATTTCATTGATAATTTTGATACTTCTTCTTGTGAAGCATCAAAACACTTTTTCAAGGCAATGGTATATGTCTTTACTTCAGTAAATGAATTTGAAATGTCATCAAGGACTTTCTTGTTATCTGTCTTGATAATATTTATGGCTTGTTTAATTCTTGTTTCAATTATGTCATCAATATTGAATTTAGAATATTTATCTGTTAATTCATTAATAATGGCAGATTGTTCATTTATTTTATTGTTAGAAGAATTATCATTATTGGAATTTTTAATTTTTCTTAAAACTTTTTCAAAACACATAAGTGTTTCATTAATTTGGCACAGACTCAGGTTGTTTGTTTTAATGTTGTTACAAATGGTTTCATTTTTATCAGAAAGATGTTTTTTCACGTCATTTATAGCATTATACAACTCTGGGATGGAATCAAATATGTCAGAAATCATTTCTGGAACCTTAATCTGGCTTCCTCCTTCTTCTGTAATTCCATCATGGTTCTGGCCATCTGAAATACATTTTCCATGGCATCCTGCTGAATCTTTGGGATTCTGTAGCCCTGGCTGTAAGGTTTTGGGGCTGGTGCCTTCCCTTTGCCCTTGTTTGGAGCTTGTGGCTGCCTTTTCACGTTGGAATTGCTGCTGCTGGCCACTGGGGCTGTTTTTGGCACTGGTTTGGGTGGTGGTGGGTTGTTTTTCCTCCATTCTAGTGTCAAAAGCATCATGTTTTTCTTCTCCATCAATGGATGCCATCCATTGAGCAATTTGCAAGTGTTGGGATGGCCCAAGAATTTTCTTACTGTCAGGTAAGAATTCATGCAATTCTTCCACAGGTTTGCAAGGATCTGGTACTCCTTGAATTGAAGTGCATTGTTGTATGCACTGTGGCTGGCTTTGTATATGTCCACAGAGGCTTGTTGTGGCGGTGTCAGCTCTTTTTGAAGGTAAAATAGTATTATCAGCTTCAGAATGACCCAATTTAGTTGTTTGGAAGTCATCAACTGACCCTTTTCCTTCTGTACCTGGTTGGCTTCTGCCATAATCACGTATATTACTTTTTTGGGAGCTTCTTGAGGGGTTGTAGCTGGCTCCTGACCTGTTTGAAGGCATAATTATGGTTAAAAAAGGCTTAAAATAGTATTTTTACGTCAAAAACTTACTATTGGCCAAATTCTTAGCCTTCTGAAGAGTATTACTTATGTCCAAGTTAATTAATTCAGAAGATATTGGTTCAGGTTGGTTATGTTGAGTCACAATAACAGTACTATTATGATCAGAATTAACAGTACTGGCAGGGATAATGCTGGTTACTGTTGAGGCTGTTTCAATGTTTTCTTGTCTTACCACGTTGTCAGACACTAAAATTAATGAAAAAGCGAATTAATTAAGTAAAAAAAAGGTTATTTCAAAAAAGAAATAAAAATATAAGCCTCACTTATAATATGAAAAAAAAAGTTATTTTTTATGGATTTTTTGAATTATAAGTATTTTTTATATGTTTTTAAATTTTTCAATATAAGAAAAAAGATTTAAAAAGAGTAAAAAAAATATGTCACAGGTAAAATATCACGGCTGGGCCCCCAAATGTAAGGTGTGGATATGAAACTTTGATTAAAAATCAAGTACTTTTCCTGTCCTCAAAATTTGTATAAGGTAAAATTCAATTAAAAATAATATGAAATATTATTTTTAAGAGAAAACACGCCAATTTTATTGTTTATAACTTTATTAGTATAAAACAATAATATTTTAAAAATTTATTGTTTTACCAACAATAAAAATTTATCCAAAAAATACTCTACAAGAGATATTTTAAGGCTACAAAAGAAATTTCTTCAAGAGCAATTTCAATTGGAATTAATTGAGCAAAGAACTGCAAGCAATTAATTAAAGAACAAAGTCTTTAAAAAGAATATTAAAGAGAAAACACGCCCAAAAGTGACCAGAGTGAATTTGGAAACAAAGTGACAAAGTTTACAGTGATGAAAGATGCTTTAATTCACTTTTGGGGTGGTTCAGGGGTAAAAATGATTATAAGAGTTACAAACAATGATTATAATGATTTTTTCACGTGGTTAAAAGGATTAAAATGATTTAAAAATGGTGGTTGGAATCTTTGATTGATTGGTTTAACAGTGTTTAAACTAATTAATAAAAGGAAAAGATTCCAACATGAAGAGAAAAGTGGGGCAAAGAAGACATTCTTTTATAGCCATCAATTCTCTTACTCCAAAAGTAAATTTTACTCTTGTCAGTCGTGAAAAACAGTCTGACAACAGAAAAGCCAATTATGGCATCATTGAACCCTGGTTTAGACCAAAAAGGGCTGGTTTAAGCCATTTTTAGCCATTTTTAGCCATTTTAGACCCTTAAATCAGCCATTACTATAGCAATACCAGGCCTAGAGCCTTCAAAACACGTCAGAATGTGTGTAAGAGGCGTAGAAACCAGTTAAAACTGTTTTTACTATGGTTGTTTTATCTTAAGGGTAGTTTTACCTTCTTGGCAACACCTAAAACTACCCCAGTTGGTATCAAAACCTCATCATCAATTGAGTCCACAGACCCTGTGACTCAATTCCAGGCCAAAAGTGATGAACTTTTGCGTGAATTTTGACATCCCACGCCTGTCAGCAAGGATTTTGGGGGTCTAGCTCCCCCTTAGAGCTGGAGTTCCTTTTCCCCCCCAAATTTAATCTTTCCAATTTATTTTTCCTTTACTTCCTCATCATGTATTATACTTATAATTTACATATGTAATTCAATTCAATTGTACAGTACAATACAGTAATAATTGACACCTCATATGTAAATCAAAGTTCACTTATGTAATACACGCGCACATTTTGACATTTCAATTGAATTCAATTGAAAATACTTCAATTCCTCATAGCTTCTAAACTAAACACAACACCTCAATTTTAACACAAAAATTGATTGTTAACACCACATGTGGTGTGAATTAAATTAAGGTTTTGAGGATTTTCAACTTTTGTATTGAAAATACTAAAAACTTAATTTAAGCTTATTTAGAGTTGAGTTACAAGAATTTCACTCAGAGGTGACCCCACCTGATTTTTTATGAGGAATCCAATGGTGAAATAATTTTTATGTGTTTATTTATTGGATAAAAAGTTATAATAATTTTTATTTAACTTTTTTCCAAATTTGTTTAATTTTTCATAATTTTGTTAAAATTTCATTTTTACTTAATTTTTCCAAGTATAAATGTACTTTTATACTTACAAAATTTTAATGTATTTTTTATTTTTAAATTGTAATTAATTTTTTATTTTTAATATAATTTTATATTTATATTTTGATTTTTATTTTAATAATATAAATAAATTTATTTTATTTATATTAATATGTTAATTTTGCATTTTTGGTCTTTTGGGTATATGAAATTACCTCTAAGGCTCACAAAAGTAGAAAGGCAGGAAGACCAAGGGGAATACGCACAAGAAGGAGAAACGCGGGTGAGGTTGAACGAAGTGGAGCGGGTGAGAAAGAAAGTGAAGGGCGTGTCGTGTGAAGATGGTCTTTTATACCATGGTGAAGCTGAGACGATCTCAGCAGTTTCAGAACCCGCAAAAGTCTCAGCTTCAAGGCGTGTGGGCTAAATTGAAGCTCAGTGTCAGCAAATGCTGGCGTGAGGCAGAGCAACAATGGGGTGCTGGCTGAGTATTGCTATTGATTGAATTGTCAAGCTCAGTCAAATCCCCTTTGTTTCCTTAAATAGCCACCCAATCACCCAGGAGGGTGGTCATGAGGCCCTCGTTAAATTTCCATGGTGGGTGCAATTCCCAAATTACCCATTCAGAAAAGAACATGGTGCATTTGGTCACAAGTGACCGCGGCGAGATTACCGGCCATATGGCCTGGTAATAGTGTTTGAACAAAGGGGGGGCTGTAAGACAAGTGAATACAGCATGAGCTGGCCTTGACCCTTTGCACAGGTTTGCTTTCGGGTCATAATTGAAATGCTCAATGGCTGAACATTTTAATTGCACAGTATTTGAACTATTGATATAACAATATCAAATGCACCATGCTGAGCCATTGCTCAGTCGTTTTTGTAGGCACACAATCTCAGCATTTGGCACAGCATCAGATGACATTTCAGCCAGGTGCAGCATTTCACACGCTTTGGTGAAGTGCTCCAAACTGAGCCTTCCAATGAACTATTGCAAAAATAGTTCATTCCATGGATTTACTGAGCACTTTCACATGGTGCTTTTGACCATGACATGCTCAGCTTGCGTGTGCAAATTGGGTGAAAAGCAATGCTGAGCATGTGGCACATGAGCTACGTATATGCAAACAATCGGAAGGTGCATGCACATTCGCTATATGCATTCAGGCTCAAGTAGTATTACACCTTCCTGATCTGTACAGCCAACACTGTAGTACGCAGTACACCTTTGTAAATGTATTCTGCGGGGCAGAGCAAAAGTTGTTCAACAATGTAACATGCAATCACGTCAAGCCATTGAGTCATATCTCTCACCTGCATCCCTTTGATGCACCTTGTTGGACAGCTCTGCCTAACTACAGCACAGATGTGCATGTAATCCAAGAAAATGTAAGTGGGTCATAATGGGATGACTTAATATTTGGGTCATACACAAACAGTTGATTCACTCCAGTGCCATTGTTGGGGCAAACAATGACTGGCCCCGCTTGTTCATTGCGCGTGCTCATTGTTGGGAAGCCACACGCTTTCATACGCACCTCCCAATGGGTCATACACAGGCAACTTTCACACGCCTGGAAGACATTTTACTGCCAGTGTTCCGACCGGCTATTTTCTTGGTCAGGTGATCAGCTTGACTGCAGACGCTCACCTGCTTGCGCATGGAAACCTGAGGCCAATCAGTGTGGATTTGCTTCAGCCTCATCCACATTAGAGTAATCCCAGCCTATGTTTGCGTGGGTATCTCCCACCGCGGGTCATTTTCTTCACGTTCTCACATGCCCCGCGCAAGTTGTGGCACCTGGCTTTCAGCCAAAAATTCCCTTGGGTGGGTGGCCTCTTTTACCAGAGTTTTGTACACGTGTAAGGCAAAGACCCAGATGCTAATCTTGGTAGATTAGTACCCGCCTCAAACGCAATAGGGGTGAATGTATATGTGGATCACGGCTCACAGCGAGTGCCCCCTTTGATCATCCCACACATTCCCCCCTGGAAGCCCAGTAGGCATCAGTCAGCAAAAAACTTCAGGCAAAACCAAAGTCATTGTTGGTGGCATGCCACCAAACATATCTCACCCGCCCACACACAAACTTCCCCACAGTGAGATTGCCCTTTGAAACCGCCAACATTGCCCAGTAGGTCCCTGTGCAACAATTAACCTGGGGAGGATATGCACCCATGTTCTCTGTCACACCAGGGAACATGACTGCATGCCTCTAATATGCCCTCCACAATAAGTTGCTACAACCCACCCAATTTTGGATATGCTAATGTCAACCTTGTTCCACCAAAGGTTTCATAACTTGCTGCAGATCCAGCAGTCATATCGGTGCACCCACATTTTGGCCACCTTGCCTTGATATATGCCCCAAATTGGATATGAAAATTATGAGCCCATGAGGCCCACCCCCATCAAGACCATGCACGTAACCAATGGCCATCCCCCCTTGACCCCATTGCTGCCTCTCATATAAGTTCCCCACCTGCGCTTATTTGTCTTCCTTCTGTTTAGCTAACCCCTCCCGATCATATAATTTCTAACTGTCCCCAAATAATTTAAAATAGCCATCATGTCAACCCCTTCACAACCACTTTGCATTGGGATGATTAATATTTGTATTTAAATAAATAGTGATATAGCCTTAAATCCTGAGAATTCCCACTTAGCTTCTTGGATTATCATATGGCACAATCAACACAACATGTTTTTTTATCTCCCCAATCACCAGCATGCTATTGGCTCTCTACCTGGAACCCTTTCCAAAACGTTGATACCATTCCTTGGGGCACCAAAAATGTTCATGCACTGTGGTCCTGGTGGGGCATGGATTGAAAATTGCCAATCCAATCCTACTCAAATATTATTTGTTGAGGGAATATTTATGACTGATGCAAATGATCCCTCCTCATCTCAGAAACCTAATCTAGCATTGATGTTCTTCACATGGCATCCAAACATTTTATTCATAATGGAAAGCTTTCGAACACAAGATTTCAAGCTTAAAATGCCCAAAGAATATGACTGTAATACTCATAGTCAATGTAAACTCTTTACTCCAACATTTCCCGCTTCAAACTCGACGCCAGCTTCATATCCTGCTGTTTCATCGTTGATTTCCAAGCAAAAAGTGATACAATTACTCAGTGGATAAGACCTCCCCATGCCATTATTCAAACCCCCCTTCTCCCTCATCAAAAGACTGGACTAGCTTTTCTCTGGGATTAAGAAATCCCCAATGGCCAATCAGCCAGTAACCTTTGGGCCACCTCACCCCCAGGATCCACTTTTAATGCCAGCCACATCATTACAAACAATGTTGTTAGCTCATTTGAATCCCTTTCAACTAATACCCCTCTTGGAGGACTGCTTGCGGATGATATGGGATTAGGTAAAACCATTCAGGCCATTGCTCTAATTGGTACCTCCAAGGAGCGGATGATTGCAAACCCCCATCGCTCCACGCCCACCATGATCATCTGCCCCCCTCGCTTAATTACCAACTGGCAATCAGAAATATCCAAGCATTCTCACGCTGGAGTGCTGCATGCTAAAATCTACCATGGTCCCACTTGTCACTCATTATCCAAAGCCAACATCTTAAAATATGATATCATCATCACTTCTTACAATACTATCACCCAAGAATTTAAGCAAGCCAATCCCTCTACATCATTCATTTTTCAAATAAATTGGCATAGTATAATCTTGGATGAAGCACATTGAGTGGCTGAGCTTAAACAATTCAAATTACCTTTTATATCCAATAGCCCTTGCCCCATCTTATAGCTATATTAGCTCTCAATACACTGCCACTCACCATGCCATTAATAGCCTCCTTTCATCCCGTCGAATATGTTTAACGGGAACACCTATTCACAACACCATTTATGACCTTTGGGGCATAATATCATTCATCACTCAACCCCAGAGCGCCAATGAAGATAACTGGTCACCATTCATCCTGAGTAGTCTTTCCAAAGGTTGCAATGATATTTTGCATATGGCATTGTGGCATTTAAGTTTGCCCTGCACCAAAACCACACATCTCAAATCCCTCCCCACTATTAGCCATCATTATGAGCTGCTCCGACTCAACCCAGCCATGCAGCAAGAATATTCCACATTATATGAAGAATTCCTATCATCCAAAAGCAAAGGACCAGGAAAATGTTTCAGAAATATTAATAAGCTGTGAATATGTTGTAACCATCACATCATGCTTAACACAATTGTGGAGGCGGATTTGGAAGACCCTGAGGGCAGGAGCACTCAGGATAACTCCCCAACAATCACACGAACTATTGTGGATGTGGAAACATGCATTATGAGTAGTAAAGTTGCACACCTCCTACAAAGCTTAATGAAGAACAAACAAACAAGGTGTGGTCCAACCAAATCAGTGGTTTATACCCAATGGACCCAATTTCTAAATTTTTGCATTAATTCTAATATGCATCCATTACCAATTGAATCCATCTGCCTTTTTTATATTGTAGAATTGGTATTGCACTTGCCCATCACTCTATCCTTTCAGCACGAATTGATGGAACAATTACAGCACAAGCACAGGAGAAGGCACTGGAGAATTTCTTCAATAATCCTGAATGTGAAGTACTGATTGCATCCATTTCCGCAGCTGGAACTGGCCTCAATATGACTTGTGCTAATATGGTCTAATTAATGGTGAGGGGACCCCCAAAATTCTGCCCTGATTTGCAGCCCCTGAAATCCACATTTCCAGGAGCCCAATTGGAACCCAGCCATTGAGGCTCAGGCTGTTGATCGACTCCATCGTATTGGCCAACAACAACCTGTAAAGGTCATCCACTATATCACTCCTCATTCAGTTGAGGTCAACATGTGGAAGGTACCTTTCAAGCTCATATTTGACCCTAATTGTATTGCTATTCCAAAATCCTTCCTTATGGAAATGCCATTTTCCAAACACCAATAGGTCCAAGAAAAGAAAAAATCATTAACTTCTTGACCCTTACTGATATTATATAATTTGTGTTTGACCAAGTTGATCACACCTGTGCACCCTGGCACAGGTCCACAGTTATGAACACCATGAGCTGGATCGAACTCCTTCAATATTTCCTGAATGAAAATGAGCAATAGAGTATTATTTCTAAGGGAGACAGTGATGCAGTCCAACTCATATCGTCTATATTCGGACAGATTTAGCAAGTTGTTGCATCTTTAAGATATAATAATAATATGATTGTATTAAACTTGCACAAATAATTCACAAAATGTTACTTTGTAACGGTGCTATACATTTATATTACTAAGTTATTGCAGAGCATTACCATTTGTCCTAATAACTGGCATGTCAAGTATTTTGAGGGCGCTAGTCTGCATCTTACTACAGCCTTTGAGCCAATCTTGATCAAATAGCTGAAATGATAAGCCTTCCGGAATATCACCATCATCTGTCAATTGTAATTCTGGCAATCTATCAATAGTTTTTTTACCCTTTTTTTAATGCAATTACAAAACTCTAGGTCTTGATCCATTTTTAATACCAATTCATTAAATAACTGGGAGCGCCAGCATAATCCCACTTTGTGGTAAACTTGACAGCCATTTTCCAGTACCTCCTCAGTATCTGAACATACTCAAGGGTCATTGAATTGTTATGCTAGAATGGGAAATTTAGCCGTATCACACCATTCATGACGGCGCTCACAGGTCTGCACATAATCAAGTAGATCATCATCAGTCTTTGCTCACAATGAAGAAGAGATACATTAACTAACCCTTTGACGAATCTTTGCAAGCTTTTGATTCACCTTCTTTTTAGCCAAATACTCCGCATCCTTTTGAATAGACTTCCATTCTCTTTTCAAATAAGTGAAATATTGCTCCATTAAAGCCGCCACAACCCCATAGTTATTATGATCCTTGTTCCAACAGTAATGATGATACTCGGTGCTGACCAGTGCAAGACAGAATGTACGGTAAAACACCATAGACATCAGCTCATTGAACGGATGTTGCCATGAGCTCTCCCAGTCCCAAGTGAATTGCTTTAGTCCTAGCTTGTGGAGCTCATTTTTTCAGTAGCTTTGGAAACCCTGAGACTGAACCTGTGTTGATGGCTCATTGAAAACATCCTTGGGGACATATCCGAGATGACCAGCCACTTGAATTGCAATTTCACGCTCTTCTGTGCTTGGTGGTGCTGGTAGTGAGTAAAAATCCTTATCCCTAACTTTGAGTAGGAACAGGCAATGGGCATGTACTGCTGATCTCATTCCATGGACATTCTCTGGAAGTTCTTCTTTCAGCCATTTTTGTTGCTCCTTCTTGCTTGCATGTTTCGCCACATTGTGAGCTTTACAAGCCTGGTTCCTTTGCTGTCTGACCTCGGATTGTTCAAGCATACTCTGGGCCAGGGGCATTTGAGGATGGGTGAACTCACTATTTGACTTAGTGCCATGCTCATGTGCCATGAAATCGCCCTCCTTGGTTCATCATTTGTTTCCATTTGAGTCGAAGACCTGTTCTCCTCCTCATCATCCACCATTTTTTCTCTTGATGAACTGGCATGAGCTGTTCTTGGTTTGGAGGCATAGGGATGATGAGGTCCAGTGACTTTCTCTTTATGGACCAGAGGTGAAGATGCATAAAGTTCATCACCTGCCATGCATATCATCAGTTAAAACATCAAAAGATTAATGAAGACTGGTCATACTCACAATCTTCAATTGGCTCCTGAGATGGGACTGACTTCCCTTTAGGTGCCATATCTAACCCATGAAACAAAAATATCAAATTGTGAAAAAGTTTATACTCCAAAATTCAAATGACTTACTTTGATTAAGTGTCAATCCTGGATTTCCCTCCGACAGACCACTCCAAGTTACATTCTCCAATTGTCTTTTTTGTCCCCCCCATCCATGCGCCTTTCATTGCCCACATGAACCTGAGATCCTGATGGAATATTGAGGGTTGGCTGTTTACTTTGGCCAAAGGGATCCTGGGATGCAACTGGATTCCGACCGGGATTAAGGAGGAACTCACGTGGAAGTTTTGATTGGGGATTAGCATTTGATGAGATTTGAGGTGTGCCTTCTGGCCCCTGAGACACATGTGTTTGTGTATTAGTGGGATTTGGGGGAATTGGAGTGACGGAAATATCTGGGATCGACCAAGTGCTTGAAGCTGGAGCCTTTGGATTTCCCACATCAATGTTAAGACCTGATACATTCATTGAGGATGCAATAGGGGTTGTGAGAGGAATGTTGGGACTCAATGGTGACTGTTCTTGAACATATTCTATGCTAGATTCACTATCTGAGTCATGAAAAGAACCTGAACGGGATTTATGTGACTTGTAAGGTGACATAAGGGCCCAAAAAGTACACTAATATTTTTAACTAGATAAAACACCTCAGTATTATGATAAAATAGAGTGATATGAGATGAAATCTTTTAAAGTTTAGAATAGAGATATTCTATGAATATTTCTAAAAAGAGTCTTATTGGAAGTCTAATAAGCCTCTTTTTAGGAGAATCCTCCCTACCTCCTGTTGAGCTCCTCCGCTTTTGTCGGAAACCACCCTGCACGGCCTACCACTATATAATGTAACATTCCCTTGATCTCAAAGGGGACCCATCATCCATAAGTAATCATATTTGGTAACATTTCCACCTCCCCATTGTCACATTTTGTGAATTATCCAAACTGCCAATATATGCATTGAAATTCCACAGCATCGTACATCTGTAAAGGGGTATATTCATGAAGGATTTACCCACAAAATAGACATCACCTTTTCAAGAAAGGCGAGACAATCCAAATCACATTCCAACCAATTAAAAGCCTGCTGCACTCAAACCAAATACCAAGACTTTAGCTGCACTCCAACCCCTTATTTAATAGAGTTATATCGTTATGTCTGTAATAAGGTTTAAGCCATGTACAATGGCGTGCCAGAGTACATGGTTTGAATGTCAATCCCTTCAAATCAATGTTGACACATCCCTATTGGAACGCCCCTCAAGGGTCAAAACCGCAGTATTGCCATGTGTAAATAAAATATAATATGTATGAGCATTCAGCAGCATGGCATTTTACCCAATTAAACTCCTAACTAATTCCGCCATCCAGATGAGACATGTTACACTCTATCAGCTGCAGCTCACGCACCATTACAAATGGGATAAAATTCTCAGATGGCTCGAATCATCTCCCCCTTCATAAATAATCACTCAATTTTTTTTCCAATTAATAACACTCCTAAACACTTTCACATCGGCCATAGATATTTATACACAAACCAACCGTACTCCCAATTTCTGCAACAATGACAACCCGCCGCTATTCCTCAATGCGTATATGCATGTGTCAACACTGCTCAACTCAAACACACTGTTCCCCTGAGGGTGATAGGCATGGAGTTGCCTTCACACCTTTCCAATATAAACAGCACATTAAAAAGCTCAAATCAACCATTGCACCCAAATCTCTTCCAAACATCCCTACTTCTGCATCAGGATCTGAGTGCCCACAACTTCTATTGGATCAAATATTCCTAGCTGATTATTCACCATTGACCCAAAGCACCTTCTCCACAGCACCGGGTCTCAATTCAACTGCACAGAAACCATACAGCAGCAGTCAAACCCTTCCCCCACAAGACCTTGGAATGATAATATCTGCCATTCTATCATTAAGGTATAATATACCCCACAGGGCTTCACGCATTCTCAACCCCGCCCTAAACCTGCTGATCAAGTCCAGCATCTCAAGCTCCGGTGGTCCCCCCACTCCTGCATTCCATATACCTCAAGATCTGAGTACCATATTTGAACATCTCCAATTGGAACCAGTGATTCAAAACTATATATGTTGTCCTCAATGTTTCTCTCTTAAGGGCCTTACTTAATCAGTCACAACTGACCAACCCCACTGTCAACGCCATAATGACCCAAATGATCATGATCCCCCTTGCACACAATCATTAGGCAAATTGATCTATTTATTTGAACCCCGCACCCAAAACACAACCAACATGAAGCAAAACTTTATCCCAACAAAACATTTCATTTATCAACCATTCAAAAATTGGCTTGCCAGATTTCTCCAGTGGGCTGGAATTATGGAAATTCTGCATCAACATCAACAATCCCAAACTCCAGAAGGTTCCCCAAAATGTGACGTCTGGGATGGATTGGTCTGGAGATGCTTCACTGGCACTAGAAATATCCATGACCCCCCATTCTTGTCCATTTGTGGTGCATTGGCCTTCTCCATTTATGTGGACTGGTTTAATGCACATGGAAAGTCCACCCGGTTGGCCAGCATTGGACCTATCATGCTTATTTGTCTTAATCTCCCCCAAGTGAAACATTGAAGCCAGAGAATGTCTATGTTGCAGGAATCATCCCTGGTCTGAAGGAGCCAACTTCCCTTCAATTGAATTACCTATTAATGCCACTCATCAACAAGCTCAAAGAGCTATGGCAAGTTTACCATTTTTCACCCACCTCAACAGGTCCTTCAGGATCCTTTATCCGTGTTGCCATTCTCACAGCCATTGCGGATGTGGTTGCCATGCACAAGCTTACTGGATTTATTTCCCATTCAGGCAGCCACTTTTGTAATTTTTGCACCATTCACAAAGCTCAAATTGAAGAAATTGGTCCTCAATTTCACTACACATGCTCATATCAAAATCATAAATCAACCATTGCCAAATGGCTTCGGGCAACCCCACCACAAAGACAAGCAATTTTCTCTGAGTATGGAGTGCAATATTCAATTTTAGAAGACCTTCCGTATTGGGATGCAACCAGAATGGTTAATCTTGACATAATGCATAATTTAATACTGGGAATTTTGAAGGATCATGCAACTTTCAAATTGTGCATTCCAGAGTCCAAATCAAAAATTTACCTCAGGTCCCGCAGGAAATCCAATGACACCAACAGTTCAGACTCAGATTCCAAGACCTCCAACAGCTCCCTTGATAAAATCACATTGAGAGAGGCCCGCTCCCTGAGAAGAGACACAGCAAAAATAATAAATGAGCCACTCCCCACTACTTCCCAATGCCCACCCCTCACACAGAACATCCATCTAGTGGTTCTGCGGAGATTCCTTCATTTGATGCCGATTACATCCCCACTTCTGAAATCCCCTCTGAATTGGATATCAATGCACTGAGTGATCACCAGATCAAGGGTGAGGCTCTGGAGCATCTCCGACAAATCATATCTGAGACAATAATTCCCTCATCATGGACAAGAGTACCTCGCAACATGGGTTCCCCCTCTCATGGTAGCTTAAAAGCCGCTGAATGGGCTCTCTTATATAAGGTCTATATTCCATTTTTAATGCTCAGTCAACAGATGTCATTAGATGTACACCAATCCGCCAACATTCAAAGAAAAATGGGTCAGTCAGAAGAACTTGCAAATGAACTAACCAAGAATACATTCCATTTGATTAGTGCTATCAACATTGCCACAAGTTGGACTGTTTCAATAGATGATGCGACTGCATTTGCTGAGCATTGGAAAACATTCCGCCTTTCCAATCAACTGCTGTTCCCAAAGAAGAAAGGTAAACCAAATCATCATTTTGCTGATCATATTCCTGAACTCTTCCAACGTTGGGGCCCAGCACAAGCCTCAGCCACATGGGGTTATGAGCGCTTGATTGGAGTATTTGCAAAAATGCCAACAAATAACAAAATATGTACGTCAATTAATAAGATCAATATGTTCACATTTATTAAACACCTGAACTGAATAAGACTAACTTCTTGCAACTCTGAATAGATGATATAGATAAAACCTTACTTCAACATATCTGTCGATGTTCCAACCTTTCCGTTCTCCTGAAATCCCCATCAGTGCCATGTGAAATAAAACAGCTTTTCAAATCACAGCCACCTGCCCTGTTCAATCACCATAAATATAACAAACCATCCCGCCATGACCAAGAAAATTATGATTGCCTGGTTGAGTACTTACAGAATTTTGATGCAACAAGGGAAAAAGTTGATTGGATCAGCTTAGACACTACCATGCAATTCACAAGTCCTCCCACTTCAAGGATTGTCTCACCTTTGTATTTTCCAGTTTCAAACATTAATATTGGGAACAATATATTTTCAACTGAATCCAAAAATGTCAGCAACAGTGTGATATGTTTTCTGAGGGGCAACTCATGACAATTTGGTATTATTAATAGCATTTTTAAAGTCTCTGAGCCATCTAGCATACTGAACAATAACTTTCTGATCTTAGAAACTTTGAAGATTGATGTGGATTTCTCACCAGATTGGCCGCATCGGAATATTTCTAAAGCTGTTGGTTTCGATGATGGACACTTGATTATATCTGAAGAAGAAATTGAATGTAACTGTGGATTGTATGATAACAAAGTTCTGTCATGTGGACTGCTTGTAATGATAAAGCTGTTATTTCATGATATTTAGTCTACAAGAATGCAAATTTCTCAGATTCATTAGCAATTTTGCTAGTGAAATAACTGCTTCAAAATTTAGTGACAGAGACATGCAATTGTGACATGCAAAGCCCATTATTTCACATTGCCACAAAGAACTTACTATTTTGACATTGGGTACAGTGTGAATAAGCCAAGTTCAATGATCAAATGACCCACACACTCACCTTTCACAGCATCCAAAATTTCTAACTGCGCCATCATCATTTTGGAAGGGGAATCGGCCCTTATGCACCCGCACCCGCGGTATTATGCGGCGGACTCTACCAGTGTCATCTGCAAAACGGCAATTCCGCTCAGGCGGAGTCCTTTCATGGATGACCTGGTGAAGTCAAACCCCCCGCCTACATCAAGACTGGCTGAAGGACCTCTTTGATGTGTGTTTGTGCAAACAGGCGGGTATTGTGTAATTTTTACCAACCATCGGATGGTTGCGGGATAATCAGGTGGTGAGGAATCTGAGTTGAAGGCACAGGGGAACCAATATTGGTGGATGTCACAGGATTTGGTGTAAGACAAGAGTAGGACGTGTGCTTGACGTTTGCTTGATTTTCGCTTGACATGAGCTCAACTTTTATCCTGCTTGATGTTTGCTTGACGTGAAGTCAATGGCCGACGATTGACACGAGATTTGCCCTGGTGGCAGTTTTCACCAATACAGGGTGAAAAATTTCATCTGGGGACCTCACAGCCTGGTGCTGATGTGTATGACGTGTAGAATGCTGTACAAAAACTGTATGGGACCCCAGTATTGACTGACTTATGAGGTATTGAATTATTAACATGCTTCTTTGTCTGTTTTAAACCTCATAATCAGAGTACAACTGTATCCTGTCATAATACAGCTGTATTGGTCATATTGTGGGATTATAACTTTCAAATGGCCAAAGCTCTGTCCGTTTTTGAGATAACATGCTCAAAGTTGGTTCATTGGATATCCCTGTATGGGCTCTACACAATGATACCCAATATGGTATGGTTATCATTAAATATGGCAAAGGTATCGCATGTACAAGGACTTTTGTACATAGGTGTGGTTTGGGCAAAAAGCTGTATTGAGCTTGTTTTCCTCATAACTTCTGTTATAGTTGAGATGTGAAGAAGTGGATGGCACCATCAGATAGCCCTGATTTTGCTCTTCCCAAAAAGACCCCACATCAAGTATCCCACACTAAAACTGTAGAAGTTAGATGAGAGGTGAATGTTTTGTTCACCCTTATTTGGCCTGAAATTGACCATAGCTCCAGTAATATTGGTGCTAGCTCAGCTCAGCAATAACTTTGAGCAAGAATAACTTTGTTATTTCTTGTCCTATGGTGATGGGACTTATATTTTCAGAAAGAGGTGAGTTTTTTCTTTATTTTGATACCTTTTGAGCTGATTTGGCTCAGCTCCATGTTTTGGTGGTATCTTGGCTATACCATTGGTTTATGGTATTTTGGCTGTCATGCTTGTGCTCTGGTTTTGAGTCACAGGCTGAAAAAGGAGTATTGAAATACTTGATGCCTTGACAACTGATTGAATTGATGTAATACCTCTTGAGAATTCCCCATTCTTAATAATCCTGAATAATGTACCAACCCAACTCCTGCAGATACAGGTGGTTGGGATCCTTGAAGAGTCTTGTGATTGCCACCATAACTTGTCAGACTGATGAGTTGAATAATGCTCCTTCGAGATGGGCAATGGATTTTGAGACCTTGATATTGGATTGTGGAATTTGGTTTTGAAAACGTCACCATTGAATTGCTGAGCAAAAATGGTGCATAATGGTATATAATACCATATATGCACCACTCCTGCAACCTTGAGTACGGAGTGCATGGAGGAATGAAAGAATTTCCCTTGAGCTGGGGAAAAGGCTTTCTGAGCTGGTCTGTTGGCCTCTTGTGGTTTCCAGAGGCCATGGCTGGAAGTATGGTCCATGGTGGTCCATAGCCAAAAATGGGTCCTATGGGATTTATGGCCAAATCGGTGTCCAACAGGTCTTTGGCCAATTTTGGGTCCAAGGGATTGGTGGCCAATTGTGGTTTGGGACCCACCTGGCCTTGGGGGCTATATGGCTTCCCCCTTTGGGCTCATTGGATTAGGCTAAAAGGGGCCTAATTGGCCTGCGGACCGTGGACCGTGAATCACGGCCCACGGGCCGTAGGAGCCGTAGGGGGCCTAAATGACCCAACAAGGCCATTTAGGCCAAAACCCCACTAACGAAAGGGGTTGGCCAGGAACCAATGGTGATGGCTAGGGGGGCTGGAGGCCCCTAGAAGACAAAAGGACCCCCCAGGCCCAAAATCAAAGATGAAGGCCTGGGGGTTGGTGAGGTGGAAATTGGCCAAGGAGGCCAATGATGGCAGGATATGGCCATTGGACTGGGTTATGGCATAAGAGCCATGGAACACCCAAGGGGGGCAATTGGCAATAAATGATATGATGTGACCAATTGGCCCCAACTTGGCTCCAAGCTGGATTGCCGCAACCATCAAGGAGGAGGGTCAAACTCGTGGTTGTGACAGTACCGCCCTACCTTGAATGGTGAGCTCCTGAGCACCAAGATAAGGTAGAAGCCTGTTGAGGCTGTTGAGACAGATTGGACAGAGGGATTCCAGAGATATTTCAATCTTGCAAAGGAAATTTTGAACTGATAATAATGTTGGCATATGAATTGAGGTTGACGTAGTCTTCTCTTGACATTTGGCTTTGAAAATGTTGAGGGATTGAATTGGACGTAGAATTTTGGCATAAAGATTATAATAAAAGAAATTTAAGGAAAAAAGAAGAAATAAAGATAAAGAAACATATATAAAGAAAGGAAAAGGAAAAATAAAATAAAAATGAAAAATGAATCTTGAGGGGGAGTCCAATCTTCATCACGTATTTTGACAGTTGATTTTGAAAGTGGCCAAGAACCTGGATAAAAGAATTTGATTCCAGGTGCTCACAGAGTGGCCAAGGTGATGTTTTGGAAAGATTTTAGACCCCTCAGGGAAGTGCACACCAGGAGAGGAACTTACTTTTAGTAGTTGCCACTCCCGCTAGTGCCATAAATAAGAATATAAATTTGATAAAGGAACGTATTGAATTGGAAACTTGGAAAGGAAAATAAAAGTGAAATGGTCCATTTTCTCAAGTGAAAGATTGCCATGATTTGGAATTGATGTTGAAAGCCAGGCCAACAAATCTGTGTCCAAATTGCAAAGTGCTCACAGAGTGGCCAAGGTGATGCTTACAACAAAGAAGAGTAGAATACCCCTAAAGGTGCATACCTGCAGTGGGACTTACGTTTGGTAATTCCTCTCCCCACCAAGCACCATAAAATGATCAAGCTTTTGAAGAATTGGGTCATGGCTTGTCAGGGTACAAAGAATGGAAATCTTTGACAAGTTCAGGACGATTCTTGAGGTTTTCGGCTGGTTCCCAAGTGGATCTTTCTGGGTCTTGACTGAAGCCTTTCCATTCCACCAGATACCATAATTTTCCTCTTTTCAGCTTTGAATCCAGTATTTGAGAGACTTTGCATTCCTCTACTCCTTCAATGATAATTGGAGGAGGAGGCTCTTGATGCCGATTTGGGATTGTTGATGTCTTAACTGGTTCCAGAAGTGAGATATGGAAGACTGGGTGGATGGATTTCCATTGAGATGGAAGCTTGAGGTGGTAAGCATAAGAACTGACTTTCTTCAAGATTGGGAAAGGACCCAACCATCTTTCGGATAGTTTTTTGGTGGGTCTGGTTGATTTGATATTCTTGGAAGAAATCCATACCATGTCACCAGGATTGAAAACAGGTGGACTTGCTCTACCTTTATCTGAATACCTCTTAAACTGGTTTATGGCAGCTTCAAGCTTTCCCTTGACATTGCTGTACTGATTGGATTTTTGTTGATAACTTTCCAGCAGGAGTATCTTGAGTGATGTGAACTGAATCAAATTGTGGATCTCTTCCATAAACAGTGAAAAATGGGGATTGCTTGGTTGAAGAGTGATCAGAATTATTTTAGGCAAATTCAGCCAGAGGGAGCCAGGTGTTCCAATCATCTTGATGATAACTGACATACATCTGAAGATACTGTTCTAGTATCTGATTTACCCTCTCTGTCTGTGCATCAGTTTCTGGATGGTAAGCAGTTGACAAGTCTCTTGAAATCTTGAGCTGCTGACAAATATTGGTCCAAAAAGAAGAAACAAAGAGTGAACCTCTATCACTGACAATGCTTAATGGAAGGCCATGCTTTGAAATGATATTCTTGATTAATAAATGGGCCAAATCCAGGGAAGTGATTGGAGACATTGTTGGAATAAAAACCGCCATTTTTGAGAATCTGTCCACTGTCAGCCTGTGACTCAAAACCAGAGCACAAGCATGACAGCCAAAATACCATAAATCAATGGTATAGCCAAAATGCCACCAAAACATGGAGCTGAGCCAAATCAGCTTAAAAGGTATCAAAAGAAAGAGGAAACTCACCTCTTTCTGAAAATATAAGTCCCATCACCATAGGATAAGAAATAACAAAGTTATTCCTGCTCAAAGTTATTGCTGAGCATAAACCTTAATTTTCACCTCTCATCTAAAATCTAGAAGGAGAGGCTTAACCCCATCAAATGGGTATTCAAAATGAAGCTCTAAGCCAGGGCTATCTAATGGTGCTAACCAAACTGAGCTAGCACCAGTATTACTTGAGTTATGGTCAAATTCAGACCAAATAAGGGTGAACAAAACATTCACCTCCCATCTAACTTTTACAGTTTTAGTGTGAGATACTTAAAGTGGGGTCGTTTTGGAAAGAGCACAATCAGGGCTATCTGATGGTGCCATCCATTTCCTCATAACTTAACTACAACAGAAGTTATTGGCCAAACAAGCTCAATACAGCTTTTTGCCCAAACCACGCCAATGTACAAAAATACTTGTACATAGGATAACTTTGTCATATTTAATGATAACCATGTCAAGTTGGGTACCATTGTGTAGAGCTCATATAGAGCTATTCAATGAACCAACTTTGAGCTTGATATCTCAAAAACTGACAGAGTTATGACCATTTTAAGGTCAAAATCCCACCTGCTGTCATATACAGCCTTACCATGGGATAATACCCCATAATCATGAATATGAGGTGTCAAATAGACAAAGAAGCATGTTTTTACTTCAATACCTCATATGTCAGTCAATACTGGGGTCCCATACAGCTTCTGTACAGCATTCTACGCGTCATACACATCAGAATCAGGCTGTGAGGTCCCCAGATGAAAATTTTCACCCTGTATTGGTGAAAACTGCCCAGATGTGGTTTCAAAACCACATCTGAGCCCAATACAGGGTATACAGGCTGTTTGCAAACCACAAGCCTGTCATAGAGAGTGAAAAATCTTCACTTCCTCTACGTGGAAAGGTCTAGCAGCCTTTCCACCCCAATTTTAGGATAAAAGGAGGGCTTTTCACAGCCAAAAGCTTTTCCTCATCCTGCTCTTGAATAACCTACGTAGTAAACTGTCAAAGACAGTTTTACTCTTGGTTAAATAATCAGGTATACTCTTAATTTAAAGTATTGTAGTCTTTATTATTGTAATCCAACAGGTAAAGCTGCACCCAGGGCTTTCAACAGCGCTCACCACCACTATATCTCTATAGTAAAGCCCTTTAAATCTTAAATTAAATCATTTATTATCAATCTTATCATCTTTTAAAACCATTTTTACGGTGTCACAGTCATAGTTAAAGCTTGTAAATACTCATATACACCTTTATCATAGACTCAGCCTGACATTTTGGGGGCCTGGCCGTGTTTTTTTTGACTTTTTGGACCTTACAAGTAAGTCTTTTTTCTTTTTCATGACTTATTAACACATTTTTTTATCTTTTTTAGGCTTAATTTCCATCTAAATATATATATTTTATATATTTTTATCTTTTTTTTGTATACTCATATTATAAAAGAGTATTTTTCACATGGCTAATACCCACTGAAAATAATTATTTTTGGCGTGTTTTGTATATAGAAACACATAAGCCATCAATAAGTCCTGTATTCTTGACTGAATAAGGACACCTCTGACTGAAAAACCATCAGTTGAGGGGTGGATCAAGTGTATTGTTGACTCAATAACACTTATACAAAACCACTTGTACAGAATACACTTGAAAACCACAAGTGTATCTGTGGGATACTGGCACACAAACAGTGTGACAGGGTACCAAAAGCTGTAATTCTGACGTGGAATTGTTGATTCAACCACACTGTCATTATGCAGGGGCATACTGTAATAATATACAAGCCCAGAGGCCATTCTTAGACGTGCAAAACCAGCCTTGTAAGAAGTCTTAACTGACATAAGCCCTCTTTTTCCTGTTTTGATTCAGTGGAAGAAAACTACATCCCACTTGAAACCCAGTCACAGGCCAACACACCAGTGACACCCTCAGAACCAGAGGGTAGCAAGGGTAAAGGAAAAAGGCTTAGTGAAGGCCCCATTACAGCCAAGAAGTGGACACCAATAGCCACTCAGAGGAGTAGAAAACCACGAAACTCTGCTTCAATACAAGGTAAACCAACCTTAACCACTTGTACAGGGAAGATTACAATTATTAACCCAGTTGTAACCTCCAAAGGCAAACTGCCCAAATCAGCAGATAACAAATTTGTACAAGGCACAGTCAAAGGTAAATACCCTAAGAACATAAAGTTTTTGACTGCTTGCAAACACTGATATGTCCCCTGCATACCTCAGAGACCTTGGCTTCCAAAGGAACCAACCAGAGGATAGAGCAGGAATGTCTAGAACCAGAAGACCTGAAAGAAGACACATTGGACACAGTGGTGGATGGCAAAACAATGAGGGAGATAATATCAACCTTGCCATTCACACTCCAATTCAACAGAAACCTCAAACCAGAGGACTGGAAGGATATGGATCAAGTTCTTCAAATCCACCAACTCCTCAAAGATTTGTTTCAATGGAGCATGGACAACAAGAGGTTCAACCTAGCAACTCACTGGGCAGAACTGGGATCAAGTTGCCAGAAGATCTGTCTCAAAGAGATAGACTTCAAGGACCTTATGGTAATCACCAAGGGTTGGAATCCTACCAGGCAGCACAGACTCCTGGAGGCAAGGGCACAGAGGATAAGGGAGAATCAAGCCACTATCCAAGCTATAGAAGAACAGTTAACCCAGACAGGGCCTACTCAGATTCCTTCAGGTTCACAAGGAGCATGCCAAATCAGCTCTCCAGTGGCTTCACACCATTCAGAAACCAGCAGATCAGTGGCCAAGAGTCACCATTCTTCACAATTCCAGGAAGTTTCCAGGAGAAGACAAGGCAACAAGGGCAAGAACAAAGCCTCCTTCAACCAGAGGAGGAAAGAGTCAGACCCCATGATCCAGAAGCTGTTAGATTTGGTAAAAGAAGTACACAAGAACCAGAAGTAGTTGTAAACCACTCTAGAATCAGTAGTCTTAGTAATAGAAACATTACCCCCACTCAGACTGAAAATAACATTATCACATCTGAGAGTAACATCAACAGTGACACACTGTGGTTACAAATGTCCCAATATGCTGAGCAATCTGCAAAGCAGGCTACAGAATTTGCAGCTGCCCAAGAGAGGATGAGAAAAACTCAAGCCTCATTGGAGCAGATAGTTAAAAACCTTCAGGAAGGATATGCTCAACTGAGCAAAGCCTCTGAAGAAACCAACAAGAGACTGAATCAAGTCTCTGAAGAACAACACCATAGTAGCAGGGACAGGGAGTGTCTGAACCAAGACATCAACAAATTGTTTGATGCCTACCATAGCTTAAAGCCCCAACCACAAGGCCAAGCTATGGAGAATCCATATCAACCAGATGACATCAAACCAGATGCCATGTTGAATAAGGCAAGATCTCCATCACAATACCAGGATGGAGATGGCATGTCTTATTCAGAGGAGGAAGCCTTGAAGCATTCCTGAGGCCTCAAACTGGCCCAAATTCTCTGGATCAGGAGAATATGATCATATGGAACTCATAGATTATATTGATGGACTCTTCATTGATGTACCAAGCATACCAGATTACTGGATTACTGCTAGACTGAATACTGCATTTAAAGGTCATGCAAGTATATGGTACACTGAAATGAAAGAAATCCATGGCAGAAGAAATTGGCCATGGTGGAAGAGTCAAATAATCCAAAAGTACAGTAATGGAACTTGGATATGCAAAAGACCATGTCATTTGAAAATGACAAATACTCTGTGGACAAAGATCCATATGAGTGGTGTCTTAGACAGTCTAAAAGACTTAAAGCCATTGATCCCCAAATGAACATTCAAATGAGGAATAATAAACTTCTGACACAACTGCCAGGAGAACTAGAGCATGCAGTAAAGTGCAGATGCAACCAAAATTGCACTCTAGATGATATAGCCAATACCTTACAAGACATAAGGAAAAGGACTAATATAGGGAAATTCACCCCATATAGAAGCAGTAGTTTCAAAGAGAAACAACCTTTCAGGGTGGAGTTTAAAGACAAACCCAGAGAAAGAGTGGCAGAAGTGGCAAAGAAGAAGAATTCTTGTCACAATTGTGGTTCAACAGACCACTATGCCAACAACTGTCCAAAAGCAAAGAAGAAATTCTATGCTACAGAAAAAGTCCCTGAAGAAGAACCTCCAACACAGGATTCTGAATCAGACTCTATGGGTGATGCCATTAGAGAACCATCTGATGAGGATCAAGACCCAAGAGAGGAATTTCTAGTGGAATACCAAGAGGAAACCCCACTAGAAATCCAGGATATACAGTTGGAAGCAGGCATGCCACAAGACACTGCCAACAAGAATTTGTGTAAACATACACAAGATGCACAAACATTCCTGGTTACACCAACCAAAGGAATGGCATACATACATGGAACAGCCACAAAAATGACTGTATGTATTGACAATGCTCAGCATCCACTGATCATTGATGTGGAGCACACTGCTCCATAGTGGCCAGAAATTATCTGGATAACCACTTCCCAAACTGGGAAAAAGAACTCTTGCCCACCAGGGCAAAGAACTTTAAGAGTGCATCTGGAAAGATGACCTCTATTGGGACAATTATCAAAGAGATAATCATACCCCACAGAAAAGGTAATATCAGACTCAACCCAGAGTTTGTAGTGCTTGAAGATGCCCACATCCAAGGGTTTTTACTGGGAACAGATTACCAAAGGATGTATGGCATAGATATTTACAATAGTAAAAATAGACATATTACCATTGGTACTAACAAGGAAAAGAAATTTTCACTTGATATATACCAGATATCTTCTCAGGACCCACTGGAAGAACTTCTGAAAGAATTCAGAGAGGGACAGTTTAGCACTACCCTCACCAGTAAACAAAAGTTAAGTTTGCTGAAGATGCTGAGGAAGAATAGACCAGCATTTGCCATTGGTGAAGAACCATTAGGCAAGATCAAAGGCCATGATATAGAACTATATCTGGATGTGGAAAGGCCTTATCCACCCATGTTAAGGAGACCTCCTTACCCAGCAAGTCTGGAGACCAGGAAAGAGATTGAGAAACATATCAATGAACTCCTGGACATGGATGTCATTAGGAAGATTGGACATAATGAAATAGTGGAAATCACCACTCCTGTCCTAATCACCTGGCATGATGGCAAGTCTAGATTGTGTGGAGATTTTAGAGCCCTGAATAACTACACAAAAGCAGACAGGTACCCTATACCAAGGATACCTCATGCCTTGGATAAGCTAGCCAAAGCCAAATACATAACCAAGATGGATTGTATGAAAGGCTTCCACCAAAATGGAGTTAAACCAAATTCCATGAAGTTGCTCAGAATAATATGCCATATGAGCATATATGAGTACACCAGGATGCCATTTGGCATCAAGAATGCACCAGCCCACTTCCAAAGGATGATGGACACCATATTTCAAGAAGAAATAATGGAAGGCTGGATGGTAGTGTATATTGATGATATCATTATATACTCAGAGACATGGGAAGACCATGTACAATACATAGACAGAGTGCTAAGTAAATGTACACCCATCAATCTGAAAATTTCACTTAAAAAGTGTAATTTTGGCCAACAAGAGCTACTAGCTCTAGGACCAAAGTCTCAGGCCTTAGTCTGGCAATTGACCAGAACAAAGTAGCAGCAGCACTGCAAAAGCCAGTACCAAAGAACATCAAAGAGATGCAATATTTCCTTGGATTTGCTAGCTACTATAGAAACCACATCAAAAACTTTGCTCACATAACTAGTAGTTTATACAAGTTATGCTCAAAGGATGTAGTTTTGGAAATAACCAAGGAAAGGAGGGATGCATATGAGAGGATCAAATATGAACTCACAAATGCACCTGTGCTCATCTTGCCTGACTTTGAACTACCATTCAAGTTATATATAGATGCAGCATGCAGCCAAGGCTTGGGAGCAGCCCTTCACCAAAGACAAATTGTGGATGGTGAACCAAGAGAAGGTGTAATATGTTACATCTCTAGGCAGCTGAAAGATTCAGAAGCCAGGTATGGGGCCACCCCGACAGAATGTCTATGTCTAGTCTGGGCTCTAGAAAAACTCCATTATTATTTGGAGGGTGCAGTCTTTGAAGTCTACACAGACTGCACAGCCTTGAAGTCTTTACTAAACATGAAGACTACCAATAGACACATGCTGAGATGGCAAATAGCCATCCAGGAGTATAGAGGGAACATGACCATCATATACAAGGAGGGTAAAAGCCATACCAATGCAGATGGCCTTAGCAGGTGGCCACTGGACAATGTCAAAAGCAATCCAGCTTATGACCCTGAAGTTGCTGCAAGAATTCCTATCCATTTTATGGAAATAAATAGGAAAAAGAACTTCAGATTCTCTGAATGGGCACCAGGGAGTGGTACCCTTGACAGTGAAAACACTGATTCAGAAGGGACAGAAACCCCCATACTGGGAATAAGTTCCTCAGAATTGCACAATGAATTTTTCAATGCAGTACTGAAATCCTATGCTAAACACAAACAGTGTAGCATACTACTCCAACTCCTTCAACAAAAATACAGGAGCCCAGAACTGGAAACCCAGCTGGAGGAACCCTGGTTGAGGGCCTATAAGGACAATAAATTCTTCCTTATAGATGGCCTGATTTATCACAGAGAAAAGCACACCAGTGCACTCACAGTGATAGACAGAGACCACATCTCCTTAATCCTGCAGGAATGCCATGACTGCCCCTACATGGGACACATGAGTGAGGACAGGACTAAAGAGAGGGTAGCAAGCACAGCTTGGTGGCCCAAGTGGGAGCAAGAGTTGAGTGAATACATCAACACTTGTGAAAGATGCCAAAAGGCAAATAGAAAACATGGGAAAAAATATGGGTTGCTTCAACACATAGAAGAACCCAAACACCCATGGGAAACCATCAACATGGACTGGGTCACAGGACTTGTCCCAGGAGGCAAAGAAAACTACAATGCCTGCTTAATCATAGTTGATAGGTTCAGAAAGAGCATGAGATGTCTACCATGACATAAAGAGGACACAGCCATGGAAACTGCTCTGTTATTTTGGAATAACATCATATCCACCTGTGGAGTCCCTAAGATCATAATTAGTGACAGGGACCCAAAATTCACATCTGAATTTTGGACCAATTTATATGACATGCTAGGCAGCAAACTTGCTTTTTCCACAGCTTACCATCCACAAACAGATGGCCTAGCTGAGAGGATGATCCAAACAATGGAGGACATCCTCAGGAGGTTCTGTGCCTATGGCATGGAATACAAGGACCATGCGGGATATACCCATGATTGGGTCACCCTCTTACCAGCAGTCCAACTGGCTTATAATACAAGCCAGCACTCTACCACAGGAAAAACACCTGCACTGGTAGAGAAAGGGTGGAATCCGCTGTTACCTGTGGATCACTTAAAGAAAAATCTTCTGACCATCCACCCCACAGCCAAAAACTTCCATGATATGTGGAAGAAAGCCTGTGATACTGCTGCCAAATGCATAGCTGAGGCCAAAGAGTATAATAAGCAAAGGTGGGACAAATCACATATGGAACCTGACTTCAAGGAAGGGGACCAGGTGCTAGTGTCTACACTGAACTTTAACAATCTCAAAGGACCTAAGAAAATGAGAGACTCATTTGTAGGGCCCTTCACTATCATTAAGTGGATAGGGAAGAATGCAGTAGAAGTCAAGCTCACTGAGGAGTTTTCTAGGAAACACCCAGTCTTTCCAGTGAGCCTGGTCAAACCATACTTCCAAACAGAGGAGGATAAATTCCCCTCCAGGAAGAAAAACATCACTCCACCAGACATAGTGGGAGTAGAAGACTCTCCTGGACCTGTGAGTAAAATCATCAGGGCCAGAAAAATCAGACTTAATGGGAGGGATCAGAGACAATACCTAGTCAGATTCAAGAACCAGACAGCTGACAAAGACAAATGGTTGGCAGAGGATGCCATACCAGATGTGAACCTTCATTTAAGGAGATTCAGAACCTCAAGGAGGACTGAACTGTCTCATCTATGATGAGCCTTTTTTAGAGGGAGGGTATGTCAGCCTGTGACTCAAAACCAGAGCACAAGCATGACAGCCAAAATACCATAAATCAATGGTATAGCCAAAATACCACCAAAACATGGAAATGAGCCAAATTAGCTCAAAAGGTATCAAAAGAAAGAGGAAACTCACCTCTTTCTGAAAATATAAGTCCCATCACCATAGGATAAGAAATAACAAAGTTATTCCTGTCAAAGTTATTGCTGAGCATAAACCTTAATTTTCACCTCTCATCTAAAATCTAGAAGGAGAGGCTTAACCCCATCGAATGGGTATTCAAAATGAAGCTCTAAGCCAGGGCTATCTAATGGTGCTAACCAAACTGAGCTAGCACCAGTATTACTTGAGTTATGGTCAGATTCAGACCAAATAAGGGTGAACAAAACATTCACCTCCCATCTAACTTTTACAGTTTTAGTGTGAGATACTTAAAGTGGGGTCTTTTTGGAAAGAGCACAATCAGGGCTATCTGATGGTGCCATCCATTTCCTCATAACTTAACTACAACAGAAGTTATTGGCCAAACAAGCTCAATACAGCTTTTTGCCCAAACCACGCCAATGTACAAAAATACTTGTACATGGGATCACTTTGTCATATTTAATGATAACCATGTCAAGTTGGGTACCATTGTGTAGAGCTCATATAGAGCTATTCAATGAACCAACTTTGAGCTTGATATCTCAAAAACTGACAGAGTTATGACCATTTTAAGGTCAAAATCCCACCTGCTGTCATATACAGCCTTACCATGGGATAATACCCCATAATCATGAATATGAGGTGTCAAATAGATGAAGAAGCATGTTTTTACTTCAATACCTCATATGTCAGTCAATACTGGGGTCCCATACAGCTTCTGTACAGCATTCTACGCGTCATACACATCAGAATCAGGCTGTGAGGTCCCCAGATGAAAATTTTCACCCTGTATTGGTGAAAACTGCCCAGATGTGGTTTCAAAACCACATCTGAGCCCAATACAGGGTATACAGGCTGTTTGCAAACCACAAGCCTGTCATAGAGAGTGAAAAATCTTCACTTCCTCTACGTAGAAAGGTCTAGCAGCCTTTCCACCCCAATTTTAGGATAAAAGGAGGGCTTTTCACAGCCAAAAGCTTTTCCTCATCCTGCTCTTGAATAAACTACGTAGTAAACTGTCAAAAACAGTTTTACTCTTGGTTAAATAATCAGGTATACTCTTAATTTAAAGTATTGTAGTCTTTATTATTGTAATCCAACAGGTAAAGCTGCACCCAGGGCTTTCAACAGCGCTCACCACCACTATATCTCTATAGTAAAGCCCTTTAAATCTTAAATTAAATCATTTATTATCAATCTTATCATCTTTTAAAACCATTTTTACCGTGTCACAGTCATAGTTAAAGCTTGTAAATACTCATATACACCTTTATCATAGACTCAGCCTGACATCCACTATGACCAGGATTTAATCAAAGGAATTGGACAGCGGCAGTTGAGTGATGAAGTCCATTGAAAGAAAAATCCAAGGAGCATTTGGAATTGGAAGAGGTTTGAGGAATCCAACCTTCTTATGATGAATATTCTTTTTTCTTGAGCACTGTTGACAGGATGAAACATAATCCTTGATAAAATGAGTCATTCCGGAACAGTGGAAATCCCGCTTGACAAGTTTGAGAGTCTTCTCTTGGCAAGGGTGGCCAGCTAGAGGAGGATCGTGATGCGTTTGAAGAATAATAAGTTGAATTGTGGAGTCATTTGGGACTACCATCCAATCTTTGAAGAGGAATCAAGAGAATAATCTTGGACAGATTTACCTTTACCCAAATCATCAAGGATACTTCTGTACTGAGGATCTTGCCATAATTTCTTCTGGATTGAATCAATCAGATTTGAAAAAGATTCCACCTTTACTGCAAAATATTTTGAGGGTTGAACTTCATCTTGCTTAATGATTTGTTGAAAATTCGTTGTATTCTTGCTGATGAAATCCTCCCCCCTCTCCGGATAGACGTCATCCCGATGTGATAAGGCATCCGGAAGGGTAGCTAGGCGGCCAGGGCGGTAAGTGATTGAAAAATGAAATTCAGAAAGGAATTCAGCCCAACCGGCTTGACAGCGAGTGAGTACTTTGGAGGTCATGAAGTATTGAAGGGAAGAGTGATTGGTAAGAACTTCAAAAGGGGAAGACAGTGAAAGAAGAAAAGCCCTCCTGCGCTTGAGAGCCCAGACAATGCCAAGGGGTTCCTTGTCATGAATTTCATAATTGAGCTCTGCTGGGATAAGCTTGCAGCTGTCGAATGCAATGGGATGTTTTCCTGAGTCAGAGGCCTGACTAAGTACAGCACCCAAAGCATAATCTGATGCATCAGTCTCTACAATGGTGGGTAGAGAAGGATTGGAGTGGTGGTGAAAGCCTCTTTTAGTTGGTGAAACTGACTGAGAGCTTCCTCATTGAGGGGAAAACATGAATATTTCTTGAGGAAACTGGTGAGTGAACTGATCTTCTTTGAATAATTCTTGATGAAACGGCAGTAGAAATTGGCAAAGCCAAGGAAGGATTGAAGAGCCTTGAGGTTTCTTGGAGGCAGCCAATTGTGAATCTTCTGGAATTTTGCTTGGTCCATCTTGAGGCCTTCAGATGAAACTACATAACCAAGATATTCCACACTTGAAACATGAAACAGGCATTTGGACGCCTTAGCAAAAAGGTTATTGGCCCTGAGTCTGGAAATAACAGTGGACACATGAGTGACATGTTCTTCCTCAGATTTGGAAAAGACCATAATGTCATCCAAATAAACCACAACATAGACATCAAGAAGATCTTGAAATATATCATTGACAAGATTTTTAAAAGAAGCAGGAGCATTGGTGAGCCCAAATGGCATAACCAAGTACTCATAACTGCCATATTTAGTTCTAAAACAAGTCAAGTGTTCATCACCCTCCTTGATTCTGAGCAGGTTATATGCACCACGCAAATAAATCTTGGAGAAGATAGAAGAGCCATTAAAAACATTGAGAAGCTGATTCATAGGGGGAACAGGATACTTGTTCTTCCTAGTAACAGCATTGAGTTTGTGGTAATCAACACACAAACGGAGGCCACCATCTTTCTTTTTGACAAAGAGGACAGGTGCTCCTGTTGAAGAGGAGCTTGGCTTGATGAAATCTTTCTCTACATTCTCTGAAGTGTAGGCCCTGAGTGTATCTTACTCTTGTTTGGATAAAGAGTAGATCACCCCAACTGGAGGTAGAGACCCCTCCAGCTCGATATGATGATCACAGGCGCGGTGAGGAGGAAATTTTTCTGCTTTCACCTTGGAGAATACATCCAAGTATTGGTGATAGACAGAAGGAACAACCTTCATCACAGTTTCTACTTCTTCTGGCTCTTCCTCTTCATCCCACAACTCCTCCAGGGAATCATGATAAGATGAAGGAGGAAGGTCCATATTCCCAAAGAGGAGATGAAGTTAAGATACAGAATTATCTTCTCCAACATCTTGAATCTCTTTGAAGACTTCATCTCCAGATAATGGTAATGACTGATGGGAATTAAGGGAAGGAATATGGACAGAAGATGGAATTGATGGTGTTCTAAAATCACCAACCAGAGCTGCACATGATTTGGCAGAAGAAGAGTCATTACGGAAAGAATTAGGAGGCTCACAATAGTCCTTATGATCAGCATTAAAGGTGATAATCCCTTGCGTCCAATCAATAGAAGGATTAAAGTGATTTAGAAAGTCAAAGCCCAATATGAGGTCTTCTCCCTTGGGAGTATCAATGACTAAAAATTCCCATTCAAAGCTTGGGAAGGAAGGGAGCTCAACCATATATTTGGTATGGTGAGTCACAAATAAGGAAGGGTACTCAGAGGAGTCCAAAATGATAAGAGGAATCTTCTCTGGAAGCTCTGACGTAGTCAATGAGTACTTGTGAACAAACTGCTTTGCAATAAATGAGTGTGTAGCACCAGAATCAATGAGAATACTGTAAAAAACATCAGAAAGAGAAGAAAAAACAAAAAATTTAGGAGAATTTTTGACACCAGTATTCAGAATGCACAATTGTGCTCTGGAAGGAAAACTGTGAAGACCATTGAACACAACATGGTCTCCGCTCAGGCTTTTCCCTGGCTGGGAAATTGGCCTGACGGTTGGGTAAGCTTGTTTTGAGGTCTTTTGAAGCAAGACTCAAGACTATGCTTCCCACCACAATAGGTACCAAGACCCTCTTTGATTCTTCTTTCTTTTTCAGAATTTATGAGCTTGAAGTCCTTATTCAGCAAAGAAGAATGGGGCTTGTCCGTCTTCTGAAAATTCTTCTTCTTCTTGTGACTTGAACTTGAAGAATTTTGAGGATGAGAAGTACTTGATCTAGGGGGTTCAAGTTTCTTCTCTTGATAGTGATTCTTCTTCTTTTGCCTTTCATGGTACCTGGTATCAAGTTCCAGGGTAACGTTCATTAAGTCTTGAAGAGAATCAATTCTTGAAGGATGGGAGGCCAATTGATCCAATATCCTGGATGGCAATCCCTTCCTGAAATGATGAATGAGAGCCCTTTCACCCCAATCCCCAATTTTTCAAACTAAACTCCTGAAATTGGCTATGTATAGTGAAACATGGCCACCTTCCTTCATTCTTAGTGAATCCGATTCTGCTTCAGCCTTTCTGACTTCATTCGGGTCACCAAATAGAGTGAAGAGTTAAGATTCAAATAAAAACCAAGAATTGAGAAGTTAATTGGAGTCTTGATTGGTGAGATTGGAAAGATAAGGCTCAATCCATTTTGCAGCCCTTCCAATGATTAATGAAGTGGCATAAAGAACCTTCTTTCTGTCTTGAGAGAAGTTTTCCGGATCATTATGAAAAATTAATTGGCATGACTGAAGGAAGCTTCTGACTTTGAAGGGCTGAGTCCCATAAAAGCATTCTGGTGCCTTCATAGATAAATTCTTGAAGGCTGGTGGTCTTGATGAGCCAGAAGAAGAAGCTGCTTGAAGATTGGCCATAATCTGAGTCATTTGCTGCATAATGGCCAATAAAGATGGTTCAGATTGATGAGAGACAGGCGGATCAGACTGGGCTACAGTTGGTCCTCCAGTACTTTGGGATGCCCCCACAGGAGAAGGAACACCTTCAGTACCATCAGACGCTTCCTCTTCCACAAAATTCTCCTCCTCAACATCATCATCTTCACCTTGAACCTCAAGACTGGTTCTTGAAATTCCTGGAAAGCCTCCAACCACTCCTGACAATGAAATTGATCTTCTTGGCCCTCTTCCTTCCTTCCTGGATGGTGCTGCTCCTTCCATGCAGGGTCCTCTATCAAAATGGGCCCTCAGTTGAGGAACTGCTGGGGTGCCATCAAGAGGAACTCTTGGAGTTAGAGTAAGAGCAGCTTGAGCTCTGTGCTGAGATCTGGTTTGTCTTGCAGGAGGTGAATGTTCAATGGGCATGATTTCAGGAATAAAAAATTAAAACAAATGAACAAAAATCAAAACTTTCTTGAAGTACGGAATCAACAATCAAATCTTGAGGAAATCAATGAATCAATTAAAATCTTCAGGTACGTCAATCAATCAAAGTCAAATGAGTCTTGAAGTCAAAATCAATATCAATGAAAAATCTTTAAGTCAATAAAATCAATCAATCAATAAAAATCAAATCTTGCAGAGAAAATCAATCAGTCAAATGAATTCTTGAGTCAAAATCAGTTTATGTTAATTCTTGATGTGAAATTCAGTAAAATCAATGAGAATTATTCAGGTCAGTCAGTTTTATTGAAGTCAATATCAATTATATCAAATCAATTATCAAGTGAATTCTTCCTGAAAATCAAAATTCTTGAAGAAAAAAAATCAAATTGAATCTCATATGAAGAATGTGTCTGAATAATCTGATGAGCAATTTGAAAATCAAAATGATAAAAGCCTCAATGAAGGATAAAAGATGAGATTGATGATTGAGATTAAGATTGAAAAAGATAACAAAAAATAAAAATTTGGTCAGCTTTCAATTTTCAGAATGAAGAATGAATGAGAGAAAATTGAGAGGTGACAAAGAATCATTAAATTCATAAGCATTAAAGAGTCATAATTTTGAAGAATGAATGAATGAAATTGAAGAAGAGTGAATGAATAAAATGATGAAGAATGGAAGAAATCATGAGTTAATTAATATAATATCACAGGGGCTCTTATGGAAGCAAGAGGGCCTGGCACTCAGGAATCAAGAACTCACTTGGAGGGCTCCAAAAGATAAAGAAATAATAAAGATTTAATTTCTTTAAAGGAGAAGAATGGAAAGGACAAGTATTCCAAAGATAAAGAAAAGAATAAGAAGCCAAAAGCCAAAGATAATAAAGGAAGCCAAAGGCCAAGAAGCCAACCAAGTGAATCCTCAATTCACTGTTTCAACCTGCCAGAAAAGGAATGTAATTAGTAAAGGATATGAGCACCAATATCCACTGAAAGGCGAGGAAGAAAAAGAGAAAGGGTGCTAATGACTGACTTAAGATGGTCAGTATTAACTTTAATAAGGTAAACGAAAATAAGGATAAAAATAAATCCAATATATTAATTAACTGGGGAAAAAGTCTGCAGGTGCTGAAAGGTGGCCAGTATATGTGAAAAACTGAAAGACTGATCCTGGAAGGTGAATCAATTGACTGTATTGTCCAAATTGGGAAATACAGTTCTGGCCATCTTGAAATCTGAACTGTGTGATGGAATTCACACAGTGGAATATGAAATGGCCCAATTGGGCCAAGGCCATACAGGTTGATTTAATGAGGCCTGTACGGATGAATTGAGTTGTCCAAGGATTTCAGGCTGAGTCTATGATGAGAGTATTAAAAAGTATTTACAACTCTTAACTATGACTGTGACATGGTAAATAAAGATTTAAAAGATTTTTATAAGAGTTAAAGATGGTTCAATTTAATAATTAGAGGGCTTTACTATAAGGAATATAGTGGTGGTGAGTGCTGTTGAAAGCCCTGGGTGCAGCTTTACCTGTTGGGTTACAATAATAAAGACTACAATACTTTAAATTAAGAGTATACCTGGTTATTACCCAAGGTTAAAACTTTTTTGACAGTTTACTACGTAGGGTATTCAAGAGCAGGATGAGGAGACAATTCTGGCTGTGAAAAAGCCTCCTTTTTATCCTGAAATGGGGTGGAAAGGGTGCTAGACCTTTCCACGTAGAGGAAGTGAACATTTTTCACTCTCTAGGACTGGCTTGTGGTTTTCAAACAGCCTGTATAGCCTATATTGGGCCCAGATGTGGTTTTGAAACCACATCTGGGCAGTTTTAACCAATACAGGGTGAAATCTTTCATCTGGGGACCTCACAGCCTGGTTCTGACGTGTATGACGTGTAGAATGCTGTACAGAAACTGTATGGGACCCCAGTATTGACTGAATTATGAGGTATTGAAGTATTAAAATTCTTCTTTGTCTGTTTGACACCTCATAATCAGAGTACAACTGTATCCTGCATAATACAGCTGTATTGGTCATATTGTGGGATTATAACTTTCAAATGGCCATAACTCTGTTGGTTTTTGAGATATCATGCTCAAAGTTGGTTCTTTGGATATCCCTTTATGAGCTCTACACAATGATACCAAATTTGGTATGGTTATCAATAAATATGACAAAGCTATCCCATGTACAAGGTTTTTTGTACATAGGCGTGGTTTGGGCAAAAAGCTGTATTGAGCTTGTTTGCCTCATAACTTCTGTTATAGTTGAGATATGAAGAAGTGAATGGCATCATCAGATAGAACCGATTGTGCTCTTTCCAAAAGGACCCCACTTCAAGTATCTTACACTAGAACTGTAGAAGTTAGATGAGAGGTGTATGTTTTGTTCACCCTTATTTAGCCTGAAATTGACCATAACTCCAGTAATATTGGTGCTAGCTCAGTTTGGCTGGTACCATTGGATAGCCCTGGCTTAGAGATTCATTTTGAGTACCCATTTTATGGGGTTAAACTTCTCCTTCTAGATTTTAGATGAGAGGTGAAAATTAAGGTTTATGCTCAGCAATAACTTTGAGCAGGAATAACTTTGTTATTTCTTGTCCTATGGTGATGGGACTTATATTTTCAGAAAGAGGTGAGTTTCCTCTTTCTTTTGATACCTTTTGAGCTGATTTGGCTCAGCTCCATGTTTTGGTGGTATCTTGGCTATACCATTGGTTTATGGTATTTTGGCTGTCATGCTTGTGCTCTGGTTTTGAGTCACAGGCTGACATACCCTCCCTCTAAAAAAGGCTCATCATTGATGAGACTGTTCAGTCCTCCAAGAGGCCCTGAATCTTCTTAGATGAAGGCTCCCATCTGGTATGGCATCTTCTGCCAACCATTTGTCTTTATCAGCTGTTTGGTGTTTGAATCTGACTAAGTATTGTCTTTGATCTTTTCCATTAAGTCTGATCTTTATGGCCCTGATGATTTTACTCACAGGTCCTGGGGAATCCTCCACTTCCACTATATCAGGTGGTGTGGGGTTCCTTTTCCTGGAGGGGAATTTATCCTCCTCTGTCTGGAATATGGTTTGACCAAGCTTACTGGGAAGACTGGGTGCTTCCTGGAAAATTACTCTGTAAGTTTGACTTCCACTTCATTCTTTCCTATCAACCTAATGATAGTAAAAGGCCCTAAAAATGAGTCCCTCATCTTCTTGCGTCCATTAAGATTATTAAAGTTCAGTGTAGACACTAGCACCTGGTCCCCTTCCTTAAAGTCAGGTTCCATGTGTGTCTTGCCCCACCTCTGCCTCTTTTATTATTTTGCCTCAGCTATGCATTTGGCAGCTGTGTCACAATCCCTCTTCCACATATCATGGAAATCTTTGGCTGTGGGGTGGATGGTTAGAAGATTCTTCTTTAAGTGATCCACAGGCAACAGGGGATTCCACCCTTTCTCTACCACTGCAGGTGTTTTTCCTGTTGTAGAATGCTGACTTGTATTATAAGCCAGCTGGACAGCTGGTAGAAGGGTAACCCAGTCATGGGTGTATCCTTCATGGTCCTTGTATTCCATGCCATAGGCACAGAACCTTCTAAGGATGTCTTCCATAGTCTGGATCATCCCCTCAGCTAGGCCATCTGTTTGGGGATGGTAAGCTGTGGAAAAAGCAAGCTTTGTGCCAAGCATGTCATACAAGTTGGTTCAAATTTCAGATGTGAATTGTGGGTCCCTATCACTAATGATGATTTTAGGGACTCCACAGGTAGATATGATGTTATTACAAAATAACAGGGCAGTATCCATGGCTGTGTCCTCTTGGTGGCATGGTAGACACCTCATGCTCTTGCTGAACCTATCAACTATGATTAGGCAAGCATTGTAGTTTTCTTTGCCTCCTGGGACAACTCCTGTAACCCAGTCCATGTTGATGGTCTCCCATGGGTGTTTGGGTTCTTTTATATGTTGAAGTAACCCATACTTCTTCCCATGCTTCCTATTTGCCTTTTGGAATCTTTCACAAGTTTTGATGTATTCTCTCAACTCTTGTTCCCACTTGGGCCACCAAGCTGTGCTTGCTACCCTCTCCTTAGTCCTGTCCTCACTCATGTGTCCCATATAGGGGCAGTCATGGCATTCCTGCAGGATCAGGGAGATGTGGTCCCTGTCTACCACTGTGAGTGCACTTGTGTGTTTTTCTCTGTGGTAGAGCAGGCCATCTATAAGGAAAAACTTGTTGTCTTTATAGGCCCTTAACCAGGGTTCTTCCAGCTGGGATTCCAGTTCTTGACTCCTGTACCTTTGTTGAAGGAGTTGTAGTAATATGCCATACTGTTTGTGCTTGGAATAAGACTTGAGTACTGCACTGAAAAATTCATTGTGTAGTTCTGAGGAACTTATTCCCAGTATGGGAGTTTCTGTTCCTTCTGAATCACTGTTCCCACTGTCAAGGGTACCACTTTCTGGTTCCCATTCAGAAAATCTGAAGTTCTTCTTCCTATCCACTTCCATGAAATGGATTGGAATATTGGCTGCAACTTCAGGGTCATAAGCTGGATTGCTTTTGACATTGTCCAGTGGCCATCTGCATTGTTATGACTTTTACCTTCTTTGTATATGATGGTGATGTTCCCTCTATACTCCTGGATGGCTATTTGCCCTCTCAGCATGTGTCTATTTGTAGTCTTCATGTTCAGTAAAGACTTCACCCTCCAAATAATAATGGAGTTTCTCTAGAGCCCAGACTAGACATAAGCACTCAGTCTGGGTGGCCCCATACCTGGCTTCTGAATCTTTCAGCTGCCTTGAGATGTAGCAAATTACTCCTTCTCTTGGTTCACCATCCCCAATTTGTCTTTGGTGAAGGGCTGCTCCTAGGCCTTGACTGCATGCTGCATCTATATATAGCTTGAATGGTAGTTCAAAGTCAGCCAAGATGAGCACAGGTGCATTAGTGAGTTAATATTTGATCCTCTCATATGCATCCCTCCTTTCCTTGGTTATTTACAAAACTACATCTTTTGAACATAACTTGTATAAACTACTAGTTATGTGTGCAAAGTGTTTGATGTGGTTTCTATAGTAGCTAGCAAACCCAAGAAAGGATTGCATCTCTTTGATGCTTTTTGGTACTGGCTTTTTCAGTACTGCTGCTACTTTGTTGTGGTCAATCACCAGACTAAGACCTGAGACTTTATGTCCTAGAGCCAGTAACTCTTGTTGGCCAAAATTGCCCTTTTTAAGTGAAATTTTGAGATTTATGGGTGTGCATTTACTTAGTACTCTGTCTATGTATTGCACATGGTCTTCCCATGTCTCTGAGTATATAATGATATCATCAATATATACTACCATCCAGCCTTCCAATATTTCATCTTGAAATATTTTGTCCCTCATCCTTTGGAAGTGGGCTGGTGCATTCTTGATGCCAAATGGCATTCTGGTGTACTCATATATGCCCATATGGCATATTATTCTGAGTAATTTCATGGAGTTTGGTTTAACTCCATTTTGGTGGAAACCTTTAATAAAATCCATTTTGGTTATGTATTTGGCTTTAGCCAGTTTATCCAAGGCATGAGGTATCCTGGGTATAGGGTACCTGTCTGCTTCTGTGTAGTTATTCAGAGCTCTGAAATCTCCACACAGTCTAGACTTGCCATCATGCCAGGTGATGAGGACAGGGGTGGTGATCTCCACTATTCCATTATGTCCAATCTTCCTGATGACATCCATATCCAGGAGCTCATTGGTATTTTTATCAATTTCTTTCCTGGTTCCCAGGCTTGCTGGATAAGGAGGTCTCCTAAGCATGGGTGGATAAGGCCTTTCCACATCCAGATATAGTTCTATATCATGGCTTTTGATCTTGCCTAATGGTTCTTCACCAATGGCAAATGCTGGTCTGTTCTTTCTCAGAATCTTCAGTAAATTTATTTTGTTTTACTGGTGAGGGTAGTGCTAAACTGTCCCTCTCGGAATTCCTTCAGAAGTTCTTCTAGTGGATCCTGAGAAGATATCTGGTATATATCAAGTGAAAATTTCTTTTCCTTGCTAGTACCAATGGTGATGTCCCTATTTTTACTGTTGCAAATGTCTATGCCATACATCCTCTGGTAATCTGTTCCCAGTAAAAGCGCTTGGATGTGGGCATCATTAAGCACTACAAACTCTGGGTTGAGTCTGATATTACCCTTCCTGTGGGGTATAATTATCTCTTTGATAATTGTCCCAATGGAAGTCATCTTCCCTGATGCACTTTTAAAGTTATTTGCCTTAGTGGGCAAGAGATGTTCTTACCAGTTTGGGAAGTGGGTATCCAGATAGTTTCTGGCCACTATGGAGCAGTGTGCCCCACTATCAATGATCAGTGGATGCTAAGCATTTTTAATGCAAACAGTCACTTTTGTGGCTGTCCCATGTATATATGCCATTCCTTTGGTTGGTGTAACCAGGAATGGTTGTGCATCTTGTGTGTGTTTGCACAAGTTTTTCTTAGCAGTGTCCTGTGGCATGCCTGCTTCCAACTGTATGTCTTGAATTTCTAGCGGGGTTTCCTCTTGGTAATCCACTAGAAATTCCTCTTTTGGGTCTTGATCATCATCAGATGGTTCTCTGATGGCATCACCCATGGAGTCTGATTCAGAATCCTCTGTTGGAGGTTCTTCTTCAGGGACTTTCTCTATGGCATAGACTTTTTTCTTTGCCTTTGGACAGTTGTTGGCATAGTGGTCTGTTGAACCACAATTGTGAAAAGAATTCCTCTTCTTTGCCACTTCTGTCACTCTTTCTTTGGGTTTGTCTTTAAACTCCACCCTGAAAGGTTGTTTCTCTTTGAAACTACTGCTCTTATATGGGGTGAATTTCCCTATATTAGTCTTTTTCCTTATGTCTTGTAAGATGTTGGCAATGTCATATAGAGTGCAATTTTGGTTGCATCTGCATTTTATTGCATGCTCTAGTTCTCCTGGTAATTGTGTCAGCAGTTTGTGATTCCTCATTTGGATGTTCATCTGAGGATCAATTGCTTTATGTCTTTTAGACTGTCTAAGACACCACTCATATGGACCTTTGTCCACTGAGTATTTGTCATTTTCAAATGACATTGTCTTCTTCCATATCCAAGTTCCATTACTGTACTTTTGGATGATTTGACTCTTCCACCATGGCCAGTTTCTTCTGCAATGGATTTCTTTCATTTATGTGTACCATATACTAGCATGGCCTTTAAATGCAGTATTCAATCTAGCAGTAATCCAGTAGTCTGGTATGCTTGGTAAATCAATGAAGAGTCCATCAATATAATCTATGAGCTCCATATGATCATATTCTCCTGATCCAGAGAATTGGGGCCAGTTTGAGGCCTCAGGAAGCTGTTTCAAGGCTTCCTTCTCTGAATAAGACATTCCATCTCCATCCTGGTATTGTGATGGAGATCTTGCCTTATTCAACAACATGGCATCTGGTTTGATTTCATCTGGTTGATATGGATTCCCCATAGCTTGGCCTTGTGGTTGGGGCTTCAAGCTATGGTAGGCATTAAGCAATTTGTTAATGTCCTGATCCAGACACTCCCTGTCCCTTGTGCTGTGGTGTTTTTCTTCAAAGACTTGGTTCAGTCTTTTGTTGGATTCTTCAGAGGCTTTGCTCAGTTGAGCATATCCTTCTTGAAGATTCTTGACTATCTGTTCCAACGAGGCTTGAGCTGTCTCATCCTCTCTTCGCCAGCTTTAATTTCTGCAAACTGCTTTGCAGATTGCTCAGCATATTGGGACATTCGTAACCACAGTGTCTCACTGTTGATGTTACTCTCAGATGTGACAAAGTTATTTTCAGTCTGAGTGGGGGTAATGTTTCTATCACTAGGACTACTGATTCTAGAATGGTTTACAACTGCTTCTGGTTTTTGTGTACTTCTTTCACCAAATCTAACAGCTGCTGCATCATGGGGTCTGACTCTTTCCTCCTCTGGTTGAAGGGGGTTTTGTTCTTGCCCTTGTTTCCTTGTCTTCTCCTGGAAACTTCCTGTAATTTTGAGGAATGGTGCCTCTTGGCCACTGATCTGCTGGTTTCTGAATGGTTTGAAGCCACTGGAGAGCTGATTTGGCCTGCTCCTTGTGAGGCTGAAGGAATCTGAGTAGGCCCTGTCTGGGTTAACTGTTCTTCTAACGCTTGGATAGTGGCTTGATTCTCCCTTATCCTCTGTGCCCTTGCCTCCAGGAGTCTGAACTTCCTGGTAGGATTCCAACCTTTGGTGATTACCATAAGGTCCTTGAAGTCTATCTCTTTCTGACAGATCTTCTGACAACTTGCTGCAAGTTCTGCCCAGTGACTTGCCAGTTTGAACCTCTTGTTGTCCATGCTCCATTGAAATAAGTCTTTGAGGAGTTGGTGGAGCTGAAGAACTTGATCCATATACTTTGAGTCCTCTGGTTTGAGGTTCCTGTTGAATTGGAGTGTGAATGGCAGGGTTGATATTATCTCCCTCATTGTTTTGCCATCCACCACTGTGTCCAAGGTGTCCTCTTCCAGGTCTTCTGGTTCTGGACAATCCTTCTCTGTCCTCTGGCTGGTTCCTTTGGAAGCCAAGGTCTCTGAGGTATACAGGGGACATATCAGTGTTTGCAAGCAGTCAAAAACTTTATGTTCTTAGGGTATTTACCTTTGACTGTGCCTTGTACAAATTTGGTATCTGCTGATTTGGGCAGTTTGCCTTTGGAGGTTACAACTGGGTTAATAATTGTAATTTTTCCTGTACAAGTGGTTAAGGTTGGTTTACCTTGTATTGATGCAGAGTTTCGTGGTTTTCTACTCCTCTGAGTGGCTATTGGAGTCTACTTCTTGGCTGTGATGAGACCTTCACTGTGCCTCTTTCCTTTGCCCTTGCTGCCCTCTGGTTCTGAGGGTGTCACTGGTGTGTTCGCCTGTGACTGGGTCTCAAGTGGGATGTAATTTTCCTCCACGGAATCAAGGCAGGAAAAAGAGGGCTTATGTCAGTTAAGACTTCTCAAAAATGCTGGTTTTGCACGTCTAAGATTGGCCTCTGGGCTTGTATGTTACTACAATATGCCCTGTATAATGACAGTGTAATTGAATCAACAATTCCATGTCAGAATTACAGCTTTTGGTACCCTGTCACACTGTTTGTGTGCCAGTATCCCACAGATACACTTGTGGTTTTCAAGTGTAATCTGGATGAGTGGCTCTGTATAAGTGTAATTGAGTTAACAATACACTTAACCACGCCTCAATGGATGTTTTTTCAGTCTGAGGTGTCCTTATTCAATCAACAATACAGGACTTATTGATGGCTTGTGTGTTTTATATGTAAACACGCCAAAAATAAAGGTTCCAGTGGGTATTAACCACGTGGTAAGTACTCTTATAATATGAGTAATAAAGTAAAATATATATAAAAATATATATTTTAACATAAAATATGCCTAAAAAATATAAAACAATTGTCAGAAATAGAAAATAAGAGAAAAAAACTTACTTATAAGGTCCAAAAAGGTTTAAAACACGGCCAGGCCCCCAAAATGTCAGGCTGAGTCTATGATGAGAGTATTAAAAAGTATTTACAACTCTTAACTACGACTGTGACACGGTAAATAAAGATTTAAAAGATTTTTATAAGAGTTAAAGATGGTTTAATTTAATAATAAGAGGGCTTTACTATAAGGAATATAGTGGTGGTGAGCGCTGTTGAAAGCCCTGGGTGCAGCTTTACCTGTTGGGGTACAATAATAAAGACTACAATACTTTAAATGAAGAGTATACCTGGTTATTACCCAAGAGTAAAACTGTTTTTGACAGTTTACTACGTAGGGTATTCAAGAGCAGGATGAGGAGACAATTCTGGCTGTGAAAAAGCCTCCTTTTTATCCTGAAATGGGGTGGAAAGGGTGCTAGACCTTTCCACGTACAGGAAGTGAAGATTTTCACTCTCTAGGACTGGCTTGTGGTTTTCAAACAGCCTGTATATCCTGTATTGGGCCCAGATGTGGTTTTGAAACCACATCTGGGCACACCAGGGCAAATCTCGCATCAATTGTTGGCAATTGACTTCATGTCGCACCACGGTCAGTATAAAATCTTGCTTCAGTCGCGTTAGTGTCACTTTATAGTCACTGGATTTAGTGGGTCACATCATGTCAGCGTCAAGACAACGTCAATCGTCACATGTGTCACATGAGAATGTCACTCAAAGCTCAAGCCCATTTCAACACTATTCGCAATGTTCGGGTAATTTCACCTCATTGGCTTCCGCATCCCCACCTAATCCGCCCCGATGCTTTGCATTCTTGCGCGCCCGCACCGCCCTCCAGATGAGACTCCAACACTGCCCCCCCATCTCCATCCTCACCACTACTTACGCTTTCACACCCCTGCCCTTACCATCTTTATGCTCACGTGGTGCACTCCCGACACCACTTATCCTTATGCTCGCGGAGTGCCCTCCCGACATGCTCCTGACACCACTTATCCTTACGCTTGTGTAGTGCCCTCCCAACATGCTCCCGACACCACTTATCCTTATGCTTGTGTAGTGCCCTCCCAACATCCTCCCGACACTGCTTACCATACTTACGCTCGCGGAGTGCACTCCCAACATACTCCCGACACCACTTATCCTTACGCTTCCGTACTACATCCATAGTGTACGGTGGCTTGTTGGCGTACATGATGAACGCAATTGCCAAAATATGCTGAGTGGCCTTCTCTGCCAACAGGACCTAAGGGGAAGTTGGTCAGTATATTCACAATGTTGTGGTTAGAGTTTAAATCATGAGACTCACAAATTAAAACCTAATAAGTGGACTATTTAAGACAAGAATTGTGTCTCCTGTTTCGCCGACAAAACCATTTTATTTCATATCATTCAAATAGAACACTTTGCTTAGTCCTTACCTCATGAGCGTTGAATAGTTCAAAAGTTGACTTTAGTAGGTTTCTCACTAGTCAAGTTTATTCAATGTCTCACAGGGAAGTGATTTCATTTGTATGATATGAAATAATTTGAAAAACATCGCTGTGGTATTCCATACCATTAGTACCAGTTTCAAGCTTACCAATAAAACAAAAGAAAAAAAATGATGATAAAAAGAATTACGCAAAACAGATTTACACATTACAACTACAAATTTCAAAAGGAAATATACAATACACAGCCTCAAGATCTTATCAAAACAGTATAGTATCAAAGAATTTATCCACCTTATTGCATCATCAATAACAAATTGCATCATTAGAGGCAGTTAATTTAAATAAAGTTATATGAAGATGGACCAAAGCATCAGAAGATGTATTTTCCCCACCTTGATTCAATTGAAAGAAGAAATACCTCAAGGCTATGCATAAAATTTCAATATATTTTCCAAGAACAAATGCTGCCTTAGTAATAATAACACGCATCAAACTTGATAGAAATGATAAAATCTCCATATGAAATGATACAATACTAAAATGAAACCACCAGAATAATTCTCTCAGAACATACGTAAAAAATAGAAACAAAAAGACTTTCTCCGCCTTCAAGAAAACATCACCAGCCAAATTATCTCAAAGACATCACATGATTTTGATAAGAAACAGAAACACCAGCATAATTTTCTCATATATATCATATGAATAGAAGACAGTTCAATTGTCAGGAGCTGTATTTTCTCCACTTTCTTGGCAAAAAGAAAATCCCACCAGCCAAATCATCTCAAACACATCACATGATTTTGATAAGAAAAAGCACCACCAGCATAATTCTCTCAGAAATTATCTCAAACACATCACATGATTTTGATAAGGAAAAGAACCACCAGCATAATTCTCTCATAACATACGTAAAAAATAGAAACAAAAAATACTTTCCCCACCTTCAAGAAAACATCACCAGCCATATTATCTCAATGACCTCACATGACCCTGATAAAAAGAAAATCTCACCAGCCAAATTATCTCAAATACATCACATGATTTTGATAAGAAAAAGCATCACCAGCATAATTCTCTCAGCAAACACGCTGCTACACCAAAACTACATGTCTCACTAGCTAAAACCTCTCAACTATGATTTTTTCTAAGTACCCTATTTTGAGAAGCTCTATGGAGGCCCAAAAGCTATAAATAGAGGTCCTCTCTCCCTCATTTTTCCCATGATCATGGAACAAGTTCCCACTATCCCTGAACTAGCAGGATATCTAGAATAGTAGTAGTGTTTTAGTAGTGAAAAGCTAAGTAGCCTTGCTCAATAAGCTTAGTATTAGTGAAGAATAGTAGTATAACCGTAGTGAAAAGCTCAGTATCCTTGCTCAGTAGCTTAGTATTAGTGAAGAATAGTAGTATTAACGTAGTAAAAAGCTCAGTAGCCTTTCTCAGTGGCTTAGTATTATTAAAAAAAAGTAGTAGTGATATAAAACTCAGTATTAAAAAAAATTAAAAGAATCAAATCCAGTAGTCTTATTATTAGTACTCATATCAAAAAAAAATCATTATAATCAACCAAAACCATAAAAAATATATAAATTCTTATCATTCTTATTATTTTTATTAAAATAACAGAAACCCAAAACATATATATATATATTATTATCACTTTTATTAAAAAAAAAAATAGTTTTTATTTTATCAGAAATTTTAGATCAGAGTTTTTACTGTAGTGTTATTGATAGGTCTGATTTAGAGACTGCTGATAAGTCTGCTCTATCTGTTAAAGCCACAAATCTTATTTTATTTTGTGATTCTCTGTAGGCTGACTATTCAGTATTATTTAGAGGGGCAGCTAATACACCTTAGCACCCATGGTTATTGGACAATTCTGAAATTCAAAACAGACTTATCAATAATTTCCCCCTCAAGGTACTCCCTTATTTCATCCCACACCAAAAGGAGTTCCCACATCGCCTCCTTCAATTTCCCAACAAATCGCATTTTGCAAATGCAATTATTTTACTTGCACCTTTTTTCTTCAATTTGGATCTTTTTATTCAAAAAATTTTCAAACAAGTTATCAATAAACTCATCACCATCTATTTGCTTAATAAACTACCTCCGCTATGGCCCAAACCCCAGGAAATTCAACTGAATTCAATGAACAACCAACTTCAGCCCCAGAGAGTGGAAGTGAAATCTCTGATATCGCCAGTAGTCGTGAATTAGGCATTGAAGTAGAGAGCCAGTCACATGAAGATAATCAAGATCCACCAGTTCTTCCAGAATGTGAGTATGCATCCATCTTGAATATTTCTAATCTCCCAAAACCTGATATTGTCTCATAGCCTTTATTTCAGGTCAGCCTCCAAGCTCTCAGAAACCAATTTTTAAAAGTTATGAGAAGGAAAAGACTGTTGAACCTTGTGCACCAACAGAAGATGATGGGCAAGATGATGTAATTTTTGGTGGGGAGGTGGAAATTATATCCAAGGAACAATTTGTCTCCAACATTGCTCAAACAATCCCAAGGCTCAAAAAAACTCAAAATAATAGTAAAGTTCCTGATTATGTGCGTCAAAAGATTGCTGAAGCCATGAGCCTGCTCAAAATGGATTTGAACCGTAAGTCCATTACTAATTCAAAACAAAATTGATAAAAACAGCTGCTTACAATATATGGGAAGGTGTGGAGGTGGGAGAATCTCTACCTGAAGGATCTCAAGTCGTAATTGGATTTCCAGGCAAAGGATTAGGAAAAAGACCAAATATACATGCAACCAAAAAAACAAACAAAAAACGCCGTACCTTTGAAGCCGCAAAGGATTCTCGGGATCAAGGTGATGAAATAATCAATGTTGAAGGGGACCATATTGATAATCAACCTCCGCATACTGAACCCCCCCAGACTCAATGAAACAATCAATGATGAATCTCCACATACTGAAAGCCCCCCGATACCCAATGAAAGAATCCATGATGAAACCCCTCCCGCCTCTCCTCTGAATATTCAAGCCTTTCAAGAAAGGGAAACAATTAAACATGATACAATGGGACAAGATATGACTTATATAATTCCTGACCCTGAGCTCAAAGTGTCATCGTCTGCTAATTTTCGAGGAATATTTTTATCCCGCATGGAAGAGTTTGCAGGCATTTTGAATTATCATTCCAATATCACTCAACAATCATGGAAAAGGGGGATTGATAAGATCAATAGTATTTACAAAAACTGATGGGACAATTTACCAACAAAAGATGCTCATACATTCCTGCCTGTTGGTATTAAGGTGATTAGTAACCGAGAGCTTAAAATGTCGGCCTGGCTGGAGGACCTTGAGATGGCAGGTGAGTTTTATCTTTGTGCATGATACATGTTTATTGGCTGTTGACTGGTGATATAAATTGCAATATACAGGGTTAGATTTTTTTAAGCCAACCAAAACAGAAGCGTTTTTTGATCACAACATTTGGAATCTCAAATTGATGAAGGAATCAGCTACACCTCCAGAGAATCTCCCAAAATCTGAACACTCCTTCTTCAAAATTGTTCAGAGCCTTCTTTACCCCGCAAATCCAGTTAAACATTTTTGGGCAAATGTTATGTTTGAATCCATTAGTTCAGTCTCTTACGATGTGGTTGCACCAAAATCAAATTCGACCGATCCTCTTGGACTCGAACGGGGAGCAGTTGAATACCTTGCCTCCTGCTTGATTAAATCAAAGCAACGTGCAACCCAACTCAGCATTGAAGGTGGTGGGGCTGACAATGAGATATCCACAAAGCGCACAAGAACCTGGAGGATCTAATGGATACAGTTATCCATTTGATGATTGCGTACAACATGGTACATGCACATACGAAGGTTGAAGTTAATGGCATCAAAGGCAAACTCACGAACTCAAAAAAAATGAGGCCATCAAAGATCTTTTGACATGTCACAAGAATCTCAGAATAAATCCAATTTGCTATGGTATATTAGCGGCATTCTGTGCGGCGGGGATTTGTGGTTTGATGGTATGCTCAGATGACTGGAGAACAAGCTCAGTTAAAGGGGCTTTATCACAAATTGACATTTCCGCAAAACTTTCAGAGGGTAAATATCTAGTGGAGCCAGTGTGGCTACGTACTAATAAGTATATATGTAATTTACTGAATAAAAGTTTCTTCTCATCAGAGTCTTTTAACCCCACTGTACCTCTTAGATTTGAATTTGCATGATGCTTAGTATTAGACTTTGGTGATGCCTGGGTGGCGAAGCGCGGTCTTGGTTCAAGTGATGAGGTCACCTTGACTGTACCCAGGTCAGCTAAGCTTACAACAAGGATTGACCCGTTTTAGATTAGCTTTGTACTAGATAGATTGTAATTGAATTTTGCAAAGTTATTTATGAGTTTAATAATCATGACTCCCTATCCTACTACTGCCCGGAGGCCACAGTATGGATACCAATAGTAATTGTACGGCGGCATGCCTCCATACTTCATTGAAAAGACTCCGACAAGAAGCAAGCTGAGTCAGGCAGTTGTGCGCGCGAGTAGCACACGTGGGGGCATTTCAGGAGGTCGCATTTATCACTTCCCACCAGCCCATAATAGGCCAAATGTTCCTGTGTCTTTCAAGAGGACTAGGATAACTAGGGATCCGCAGCGGGATGCATATTGCATTTACGTGTGCTTGCAATATTCCAGATGGTTGGATTGGAAAGTGATTGCATGGGAATATCAATGTCAAATTGAATAATGCACTATCCACTGCAATTTTCAGGTTCAGGTATTTGAGATCGCGAATTCGCGAAGGTCAGGTGTGATCTTTCTTTTTAGCCGCAATTAAAAAAGATTCATCGACTGCAATTCAATTTAGGTGATATTAATAAATCAGTAATCATTTGGTTTCATTTCATTTTCTGCTGCAAGCATGCCATTCACAAAAAAAGGAAAAGAGCGTAAAAGGGAACTCGTGAGAAAGCGTTGGGCTGAGGAAGGAAAGTGTGAGTTGCTTTCTTAATCTCAGTGTATATATATAGATATATATATATGCTTCCACATTTATGTGGCATCCTCATTGAGCCCCACGGAAGAAAATTGGCTTTAGTCAGTTCAGATTGTGCCAATGTCATGTGGGCTCCAACAGGGAAGTCAAAGGATATGTGCCGAAGAAAGCTCCTTGGGCATTGGGCACGATTCTGGACTCAAAACTCCTTAGCTTTAAATGGCAGGAAGCAGTATCTGATATCTTGTCTGCTTCAACACATAGTGATCGCTCAACCACTCGGGACTAGTGGGAGATCCCGAAAGACAAATGAGGGCAAAACAACCCGAAATAATAGGTTTTTTTCCTACTCTCAACCAACAGCACAAATATCTATGCCAGTATCAGCAAATATCACCCCAAGTGAAACTCGGAGGGTTGTGGATGTTAATCAGATCAAACGCATTCACTTTGGCCGTGTGGCAATTTTCTCTTCAACCAGATTACTCATTGCCCTTGTCAAATTCCGACCATTCACAACAATGAGTGAAGTCGAGTTCAATCAATGGAATGAATTATCACCATTCTTATTTCACGAAAAGGGATTCACCAACCCGATTGCAACAAATGGAGCATTACTGGAGGGATTTATGTTCGCGATTGGGTGGCGCAGATGCAGCACGAAGAATGAACAATTTGGTCTGTATGGAAGTGTCGGGAAAATTGAAAACGCAAAAGATGAATGGCGGAACCGAGGTGCCAATCTTAGCTCGGTGGGTTGCATTCTAGGTCAATCCTTACGATATGTTGGGGACAATTTATTTCAGAAGATTCAAAATTGCTACAACTCATTGGGGGTTCCGTCTTTTGATCAAGTCAACTATGAAGGCAATATTCCAGCAAATCAGGGTACATGCGACTTTGCTTCTGCACTCACTTTCACCATGAATGGATTCAAAAACTCACCTCATCTTGATAAGGATGCATGGCAGTATGCTTCAGGATGGTGGTTTCAAGCTGATAAGCGGACCGGCAAAATTCAAAGAGATGCGTCAAAGCGGTGTACAGGGGGAAAATTGATTTTCCCAAATGAGCATTTTTGGATTGATCTATCCGCATGTCATGGTCTCATTCAGGTAGTGGGAGCCAGTAGTACATTTGTTCATTATACTGATCCAGCACAGGACAACAAAAGCACGACACTAGTGGGTATGTCCACACAATGCTCAAGCAGGTTAGCAAAAACAATGTGCCAAAAAAGCCATGGCTATTATGAGATTGGTGAGAGAGCGGGCTATCAAATAAGGGATGGTCATACAATCTCATGACAACTCAAATAATGAGGAGATTTACATGTGTGTTGGGTAAATAATGATGGGGTAAGGCAGAGGACAATAGACACCAGGATTGTATGGATTCGAGTGCGGGAGATGGGTGTCTCACATGAAAAAGGGGTGAAGTGGATTATTTATGGTGGCATGCCATTGTACATATGTCCTGGTTTGTTGCTCTTGTTCAGGATGCCAATGCTTCACATGCGAATCCTTATGCCTGTGCAGGTTCTGACAATGCTAAAAGTCCCTGACGCCTATGCGGGCTTCCGACACTTCACACACCAATCCTTACACCTGTGCAGGTTCCCGAGAGCTCACATGCCAATCCTTACGCCTGTGCAGGCTCCCGAAAATTCACACGCCAATCCTTACGCTTGTGTAGGTTCCCCAAAATGGTAAAAATTCCTTACACCTGTACAGGCTTCCAACGATTCACACGCCAATCCTTACGCTTGTGAAGGTTGCCAAAAATGCTGAAAAAGTCTTACGCCTATGTGGGCTGCCGACGCTTCACACGCCAATCCTTACGCCTGTGCAGGTTCCCGAGAGCTCACACGCCAATCCTTACGCCTGTGCAGGCTCCCAAAAATTCACACCCCAATCCTTACGCTTGTGAAGGTTCCCCAAAATGGTAGAAATTCCTTACACCTGTACAGGCTTCCGACGATTCACATGCCAATCCTTACGCTTGTGAAGGTTGCCAACAATGCTGACAAATTCTTACACCTGCGCAGGCTCATGAAAATTCACACGCCAATCCTTACGCCTGTGCAGGCGCCCAACAATTCACATGCCAATCCTTACGCCTGTGCAGGCTCCCGACAACTCACACACCAATCCTTACGCTTGTGAAGGTTCCCAACAATTTAAACAATTCAATTCATGACTAAGATTAATAGCGTGTGACCATAGGAAAAGGCATCTTTCACATATCTGGAGTGGATTGCTCACATGCGGGAACCTCCTTCTTTTTTACCGTTAAGAATTGATATGGCTCTAAACCATGGAAGAAGAAAATATAGGAGATGGTAATGGCGACTATTGGCGCATTTTTGGAAAAAGAGGGTCACACAAAAAAATACTCACTCAAAGGTTTGGTGGGGCACTTATAAAAATTTTTCTCACGCAATAGGACATTTGAATCATTGAGGAAAATATAATTTCACGTGAGCAAAGAATGTAATAGAAATGGAAAATAACAAACATTGGATACAAATAATATATTTAAAAGAAAGTATTACAAATAATAAAAAGAGGAAATAATGAGATTTTTTTTAATTTTATTTTTCTAAGTATTTTGAGACTATCCTGGTGATGTCCTCCTTTGATTAAGACTCCAGTGCCTGGGCAAGGAGGGAGTTTAGTTCCTCCCAGAATTTCCGGTGCATCTCATTTCGATGAGTTGCATCCACGAAAGGAATCATTTGGAGCAAGTGGCAATGCTCCAACAAGATTTGGTTGATGGGTTCGTGGACGATGGCTCGAGGAATCATTAACATTGGTCGTAAGTCAGTGAATTCCTGGCGAGCGTCATCGTGGGAATGAGAGGGGCTTTGCACCGGGGGGGAGGAGGCGTTGGGGTTCTCGGGGGCACTGGAAGGGAACTGGGGTTGGAGTGGAGGGGGGGGACAGAAGGGGAAGGTGGGCGAGTTGGGGGAGGGGGAGGGGGGGATCTAATGGGCGTATCGTTGATGATTATTATGGAGCAGGGAGTGATGGGACAAGGTGGAGATGGTCGAAGGAGGGGTGAGGAAAAGTTGAGTAGAGTTAAAAAAGTGAAATTTGGACTTACCAAAAGGTTCCTCCATGAATTGCGTAGGAGCCACCTCAGGTTCTGGCTCACGAGTTGTATCGTCCTCAGGTGGTTGAGACGATGGACTCGGGCCAGGAATAGGTGGCTCTTCAGTTTGGGAGGGTTCTAAAAAAAGAGTAAGAGTCAGTTCACTTTACTAGAAAGTGAAAGTGAAAATGAAATGAAACTTTGGCTGCTTACCACGGAATAATTCCTCAGACCATTGGATGCCACTCGGGCCTGGAGTGGGTTGCCACGGGGTTTGCTCACGAGGCAAACTAGGAACGGGAGAGTCTTGTCAGGGGGGATTCGGGGGGTTTTGTTCTATGAGTAATGGAAAAAAGTCAGTATTATTGCGTGAAGAGAAATGAGATAAGCAGGAGAAAGAAAACTTACTTTGGCGTTTGAATCCCATTGGTGACTATCAGCCCAAGCTCAAATGTCCTCTTGTCATCGCCATCCTTCATTGGCCGGATAATCACTTCGCTCAGGTCAAGGAGTGAAGTGACCATCGGATGGTGGCCTAGGAGGGGGGGTGGACAAATCGATGCTTGAGGGGACAGGGCTAATCGTCTGGAATCGTTCCCGTCGGCCTGCTTGAGGTCCCGGTGTCCATTCGCGCTCGGATATTGTTTCATCATCGTTGACAACAAAGGAGTCCTTGCGAGGGCGTCTTGGGCGAGAACTCCTCTGGCCTCGTGGTCGGAAGGGGCGGACAACAAAAAAACATTTCTTGTGTGCCTTTTGGCAAGCATCACAAGCATCAGTCATTGTTGAGGAACGGATGCAGGGGATACCCCGCTTGGTGCATAAAGTGCACAACATCTAAAAACAAAATAATTGAGGTTAGTAACTGAATAGAAAGTAAACAATCAAGAAAGAAAATGAAGACATACAATGAATTATAAATTTAAAACGTGAACAAAATAAAGACGCTCTACTTGGAAGGTTTTAAAAGTCTGAAAGAGAGTCGTGAAGAAAAAAAATAATTAATATCGGAACATAATGTGGACAAAAGCTGTAAATGGAGGAGATGCACGAGGTGGATAGAAGTGGGGTTCTGAAAGTATCAGCAGGAAAAACAAAAAGGAAAAAGGAAGGGGATTGGGTTTAGTGGAGTGCGAAAGACAAAAGTTGTAAGGTGTGGATATGAAACTTTGATTAAAAATCAAGTACTTTTCCTGTCCTCAAAATTTGTATAAGGTAAAATTCAATTAAAAATAATATGAAATATTATTTTTAAGAGAAAACACGCCAATTTTATTGTTTATAACTTTATTAGTATAAAACAATAATATTATAAAAATTTATTGTTTTACCAACAATAAAAATTTATCCAAAAAATACTCTACAAGAGATATTTTAAGGCTACAAAAGAAATTTCTTCAAGAGCAATTTCAATTGGAATTAATTGAGCAAAGAACTGCAAGCAATTAATTAAAGAACAAAGTCTTTAAAAAGAATATTAAAGAGAAAACACGCCCAAAAGTGACCAGAGTGAATTTGGAAACAAAGTGACAAAGTTTACAGTGATGAAAGATGCTTTAATTCACTTTTGGGGTGGTTCAGGGGTAAAAATGATTATAAGAGTTACAAACAATGATTATAATGATTTTTTCACGTGGTTAAAAGGATTAAAATGATTTAAAAATGGTGGTTGGAATCTTTGATTGATTGGTTTAACAGTGTTTAAACTAATTAATAAAAGGAAAAGATTCCAACATGAAGAGAAAAGTGGGGCAAAGAAGACATTCTTTTATAGCCATCAATTCTCTTACTCCAAAAGTAAATTTTACTCTTGTCAGTCGTGAAAAACAGTCTGACAACAGAAAAGCCAATTATGGCATCATTGAACCCTGGTTTAGACCAAAAAGGGCTGGTTTAAGCCATTTTTAGCCATTTTTAGCCATTTTAGACCCTTAAATCAGCCATTACTATAGCAATACCAGGCCTAGAGCCTTCAAAACACGTCAGAATGTGTGTAAGAGGCGTAGAAACCAGTTAAAACTGTTTTTACTATGGTTGTTTTATCTTAAGGGTAGTTTTACCTTCTTGGCAACACCTAAAACTACCCCAGTTGGTATCAAAACCTCATCATCAATTGAGTCCACAGACCCTGTGACTCAATTCCAGGCCAAAAGTGATGAACTTTTGCGTGAATTTTGACATCCCACGCCTGTCAGCAAGGATTTTGGGGGTCTAGCTCCCCCTTAGAGCTGGAGTTCCTTTTCCCCCCCAAATTTAATCTTTCCAATTTATTTTTCCTTTACTTCCTCATCATGTATTATACTTATAATTTACATATGTAATTCAATTCAATTGTACAGTACAATACAGTAATAATTGACACCTCATATGTAAATCAAAGTTCACTTATGTAATACACGCGCACATTTTGACATTTCAATTGAATTCAATTGAAAATACTTCAATTCCTCATAGCTTCTAAACTAAACACAACACCTCAATTTTAACACAAAAATTGATGGTTAACACCACATGTGGTGTGAATTAAATTAAGGTTTTGAGGATTTTCAACTTTTGTATTGAAAATACTAAAAACTTAATTTAAGCTTATTTAGAGTTGAGTTACAAGAATTTCACTCAGAGGTGACCCCACCTGATTTTTTATGAGGAATCCAATGGTGAAATAATTTTTATGTGTTTATTTATTGGATAAAAAGTTATAATAATTTTTATTTAACTTTTTTCCAAATTTGTTTAATTTTTCATAATTTTGTTAAAATTTCATTTTTACTTAATTTTTCCAAGTATAAATGTACTTTTATACTTACAAAATTTTAATGTATTTTTTATTTTTAAATTGTAATTAATTTTTTATTTTTAATATAATTTTATATTTATATTTTGATTTTTATTTTAATAATAAAAATAAATTTATTTTATTTATATTAATATGTTAATTTTGCATTTGTGGTCTTTTGGGTATATGAAATTACCTCTAAGGCTCACATTCCCTCCCCCTAAAAAAAGAATATTACTTTGTAATATTGGTGTTTCTAGTGTGTCTGAATCTCCTCAGGAGTTTGGTAGCTTCTGGTATATCTTTTTCTTCTAACCATTCATCTTCACAAGTTGGGTCACTGTACCTAACAAGGTATTCCCTTCCTTTCTTGGTTCTTAATTTCCTTTCTTTAAGAACTTTGGTTATTTTCTTAGTACCAGATGTTTCAATAGGAGGTATAACTTGGGGAACCTTATTCCTCAAGGGAAATTTCTCAGCATCACTAGATTTATATGGTTTTATCAAGCTCACTGGAAATGTAGGGTGCTTATTGCTAAGTTCTTCAGATAACTCTACTTCAACAGCATTTTCTCCATGGAGGGCCTTAATCACAAAAGGTCCTGCAAAGGAGTCTTTCAACTTTTTACATCCTTTGATGTTATTGAAGTTAGTGGTGGATACAAGAACTAGGTCCCCCACTTTGAAATCTGGAGTTGCATGAGATTTATCCCATTTGTCTTTAGCATATGCAAAAGAGTCCTCCATGCATCTTACTGCATGCTTTCTAGCTTTGTCTAGCATTCCTTTGAAGCTAGCAGCTGTGGGATGTATTTCAATTAAGTCTTTCCTCAAGGAGTCTTGGGGTAACTTGGGGTTCCATCCTTTTTCTAGAATAGCAGGAGTCTGATTGGTACTAGCATGGATTGATGTTTTATATGCTAATTCCAGTGCTGGTAACAGAGTACACCAATCATGGGTAAATCCATCACAATCTTTGAATTCAAGGCCATATGCACAAAACTTTCTCACCATGTCCTCTAAGGTTTGGATCATTCTTTCAGCCAGGCCCTCAGTTTGTGGGTGGTAGGCTGTAGAGAAAGACAGTTTAGTGCCAAATAATTGGTGAAGATTTGTCCATAGTGCTGAAGTGAATTTGGGATCTCTATCGCTGATGATATTTGTAAATATCCCAGTCCATGACACTACTCTATTCCATATCAGAAGAGCTGTATCCATGGCTGTATCATCTTTGTGACATGGTAAAAAGATTGGAGTTTTACTGAATCTGTCCACAATTACTAGGCAAGCATTATAGCTCCTGTCACCTCCTGGTGGTAGGCCAGTTACCCAATCCATATGGACAATTTCCCAAGGTCTGTTTGGTTCTTGGATTCTTATCATATTTCCAAGTCTTTTGCCAGTGGATTTATTTGCCTTTTGGCATCTGTCACAGGTTTTGCAATACTCTGAAACATCTTTCTGCCACATTGGCCACCATATGCAGGTCTTTACTTTCTCTCTTGTTCTGTCTTCAGACAGATGTCCTGAAAAGGGACTATCATGGCATTCTTTCAGTAAAAGATTGATTAATGACCTGTCTACAACTGTCATGACACATGTGTGCTTGGTTCTGTGGTAAATTATACCATCCAGTAGGTGAAATCTTCCTTCATCATAAGATTTTCTCCATACTTCATCCAAGGCATGTATTAGAGAGTTGTCTTTACAGTTTTTGTTAAGTAATTGACATAAGATGCTACAATTCCTATCTTGAGTGTAGCTGCTTCTGACTTCTTCAAAGAAGGTGGTGTTCAAGTCTGTAACACTTATTCCTTCTATTGGAATTTGTGGTGAAGCTTCTTCTGGTACATAAGCAGGATTATCAATATTATTTGGTAATGGCCATCTTCTTAATCCATCTGCATTCTTATGAATGTTCCCATCCTTATGAACAATAGTCATATTTCCTCTGTATTCTTGTATGGCTATTTGCCATCTGAGCATGTGTCTGTTGGGTGTTTTCATGTTCAAAAGTGATTTCACAGCTGTACAATCTGTTATTACTTCAAAAACACATCCCTCTAAGAAGTAGTTCAATTTCTCCAAGGCCCAGACAAGGCATAGACATTCCATTTGACTTGCTCCATATCTGGCTTCAGTTGGTTTGATTTGCCTGGATATGAAACATATGGGTCCTTCTACAGGCTTATCATTCATGATCTGAACTTGGTGAAGTGCAGCACCCAGTCCATCCCCTGAAGCATCAATATACAGTTTGAAAGGCAATTTAAAGTCTGGCATCAGTAAGAGTGGAGCAGTGGTCAATGCTTCTCTTAGAGACTCAAAAGCTTTGACTCTGTCGACAGTCATCTCAAACACTGTGTCTTTGTCACACAACTTATAAAGTGGTCTTGCTATGGATGCAAAATCTTTAATGTGTTGCCTGTAATATCCTGCAAAACCTAAGGATGACTGAATTTCCTTTTTATTCTGAGGCATGGGATTTAATAATACTGCTGCAACTTTGTTTTTGTCAATTCCAAGGGACAAACCAGATACAACATGTCCTAGTGCTTTAAGTTCTTTAAATCCAAAATGACATTTCTTCAAGGAGATTTTCATGTTTACTGATTGGATTTTTGTCAAAACTCTTGATAATCTGTACATGTGCTCCTCCCAAGTCTTTGAACAGATAATAATGTCATCAATGTAAATGATTAACCATCCCTCTGAGAGTTCTTCCAGGAAGATTTCATTCATCATTCTTTGGAAGTGTGAAGGTGCATTTTTGATACCAAAGGGCATCCTTAAGTATTCATACACTCCACAATGAACAATAATTCTCAAGTATTTTCTTGCTCTTGGTGTTACCACATTTTGATGGAATCCTTTAAGGGCATCCATAGTGGTTATATACACTGCTTGAGATATTTGAGTAAGGGAAATTTGGATTTTTGGTATTGGGTATCTGTCTGGGACAGTGTAAGTGTTCATAGCTCTAAAGTCCCCAACCATTCTGGATTTTCCATTATGCCACGCCACTATAACTGGTGTAGTTATTTCTACTTCCTCATTGTGGCCTACTTTTCTTATTACACCAAGGTCTAGAAGTTCTTTGATATGAATTTCTAGAGCTTCTCTTGATTTTTGACTTGCTGGATAAGCAGGTCTTCTTAAGAGTGGTGGATAAGGTCTCTCAATGTTAAGAATGATGTCAACTTCATGACCAATAATTGCTCCCAGGGGTTCTTTGTCTGTAGCAAATGCTCCTCTGTGGTCATACAAAAGGGAAGAAAGTTCATTTTCTTGTTTATCAGTCAGATGAAGGCTTATTTCAGCCTCATTTAACTGTTCAGACTTGAATTTCTCTAACTCTAAGTTGACTGGTGATACTTTGTTTACTGTAATTTGTCTTTTAAATGGTAAAAAGGCAAATTTCTGGCGCTTATTGTCCCCAATTGTAAAGTATCTGTCTTTGTTATTATGTAAATCTATTCCATACATGATTAAATAATCATTTCCCAATATAAAATGGGTACTAGAGCAATTTTCCATAACAACAAATTCAACTGTGATCCTTAAATTCCCATTTATGTGTGGGAATATGACATTGGTCTCAAAGATTCCTAATGCTTTCATTGGGTTACTTGCACTGTTGAATTTTATACCATCAATTGGTAACAGTTGGTCTTCAAAATTTGGTACACAAGTTTTAAGAAAAGATTTTCCAACACAAGAGCAGAAGGCTCCTGGGTCAAGCAAAAGTTTGGTGGGCTTGTTATCAATCACCACTTCTGTTATACAGGAATTACCAGCTGTATAACCTTTTCCTCTGTTTGGTTTTGTTTTCATAAGTTGTGCATCTTGAAATTTTGATAAATCAACTTGACCATTGCTCAATTGTGGTAAGTGGGAATAAGATTCCATGATGTCAAAAGTGGCATTGATATTTTCTATATCTTTTGAAGATTCAGAAAATATGGATGACTTATCATCTGAATTGTCTTCAATTATGTCTTCTTTTTCAACATCTGGTCCCTTTTCAATGTCAATTTCATTGATTTTCCCCCTTTTTGGACATGTATTGGCTAAATGGGTGGTGCTTTGGCAAATATGGCATTTTCTGACTGTATCTGCAGATTTATATTTAATATTACTAGAATTTTCTTTGGGGTTTTTGTCCACAGAATCTTTCCAAGGTGTATTAAACCTTGTTTTAAGATTCACCCTACTAGAACCAATTTTGGTTCTGGTGGTTACTTCTTCTAGTATATTGATGATATCCTCTGCTGAAGATTGTTCAGTGGTCCTGCTTTTGACAGCATGCTCTAAGTCACCCCCACATTGTCTCAGAATTTTTCTATGGATCATAAATTCTGACATGTCAGGATATAATGCTGTTAATCTGTCCTTCTGTTGGCAAAACCATGGTAAAGCTTTGTCTTTATCAGCATTAAATTTGGCAGATTCAAAGGCTGTTTCAACTTTAAACCTCCAAGCATCATTTTCCCATTTGTTGATGATTTGGGTTTTCCACCAAGTCCAACTCTGGTGTCCATGTGCTTGTCTTATTTTGATGTACCATCTGTGAGCTGATCTGGTAAACAAGGTGTTAAACCTTGCTGTTACCAATCGGTCTGGTAATTCAAAATCCTCTTTGATCATGTCAATACCTCTAATGAATTCCATATGGTCATACTCTCCTTCACCACTGAAGTGGGGCCATTCTTTAAGTTTTGGCACTTCTTTCAAGAGTGCTTGGCCCATTGATGGTTCCAAGTTATGAAAAGAAGTGGATAATTCATTTTTTAATTGTGAATTATCAGGATCCAATACTTGTGGATTTGAAATTCTTGTGCCCTCATTTTGATTTAGAGGTGTAGACATTCTTGGTAAGGTGTTCAGTATTTGTTCAATGTCATTCATTTTACTGTTGCTACACCTTTGGGAATTTCTGTATTCATGTTGGAAGCTTTGTATTAAATTTATTACTTCAATTTTATACATGTCTTCTTTGTGTGTAAGTTCTTGCCATAACTCTGTCTGTCTTGTATTATCAGCAGTTACTTGATTCAATTTCATTGATAATTTTGATACTTCTTCTTGTGAAGCATCAAAACACTTTTTCAAGGCAATGGTATATGTCTTTACTTCAGTAAATGAATTTGAAATGTCATCAAGGACTTTCTTGTTATCTGTCTTGATAATATTTATGGCTTGTTTAATTCTTGTTTCAATTATGTCATCAATATTGAATTTAGAATATTTATCTGTTAATTCATTAATAATGGCAGATTGTTCATTTATTTTATTGTTAGAAGAATTATCATTATTGGAATTTTTAATTTTTCTTAAAACTTTTTCAAAACACATAAGTGTTTCATTAATTTGGCACAGACTCAGGTTGTTTGTTTTAATGTTGTTACAAATGGTTTCATTTTTATCAGAAAGATGTTTTTTCACGTCATTTATAGCATTATACAACTCTGGGATGGAATCAAATATGTCAGAAATCATTTCTGGAACCTTAATCTGGCTTCCTCCTTCTTCTGTAATTCCATCATGGTTCTGGCCATCTGAAATACATTTTCCATGGCATCCTGCTGAATCTTTGGGATTCTGTAGCCCTGGCTGTAAGGTTTTGGGGCTGGTGCCTTCCCTTTGCCCTTGTTTGGAGCTTGTGGCTGCCTTTTCACGTTGGAATTGCTGCTGCTGGCCACTGGGGCTGTTTTTGGCACTGGTTTGGGTGGTGGTGGGTTGTTTTTCCTCCATTCTAGTGTCAAAAGCATCATGTTTTTCTTCTCCATCAATGGATGCCATCCATTGAGCAATTTGCAAGTGTTGGGATGGCCCAAGAATTTTCTTACTGTCAGGTAAGAATTCATGCAATTCTTCCACAGGTTTGCAAGGATCTGGTACTCCTTGAATTGAAGTGCATTGTTGTATGCACTGTGGCTGGCTTTGTATATGTCCACAGAGGCTTGTTGTGGCGGGTGGTGTCAGCTCTTTTTGAAGGTAAAATAGTATTATCAGCTTCAGAATGACCCAATTTAGTTGTTTGGAAGTCATCAACTGACCCTTTTCCTTCTGTACCTGGTTGGCTTCTGCCATAATCACGTATATTACTTTTTTGGGAGCTTCTTGAGGGGTTGTAGCTGGCTCCTGACCTGTTTGAAGGCATAATTATGGTTAAAAAAGGCTTAAAATAGTATTTTTACGTCAAAAACTTACTATTGGCCAAATTCTTAGCCTTCTGAAGAGTATTACTTATGTCCAAGTTAATTAATTCAGAAGATATTGGTTCAGGTTGGTTATGTTGAGTCACAATAACAGTACTATTATGATCAGAATTAACAGTACTGGCAGGGATAATGCTGGTTACTGTTGAGGCTGTTTCAATGTTTTCTTGTCTTACCACGTTGTCAGACACTAAAATTAATGAAAAAGCGAATTAATTAAGTAAAAAAAAGGTTATTTCAAAAAAGAAATAAAAATATAAGCCTCACTTATAATATGAAAAAAAAAGTTATTTTTTATGGATTTTTTGAATTATAAGTATTTTTTATATGTTTTTAAATTTTTCAATATAAGAAAAAAGATTTAAAAAGAGTAAAAAAAATATGTCACAGGTAAAATATCACGGCTGGGCCCCCAAATGTAAGGTGTGGATATGAAACTTTGATTAAAAATCAAGTACTTTTCCTGTCCTCAAAATTTGTATAAGGTAAAATTCAATTAAAAATAATATGAAATATTATTTTTAAGAGAAAACACGCCAATTTTATTGTTTATAACTTTATTAGTATAAAACAATAATATTTTAAAAATTTATTGTTTTACCAACAATAAAAATTTATCCAAAAAATACTCTACAAGAGATATTTTAAGGCTACAAAAGAAATTTCTTCAAGAGCAATTTCAATTGGAATTAATTGAGCAAAGAACTGCAAGCAATTAATTAAAGAACAAAGTCTTTAAAAAGAATATTAAAGAGAAAACACGCCCAAAAGTGACCAGAGTGAATTTGGAAACAAAGTGACAAAGTTTACAGTGATGAAAGATGCTTTAATTCACTTTTGGGGTGGTTCAGGGGTAAAAATGATTATAAGAGTTACAAACAATGATTATAATGATTTTTTCACGTGGTTAAAAGGATTAAAATGATTTAAAAATGGTGGTTGGAATCTTTGATTGATTGGTTTAACAGTGTTTAAACTAATTAATAAAAGGAAAAGATTCCAACATGAAGAGAAAAGTGGGGCAAAGAAGACATTCTTTTATAGCCATCAATTCTCTTACTCCAAAAGTAAATTTTACTCTTGTCAGTCGTGAAAAACAGTCTGACAACAGAAAAGCCAATTATGGCATCATTGAACCCTGGTTTAGACCAAAAAGGGCTGGTTTAAGCCATTTTTAGCCATTTTTAGCCATTTTAGACCCTTAAATCAGCCATTACTATAGCAATACCAGGCCTAGAGCCTTCAAAACACGTCAGAATGTGTGTAAGAGGCGTAGAAACCAGTTAAAACTGTTTTTACTATGGTTGTTTTATCTTAAGGGTAGTTTTACCTTCTTGGCAACACCTAAAACTACCCCAGTTGGTATCAAAACCTCATCATCAATTGAGTCCACAGACCCTGTGACTCAATTCCAGGCCAAAAGTGATGAACTTTTGCGTGAATTTTGACATCCCACGCCTGTCAGCAAGGATTTTGGGGGTCTAGCTCCCCCTTAGAGCTGGAGTTCCTTTTCCCCCCCAAATTTAATCTTTCCAATTTATTTTTCCTTTACTTCCTCATCATGTATTATACTTATAATTTACATATGTAATTCAATTCAATTGTACAGTACAATACAGTAATAATTGACACCTCATATGTAAATCAAAGTTCACTTATGTAATACACGCGCACATTTTGACATTTCAATTGAATTCAATTGAAAATACTTCAATTCCTCATAACTTCTAAACTAAACACAACACCTCAATTTTAACACAAAAATTGATGGTTAACACCACATGTGGTGTGAATTAAATTAAGGTTTTGAGGATTTTCAACTTTTGTATTGAAAATACTAAAAACTTAATTTAAGCTTATTTAGAGTTGAGTTACAAGAATTTCACTCAGAGGTGACCCCACCTGATTTTTTATGAGGAATCCAATGGTGAAATAATTTTTATGTGTTTATTTATTGGATAAAAAGTTATAATAATTTTTATTTAACTTTTTTCCAAATTTGTTTAATTTTTCATAATTTTGTTAAAATTTCATTTTTACTTAATTTTTCCAAGTATAAATGTACTTTTATACTTACAAAATTTTAATGTATTTTTTATTTTTAAATTGTAATTAATTTTTTATTTTTAATATAATTTTATATTTATATTTTGATTTTTATTTTAATAATATAAATAAATTTATTTTATTTATATTAATATGTTAATTTTGCATTTTTGGTCTTTTGGGTATATGAAATTACCTCTAAGGCTCACAAAAGTAGAAAGGCAGGAAGACCAAGGGGAATACGCACAAGAAGGAGAAACGCGGGTGAGGTTGAACGAAGTGGAGCGGGTGAGAAAGAAAGTGAAGGGCGTGTCGTGTGAAGATGGTCTTTTATACCATGGTGAAGCTGAGACGATCTCAGCAGTTTCAGAACCCGCAAAAGTCTCAGCTTCAAGGCGTGTGGGCTAAATTGAAGCTCAGTGTCAGCAAATGCTGGCGTGAGGCAGAGCAACAATGGGGTTCTGGCTGAGTATTGCTATTGATTGAATTGTCAAGCTCAGTCAAATCCCCTTTGTTTCCTTAAATAGCCACCCAATCACCCAGGAGGGTGGTCATGAGGCCCTCGTTAAATTTCCATGGTGGGTGCAATTCCCAAATTCCCCATTCAGAAAAGAACATGGTGCATTTGGTCACAAGTGACCGCGGCGAGATTACCGGCCATATGGCCTGGTAATAGTGTTTGAACAAAGGGGGGGCTGTAAGACAAGTGAATACAGCATGAGCTGGCCTTGACCCTTTGCACAGGTTTGCTTTCGGGTCATAATTGAAATGCTCAATGGCTGAACATTTTAATTGCACAGTATTTGAACTATTGATATAACAATATCAAATGCACCATGCTGAGCCATTGCTCAGTCGTTTTTGTAGGCACACAATCTCAGCATTTGGCACAGCATCAGATGACATTTCAGCCAGGTGCAGCATTTCACACGCTTTGGTGAAGTGCTCCAAACTGAGCCTTCCAATGAACTATTGCAAAAATAGTTCATTCCATGGATTTACTGAGCACTTTCACATGGTGCTTTTGACCATGACATGCTCAGCTTGCGTGTGCAAATTGGGTGAAAAGCAATGCTGAGCATGTGGCACATGAGCTACGTATATGCAAACAATCGGAAGGTGCATGCACATTCGCTATATGCATTCAGGCTCAAGTAGTATTACACCTTCCTGATCTGTACAGCCAACACTGTAGTACGCAGTACACCTTTGTAAATGTATTCTGCGGGGCAGAGCAAAAGTTGTTCAACAATGTAACATGCAATCACGTCAAGCCATTGAGTCATATCTCTCACCTGCATCCCTTTGATGCACCTTGTTGGACAGCTCTGCCTAACTACAGCACAGATGTGCATGTAATCCAAGAAAATGTAAGTGGGTCATAATGGGATGACTTAATATTTGGGTCATACACAAACAGTTGATTCACTCCAGTGCCATTGTTGGGGCAAACAATGACTGGCCCCGCTTGTTCATTGCGCGTGCTCATTGTTGGGAAGCCACACGCTTTCATACGCACCTCCCAATGGGTCATACACAGGCAACTTTCACACGCCTGGAAGACATTTTACTGCCAGTGTTCCGACCGGCTATTTTCTTGGTCAGGTGATCAGCTTGACTGCAGACGCTCACCTGCTTGCGCATGGAAACCTGAGGCCAATCAGTGTGGATTTGCTTCAGCCTCATCCACATTAGAGTAATCCCAGCCTATGTTTGCGTGGGTATCTCCCACCGCGGGTCATTCTCTTCACGTTCTCACATGCCCCGCGCAAGTTGTGGCACCTGGCTTTCAGCCAAAAATTCCCTTGGGTGGGTGGCCTCTTTTACCAGAGTTTTGTACACGTGTAAGGCAAAGACCCAGATGCTAATCTTGGTAGATTAGTACCCGCCTCAAACGCAATAGGGGTGAATGTATATGTGGATCACGGCTCACAGCGAGTGCCCCCTTTGATCATCCCACACATTCCCCCCTGGAAGCCCAGTAGGCATCAGTCAGCAAAAAACTTCAGGCAAAACCAAAGTCATTGTTGGTGGCATGCCACCAAACATATCTCACCCGCCCACACACAAACTTCCCCACAGTGAGATTGCCCTTTGAAACCGCCAACATTGCCCAGTAGGTCCCTGTGCAACAATTAACCTGGGGAGGATATGCACCCATGTTCTCTGTCACACCAGGGAACATGACTGCATGCCTCTAATATGCCCTCCACAATAAGTTGCTACAACCCACCCAATTTTGGATATGCTAATGTCAACCTTGTTCCACCAAAGGTTTCATAACTTGCTGCAGATCCAGCAGTCATATCGGTGCACCCACATTTTGGCCACCTTGCCTTGATATATGCCCCAAATTGGATATGAAAATTATGAGCCCATGAGGCCCACCCCCATCAAGACCATGCACGTAACCAATGGCCATCCCCCCTTGACCCCATTGCTGCCTCTCATATAAGTTCCCCACCTGCGCTTATTTGTCTTCCTTCTGTTTAGCTAACCCCTCCCGATCATATAATTTCTAACTGTCCCCAAATAATTTAAAATAGCCATCATGTCAACCCCTTCACAACCACTTTGCATTGGGATGATTAATATTTGTATTTAAATAAATAGTGATATAGCCTTAAATCCTGAGAATTCCCACTTAGCTTCTTGGATTATCATATGGCACAATCAACACAACATGTTTTTTTATCTCCCCAATCACCAGCATGCTATTGGCTCTCTACCTGGAACCCTTTCCAAAACGTTGATACCATTCCTTGGGGCACCAAAAATGTTCATGCACTGTGGTCCTGGTGGGGCATGGATTGAAAATTGCCAATCCAATCCTACTCAAATATTATTTGTTGAGGGAATATTTATGACTGATGCAAATGATCCCTCCTCATCTCAGAAACCTAATCTAGCATTGATGTTCTTCACATGGCATCCAAACATTTTATTCATAATGGAAAGCTTTCGAACACAAGATTTCAAGCTTAAAATGCCCAAAGAATATGACTGTAATACTCATAGTCAATGTAAACTCTTTACTCCAACATTTCCCGCTTCAAACTCGACGCCAGCTTCATATCCTGCTGTTTCATCGTTGATTTCCAAGCAAAAAGTGATACAATTACTCAGTGGATAAGACCTCCCCATGCCATTATTCAAACCCCCCTTCTCCCTCATCAAAAGACTGGACTAGCTTTTCTCTGGGATTAAGAAATCCCCAATGGCCAATCAGCCAGTAACCTTTGGGCCACCTCACCCCCAGGATCCACTTTTAATGCCAGCCACATCATTACAAACAATGTTGTTAGCTCATTTGAATCCCTTTCAACTAATACCCCTCTTGGAGGACTGCTTGCGGATGATATGGGATTAGGTAAAACCATTCAGGCCATTGCTCTAATTGGTACCTCCAAGGAGCGGATGATTGCAAACCCCCATCGCTCCACGCCCACCATGATCATCTGCCCCCCTCGCTTAATTACCAACTGGCAATCAGAAATATCCAAGCATTCTCAGGCTGGAGTGCTGCATGCTAAAATCTACCATGGTCCCACTTGTCACTCATTATCCAAAGCCAACATCTTAAAATATGATATCATCATCACTTCTTACAATACTATCACCCAAGAATTTAAGCAAGCCAATCCCTCTACATCATTCATTTTTCAAATAAATTGGCATAGTATAATCTTGGATGAAGCACATTGAGTGGCTGAGCTTAAACAATTCAAATTACCTTTTATATCCAATAGCCCTTGCCCCATCTTATAGCTATATTAGCTCTCAATACACTGCCACTCACCATGCCATTAATAGCCTCCTTTCATCCCGTCGAATATGTTTAACGGGAACACCTATTCACAACACCATTTATGACCTTTGGGGCATAATATCATTCATCACTCAACCCCAGAGCGCCAATGAAGATAACTGGTCACCATTCATCCTGAGTAGTCTTTCCAAAGGTTGCAATGATATTTTGCATATGGCATTGTGGCATTTAAGTTTGCCCTGCACCAAAACCACACATCTCAAATCCCTCCCCACTATTAGCCATCATTATGAGCTGCTCCGACTCAACCCAGCCATGCAGCAAGAATATTCCACATTATATGAAGAATTCCTATCATCCAAAAGCAAAGGACCAGGAAAATGTTTCAGAAATATTAATAAGCTGTGAATATGTTGTAACCATCACATCATGCTTAACACAATTGTGGAGGCGGATTTGGAAGACCCTGAGGGCAGGAGCACTCAGGATAACTCCCCAACAATCACACGAACTATTGTGGATGTGGAAACATGCATTATGAGTAGTAAAGTTGCACACCTCCTACAAAGCTTAATGAAGAACAAACAAACAAGGTGTGGTCCAACCAAATCAGTGGTTTATACCCAATGGACCCAATTTCTAAATTTTTGCATTAATTCTAATATGCATCCATTACCAATTGAATCCATCTGCCTTTTTTATATTGTAGAATTGGTATTGCACTTGCCCATCACTCTATCCTTTCAGCACGAATTGATGGAACAATTACAGCACAAGCACAGGAGAAGGCACTGGAGAATTTCTTCAATAATCCTGAATGTGAAGTACTGATTGCATCCATTTCCGCAGCTGGAACTGGCCTCAATATGACTTGTGCTAATATGGTCTAATTAATGGTGAGGGGACCCCCAAAATTCTGCCCTGATTTGCAGCCCCTGAAATCCACATTTCCAGGAGCCCAATTGGAACCCAGCCATTGAGGCTCAGGCTGTTGATCGACTCCATCGTATTGGCCAACAACAACCTGTAAAGGTCATCCACTATATCACTCCTCATTCAGTTGAGGTCAACATGTGGAAGGTACCTTTCAAGCTCATATTTGACCCTAATTGTATTGCTATTCCAAAATCCTTCCTTATGGAAATGCCATTTTCCAAACACCAATAGGTCCAAGAAAAGAAAAAATCATTAACTTCTTGACCCTTACTGATATTATATAATTTGTGTTTGACCAAGTTGATCACACCTGTGCACCCTGGCACAGGTCCACAGTTATGAACACCATGAGCTGGATCGAACTCCTTCAATATTTCCTGAATGAAAATGAGCAATAGAGTATTATTTCTAAGGGAGACAGTGATGCAGTCCAACTCATATCGTCTATATTCGGACAGATTTAGCAAGTTGTTGCATCTTTAAGATATAATAATAATATGATTGTATTAAACTTGCACAAATAATTCACAAAATGTTACTTTGTAACGGTGCTATACATTTATATTACTAAGTTATTGCAGAGCATTACCATTTGTCCTAATAACTGGCATGTCAAGTATTTTGAGGGCGCTAGTCTGCATCTTACTACAGCCTTTGAGCCAATCTTGATCAAATAGCTGAAATGATAAGCCTTCCGGAATATCACCATCATCTGTCAATTGTAATTCTGGCAATCTATCAATAGTTTTTTTACCCTTTTTTTAATGCAATTACAAAACTCTAGGTCTTGATCCATTTTTAATACCAATTCATTAAATAACTGGGAGCGCCAGCATAATCCCACTTTGTGGTAAACTTGACAGCCATTTTCCAGTACCTCCTCAGTATCTGAACATACTCAAGGGTCATTGAATTGTTATGCTAGAATGGGAAATTTAGCCGTATCACACCATTCATGACGGCGCTCACAGGTCTGCACATAATCAAGTAGATCATCATCAGTCTTTGCTCACAATGAAGAAGAGATACATTAACTAACCCTTTGACGAATCTTTGCAAGCTTTTGATTCACCTTCTTTTTAGCCAAATACTCCGCATCCTTTTGAATAGACTTCCATTCTCTTTTCAAATAAGTGAAATATTGCTCCATTAAAGCCGCCACAACCCCATAGTTATTATGATCCTTGTTCCAACAGTAATGATGATACTCGGTGCTGACCAGTGCAAGACAGAATGTACGGTAAAACACCATAGACATCAGCTCATTGAACGGATGTTGCCATGAGCTCTCCCAGTCCCAAGTGAATTGCTTTAGTCCTAGCTTGTGGAGCTCATTTTTTCAGTAGCTTTGGAAACCCTGAGACTGAACCTGTGTTGATGGCTCATTGAAAACATCCTTGGGGACATATCCGAGATGACCAGCCACTTGAATTGCAATTTCACGCTCTTCTGTGCTTGGTGGTGCTGGTAGTGAGTAAAAATCCTTATCCCTAACTTTGAGTAGGAACAGGCAATGGGCATGTACTGCTGATCTCATTCCATGGACATTCTCTGGAAGTTCTTCTTTCAGCCATTTTTGTTGCTCCTTCTTGCTTGCATGTTTCGCCACATTGTGAGCTTTACAAGCCTGGTTCCTTTGCTGTCTGACCTCGGATTGTTCAAGCATACTCTGGGCCAGGGGCATTTGAGGATGGGTGAACTCACTATTTGACTTAGTGCCATGCTCATGTGCCATGAAATCGCCCTCCTTGGTTCATCATTTGTTTCCATTTGAGTCGAAGACCTGTTCTCCTCCTCATCATCCACCATTTTTTCTCTTGATGAACTGGCATGAGCTGTTCTTGGTTTGGAGGCATAGGGATGATGAGGTCCAGTGACTTTCTCTTTATGGACCAGAGGTGAAGATGCATAAAGTTCATCACCTGCCATGCATATCATCAGTTAAAACATCAAAAGATTAATGAAGACTGGTCATACTCACAATCTTCAATTGGCTCCTGAGATGGGACTGACTTCCCTTTAGGTGCCATATCTAACCCATGAAACAAAAATATCAAATTGTGAAAAAGTTTATACTCCAAAATTCAAATGACTTACTTTGATTAAGTGTCAATCCTGGATTTCCCTCCGACAGACCACTCCAAGTTACATTCTCCAATGGTCTTTTTTGTCCCCCCCATCCATGCGCCTTTCATTGCCCACATGAACCTGAGATCCTGATGGAATATTGAGGGTTGGCTGTTTACTTTGGCCAAAGGGATCCTGGGATGCAACTGGATTCCGACCGGGATTAAGGAGGAACTCACGTGGAAGTTTTGATTGGGGATTAGCATTTGATGAGATTTGAGGTGTGCCTTCTGGCCCCTGAGACACATGTGTTTGTGTATTAGTGGGATTTGGGGGAATTGGAGTGACGGAAATATCTGGGATCGACCAAGTGCTTGAAGCTGGAGCCTTTGGATTTCCCACATCAATGTTAAGACCTGATACATTCATTGAGGATGCAATAGGGGTTGTGAGAGGAATGTTGGGACTCAATGGTGACTGTTCTTGAACATATTCTATGCTAGATTCACTATCTGAGTCATGAAAAGAACCTGAACGGGATTTATGTGACTTGTAAGGTGACATAAGGGCCCAAAAAGTACACTAATATTTTTAACTAGATAAAACACCTCAGTATTATGATAAAATAGAGTGATATGAGATGAAATCTTTTAAAGTTTAGAATAGAGATATTCTATGAATATTTCTAAAAAGAGTCTTATTGGAAGTCTAATAAGCCTCTTTTTAGGAGAATCCTCCCTACCTCCTGTTGAGCTCCTCCGCTTTTGTCGGAAACCACCCTGCACGGCCTACCACTATATAATGTAACATTCCCTTGATCTCAAAGGGGACCCATCATCCATAAGTAATCATATTTGGTAACATTTCCACCTCCCCATTGTCACATTTTGTGAATTATCCAAACTGCCAATATATGCATTGAAATTCCACAGCATCGTACATCTGTAAAGGGGTATATTCATGAAGGATTTACCCACAAAATAGACATCACCTTTTCAAGAAAGGCGAGAGAATCCAAATCACATTCCAACCAATTAAAAGCCTGCTGCACTCAAACCAAATACCAAGACTTTAGCTGCACTCCAACCCCTTATTTAATAGAGTTATATCGTTATGTCTGTAATAAGGTTTAAGCCATGTACAATGGCGTGCCAGAGTACATGGTTTGAATGTCAATCCCTTCAAATCAATGTTGACACATCCCTATTGGAACGCCCCTCAAGGGTCAAAACCGCAGTATTGCCATGTGTAAATAAAATATAATATGTATGAGCATTCAGCAGCATGGCATTTTACCCAATTAAACTCCTAACTAATTCCGCCATCCAGATGAGACATGTTACACTCTATCAGCTGCAGCTCACGCACCATTACAAATGGGATAAAATTCTCAGATGGCTCGAATCATCTCCCCCTTCATAAATAATCACTCAATTTTTTTTCCAATTAATAACACTCCTAAACACTTTCACATCGGCCATAGATATTTATACACAAACCAACCGTACTCCCAATTTCTGCAACAATGACAACCCGCCGCTATTCCTCAATGCGTATATGCATGTGTCAACACTGCTCAACTCAAACACACTGTTCCCCTGAGGGTGATAGGCATGGAGTTGCCTTCACACCTTTCCAATATAAACAGCACATTAAAAAGCTCAAATCAACCATTGCACCCAAATCTCTTCCAAACATCCCTACTTCTGCATCAGGATCTGAGTGCCCACAACTTCTATTGGATCAAATATTCCTAGCTGATTATTCACCATTGACCCAAAGCACCTTCTCCACAGCACCGGGTCTCAATTCAACTGCACAGAAACCATACAGCAGCAGTCAAACCCTTCCCCCACAAGACCTTGGAATGATAATATCTGCCATTCTATCATTAAGGTATAATATACCCCACAGGGCTTCACGCATTCTCAACCCCGCCCTAAACCTGCTGATCAAGTCCAGCATCTCAAGCTCCGGTGGTCCCCCCACTCCTGCATTCCATATACCTCAAGATCTGAGTACCATATTTGAACATCTCCAATTGGAACCAGTGATTCAAAACTATATATGTTGTCCTCAATGTTTCTCTCTTAAGGGCCTTACTTAATCAGTCACAACTGACCAACCCCACTGTCAACGCCATAATGACCCAAATGATCATGATCCCCCTTGCACACAATCATTAGGCAAATTGATCTATTTATTTGAACCCCGCACCCAAAACACAACCAACATGAAGCAAAACTTTATCCCAACAAAACATTTCATTTATCAACCATTCAAAAATTGGCTTGCCAGATTTCTCCAGTGGGCTGGAATTATGGAAATTCTGCATCAACATCAACAATCCCAAACTCCAGAAGGTTCCCCAAAATGTGACGTCTGGGATGGATTGGTCTGGAGATGCTTCACTGGCACTAGAAATATCCATGACCCCCCATTCTTGTCCATTTGTGGTGCATTGGCCTTCTCCATTTATGTGGACTGGTTTAATGCACATGGAAAGTCCACCCGGTTGGCCAGCATTGGACCTATCATGCTTATTTGTCTTAATCTCCCCCAAGTGAAACATTGAAGCCAGAGAATGTCTATGTTGCAGGAATCATCCCTGGTCTGAAGGAGCCAACTTCCCTTCAATTGAATTACCTATTAATGCCACTCATCAACAAGCTCAAAGAGCTATGGCAAGTTTACCATTTTTCACCCACCTCAACAGGTCCTTCAGGATCCTTTATCCGTGTTGCCATTCTCACAGCCATTGCGGATGTGGTTGCCATGCACAAGCTTACTGGATTTATTTCCCATTCAGGCAGCCACTTTTGTAATTTTTGCACCATTCACAAAGCTCAAATTGAAGAAATTGGTCCTCAATTTCACTACACATGCTCATATCAAAATCATAAATCAACCATTGCCAAATGGCTTCGGGCAACCCCACCACAAAGACAAGCAATTTTCTCTGAGTATGGAGTGCAATATTCAATTTTAGAAGACCTTCCGTATTGGGATGCAACCAGAATGGTTAATCTTGACATAATGCATAATTTAATACTGGGAATTTTGAAGGATCATGCAACTTTCAAATTGTGCATTCCAGAGTCCAAATCAAAAATTTACCTCAGGTCCCGCAGGAAATCCAATGACACCAACAGTTCAGACTCAGATTCCAAGACCTCCAACAGCTCCCTTGATAAAATCACATTGAGAGAGGCCCGCTCCCTGAGAAGAGACACAGCAAAAATAATAAATGAGCCACTCCCCACTACTTCCCAATGCCCACCCCTCACACAGAACATCCATCTAGTGGTTCTGCGGAGATTCCTTCATTTGATGCCGATTACATCCCCACTTCTGAAATCCCCTCTGAATTGGATATCAATGCACTGAGTGATCACCAGATCAAGGGTGAGGCTCTGGAGCATCTCCGACAAATCATATCTGAGACAATAATTCCCTCATCATGGACAAGAGTACCTCGCAACATGGGTTCCCCCTCTCATGGTAGCTTAAAAGCCGCTGAATGGGCTCTCTTATATAAGGTCTATATTCCATTTTTAATGCTCAGTCAACAGATGTCATTAGATGTACACCAATCCGCCAACATTCAAAGAAAAATGGGTCAGTCAGAAGAACTTGCAAATGAACTAACCAAGAATACATTCCATTTGATTAGTGCTATCAACATTGCCACAAGTTGGACTGTTTCAATAGATGATGCGACTGCATTTGCTGAGCATTGGAAAACATTCCGCCTTTCCAATCAACTGCTGTTCCCAAAGAAGAAAGGTAAACCAAATCATCATTTTGCTGATCATATTCCTGAACTCTTCCAACGTTGGGGCCCAGCACAAGCCTCAGCCACATGGGGTTATGAGCGCTTGATTGGAGTATTTGCAAAAATGCCAACAAATAACAAAATATGTACGTCAATTAATAAGATCAATATGTTCACATTTATTAAACACCTGAACTGAATAAGACTAACTTCTTGCAACTCTGAATAGATGATATAGATAAAACCTTACTTCAACATATCTGTCGATGTTCCAACCTTTCCGTTCTCCTGAAATCCCCATCAGTGCCATGTGAAATAAAACAGCTTTTCAAATCACAGCCACCTGCCCTGTTCAATCACCATAAATATAACAAACCATCCCGCCATGACCAAGAAAATTATGATTGCCTGGTTGAGTACTTACAGAATTTTGATGCAACAAGGGAAAAAGTTGATTGGATCAGCTTAGACACTACCATGCAATTCACAAGTCCTCCCACTTCAAGGATTGTCTCACCTTTGTATTTTCCAGTTTCAAACATTAATATTGGGAACAATATATTTTCAACTGAATCCAAAAATGTCAGCAACAGTGTGATATGTTTTCTGAGGGGCAACTCATGACAATTTGGTATTATTAATAGCATTTTTAAAGTCTCTGAGCCATCTAGCATACTGAACAATAACTTTCTGATCTTAGAAACTTTGAAGATTGATGTGGATTTCTCACCAGATTGGCCGCATCGGAATATTTCTAAAGCTGTTGGTTTCGATGATGGACACTTGATTATATCTGAAGAAGAAATTGAATGTAACTGTGGATTGTATGATAACAAAGTTCTGTCATGTGGACTGCTTGTAATGATAAAGCTGTTATTTCATGATATTTAGTCTACAAGAATGCAAATTTCTCAGATTCATTAGCAATTTTGCTAGTGAAATAACTGCTTCAAAATTTAGTGACAGAGACATGCAATTGTGACATGCAAAGCCCATTATTTCACATTGCCACAAAGAACTTACTATTTTGACATTGGGTACAGTGTGAATAAGCCAAGTTCAATGATCAAATGACCCACACACTCACCTTTCACAGCATCCAAAATTTCTAACTGCGCCATCATCATTTTGGAAGGGGAATCGGCCCTTATGCACCCGCACCCGCGGTATTATGCGGCGGACTCTACCAGTGTCATCTGCAAAACGGCAATTCCGCTCAGGCGGAGTCCTTTCATGGATGACCTGGTGAAGTCAAACCCCCCGCCTACATCAAGACTGGCTGAAGGACCTCTTTGATGTGTGTTTGTGCAAACAGGCGGGTATTGTGTAATTTTTACCAACCATCGGATGGTTGCGGGATAATCAGGTGGTGAGGAATCTGAGTTGAAGGCACAGGGGAACCAATATTGGTGGATGTCACAGGATTTGGTGTAAGACAAGAGTAGGACGTGTGCTTGACGTTTGCTTGATTTTCGCTTGACATGAGCTCAACTTTTATCCTGCTTGATGTTTGCTTGACGTGAAGTCAATGGCCGACGATTGACACGAGATTTGCCCTGGTGGCAGTTTTCACCAATACAGGGTGAAAAATTTCATCTGGGGACCTCACAGCCTGGTGCTGATGTGTATGACGTGTAGAATGCTGTACAAAAACTGTATGGGACCCCAGTATTGACTGACTTATGAGGTATTGAATTATTAACATGCTTCTTTGTCTGTTTTAAACCTCATAATCAGAGTACAACTGTATCCTGTCATAATACAGCTGTATTGGTCATATTGTGGGATTATAACTTTCAAATGGCCAAAGCTCTGTCCGTTTTTGAGATAACATGCTCAAAGTTGGTTCATTGGATATCCCTGTATGGGCTCTACACAATGATACCCAATATGGTATGGTTATCATTAAATATGGCAAAGGTATCGCATGTACAAGGACTTTTGTACATAGGTGTGGTTTGGGCAAAAAGCTGTATTGAGCTTGTTTTCCTCATAACTTCTGTTATAGTTGAGATGTGAAGAAGTGGATGGCACCATCAGATAGCCCTGATTTTGCTCTTCCCAAAAAGACCCCACATCAAGTATCCCACACTAAAACTGTAGAAGTTAGATGAGAGGTGAATGTTTTGTTCACCCTTATTTGGCCTGAAATTGACCATAGCTCCAGTAATATTGGTGCTAGCTCAGCTCAGCAATAACTTTGAGCAAGAATAACTTTGTTATTTCTTGTCCTATGGTGATGGGACTTATATTTTCAGAAAGAGGTGAGTTTTTTCTTTATTTTGATACCTTTTGAGCTGATTTGGCTCAGCTCCATGTTTTGGTGGTATCTTGGCTATACCATTGGTTTATGGTATTTTGGCTGTCATGCTTGTGCTCTGGTTTTGAGTCACAGGCTGAAAAAGGAGTATTGAAATACTTGATGCCTTGACAACTGATTGAATTGATGTAATACCTCTTGAGAATTCCCCATTCTTAATAATCCTGAATAATGTACCAACCCAACTCCTGCAGATACAGGTGGTTGGGATCCTTGAAGAGTCTTGTGATTGCCACCATAACTTGTCAGACTGATGAGTTGAATAATGCTCCTTCGAGATGGGCAATGGATTTTGAGACCTTGATATTGGATTGTGGAATTTGGTTTTGAAAACGTCACCATTGAATTGCTGAGCAAAAATGGTGCATAATGGTATATAATACCATATATGCACCACTCCTGCAACCTTGAGTACGGAGTGCATGGAGGAATGAAAGAATTTCCCTTGAGCTGGGGAAAAGGCTTTCTGAGCTGGTCTGTTGGCCTCTTGTGGTTTCCAGAGGCCATGGCTGGAAGTATGGTCCATGGTGGTCCATAGCCAAAAATGGGTCCTATGGGATTTATGGCCAAATCGGTGTCCAACAGGTCTTTGGCCAATTTTGGGTCCAAGGGATTGGTGGCCAATTGTGGTTTGGGACCCACCTGGCCTTGGGGGCTATATGGCTTCCCCCTTTGGGCTCATTGGATTAGGCTAAAAGGGGCCTAATTGGCCTGCGGACCGTGGACCATGAATTACAGCCCACAGGCCGTAGGAGCCGTAGGGGGCCTAAATGGCCCAAAAAGGCCATTTAGGCCAAAACCCCACTAATGAAAGGGGTTGGCCAGGAACCAATGGTGATGGCTAGGGGGCCTGGAGGCCCCTAGAAGACAAAAGGACCCCCCAGGCCCAAAATCAAAGATGAAGGCCTGGGGGTTGGTAAGGTGGAAATTGGCCAAGGAGGCCAATGTTGGCAGGATATGGCCATTGGACTGGGTTATGGCGTTAGAGCCAGGGAACACCCAAGGGGGGCAATTGGCCATAAATGATATGACGTGACGAATTGGCCCCAACTTGGCTCCAGGTTGGATTTCCACAACCATCAAGGAGGAGGGTCAAACTGGTGGTTGTGACACATATTTCCTTATCCTGAAGGAAGTATAAGACTGAAGGCTGAAATTGTTGTCATGAATAATTGTACTTCACAACACTTTATACTTGGGAATGATTATCTCAATATTTATGGTATTGATATTAATAATCATAAAGACAGGTATTTCACTATAGGGGAAAATAAAAGACAAAAATTTGCTTTTCCTCTAGAAAAAAGAGAAATTACTGTCATTGAACAAGTGAAGAATGTTAATAAGGAAAAATTTGTGTCAAGTCAATTGATTGAAGCACAAATTAGTCCTGAATTAACACTAGAAATGAAGGAAGAACTGATTGAAACTCTATGTCAATGCAGAGAAGCCTTTGCTTCAGATAATGAACCACTTGGGGCTATAAAAGGCCATGAAATGGACATTATGCTTAATGTGGAAAGGCCCTATCCGCCACTATTAAGAAGACCCGCTTACCCAGCTAGCCCTAGGGCTAGAGAAGCATTAGAAAATCATATGAATGAACTAATTAAACTGGGAGTTCTTAGAAAGGTTGGACACAATGAGGAGGTAGAAGTCACAACTCCAGTAATCATTACTTGGCGTAATGATAAGTCAAGGATGGTTGATGATTTTAGAGCACTGAATACCTATACTATTCCAGACAGGTATACAATCCCTAGAATTCATGAGACCTTGACCCAATTATCCAAAGAAAGATTCATTACTTCCATGGATGCTGTAAAAGGCTTTCAGCAGAATGTTTTGACACCTCATGCTAGGAAATTATTGAGAACAATTGCTCATTGTGGAATTTATGAGTATTTGAGAATGCCTTTTGGTATTAAAAATGCACCCTCTCATTATCAGAGAATGATGAATACCATCTTCCCACATGAATTGTCAGAAGGATGGTTAATCATCTGTATTGATGACATTATCATTTGTTCAGAAACTTGGCAATTACATTTAAAGAGACTTTCATTATTACTTAATAAAATTCTTCAAGTGAAAATGAAGATATCTCTGAAGAAATGTAATTTTGGGTTTCATTATTTGAAAGCTCTGGGACATGTAGTCTCACGACTGAGCCTTGGTGTTGACAAAAACAAAGTGGCTGCAGTTTTACTGAAACAAATGCCCCAGAACAAGAAAGAAATGATGTCTTTTTTAGGGTTTGCCAGTTATTACAGGCAACACCTTAAAGATTTTGCTATCCATGCCAGATCATTATACAGAATTTGTGATCAACAAGCTGTTTTTGAAATGACACGGGAGAGGATTCAAGCATATGATAAAATCAAGTATGCCTTGACCAATGCACAATTATTATTGATGCCAGACTGGAAGCTTCCTTTCAAGCTGTATATTGATGCATGTGGGGAAGGTTTAGGAGCTGCTCTTCATCAGGTTCAAATTTTCAATGACAAACCTTTTGAAGGTCCAATTTGTTTTATTTCAAGACAAATTAAACCCACTGAGGCCAGATATGGAGCTAGCAAAATGGAGTGCCTTTGCATTGTTTGGCATTTAGAAAAACTTCATTACTATCCTGATGGTAGTGTGTTTTCAGTAATTACTGATTGTAATGCAGTAAAATCACTTCTTAACATGAAAACTCCAAACAGACACATGTTAAGATGGCAGATTGCTATACAGGAGTATAGAGGCAATATGACCATAGTACATAAAGCTGGAAATATTCATAAGAATGCTGATGGCTTAAGTAGATGGGCATTACCAAATACACCTGATAGCCCTGCCTATGTTCCTACAAGTGCAGAACCTCAAATTTTAATTGAAGGAATTAATATCACGGATGTTGGAACAGAATGCTTTCAAGAAGTTGGAGAAAGCTATAAGCATAATACGAATTGTCATATTCTTACTGCTCTACTTGACAAAGATTTCAAAGATGTAGCCTTGGCTAATTCTTTGGATGATATTTGGAAAACATATTATGATAATGGGAGATTCCATTTGTTTGATGGTATACTATATCATAGATCTAAACACACATGTGTCATGGTCTTATGCAGTAGAATGTTAATTAACACCATACTACTAGAATGCCATGATAACATATATTCTGGACATCTGTCTGAAGACAGAACTATGGAAAGAATTAAGACATTTTCCTGGTGGCCATCTTGGAGAAAAGATGTCATTGAGTACTGTCACAGTTGCGATAGATGCCAGAAAGCCAATAAAGCTACTGGTAAAAGATTTGGCTTAATGATCCATATTCAAGAATCAAGTACCCCATGGGAAGTGGTTTGCATGGATTGGGTAACTGCCTTACCACCTGGAGGTGATAAAAGTTACAATACATGTCTTGGTATTGTGGACAGATAAAGCAAAACACCAATCTTTTTACCATGTCACAAAGATGACACAGCTATGGATACAGCTCTTTTGATCTGGAATAAAGTAATATCCCATACTGGTCTCTTTAAAAACATTATTAGTGACAGAGACCCAAACTTTGAATCAGCCTTATGGACTAATTTACATAAGCTTTGGGGTACAAGACAATCATTTTCAACAGCCTACCATCCGCAAACAGATGGACTGCCAGAAAGAATGATTCAAACCCTTGAGGACATGATCAGAAGATTTTGTGCTTATGGCCTGGAGTTTAAAGATTCTTATGGCTTTACCCATGATCGGTGTACTCTTATACCAGCATTGGAATTAGCCTACACGACTTCCATCCATGCTTCAACAGGCAAAAATCCTGCAATGTTGGAAAAAGTATGGAACCCCAAACTTCCAATTGATACTTTGAAAAAAAATCTGATTGATATTCATCCAACTTCCTCAAGCTTTAAGTTATTGCTTGATAAAGTAAGACATCATGCAAATCAAAGCATGAATGATGCCTTTGAATATGCTAAACAGAAATGGGATAAAAGTCATAAGACCCCAGAATGCAAAGTAGGGGACTTCATACTAGTTTCAACCTTGAACTTTAATAACATTAAAGGCCCAAAGAAATCAAAAAATTCCTTTTCAGGACCATTTATTATTAAAGCCCTTCATGGGACAAATGCAGTACAGGTAGAACTGTCAGGAGAACCATAAAACAAACATCCAACTTTTCCTTTCAGTCTAGTAAACCATTACACTTCAAGTGATAAGGAATTATTTCCTTTGAGAAGTTAAACACCCTTACAAGTACCCCCCCTAGATCAAAGTGAGGAGAAAAAGGTACTAAAAGTCTTGAAAGAAAGAAGACTTAGGGAAAAATGAAAGAGAATACTTAGTCAGGTATAAAAATCCACAACATGAAGATGAATGGATTGTAGAACGCAAAATACCTGATTCCCAAAAGCTTCTCAGAAGATTTAGACATGAGAGAACACAAATTGCTCAATGAAAAAGTTTGAATTGTGTGCTTTACATACTTAGAAAAGTATAGGTAGAGAGGTTGGACAGTGGATTATACCCCCCCCCAAAAAATAACTTGGGGGTATACTACAAAGGAAAAATTGTGGTACAATTTTTTTTTGGTCGTAGGGAATGTGAGCCTGTGAGGTATGTATAACATACTCATAAGGCCACAAATAACTTTATACACACTTAAAATTGTCTTCAACAGACTTTTTAATTGAATTTAAACAAAAAAATAACAAAAAAGAAGTATAACTTTTTTTTGGATAAACAAAGCTATAACTATTATGTCATTTTTGGATTCCACACCAAAAATAACCTAGGGTACATCCATAAGGTGTTATACCCAAAAACACTTATTTCTTATGTTATTAGAAGATTTAAGAATCTCACGGTACTAATGTAGCTTTTTTAACATTTTTTTAAATTTGTTAAATTTAAGCTTAAATAAGCTTAAATTAAAGTTGCATAAGGTTTATGCAAACTTACCAAAATTTTAGTTGAAATTGAGGTGTGGTGTATATTTACTGAATTGGCTAAGGATTTGGCATACAGATTGTAAATCCTGCGTGAGCTCAATTTAAAAGGGTTTAAGGCCATAGTATGGCTCTAAATAAATAAAAGGGCAAAATCCACGCAAAAAGGTGGGACAAAGGAAAAAGACCAAATAGAGCTGGGGTACCCAACTTTTTGCATCTGAGGGGATTCAATTACGGTTTTCCACCTGTATTGGAGAATTTGCAACCTTATTTAAACTTTAAGATTAGACTTTGATCCAAAATTAAATTTTAAACTGGTTTTATCCCAAATTAGACAGGAATTTCAAGCTGCCAGAGGGTAAATCCCAATATGCAGGCTTGAATTCAAGGTTTTAAGAACTTTCAAATCTTAATTAAGCTTAAAACTTGAAGGTTACAAGCATTAAAACCTTATCAAAACTTAAGGTTTGGTGTGTATTGCTATTTTACGTGGAAAAATAGCAATAACTTCAAAAATTTATTAAAAATCCAATTCTTAATGGATTTTCTTGAAATTTCACGCTGTGGTATTCCATACCATTAGTACCAGTTTTAAGCTTACCAATAAAACAAAAAAAATGATAATAAAAAGAATTACGCAAAACATATTTACACATTACAAATACAGATTTTCAACAGAAATATACAATACACAGCCTCAAGATCTTATCAAAACAGTATAGTATCAAAGAATTTATCCACCTTATTGCATCATCAATAACAAATTCCGTCATTAAAGGCAGTTAATCTAAATAAAGGTATATGAAGATGGACCAAAGCATCAGAAGATGTATTTTCCCCACCTTGATTCAATTTAAAGAACAAATACCTCAAGGCTATGCATAAAATTTCAATATATTTTCCAAGAACAAATGTTTGATTAGTAATAATGACATGCATCAAACTTGATAGAAATGATGCAATCTCCACATTAAATGATACAATACTAAAATAAAACCACCAGCATAATTCTCTCAGAACATACGTAAAAAATAGAAACAAAAATAATTTCCCCACCTTCAAGAAAACATCACCAGCCAAATTATCTCAAACACATCACATGATTTTGATAAGAAAAAGCACCACCAGCATAATTCTCTCAGAACATACGTAAAAATAGAAACAAAAATACTTTCCCCGCCTTCAAGAAAACATCACCAGCCAAATTATCTCAAAGACATCACATGATTTTGATAAGAAACAGAAACACCAGCATAATTTTCTCATATATATCATATGACTAGAAGACAGTTCAATTATCAGGAGCTGTATTTTCTCCACTTTCTTGGCAAAAAGAAAGTCTCACCAGCAAAATTATCTCAAATACATCACATGATTTTGATAAGAAAAAGCACCACCAGCATAATTCTCTCATAAAATACGTAAAAAATAGAAACAAAAAAATACTTTCCCCACCTTCAAGAAAACATCACCAGCTATATTATCTCAATGACCTCACATGACTCTGATAAAAAGAAAATATCACCAGAAAAATTATCTCAAAGACATCACATGATTTTGATAAGAAACAGAAACACCAGCATAATTTTCTCATATATATCATATGACTATAAGACAGTTCAATTTTCAGGAGCTGTATTTTCTCCACTTTCTTGGCAAAAATTAAACATCACCAGCCAAATTATCTCAAATACATCACATGATTTTGATAAGAAAAAGAACCACCAGCATAATTCTCTCATAACATACGTAAAAAATAGAAACAAAAGATACTTTCCCCACCTTCAAGAAAACATCACCAGCCATATTATCTCAATGACCTCACATGACTCTGATAGAAAGAAAATCTCACCAGCCAAATTATCTCAAATACATCACATGATCTTGATAAGAAAAAGCACCATCAGCATAATTCTCTCATAACATACGTAAAAAATAGAAACAAAAAATACTTTCCCCACCTTCAAGAAAACATTACCAGCCATATTATCTCAATGACCTCACATGACTCTGATAAAAAGAAAATCTCACCAGCCAAATTATCTCAAATACATCACATGATCTTGATAAGAAAAAGCACCACCAGCATAATTCTCTCAGCAAGCATGCTGCTACACCAAAACTACACGTCTCACTAGCTAAAACCTCTCAACTATGATTTTTTCTAAGTACCCTATTTTGAGAAGCTCTATGGAGGCCCAAAAGCTATAAATAGAGGTCCTCTCTCCCTCATTTTTCCCATCATCATGGAACAAGTTCCCACTATCCAGGATCACAACCATCCCTGAACTAGCAGGATATCTAGAATAGTAGTAGTGTTTAGTAGTGAAAAGCTCAGTAGCCTTGCTCAGTAGCTTAGTATTAGTGAAGAATAGTAGTATAACTGTAGTAAAAGCTCAGTAGCCTTGCTCAGTAGCTTAGTATTAGTGAAGAATAGTAGTATTAACGTAGTAAAAAGCTCAGTAGCCTTGCTCAGTGGCTTAGTATTATTAAAAAAAAGTAGTAGTGATATAAAACCCAGTATTAAAAAAAAATCCTAAAAGAATCAAATCCAGTAGTCTTATTATTAGTACTCATATCAAAAAAAAATCATTATAATCAACCTAAAACCATAAAAAATATATATATTCTTATCATTCTTAAAAAAAAAAAAACAAAAAAAAAATATTCTTATTAGTTTCATTAAAATAACAGAAACCCAAAACATATATATATATATATATTATCATCACTTTTATTAAAATAAAGTAAAAAAATCTAGTGTTTATTTTATCAGAAATTTTAGATCAGAATTTTTACTGTAGTGTTATTGATAGGTCTGATTTAGAGACTGCTGATAAGTCTTCTCTATCTGTTAAAGCCACAAATCTTATTTTATTTTGTGATTCTCTGTAGGCTGACTATTCAGTATTATTTAGAGGGGCAGCTAATACACCTTAGCACCCATGGTTATTGGACAATTCTGAAATTCAAAACAGACTTACCAATAATTTCCCCCTCAAGGTACTGCCTTATTTCATCCCACACCAAAAGGAGTTCCCACAACGCATCTTACAATTTAATATTATCTTCATATAAATCAAGTTTTAATTATCTTTTATAAATAAATTTCCTGGGTAATTAGCCTGGAAATTTACTCCTTTAATTAAAGCTCAAAGAAAATTATGATTTCTATAAAAATTAATTAAAAATTGAGTTTAAGAGATTTCTGCTTGAAACTCTATTTTTAAGTTGTTCATGTGATGAACTTCAATATAAATAAGTTTATTTATATTAAAAACTTAAAATAATTAGTTTAAATGAGGATTAAAGCTACATGAAGCTAAGAATAACCCTGTTAACCTTAAATTGGAATCAAAATTAAGTTACCTTAAGTTAAGAACTTCATTTTTAAGCATGGCTTTTCAGTTTTGACCTGAGCACGCCCTCTATATCCATTATGAATCAAGAGAGCTGCTCTGAAGACATAAAAAGAGTCTTTTCATCACTGTTTTTGTCCATCATTCATTATCAATCCAATCATATTAGAAATTTAAACAGGTAAGGTTTTATTAAATATAAAATCTTATTATTAAAGTAATTCTTAAGTTATTTTATTCTTTATTAAATTAAAATTAGAGAATCAAAATCATAGAATTTAGATTATTGTTGTAATCACCAATAATACATTTTATTATATAAAATTAATCATCTTAAATATCTTTTGAAATCCACAAATTCCTCTTAAAAACTCTTTTATCTTGAATTTTATTATAAAAAGTTGCTTTATCTTTAAAATTATTGATTTTTGACGTTTTTTTAACTTATAATTATTATTTAAGATAATAACTGTTGTTGTTTGACTTGTTGTATTAAATAAATATTATAAGTAAGTTTTCTCTAAAATTCTATATCTTTTTTATCTAGTATTAGTTTTTTTTTTGTATAGAATTTTTATTCTATAAGAATTATTTCTGCACAGCGTGTATTTAATTCTTTTATAAATAATATTCATATTATTTATAAGTGGTTAATATTCATATTTTCCATGTGTAATTGTCTCATTAAGAGCTTTACACTTCTTCTTGTTATAACTGTCAGGGACTATAACAATAATAGAATAATTATAATTTATTATAATTATTATTTTTTATTATTCTTATATTCTTATAATAATAACTAAGTCCTTTTTTTATATATAATTATTTTTAATAATTATATTTAAATTTGTGGTTGTAATATTTCATGATATTATATATTTCTACTGAGGACAGTCATAGTACTCTTGATTTTGCTACTATTATCAAGAGTTTCATAGAAAAACCTTACAACTGTAATCATTACTTGGCAAAACAATAAATCAAGGATGGTTGGTGATTTTAGAGAATTGAATACCTACACTATTCCAGATAGGTATCCAATCCCTAGAATCTATGAGACTTTGAATCAATTATCCAAAGCAAATTTTATCACTTCTATGGATTCTCTTAAAGGTTTCCATCATAATTTTGCAACACCTCATTCTAGAAAATTATTGAGGATTATTTCTCATTGTGGTATTTATGAATACTTGAGGATGCCTTTTGGTATTAAAAATGCACCCTCTGATTACCAAAGCATGATGAATACCATTTTCCCACATGAATTATCAGAGGGATGGTTAATCATTTATATTGATTACATTATCATTTGTTCAGAAACCTGGCAATTGCATTTAGAGATACTTTCATTAGTACTTAGGAAATTCTTCAAGTGAACATGAAAATATCTCCTAAAAAATGTAATTTTGGGTTTCATGATCTGAAAGCTCTAGGACATGTAGTATCAGGACTGAGCCTTGGTGTTGATAAACACAAGTTTTCTGCAGGTTTATGAAACAAATGCCCCAGAACAAGAAATAAATGATGTCTTTCTTAGGGTTTGCCAGTTATTACAGACCACACCTTAAAGATTTTGCAATCCATGCCAAATCATTGTACACAGAATTTGTGATCAACAAGCTGTCTTTGAGATGACACAGGAAAGAATTCAAGCATATTAAAAAATCAAGTATGCCTTGCCTAATGCACTATTATTGTTGATCCCAGATTCAAAACTTCCTTTCAATCTGTATATTGAGGCATGTGGTGAAGGCCTAAGTGCAGCTCTTCATCAAGCTCAAATTGTCAATGACAAGTCTTATGAGGGTTTAATTTGTTTTATCTCAAGACAAATCAAACCTACTGATGCCAGATATGGAACTAGCAAAATGGAGTGCCTTTGCCTTGTTTAGGCTCTGGAAAAACTTCATTATTATCTTGATGGTAGTGTGTTTGAAGTAATTACTTATTGTAATGCAGTAAAATCACTTCTTAACATGAAGACTCCAACAGACACATGTTAAGATGGCAGATTGCTATACAGGAGTATAGAGGCAATATGACCATAGTACACAAAGCTGGAAATATTCACAATAATGCTGATGGATGGAGTATATGGGCATTACTCAATACACCTGAAAATCCTGCCTATGTTTCTACAAGTGCAGAACCTCAAATTCCAATTGAAGGAATTAACATCACAGATGTGGGGGCAGAATTCTTTGAAGAAGCTCAAGAAAGATATAAGAAAGATAAGAATTGTCATATTCTTACTGCTCTACTTGACAAAAATTGCAAAGATAAATCCTTGGCTAATTCTCTGGATAATATTTGGAAAACATCATATGACAATGGAAGATTCCATTTTTGTGAGCCTTGAGGTATATTTTACATACCCAAATAGGCCACAATCATCTTAAAAATAAATTCTGAACTAGGCAAAACTCATAAGGCATTCATATATTCACAATTCATCCTTTTTGATTTCAGAAAAGATAAATATCTTTTTATTGAGTAAGTAAATCCATGGATTTAACGCCACATTTGGATTCTACACAAACTTTCACCTAGTGTATCCCCATAGAGTGAATAAGCTCAAATAACCTCTTTGATGTGGTAATATGGAAAATACTTCAATACCACATAAAAGATCTGTGAAAATCTTTGTTTTCCTCAATTTCATGCCAAAATAATGGGAAGGTGAGAAATCCCATGTTACATATACACTAAGAATAGTATTATGCATGTTCTTGGCACTTACCATTATGGTATTCCTACATGCACATTTGGTACACCCATAGTGGATATCTTACTTGAAGCTTGAATTTCTATTTTGATATGAAAAATAGCCAAGGGGGACAAAAGACATCAAAGAAAGCCAGGGTACCCAACTTCTGATGCCTCTGATACGTGGACAGCTCCAAAGCTTGGATCCATGGCTGATCTTGGCCCAATTAGTAAACTAAAACCTTTTTGGAACTTGGTTACCACGTTACAACTTCAGTAACTCATAAGAAAATATTAATTAACCTGCTATTTTGACATGCCATGGAGGTAAAGAGCAACTTAGACTCCTGTAAACATGTGAATTATTAATTACATTCCATGGATAAACCCCAAAATAGTAATTAAAACCCTTTTTGGACTAGTATCCATTGATTTACCTCATAGAAACCAGCCATATACTGCTATTTGCAATTCTATGTAGAAATGAGGTAAAAACTTCAAAAATTCATCAAAAATACAATTCTTAATGAATCTTTCTGCAGCTTTTGGGACCAATTAAGAACTGTTAAATTCATATACCAACCAAAAATAATTATACTTTCATATGTAAAATTGAAAGCTTTACTTACAATCCATTTTTGAAGATTCCACGTAAAACACAGAACCTTTAAAAATTTACAGAAAATACATTCTGTGATTAAATTTTCAATAATATTGATAACTTTGCGAAATTAATGATTATTTTGGAATTAAAGAATATTTACAGTTGTTACTCCTTTTATTCTTAACCATAAATGGGTTGGTAGTCACGTTAAAGCCTCAATTAAGTAATTATGATAATCTTACGTGACAACAGATGATGCAATCAATAATCCAAAAAGGTTTTTATTGGTTTCCCACTCACTGGTTTTTCATTTTTCTCCATGGCATGCCTCTGTGAGCTGTCTCTTGTAGACAATTACTGCTTACTGTTATAATCACTAGTAGTGTATAAAAAGTAAAAGAAATAATTCTTTAATTATTTAATTGTGGTTATAATAACTTTGATTATTATATTTCATAAGAGCAGTCATAATAGTGTTGATTAATAGTAATATTATAACAAGTTTCATAGACACATCTTACATTTGGGGGCCTGGCTGTATTTTTTGAGCTTTGTACCCTTAATTAATATATTTCTGAGTTCTAGAATATATTAATTTAATAATTTTTTTCTTTCCTTTTAAGGTTAAAATTATTTTTATTTTTGAAATTGTCTTAAAATGTTTTTCATTGAGTAATTTGGTTTAATTTCATACTATTTTTACATGTGGCTTTTTCACATCCAGAAACTTATAAAATTATTCTTTGAGTTACTCTGAATTAATTTTGATTCAAAATCTTAAATTTTAATTTTTTTTCCTTTAAAAAGAATTTTTTTTTTAATATTAAAAGATAAAAATTTATAAACAATCTTGAAAATATCTTAAAATTATAAAAAAAAAGTTTCTTTTATCAATTTTTCTCTAGTGTCTTTAATCAAATACTGTGCAGCTGGTAACAGACTCAGTAAAAGATACATTACCAGTCCAGAATCTGAAGACATTATTTAAGTACAATCTTCTAAAAGAGGCACTTTGTTTAAGACAGAACAATCCAAACAACCATCAAAAGGTGTGTGTTTTCTGTTTTAAATTCTTATTTTATCTTGAATTGACGTGAAAATGGTGCATACCAGATATGGAAGCAGCTATTCAGTCCAACCAGATGTATTGGACAAGGAAGAGTCAGTGTCAAATCTTCCTCACGAAGGACACATATGGAGGATGCCAGAGCTTCCCCCCATTCCCCAAGGTTTGTACCCACAAACTTTGATGTGAATTCTGAATCTTGACTGATTCATGATAATATTTTAAGGTCTGAACCACTTTCAAATGGCAGCAATTGAAATTTATCAATGCTAGTACAAATAATGGTTCTGAACAGCCAAAGAAGAGTAGCGGGAAATATTCCCAAGCCTTTGGCAGGGGGCCATGAACTCCTACTTACACATCAAGAGCTTTCTGGGTCAGGAGAAGACAATAGAACTCTTGAGAGGTTGGAGCCCTATTGTCTTTCAAATACAAAGTCAAAAACATAAAGAATTGGTTGAAGAACCAAAGTCTTTTATCCATAGACCAGAAGAAGGAGTTGAAAATGACTCCAGCTTTGGAGACAGAAGGCCCAGTGGCCTCTACCAGCTCCAGAAGTGTCCAAAGACAAGCCCAAAGAACCTCAGAAGAAGCAGAAAGGTCACAAGAACCATCAAGGCAAAGGCAAAGGCAAAGCCAATTGGCACAGACCTTACCCACAAGGGTACAGGATTCGCAAATTGGAGCCTTCAGCCATGGACAGTGTCTTCAATATGGCCAAAACTCTTATGGAATTCACAGCCAAGCAGCAGGAAAGAATGAACAGAACCTTTCCATGAAAATGATACAAGAAATACATTTTGTTAAAGCTAGTATTAATGTAGAAATTGGTAGAATTGATGCAAAGCTAACTAAAATAACTTTGGACATCAATGACTTGAAAAAGAATGACACAAATTCTGCTGAAATGCATAAGTCTGAAATTTCCAAACTGGAATTACTTACCAATACATGTGACATACTTGAGAGTAAATATCATGTCCAAGATGATTAAATGGAAGATTTTTCCACAAGAAACATCAATGATCAACTTAGAGCTCTAAAAGACTATGTTTTGGCAGTGGCTGAGAATACAAGTCAATTTGCCACACATTTGGAAAGAAGTGACAGTGAAACGAAGAAATTAAAAGAGGAAATACTTGCACAATTGGAGAAAATTCATAAGAATTATGAATTCAATCCACATATGCCAAGACATTCCACACCTTTGACTTAAGAAACGCTTTCTGTAAAAGAAGGTCTGACCCCTTCTCCAGGAGAAAATGTTATGTCTGCAAAAGATATTCCCAAATTAGAATAATGGCCAACATTCTCTGGTGAAGGAGAATACAACCATATTGAGTTCATCAGAACTATTGATATGTTGCAAGAAGATTTTCCGATACCTGATGAAATTATAGTGGGAAAATTATACTCTCTGTTTACCAGAACTGCAAAGAAATGGGATTACAAGATGAGACAAGATCATGGAAAGCATGATTGGTCTTGGTGGAAATCTGAAGTGATTACCAAATGGGCCAATAATTGTTGGAGGTTTAAAATGGAGAATGCTTTTGAAAGTGCCATTTTTAACTCAGAAAAAGATAAACCACTTACTTGGTTCTTCAAACAAAAAGACAGATTATCTGCTTTACACCCAGATATGTCTGACACTATGATTAATATGAAAATATTAAGAAAATGTGGAGGATAACTGGAAAATGCTATCAAGTGCAGATTTGTAGAACCCTTTTCAACAGAGGACTACATTGATGCAATGGAAGATATCATTATTAGAACAAGAATTGGTAAAACTTGGACTAAAATCCTTATGGAGCCCAAAATGGTCCCAAGGATTTCCAGAGAGGACAGAAGACCTGAAATACCTGTCTTGAAGTGTCATAAATGTGGAAGCACTTCACATTTAGCCAACACTTGAACCAAAAAGACAAAAATTACTGAAGTTCAAGTCATTGAAGAAGTTCAGTGTACTGAAGAGAAAGAAGAATATGACCTAGATTCTGCAGTCTCTGAGGATACACTAGTAGAGGACTATCTCATTGAAAACATTACAGCTTTCTTTGAGGTCACAGAAGTCCATACTCACTTGCCACAGTACAGTGAGGATTGTCATAACCTGATCAATATCAAGGATGCCAAAATGTGTAAAGCCAAACCTGCTAGAGGTAAAGGATACACTACTGGAGCATCTTGTATCACATCAATCCTGATAGGTGATATTGAAGCCAAAGTAAATTTGGATACAGGGGCATTTCGTACTTTTGTAGGCAAAGATTATCTTTAAGCCATACTCTGTCAGCCTGTGACTCAAAACCAGAGCACAAGCATGATAGCCAAAATACCATAAACCAATCGTATAACCAAGATACCACCAAAACATGGAGCTGAGCCAAATCAGCTCAAAAGGTAACAAAAGAAAAATGAAACTCACCTCTTTCTGAAAATATAAGTCCCATCACCATAGGACAAGAAATAACAACGTTATTCCTGCTCAAAGTGATTGCTGAGCATAAACCTTAATTTTCACCTCTCATCTAAAATCTAGAAGGAGAGGCTTAACCCCATCAAATGGGTATTCAAAATCAAGCTCTAAGCCAGGGCTATCCAATTGTACGACCCAAACTCAGCTAGCACCAATATTACTGGAGTTATGGTCAATTTCAGGCCGAATAAGGGTGAACAAAACATTCACCTATCATCTAACTTCTACAGTTTTAGTGTGGGATACTTGAAGTGGCATCCTTTTGGAAAGAGCACAATCAGGGCTATCTGATGGTGTCATCCACTTCCCCATATCTCAACTACAGCAGACGTTATGGGGCAAACAAGCTCAATACAGCTTTTTGCCTAAAACATGCAAATGTACAAAATTCTTGTACATGGGATAGCTTTGCCCTATTCAATGAAACCCATGGAAAATGAGGTACCATTGTGTAGAGCACATACAGGGCTACACACTGAACCAATTCTGAGGTTGATATCTCAAGAATTGACAAAGTTATGGCTGTTTTAAGGCTACATTCCCACCTGCTGAGATATACAGCCTTACCATGGGATAATATCCTATAACCATGAATATGAGGTGTCAAATAGACAAAGAAGCCTGTTTTTAATTCAATACCTCATATGTCAGCCAATACTGGGGTCCCATACAGTTTCTGTACAGCATTCTACGCGTCATACACGCCAGAATCAGGCTGTGAGGTCCCCAGATGAAAGTTTTCACCCTGTATTGGTGAAAACTGCCCAGATGTGGTTTCAAAACCACATCTGAGCCCAATACAGGCTATACAGGCTGTTTGCAAACCACAAGCCATTACTAGAGGGTGAAGAAATCTTCACTTCCTCTACATGGAAAGGTCTAGCACCCTTTCCACCTAATTTCAGGATAAAAAGGAGGCTTTTCACAGCCAGAATTGTTTCCTCATCCTGCTCTTGAATATCCTACGTAGTAAACTGTCCAAAACAGTTTTACTCTTGGGTAATAATCAGGGTATAATTATAGTTTCAATTATTGTAGTTCTTATTATAGTAATCCAGCTGGTAAGACTGCATCCAGGGTTCTCAATAGCGCTCACCACCACTATTTCTTAATAGTAGAACCCTCTTATTATATTATAAAACCATAATATTATTGAAAACTCTTATTTTAAAATTATTCTCACATGTCACAGTCATAGTTCTAGTTGTAAATAGCCTAATTACTGCTTCAACATAGACTCCAGCTGACATTTTGGGGGGCTGGCCGTGTTTTAAACCTTTTCTGGACCCTTATAATGGAAGATAATTTCATACCACTTGAGAGCCAGTCACAGGCCAACACACCAGTGACACCCTCAGAACCAGAGGGCAGCAAAGGCAAAGGAAAGAGGCACAGTGAAGGCTTGATAACAGAAAAGAAGTGGACACCCATTGCCACTCAGAAAAGTAGAAAACCACAAAATTCTGCATCAATACAAGGCAAACTGCCCAAATCAGCAGATAACAAATTTGTACAAGGCACAGTCAAAGAGATCTTGGCTTCCAAAGGAACCAACCAGAGGACAGAGAAGGTTTTTCCAAACCCAGAAGACCTGAAAGAGGACACCTTGGACACAGTGGTGGATGGCAAAACAATGAGGGAGATAATATCAACCCTGCCATTCACACTCCCATTCAATGGAGACCTCACACCAGAGGACTGGAAAGACATGGATCAAGTTCTTCAGCTCCACCAACTCCTCAAGGACTTATTCCAAGGGAGCATGAACAACAAGAGGTTCAACCTGGCAAGTCACTGGGCAGAACTTGGAGCAAGTTTCCAGAAGATATGTCTCAGAGAGATAGACTTCAAAGACCTGATGGAAATCACCAAAGGTTGGAATCCTACCAGGCAGTTCAGACTCCTGGAGGCAAGGGCACAGAGGATAAGGGAGAATCAAGCCACTATCCAAGCTATAGAAGAACAGTTAACCCAGACAGGGCCTACTCAGATTCCTTCAGGCTCACAAGGAGAAGGCCAAATCAGCTCTCCAGTGGCTTCACACCATTCAGAAACCAGCAGATAAGTTGCCAACAGTCACCATTCTTCACAATTCCAGGAAGTGTCCAGGAGAAGACAAGGAAACAAGGGCAAGAACAAAACATCCTTCAACCAGAGGAGGAAAGAGTCAGACCCTATGATTCAGAAGCTGTTGGATTTGGTAAAAGAAGTGCACAAGAACCAGAAGTAGTTGTAAACCACTCTAGAATAAGTAGTCCTAGTAATAGAAACATTACCCCCACCAGACTGAAAATACATTGTAACATCTGAGAGTAACATCAACAGTGATACACTGTGGTTACAAATTTCCCAATATTCTGAACAATCTGCAAAGCAGTTTGCAGAAATTAAAGCTGGCCAAGAGAGGATGAGACAAACTCAAGACTCCTTGGAGCAGATAGTTAAGAATCTTCAAGAAGGATATTCTCAACTGAGAAAAGCCTCTGAGGAAACCAACAAAAGACTGAATATAGTCTTTGAAGAACAACACCACAGCAAAAGGGACAGGGATTGTCTGGACCAAGAAATAAACAAATTGTTTAATGTCTACCATAACTTGAAACCCCAACCACAAGGCCAAGCTATGGAGAATCCATATCAACCAGATGACATCAAACCAGGTGCCATGTTGATGAATAAGGAAAGATCTCCATCACAATACCAGGATATAGATGGAATGTCTTATTCAGAGAAGGAAGCCTTGAAACAGCTTCCTGAGGCTTCAAGCTGGCCCAAATTCTCTAGATCAGGAGAATATGATCATATGGAGCTCATAGATTATATTGATGGACTCTTCATTGATGTACCAAGCATACCAGACTACTGGATCACTGCTAGATTGAATACTGCATTTAAAGGTCATGCCAGTATATGGTACACGGAAATGAAAGAAATCCATTGCAGAAGAAACTGGCCATGGTGGAAGAATCAAATCATCCAAAAGTACAGTAATGGAACTTGGATATGGCAAAAGACCATGTCATTTGAAAATGACAAATACTCTGTGGACAAAGATCCATATGATTGTTGTCTTAGACAGTCTAAAAAACTTAAAGCCATTGATCCTCAGATGAACATCCAAATGAGGAATCACAAACTTCTGACACAATTGCCAGGAGAACTAGAGAATGCAGTAAAATGCAGATGCAACCAAAATTGCACTCTAGATGACATTTCCAACACCTTACAAGACATAAGGAAAAGGCCTAATATAGGGAAATTCACCCCATATAAGAGCAGCAGTTTCAAAGAGAAAGAACCTTTCAGGGTAGAGTTTAAAGACAAACCCAAAGAAAGAGTGGCAGAAGTGGCAAAGAAGAGGAATTCTTGTCACAATTGTGGCTCAACAGACCACTATGCCAACAACTGTCCAAAGGCAAAGAAAAAAGTCTATGCCATAGAGAAAGTCCCGGAGGAAGAACCTCCAACAGAGGATTCTGAATCAGACTCCATGGGTGATGCCATCAGAGAACCATCTTATGATGATCAAGACCCAATAGAGGGATTTCTAGTGGAATACCAAGAGGAAACCCCACTAGAAATTCAGGACATACAGTTGGAAGCAGGCATGCAACAGGACACTGCTAAGAAAAACTTGTGCAAACACACACAAGATGCACAAACATTCCTGGTTACACCAGCCAAAGGAATGGCATATATACATGGAACAGCCACAGAAATGACTGTTTGAATTGACAATGCTCAGCATCCACTGATCATTGATAGTGTGGCACACTGCTCCATAGTGGCCAGAAACTATCTGGATACCCACTTCCCAAACTGGGAAAAACAGCTCTTGCCCACTAAGGCAAAGAACTTTAAAAGTGCATCAGGGAAGATGACTTCCATTGGGACAATTATCAAAGAGATAATTATACCCCACAGGAAGGGTAATATCATACTCAACCCAGAATTTGTAGTGCTTAATGATGTCCACATCCAAGGGTTTCTACTGGGAACGGATTACCAGAGGATGTATGGCATAGACATTTACAACAGTAAAAATAGGCACATCACCATTGGTACTAACAAGGAAAAGAAATTTTCACTTGATGTATACCAGATATCTTCTCAGGACCCACTAGAAGAACTTCTGAAGGAATTCAGAGAGGGACAGTTTAGCACTACCCTCACCAGTAAACAAAAACTAAGTTTACTGAAGATGCTGAGAAAGAACAGACCAGCATTTGCCATTGGTGAAGAACCATTACGCAAGATCAAAGGCCATGATATATAACTATATCTGGATGTGGAAAGACCTTATCCACCCATGCTTAGGAGACCTCCTTATCCAGCAAGCCTGGAAACCAGGAAACAAATTGAGAAACATTTCAATGAACTCCTGGATATGGATGTCATCAGGAAGATTGGACATAATGAGATATTGGAAATCACCACCCCTGTCCTAATCACCTGGCATGATGGCAAGTCTTGACTGTGTGGAGATTTCAGAGCTCTGAATAACTACACAAAAGCAGACAGGTGCCCTATACCCAGGATACCCCATGCCTTGGATAAACTGGCAAAAGCCAAATACATAACTAAAATGGATTGCATGAAAGGCTTCCACGAAAATGGAGTTAAACCAAACTCCATGAAATTACTCAGGATAATATGCCATATGGGCATATATGAGTATACCAGAATGCCATTTGGCATCAAAAATGCACCAGCCCATTTCCAAAGGATGATGGACACCATATTTCAAGAAGAAATACTGGAAGGCTGGATGGTGGTATATATTGATGATATCATTATATACTCAGAGACATGGGAAGACCATGTGCAATACATAAACAGAGTACTAAGTAAATGCACACCCATAAATCTCAAAATTTTACTTAAAAAGTGCAATTTTGGTCAACAAGAGTTACTGGATCTAGGACATAAAGTCTCAGGTCTTAGTCTGGCAATTGATCAGAATAAAGTAGCAGCAGTACTGCAAAAGCCAGTACCAAAAAGCATCAAAGAGATGCAATCTTTCCTTGGGTCTACGAGCTACTATAGAAACCACATTAAAAACTTTGCACACATAACTAGTAGTTTATACAAGTTATGTTCAAAAGATGTAGTTTTTGAAATAACCAAGGAAAGGAGGGATGCATATGAGAGGATCAAATATGAACTCACAAATGCACCTGTGCTCATCTTGCCTGACTTTGAACTACCATTCAAGCTATATATAGATCTAGCATGCAGTCAAGGCCTAGGAGCAGCCCTCCACCAAAGGCAAATTGTGGATGGTGAACCAAGAGAAGGAGTAATTTGCTACATCTCAAGGCAACTGAAAGATTCAGCAGCCAGGTATGGGGCCACCCAGACTGAATGTCTATGTCTAGTCTGGGCTCTAGAGAAACTTCATTATTATTTGGAGGGTGCAGTCTTTGAAGTCTACACATACTGCACAGCCTTGAAGTCTTTACTAACCATGAAGACTACAAATAGACACATTCTGAGATGTAAAATAGCCATCCAGGAGTATAGAGGGAATATGACAATCATATACAAAGAAGGTAAAATTCATACCAATGCAGATGGCCTTAGCAGATGGCCCCTGGACAGTGTCAAAAGCAATCTAGCTTATGACCCTGAAGCTGAAGCCAAAATCCCTATCCATTTCATGGAAGTAGATAGGAGGAAGAACTTCAGATTTTCTGAATGGGCACCAGAAAGTGGTACCCTTGACAGTGGAAACACTGATTCAGAGGGGACAGAAACTCCTATATTGGGAATAATTTCCTCTGAACTGCACAATGAATTTCTTTGTGCAGTACTGAAGTCATATGCCAAACACAAACAGTGTGGCATACTGCTACAACTCCTTCAACAAAAGTACAGGAGTCCAGAACTGCAATCCCAGCTGGAAGAACCCTGGTTGAGGGCCTATAAGGATAACAAGTTCTTCCTTATAGATGGCCTTCTCTACCACAGGGAGAAACACACAAGTTCACTAACAGTGGTATACAGAGACCACATCTCCTTGATCCTGCAGGAATTCCATGACTTCCCCTATATGGGACACATGAGTGAGGACAGGACTAAGGAGATTGTAGCAAGCACAGCTTTGTGGCCCAAGTCGGAACAAGAGTTGGGAGAATACATCAACACTTGTGAAAGATGCCAAAAGGCAAATAGGAAGCATGGGAAGAAGTATGGGTTACTTCAGCATATAGAAGAACCCAAACACCCATGGGAAACAATCAACATGGACTGGGTTACAGGACTTGTCCCAGGAGGCAAAGAAAACTACAATGCCTGCTTGATAATAGTTGATAGGTTCAGCAAGAGCATGAGGTGTCTACCATGGCACCAAGAGGACACAGCCATGGATACTGCCCTGTTATTTTGGAATAACATCATATCTACCTGTGGAGTCCCTAAAATCATCATTAGTGATAGGGACCCAAAAGTCACATCTGAAATTTGGACCAACTTGTATGATATGCTTTGCACCAAGCTTGCTTTTTCCACAGCTTACCATCCCCAAACAGATGGCATAGCTGAGAGGATGATCCAGACTATGGAAGCCATCCTTAGAAGGTTCTGTGCCTATGGCACGGAAGACAAGGACTATGAAGGATACACCCATGACTGGGTTACCCTTCTACCAGCTGTCCAACTGGCTTAGAATACAAGTCAGCACTCTACCACAGGAAAATTACCTGCACTGGTAGAGAAAGGGTGGAATCCCTTGTTGCCTGTGGATCAATTGAAGAAGAACCTTCTAACCATCCACCCCACAGCCAAAGACTTCCATGATATGTGGAAGAGGGCTTGTGACACAGCTGCTAAATGTATAGCTGAAGCAAAAGATTATAATCAGCAGAGGTGGCACAAGACACACATGGAACCCGACTTCAAGGAATGGGACCAGGTGTTAGTTTCTACACTGAACTTTAATAATCTTAAAGGACCCAAGAAGATGAGGGACTCACTTGTAGGGCCTTTCACTATCATTAGGTTGATAAGAAAGAATGCAGTGGAAGTCAAACTTACAGAGGAATTTTCCAGGAAGCACCCAGTCTTCCCAGTAAGTTTGGTCAAACCATATTTCCAAACAGAGGAGGATAAATTCCCCTCCAGGAAGAAGAACCCCACGCCACCTGATATAGTGGAAGTGGAGGACTCCCCAGGACCTGTGAGTAAGATCATCAGGGCCAGGAAGATCAGACTTAATGGAAAGGATCAAAGACAATACTTAGTTAGATTCAAGCACCAAACAGCTGATAAAGACAAATGGTTGGCATAGGATGCCATACCATATGGGAACCTTCATCTAAGGAGATTCAGGACCTCTAGGAGGACTGAACAGTCTCATCAATGATGAGCCTTTTTTTAGAGGGAGGGTATGTCAGCCAGTGACTCAAAACCAGAGCACAAGCATGACAGCTAAAATACCATAAACAAATGGTATAGCGAAGATACCACCAAAACATGGAGCTGAGACAAATCAGCTCAAAAGGTATCAAAAGAAAAAGCAAACCCACCTCTTTCATAAAACATAAGTTGCATCACCATAGGACAAGAAATAACAAAGTTATTCCGGCTCAAAGTGATTGCTGAGCATAAACCTTAATTTTCACCTCTCATCTAAAATCTAGAAGGATAGGCTTAACCCCATCAAATGGGTATTCAAAATGAAGCTCTAAGCCAGGGATATCCAATTGTACCAGCAAAACTGAGCTAGCACCAATATTACTGGAGTTATGGTCAATTTCAGGCTAAATAAGGGTGAACAAAACATTCACCTCTCATCTAACTTCTACAGTTTTAGTGTGGGATACCTGAAGTGGGGTCTTTTTGGAAAGCGCACAATCAGGGCTATCTGATGGTGTAATCCACTTCCTCATATCTCAACTACAGCAGACGTTATGGGGCAAACAAGCTCAATACAGCTTTTTGGGTAAAACACACAAATGTACAAAACTCTTGTACATGGGATACCTTTTCCATATTCAATGATACCCATCTCAAATGAGGTATCATTGTGTAGAGCACATACAGGGCTACACACCGAACCAGTTTTGAGGTTGATATCTTAAGAATTGACAAAGTTATGGCTGTTTTAAGGCTAGATTCCCACCTGCTGTCATATACGGCCTTACCATGGGATAATATGCTATAACCATTAATATGAGGTGTCAAATAGATGAAGAAGCTTGTTTTTAATTCAATACTGGGGTCCCATACAGCTTCTGTACAGCATTCTATGCATTATACACGTCAGAATCAGGCTGTGAGGTCCCCAGATGAAAGTTTTCACCCTGTATTGGTGAAAACTGCCCAGATGTGGTTTCAAAACCACATCTGAGCCCAATACAGGTTATACAGGCTGTTTGCAAACCACAAGGCAGTACTAGAGGGTGAAAAACTCTTCACTTCCTCTATGTGGAAAGGTCTAGCACCCTTTCCACCTCATTTCAGGATAAAAAGGAGGCTTTTCACAGCCAGAATTGTTTCCTCATCTTGCTCTTGAATATCCTACATAGTAAACTGTCAAAAACAGTTTTACTCTTGGGTAATAATCAGGGTATAATTATAGTTAATTATTGTAGTTCTTGTTATAGTAATCCAACTGGTAAGACTGCATCCAGGGTTCTCAATAGCGCTCACCACCACTATTTCTTAATAGTAGAACCCTCTTATTATATTATAAAACAATCATATTATTAAAAAATCTTATTTTAAAAGTATTCTCACGTGTCACAGTCCTAGTTCTAGCTGTAAATAGCCTAATTACTGCTTCAACATAGACTCCAGCTGACATACTCCCTGGATGGAAAAATCATCTATTACCAATAGAGGGTCTACAATTCAGTAGTTCCAGTAATAATATGTACCCTTTAGGTATATTGCACACTAATCTTGTATTTCCACACCCAGCAGTAAGTGTTAGAATGAAGACTGAGATTTTAGTAATAGAAAATTGCACATCTAAACACATCATTCTTAGAAATGATTACTTGAATATTTTTGGTATTGACATCAATAACCATAAAGACAGGTATTTCACAATTGGGTAAAACAAAAGACAAAAATTTTCCTTTTCCAATATGCCAAAACAAATATCAATAGTATCTTCTATAAAAGATACTTAAAAGGAAGAATTTGTGACTAATCAACTTCTTGAAGCACAAATAAATCCATCATTGTTACCAAAGATGAGACATGAACTTATTGATGTGTTATACACATATGATAATGCATTTTCCTCTGATAATGAACCATTAGGTGCCATAAAAGGGCATGAAGTTGGCATTACTCTTATTATTGACAGATCATATCCTCCAGCACTTAGAAGACCAGCTTATCCAGCCAGTCCCAGAGCTAGAGAGGCCTTCGAAAAACATATCCAAGAGTTGATCCAACTTGGTGTACTAAGGAAAGTAGGCCATAATTAATAGGTTGAAGTGACAACACCTGCTATTATTGCTTGGCATAATGATAAATCAAGGATTGTTGGAGATTTTGGAGCATTGAATACCTACACAATTCCAGATAGGTATCCAATTCCTAGAATTCAAGGAGCCTTTACCCAATTGTCTAAAGCCAAGTATATAACATCAATGGATGCATTGAAAGGCTTTCACCAAAATTGTTTGACACCTAAAGCTACGAAATTTCTTAGAATTATCACTCACTGTGGTATTTATGAGTACCTGAGAATGCCATTTTGTATTAAGAATGCACCATCTCATTATCAAAGAATTATGAATAACATCTTCCCCACAGAATTATCTGAAGGATGGCTTATCATTTATATTGATGATATCATCATATGTTCTGATTCATGGTCTTTGCACCTTGAAAGACTTGCAAGAGTGCTTCACAAAGTTGCAGAGGTGAATATGAAAATTTAACTCAAGAAATGCAATTTTGTTTTTGAAGAACTCAAAGCATTAGGACATATTGTTTCTGGTTTAAGCTTGGGTATTGACAAGAATAAAGTGGCAGCAGTGTTACTTAAACCAATACCCCAGAATAAGAAAGAAATTATGTCTTTTCTAGGATCTTCCACTTATTATAGGCAAGACTTGAAAGACTTTGCAATTCTAGCCAAGTCACTCTATAGAATCTGTGATCAACAAACAGTATTTGAGATGACACAGGAGAGAATTAAATCTTATGAGAAGATAAGGAAAGCTCTTACAGAAGCACCTTTAATCTTCATGCTTGACTGGAATATACCTTTTTAAATTGTACATTGATGCATGTGGAGATGGATCAAGGGCAGCCCTACATCAAGTCCAGATTATTGATGACAAACCTACAGAAGGACCAGTTTGTTACATCTCAAGTCAAATCAAACCAACAGAAGCAAGATATGGTGCAGCCAGGTGGACGGTTTATGTGTGGTATGGGAACTTGAGAAATTGCACTATTACCTTGATGGCAATATTTTTGAAGTGATAACTGACTGCAATTCCGTGAAATCACTTATTAGAATGAAAATTCCCAACAGGCATATGTTGAGATGGCAAATAGCCATTCAAGAATATAGAGGCAACATGACTATACTTCATAAAGAAGGAAAAATTCACAGGAATGCTGATGGACTTAGCAGGTGGGCATTGGCCAATACTCCTGATAACTCAGCTTATGTACCTTTGGAAGCAGAAACACAGATTCCAATTGAAGGAATTAACATAACTGATATTGGGACTGAATTCTTTGAAGAAGTCGGAGAATCTTATAAGCAGGACAAGAACTGCCATATCTTGACTTCCTTATTAGATAAAGACTGCAAAGATACATCTTTAGTCAATGCACTGGATGAAGTTTGGAAGAATTCCTATTCTGAAGGAAGAGTTCACTTGTTGGATGGGATTATTTACCACAGAACCAAACATTCTTGTGTAATGACATTATGTAGCAGACTGCTTAACAATACCACTCTTCATTACTGCCATGATAGCATCTACTCTGAACACCTGTCAGAATATAGAACACTTGAAAAAGTAAAGAACTGTGCATGGTGGCCATCTTGGAGAAAAGAAACCATTGAATATTGCCATACCTGTGACAGATGCCAAAGAGCAAACAGGAATACAGGCAAGAGATTTGGACTTATGATCCATATTCAAGAACTAAAATCCCCTTGGGAAGTTTTTCACATGGATTGGGTCACAGCACTTCCTTCAAGTGGTGACAAAGGCTATAATGCTGGTTTAGTCATTTTAGGAAGATATAGCAAAAATCCCATATTCTTACCATGTCATAAAGATGACACTGCTATGGATACAGCTCTTCTTCTATGGATTAGAGTTATTTCTCATACAGGGTTATTTCAGAATTTTATAAGTGACAGAGATCCCAAGTTCACATATGCACTTTGGACCAATCTTCACAGATTGTTTGGGACCAAGTTATCATTCTCAACATCATATCACCCTCAAACAGATGGATTGGCAGAAAGAATGATTCAAACTCTAGAGGACATGATCAGGAGATTTTGTGCTTATGGGTTAGAATTCAAAGACTCAGATGGCTTGACCCATGACTGGTGCACTCTGATACCTTCATTTGAATTGGCATATAATACATCAGTCCATTCTTCCACAGGTCAAGCTCCTGCTATGTTAGAAAAAGGATGGAATCCAAGACTACCAGCAGATACACTGAGGAATGACTTTATTGAAATTTTTCCTACAGCTTTCAGCTTCAAGATGATTCTTGATAAAGTGAAACATCATGCAAAACAAAGTATGAATGAAGCTTTTGACTATGCAAAACAGAAGTGGGACAAGAGTCACAAAGTACCAGACTTCAAAGTAGGGGACTTAGTTCTAGTTTCAACCTTGAATTTTAATAGTATCAAAGGCCCAAAGAAAGTTAAAGGTTTTTATGTAGAACCTTTTGTTATTGTAGATTTACATGGAGCCAATGCAGTTCAAGTGGAATTAAGTGGTGAATTGGAAAATAAACACCCCACTTTTCCAGTCAGCTTGATAAAGCCTTATCAACCAGCTGACAAAGAATTCTTTCCTTTGAGGAACCCAGCTCCTTTAACTGTACCACCAGTGGAACAAAATGAAGACAAAAAGATAAAGAAATTCATTAAAGAAAGGAGGCTTAGGGTTAAAAATCAGAGAGAGTATCTTTTCAGGTATAGAAGTCCAGTACATGAAGATGAATGGCTGGCAGAATCAGAAATACCTGACTCAGATAACCTCTTAAGAAGATTGAGACATGAAAGAAGGCCACAAGCCTGAATATGTCTATAAATGTGCTTTGAATTACTTGATCTGCATAATTTAAAGAGGTTGGACAGTGGATATTAACCCCCTTTGGGGCCTTTTTTCTTCTTTATACCATTGATTAAATTGTAGTACAATTTTATTTTCTGGTGGGAGGGAATGTGAGCCTTGAGGTATATTTTACATACCCAAATAAGCCACAATTGTTATAAAAATAAATTCTGAACTATGCATAACTCATAAGTCATGCATATATTCAAAATTCATCATTTTGGATTTCAGAAAATATGAATAACATCTTATTTAGTATGTAAATCCATGTATTTAAGGCCATATTTGGATTCTACACAAAATTTCACCTAGGGTGGTTCCATAGAGTGAATAAGCTCCAATCAACTCTCTGAGGTGGTAATATGAAAAATATCTCAATACCACATAAAAAATCCGTGAAAATTTTTGTTTTTCTCAATTTCACGCCAAAACAATGGGAATGTGAGAAATCCATGTTACATATACACTAAGAATAGTGTTATGCATGTTTTTGGCACTTACCATTATGGTATTACTACATGCACTTTTGGTACACCCATAGTTGATATCTTACTTGAAGCTTGAATTTCTATTTTGACATGAAAAATAGTCAAAGGGGACAAAAGACATCAAATTTGAACCTTTGAGATGTGACCACATACCCAAAAAGGTCACAACAAATATTTAAAATAATTTTACCTTAAAACTACAAAACTGCCATAAAAAGGCATGAAACTTGGTTAACTTGAATGCCAATGAATAAAAATGTTTGATAAATTACATAATTGGATTTCTCATGGTAAAATACACATATACCATTTTTATGGCATATCTGTAAAGTCAATATTTGATGAGTTATAAGTAATAACACCCTATGAAAAACATGAATCCTTAATTATTTCAAATACCAATGGAGCAACATGTGAAATAAATTGTACCATTGGACTGCCCATAAATTTCTACACATAAAACAATTAAGAAGCTAATCTCTAAAGTCAATACTTAAGGAATTAAGCTGAATATATCCACTTTTTTGGTCAACGCATATATTCAAGGAATTTAGCTAATATCTTTTGAAATATAAATGATAGAGTTATAAGCCAAAAATAAAGTAACCACGTAATTACTGTAGGAACACAGAAATGAACTTTATTTCACAAGCTATAAACAAGGTTAAAACCTGTAATGGATTATTGGTTAAAATCAATAGAGCTGTTGACCACGTTTTGAAAGTGGTCCAAACTTAAAAAGAAGTGGACAGTCAGATTCTACTAGCTCATTAGTGAAGAATGACATTTTCTTTACTATAATATTCAAGGCATAACCTTTGAAATCATTGTTTGAAGTTTAAAATATTAAATTTTGACAGAAAAGATGAGTTACAAGAGAAATCATCAAAAATAGAGTTTTGATGATGTCATAAAATGCTCTTGGAAATGTGATAAGGACATGCCAAACTATCAGAATCCACTCTCAGAATAGCTTCAGCATGTATAGCGTAAAGGTTATTAATGATCAAAGTGTAAGCTTAAATTTGATCATTTATGATCACTCACTGTAATCTTATTTTACGTTTAACACTCATATAAGTGATGAAATGGATTAATACTAATAAACTTCACAAAGATTAGGCTTCTGCCAAGCCTATGACGTCATCAAACCTAAAGTTACAGTGATAACTCTAAATAATGGCATAATAATGAGGTAAGATGGTTTGATCATGATGTAATCATCACTAAACCTTAAAATATTGATCAATTCTAGTATAAAGCATCAGTAAACGTCTACTAGAAGCCTTCTGTACTCTAGAAGGGAGGTATTTACTATAAATAGAGCTCTTTTTACTCTATTTTCCCCTCAGACGCTTACAATACACTAAAATATTTAAATCAAAAGGTAATTTCTTTATTCTTTATATATATAGCTCTTCTATCATTATAGACCATAGATAATCCTATTATAATCATCATCTTTGACGTGATTATTACATTTATTTAACAGTTTTGTTTAAGATTCTCTTAAAACCCTCAATTCCATATAAAATCAAGAATATTTGTCATTTCTCTTAAACTTTATTGTAAATAAAATTTAAGTAAGTTTTATTTATATCTTTTGGCGTAAATCTATTCAAAATTATTATATTAAGCATCAAAAGTAGGTTATTTCTTCTTATCATAATAATTTTCTCTTTATTATTACTTTAAATAATTCTATAATTAATATAAATAGTATTTATATTAATTTATAACTTTAATATTAGTAATATTATCTTCATTAATTGGTTTTTATTAATAAAAAAAAATTATTACGCCTTTATTTTTTGTTGGTAACAATAATGAAGTGCTTTTAAATATATCAATTATTTTATACTAATATATTTAGTTATTATATTATTTTTTCATAATATAAATTATGTTATTATATTTATTCAATAATAAAATTATTTTTACACCATAATTATAATAATTCTTTATTATTATAATTATTTTATCTTATTTATTTCATTCATAAGGACATTCATAGTACAATAAGTAAAATATTAGTAATTTTTACTTATTGTTTCATAGTCAAACCTTACAGCAAGCTACTGTTGAAAGATTGGTGGAAGAAGCTTGCCCAAGTTCTCCAACACCAACAATAACTAAGAAAAAGAAAGCTAAAAAATTAGACTTTCCAGGACCCACTATTCAGGACTCTGAAGGTGAGTACCTCATTGATAAATCACCATAAGAAGAATCCCTGTTCTGAAATCCTCTTATTTTTTCATTTCTTAAATAATGAATACCAGAAGAGGATCACAATACTCCATCCAATCAGATGGAGCTGGACTCAGAGGTAGAATTGATTCCTCAAAAGGGAAAAGGAATGGCAATATCCCCAGTGGAACCAAATCCACACAAGGAAGTGCCTTATCCCAAAGGCAAGTCCCAGAAATGCCCATGATATCTGAACCAGACTTGGAAATAAGTATGAGTAACTCAAACAGATACAAATAACATTCAGAGGGCTCAGATAGACATCTACATGAGCCAGTACAAACAGTACTACACAGTGTACAAAGACAAGGACTGGGAAATGTTGCCTCAAATACACCAATGAGTGATGAACTCCTGGCACATCCTGAAAAAGATCCTCAAAGAGGAGGAAATAGTGAAATACTCCAATGGATGGAATCCACTATCATCAAAGCCTCAAATCAAAAAGATCAAGAAGTATCATGCCAAAAAGAAGGAGGCAGCCAAGGAAGAAGCCCCAAGCCAACCCACTTCCCCAAGAATGGAAGAAGAAAAAGAATTGGAGAAAACCATATTCCCCAAGCTACAGGATTCCAAAAAATCCAAAAGGATGCCATGGACAATGTATTCAACATGGCCAGAACCTTGATGGAATTCAAGTACAAGTAAGAACAAGAAATGAGACAACCTCTCATTTCCCAAAAAAATAACCTTGTCCAAAGATGTTGTAAATACTTTAACAGAAATTAAAAATAGTATATTACCTCTAAAAGAAATTAAAAACAGTTTATTATCATTACAAGAAATAAACAATAAACTATCTTCTTTAACAAATATTGTTGTACAAAATAAAAAAGAAATTGACAACATTAAGTTTATTGTTGAAAATAATAAACAAAAGATTTTAATTGTCAACAATCAAAAATTGATACAAGGACAACAAGAATTGTATAAATACATAAAAGATATCAAAGATAAAACTTTGACAATCAATTATTACTTGAGTATTGACAATCTTACATAAAAATTAAACAAACTAAGTATTTCTGCAGAAAAAATTGAAGAAAAAGCTTAATCACACCAGAAAGTACTTTTGGACCATGTGGAAAGAAGTGATGAAGCAAGAATTCATCTGAAAGATGATATTCAAAGTGAAATAAGGCTCATCACTGAGAAAATGGGTAAAATTAATGAAGCCAACTCGAATATGCCAAAATTATCAACTCCATTTTCTCACATAGAAAGCCCTGTTAAACCAAAAGAGGAATTAACAAATCCATTTATAACAGACCTGAGTCACCAAGACAATAACCAAGTCTTAATGAAAGAAGCACCTCAATTGAAAGAATTGCCAAAATTCACAGGAGAAGGTGAATATGACCATATGTCATTTATCAAGACAATTGACATGCTACAAGAAGATTATGCCATACCAGATGAATTAATTACTGAAAGATTACATTCATTGTTTGAAAAATTTGCAAAAAGATGGTATTATGGCATAAGACAAACAAATGTAAAAAACACCTGGTCTTGGTGGAAACAAGAAATAATCACCAAGTGAGCTAATGATGCCTGGAGGTACAAGATAGAGAATGCATTTGAAAATTCTTTCTCTGACCCAGATAAAGACAAACCTTTAACTTGGTTCTTAAAATAAGTTGAAAGACTAAATGCACTTTACCCAGAAATGTCACAAAGGATGGTACATATTAAAATACTTAAGAAATGTAGAGGAGAGATAGAACATGCCCTAAGAAGCAGGTTTATAAAGCCATTCTCCACAGAAGAGTATATCAACGCACTAGAAGACATAGTGACAAGAACAAAAATTGTCAGAACTTGGAAGAAATTGGACATTAAAAGTCCAAATAAGCCATTTGTCAAAAGAGACAAATCAAAAGAAGATTTCAAGCACAATATATCCAACAATAATTAGCAAAGAAAATGCTATAAATGTGGAGGTATTGGACACTTAGCCAATAACTGCCTCAAAAAAGCAAATATTAATGAAATTGTGGAAACAGAAAACCACAATGACAAAGAGGAGGAATCTGACTCTGAAAAAGAGACAGAAGAGTCAGAAATTTCTGAAATTGATGAAATTAATATAATTAATGCACAAATTAATAATATTGATATAAATTATGAAGTACTAGATGTTAAGTCAAACTTACCACAAGTTGAAACATCTGACACAAACCTGACAAATATACAAGATGCCAAAATGTATAGAACCAAACCTGCAAAAGGGATGGGATATACAGCTGGAAAATCAAGTATAAGTATTGTTATGGTTGATAGCCAAGAGGCAGAAGTTAACTTGGATACAGGAGCATATTGTACCTGTGTTGGTAAAAGTTATGTAAGAGCAATTGTTCCAGATTGGCAAGAAAAGCTTATGCCAATACAAGGTGTCAAATTTAGTAGTGCAAGTGAAAGCATGAAGCCCCTTGGAATAATTAATTTAACACTCATTTTTCCTCACCCCTCACAATGTGTCAGAATTAAAGTAGAGTTTGTAGTAATGGAAAACTGTACTAGTAATCACTTCATACTTGGAAATGACTACTTGTCAATCTGTGGTATAGATATCTCTAACCAAAAAGATAGATATTTTACCATAGGATACAACAAAATACAAAATTTTGGCTTCTTAAATAACAAAAAACAAATTATAGTTATTAAGAATGAAGAGAAAAGTCCAGAAAAAGAACTTTTCATATCTGAACAACTCAAGGACGCAGAATTCAATCAATAATTAACAGAAAAAATGAAAGAATAATTGATTGACCTCTTATTTGAGTACAAAAATGCCTTTGCGACTGACAAAGAGCCACTAGGTGCCATAATTGGGCATGAGGTGGATATAATTCTTCATGTGGAAACGCCTTACCCACCTTTACTGAGGAGACCTGCTTACCCAGCTAGTCCAAGGGCTAGAGAAGCCTTGGAGGTACACATTAAAGAATTAATGGACCTTGGAGTATTAAGAAAAGTAGGACATAATGAACAGATAGAGGTGACTACACCTGTCATTATAGCTTGGCATAATGGAAAATCAAGAATGGTAGGAGGCTTCAGAGCCCTGAACACATATACCATTCCAGACAGATATCCAATACCTAGAATCTATGAGACATTGACACAATTGTCACAAGCTAAGTTCATTAAAGCTATGGATTCTTTAAAGGGTTTTCATCGAAATTTTTTAACAGACAATGCCAAGAAACTACTAAGGATAATAGTCCACTGTGGGATTTTTGAATACTTAAGGATGCTATTTGGTATAAAGAATGCACCTTCCCATTATCAAAGGATGATGAATACCATATTTCCTGAAGAATTATCAGAAGTATGGTTAATTATCTATATTGATTATATCATAGTTTTCTCAGAAACTTGGGAAAATCACCTTACAAGACTAGAAAGTGTATTACAAAAAGTAGTGCAAGTGAATATGAAAATTTCCTTGAAAAAGTGTCATTTTGCATATAGTGAACTAAATGCACTAGGGAATGTTGTATCTGGACTTAGTCTAGGAATAGACAAGAATAAAGTGGCAGCAGTACTACTTAAGCCAATGCCTCAAACCAAAAAAGAAATGCAATCATTTCTAGGATTTGCTGGTTACTATAGACATCATATAAAGGACTTTGCAAAAATTGCCAAATCCTTGTATAAGCTATGTGACCAACAAACAGTCTATGAAATGACAGAAGAAAGAGTCAAAGCATATGAATAATTGAAAAATTCCTTAACAAATGCCCCATTTCTTCTAATGCCAGATTGGAAACTACCCTTTAAGCTTTACATTGATGCTTGTGGAGAAGGACTAGGTGCTGCATTACACCAGACACAAATTATCAATGATAAACCAGTGGAAGGGCCAACTTGTTTTATTTCAAGACAGATAAAGCCAACAGAGGCAAGATTTGGAGCAAGCCAAATGGAATTCCTTGGCTTAGTGTGGGCTTCAGAAAAATTACATTATTACTTGGATGGAACAGTATTTGATGTGATTATAGACTTTAATGCTGTAAAATCTCTATTAAATATGGAAACTCCAAATTGACATATGCTGAGATGGCAAATTGCTATCAAATAATATAGAGGAAATATGACTATTGTTCATAAATTTGGTAATATTCATAAAAATTCATATGGTCTTAGCAGATGGGCTCTAGCAAATACCCCTTACAATCCAGCATGGGTACCACAAGAGGAGCACCATATAGAAGGAATCTGTGTTATAGACATTGATACAGAATTCTTTAACCAAGTTAAAAAAGCTATAAGATAGACAAGAATTGCCATATCTTAAGCCAACTTCTAATTAAGGACTGAAAAGATCCATCACTTTCATTAAAATTGGATGAAACATGGAAAAAGGCATATGATGAAGGAATATTCCACCTCCTTGATGGAATCCTTTACCATAGAAAAAAACCCACATTTCTTATGGCCTTGACAGATAGAACCCTGGTAAACAGTACTTTACATGAGTGTCATGATAGTGTTGCAGCTGGACATCTCTCAGAAGAAAGAACAATAGAGAGGGTGAAAACCTGCTGGTGGTGGCCAAAGTGGAAAAAGGATGTTGCAGAATACTGCCAAACCTGTGACAGGTGTCAAAAGGCCAAAAGAGCCACAGGAAAGAAACTTGGATTGATGATCCAAATCCAAGAACCAAAATCCCCTTGGGAAATAGTTCATATGGATTGGGTAACAGCATTACCTCCAGGAGGAGACAGAATTCATAATGCATGCCTAGTGTTAGTTGACATTTATAGCAAAACTCCCATGTTCCTACCATGTCACAAAGATGACACAGCTATGGACACAGCCATAACGATATGGAACAAAGTCATTAGCCACACAGGCTTGTTCCAAAATATCATAAGTGACAGAGACCCAAAATTCACTTCAGCATTATGGACAAATCTTCATAACCTGTTTGGGAAAAAGTTATCATTCTCAACAGCTTACCATCCTCAAACTAATGGTCTAGCAGAAAGGATGATACAAGCCTTGGAAGACATGATCAGAATATTCTGTGCTTATGGACTAGAATTCAAAGATTCCAATGGTTTTACACATGATTGGTGTACACTAATACCAGCCCTTGAACTGGCATATAAAACATCAATCCATTCTTCTACTGGAAAAACACCAGAAATGCTAGAAAAAGGTTGGAATCCACGACTTCCTTATGATACCCTCAAAAAGGACTTAGTGGATATACATCCAACAGAAAGCAGTTTCAAGATAATTCTTGACAAAGCAAAACACCATGCAAACAGATGTATGCAAGATTCTTTCAAATATGAAAAAGAAAGATGGGATAAAAGTCATAAACCACCTGACTTCAAAATAGGAGATTTGGTCCTAGTATCAACCCTTAATTTCAATAACATAAAAGGCCCAAAGAAATTGAGAGATTCCTTTGCAGGACCATTTATGATAAAAGCACTTCATGGACCCACTGCTGTGCAATTGGAACTCACAGGTGAATTAATGAACAAACACCCAACTTTCCCTGTAAGTCTGATAAAACCTTACAGCTCAAGTGATAAGGAACTATTTCCACTAAGAAATAAACCGCCACTTGAAATTCCCTCCTTGGAAGAAGGAGAGAAGAAAATTGTGAAAGTCCTTAAAGAAAGAAGGACAAGAAACCAAAAAGAAAGAGAATACCTTCTAAGGTATAGAAATTCAACTCAAGAATATAAATGGCTACTTGATAAAGATATAGCAAATGCTGATAAACTACTAAGAAGGTTCAGACATGAAAGAAAACCTAGAGAATAGAAAAATCAAGCATTATTGAGCTTCAAGACTAACAAAGTCTATTGAGGAGATAGGACAGTGGATGAAACCCCAGTTACGCATCTCAGATTGTGGTACAATCTTTTTTGATGGTAGGGAATGTGAACCTTTGAGATATGACCACATACCCAAAAGGTCACAAGAAATATTTAAAATAATTATACCTTAAAACTAAAAAACTGCCATAAAAAGGCATAAAGCTTGGTTTAACTTAAAATCCAATGAATAAATATGTGAAATGAATTACACCATTGGATTCCTCATGGTAAAATACACATATACCATCTTTATTGTCAGGATGAAACTATGATGAAGGTGTAAATAGGCTAAATACAACTTTATCTATGTATGTGACACGGTAAAATAGTTTATAAAGGGTTATAAGGGTTTTAAAGATATTTCAATTCAAGATTAAAAGGGCTTTACTATATAGAATATAGTGGTGGTGAGCGCTGTTGGAAGCCCTGGGTGCAGCTTCATCTGTTGGGTTACAATAATAAATGACTACAATAATTCAACTTATAATTATACCTGATTATTAACCAAGAGTAAAACTGTTTTTGACAGTTTACTACGTAGTTTATTCAAGAGCAGGATGAGGAGACAATTCTGGCTGTGAAAAGCCTCCTTTTTATCCTGAAATGGGGTGGAAAGGGTGCTAGACCTTTCCACGTTGAGGAAGTGAAGATTTTTTCACTCTCTAGTACTGGCTTTTGGTTTGCAAACAGCCTGTATAGCATGTATTGGGCTCAGATGTGTTTTCGAAACCACATCTGGGCAGTCTTCACCAATACAGGGTGAAGATTTTCATCTGGGGACCTCACAGCCTGATTCTGACATGTATGATGCGTAGAATGCTATACAGAAACTGTATGGGACCCCAGTATTGACTGAAATATGAGGTATTGAAGTAAAAACATTCTTCTTTGTCTATTTGACACCTCATATTCATGATTATGGGATATTATCCCATGGGAAGGCTGTATATGACAGCAGGTGGGAATCTGACCTTAAAACAGCCATACCTTTGTCGATTCTTGAGATATCAACCTCAAAATTGGTTCTGTGTGTAGCCCTGTATGTCCTCTACACAATGGTACCTCATTTGGTATGGGTATCATTAAATATGGCAAAGTTATCCCATGTACAAGATTTTGTACATTTGCGTGTTTTAGGCAAAAAGCTGTATTGAGCTTGTTTGCCGCATAACTTCTGCAGTAGTTGAGATATGGGGAATTGGATGACACCATCAGATAGCCCTGATTGTTCTCTTTCCAAAAAGACCCCACTTCAAGTATCCAACACTAAAACTGTAGAAGTTAGATGAGAGGTGAATGTTTTGTTTACCCTTATTTGGCCTGAAATTGACCATAACTCCAGTAATATTGGTGCTAGCTCAGTTTGGCTGGTACCATTGGATAGCCCTGGCTTATATATTCATTTTGAATACCCATTTGATGGGGTTAAGCCTCTCCTTCTAGATTTTAGATGAGGGGTGAAAATTAAGATTTAAGCTCAGCAATAACTTTGAGCAGGAATAACTTTGTTATTTCTTGTGCTATGGTGATGGGACTTATATTTTCAGGAAGAGGTGAGTTTCCTCTTTCTTTTGATCCTCTTTGAGCTTATTTGGCTCAGCTCCATGTTTTGGCCGTATCTTGGCTATACCATTGGTTTATGGTATTTTGGCTGTCATGCTTGTGCTCTGGTTTTGAGTCACAGGCTGACATACCCTCCCTCCAGAAAAGGCTCATCATTTATGAGACTGTTAAGTCCTCCTAGAGGCTCTGAATCTCCTTAGATGAAGGTTCCCATCTGGTATGGCTTCTTCTGCTACCCATTTGTCTTTATCAGCTGTCTGGTGTTTGAATCTGACTAAGTATTGTCTTTGATCCTTCCCATTAAGTCTGATCTTCCTGGCCCTGATGATCTTACTCAAAGGTCCTGGGGAGTCCTCCACTTCCACTATGTCAGGTGGTGTGGGGTTTTTCCTCCTGGAGGGGAATTTATCCTCCTCTGTTTGGAAGTATGGCTTGACCAAACTTACTGAGAATACTGGGTGCTTCCTGGAAATTTCCTCTGTAAGTTTGACTTCCACTGCATTCTTTCCTATCAGCCTAATGATAGTGAAAGGCCCTACAAATGAGTCCCTCATCTTCTTGGGTCCTTTAAGATTATTAAAGTTCAGTGTAGAAACTAACACCTGGTCCCGTTCCTTGAAGTCGGGTTCCATGTGTGTCTTGTCCCACCTCTGCTTGTTATATTCTTTTGCCTCAGCTGTGTCACAAGCCCTTTCCCACATATCATGGAAGTGTTTGGCTGTGAGTTGGATGGTTAGAAGATTCTTCTTCAAGTGATCCACAGGCAACAGGGGATTCCACCCTTTCTCTACCACTGCAGGTGTTTTTCCTGTTGTAGAGTGCTGACTTGTATTATAAGCCAGCTAGACAGCTGGTAGAAGGGTAACCCAGTCATGGGTGTATCCTTCATGGTCCTTGTATTCCATGCCATAGGCACAGAACCTTCTAAGGATGTCTTCCATAGTCTGGATCATCCTCTTAGCTAGGCCATCTTTTTGGGGATGGTAAGCTGTGGAAAAAGCAAGCTTGGTGCCAAGCATGTCATACAAGTTGGTCCGAAATTCTGATGTGAATATTGGTTCCCTATCACTAATGATGATCTTAGGGACTCCACAGGTAGATATGATTTTATTCCAAAATAACAGGGCAGTATCCATGGCTGTTTCCTCCTTGTGGAATGGTAGAAACCTCATGCTCTTGCTGAACCTATCAACTATGATTAGGGAGGCATTGTAATTTTCTTTTCCTCCTGGGACAAGTCCTGTTACCCAGTCCATGTTGATTGTTTCCCATGGGTGCTTGGGTTCCTCTATGTGTTAAAGTAACCCATACTTCTTCCCATGTTTCCTATTTGCCTTTTGGCATCTTTCACAGGTGTTGATGTATTCACTTAGCTCCTCCTCCCACTTGGGCCACCAAGCTGTGCTTGCTACCCTTTCTTTGGTCCTGTCTTCACTCATGTGTCCCATATAGGGGAAGTCATGGCATTCCTGCAGGATCAATGAAATGTGGTCTCTGTCTGCCACTGTGAGTGCACTTGTGTGCTTTTCTCTGTGGTATAGCAGGCCATCTATAAGGAAAAACTTGTTATCCTTATAGGTCCTCAACCAGGGTTCTTCCAGCTGGGCTTCCAGTTCTGGACTCCTGTATTTTTGTTGAAGGAGTTGTATTAATATTCCACACTGTTTTTGTTTGGCATAAGACTTCAGTACTGCACTAAAAAATTCATTGTGCAGTTCAGAGGAACTTATTCCTAATATTGGAGTTTCTGTCTCCTCTGAATCAGTGTTTCCACTGTCAGGGGTACCACTCTCTGGTGCCCATACAGAAAATCTGAAGTTCTTTTTCCTATCTATTTCCATGAAATGGATAGGAATCTTGGCTGCAACTTCAGGGTCATAAGCTAGATTGCTTTTGACATTGTCCAGTGGCCATCTGCCAAGGCCATCTGCATTGGTATGACTTTTACCTTCTTTGTATATGATGGTCATGTTCCCTCTATACTCCTGGATGGCTATTTGCCATCTCGGCTTGTGTCTATTTGTAGTCTTCATGTTTAGTAAAGATTTCAAGGCTGTGCAATCTGTGTAGACTTCAAAAACTGCACCTTACAGATAATAATGGAGTTTCTCCAGAACCCAGACTAAGCATAGACATTCAGTCTGGGTGGCCCCATACCTGTCCTCTGAATCTTTCAGTTGCCTAGAGATGTAATATATTACTCCCTCTCTTGGTTCACCATCCACAATTTGTCTTTGGTGAAGGGCTGCTCCTAGGCCTTGACTACATGCTGCATCTATGTATAACTTGAATGGTAGTTCAAAGTCAGGTAACATGAGCACAGGTGCAATAGTGAGTTCATATTTGATCCTCTCATATGCATCCCTCCTTTCCTTGTTTTTTTGAAAAACTACAGCTTTTGAACATAACTTGTATAAGCTACTAGTTATGTTTGCAAAATGTTTGATATGGTTTCTATAGTAGCTAGCAAACCCAATAAAGGATTGCATCTCTTTGATTCTTTTTGGTACTGGCTTTTGCAGTACTGCTGCTACTTTATTCTGGTCAATTTCCAGACTAAGACCTGAGACTTTATGCCCTAGAGCCAGTAACTCTTGTTGGCCAAACTTGCACTTTTTAAGTGAAATTTTCAGATTTATGGGTGTGCATTTACTTTTCACTCTGTCTATGTATTGCACATGGTCTTCCCATGTCTCCGAGTATATAATGATATCATTAATATATATCACCATCCAGCCTTCCAGTATTTCTTCTTTAAATATATTGTGTCCATCATCCTTTGGAAGTGGGCTGGTGCATTTTTGATGCCAAATGGCATTCTGGTGTACTCATATATGCCCATATGGCATATTATTCTGAGTAATTTCATGGAGTTTGGTTTAACTCCATTTTGGTGGAAGCCTTTCATACAATCCATTTTGGTTATGTATTTGGCTTTAGCCAGTTTGTCTAAGGCATGAGGTATCCTGGGTATAGGGTACCTGTCTGCATTTGTGTAGTTATTCAGAGCTCTTAAATCTCCACACAGTCTAGAATTGCCATCATGCCAGGTGATTAGGACAGGGGTGGTGATTTCCACTATTTCATTATGTCCAATCTTCCTGATGACGTCCATATCCAGGAGTTCATTGATATGTCTCTCAATTTCTTTCCTGGTTTCCAGGCTTGCTGGATAAGGAGGCCTCCTCAGCATGGGTGGATAAGGCCTTTCCACATCCAGATATAGTTCTATATCATGGCCTTTGATCTTGCCTAATGGTTCTTCACCAATGGCAAATGCTGGTCTGTTCTTTCTCAGCATCTTCAGTAAACTTAGTTTTTGTTTACTGGTGAGGGTAGTGCTAAACTGTCCCTCTCTGAATTCCCTCAGAAGTTTTTCTAGTGGATCTTGAGAAGATATCTGGTATATATCAAGTGAAAATTTCTTTTCCTTGTTGGTACCAATGGTGATGTGCCTATTTTTACTGTTGTAAATGTCTATGCCATACATCCTCGGGTAGGCTGTTCCCAGTAAAAACCCTTGGATGTGGGCATCATCAAGAACTACAAACTCTGGGTTGAGTCTGATATTACCCTTCCTGTGGGGTATAATTATCTCTTTGATAATTGTCCCAATGGAAGTCATCTTCCCTGATGCACTTTTAAAGTTCTTTGCCTTAGTGGGCAAGAGCTGTTTTTCCCAGTTTGAGAAGCGGTTAACCAGATAGTTTCTGGCCACTATGGAGCACTGTGCTTCACTATCAATGATCAGTGGGTGCTGAGCATTGTAAATACGAACAGTCATTTTTGTGGCTGTTCCATGTATATATGCCATTCCTTTGGCTGGTGTAACCAGCAATGTTTGTGCATCTTGTGTGTGTTTGCACAAGTTTTTCTTAGCAGTGTCCTGTGGCATGCCTGCTTCCAACTGTATGTCCTGAATTTCTAGTGGAGTTTCCTCTTGGTATTCCACTAAAAATTCCTCTCTTGGGTGTTGATCATCATCAGATGGCTCTCTGATGGCATCACCCATGGAGTCTGATTCAGAATCCTCTGTTGGAGGTTCTTCCTCAGGGACTTTCTCTATGGCATAGACTTTTTTCTTTTCCCTTGGCTAGTTGTTGGCATAGTGGTCTGTTGAACCACAATTGTGACAAAAATTCCTCTTCTTAGCCACTTCTGCCACTTTTTCTTTGGGTTTGTCTTTAAACTCTACCCTGAAAGGTTGTTTCTCCTTGAAACTACTGCTCTTATATGGGGTGAATTTCCTTATATTAGTCTTTTTCCTTATGTCTTGTAAGGTGTTGGAAATGTCATCTAGAGTGCAATTTTGGTTGCATCTGCATTTTACTGCATGTTCTAGTTTCCCTGGAAGTTGTGTAAGAAGTTTGTGATTCCTCATTTGGATGTTCATCTGAGGATCAATGGCTTTAAGTCTTTTAGACTGTCTAAGACACCACTCATATGGATCTTTGTCCACAGAGTATTTGTCATTTTCAAATGACATTGTCTTCTGCCATATCCAAGTTCCATGACTGTACTTGTGGATGATTTTACTCTTCCACCATGGCCAGTTTCTCCTGCCATAGATTTCTTTCATTTCTGTGTACCATATACTAGCATGACCTTCAAATGCAGTATTCAATCTAGCAGTGATCCACTAGTCTGGTATGCTTGGTACATCAATGAAGAGTCCATCAATATAATCTATGAGTTCCATATGATCATATTCTCCTGATCCAGAGAATTTGGGCCAGTTTGAGGCCTCAGGAAGCTGTTTCAAGGCTTCCTTCTCTGAATAAGACATGCCATCTCCATCTTGGTATTGTGATGGGGATCTTGCCTTATTCATCAACATGGCATCTGGTTTGATGTCATCTGGTTTATATGGATTGTCCATAACTTTGCCTTGTGGTTGGGGCTTCAAGCTATGGTAGGCATTAAACAATTTGTTAATATCTTGGTCCAGACACTCCCTGTCCCTTGTGCTGTGGTGTTGTTCTTCAAAGACTATATTCAGTCTTTTGTTGGTTTCTTTAGAGGCTTTGCTCAGTTGAGCATATCCTTCTTGAAGATTTTTAACTATCTGTTCCAAGGAGGCTTGAGTTTGTCTCATCCTCTCTTGGCCAGCTTTAATTTCTGCAAACTGCTTTGCAGATTGTTCAGCATATTGGGACATTTGTAACCACAGTGTATCACTGTTGATGTTACTCTTAGATGTGACAATGTTATTTTTAGTCTGAGTGGGGGTAATGTTTCTATTACTAGGACTACTGATTCTAGAGTGGTTTACAACTACTTCTGGTTCTTGTGTACTTTTTTTACCAAATCTAACAGCTTCTGGATCATGGGGTCTGACTCTTTCCTCCTCTGGTTGAAGGCTTTGTTCTTGCCCTTGTTTCCTTGTCTTCTCCTGGAAACTTCCTGGAATTGTGAAGAATGGTGACTCTTGGCCACTGATCTGCTGGTTTCTGAATGGTGTGAAGCCACTGGAGAGCTGATTTGGCCTGCTCCCTGTGAGCCTGAAGGAATCTGAGTAGGCCCTGTCTGGGTTAACGGTTCTTCTATAGCTTGGATAGTGGCTTGGTTCTCCCTTGCCTCCAGGAGTCTGGACTGCCTGGTAGGATTCCAACCTTTGGTGATTACCATCAGGTCTTTGAGGCAGATCTTCTGGCAACTTGCTCCAGGTTCTTCCCAGTGGATTTCCAGGTTGAACCTCTTGTTGTCCATGCTCCATTAAAATAAGTCTTTGAGGAGTTGGTGGAGCTGAAGAACTTGATCCATATCCTTTCAGTCCTCTGTTTTGGGGTTCCTGTTGAATTTTAGTGTGAATGGCAAGGTTGATATTATCTCCCTCATTGTTTTGCCATCCACCACTGTGTCCAAAGTGTCTTCTTCCAGGTCTTCTGGTTCTGGACAAGCTTTCTCTGTCCTCTGGTTGGTTCCTTTGGAAGCCAAGGTCTCTGAGTTATGCAGGGGACATATCAGTGTTTGCAAGCAGTCAAAAGCTTTATGTTCTTAGGGTATTTACCTTTGACTGTGCCTTGTACAAATTTGTTATCTGCTGATTTGGGCAGTTTGCCTTTGGAGGTTACAACTGGGTTAATAATTGTAATCTTCCCTGTACAAGTGGTTAAGGTTGGTTTACCTTGTATTGAAGCAGAGCTTCGTGGTTTTCTACTACTCTGAGTGGCTATTGGTGTCCACCTTTTGGCTGTAATGAGGCCTTCACTAAGCCTTTTTCCTTTGCCCTTGCTGCCCGCTGGTTATTAGGGTGTCACTGGTGTGTTGGCCTGTGACTGGGTCCCAAGTGGTATGAAATTTTCCTCCACTGAATCAAACAGGAAAAAGAGGGCTTATGTCAGTTAAGACTTCTTAAAAGGCTGGTTTTGCATGTCTAAGAATGGCCTCTGGGCTTGTATATTATTACAATATGCCCTTGTATTATGACAATGTAATTTAATTAACAATTCCACATCAAAAAATACAGCTTACTGATATGTGGTATACTGTTTGTATACCAATATCTCACAGAATACTTGTAATTAGCAAGTATAATCTGTCAAAGATGGTGTATTACAGGGAAATTGAGTGAACAATGTGCCCAAACATGCCTCAACTTTTGGTTTATCAGTATGACCTGTCTTGATTCAATTAAGAATTAAGACTGTATTAGTTGCTTAAAATGGTTTTTATATACAAAACACGCCAAAAATACTGGTCTTGTGGTTATTAGCCACGTGACAGATACTCTTTAAAATATGAGTATTTAAGAAATATATAAAAATATATAAAAATATATATTTTTTAAATGAAAATGACGCCTAAAAGGATAAAACAAGTGTCAATAAAATTATAAAAAAGAGAAAAACTTACTTGTAATAGGTCCAAAAGGTTTTAAAACACGGCCAGGCCCCCAAAATGTCAGGATGAAACTATGATGAAGGTGTAAATAGGCTAAATACAACTTTATCTATGTTTGTGACACGGTAAAATAGTTTAAAAAGAGTTATAAGGGTTTTAAAGATATTTTAATTTAAGATTAAAAGGGCTTTACTATATAGAATATGATGGTGGTGAGCACTGTTGAAAGCCCTGGGTGCAGCTCTATCTGTTGGGTTACAAGAATAAAAGACTACAATAATTAAACTTATAATTATACCTGATTATTAACCAAGAGTAAAGCTGTTTTTGACAGTTTACTATGTAGTTTATTCAAGAGCAGGATGAGGAGACAATTCTGGCTGTGAAAAGCCTCCTTTTTATCCTGAAATGGGGTGGAAAGGGTGCTAGACCTTTCCACGTAGAGGAAGTGAAGATTTTTTCACTCTCTAGTACTGGCGTGTGGTTTGCAAACAGCCTTTATAGCCTGTATTGGGCTCAGATGTGGTTTTGAAACCACATCTGGGCAGTCTTCACCAATACAGGGTGAAGATTTTCATCTGGGGACCTCACAGCCTGATTCTGATGTGTATGATGCGTAGAATGCTGTACAGAAACTGTATGGGACCCCAGTATTGACTGACATATGAGGTATTGAAGTAAAAACATGCTTCTTTGTCTATTTGACACCTCATATTCATGATTATGGGATATTATCCCATGGTAAGGCTGTATATGACAGCAGGTGGGAAGCTGCCCTTAAAACAGCCATACCTTTGTCAATTCTTGAGATATCAACCTCAAAATTGGTTCAGTGTGTATCCCTGTATGTGCTCTACACAATGGTACCTCATTTGATATGGGTATCATTAAATATGGCAAAGTTATCCTACGTACAAGATTTTGTACATTTGCGTGTTTTAGGCAAAAATCTGTATTGAGCTTGTTTGCCCCATAGCTTCTGCAGTAGTTGAGATATGGGGAAGTGAATGACACCATCAAATAGCCCTGATTGTGCTCTTTCCAAAAAGACCCCACTTCAAGTATTCCACACTAAAGCTGTGAAAGTTAGATGAGAGGTTAATGTTTTGTTCACCCTTATTTGGCCTGAAATTGACCATAACTCCAGTAATATTGGTGCTAGCTCAGTTTGGCTGGTACCATTGGATAGCCCTGGCTCAGAGATTCATTTTGAATACCCATTTGATGGGCTTAAGCTTCTCCTTCTAGATTTTAGATGGGAGGTGAAAATTAAGGTTTATGCTCAGCAATAACTTTGAGCAGGAATAACTTTGTTATTTCTTGTCCTATGGTGATGGGACTTATACTTTCAGGAAGAGGTGAGTTTCCACTTTCCTTTGATACCTTTTGAGCTGATTTGTCTCAGCTCAATGTTTTGGTGGTATCTTGGCTATACCATTGGTTTATGGTATTTTGGCTGTCATGCGTGTGCTCTGGTTTTGAGTCACAGGCTGACATTTATGGCGTATCTGTAAAGTCAATATTTAATGAGTTATAAGTAATAACACCTCATAAAAAACATGAATCCTTAATTATTTCGAATACCAATGAAACAACATGTGAAATAAATTTTACCATTGAATTTCCCATAAATTTCTACACATAAAACAATTAAGAAGCTAATCTCCAAAGTCAATGCTTAAGGAGTTAAGCTGAATATATGCACTTTTTTGGTCAATGCATATATTCAAGTATTTTAGCTAATATCTTTTGAAATATACATGATAGAGTTATAAACCAAATGTAAATTCACCACCTAATTACTGTAGAAACACAGAAATGAACTTTATTTCACAAGCTATAAACAAGGTTAAAACCTGTAATGGATTATTGATTAAAATCAATAGAGCGGTTGACCACTTTGTTGTGAAAGTGGTCCAGACTTAAAAAAACGTGGAAAGTAATATTCTACAAGTTCATTAATGAAGAATGACGTCTTTTCTATTATAATATTCAAGGTATAACCCCTTGAAATCATGGTTTGAAGTTTAAAGTATTAAATTTCAACAGAAAAGATGAGTTACAAGAAATATCATCAAAAATAGAGTTTTAGTGATGTAATGAATTTCTCTTGGAAGTGTAATAAGGAAATGCCAGGCTATCAGAATCCACTCTCAAAATAGCTGTAGCGTGTATAGCTTCAAAGTTATTAATGATCAAAGTTTAAGCTTATATTTGATCATTTATGATCACTCACTGTAATCTTATTTTAAGTTTAACAGTCTTATAAGTGATAAAATTGATGAATACTATTAGATTATGATTAATACTAATAAACTCCAGGAAGTTTAGGCTTCTTCCAAGCCTATGACGTCATCAAACTTAAAGTTACAGTGAAAACTCTAAATAATGGCGTAATAATGAGGTAAGATGGTTTGATCATGATTTAATCATCACTAAACCTTAAAAAATTTATCAATTCTAGTAGAAAGCATCAGTACACCTCTACTAGAAGTCTTCTGGACTCTATAAGGGAGGTATTTACTATAAGTAGAGCTCTTTTTACTCTATTTTCCCCTCAGATGCTTACAAAAACACTAAAATATTTAAATCAAAAGGTAATTTCTTTATTCTTTATATATATAACTCTTATATTATTAAAGGCCAAAGATAATCGTATTATAATAATCATATTTGATGTGATTATTACATTTATTTAACTGTTTTTTTTAAAAATTCTCTTAAAAACCTTAATGCCACGTAAAATTAAGAATATTTTTTCTCTCAAAATTTATTTTAAATACAATTTAAATAAGTTTTATTTCTATTTTCTGGCGTAGATTTATTCAAAGTTATTATATTAAGCATCAAAAGTAGGTTATTTCTTCTTATTATAATAATTATCTCTTTATTATTACTTTAAATAAGTCTATAATTAATATAAATAGTATTTATATTAATTTATAACCTTAATATTAGTGATATTATTGTTATTAATTGTTTTTTTATTAATAAAAAACAATTTTTCACCCCTTTATTATTTGTTGTTAACAATTATAAAGTGCTTCTAAGTATATTAATCTATTTATTTATTATATTTATTCAATAACATGATTATTTGTACGCCATAATTATAATGATTCTTTTATTATATTTATTTTTATATTATTTATTTTATTTATAAGGACATTCATAGTACAATAAGTAAAATATTAGTAATTTTTACTTATTGTTTCATAGTCAAACCTTACATCAAAGATAGCCAGGGTACCTAACTTCTGAGGCCTCTTAGGCGTGGACAGCTCCAAATCTTGGATCCATGGCTGACCTTGGCTCAATCAGTAAACTAAAACCTTTTGGGAACTTGTTTACCATGTTACAACTTCAGTAAATCATCAGAAAATAGCAATTAGCCTGCTATTTTGATGTGCCAAGGAGGTAAAGAGTAACTTAGACTCCTGTACCATGTCAATTATTCATGGCATTCCATGGATAAACCCCAAAAGTGTAATTAAGACCCTTTTTGGATTAGTATCCATTGATTTACCTCATAGCAACCAGCCATATACTGCTATTTGCAATTCTACGTAGAAATGAGGTAAAAACTTCAAAACTTCATTAAAAAGACAATTCTTAGTGAATCTTTCTGAAACTTTCAGGAACAATTAAAAGCTGTGAAATTGATATAAAAACAAAAAATAATTATACTTTTATGTGTAAAATTCAAAGTTTTGCTTACAGTCCATGTGAGCCTTAGAGGTAATTTCATATACCCAAAAGACCACAAATATAAAAAATAACATATTAATATAAATAAAATAAATTTATTTATATTATTAAAATAAAAATCAAAATATAAATATAAAATTATATTAAAAATAAAAAATTAATTATAATTTAAAAATAAAAAATACATTAAATTTTGTAAATATAAAAATACATTTATACTTGAAAAAATTAAGTAAAAATGAAATTTTAACAAAATTGTGAAAAAATAAATAAATTTGGAAAAAAGTTAAATAAAATTTATTATAACTTTTTATCCAATAAATAAACATATAAAATTTATTTCACCATTGGATTCCTCATAAAAAATCAGGTGGGGTCACCTCTGAGTGAAATTCTTGTAACTCAACTCTAAATAAGCTTAAATTAAGTTTTTAGTATTTTCAATACAAAAGTTGAAAATCCTCAAAACCTTAATTTAATTCACACCACATGTGGTGTTAACCATCAATTTTTATGTTAAAATTGAGGTGTTGTGTTTAGTTTAGAAGTTATGAGGAATTGAAGTATTTTCAATTGAATTCAATTGAAATGTCAAAATGTGCGCGTGTATTACATAAGTGAACTTTGATTTACATATGAGGTGTCAATTATTACTGTATTGTACTGAACAATTGAATTGAATTACATATGTAAAGTACAAGTATAATACATGATGAGGAATTAAAGGAAAAATAAATTGTAAAGATTAAATTTGGGGGGGGAAAAGGAACTCCAGCTCTAAGGGGGAGCTAGACCCCCATAATCCTTGCTGACAGGCGTGGGATGTCAAAATTCACACAAAAGTTCATCACTTTTTGCCTGGAATTGAGTTACAGGGTCTGTGGACTCAATTGATGATGAGGTTTTGATACCAACTGGGGTAGTTTTAGCTGTTGCCAAGAGGGTAAAACTACCCTTAAGATAAAACAATCATAATAAAAACAGTTTTAACTGTCTTCTACGCCTCTGACACACATTCTGACGTGTTTTGAAGGCTCTAGGCCTGGTATTGCTATAGTAATGGCTGATTTAAGGGTCTAAAATGGCTAAAAATGGCTAAAAATGGCTTAAACCAGCCCTTTTTGGCCTAAACCAGGGTTCAATGATGCCATAATTGGCTTTTCTGTTGTCAGACTGTTTTTCACGACTGACAAGAGTAAATTTTACTTTTGGAGTAAGAAAATTGATGGCTATAAAAGAATGTCTTCTTTGCCCCACTTTTCTCTTCATGTTAGAATCTTTTCCTTTTATTAATTAGTTTAAAACTGTTAAACCAATCAATCAAAGATTCCAACCACCACTTTTTAATCATTTTAATCCTTTTAACCACGTGAAAAATTCATTATAATCATTGTTTGTAACTCTTATAATCATTTTTACCCCTGAACCACCCCAAAAGTGAATTAAAGCATCTTTCATCACTGTAAACTTTGTCACTTTGTTTCCAAATTCACTCTGGTCACTTTTGGGCGTGTTTTCTCTTTAATATTCTTTTTAAAGACTTTGTTCTTTAATTAATTGCTTGCAGTTCTTTGCTCAATTAATTCCAATTGAAATTGCTCTTGAAGAAATTTCTTTTGTAGCCTTAAAATATCTCTTGTAGAGTATTTTTTGGATAAATCTTTATTGTTGGTAAAACAATAAATTTTTATATTATTGTTTTATACTAATAAAGTTATAAACAATAAAATTTGGCGTGCTTTCTCTTAAAAATAATATTTCATACTATTTTTAACTGAATTTTACCTTATACAAATTTTGAGGACAGGAAAAGTACTAGATTTTTAATCAAAGTTTCATATCCACACCTTACATTTGGGGGCCCAGCCGTGATATTTTACCTGTGACATATTTTTTTTACTCTTTTTAAATCTTTTTTTTCTTATATTGAAAAATTTAAAAACATATAAAAAATACTTATAATTCAAAAAACCCATAAAAAAGAATTTTTTTTCATATTATAAGTGAGGCTTATTTTTTTATTTTTGAAATAACCTTTTTTTACTTAATTAATTGGCTTTTTCATTAATTTTAGTGTCTGACAACGTGGTAAGACAAGAAAACATTGAAACAGCCTCAACAGTAACCAGCATTATCCCTGCCAGTACTGTTAATTCTGATCATAATAGTACTGTTATTGTGACTCAAAATAACCAACCTGAACCAATATCTTCTGAATTAATTAACTTGGACATAAGTAATACTCTTCAGAAAGCTAAAAATTTGGCCAATAGTAAGTTTTTGACGTAAAAATACTATTTTAAGCCTTTTTTAACCATAATTATGCCTTCAACCAGGTCAGGAGCCAGCTACAACCCCTCAAGCAGCTCCCAAAAAGGTAATAGACGTGATTATGGCAGAAGCCAACCAGGTACAGAAGGAAAAGGGTCAGTTGCTGACTTCCAAACAACTAAATTGGGTCATTCTGAAGCTGATAATACTATTTTACCTTCAAAAAGAGCTGACACCGCCACAACAAGCCTCTGTGGACCTATACAAAGCCAGCCACAGTGCATATAACAATGCACTTCAATTCAAGGAGTACCAGATCCTTGCAGACCTGTGGAAGAATTGCATGAATTCTTACCTGACAGTAAGAAAATTCTTGGGCCATCCCAACACTTGCAAATTGCTCAATGGATGGCATCCATTGATGGAGAAGAAAAACATGATGCTTTTGACACTAGAATGGAGGAAAAACAACCCACCACCACCCAAACCAGTGCAAAAACAGCCCCAGTGGCCAGCAGCAGCAATTCCAACGTGAAAAAGCAGCCACAAGCTCCAAACAAGGGCAAAGGGAAGGCACCAGCCGCAAAACCTTACAGCCAGGGCTACAGAATCCCAAAGATTCAGCAGGATGCCATGGAAAATGTATTTCAGATGGCCAGAACCATGATGGAATTACAGAAGAAGGAGGAAGCCAGATTAAGGTTCCAGAAATGATTTCTGACATATTTGATTCCATCCCAGAGTTGTATAATGCTATAAATGACGTGAAAAAACATCTTTCTGAGAAAAATGACACCATTTGTAACAACATTAAAACAAACAACCTGAGTCTGTGCCAAATTAATGAAACACTTATGTGTTTTGAAAAAGTTTTGAGAACAACTAAAAATTCCAATAATGATAATTCTTCTAACAATAAAATAAATGAACAATCTGCCATTATTAAATAATTAACAGATAAATATTCTAAATTCAATATTGATGACATAATTGAAACAAGAATTAAACAAGCCATAAATATTATCAAGACAGATAACAAGAAAGTCCTTGATGACATTTCAAATTCATTTACTGAAGTAAAGACATATACCATTGCCTTGAAAAAGTGTTTTGATGCTTCACAAGAAGAAGTATCAAAATTATCAATGAAATTGAATCAAGTCACTGCTGATAATACAAGACAGACAGAGTTATGGCAAGAACTGACACATAAGGAAGACATGTATAAAATTGAAGTAATAAATTTAATACAAAGCTTCCAACATGAATACAGAAATTCCCAAAGGTGTAGCAACAGTAAAATGAATGACATTGAACAAATACTGAACACCTTACCAAGAATGTCTACACCTCTGAATCAAAATGAGGGCACAAGAATTCCAAATTCACAAGTATTGGATCCTGATAATTCACAATTAAAAAATGAATTATCCACTTCTTTTCATAACTTGGAACCATCAATGGGCCAAGCACTCTTGAAAGAAGTTCCAAAACTTAAAGAATGGCCTCACTTCAGTGGTGAAGGAGAGTATGACCATATGGAATTCATTAGAGGTATTAACATGATCAAAGAGGACTTTGAATTAACAGACAGATTGGTAACAGCCAGGTTTAACACCTTGTTTACCAGATCAGCTCACAGATGGTACATCAAAATAAGACAAGCACATGGACACCAGAGTTGGACTTGGTGGAAAACCCAAATCATCAACAAATGGGAAAATGATGCTTGGAGGTTTAAAGTTGAAACAGCCTTTGAATCTGCCAAATTTAATGCTGATAAAGACAAAGCTTTACCATGGTTTTGCCAACAAAAGGACAGATTAACAGCATTATATCCTGACATGTCAGAATTTATGATCCATAGAAAAATTCTGAGACAATGTGGAGGTGACTTAGAGCATGCTGTCAAAAGCAGGACTACTGAACAATCTTCAGCAGAGGATATTATCAATATACTAGAAGAAGTAACCACCAGAACCAAAATTGGTTCTAGTAGGGTGAATCTCAAAACAAGGTTTAATACACCTTGGAAAGATTCTGTGGACAAAAACCCCAAAGAAAATTCTAGTAATATTAAATATAAATCTGCATATACAGTCAGAAAATGCCATATTTGCCAAAGCACCACCCATTTAGCCAATGCATGTCCAAAGAGGGGGAAAATCAATGAAATTAACATTGAAAAAGAACCAGATGTTGAAAAAGAAGACATAATTGAAGACAATTCAGATGATAAGTCATCCATATTTTCTGAATCTTCAAAAGATATAGAAAATATCAATGCCACTTTTGACATCATGGAATCTTATTCCCACTTACCACAATTGAGCAATGGTCAAGTTGATTTATCAAAAGTTCAAGATGCACAACTTATGAAGACAAAACCAAACAGAGGAAAAGGTTATAAAGCTGGTAACTCCTGTATAACAGAAGTGGTGATTGACAACAAGCCCACCAAACTTTTGCTTGACCCAGGAGCCTTCTGCTCTTGTGTTGGAAAATCCTTTCTTAAGACTTGTGTGCCAAATTTTGAAGACCAATTGTTACCAATTGATGGTATAAAATTCAACAGTGCAAGTAACCCAATGGAAGCATTGGGAATCTTTGAGACCAATGTCATATTCCCACACATAAATGGGAATTTAAGGATCACAGTTGAATTTGTTGTTATGGAAAATTGCTCTAGTACCCATTTTATATTGGGAAATGACTATTTGATCATGTATGGGATAGATTTACATAATAACAAAGACAGATACTTTACAATTGGGGACAATAAGCGCCAGAAATTTGCCTTTTTACCATTTAAAAGACAAATTACAGTAAACAAAGTATCACCAGTCAACTTAGAGTTAGAAAAATTCAAGTCTGAACAGTTAAATGAGGCTGAGATAAGCCTTCATCTGACTGATAAACAAGAAAATGAACTTTCTTCCCTTTTGTATGACCACAAAGGAGCATTTGCTACAGACAAAGAACCTCTGGGAGCAATTATTGGTCATGAAGTTGACATCATTCTTAACATTGAGAGACCTTATCCACCACTCTTAAGAAGACCTGCTTATCCAGCAAGTCCAAAATCAAGAGAAGCTCTAGAAATTCATATCAAAGAACTTCTAGACCTTGGTGTAATAAGAAAAGTAGGCCACAATGAGGAAGTAGAAATAACTACACCAGTCATAGTGGCCTGGCATAATGGAAAATCCAGAATGGTTGGGGACTTTAGAGCTCTGAACACTTACACTGTTCCAGACAGATACCCAATACCAAAAATCCAAATTGCCCTTACTCAAATATCTCAAGCAGTGTATATAACCACTATGGATGCCCTTAAAGGATTCCATCAAAATGTGGTAACACCAAGAGCAAGAAAATACTTGAGAATTATTGTTCATTTTGGAGTGTATGAATACTTAAGGATGCCCTTTGGTATCAAAAATGCACCTTCACACTTCCAAAGAATGATGAATGAAATCTTCCCTGAAGAACTCTCAGAGGGATGGTTAATCATTTACATTGATGACATTATTATCTGTTCAAAGAATTGGGAGGAGCACATGTACAGATTATCAAGAGTTTTGACAAAAATCCAATCAGTAAACATGAAAATCTCCTTGAAGAAATGTCATTTTGGATTTAAAGAACTTAAGGCACTAGGACATGTTGTATCTGGTTTGTCCCTTGGAATTGATAAAAACAAAGTTGCAGCAGTATTGTTAAAACCCATGCCTCAGAATAAGAAGGAAATTCAGTCATTCTTAGGTTTTGCAGGATATTACAGGCAACACATTAAAGACTTTGCATCCATAGCAAGACCACTTTATAAGTTGTGTGACAAAGACACAGTATTTGAGATGACTGTTGACAGAGTCAAAGCTTTTGAGTCTCTAAGAGAAGCATTGACCACTGCTCCACTCTTACTGATGCCAGACTTTAAATTTCCTTTCAAACTGTATATTGATGCATCAGGGGATGGACTAGGTGCTGCACTTCACCAAGTTCAGATCATAAATGACAAACCTGTAGAAGGACCAATATGTTTCATATCCAGGCAAATCAAACCAACTGAAGCCAGATATGGAGCAAGTCAAATGGAATGTCTATGCCTTGTCTGGGCCTTAGAGAAATTGAACTATTTCTTAGAGGGATGTGTTTTTGAAGTAATAACAGATTGTACAGCTGTGAACTCACTTTTGAACATGAAAACACCCAACAGACACATGCTCAGATGGCAAATAGCCATACAAGAATACAGAGGCAATATGACTATTGTTCATAAGGATGGGAATATTCATAAGAATGCAGATGGACTAAGCAGATGGCCATTACCAAATAACATTGATAATCCTGCTTATGTTCCAGAAGAAGCTTCACCACAAATTCCAATAGAAGGAATAAGTGTTACAGACTTGAACACCACCTTCTTTGAAGAAGTCAGAAATAGCTACACTCAAGATAAGAATTGTAGCATCTTATGCCAATTACTTAACAAAGACTGTAAAGACAACTCTCTAATACATGCCTTGGATGAAGTATGCAGAAAATCTTATAATGAAGGGAGATTTCACCTACTGGATGGTATAATTTACCACAGAACCAAGCACACATGTGTCATGACAGTTGTAGACAGGTCATTAATCAATCTTGTACTGAAAGAATGCCATGATAGTCCCTTTTCAGGACATCTGTCTGAAGACAGAACAAGAGAGAAAGTAAAGACCTGCATATGGTGGCCAATGTGGCAGAAAGATGTTTCAGAGTATTGCAAAACCTGTGACAGATGCCAAAAGGCAAATAAATCCACTGGCAAAAGACTTGGAAATATGATGAAAATCCAAGAACCAAACAGACCTTGGGAAATTGTCCATATGGATTGGGTAACTGGCCTACCACCAGGAGGTGACAGGAGCTATAATGCTTGCCTAGTAATTGTGGACAGATTCAGTAAAACTCCAATCTTTTTACCATGTCACAAAGATGATACAGCCATGGATACAGCTCTTCTGATATGGAATAGAGTAGTGTCATGGACTGGGATATTTACAAATATCATCAGCGATAGAGATCCCAAATTCACTTCAGCACTATGGACAAATCTTCACCAATTATTTGGCACTAAACTGTCTTTCTCTACAGCCTACCACCCACAAACTGATGGCCTGGCTGAAAGAATGATCCAAACCTTAGAGGACATGGTGAGAAGATTTTGTGCATATGGCCTTGAATTCAAAGATTGTGATGGATTTACCCATGATTGGTGTACTCTGTTACCAGCACTAGAATTAGCATATAAAACATCAATCCATGCTAGTACCAATCAGACTCCTGCTATTCTAGAAAAAGGATGGAACCCCAAGTTACCCCAAGACTCCTTGAGGAAAGACTTAATTGAAATACATCCCACAGCTGCTAGCTTCAAATTTGAATGCTAGACAAAGCTAGAAAGCATGCAGTAAAATGCATGGAGGACTCTTTTGCATATGCTAAAGACAAATGGGATAAATCTCATGCAACTCCAGATTTCAAAGTGGGTGACCTAGTTCTTGTATCCACCACTAACTTCAATAACATCAAAGGATGTAAAAAGTTGAAAGACTCCTTTGCAGGACCTTTTGTGATTAAGGCCCTCCATGGAGAGAATGCTGTTGAAGTAGAGTTATCTGAAGAACTTAGCAATAAGCACCCTACATTTCCAGTGAGCTTGATAAAACCATATAAATCTAGTGATGCTGAGAAATTTCCCTTGAGGAATAAGGTTCCCCAAGTTATACCTCCTATTGAGACATCTGGTACTAAGAAAATAACCAAAGTTCTTAAAGAAAGGAAATTAAGAACCAAGAAAGTAAGGGAATACCTTGTTAGGTACAGTGACCCAACTTGTGAAGATGAATGGTTAGAAGAAAAAAATATACCAGAAGCTACCAAACTCCTGAGGAGATTCAGACACACTAGAAACACCAATATTACAAAGTAATATTCTTTTTTAGGGGGAGGGAATGTGAGCCTTAGAGGTAATTTCATATACCCAAAAGACCACAAATATAAAAAATAACATATTAATATAAATAAAATAAATTTATTTATATTATTAAAATAAAAATCAAAATATAAATATAAAATTATATTAAAAATAAAAAATTAATTATAATTTAAAAATAAAAAATACATTAAATTTTGTAAATATAAAAATACATTTATACTTGAAAAAATTAAGTAAAAATGAAATTTTAACAAAATTGTGAAAAAATAAATAAATTTGGAAAAAAGTTAAATAAAATTTATCATAACTTTTTATCCAATAAATAAACATATAAAATTTATTTCACCATTGGATTCCTCATAAAAAATCAGGTGGGGTCACCTCTGAGTGAAATTCTTGTAACTCAACTCTAAATAAGCTTAAATTAAGTTTTTAGTATTTTCAATACAAAAGTTGAAAATCCTCAAAACCTTAATTTAATTCACACCACATGTGGTGTTAACCATCAATGTTTATGTTAAAATTGAGGTGTTGTGTTTAGTTTAGAAGTTATGAGGAATTGAAGTATTTTCAATTGAATTCAATTGAAATGTCAAAATGTGCGCGTGTATTACATAAGTGAACTTTGATTTACATATGAGGTGTCAATTATTACTGTATTGTACTGAACAATTGAATTGAATTACATATGTAAAGTACAAGTATAATACATGATGAGGAATTAAAGGAAAAATAAATTGTAAAGATTAAATTTGGGGGGGGGGGAAAGGAACTCCAGCTCTAAGGGGGAGCTAGACCCCCATAATCCTTGCTGACAGGCGTGGGATGTCAAAATTCACGCAAAAGTTCATCACTTTTTGCCTGGAATTGAGTTACAGGGTCTGTGGACTCAATTGATGATGAGGTTTTGATACCAACTGGGGTAGTTTTAGCTGTTGCCAAGAGGGTAAAACTACCCTTAAGATAAAACAATCATAATAAAAACAGTTTTAACTGGTTTCTACGCCTCTGACACACATTCTGACGTGTTTTGAAGGCTCTAGGCCTGGTATTGCTATAGTAATGGCTGATTTAAGGGTCTAAAATGGCTAAAAATGGCTAAAAATGGCTTAAACCAGCCCTTTTTGGCCTAAACCAGGGTTCAATGATGCCATAATTGGCTTTTCTGTTGTCAGACCGTTTTTCACGACTGACAAGAGTAAATTTTACTTTCGGAGTAAGAGAATTGATGGCTATAAAAGAATGTCTTCTTTGCCCCACTTTTCTCTTCATGTTAGAATCTTTTCCTTTTATTAATTAGTTTAAAACTGTTAAACCAATCAATCAAAGATTCCAACCACCACTTTTTAATCATTTTAATCCTTTTAACCACGTGAAAAAATCATTATAATCATTTTTACCCCTGAACCACCCCAAAAGTGAATTAAAGCATCTTTCATCACTGTAAACTTTGTCACTTTGTTTCCAAATTCACTCTGGTCACTTTTGGGCGTGTTTTCTC